>LR746278.1:755000-2010000 GCA_902729315.2 Spirodela intermedia | reverse complement strand
TCCATGTGTTTCATGAACCAGCCCTCCGCGGCGTAGATCCCGGAGAGGAGAGGCTCATGGAAGATGGGCCTGTCCCCTTCCTTGTAGACATACACCTTGAGCATCTTCTCCATCAACTCGTAGCTCCTGAAGAAAAGAAGATTTGTCTGTTTTTAATGAATCGCGGCCTCCTCTGTTCCTCTGAGAACAGAGATGAGTGCAAGAGAGGTTTCAGTGCTCGCCGACTTTACCTTTTGAAGGTGGAGAAATTACGGTAAATGGGTGGATAGAGCTCCTCGTCGTCCTCCACTATCGGGGCGTTGAGAATCTCTCTCCTAGCTTCAAGAATTTGCTGATCAATCGGAGAAGACCATTCCGGAGCCTGCAGCAGCACGTTAATGAAACGATAAGATGACGCAATCTTCTCCAAATCTTCTTGATCATCCCAGGGATACTAACCTTTGTGCATGAAGAACGTTGATTCCTCACCAGCATCTGGTTCATCTCTTGAATCGACCGTACGGGTATGTTCGCCCACCTTCTCCTCCTCCGAGGATCTTTCTCCCGCGTGCAGTTCCGAACGTTCATGTCCTCCGTCCAGTCAGGCTCTTTCATTTTTCTCTTCTTCGTTCGCATCTTCTTTCGTTGGTCAACGGGAGAGCCCGCCGGCTTTAGAGAGGTTCCGCCTGAGACGTCAACCTTCTCCATTCGCAGGCTGACCTTTGCGCTGATATTCTCGACCGGTGCAGAGACGAGATGAGGAACAGAGGACTCCTCTGTTCCGGGGCTCTTCGTGTCGCTAGGTCCAGAGCAGGACACGTTGGGTACGATCCCCCTCCCATGATCATGCAGGGAACCGTTTCCAGGGAAGAACGTCGAGCTCTGGAAACCCAGCATAACGATGGTCAGCAAGACCACGCCCACGACGTGTACTCTGATGCCAGGTTGACATAGCTTCTGCAGCTGAGCGAGAAACTTCTGTATCGTCACCATAGCTCGAGAAGACGATGAGCAAACGAGTATCTGCCTTCTCTCTCTGTCTCCCTCTCGCCCTCTCCTTTGTGGAGCTCTGCCAAGCTCAGAACCCACAAATTAGATAGTGACGAGAGGATTCTTCATGAGGCACTAGAAATCATGCATGGCTCCAAGAGTCGGAAATAACCCGGAAAGGCGTGATTATAAAAATAAAAAAAAACTAGAAATTTCCAAGGGCCCACTATTCAGCGTTGGCCGCATCTCGGGGGATGAAGTCAATCAGGGATTACAAAAAAGGCGCAGGTATGAAAGTAGATGATCGCCTGGTATCCAACTCTCCTACTCTCCTCTGCTGATGGAGGGCGGCTCCTTCTTTGCCACCTCCACCAATGACGTGGTCGTCTCTTACCTTTCCACGCGCGAAGATGTTCAAAGGTGTTGAGGACTACGCTAAGAGATGCGCCACCAGAGAAGCCACGAGGGTTTCTAGTGTAGGCCTTAGAAGGCGATGACGTAAATATATACGCTGATTACGGAGCGCCATAGCGCAGCCCGTCGCGAGGAAAGTAAACGACGATGGCGACACCCTACCAACCCTTCGATGTGGAGGCTTTGTGGAGGTCTTGGCTAAAATTGTTGGTGCAGTAAGCACTGGGGATATGGCCAAAGTTTTAGGATATAGATAGGGTAAAGAAGGGCTCAGATCTTTTACATGGTTCCCGGTTCGGAGAGAGCTGTCCAACATCCAACGGTAGAGATGGAGAGGTTTAGTCTTCCATATGCACCAAAGCACGATACAGAACACAGCCCTACCTTCTCTATACTAACTAGATAATCCTCTAAAAGAGCCGTGGTCCCCATAACATGACCTAACGATGGAGCACGCGTGTCATAGACTGTCTGATAAGAGGAAGAGGAAAAATAGGAAAGAGATCCCACTATAAGGAACGGAGGGTGTCTCTACCTAGTATATGATTATTATTGAGCGCATAGAGACTGATTTTGACCACGGAAAAAAAAATTTAAAAATTTGAAAGAGAATTCAGGCTCAACCATGCGCTCAATCGTATGAACCACGAGTAGTCTCGTCCTATACCTTCAAAACTTTGATTCTATCAAACTTCAAGTCATGCATGAACTTTGGCCATGCAACGGGTTGTGTTAATAACTGGCATGTTTATCATTTGTATCGAATTTCTTCACCATAACCTTACCTCATGAGACGGGCTTCACACATAAAAATATGTGCTTTCTCCTCTCGTGGTGCACTTGATCCTTTGTCGGGTGTGTATCACTTTAGCATCTGCAGAAGAAAATAGTTCACTGAATAAATCCTTTGATCAAATGATTCGTTGTACAAGTTGAAAACTATCATAAACTCTTCCTTTGCATTATGGAATATATTGTGGATCAGAAAATTGCTTTCCAACCAACAACTGTGGACAAGTCACATGAAACCACTAGTTGAACAGGATTTTTACTAGTTGATTTGGACATATCTTGAGCACCTATTTTTACACCACTAGCATAAAATATCTATAAATAAATAAAGGAATTTCACTTGACTAACCGATTTAAGCACAAATATGAAATCTATCTCGAAATTGACATGTTGTATCGTAAAGGGAGAAAATCTTTGATACCATGGTGAACGATATCGATGGAGTACATGCAAAGATGTGTTGAACCATGTAAAGATTTCATCGTGCGCTCATGGAAGTAGAGATCTCCTCTGCGCTGCATGCTGCGTTCAGTCTGTTGCATACTTGGTGTTCTGCCATACGAAGGGGCTGAAGAGCTAGGAATACCTTGCTCTTCGCGACTGGTGATACCCTACTTATGCGAGTCTCGATTCCGGCTCCATGAAGCTGGTCGAGTGGGACCTCGTAGCCTTTTAAAACCACTGGATAAACGCTAGACTTTTTCAGGCCGTGGTGGAGTTAAGAAACCCTAGCGTCCTGGGAGATTTGCAGGCCGGCACCCAGACGATTCCTCCGATCCCTGGCTGGCAGAGCGCTGAATCACGGGCACGCCGGAGCAGACAAAAATCAGACGGTCACCCATCCATGCACTCGAAGAATATCGTCGATGCAAGTGAAGAGGTTGTGAGATCATCAACTCCATCGCCCACAGACCTGAAACCTTCTATCCGAAGAGCTGATCACGCACAAGAATTGGAGTGTACGGGAGCAGGAGCTCGAGCAGCGATCAAAGAGCGTCACCCCACAGATTGAAATGAACCCTTTGGGACTCTGCCGCGGTCCATTTCTCTTAGCTGCTAGGAGAAGCAGCAACTCTTCCCCCGCCGGAGCTTGCCGGCGGTCGTTTATGCTGCCGCCCCGCCCCTCCCCCCTCCCGGTAACTTCGACGAGGCTCATCTACACGGCACCAAATATTCATCGCCTGTAGTGGCATCCACGTAGATTATTAATTTCTGAGGGTCGATCAGTCCTCATCGAATCTTGCACGCCAACGATAACGTCTGGTCCTCGCGTCACCCCGAGAGCCGTGTGAAAGGTGGTTTCCCATCAACGTCGAGACGACGTGAATACCCCAGGCGGCGAGGATAACGATCCCCGCGTTAGTAGAACGGTTAAAGTCAACGATGTGATTGGCCCCACCACCACAGCCGTTGTGACCGGTGGCTTTCGATCAACGTTGAGGCGACGTAAAGACCGCCCGTTGTGGAGATAGCGATCCCTGGTGAGTGGCATCGACGTAAATTATTAATTGCTGAGGGTGGTTGTTTACTCCATCTAGATCACCTAAGCCACCTGCGCGCCAACGGTCAGGGTCTGCTCCGCGGGAGAGAGGACCGCTGTGATTCGATGACCAAGAATGCGGTGCGAACGGTGGGCTCCGGTCAACGTCACCACGATAGGAAGACGGGCCCCGTGGTGAAGATGACGGGTGGGAGTCGACCAGGCTTGGTCTCGACGTCCCTGTCTTGACGGCGTTGGGTTCTCAGATCAATAAAAACTGGACGAAATATTTCTACATATGTCAATTCTTTATTAATAAGTTTATTTAATTTTCGAGGATGGAAGATCATAGAAAATAAATTCATCGATTTGTGTATCATCGTGCTAGTGACTTCTAACGATTTAAAATTAAAAGAAGCCAGTCCAAGACCACTCTGGACCTACTGTGACACCCCCGGAACCTCTCGACAGGTTTGAACCGGGAGAGACCACGTGAGATGCACGCGACCGGAGTCGGGCATCTCACTCGCGTGGCTCACGCGCGGACCGCACGGAGGACGCGGTCAGACGAGGACTCGGTGGAGCGAGGACGCAGGGAGGATAATCCTGCGATAGATTATCCTGACGCGGCCGAAGAAGAGAGAGGAAGAGGGAGAATAATACGGCGGAAGTTATTCCCCTCTCCCCCTATTTAAAAGGAGGGGAAAAGTCGAGGAGAAAAGGAGGGAAGCTTTGAACGAGAGAGGTCTCGTCGGAGGAGTGGGGGAGTTCTCGAGGAGGAGTCGGGTGTACTAGTGGCGCTGGTGTACCGGCGGGACACCGTCTCGGAGTCGGCTGAGAGTCTAGGGAGAAGAGAGCTGTCGCGCCAAGCTCCTTCTCCCGTGCCATATCGCCGTAGGGTTAGTGGGAGCTTCCGCAGGTGACGTAAGGCTGCCCGGCGTTGACTCATCGACGGTCGGGGCTGGTCTCGGGTGACGGAGGAGGCGTGTCGGATATATCACCCGTGACACTTACCCACTGGGAAGATGCCAATATATATATATCGAATATAGTGTGAGGATAATTTAGAGTTTGTGTATCAAAAAGGTTTTTGAATTAATGAGATCAATAAATAAATACTTTAATCGAATAAATGCAGACTTACAAATAATCTTGTTGATTTCTAAGGAGGTAGAATCGACTAACATTATTAATTTAAATAATACTGACTTTTCAACTATTAGTATAGGTTCATAATAATCAGGAGACAATAGACTCCTGAATAAATGTTTTTTAAATGAAAAAATTGAGTAATATCATCAACTTCAATAATATTTTATCAAGCATGCTTTAGAATATCTAAATAACCAAAGTTAGGTACGGGCCATTTTTTTTATCATTCTTCCATGCTCATTAGGGATTAAACTGAAATCATAGAGGAGGAATACGGATGGTGTGACTTTTGGTAAAGAACATGCCCCGAAATTATGATAGAGACAAACAAAAATATAAGCAGATTGATGGATAGCTACAATCAAGGGAGCCCGAGGATTATATTATTTTCCAATCTAAGTTTTTAGTCTGTCTCAAATAAATTTAATTGACATGTTTGAAGAAATTCTGATTTTCTATTAGAATGGTTTACGGATTTGGAATCATACATCAAGAGCAATTCAACCTTGTATGAAAGCAATTGTAACCCAACAAGTAATACCTCATATTCATCGATATAAACATTGGTCTGGTCCGACACCACAATACCATCATATGAACCCTATGTGGGTTTATGTTTTCAGGTGTTTAGGTTGAATTATTTGTTTTCAATGTCAAAAAAATTGTCTACTAGTGACATGAACGCTCAAATTTTTAAAAAAACCTAATAATGATTCAATTTAGCTGTAAAAATATTTTATTTTAGAAATATATATCTTGGGACATACGAACTTCAAAGTCAATTCCCTTTGGGGCCTTTTGAGCTGGACTTTTTAAGAGCTCTTACTTTTCCTACGAGCATGTTCCACCCCGGTTTAAATACGGTTGGGTTGGGCTTAGAGTGCTGTGGGCCCTTTGGAGTATTTAATGGGCTTTTCCAATGGGCTTAAAGTGTCGTGGGGGTGGGGTTGGCAATTTGCTTCTATAAAAAGTAAGTGATTAGGGATGGCAGATACCAATATTCCTACTTTGGTAGCTGTTTATACGATGCACGGGGTTTGTTGTAGATGTCACTGTGGTCGTAAGTACAAGTTATTTTTGTTCATCTAAACACTAATTATAGGTATGATTTCAACCGATTAGTCATTAATGAGGTGTATTCTAGCTTGATCGACTCAGATTCCCTCTCTCTCTCTCTCTCTCTCTCTCTCTCTGCCGGGGGAGTCCGGCGTCTCCCGAATATTTCTGCCTATGTGCAAAGTTGTATCGGCTAATGAAAACCCATCAGGATTTAGGAGGGCATTCAACCATGAAGAGATCAAGGTCAACGAATCTCCGAAAGATGGAAGCGAATCCTTTTTTCAGCAACGAATCAAGGAAACTTGAGCAGATCAGACGCGTGTGGGTATATGAACCCCCTGTGCAGAAGGAAAATTTCGAGTGATCGCTTGCGGTTTAGCCTCCGGTTCTTCTTACCCATCGTCTCCACCTCTTACTTCTACGAGACCTCGGTCGGCTCCTGGTCCCTGAACTGCAGGACCCTGTTGAACCAGATGGAGTGGAGGGTCGTGTGGAAGAGGTCGTACCTCTCCGGCTTGCTGTGCCAGAGAAAGTGCCGCTGGACCTTCTTCACCCCGGTCTGAAGGGCCAGGTACTTCTTTCTGGGGATGGACTCGAGGATCTCCTTCAACCGGGGGATGTCCTTCACCGCCACCACCACGGAGAAGGCCTCCCAGTTGAGGACATCGAAGAAGGGGGGCACGAAGTTGTCGGAGATGATCACCGGAACGCATTCGTAGAAGAAGGTCTCCGCCAATCGGGGGCTGTTGACCTCATAGCCCCTGGGACAGAGGCAGTACCTGCTGCTCTTCATGTGCTCGGCGTATGTCCTCCCTCCCTTGGGCAGCGACCCGAAGACCTTGATGTCGGGGTCTCCATTCCCCCATTGTTGCAGAAGCAATGGCCGCACGTAGCCGTGGGAAGTCTGCCCCGCAAAGAAGGCGAGGGTGTCCCTCTTCCGTCCCGGCTTGCCGCCCACATTCTGCAGGGGGTTCCGTGGGTTCCGCACGGGCGTCAGCGTAATGGACACGTCCTTGCCGAGCTCGAAGACCCCCGCGATATCGGCATTGCAGACGGCTCTAATGGTGTCCCCCATCGACAGCGCCGTCAGCTTCGACGCCTGTTGATGAGAGAGTTAGAGTTTCTGCTACAGAGGCGGAACCGCCGTGGTGGGTCTTACGAGCGTTACCCAGTCGTGGCAGCCGACGGAGAAGTGGTCGGCGCCGCCGGTCCTGTTCCAGAAGGGATACTTGGCGGCGATGGTGGCGACGTAGTCCCGGAGATAGTTGATCATGTTTCCCTTGCTGTGGGAGTTGGGGATGTACAGCTTGATGCGGAGGTTGGTGGAGCTGAAAGGCATATAGAACAGGTGGGCCTTCGAAGGATCGTCGACGAGGAAGCGGTTCTTCCCCTCCATGTGCTTCATGAACCAGCCCTCCGCGGCGTAGATCCCCGCGAGACGAGGCTCGTGGAAGATGGGTCTCTTGCCCTCCTTGTAGACGTACACCTTGAGCATCTTCTCCATCAGCTCGTAGCTCCTGAAGAAGTAAAGATTCCTCTGGTTCTCAGAACAGATCGGCGCCGTCGTCGAGGTTTTTCAGTCCTCTCGCAGACTTTTTTTTTACCTCTTGAAGGTCGAGAAATTTCGGTAAACGAGCGGGTAGAGCTCTGGGTCGTCTTCCACGATCGGAGCGTTGAGGATCTCTCTCCTTGCTTGAAGAATCTGCTGATCAGCCGGAGAAGACCACCGCGGAATCTGTAGCAGCGAACTGTAAGACGATGTAGAGTCTTATGGGAATCTTCTTGATCTTCCGTCTAAGGGATACGTACCAGTGAGCACGACGAACGTCGATTCCTCATCAGAATCTCGCTCATCTCTCGAATTGTCCTCACAGGCTCGACATTTCCCCTCGGCCTCCGAGGATCCCTCTCGCGCGCGCAGTCCCGACTATCCGTTTCCTCGCTCCTGGGCGGCGGTCGACTTTCTCTCTCTGTCTTTCTCACAGCCGCCCCCTCGTTCACGGGAGAACCCACCGGCGGCGAGGAGGTACCATCGGCGATTTCGAGCTTCTCCGGGCCAGGAAAGGAGGTACCATTCGAGTTTCTCTCTGCAAGCGGTTGACTTCTCCTCTTCTTCCTTCGCACAGCGGGAGAACCCGCCGGCGGCGAGGAGGTACCATTCGAGATTTCGAGCTTCTCCGTCCCCGGAGAGGAATTATTCAAGATTTTAACTTTCTCCGGAGCCCCAGTGCCGTTTGCTCCGGAATCCTTGTCTGGTTCTGAGATGATAAGGGGAACAGAGAAATCCTCTTCGCCGGAGTACTCCGAATCACCTGGTCGAGGGAAGGAAACAGTCGCCGAGAAGCTCTGCCCAGGATCATGCGGGAGGCCTTTTCGAGAGAAGATCGCCGAGTTCTCGAACCCCAACACGACGACGGCTATCAAGAGCATGGCCAGAACGTGTGCTCTGATTCCGGACCGGCATAGATTCCGAAGCCGACTGAGAGACTGCTGAATCTTCGCCATGGCTCGAGAATGAATGAACGGGTTGGTGGGTAGCTGTGAGTTTTCTATCCCCCAGGCCTCTCTTGAAGATTGATTTCAACCAAATTCAGAACTCTCAAATCAGATGATGATACATTTCTTCAGAAGTTGGAGATGAAAGTATTTTGGTCAACGGGATGAGAAATTTCGAAGGAACTAGCCGTGAAGCAGAGGCGGAAACAGAAATGTAAGAGAACAGGAAGTCGATTCTCAGATCACGAAGGGGGAAAACGGTAACCCATCGCTGCCCTCGTGCTCTCTTTTAGCGGCGGAATTCGCAGCTCCAGCGGCGCCGCCCGGGTGGAGGCCGGCTTCCTCTCTCCCTGCCTCTTCCAACAGCCGCGGCATCTCTAGCCAGAGTTTCCAAGACACTCGCTGAGGCTGATGTTCCGAGAAACCCCGCGACACCACCGCGATAGTCAGACCGTAGATACGTTGGTCAACGGGGCCTTTTTCTTAGGAGGTCTTTGAAGATGCCGACGAAAACATGTACACCATTAACGTGGCTCTGAGAAGCCCCATCGCTGGAAGAGAGAGAAGAGAGAGAGAGAGGAAAAATCAACGACAGTGACGAGCCACCAACCACTTCTGGTGCTATTGTACGACAGCGAACACTCAACGACCAGGGGACCCGAATTGAGGCCCCACATCAGATTTAAGATGGTCGACATCGCAGTGATCTGAGGGGATGATGCCCGGGTCAGAGAGGAGTGGACATGAAGAACAGCGCTTGCGTTACATCAAGCGACGACACCCAATCAGATCACGCATATCATAGCTGCCAACTCACGGTCAACGCGAAATTACGCCATATATATCTAATTTTGGCGTGAACACGGTCAACGATCCCCGACCCAGCTCAGTCAAATCATTTCCGAGTTTGGGCTATTCAAAAGTCAATTCTGAAATAGATTTCCGATTTATTTTTTTATGGCATCTCACGAGAGCGGAGGAAGAAAACCAGAAACATAGGCGCAATATAGAAATAAAGAATTGCAGTGTTTGTACAGGGAGGGGTTGACATTCTACCGTCGCCTGAGGACCCTGTTGAGCCACAGAGAGTGGAGGATCATGTGGAAGAGGTCGTACCTCTCCGGCTTGAGGTGCCAGAGAAAGTGCCGCTGGACCTTCTTCACCCCGGTCTGAAGGGCCAGGTACTTCTTCTCTGGGATGGAGAGGAGGATCTCCTTCAGCCGGGGGATATCCTCCTCCGCCACCACGACGGAGAAGGCCTCCCAATTGAGCACCTCGAACAGAGGGGGCACGAAGTTGTTGGAGATGATCACCGGAACGCACTCGTAGAAGATGGCCTCCGCCACTCTGGGGCTGTTCACATCGTTGCCCCTAGGGCAGATGCAGTACCTGCTGCTCCTCATGTACTCAGCGTAGGAGGTCATCTTCTTTCCTCCGCCGCCCTTGGGCAAGGGGCCGAAGACCTTCATGTCTGGGTCCTTGTTCTCCCAGTGCTGCAGCAGCAATGGCCGCACGTACCCGTGCATCCTCCCGGCGAAGAAGGCGAGTATGGGCCTCCTCTTCGCCGTCCTCCCGCCGATGCCCCGCACAGGGTTCTCGATGCTCCGCACATTGGTCTCCGGAAGGGACACGTCCTTGCCCATCACGAAGTCCGCCGCCAGGTCGGCGTTGCAGATGGCGCCGATGGCGTTCGCCATCGTCTGCGCCGTCACGTCCGGCACCTGCCGGAAGTGCTCTCCTGCAAGTCAGCGGCCGGCGCCACCGGTGGATCGATTAAGACGATGAAGATGAAGACGAGGAGGCTTACCCAGTCGTGGCAGGCGACGAAGAAGTGGTCGGCGCCGCCGGTCCGGTTCCAGAAGGGATGCTTGGCGGCGATGGTGGCGACGTAGTTCTTCAGATAGGCGATCACTCTGTCGTGGTTGTGATCGCCCGGAATGTAGAATTCGAAGCGGAGGATGCTGGAGCTGAAGGGCATGTAGAAGAGGTGGGCCATGGAGGGATCATCGACGAGGAAGCGCCGGCTCGCCGCCAGGTGCTTCATGAACCATCCCTCCGAGGAGTAAATCCCAGTGAGTTGGGCGCTGTGGAAGATGGGCTTCTTCCCCTCCTTGTAGATGTACACCTTGAGCGTCTTCTCCATCAGTTCATAGCTCCTGAACAATCAGGAGGATTAAAATCTGAATTTCCTGCTTCACCAGAGTACATGGCCAGCTATTTGCACATCACTTACGCCATCAGATTACTACTTATGATTACAAAAATTCTATATTTATACATTTATGTATAATATGCTAGAACAGTTAGTGAACAATCCATTTCTTGCAAGTGCTCAAAGATCAATGGCTGTTATTCTCCGCGCTCTCTCTCTCTCTCTCTGTGATCACAAATTCACTTTCTGAGATCTTTGAAACAATCCATTTCTTGCAAGTTCAAAGATCAATGGCTGTTATGCTCCTCTCTCTCTCTCTCTCTCTCTCTCTCTCTCTCTCTCTCTCTCTCTGATCATAAATTCACTGTCTAAGTGAACAGTCCAAAGACAGACGAAAATAGACTAACTGCTCTGGAGAAAACATCAAGCTAAGATCTTCAAACAATCAAAAACGTGAGTGATGACATTCTGAGGATTGGGACGATACCTTTACCTTTTGAACATCGAAATATTTCGGAAAACAGGGGAATAGAGATCCAGATCATTCTCCACAACGGGAGCATTCATAATCTGTGCCTTCGCTTCTAAAATTTGCAGATCACTTGCAGAGGGCCCCTGGGTCAACTCCTGCAGATTAAGAAAGAAAACGAAGACCATAAAGCTTCATTCTGAACCAGGCTAAATCTTCTGCAAAAGCATACCACTGAAAGAGAGGAAAGGCCGCTGCTCAACAGCATCTGATTCATCTCTTGTATTGTTTTCGCCGGCATTCTCTTTTTTCGCTTCGCTTTAGCCTTCTCTGCTGGTGCAGGATTCCGGGGCGTCACTGCAACTATTGAGGCCACCCTGTTCTCTACCTGGTGAATTGGGCTTGTGGAGTTTTTCCTATCAACTGATAGCACGATCTCTCCGGTCTTCTCAGATTCCAAGGAAACAGGACTTGACGGGTTCGTCTTCTCAAGTTCATCTAACACACTGTTCCCACGAGACTGTGAGGAATTCTGGAGTCCCAACACGATGAGTGCTATCAAGATCATAACTGAAACAGCTCTTCTGATTCCAGGTCTGCATAGCTTCTGAAACTGTGAGATGTACTTGTAAAATGAAAGCATCCTTGAGCAGGTTAGCTTAAGCAGATGAGCAGAATCAGTTCTCTCGGAGAATTATCCTAATTTGGAGTGAAATATCTGAGCATGGCCCCAGACGTGCAGGGCTCCAAGGAAATGATACACCATTCACAGAGGCTATACATAACCGGAGAGAGACCTTCCATTCACATAACTGATTATCAGGCAGAACTGGAGATATGCAACGTGTTTAGTCAGAAATGTCAAAGGGGCATAAAGAGGGAGATGAATTCTGTAAAAGCTGACCGTCGCCCTGCATTCTTCAGCTTTTGAGACCAATGGGTTATCTGGAAACTCTCAGGTTTTCGGCCTTCTGCCATCTTCACCACCAGCAATAACAACAGCGAACCTCATCAATAACAAAATAATAATAATAATAATAATAAATAAATAAATAAATCACCACGGTTATTAGGTTGGGATAAATCCAGAAAAAAAGCGAAAATTTGACATCAATAAAGCTTCGGACGAATCGGAGTCCTCAAAGTATCAAAATATTTCATGTTTCACAGCAAATATTTCATGCATCATAGCAACCCAAGAAATCTTGAACGTTTATCACTCATCCACATGTTTTTAGAGCTCATTTCTGATTCCCAGTGAAATATTTCTGTTTTCAAATACCTTATAAAGATAATTTAACTGGGAGGGGAATAGGCCCTTGCCCTGAAACCTTGGGACAGTCAAAGCAACTTTCTAGGTCTAAAAGTGTAAAAAAAAAAAATCTGGAATACTGTTCGTCCAAGGAACTCAGCAAGAAACTCCATAGGATTCTGGAATGAAGAGCTTTCAATACTTCAAACATTTCAAGCCTAAGTGAACCGCACACCAGACACCGGACTTAAAAGGACACAAATGTAACAAATGGACACTACACTGTTCCTGAGCTTCAGAACAAGCCCAAACCTTCAGGAACCTACTACCCAGTGCCTATCCCCCATCATGGCATAGATCTAGTTACAAGTGAGGAGAAGAAATTAAAAAATAAATCTCATAAGAAAAAAGGATCCACCAGCTCCAGAAAAATATTAGGCCCCTCATAATAGCGATATCATATCATGTACTATTATTATCTGAAATGGGTCAATCCATCACGGCCTAAAATTTTACCAGACATGGTACGACCCCCTTTCCCTTCATCGCCACCAAACCGTCTTCGGCGACTTTGAAGATCCACCGTCCAAAATAGCCAAAAGTTCATACCAGTAAATGTTAGAACAGCCAAGACGAGGCCAATTCTCCTTGTAAACCATGAGGATGTCTAAAATAAGCATCAATATCCTGATAATGCGTATACTACTTTGGATAATTCGTGTCCTAAATTTTTTGAAAGCATGGTTGACCTGCGAAATGGCAACCTCAGCTCGTCCTAGAAACCAGTACAAAAAAATTGCTTCTTTGTTTCTGGGGCAAACCAACTAACAGCGGTATGTCCTTGGTCAGAGGACAAAGAGATTTTCAGGACCCAGTAGCCTAAATTTTCCTGAATTCAACAGATTTATGATTCTGCATCAAGCAGCAGAAGCATTCAGCAATTCAGAGATACGAACGGAGAGGATGCTCACCTTGCAAATGTTCGCACCTGCAGAAGGCAGCAAATGACAAAAACTTGCTTCAGAAACGAGAACCCACGAAGATATCTTTAGTTTTCGAGGATAGAACCCACGAGGAGATTGGGATACCGGCGCGACGACGAATCTCGGCTGCTTAAACCCGCCAATTATATCTGAACGACTCTAAAACCTCCAGACAGCAGAAAAAAGGTAGAATGAGACCTGAAAACCAAGAATTGCCGATTCCAGGGCAGCCGAGCCGGGGAAGGAGAAGAAGTTCTTTAGACAAGTTCGGGAGATAAAAGTCAATCCGACCCAGACTACGCCTCCGCTCGCGAGATCCCGTTCCGGAGAGAGGGTGAACGCTGGAGGCGCGGTGGCGATATCGCCATTATAGTCTTGCTCTAAACCCCAGATAGTCTCCCCCTGAGTCCTTCATTACCATGGGTTAACAATTAGCTCGGAATATAAAAAATATGTGAGGCCGAGCCCAGCTGGATCCGATCTTGGCCTGGTCCGCGCTTTGGCCAAGAAATCTCGAAGCCTATTTCCCCATTCATCACATCGTGATTCGCGTAAACCAGACGATCACATTACTCATCAGCCACCAGATAGCGTCGGGCCAAGGCATGGTGGACTAAATCTCAGTGACAAGGGAGATAATTTTTCTGTCGATAAAATCTCACAGCGGAATAAAAAAATCGAGACGCATTTTGCTCGTAGATCTGTAGAGAAGGTGAATAAGGTGGGGGGGGTGGAAAAGTTGGTCCCTTTGTGGTGAATGAGACCCGACGACCTCCATGAAAGATGGTCCCTTTGTGGAGCGGTTCTAACGGACGTCCCATTTAAGGGCGCTGGTTTAAAAGGGTTTCTTGTGTCACATTTCTCAAGGAAATATATGGCCCATTTAAGGGCAGTCATTCCATCCTTGGGGGCCTCTTAGACTCCTATATAAGGAAACCCTATATCTGTTCATAAGTTATCAAGTGAAGTGGCTTATTTCTCATAGTATTCATTTCTCTCTTCTCTTCTTACTTCTCTATTTTCTTTATATGATAATAGAGTTTTCTTACTCATCAACTTATAGAGAACTTAATTCATTCATCTTCTCAAGAACTATGGTTATATGTTTATGGTTGATGGCTTCTAATTTACTACCTTCAAAAATTGTCACTGATGAAAAAGGAAATTCAGTGGTAAAACTCATACTTCATTGTTTGAGAAAGAACCAATTAAATAGGTCTTTCATAGCTCACATAATCTATGATAGAAACAGCCTTCTCAGTGGTGGCTGGTTACCACGCATTTAAAGATATTTAGGATGTTTAGTCACAGCTATTGTGTCTCACTTGAAGTACTGGATTTTGTAAATATGCTCAAATTATACACCTTACACTACATGGCATCATTCATTCATTTGTCTAATCTATCAAGATAATTACCAAGGAGCATATTAAGACTAATGGACAACCAAGATCTTGTAATAAAATTTTAGTAAGATTGATACCAAGTTATAAGACTGTCATCTCAAGTATTATCACTTGCATAGAGCTACTCTAGAAGTTGACATTATATATCTTGTTACATGTGATATAAGCATGACACAACAATATTCTTTTTTAGGAACTCTTGAATATTCTTTGATCAATGTTGTCACTACACATCATAATGGGAACGCACATCATGATGGGAGCAAAGTTCATGATTGTGGTCATGTAAATGACACATGATATATTGTTATATCTATTTTCAATTTGGACATCATGATCACATTGCAAAGTACTTCAACAAGGAACTCCTTAAAGTTTTGCAGTATAAATGCTTAGTGATTCTCAACATCTTATACACTAGTGATAGAACATACCATATGATATATCATTACAATTTTACTTTTACAATTATTTAGTTGATTATGCAACCACTTATGGTCTTTAACCATCAAATATAATACCATTATTAAGCCACTCAACATTATGGTACCTAAATAGTGATGATACTCACTCCCATCATCCTAATTTATATCATTCATGTTTTTTAAGTTATAAAGTTTTGACAAACTACAAGTCAAAAATATTGAATGTCTAACTATTTTCTTATTTAAATACACTTTTTTCTATTTTTATGACTATTTAATATAATTAATGAATATTATTTATGTTCCTCCCAACACTCACAATTTACTTTTATTTATAACAAGTAAATTTATGCATCTCATTATCTTGTGAATGACTGAATCTCAAGTCAAATTCTTCTACATGGACATCTTAAAGACAAATTTACTATTTTATTCTATGCAAGTCGTCACTTCTCATATTTTTTGGTGAATGTGTATCTCCTCTAAAATGACATACTAAACCATGTCACCCACATTTTCAGATTCAATATAATAATCAAGTTAACTTGTCACTCATCAGCCTACTCAATTTACTTGTGAGTTGTTATTTGTAAAACATCATAAATTATCATTTATTTAATGTTATCCTACATCATGAGTACCTTTTCAAACGATACACTAATATATATGGACCTAATTTTACAACCTATTGTTGTAAGTTTTCATACAACATTATTTTTTGTTGATGATTTTAGAAAATACATTTAATATTTTTGTCTTAATCTTAAATCTAATGTTTTTCATATTTTTATCTAATTTTAATACTATATTGTATATATTTTCAATTGTCATATTTTCACCTTCCAATCAAATTAGATTGGTGAAAAAACGACGACAAAATAAAATTTCATCACATTGTTGGGATTTTATTTGCTCTTTTGTCCATTTTTTCAACATACACCTATTCTTAAATATCTCTCCATTTGGCTGCTTATTTAACACACCTCTAAATTATTAATTTTTTAAGACTTTCAAGTGTGTATGATATTTTTGCCTTTATCTTTATGTTGCACATAAACTTGCTCAATTATTTGAACATTACCCCTTTTTTAGGTACAACAAAGTGTTCATCAGCTACTATTGTCTCTCCCTCTGCCCTAGGCATATTCATAACTTCTTATGTCTTATTTTTGCCTATATATTAGTAAAAATTGTTCCACGTATGTTGGTGGCACCCTCATCTACACTAGATTATTGAATTATTTTTGATTTACTAACTCTATGGTATTCTCAATGTAGTCTCTTTTCATTTATGTTAATACCATTATGATTAATGTTTCATTTGATTATGTTGAAGAGCCTATTATTAAGTCATCCTCTCCACTTAAAAGTATAAACATCATCTACAGAAATTGAGATTTTATTTTCATCAAAAGAATAAATATTGAACAATTTTTTTTGTAAAATCACATTAGATCTATTCAAAGGATGAACCCTAGATTATGAAATCCTCTTATTGGACGTTCAAGAGGATCAATTCTCTCTTTGGATATTGCACCATATGACAACCTCCATAACCCTTCCTCTCATAATATAGTTTTAATATATCTTTTCCTTGTTAGAAAATTACAAAACTACTTTTGACTTAATCCCCACATGATACATTTAACTTCTTACAATTTTGAAAGTAAGTTATAAATAGTGGGTGCCTAACATCACTCATCCTCTACTAGATCTATTTTTTCCTCAAGATAAAAGTCAGAAAGTAATTATTAAATGGTTGTTGCAAACTCTCAAATAACTTCAAAAAGTGGGTAAGTACTTCTATTGAATTAGTACTTCCAATCATTTGAAAGAGGGTTGCGCATCGAGTGAGGTTTAACTATCCAATTTAACTCTAAGTCAGAGGTTGTAATGTTATAATATATTGGTTCCAAGGCTCTCTTCAATTGTGAAATATAAAAAATTAAGTAGATTCTGGTAATGAATGTTTGAACTTTATCCCCCCCACCCAAACATCTTGATGACACAAAGAATGTGGAAGAATTTTGAAGATAATTTCTCATTGACCTGGTAAGTTAATAAATATATTGAATATCTTAATTTTAAAGAAACATGATCACCCACTACATAACATATATATATATATATTGTCTATTTATACCTTTATCTTTGACCATAGCCAGATATAACTATTGTAGAATGATAGTTTCACTACAACTACTTTGGTAGTTTGTGTAGTATAATGGATCGAGGTTGATGATTCTTACTATAAATAATCTTTAAAAAGGTGATATTAATTGACACACGAAAAGTGGTATAATGTGTTATAAAAGTCAAAAAGTAGGGTAAGCTTTTTACCACATGGGACTCAACAAGGAATAAATGAAGTGTCATACGTATAATAGAACTCAAAATTTTCACATTCAATAAACTAAGGTAGAATACTAATGATTTATCAAATGCATATATTATTAGAACTAGAGGATATGAGAAGGTTGACCAAAAAAATTTATGACTAGATAATTTGTTGCCATCAAGATGGCTTAGCAAAAGCTGATGCAAAGTGGTTCAAGCTGAAAATTAAGATCATATTAATGTCAAGGTTTCACTGCTAAGACATAGTTATGCTATTGAGTTTCTACATTGAATAAGAAAAATAGAGACTGATCGATAAATATATTCTCAATGAATCTTTGAAGGAAAACTTTTCAAGAAACTATAGTGTCATGTGGTTTGGAAGAGACATCTTATTTTTGTTGTTAATATAGCCAAAGGACTCTCCTAAATCTAAAGATCTCAACTCAATGAGGTAGTACGCCCACACTTCATATTAGATGTATGTCACTTAGCTTAAGAATAATCTTTTTTACATGGGGAGTAATGATGGACCCTTAGTAGGCTTAATTTACTTTAAACATACAAAGGGGCTGAAAAGTTTCATAACTTCCTTTTAAAGGGACCAAACATCCCTTAGTGAGAAATCAACAAAGGGTAGCTTAGTTTTTCTCACAAAAAGAAAAGTTATCAAGGCTTAATTTGGGGAGGAAGATGGGAATCAAATATTTTAAGGCAAACTAATGATGTAAGAGAGTTCTTCAAAGTCTTAAATTATGTTTGTTAAATGTTAATATTTTATTTTAATATCTTTTTATTTCTTATTTTTAATTATTAATGTTTCAAAATGTTTTAAATTTAGGATATTATCACATCATCACTTCTTCTTCCTTATCAATCTAGTATAATTCCATCATAAATATTAAGTTTGGATATGTTTCTCATGTCAAAACTTTGAAGGATATATTTAATTTACATGGGCTTAAGTTTGACATCTAATATTTTTAAGTTATTCATAGATTTTATAAAAAAAACACCTTTATGGTGCCCAAGGATCTCAATCATTTCTCTCCAAAGATTATCATTATTTTCAACTACAATGATAAGTACTCTTCTATCATTGTCAATTATTATACTTCTAGAGATATTTGTTTCCAAACGTCTTTGTTGCAAACTATCACTCCGGTGGTTATTACTAGCTCATAGTATATCACTGTTGTCAATTACATATTAATCATCCAATTATTTGTATCAAAGATAAGTTCTTCCTCCTTGTAATCTATCAATATAGTTACCTCTTTAACCCTCATTACACCCTTTAACTTTATCATCATTGATTTGATTAGTTTTGTAATAGAATTTAAAGATAACTTTACATTTTCTGGCATGTTTGTTTCTACTCATGTTTCTCTTCTAAAGTTGAACTTTCTATTCTCTTTTCCTAGAGATTGAATTTAAGATCTATATCCTTCTTATCTATCGAAAAGATATGTAGTCTCTTTTTACATATGTTCCTAGAGCCATATTATTCATTGTATGAAAAATATAACATCTTTATTCTTTGTACTTGAATTTCAACCTATGTTATGTTTATCCTTCTTTTACCTTGATTATTATAATAGATTATCATAAAATATTGCATTTGTGTACCCGACTAGAGATTTTATTTGGTGGTGAGGCTATGAATATATTCCATTTGAATGATCTATATTCTAACTGAATATGTTGTTGGTCTCTCATCTTTCTAAGAAAATATTGAAACCTCCTTAAAAGTTGATTCTTGATTGTTTTTTGTCCTTTAGTTCTCTTATGTTACCAATTATGTCATCTTCATAATTAAATTCAGACCAAGGGGTAACATTTGATCTCTATCTTCATCTTCAATTTGAAGACTTTCACTTATTGTCTTTTTATTAAAATAAACATGATTTTAAAATCTCTCTTATACTATCTAATCTAGATATGATTTTTTACATCTAAGAATTATTCGTATAAACTTCCCACCTATGACAAGTTATACTATTGCAACAACTGATGCCTCAATTCCCTCCAATTCTAAAAAGACTTCTAATGTCAATATATTTGAATTACATAAATATTTCATCTTCAAAACTCACTTTTGTTGTATCAACATTTTTGAGACCATCTGATTCTTAGATAAAAATAATTCAATGTGAAATATCTACATGTTATGATTATAAATAATGATATCTCTAATTGATATCATCTTTTCTAAGGCTCAATGTATTCTAGTTACACCTCAAATCTTTGTCGTGCACAATATTTTGTTCTTGTACATATATTCTCCTTCCTCTATATAAATTATTGTTTCTTTTAATATATTTCTCACATCATGAAAATTGAACTGCAAGATCATGTTAATGGTTATATTATTTGTCAATCAAGATATATCGCACATTTATTTTATTGAGTTAAGATGGATGATTACAAATCCTTCTCCACACTCGCTATTGTATCACCAATACATACAACTGTTAATATTATTTCTTACTATTGTATTCTTCTCTCTATAAGAATTTTATGGACATTGTCTCTTCACTTAAGCATGCATGCAAATTTATGTATGACTCATAGTAGCATTGGATTAATGTTCAAATACATCATGTGTTATCTTAAAATAACTATTAAAAATGATTTACTATTTTGGTAATCTTCTAGTTTTCACTTTAGTACTATTGATAATACAAAGTAAGTTGGTTTTATCAATGACTAGTGGTCTCCCAGTGACTACTTTATTTTTTTTAAGTGCAATCTAATTTCCATAGAGTTTTAAAAACCAAGTCACAATGACTTAATCTTGAAAATTAACAACATAATTAATTTAATTAAATTTACTCTTATATGAGTTTGACTTTTATCTTCATGAACACCAAATCTTTGGTATGATAATCTTAATGCCACTTACCTTATTGCAAACTTAATTTTTCATACATTGATAAAATATATCGAGATTGACTTTCACTTTGTAGCTCCCAATAGGTGATATCAAAGTAGCTCCTGATACATTTTATCTCCACAAAAGATTAAATAGTAGATATTCTGAAAAAATGACTCAAAAGGTCATTATGCATGGCTTAGAGATAAACTCAATGTGATATATCAATTTGACTTGTGTAAATGAGATCCGATGTACTTTGTAAGAAATAATTCATTTGTTGATCAAATATCATAAAAAAGGACAACCCATTAAAGTTTTTTGTCTTGGGGACCTCTAAGTTCTTATAAAAGAAGACCCCCAACACTTTAGTAGACCACCAAATCAAGGAGCTTATTCTCTCCTATTTTTCATCGATCTCCTGTCTTCTCTTCTATATATAATTTTTACTTTTCTTTACAAAAGTTTTAGATAGTTGAGATCTCACCTGATTCTCACATATGAGCTCTTTCAAATCTTGTTGGGAGAATCATCTTGCCAAATAATGATCCCTCAATGGCTTCAAAAAGTAACTACATGTATTTATGACATGTGAAGATGATGAATCCAAGAAAGAGCAAGATTCAACAAAGGAAGAACATGCACGAAAGCAGATGTGATCTTGTGAACAGGAATAAAATTTTGTGAAAGGAACCCTTCGATCAGTCGAAACTCAGGCTCTAACCTCCGATCATCACTCTCAATCATCACACATATAGGAGGGATGGAAAGAGAGAGAGAGAGAGAGCCCTTCAGCCATTCAGGGTTATTTACCGTCGCCAGTCCCAGCCAAAAGCTGGTTGACTAAGTAGTAGTAACCTATTTAGGATATATAAAAAATTATCACAATATATTTTGATCTGAAAATATTTTTGGAATTATGCACCGTTGGAGAAGTCCATTCGTAAGGCCTGCTTCCGTCACCCTCCCGCTGCATCTCCCGTTGGAGATAAGGAGGGCGAAGAAGAAGACCACACACACAGACCGCAGAGGCCAAAGGGGAGCCCACCCGCAATACTCCGATCAGCCGCCCGCAAAGGATAGCGGGCCGCCGCCACTTTTCTAGCTCCCCCTCCCTCCGCCTCCTCGCCGGTGGCCTTCCCTCCCAAATGACCGCCCTTCAGCTAGGAAATCTCCCCCCCTTGTGCCCGTCGACGGCAACCACTCCTTTCAATGGCGCCGGCTCTGGCGGACCCTCGGCACGGAGATCACTCGCCCCTAAAAACCAGGTGAGCTTGCCAAGTGGAAGAGCGAGAGCGAGAGCGAGAGCAAGAACCGCCGCCGAGACGGCCACCGAGAAGGTCACCGCCGGCGAGCAAGATGTCTCCACCCCCGAAGAACCTCCGTCCCTGGACTTCGCCTTCGTCAGCGTAAGTTCTCTCTCTTGATCCTCCCCTTACCTCCACCGCTTTGGATCACGCTGACGGGCGATGGTGCAGTCTAGACTGCTGCCGGACGGGTCGCCGGACGTGCAGATCCGCTCGGCGTGCGGCGGGCAGAAGCTCAGGGACATAATGCTGGACGGCCACATCGATCTCTACGGACCCTACGTAAGGCCGCACTGCCCATCTCCCCCTCCGCTCTCTTCCCATCGTCTCTGAGCGAGCGACGCCCTCCGGTGACCTGCAGGCGAGGCCTCTGCTGAACTGCGGCGGCGGCGGCACTTGTGGGACCTGCCTCGTCGAGGTACTACGTCCCCACACTCCCTCCTTCTCTCCGAAGCCCATCGTCTTCAATCTTCAATCTCCGTGGGGAACTGCAGGTCTTGGAGGGTAAGGAGGTGCTGAGCCCGAGGACGGAGAAGGAGAAAGAAGCCCTGAAGAAGGTATCACCCCTCCCCTTCCCTTCCGATCCGCTCGATCACCTGCAAAATTAAGCCCTAAAAATTTGCAGAAGCCCAAGACGTGGAGGCTGGCATGCCAGACCGTGGTGGGTTCCGGGGAGTCCAGAGGCCAGGTGGGCTCTTCCGGTCCTTTTTCCTCTCCGTTAAAGCCTCCATTTTTACAAATCTCCTCATCGATATCTTCTTCTTCTTCCGACTTCAGGTCGTCATCCAGCAGCTGCCGGAGTGGAAGGCGCACGAATGGAAGAAATGAGCTCGCCGGACGAGGAATTTCTTGGGGAAAGATGCCGGAGGGGGGGGATATGTTGCATTTATTGAACTTATTTGTGATCTTACACTCTTTGACGGGACATGTAGAAGCGAGCAAGTGGAATCATTTCTTCGGCCAAAAAGAGGATCGCCTCCCACGAGCTATCTCGATAAACATTTATTATACCTCGATAATTAGTCAATTATTGGAACACGACACGGTCAATGAGTCAGCCCAAGGTCACCAGCTTTGGGTCAACACGGCCAACTCAGTCCCCGATCAGCCCTACATACCTCTGCTAGAGAGAGAAGGAGAGAGAAAGAGGAGGCAGGCTGTTTCTGATTCCATTCATGTTCCACGTTGCATGATTTGGTTGGTGAGGTTCGATCTAAACGTATCAGAGGCATCTTTATTCGCGCCTAATTTTGGGCCTAAGTGAACCACCCCGTCCCCAGTGGGCCCAGTGGAAAACGGGGCCCATCCTGGCGTGCCTCCCCCCCCTTCCTTCCCGGAGCTTTTTATACGGTAAGGGCCCCGCCCATTAGACATCGAATGTGCGCCACTTAAGTGCGTCGTTATCAAGATCTCTGTCTCTGTCTCTCTCTCTCTCTCTACTGTGTCGCTTGCTCTTGGTCACGAGGCGGATTAGTTCGGCTAGAGGGGAGAGGGTGAACAGGGGAGATACGGTGTTGCTCCGAGGGACGCAGAGGCGGACACCGCGAGGGAGGCGGGGGAGGGAGGGAGATGCTGGAGAGCGTGCTTTCCGCTCGCAGATCCTCGCCGAAAGCGGAGGACGGGGACGGGGACGATGAGTCGAAGACGAGAAAACACGTCTCGCTTCCGGCCAGGTTCGCGAAGTTCGTGAGCGGAAGCGTCAGGGCCGGATCCGTGGCGCAGTACATTGTTCTCTCCGTTGTAATGCTTTTTCTCGGATCCGTCTTGTCTCGATCCCGCAGTTTCGTCTGCGTCGGTCCGAACGAGACCCTGCCCCGATTGGCCGTATTCGAGAACATAGAGGGTCTCGCTTCCGAGTTTGGATCCCTAGGCGTTCCCTGGTGTAAGTCTCCTCCTCTGACAATTATTTTTTGATTTTCTTCTATAATTATGGCCAAGATCTGCTTGCATTTCCTGACATTTCTGTTTTCTTCGAAGCATCCTAATTGGAGTTGGCCAACTTTTTAGAAAAAAAATCTTTTTAATCTTCTTGAGAGAGGATTTTAGTTCTCTTTTTGAATCTTGGAGGATATTTTTTTTCAAGTTGATTCCGTGTTGGATGGAATGACGTTTGTATTTCTTATTTTTCCGTTAAACTTTGCATTCAGAATTTGGAATGCTATCTAATTAATTCTCTTCATTTCCTAAAAATTGAAAGCGCTCCCTTCTAATCTCACAGGTGCTTTATTTAACCTTTTTTCGGTACATTTTTTTGCGGATTCTGTGTAGCTGCAGTTCCATATTGCCGGCATTTTTTCTTTGATGTGCTGACGTAGTCAAATAATGTACGTTTTCGTCGAACTGGCATTATGTGGCCCAGTAGAACTATTTTTTACCCTTGTTCTTTTCTTAGTTCTTTTTTTTGGCAAAAGGCAGATCGAAACAAGGCAGAAAAGTAGACTGGACTACAAAGGACTTGCTTAAGGGATTGGAAGAGTTTGTACCAATATATGAAGCCCGCCCAATCAAGAATAACATGTTTGGTATGGGCTTTGATCATAGCTTTGGACTCTGGTTCATGGTCAGGTGGCTGAAACCTGATATTATGATTGAAAGTGGCGCTTTCAAAGGGCACTCCACCTGGGTACTCCGGCAGGCGATGCCTGAGACAAGAATAATATCACTTTCTCCTCGTCATCCAGAGAAGTATCTGAAGAAGGGCCCTGCATACGTAGATGGCAACTGCACATATTTCGCTGGTAAAGATTTTGTTGATTTTGGTAATGTGGATTGGGTTAAAGTGTTGCTGATGCATGGAATTTCAAATCTTAGTCGGGCGCTTATCTTCTTTGATGATCATCAGAATGAACTGAAAAGGTGAGATATGTTCACAAAGTGAAAATTCGTATTTGGTTGATGTCATTTTTGGAAAATAATTGTTTTCAAGACTTTAATTATCCGTTCTTTCTCTGCTAGGAAATTGTGTTTTCCTTTTTCACTTAATCGCATGTAATGAATATAGTAGAACTTTGCTACATTTATCTTTTGTTTCCATATTTAACACAAGTATGAAACCCTGAGCTGATGACGACGTGTGCCAACTTTTTGTTTTGAATTCTCTGCTTGCTAGTTGAACATGTTTACTCATTTGTCTCCTGTTCTATATTTTTGCCTTGGACAGATTGAAGCAGGCTCTGAAAGCTGGATTTAGGCATCTCATTTTTGAAGATAACTATGATACAGGAACAGGAGACCATTATTCACTGAGGCAAATCTGTGATCAGTTCTACATTAGAGGTCAGTGGTTTCCCTTCTCCTTTCTGCGTTTGAGTTGCAACATGCGCCTGCTTCTCCTTTCGTTCTCTCGAATTCTTATTTTCTTTTAGAAAGCAGGTGGTGTGAAGTGGGGGGGCATTTGATCCAGTTTTTTCCATGTTTTCTTTCATACATTTTTGCGGACGGACCTACAATTGCTATCATAGAAGTCCAAAGCAACTAGTTTTGCCAGGATCATTTTCTAAAGAATTTTAAAGTAAGATTCAGAGATCAATAATGGTAAAACTTCTTGAATATATTGATGGAACATTGATAACTGATAAAGTTATGGATCAAAGCGGAGACAATGGAGCATTTCACCATGATAAATTAAAAGGCATGGCACCTGGCCAAAAAAGATAAGGTACAGGACTTATTGTCGTGTGTTGACATTTAGATTAGCTTTATTGATCAGGATTACCGAATAACTTTGGAAACGTAGATCGGATGAGGCTGGAGTTAAATGGACAAACAAAATCATTCAAATGGAGAAGAAAATGTAAAATCTAAGACTTGCACTTGCATTAAAACCATAAAGATGAAAGGTAGAAATTTTGAGACCAAGAGTAGCCATCCATGAAAACAGAGTTTTGACACTCCAATTTTTCTTTAGACTGGCCAATGCCTGCTGCGACTACCATCCCATCATTTGATGTAAACTCACGAGCAATATTTTCACTGCTCCCTCCCAGCAACTAGGGCTCCTCCTAAGTTTTGAAATCTTGAAATGTATATATATATATATATATATGTATGTTCTAGTTCCCGTTTTTAGAATAAAAGCCCCCTCGGCGGCTGCAGGTGGCGGGCACAGCTGCTTCAGCGACAGCGACGAAGCGAGGATAAGAGCGAAGAGGAGGAAGTTCTGGGAGAAGGCGGTTGACACAGACGAGCTCTGCGGCGAGGGAGAGGCCTGGTGGGGCGTTCGAGGGCACATGCGAGACGACTTCAACCACAGCAGCAAGGCCATTTCTCTCTCCGAACACTTCCAGAACAGCAGGTTCGTGGAGTCGGTGCTGGACGTCTATTGGGAGCTCCCCCCTGTGGCGGGGCCCTCCCTCACCCACCAGACCAGGTACGATCCCGCCCGCGCCACCGACCCCATCATAGAAGAAGGCCGGTTCGGCCAGTTCCACAGGCTCGGCCTCACCAGACTCGACTCCACCGTCTTCAACGGCTACACCCAGATGGTCTACCTACAGGTCTCCTCCTCCCCCACCCCCTCTTAGACACCGACCAGAACCCCCCCTCTTCTCTCTCTCTCTCTGTCTCTCTCAGACATCTCACTGGGCGGCTTTGCTGCTGTTTCATAGTCCTGCCTCTAGTACTCATTCAAGACTATTTCCGTCCGCCGGGCAGAGAACCATGAACCCATTAAGAGAAAGAGAGAGAGAAAGAGAGAGAAGGGAAGGGACCTGACGGGTAGACAAGCATACGGACGCTGATGGGAACGCTCTGATGGGTAGCAGTGGGAAGGCCGACAGCTTCTCCTGTGCGATGAGGAAAGAAAAGGACGGGCACAGAAGAGGAATATATAGCCGGGATGCTCATCCCAACACCAGCAGACAAGTTCTCACGCATCAAACCAGAGATTCACACAACCAGAGGAAACAGAGTAAGAAAGGAACCCGGGGGAGGGGACTCCGAGAATCTTTCGCGTCCCGAGGGAGCAAGGGAGAAGCCTTCAGGAAGACGCGCGGCCCCGGTGCGCCGCCGGATCCGCCGGCGACCCAGACTACGACCTCCTGTTCTTCTCCACCGCCCGGGGAGCTGCGGGTAACGCAAAATTCGCAGGGATCAATGTCGAATCAACACATAAAATTCTTCCCAGAGAGATTATCAGGAGTTCAACAACAGTTAATGAACGATTCCCCCACTGCAATTCATTATGTTCATACCATTTTCAGGATTAATGACGGACGGATAGATGGAAAAAATAATTAATCTGATCATTCTCAACAAAAGAATGTCATTGCCCTGATCATGCAGGATCAAGCCGTACCTAACCCGGTTGCCTCCGAGCCCTTCATGATCCTCAACCTCTTACAGGTCTCCGTGAACATTCTGCAGATCCCAAAAAAGCATGAATGGATCACATTGACTTTCTAAGAAGATTGAGAAATTACT
Source organism: Spirodela intermedia (assembly GCA_902729315.2). Taxonomy (NCBI): domain Eukaryota; kingdom Viridiplantae; phylum Streptophyta; class Magnoliopsida; order Alismatales; family Araceae; genus Spirodela; species Spirodela intermedia. The sequence continues at coordinate 1,983,010 of LR746278.1, read as the reverse complement.
ACCAAATTGGGAGAAAAAATTAAAAGCTTTACAATTCCGGAAACTAATAGATAACAAAATCCTGAATCGATAAAAGAATAAGCACCCAAAGAAGCATCTTTTTTCGAATTCTCCTTAAATTAAAAAAAAAAAAAAGAAGAACCCGTATTAATGGGACTTACTCCCATGGAACATCCCCAACGAGCATCCAATCTCCATCCTTGTCCTCATAAGTGAGCACATATTCAGACCCATGAGCAAGATCCATCAAGCGGCTCTCGGTCAACCCATCTCTGCCGGGTCCTCCATTCGCGCCGTACTGGCCTGCAAAGAACACGAAATCCAGAAGGATCCATCCTTTAAAAGGAAAATCTTGAGGCCCGGAGAACAGAAAGGTCAAGGGAGCAAGAGCAGGGCGGACCGATGGTGAAGCAGCTGAACATCTTCTCGAGAGCAGATGAAAGCTCCTTGTAGTTGCCGTGAGTTCTCAGGTCAACTTTCCTCAGATAGGGAGCACCATCCATGCTGACCTTCACATAGAGGCAGCCGGGGCCCTGCTTTCCCTCGATCTCGTCAGTTTTCTTCGGGGGGTTCGCAGCCATTGTGTACTTTCGGTAGCTTCGGATGGGCGGCCAGCCTACCACCTGCGCCCTGTCACAGAAGCAGCAATTAGAGCGCATTCTTCCCTGCCACGATGAATGAAACTTATTTTTTCCACAGGGTCAACGCCTGAAGAGAGCTCCATGAGCTTTGAAGCCCTGAAAAACTTATCCTCCGAAACCGAGAAAGGAGACGAATTCTTGAAGAGGCTGACATGCAGGTAGCTACCCCCCAAGACACGAAAGGAGAGAGATAGACGACGAAGGAGGAACACAGAACAACCAACCACACAAGAAACCAGGAGGAATTCAACAGATGAGTGAGTGAGAGTGAGAGAGAGAGAGAGAGAGAGAGAGAGAGAGGCCACAACAAGAAGATAATCCCTGAATTTAACAGATGAGAGCAAGAACGACCGCAGCTGGATCACAGGAAAAGAGGAAGAAAATAAATCGATAAAATAAACATAAAAATAAAAATAATCTCCCCATGAGCATTGCAACCAGGACGACTTTTCCCATGCAAGAAGAACACCACGGCGGCACCACCACCACCACCACCACCACCACCACCGAAAAAGGAAAAAGAAGCTAGACAAAAGAAAATATCATTTTAATACGAGGGAATCCTACGAGCAGACATTCTACTAGAGGAAAAGATCATCAGGGAAACTATTTCTCGACGACCTCCGCCATTAGAATGATCGCAATACAACAAACAAACGGGCTATTAATTCAGCGAGCGCGGGTGAAAGCATCGTTCTTCGACTATAGAATGAGCTGACGCCAGAGGCTTTTCTACCATGTCAGCCATTTAAGGAGAACCCAAAGAAATCCGGAGGTGACTAAAGTGCGGCAACATGGACCGAAAACACTTACTTAGCAGCAGGTGCGGTGTCTGTACTGCCTGGAGGAACCTGACTTTGCTTCTCAGCCGCCGGGGCCTTGTCCTTCTGAGAGCTCACAGCAACCGCGTGCTGAGCGCTGTTAGGCTCGCCCACTGAGGAGAACAGCGGGCCTCCTTTCCCCAATTCTACTTCAGATCCTTTTCCTCCGGAGAAAACCCATTTCTCCGATCCATCGATTGCGTCGGAGAAACCCCTCTTCGCCCCAGAAACGAAGCCCTTCTCAGGCCCCAGCGTCAGCATGGCCTCGCCCTTTCTCTCTGGGGATCCCGAGCCCGGAAGCCCCAGCCTCAGCTCGGTTTCCTTGAGATTGCAGAGCCCGTCGCCCTCGTCCACCACGGGAGCCGAGGCCAGGGAGGGGAGCCTCTCGGAGTCCTCCATGGAAGGAATCCCCGACCGCCCTATGTAATCATGCTCCAGGGACGGCGACATTCAAAGGGCCGGCGTCTGTTAGGACACCAGCAGAACATGTAGCGAGAAAAATCAGTCCAAACCCAGAAATCAGAGCAATAGCAGACGTAGAGATAGATAGATAGATAGAGAGAGAGAGAGAGAGAAAGAGAGAGAGAGAGAGAGAGGGAGAGAGGGAGAGAGAGAGAGAGAGAGATGGTTTCTATCGAGGGAATGGGGGGTTGCAGCAGAAGTCGCCTAGGCTTTCTCTTCTGCAGATTGCATTGAGAGACAGGGGTGGGGATTGAGGGGAATTTGTGAGGTAGGGGAGGAGCTCGCCGTTCCCTTTTCCGACTCCGATTGGCACCTCCTCGCCTGCCGCTGCGACGCCAGAGATCATAAAGTAAGGAACCAACAGCCAGTCGAAGACAGAAACAAATACCACGGAGCAAGGAGTGGTTGTATGTGTGGGGAAGACGATGGACAGATATCTAAAAAAAAAGTATACATCTCTTGCGTCCTTTGCCCCAGCCATTTGTTTTATCATGGCCTCCACTCATCATTATTCAATCTCTCTGGGTTTTCTCGTAATATCACATTTTCTCGGAAAATACCATTTTTTTCAATACCCTCTGATCTATTGCATCCGTTCATCAAAGTCAACGGGACAATACAGCGAATAATTGTCATTTTATGATAATACCATTTTAAGGGGAAATGCCATTTTATAATTATTTGTATATTTATGGTAACCATTTATCCGACTATTTTTCTCTTTCTACTGTAAGCGTGGAGGAGGCGCTCGAGCCATCATTATCTAGACGGCAAATGTATAGAGAAGCCCGAAAGAAGCCAGCTCGTTTCCAGAGAGCTAGAGAGAGAGAGAGAGGGCGCAGGCGGGGCCCTAGCGCCCAGTCGCCGGTCGACAAGGAGAGAACCAGCTGTCTCTGCCGCCTCCACGCGCGGCTGCCTTTTCCCCGATCTCCGGCCGCGCTTTTCCCCCCTACCTCCGCCGTCGCCGTCCCTTCAGCGAGCCGGCGCCGCCGCCGGAGAGGATCCCCTCGCGCCACCCCCCCGCCCCCTCAGTGAGGGTGCCACGTGGCGTCAGACCAGTGGCCCCCCCCCCCCAATCACCTCCGGGGATTAGAATTCTTTTGCGATTACAAAAGGTGAGACAAGTCGGACGGCGCCCAATAAGAAAAGGGAGGGATATGGCCCAAATTATCCACATGGGCCCACCTGGTGGGCTGGCCCACCGAACGTGGGACCATCCGATGTTTAAATAAATTCGGCGATTTAATTGAATCAAAATAGACATCCCAACGGCTCAATTTTATTTGAAGATTAGGTCAGGAGGCTTCATGGAGGGATTCGTTTGGTCGGCGGGGGAGGAGGAAGCCACCAGCCGGCGGAGGGTGTGGGCCCGGTGCGGCGGCGGTGCGGGGAGCAGGCGGCGACGGCGACGGCGACGGCGACGGCGGAGCGGGCCTCCACCGACGGTGGTGCTCCAACGGCGGCGATCATTGGTGCCGGTTACTGGATCTTTGCCGCCGGACGGACGGACGGGCTCGCCGGCAGCGGCCACCGGACGGGGAGAACTCGGTGGCTGCCCCATCTGTGTGGGGCCCCCCGTCAGCTTCTGGGCTCCCGTGGCGGAGAAGAAAGTGGCCGCCGGAAGTGGCTCCGGCCAGTCCACCGGAGAACCCTTTTCTCCGATGTGACGAGGTTCGGATTACCCTAAGCCCGGCGTTTCCGGGCTTCGGACTCGGTCTCTCTTAACGGGCCGGTTTCGTGGGCTTCTTCCATTGGGGACAGAGTCAGGCCCATCAGGCCACCAGGCCCAATATTGCATAATGTAAAGGGGTATTTTTACCGCACAATTCTTCACAAGGATGTTTATGTGATTTACCGACCGAGCCAAATGCCTCTGAAAATGGCCGGTGTTATCGTGGGCTTTTCCATAAGGCAAAGAGTGGGCCCATCACGCCACCAGGCCCAATATTGTCGAAAGTTCTGGAGGGTATTTTGGTACAGTATAATTCTTCACAAGGGGTTTTTTTTAATTTACAGATCTAGTCCAATTCTTTGAAGATGTCCGGTCCTCACCACAACGGGCCAGTTACCGGCCCATCAGACACCAGGCCCAATATTGGACAAATGTACGGGTGGTATTTAGTACAGCATAATTCCTCACAGGGTGGTATTTGTAATTTACCGTTTTCTATAAGTACATTGAATGCCGTTTCGCCTGCTGCCGCTTCTGTCGTCGTGTCTCTCTGCCTCTCGTTCGGCCTTTTCCCTCGGCAGGTGCACTGAGCAGTGGCCATCAATGAGGCCTTCCTTCCTGCCGGAGGCGTTAATGCGGCGGCGGTGGCCGGAGCGTGAGAAGCAGGCTCTTGGATTCTTCTGCATGTTTCCATGCCTCGGTGCTCCAGTGCATCACCTCCTCCGGTCCACCGAATGGGGCTCGAAATGGACGGATCTGGAGGTGCCTCCCATCGGTCCCCATCCCCTGAGTTAATGTTCTGGTGAGTTCAAATCTTTATGCAGGGATCCCTGCAGATCCCTGCGGCTTCTCCCCCTCCCCACCCCCCCACCCCCACCCCCACCGGTGGCCGGTCTCATTCATTCTTGTCTAACTCTTCGAGACTGCGATCGCCTCGTCGTTCTCCCAACGGAGACAGGACGCGTCGTCCATTACCTGGCGGAACAGTCGACGGACGTTTTGCTCCGATTCATCTCCAGCAGCATGCCGTAATGCTGGCTGCTAGAACGCCAGTAGCCAGTTTCTTCCTTGTTTCTTCCGCTCCAGGTTTTGTGCGCTCCGAGTTTTCCCGCGCAGTAAACCAAATTTGAAGGGTGAGATGAACGGAGCCATCCCGACTGGGGCAGATTCGTAAAACCTGGAGAATGGCTCCGATCACGCCCACTTTGCCTTACCGGTATGAATGTGGCCCTCTTTTTTCTTCTGAATTCGATTTTTCTCTCTGCATGAACCATATTTGCGCACATATCCCTTCACCCCACCCACCCCCGGGCGGAAGATTAGACACAGAGAGAGAGAGAGAGAGGCGCGCAGCAGCAGCGTCTGTGTGCTTAAATGCTTTTTTGTCGTGTACTCGTGAAATAAGAAATATATTGAGAATATTGTGTGTAAAATACAATGTGTGCTTTTTCTAGTTTTACGCCCGTCGCGGGAAGTGGGCCTTTGTGTCGACTCTCCCTCCTCCCTGGTCTTCCTTCCTCACTCTCGCCCCTAGCTCGCCGGCGACCCAGAAGCGGAGCCAGTCGAGCATTCCCACCCAATCCCTGGTACCTTTTGAGGGGTGAGTAGCAGGGGAGGGCGATGAGCGCGTCGAGGTTCGTCAAATGCGTGACCGTTGGAGACGGGGCGGTTGGCAAGACCTGCATGCTCATCTGCTACACAAGCAACAAGTTTCCCACCGTATGCACCGCAAGAAAATGCCCAGTCCCCAATCACTCTCTGTAATTGTTTCTTTTCGTCTGCTTCCTTGTTGCTTTTTCCGGCACTTTTTCTCAGTTCTAAGTTTCGCTTGTGTGCGGCCGTCTGCCATTTGCTTTTTCCCTCTCCTGTGGGGGAGAAGTCTTCTATGGATTTTTCCTTGAGAAGGCTGCATAAATGGCGATGGCTGTTTAGGGCGACGTCTTTTCGCGTTTTTCTCCCTTCTGTTCATTACCCCCGCTAAACTGTCTGTTCACTGCAACCCTATTTATTGCTTTTCGTTCCTTTAATATACCTGACTACCATGATGCTTCAACCAATTTGTTTGGTTGGCTAGGCATGCTAAACCTTCTTGGCTCTTTTAACTAATTATGCGCAGTCATGACAGTGCTGCTCTTGAATAATTGCTTGTCTCGCCTGAGCATCTGTGTCGGATATTTCTTCCCATCTTTTCAGAACCGGACTGCTCTCTCGGGAATCTGCCTTTTCTTCTCGCAGAGTCGTGGGTTTCTCTTATTTCCGCTTACCTCTCATCTGAGCGCAGGATTATGTACCCACCGTGTTTGATAACTTCAGCGCCAACGTGTCGGTGGATGGGAGCGTCGTCAACTTGGGTCTGTGGGATACGGCAGGTGCGGACAAGTCCGCTCAACTTGTTTCTTCCTGCTCTTCTTTCACGGGTTTATGTCGTTTCCGTAACGCTGCCCTTGTAGGCCAGGAGGACTACTGCAGATTGAGGCCGCTAAGCTACCGAGGAGCAGACATCTTTGTCTTGGCCTTCTCCTTGATCAGCCGGGCAAGCTATGAAAACATTCTCAAGAAGGTACACAGATCGCTTTCGCCAACATTTGAAAGGCCTTCCAGTTGATAGAGCATTGATCAGTGTTCTCCTCATGTGTGCCCAATAACTCAAAACACTTTTGCATCCCTGATCTTTATTTCTGTATCTCAGTGGGTGCCTGAACTACGCCGGTTTGCACCCAGCGTTCCAGTTATTCTTGTCGGAACAAAGCTAGGTACGGAAAACTATTCAATTCTTTACCTTTTTTACTGCCCATTATTACTAACTATGACAGTTTTGGGTTTAAGCTGAATTCTAGATCTTCGTCAAGACCCAGGATACGCTGCTGATCATCCTGGCCCCTCAGTAATAACAACAGCTCAGGTTAGGAAAAACTCCTGACACTTTTCTTTAGAGGGAATTACTGTAGAGATCCACGTCATTCGTTATATTTGAACTTCTCATCAGGGTGAGGAGCTGAGGAAGCTGATTGGTGCTGCAGCCTACATTGAATGCAGCTCCAAAACCCAGCAGGTATATCACCCACAAAGTTCTTCAGATTATATTGATGATGTATTTGTAGCGGATTTTCGTTTTGGCTAGCTAGCTTTAGCCCCCTGCAAACAAACTCAATTATCTATAACTCCCTTTGTTTTTCAGCTATACCTTTAGGCCCCCAAATGCTATAATCTTCTTAGTTTTCAGTCCCTTAGCCTGATTAATTGTATTTAACATAAATTTTATTCAAAAGACTAAGCTACCCTCATTATATATATCTCTCTGCGTCTTTCAAGAGGGAGAGAGAGAGAGAGAGAGAGATGAGGTCTATATAGTTATGAGGATAATTCGAAAAACTATTTGTTAAATATGATTAATTAGAGGGACTAAACATCAATTAGATGATATTTTCGGGAGATTGAAAGAAAGGTCCAATTGAAAGACAACGGGACTTCTCGATGATTCAGCTGATCTGTGGGTTGCTAAAACAATATAACCCTTATATATCTTCTTGTATAGTTGACCATAGTTTCTGATGTCCCTGTCTACGCCCACAACGATCCACAGAACATCAAGGCCGTCTTTGATGCTGCAATCAGAGTGGTCCTTCAGCCGCCAAGGAGTCTGGAGATGGCAAAGAGGAAGCGCTCTGGGTGGTCTTTCATGTGAGTCATCAAGATCAGGCCCACCATTCTAACGACAACAGAGAGTCTCATCGTATCCGATGCGTTGACTTCTTACATTCGCCTGCCATTTCTGATGAAGCCTTTGTCTGCGTGTCTTGTAGGAGCTTGGTCTGTGGAGGTACCTGCGCAGCCTGAATCACCCAATTGAGCCAGATAACCAACCTCCTTCCCCGGTGGGCAGAGAGAGCTCTTCACTCTCTCAAACGTTGGTGAGGGAGATGTTCATGTTTTACAGTGGCCTGTGATGCCCTAACTTAACCAGTAATTCTGCTGATTAATGTCATTCCCTTTTCTAGCAAAAAGGTCATCATCATCATCATCATCATCATAGTTTTACATAAAGCTGACTAATTTCATCTGGAAAATCGGCCCCACCATGACCGGGCCGGAGGTGGCGGTGGGGTCAGGAGCTCCAGCATTGTCTCCTTCTCGGCTGGCGTTAGCGGGACGCCTCTGACCAGGTTCAGCGCCATGATGTGAACGTTGGTCCTCCGCTTGTGCCTCTGGTATGCCCACACCCCCACAGCAGCCCCAGCGACGATCACCTGCCCAAAGCATAGATTTCCTGTCAGATGGCCTGCTGAAAGTTCCTGATTTAATGTGGGTTTTATGCGTTGACAAAATAGGATTGCTCGGATAAAGAGTCCATAATAAAGTCAAAAGCTTTCCTATAGAATAGGGTTCTTTGATTTCTCTTCTCCACTAGTGTATGAATCATGGAAAGATCCTCTCTTTTTGTCATCCTATGAGCCCCCACAGACTACGGACGACGTACCATTCAGTTTGCAGGGTCAAAGTCAACGAGGAGGCTCATGCATGAGTGGTTTACGAAGAATTAAAATCGAATAACCCCATTACAATAGCACGTGAATAAAAGCCCATTCTTTCAATTTTTTGGAGCCATGTCCGAGGGCTAGCTAAATAACAAGAACAAGGAGGATGACAAAGAGGGGTCTGAAATTGGCATCATGAAACTAGGGTAAAGGAGGAAATCGATGCTTGAGAAGGGTTTGACCAGAAGACTAACCGGGGACAGCCAAAGGGCGGCGGTCTGTAGGTCAAAGCGAGGGGCGTAGAGCACGGTCTCTCCAAAGTCCTCTTCGAGCTTTGCATATACCTCCTTGTCGCTTTTACCAGCCCGAATCTCATCTCGTATCAGCTACAGAAGAAATACGCATGTTAATTGCAGACTAATTTGTGCCCATTTATTTTCTCCTAAAAAAGGTATTTTTTCCCGGAAAATCAAGAACTGTAACATTGCTGTAGATGCCGCTAGCCACTGGCATCATACTTATTTCCATGCATCAGATAATGTGGTCAGCTATGAAAATCAAAGAACATGATTGGTCTCCACACTAGGAACCCTGAATCAGCGGACCCTTTACCTCATCTGCCATCAGTGAAGAAAATTTCTAAATCGCACAGCGATTATGCCTTTATTGGTGTTCTAGCATCATAATATATGGAGAGAAAAAAGCTTGGGCAAGAGAATGTAAGAACAAGTTTATTGATGAAGATGCAGCTGGCAGTGTTTACTCATGCGTTATCCCATCATGTCGTTTCATGAAACAGAGCAGGCAACAGGAAGAAATTCTTCCCACCACGGAGATGGTAGGAGGTTTCTGAAAATATCACTATGTGGGTCGCTGAAAGATGCAGAGAATCAAGCAGTGATTCAATCTGTCAGAAACCTCCAACCAGATCCAGACCACCAAAATGAGAGTATTAGCATAAAATTTTCCTTGATTTTTATTTTTTTTTGGTTGAGCGAAGAGAGAGGTCTCAGGAATCCATGGCACCTTTCTGAGGAGAATGGCGACGTCTGCTTGGGAGTCTTCAATGGATTGGCTCCCGCACTCGGTGCAACGGACGTTGTGGCTGATGTTCCTGGCCCGGGCTTCCACAGTCTGCGCCTTCTTTATCTCTTCGTCGCTCTCCATTTCAGGAAAGAGAGTGGCGGCATCAAACGCTCCAAGAGGGAAGGTGGAGGGAAACGATGCCTCTTCAAGGATCTCGTATGGAGGTGGATTGCTCGGTCTGGCTTCCTGCTCGAGGTTCAGGTGACCACACCAGAGAGAAGAAGGGCCTTCGCCTTCGAATCCCCACCAACGATCACGGCGCGCTCCTCCTGGAGCTCCTTCGACCGTATTCGAGCTACCCCTGCGGTGGCGATGTCGAGTCCTGCCCGACCACTTGTCTCGGCCTCCACCTCTTTGCTAGAGAGAGAGAGAGAGGTGTAGTCTCTGGGAACGGAGGGGGAGGATAAGGGAGCAACGATGTCGCCCCTCTCGGCGACGGCTTACTACCTTCTGCGTCCTAATGGTGGGACGGAGGGCAGGGGCAGGAATGGGACGCTACGGTTCGTCATACAGAGAGGCCGGCTGATCTTAAAACCCTAACGAGGCCCGGACTCTGACAAATTGCTCCGCAAATCTATCACTCAAATTGCTCGTAAAAAATCGAGCTAGTCTTCAGGGAAGAACAAACCCTAGATGACCGATCATCTGCCGGCTCAATCCATCTTTGTTCTGCATTTTCCGGTCCAAAATCGACCTGATAGATAAGATTTAGCAAAAAAAATCGATTTCTAGGTTTTTTTTTTTTTGTTTTCCTGCATAATGCTCTTAAAGTGAAAAACTTTTCTGATATTTCTCCCAACAATCCTCATCCCCCATCATCATTATGGGGGAATACCAGCAATGTCAACTCCACCCAGTGGATCGGCAGAAGAAAAAAGTCAACTCTAAACCTAGAAGAACACACAAGATCTGCAGATTTTCTGATACCAAGACACCAAAAATGTACAAGAAGGTCGGATGGGAGCTCAAATCTCCCCCCTGTAGCCACCTGATCCGTAATAATCCTTCTTAGAACCTGCAATGGCCATGCTCTTCTGGTGCTCCAGCTTGGGGCAGTCGCGTATCCGGTGCCCTAATCCACCGCAGTAGGCGCAGCCCTTCACGCCGCTAGCATTGGTGATGGCGTCCACATCCTCCATGGGATCGTTCAGCTCCGCCAGCACCGGCGGGATCCTCTGCTTCGCCTCCTGCAGGAGATGCTTCAGATCCAGGAGCGTCGTCTCGCTCTGGTTCTTGTTGATGAACGTCGTCGCTATCCCCGTCTTCCCACACCGCCCCGTCCTCCCGATCCGGTGGACGTAGTTCTCGATCTCCGCGGGCATGTCGTAGTTGATGACGTGCTGGATGTCGGGGAAGTCCAGGCCCTTCGAGGCCACATCGGTGGCCACCAGGACGTCCTTCTTCCCGGATTTGAACGACGCGATGGCGTATTCTCTCTCCTCCTGGTCCTTGCCGCCATGGATGGCCACCGCCTCCACTCCCTTGAGCAGGAGGTACTCGTGGATGTCGTCCACATCGGCCTTGTTCTCGCAGAAGATGAGCACCGGCGGCGGCGTCTTCTGCAGGCACTCGAGCAGGTAGACGATCTTAGCCTCCTGCTTCACGTACTCCACCTCCTGGATGACGTCCAGATTCGCCGCTCCGGCCCTCCCCACGTTGACGATCACCGGCTTCACGAGGGCGCTGGTGGCAAAGTTCTGGATCTTCTTCGGCATGGTGGCGGAGAAGAGGACGGTCTGCCGCTGGGCCTTGAAGTGGTCGAACACCTCCCTGATGTCGTCCTCGAACCCTAGGTCCACCAGCCTGTCCGCCTCATCCAAGGTCAAGTACCTGCAAAAGCAGTGTTCCACCTCTTCTTCAGACACAGATTTCCTCACCCATATCGAAATCACCATGAACAAGCAAGGAAACGCCAAAAATTCTGATGCAGCGATGTTCTACAAAACACAGAACAGGTCGGCATGACCCATCTGAAAATTATGCTCCATCTACTGTTAGGGTTCCTGCAGGAGATCTTCTAAACCGCTGCCATACTATCATTTATACATACGGAAACTCCATGCATCTTCTGGCATGACGAAGAGAAGAAAATGTGAAGAGAAGGTATCAACGGAACATGAACGAGATCAGTGTTGGAGTTTGGAGTTTCCTTTCCCAAGTGGGAAGCTATCTGGTTTGTAGTTGTACGAATGATCATTAAAAACTTATCAAGATTTGATCTTTAAAAAAAAAAATCAATATGTTGATCCTAAAAGAATACAAAAGAGAACCAGCACAAAAAGGAAAAGTATGAACTGGTCTATATGCCAAAACAGAACAGGGATCCAAGCAAGCTCATGAAGAACAGGAAAATGATCGTATGTATACATGTATATGTATATAATATGCATGCTTCTGTATTATAAATTCTTCATTTATCAAGCGAGAGAGAGAGAGAGATAGAGAGAGAGAGAGAGGGAGAAACGGCAAAATATTTTGGTTTGGTTACATTTTTCTTATTTGGATTTTCTCCTATTCGCAAGAACATGATTCCGTAAGAGGTGGCACAGGATGGATTGCTAGAAATAGATACTGGATAAAAAAAAGGATTTATTGATGTGATATGTCAATAACTGACAAAGAATGGTTGTTTTTCCTAAAAATGAATCTTGGGATTCAAGAATACAAAGAGAAATCCAAGTAATCAGAAACCCTAGTTAGGGAAAATAGAAAAGCACGGCAAACAATGGGGAAACACCCAGAAAACATAAGGATTCCTAAAACTGAGGACAGTGAAGACGCAAGGATAATGGATCTTTGTGAGCGCACCTGCAACTGTCTAGATTCATCTTCTTCTTTGCCAACAGATCCTTGAGCCTCCCAGGAGTGGCCACCACGATGTGGACACCCTTGTTCACAATGTCCAGCTGCGTCCTCATGTCGACGCCTCCAATGCATAACAATGGCCTGATCTCAGGGAAGCCGTGTTCCCTCAGTGGTATTAGGAACTCCTCCACGACGTCAAATGTCTGCCTAGCGAGTTCCCTTGAAGGACAGACGACGAGCCCAAAAGGCCCCTCCCCAGGAGCGATCGGCATCATAAGCTCCTCCTGAATTGCCACCATTATCAGTGGCAACACGAACACTAGGGTCTTCCCAGATCCTGTAAAGGCGATCCCTATCATATCCCTCCCGGACAGGATCACCGGCAGACCTTGTACCTGGATCGGGGTCGGCTGCACAATACCCTTATCCTTGAGCTTCGTGAGAACCGGAGAAGGCAAGCGCATGTCCTTGAAGTTTTTAATAGGCGGGGGCACGTCGTCGCCATCTACCATAATATGCCACTGCTTGCGGATGGCATCGCACTGGCGATCGGACATCCGGCGGATAGGTAGAGGGGGCTTCCAACCTGTGGGGATGGGATCGGAGTAGGTAATCCCCTTGGCGAGCTCCCGCACGGACATGAGCGTCTTGCGGTCGGAGAGGTGCTCGATCATCTCCTTTTCCTGCTGGACGAGCTGCTCCGTGGGGCTGATCTCAGGCATATCACGCTTGAGCTGGGAGGCCTTGACGAGGAGACTAGGTTTGGCTTCGGCGACCTCGGGAGGTTTGGGGAGGCCGGCGGCTTCCTCGACGGCGGAGGGGGCCGCCGACCCCTCGGAGGGGAGGCGGCCTTTGCGTTGCAGCAATTTCTGGGCCTCCATAGCCCTGCGCTTGTGGACCGGGATATACTCGACATAGTCATCCTCCTCCTCCTCAGCTGCCGCCGCCACCGTGGTGGTGCTGGGGGGCAGTCGCTTGGCGGTGCTAGCCGTCTCCATCGCGAAGGGGAAAAACCAAGTCCTCCGAGAGGCCGAGGGAGAAGAATTTACATATAACCAGAAGGATGAGGGAGAAATTTGTATAAATGTTCACATTCATTGTATATTGTAACTTTTAACCCATTTATGTTATATAATTGTGTTCATATCCTAATCCCCTTATCAGTGGACATAAAAAATATATCAACCCTTTTTTATATATAAAAACTGAGATCCTATATTTACTGCGTTATTTCATATTTAATTACCTGCATAAATTTTTCATAATACATTTTTCACGATTATGGACAAAATAATTTTCATTTTTCCGAAATATTCGGTGATTTTGGCCGCACACAAGAAATAGATCATTTTCTTCACCTAAAAAAAAGAAAGAAAACGAACTCCAAATTAGCTTTTTTTTGGGGGGCATTTATAAAATAATTAAATTCGCTTAAAGTTTTCTTTTTTTTGTACAAAATTCATCTTCATAGGAAAAAAAAACGTCAGAAGGGAGGAACAACGCGCCCCTCCCAGACTGTTTTTCCAACACAACCAAAAAAAAAAAAGGGTACATCATCAACTGGGATGGATATCCGAGTGAATCTAATCTTCGCTCGGCAATGTAGGGGCAGAACTCACGACCGAGCAAGGTAGCTCTTACCAACCGCAGATCCGGATCTCATCAGACGGCGGCACCGACAGAGGTCAACGTCTGTATCTGCGGAGAAGAAACCGACAGAGGTCAACGCCTTTAACAAGGGGGTGGAGGGGGGGGGGGGTTAACAAGGTCAACGCCCCTTGTTTGATCGGTGAAAAAAAGCTTACCTTGTTAACTAGCAAGTCCACCTGCTCTCGATACATCTCCTTCAAGTCGATGATGTCGGCTCGGAGCTCCTCCAGCTGCACCACTCATTTAACCAGAAATAAAATATATATATATATATATATATATATCAGAGCTTGACCAAGGACGTTTTTTTTACTATTATTGGTAATAAATGGGGACAATTCGATGAGATTACTTACCTCTTCATCACGCTCGCCCATGAGCTCCAGAGCAGAAGAGTGTCTCCGTCTTAATGATTCCAGCTCTGCACGCAGCCCCGGCAGAAGAGCTGACTCGGCTCGCAGCTTCTCACACTGTTCGGTCATCTTGACGAGCTCCTCAGCAAGAGAGTCACGGATGGACTCGAGTGACGCCTAGACGAGGACGAATGGAAGTAAGCTCGCTCATTCTTTGGTGGAAGATGAGAGCTAAGAGCTTAGAGCTTAGGCAGTTGTACTTACTAAGCGGGAAATGTATGATGCGAGCTCCCCTTCCTTTTGGCGGAGTGTAGCTTCGAATGCGTTCGGGGTCATGCTCTTTAAGAAGTAAGGTGACATGGTTGCGTCGGTAGGGCTCCTCCTCTCGGAGATGATGTCCTCAGAAGATCCAAGAGATGTCTGAAGAAAGAAGCTTTCTTCCATGCTGCTCAGACTCCCGGCGCTGGAGAGCTTCCGGAGGGAGACGTCACCTTCCAAAGAGGGGGGGAGGAGGAAGAGAAGAAAGAGTAAATATTTCTTTCTGGGGGAGGGGGAGGGAAGAAATCGACGAGGTCAAAGTTAAAAGGAATTTGTACCATTTTCCGCATAATTTGAGTACTTTGGGGCGGAGCCTTGTGCGGTGGCAGACTTCTCCAGATGAATCTTTTCCAATTCTGATTTAGAACTCCTCTCTCGCTCTAGTTCCTGAGAATCGTCACGATTATTATTCACTGTGGTGTCGATGCCAATGGACATAATTTCTGTATCGCATTGCTTCAGCAGAGATATGAGAAATAATGAGGAGAATATAGTGTGGCAATCAACGTGGATGAGCAGAATAATAGATTAAGAGGTCGGTGGTGTTGTGACCATGAACACCACAAGTTTTCCCACAACACATAAAGGAAGAACAAGATAAGCTTCAAGAGCTGTAACAAGAGACGATTTCGTGTCAGAGGAAACTTATGGTGTTGCCCTAAGAAAAAGAAAGGCAAGATCAAGCTGTTTAAATCGATCAAAGTGGTCGACCTAAAAGGGGATGGGCAGAGACGAGGCGATTAAGCATTCTATCCAAAGGAGATGGGTCAAAGCATCTGAGAAAACGAATTAGATATAGGGAAGGGATGAGAAAATTAAACGCTACCTTCTCTAAAAGTTCTCTGTGAACCAGTTCTTCTTGTAGTTGCTGCTTATGTTTACTTCTAAGCTCTCGTATCTCATCTTCAAGCTGTTTGGCACGACCCTCGTGCGTTGCAGCTTCCTCCACTGCTGCCAGATATTCTTGCCTACTCTCGGATGCTCTTTGCCTCTCCTTTTCAAGTGAGCGACTCAGCTGCGCCTGTTCTGTCCTCAGACATGCAATCTAACACATTTCAAGTGATTATCAGCTTCTGGTCAGAGAAGACAAGCATTGAGGCCAAATATGAAAAAGAATACCTGGGTCTCCAACATGGTCATTCGAGACGAAGTCTGGGTTAGACGTTCATTCATGGATCGTTCTCTTTCCTCCGCAGCTGCTGCTCTGGCCTCTGCAGACTGATAACATGAATTAAAAAGAGTGTCATTTTGGACTTTATATGGAAATGATCGATTTTATTCCATCCAAAAGAAGGAGGAAAAAACCTCAAGGCGAGCATTTAAATTTTTCTCTACACCATCCCACGCTTCTGCTTTTCTTGCAGCGGCTTCCTGTTAGAATCAACATACAGGCCGACCATAGTTTTCCCATTCAGTAATCTTCTCAGGGGAAATTATTCTAACTAAAGTTAATTCCGTCACAGAAACTTAAGCCAAAAATTGAGAAATCAATTGCATCACAATCCACATCTTGTTCGGTATTCTAAAGATATAAAAATCGAATGTTCATGATTTCTCCGAAAAAAGAAATCATAACAGAACTCTAACCTGCATGGCTTCAATCTGTCTTAGAAGAGGCCTAGTTGAGTCAGGAACTTGCGTGATCAACTCATTATATCGAAGCTCACTCGCCTGAAATGAATTACATCTTACTTGGAAATTTATTGCGATACTCATTAAAAATTATTGAAGTATTGATAAAGAAAGGGAAAGTAACCCACTTGGTAGCGTTTTTGGAGTTCGTCGACATCTCTTTTAAGCATGTCCTCCCTAAAATCAGCCTACAAAGTTGTCAAAAGAAAGTGCCTTGAGCGTTCAGCAGAGATCCTATCTCAAATATAGAGAAGCAATATAGACCTAGAAAGCCAGGCGTTTGTGAGCACAGGTACGTTAGAACGTCCAGGTTTTAAAGCAAAGTACCTCTTCCTGAGTTTTTATAAGTGTTTGCCTAAGCTGATGTAGTGATCGAGCCAACTCATGTTCACGTTCATTAGCTTCTCTCAAACGACTTTCTAACTCGATCTTAGCTGCATCGTTGGCCCGAGACTCAGCTAACGCTTCAGCCTCCTTGGCAGCGTTCAGAGCATTAGTGTAAAATTCCTTTTGGGCAGCAAGTTCAATTTGGCTTTTCTCTATTGTTTCTTGCAACAATTTCTCTGTCACTGCCTTGTCCTTCTTCATGCTCTCCACTCTTGTCTCCTCCACCTGTAATACACCCAAAAATATGCACACAGCGGTTAGTCTTTTACAAAGCATAAACAGATGTTCCCAAAATAGATCGCCTAAAAGTTTTATAAGCATAGAACCCAACGTTGGGTGCATTATTAAGAAATAAATTGTTACAGTCCAAGATAATAACAACATCCAAAAATTAGAACACAAGCATGAGAAAAGGTATAGTAACCACCCACATGTGAAACACTACGGTAAATTTCTAATATCAAAGGCGACATTAATTTCATTTCCATATGATAAGTGACGTCCATGAACCCATTAATAAATACGAGAGAAACAGCAAAATCGAGCCAGAATAGGGAAAAAAAATAGCAAGCAAAAACTAATAAACTAAAATATTATCTTCTTGTGCATCCTTTCATCCACCTATCCAGGCTTTATTGGACACATTTCCAGGGGATGCGTACTAATCCAGACAGTCAATATATCTATCATAGGTTCCAGGCATTGACAACTGGATATTTTGGTCAATAACAAGTATAATGTCTAAAAAGGAAAAAATGTGAGAAATTGAAAAGGTAATAATTTGGAGTATACTCGACAGAAAGCAGAGCTTAAACCAAACAAGTTATCTTCCATGAACAAGAAACAGCAATGAAAAACTTATATGCCTTTTCATCTGTGGCATAGCATTGCTGACATGGACACTGAAACCTTGAAGGACAAGTATTTTGAATTGTTGTCAACATAAAAGCGATGCATAGACGTAGATTCTCCTTGACAGACTAGAAAAAATGTGAAAAAAAAGCATGAGAGCGTCTAAAGCAGTAGTATACTATCACTGATGTGAGCATACCTGAAGCTTTGAGTTCAGCCTCTGTTTTTCTTCTTCAAGTTCTCTAATCTGACTTTCACACAAAAGAATGACTAAATATCATGATAAAACCCAAAATGATTATGAGTTTAAAAGAAATTCAATATGCTAGCAGCATGCCTGAGCCCTTAGCTTCCTGATAGTTGATTCTTGAGCAGCTTGCTTCTTGGACAACTCTTCACCTATAAAATTGTACAATAAAAAATAAATGAACAAGACTACACAAAAGATCATTACAGACTCCATAAAATACATAAACTATTTGCATTGTAGAAGAGATTGTGCAACTGTCAATAAGCAACGAGATGCACAAATCTTATTGTTATAATCAGTCCTGTAACAAAGTCACAATGTTCAACAGCTCCCTTGTTCTGACCACAGTAAGGATATTTCTAAAAGATGTTGACCAAAATGATGCTATGAACAAGGGGGAGACAAGAAGACAAACTGGACAAAAATAGAATTGAACGGAGAAAAAGCACCAAAAACTTTATAGAATTCGAGTAATACGGAAGGTATATTTTTAGGGAGCTAATAACTTGACTGATAACTTGACTGATACCAAAAACTTTACCTTCTGCCATAACTTGACTGATAATCTCATCTTTTTCTTTTAAAAGAGCAGCTGCGTCACCCTTTTTATTTTGCTCTCTTCTTAAAGTATCTCTTTCTCTTGTAAGAGCATATACCTAGAATCAGAAAATATAAATCATATAAATCGTTCTAAAAAAACTTGACTGATTTTATCAACCATTGAAGCCAATAAAAGACACAAAATACAAGAAGTCAACAATGATCTCCAGTCCGCAATGCATTTAAGTGATTTAGAGAAGAACAATTTTAGCATCACATGATATAGGAACAGAAAAAAAAAATGATTCAAACAAATTGCAAGAGGAGGCTGACACCACATAAGAATTTATGCAGTTAAAGAATGTGAAAGAAATGCTGATGATCAATAATATATTTCAAATGAAATCCAAATCTTTTGACCGTGTCATTAATTCACATTTATTCAGTACTCAAGACTTTGACCACGCAGATTTTTATACATATTTTTCTGTCATTCACATAGTGAACTGTTCGTGCTTTAACATTGACTCTTGAACCATCCATAAGAATCTCACCAGAGTCTCCAGTATTGTTATCATCCCGTTCAAACAAAACTCTCCATCAACGGCAAAAAAAATTTCATGTATGTCCTTCGTAAGAGAATAATTGCAATGTTGAGATCCTTGCTTACAGTTTACCCATAACTTCTGTCTAAAAACTGTCTAGAATTTTTCTAGAACTAGATTTTTCAAACTGTCTAAATTATATACCTCCGCCCTGGTCTCAAGATGGAAATCACACTGATCTACATCACAGCCAGACCATCAATATTGCTGCTGATTCATAAAATAGACCTCCGCCCTGGTTTTATGCCCTCAAAAAATCCATGGAAAGTAAGGGTAACTTGAGCAATGAAAGCAGATGCATGGAATTCGACTAGAAGAAAAGTTAACCGTTTAAACAGGAGTTCAAGCTCGCATATATCATAAAAAAAAATCATAGTAATTATTACAATTTAAACAGTGCTAGAATAACATATCCCCTGAACTAATTGTATAGAGTAAACCTATAACACGGGAAAGTAAACCATGAGAATGTAAACAAGGAAAAGAAGACTGATATGGAAAAATAACGTACCTTCCTTTCAAGAGAGGCTACTCTCTGATGGTACTCTTCTCGAAGTGAATCAGAATCTGATTCAGAAGTCTTTCGCTGCAAAAAAAAAACAGATTAAGTGCCATAAATATTCTCACGTATTTAAATTTTCACAATTGAATTACACAGATTCTGATACAGGGTCTAAGTTAACAAGCAGTAGAAAGAGTCCAAGATATTTACAAATGGACTTAAAGAACGCAGTCTATATATAAGCAGTCAGGTATCAGGGCATAGCAAAAGTCACGACAGCAGTATTTTTCTTCGAATCCAAAAGTAAGGCAGGTCTTATTTTCACACAGTAGAAAATTCGAGCATAGAAAGAGGAAAGAGGAGGACGACGAGACAGGCAGAGCTATATACACATATACATACATACATAGAGAGAGAGAGAGAGAGAGATCAGGAGTTATGAATAACTTAATTTTAGGATGAATCGTAGGGCCTTAAAAATTGAGATGGAGGATACAGACCACATAAGGGTAGTATTAAAAAACAAACACGTGGCTGGAAACATTGACAGTTTGGACCGCTTTTAACTTTTAATGTACTCAGTATTACATCAGTAACTCAATTTAGTATCCGACTTTAGCACTGGCATAGCTGTCAAGGGCTAGCAATAAGATAACCCAATCACAGGTAGCAATTGGGGCTGACTTTTTGCCTCTATTGCTGGTCTAAATAAACCATCAAAACAGCTAGAAAATGGCGTTTGTATAGGAGAAATGTTTGGAAGGTGTCTCGGGCGCTTAGTTGGAGCCAAATCCTACCTAAAAGAAACCTTAATTCTACTTCACAAGGCAAATTGCGCTCTTAGCTCATACTTTGGAAGCATATGACAGATGAAGAGAATATGAGGATGTAGGTATCAAATTGAAATAAGAGAGACCCTAACTAACCATCTATTATCATAAACGAATACGGACTTGAAAATAGATTAAGGTTTCATACCTACCTTCAGATCCTCAATTGTAGATTTTAGCTGCTCATTTTCATTCATAAGCTTTGCAATTTCGTCGGCCTTTGACTGCACAGAAATCAAGTTAACAGAGTTGCCATATCACGTGTTGCGAACTAAGAAAAAGTAATACGCATAGCAAGACCTAGGATTGACGCATCTCAACAAGCTAAAATAAAAATTCAGAATCATGCCTTCATAAAATATTCATAGCTATGCGAAGGTAATGAGCAGAAACCAAGAAGAAAAAAAGGAAACAAGGAATAATACCAATTTCCAGATTACAGAAATATCACATGATATATCTCATTTCTTTCTCACACTTATCAACCCAGACACTTTCTCCCTCTTGTGAATCTTTGTTGACTTCGAGGATGACAATTATAGCAGTCTCTCTCGAAGACCCAGAAGAAATAGTTTCTTTCAGACTCAAAAGTAGCTCACACACTAAAAGAGATAACCTGTTTAACAGAGAATAATAAAATACCTAATCTCTGAAAATTTTCAGTCATACATGAATCTATGGTTCACTACAATATCTGCTCCCGTATAGGCAAAACCCTTTAGGAAGAGTTCTGATTGCCATTCATGGTCGCCATTCTGGTCTATATTTTTCCCTTGCCTTAAAAAAAATGTTCCTAATTTTTATCTATCGGTTCTTTCTAGTTTATGTTCTGGACAATATCCAGAAAAGATCTTTTATAGACGTTGACGAGACAGTTACTGTTTATGTGATATCACTCGTGAACAGTGTTTTCTAAAAGCATCATTTTTCTTCTTTTTTTTTTCTCGTATTTCTCTGTATACACATACGGTTATGGTTAAATAAATCATCACTAGGAGCATTTATAGAAGTGAATAGGGCTGCACTGAATTGATAACTATTCTCTTCCAGTATACCCTAGGGTTATCACAGAAAAGGGATGTGCACCATCTCTCAATCTTTTTCTCCCACTCTCTCCACATTCTTGAAGAGTTTCTTCAGGTATAATGTGAACGAGTTAACAGATCAATGGCTTAAAAAAAATACCGACTTGAAACTAAAAACAATCGAATAACTTTCATAACTCAGAGAGAAAAGGCATTTATGCATGTGGCCACGTGCATATATTCTGCAGGCAATGTGTATATAATTACGTACCTGTGCTTGTCTTGCAGCTCCTTGAAGTGCAGCCTCCATCATTTTCATTTCAACCTGCAGCTTTTTAACCCCGGTGTCAGGTTCTGCAGCTTCAATTTCATTCATCTTTGACTCGGATGGGTGCTCTTCTCTGACATCTCTTCCGTGGGATTTCACTTCCACTGGCTCAGGTTCGAAATTCATAGTTGGAGCCTGACTTATGCTTCGTGAGTTTTTTAAATCATTATTAGATTCTCTGCTGGTGGTTTCATTGTTGGAACTTTGATTAAGAGAATATGAAGCCATGTTCTCTGTCTCAGAGCTTACAACATTGTCACTACCTTCCACATCAACATTCTTAGGATCTTTTTCAGTCGAATGTGCAGAGGTTGAAACCTCCACTTCCTGGGACTCCAAATGTGAATCACCAACTTGATAAAACTTATCAGACGTGGAAAACTCTCTGCTTTCTGTCTGATTTACGGAAATGGAGCTCTTAGATTTAGAATCTTCTGAAGGCGGACGATCACTGGGAATGTCTTCAATCCCTTCCTGATGAGTCGGGTGCAAAGAACTTGTGACTTCATAATGGGCATGCAGAGAAGTTGCAGTTTGCAACAGATTTATTTCGCGTTCAGCTTTACTTTCAAGGGATTCTTCTGGGACCACTTCAGTGACATACGAATCCTGTTCGACCTTGCTTTCAGATCCTTCATTTTCTTTCTCAGTTAGAACATTCAACCCTTTGTCAGCTACTGCAGGAGAAACCTGATGGGTATCATTTTTAACATCCTGAGAATGTCCTGTCGATTCCAGGTTTTCTGTCTGTTCATCAATGCCACTATCTCCTCCTTTGTGCCCCATAAATGCCATCATAGGCTCGAAGAGAGTTTTCGTGTCTGATGCTAGTGGCCATATTCCAGAAGCTAAGGTTCCAAACAAAAATATATTAACACATCAGTCAATGGCTCAAGCTACAACTACCAGCTTACCTGTGAAGTTAAAACTCTGTCCAAGAGTTAAAAATTGCACGATAAACAAAAGAAATCAATGCAGGCATGGATACCCAATATTCGGGTTCTTCATAGAAACTCACAGCCTTCTGTACGGCTGAAATTTGTAATGGATAAGATATATCAGTTTTTAACAGTTTCAAGGGGAGAAAACTGTAAAAACGTTTTTAGACGTTTATTTATTATTAATGAAGTAATTTAGAAAGGAGCATGTTCGGTTCACCAACTTGCCTTGTTCTAAAAAAGCAAAAAGAGAGGTATTCAACCGTGGATTTTTCACACAACGAAAATATCACACAGGCAATCATACAGAATTTTTTCGCATAGTTTACCTCCTCAAGGTTTATAGATAATTACAACAAAAGACTCATGTTTGTTTTTGTTGTATTCGCTCACTACCTTTCATAGTTTCTCTTTTGAAGGTCCCAATAACTATTGTGTGAAATATCACCTTGGAGATCTTCAAAGGACCTTGGGATCCACGTAGTATAATATTGAATTCGTCGTTTTTCCTCTTCATCTTGGAGACCTTCAAAGAACCTTGGGAATTTTTTCCACTGTCGGACAGGCTTTAATTTTAATCAGTTGGGAGATTCTTAAACCTTCCGAGTGATCCTGTTGAACTTGAGCTGTCAGTGAAGTTAGTTTGGACTTTTATTTGCCCTTCCTAACCAACCTTCAGAAGGTTGCCGCGATGTACCAGTATTTTTCATTTTCTCTCACCGATCCGGATTTAGATGGAAGGCTTATGGGATAACTATAGACTTTTTTTTCCGTGGATTGGTCAAATTCCGGGTTTAGCACGAAATAGGAGGCATCGATGATCCACACTGTAGAGCTCACCTTCCTGCTAATGTAAGGTCGACTAGAATACTTTAGACCTGGCATGAGATGAAGATTCAAATCATAAACAAAAAACAGAAGGATCACCTTCGCCTGTGTCAGATTTCTCCTCCAACCCAAGTGCAGTGTCAAAATTCTTTTCGATGTTCTTCACGCTTTCGCTCAGCTTCGTCACGGCCCCGGCTAGATCCGGGAATCCCCCAAGCGAGACCTTACCCAGCCACGCCATTCCCTACCTCAGAGAATCCACGAAAGCCTCCCACTCCAATTAAGAGACACAATGTTGCATCCAACATTCACGCCCGTTGTCGGCAGCGGAGAACGAGAAACTTGATGTCAGCCCAGCGGGACTACCCTGCGACAAAATCGTAATCACCGAGGCCGAATCAAGGGATCAAACACGAGAAGAATCCACGCCTTTAGATTACGCTCACAAGGACCACAGAACCAATCAATAGTCACTGAGACGAAATTGGGGGAGCCAAAACGCACCTCTCAACAGATCCAACCGAGATAAAACAGAATCGAAGGTCGTCATCGCGCCAGGAGGAGATCTCAAGACGCGAGATCCGGCAAGAAGCCGCGAACAGTGCTAGAAGAAGAGGAACAACGTGGGCTCCGGAATCTCACCCGCGGGGGAGAAGCCCACCGACCCGCTGGGAAAACCAGAGCTCGTCTCTCCTTCTGCGGTGATGATCTTCGCAATGTAGAAGTCCATCGAGAACCGTCGGATTATGATGTGCCAAGTCCACCGACGAGGGCGCATTCAGGACCGCCCGATTACTGCTTTCATATTAATCCCGGGACAAATCTGGACGGTCCGATTCTCATGACCCGGACCGGTCGGGCGGATCCGAGCACTCGTCACATCCGCTTCGGCCCCTTAAAAGAAATCCATTACATGAATAAGTATGATATCATATTTTTTAATTAAATATTATCCAAATTATGTTAATCATACATATAATTAAATAGTTATAATGACATGTAATGAGGTGTTTCCATGCCTCTATATTCTGATCAAATGCTATGAGTTCTGGCCCGTCCGATGAGTATCGCGTTATAGTGGGGCCTAATCGTCCAGTCAACTCGCCCAGTCAGAGGGCAACTGAATGTTTGACTTATCCGGTCAACAGTTCAGCCGAGTTGGCCCCCGCTGACGTGTCTTGTAATTCCCCAGATGCCGCAGCGTCCATTTGCGGCTGGAGTCTGTGGGCCCGTTTCCACGCTGGCCGCCAATAACTGATGACGTCATCAAATGTCAGACCCTTCTGATCATTGAGCCTTTTTCGGGTACATTCATCTGACGATCACGTTTTGTTGTTTGCGGCCCATCCACGTGGCGAATTGGACTCTCGATGCGGAAAGAAGTGTTGTTTTTCGTGGATTCCGTTTTGGTTCCTAGGAAATACGAGTCAAGTCTTCATACCCGTACTTATCCATAATTTATTTAAATATCCCTTTTATGCTTCTCTACATTTGTTGATACAAGATGGAGATCCATGAGGGTGTTTAATGCAAAACGCCATTAACGGTGAGAGATACTGTGAGCTCAGGTACTCAATCCTACGGCCGAGGATCCACGCTTCCCCATTCTATAAAGAAGAACTGTTAGATCAGGGCATGAGATATCGGCCGTGAATATCGGTCCGTTCATTAATCTCCGACTCTGAATGTAGAGAGAGAGAGAGAGGCTTCTTTTTCTCTCTCGAGTTCGTTCTCAACTCTTTCCCTTCGTCAGGTAAATCTCCCGCCACTCTTCACCCCCCGGATGCCTCACTTCTGGTGGATTCAATCCAGGCCGAGGAACCCCCGCCGTCTCCACCGCCCCATGGGCTTCTCAAGGTGCCGTTCTTGGCGGATTCTGGCACCCTGTTTTGCAAGAGCCGCCCACGTCTTCGTCGACCCATCTGAGGGGTTTAAGTTTCTGTGAATTCTTGATGCGCATGGGGGGTGCTCTGATGAATCTTGACCCGCCCGTCCAATTTCTACGGCATTTTGGTTACAATTCTTTGTTCCTCTCCGTCGTTGAGAACCATGGCATCTCCGTCGGATCGTGGTATTCGATCTACTTCGTCAGAAACGACCGATCTTCCCTCGAAGAAGCTTGCTCGACAGTTGGATTTCACCATCTGCACTACTCCATCGGGGAACAAGGCCGCTTCGGAGCAGCTGTGGAGGCCGTCTCAGTCTCATCAGATGATAACCCAGACGCAACCATCTCTGGTTCAGCCACAACAGCAACAACACGTACCGCTGCTTTCGTTAGGAACAATGTCAACGACTCCACCTGTGGTGACCGCCCTGGTTCCCAGAGTGACTCTCTGCCGAACATCTCTTCCATTGCCGGTGTGAGTGCCCATCCCATTCTCTTAAGTCTTCCGTATTTTACATTTTGCAGTGATTTAGTTACCCCTAATAGATTGCTCGATGGTTTTTTTTTCGCTTCGTTATCAATGTGATGTTGTCTACTTGTTTTCTTTCACTGCTCTTTAACCACATTTCAAAAAAAATGTATCGTTGCTTATTAGATGATTACAGCTTTCTCATCAGCTTTCTGTCGACGAACTTTTTCGTCATGCGACCACACTGTCTGTCGAAGACCTTGCCTTGAGGAACATTCTTGCATTTTACGTCATTTTTGGAGAAATTTATGCGCAAGAAATGCAAGTTAAGAAGAAAATACCCTTTGGAAGGTTTTTTTTTGCGTCCACATGAGTGATAGTGGCTTTGTAGAACTTGAAAAACATCCTGTCATTTTTTCCTATTTCAGCTTGACTTTTGCAAAGGAATGATAGTTTTATTATATGAGAGAACAGGGTGAAATCTGAACTGAGTGAACTATATTCATTTCAAAGTGTATAGAACTACAATGTGATCAGATTAGAAAAAACAGAAAATGTGTGACGTCGCGGAAACTGAGAGAAATCAAATTATGCTTTTCTATAGATGTTCCGCGAAAGACATTTTATTTAGAAATTGATTGAACTATATGTGTACCTGATTCCAGTTGCAACAGTCCTCATTTTATTTAGATAATCCTCATGCTGACAGAGCATAGATATTCCTCATTGTCTTCATTATCTCTGTCCTCATGTTTATTTCGATTTTTTCAGTTTAGTTGCTTAATTGGTCCTTGTCAAGCTATTGTACTCTTCTGGAAGCTTTTTTCCCTATGTATTTGCACTATTTGGATTTTACCTTTATGGTGGAAAATCAATTTTGTTTTGAACTATCAGGAACGTTTCATTCTTGTGATGGTGAGCCGTGTATAATTACATTTAGTCATCGAAATGCTACTTTCTGCGTTCGTCCATCATGTGAGTGAAAGCATTTTTTTCCTGATATGTGAGGTGCAAATTTTACATGAGTTATCTTGTGGGTAGATTTTTAATACATCTTGGCAGATATTTGTGGTCATAACAAAGGTTGTAAAAAAATCATTTTGCGTCCTAGACTTACTGCCCACACCATCATGCCTTTCTAGTCTAACTGTTCGTATTCATATTCATTGCTCTTCAGAATACCTGTCTCCAAAACACGCTCAGGGAGTGAATACGTTGCAAAAGATGAGACTCCAAAACTGAAACAGTGCAGGTGTAAAATCTCGAAATGCTTGAAGTTGTAAGTGAACTGCATATTCATAAATATGGATGACACTTAACTCCTTGCTTTTAATGTTACCTTCTGCTGGATAGTTAAAGTGACTACTCAAACCATACATCAGTTTTTGCTTGTTGTATTAATGATTAATTGATGGATATGATTAGGCATCTGATGAAACCTTGCATGGCATCTTCAAGAGTTCTTGGCAAGTATGCATGGTGAGTTAGGTGTACGCCAAGTAGGCGAAATTGTACATGCGACAGGAAACCTGTAGTCTCTGCCATCTGGTTATGATCAGATACGTAGCCTATGTACCTGGGTAATTATGAAACCAGAAAAAAGTCGCTTACATGTTCAAAAATCATACATACCTCCTTTGGGCTCTTGCACCCTTATTTTATGTTCCTCTTGAATCTTTGATTTGACGAGATTTGACGTACTAAGAGGCCAAAATATTGATAAACTGGCACGTATTGTTCTTTGAAGAACAAACAAAACTGAACTGCGCATATCATACACTTGTTCAATGAATTTAGAGCATGTGCAAATTGTATCAGAGTGCCATTAATTAATAAGTTAATCATTGTGACTCGTACTTCGCTATTATTAAGGTTTCTTTACTGCATACGATGTGATTGACCAGCATTAGAAGTACTTTATAGTATATCGTGGAAAAACTTTTCTAAGTTCCATAATGTATTTAAACGAAGCATTGAAGAAATGGAAAATGATGATTCATTTTTTTCAAGAAAGTATGTTCAGTGTGGGATCCTTGTAATGTTTTTCCTTGGGACATCAAAAGAAAACTCTGTAAAGTTCATATAGTGTTAGTCTGCTTTCTCGGCATTAAACTGAATCTCTTATTATTTCCTCGGGTGAAGTAGACCATGGTAATTAATTTTGATTGTGGAAGGGGAGGTCCTATTCGTGTTATTTTTTATGGAAAAAAGCCTCTATTCGATCTATTATGGCTAAATTGCCCAGAAATCTGTCAATTGTGGAGTGATCGCCAGATTTTATGCCCGATCTGTGCTGATCTCACATGTACTGATTGATCAAACTGGCTGATCTGATTAAAATAATGGTCTAACTTCAGAGTCCGATCTTATCTGGACCCACCACAGGAGTCCAATCCTCCTCTTTTTTGGCAAAAATCTTGGGCAGGGAATTTCGAAAAAGAAAGAGCATTGAAATGGGGCTAAAAGACCAGTTTGAAATCAATTCAGATTTACTACATAGGCAATTTAAAGTTTTTTTCTCTTCGTTTTCTCTTGTTTTACAGAAAATGTCTACAGGTTTATTTCGCTCATTCAAAATCATGGACGAGAGGATGTAGAAACCAGAGATTTTTTAACTTTGAGATTCCTATTGCCACAACGACCTCATCTACTAGGATGGCATTGCCAGATTTTTTAACTTGGTGTATGTTTTCCGTCTATCTCCTTCATTTACCAGTAATAATCCCCAAATCTGAACCACAGATCCTCACATGGTATATCTAGCAGGACTCTTTGCAATTCAGCTGTCTTTTTCTGTATGCATTGCTGTTTCATTAAGTCCCACGCCCTCCAAGTTGGCGGGTCTGGTTGGAATAGATTATGTCAGAGAAGTGCTCTAAAGGAAGGTCCATCCTTCGTTTATCCACATATAGACAACTGATGTACGTCATAAATCTGTTTTTCATTCTCTCCACGATCTTGAGGTATGCTATGCGGTAAACATGGAACATTGAGGTAATCGTGCTCAATCTGTAAACGCAGCAAACAGAGTTCAGTTTACATGGGCTCTTCCTTTTTTCACCCTCATACAGACTTGATATATCATCCAATCTATGGTTCCGTAGGAACGCCACCATTCCTTTCTATTTTATTGAGGAAGAGCATCGAAACCTTTAGCTTGGGCTCTTTCTGTATGTATGTAGTTATTAACCTAGACCACTATTGCCTGATTGATAGCTGCCAGATCTGTCGGCCTAATCACCTTTTATCATGTAATCTATACCTGTCAAGATCCACAGCTAATTACACTGAACCAAAGTCTGAAGTTTTACCTAGTTAGCATCCGCGTCCGTTAATCAAATCCATTGAGCTGTTATGTGGACCCCTAATAATCGCCTTGACATAGAGTCAGTTTGTCTGTTGAGGGTTTGCCTAGTCCTGTGCTATAAAAGGCATGATTTTGGCAGCTGTCACCTGGTGTCAGCGTTTTGTTTTTCATTCAAAGTCAATAGTGGATTCTGCATTGACAGTTGGCACCCTTATCATCAAGGCTGAAGGACGGTAAATCTTTTGTGTCAGTTTCCCTTCTCATTTATCTTCTCTCCTGTTTTGCACGTTATTCTGCTTGGCAAAATCCTAGAATGTCCCATAGCTGGGCACCTTCCAATTCATCAAGCATACATGATCTTAACTGATTACCTGTAGTCTAGGATTAGAAGCTGATGGCCCAACTTGATAACATGATGCTTGCTGCGTTATTCTGGTCCCCAGGACACTCGAGCTTGAAGGATAAGAAATTTTAATCTGACATGCTTACACATTTTGGATACCAACATATAATTCAAGCCCAAGTTGAAAGTAAATAAGAAGGAACAGATCCTCTAGAATCAAGATTCCTGCATCAAATCTGTGCCATAGTCAGTATCACTTGTGCCATAGAGATTTGTTTTGAACTAGTGTGATGCAGCACTGGACATATGCTGCTTTGTAACTTAAGATGGATGGTTATATAAAGTAGCTGATTTAGTCATAGAGTCAATAGGTTTAAGATCATGGGTAAATGGAAGAGAGCAGGAGTGGTTTCCTTTTGGATGGATGTATTTTGTGACTGGAGTAGTATGTAAACTGCCATAAGAAACTAGTGGAGATTTAATTTACACATGCAAAGAAGGATAACCTCTTTGGAGTTATGAAATCAGACCTTGCATCTATCAGCCTATTGACTTATATCGATCCACCGTCTTTGGGAATTGGGAAATCCTAATTCCAACAAATCACGAGCAATGATAAGAGGAATCCTTCTTTGTGGCACTCGTTAGATTTATAGTTGTTCACTCTAAACATGAGAGGTACATCCACTTGCCACCAGAAGATTGCACAGTATGTCGTCTCAGTATGACTCCAGAAATATCTTGTAGCACTTCGATTTGGGCAGACCTTAATATTGTAGAAAGTCAGAAATACCCATCAGTAAAGTACAATCACCAAGTGAAATAACCTGAGCAATTACTAGGCTACATATAACTCAACAATCTCAACTTTTCTTTTTGTTCAACAAGTTGAGTTACACTAATCCATCTGAAACTTTGAACACAACGTTCACTGGAATTTTATGGAATAAAGAAGAACAGGGGAGGATAGAGAGGGAAAGGAGTAATGACATAGGAGTTTGGCAGCTCTGCTGACACTAGTACAGCTTCTCTATGGCATCTACCACTTCTGGCTGCTGACAACGTTCCCAGTGACGTCACTTTTACCCCCTAGTTTATTCACAGTGAGCATCCCTATGCATGCTCCCATGTATAGGGACGCTTGTGTTTCAATAATTTTTGGAATGCATTTCATCACCTTGCTTATATTTTTCCTTGATGCAGCTAATGTCTATGATGCTTATACAGGTACTGCGAGTGTTTTGCAACCGGAGTCTACTGTGATAGATGCAAGTGTAAAAATTGTTTTAATAATGTTGAGAATAAAGCTGCAAGAGACGAGGCTGTCGAAGCAATCCTAGAGCGTTCTCCTGGGATTCTTAGACCAATAACCGCTAGCAGTTCACATGCTCTTGTAGACAGTAGGGTATGTATCTGGTTGTTAAAATTGGTTTGCATAGCAATGTGCGCATTCAACCCCCACATGCTCCCATGTTTTTATGCTCTGTCTCACTAGCTGTTAGTGGGAAATTATCTTATTGCAAGTACGAATGATGCACCCTTGGATTTCACAACATTGGGACTGTTTTTATTATAGAAAATCTAGTTAATGATTAATTTGAGCTCCAATCTGTCCATTTTTCAGTTAATTTGATAAAACGGAAACTACAGTTGTTTACACAATCTGTAAGTTATATCTATTTTATCCCAGTGTTGAACAGAATAATATATATAAATTTAAAAGGTTGTTCTGCAGTTCTATGTTATGAAGTTCATGCAACCAAGGCTGGATACTTATACTTTCCCCATTGTCATATTTGTTATTTACGGTTGTCTTTCAAATTATATGTGACCAATTATTCGTAGCTTTGATAGAAGCTTCACCTAAAATATCGTGTATACCTGGCCAATTTCCTTTCTCGAAAGCAGCCAGTTAGTGTCGAACCCTATGCTTCATGTAAATATACTATCATAAAACAGTGAAATCCTTGTCAAAGCAAGTTTACTCATCATGATGTGGAAGACAACGAAATGAACACAAAATACACCCTTGCGATAGAATGGTACTGTAATCGGTCAGATTGGCGACATATTTCTAGCGCATTATTTTTCTGTCGTCTATTGGGGTCTGTCCAAACTCCCTTTGTCAGGCCCCCATCTATTGGGTGAGCTATTCATTCGCTTCTGTTGTAAATTTATCTTCAATCCTCAAGAAAATGTGCTAGTTGTCAGCAGTCCACCTCTTTGATGCAAGTTTTGTTATTCTTTGTCTAGCCTAAAAGGGAGCCATATTATCCCTCTGCAGAAGAAAACAGTAGAGTGAACTTTATCCACATCTGATATCATGCTACCATAAAAAATGATTTGATTCTATTTGCGAACCAATAAATGTTCTCTTTCACAGAAAAAATTGAAGTTTTTGACTTTGAGGAAGAGCTTGGGAATCGTGGCACCTTGTTTATATCGTGGCACCTAGTTTATTTTTTTCTGTGGCTTCTGAATTGATGCTTGGAATCTGTTAGACCGCCGATCCATATTACATATTCCAGGAGCGGTAATGGGATAAAAACCCCCTCATTTCAAGGTTTAATCTGTAATTCCCGGAGAGAGGCCCTGTGGGAAGAAGTAGGAGTGGTATAAAGAAGAGTGAGGAGGGAAAGGGTGGAGGTGGTTTTCAGGAGCTTGGAAGAGCGGTAACCCTCTCTAACGGTTACCACACTTGTTTTGGATCCCATCCGGGCTCCGGTTTCTTGATCTACTTCTTGTTTCATTTGCTTACTGAAATTCCATCAGATCTACTTCTTGTTCCTCTCTCGGTATTGGATTCCTATCAAAATCATATAGCATAGGCATTTTCGTGGAACTTCCAAATGATATAATCTTTTAGTCGTCGTCCTGTCATTTCATGAATAGAAAATGGATAAGCACTAATGGTACATTGAACACGGCCATTTGATGCCAATGCTTCAAGTCGTGGCCTTAATGTGATAAAGCCTACTGTCGTATTATGAATTCTCCAGAATATTTATGCCTGTCATAACATTGGTCTCTTTTGACGTGTTAGGAGGAGCCTGAACTCCCTCGGTTGGTAAAACGCCTCAGAGGATGCCACTGCAAGAAGTCAGGTTGTCTAAAGAAGTACTGTGAGTGCTTTCAGGCGAACATTCCCTGTTCTGAATATTGTAAATGCTTGGAATGCATGAATAATGAAGCGAGTGGAGAGAGACAGGCGTTTTTTCATGGTGAAAAGGGCGGTCACAGTGCATGCATCCGACACGTACCCAATTCTACAATTACTGGGGCTATTAGATCCTCCGGATGTGCCTCTCCTCCAGCATCGAAAAGGAAAAAATCCGAGGAAGCCTTGTTTAGCTCAGAAATCAAGGATTCATCTGTTCATGGGCTGGAACAATCCCCTCTGGTATTTTGTGGTCATAGTTATCTCGTAAACATGTCATAAACTCACTTGCTAATGGAAAATTTGTAAGGTTAAGCTGTGAAATAATTTATCATATGTACTTCTGCTATTATTTTATGGCCTCAGTTTTCTGCTTCCTAAGATTATGTATGGCATCTCATGAAAGATAGATGTTTGCTAGCTTATGCGACCTTCTTTTATTTGTCTCCTTTGAGCACGAACGATGATTCAATCTTTCTGAATATCAATTATTTATTTATGATTTATCGTCTAATTTTTAATCTATCAGGCAAATGATTTGAAGAAAACCCCTGCTTCATTAGGTGACATGTCTAGAGCCGTCAGTTCTGCCAGTCTAGGGCCTACTAAGGTGACTTACAGGTAATGGTCTATCATCTAGGGCATAAATCTTCTGTGAAATAACCCCGCGCCTTCGATTTTCTTTTTTACTTTCTTATTCCCCATTCTGCAGGTCGCTTCTAGCAGACGTCATAAAAGCGGAGGATGTGAAACAACTCTGCAAGCTTTTGTTGGCTGTCTCGGGGGAAGCTGCCATAGCCCTTGCTGGTAAGATTGACGATGAAAACCTTGGGAACATTTTAGTGCTGCTCTTGCTCAAAGTGAAAGAACAAGTCTATTCAAGTACCACCGCAGAGGAGTAGCAGACTGATGAATGTGTATCGCCCGTTTTTATTCGTTTAGTTTATCCATTACGTTCTTCTCCCGTTTGAGATTTCTTCACTGATGAATCATAGAGTTTTCTTCACTATGGAACTCGTTCTTATTATTTTTCTAGGGATTAGGCATTTCTCACCTTTCCTTTAAATTCTATGTATTTACCTCTTCCATTGTTGAATTTTTTATACTCTTTAATATATATTCGACGTTTCAAAAACTGACCTAGGTCTTTAATTCTCTACGGATCCTTTGCCATGGAACTCCCGACCTGAAACTCAGATAAAATATCGCCACGTTGTGTATCATCCTAACAGGTTCTTAAAGCATTTTATGAAAGATCTCTTTCATATATGATACCATGAAGATTAACTGTCCTTATCTCTATTCACACTGGGTAGCTTACTATTTCTCTGAAATTTCTACCTAAATGATGTGTAAACTTGAAGAGAAGAAGGCTTCAGAGGAGAAAACCACAGAAACCAGAGATCACCATCCTACACCCTCCCTTGCTTCATCAGGCCCGAACGACCACGTAAGGTCAGGCGATCGTTCCAGCGGTTCACATGCAGATAATATGGTCCCAGAAGTGTCCGGGTCGGACGGTGCTGAAGTACAACACAGAGGTGGAAGGGCCATGTCTCCTGCAACACTTGCCCTGATGTGCGATGAGCGAGATGCTCTTTTCATGGCGTCGGCTCCCCAGAATACTGCTGGTCCAGCTTCAGGTGTCTCATCAAGACAGAGCACATCGGAAGTTTATCTGGAGCAGGAGAGATGCGTCTTGTCAGAATTCCGAGACTGCCTGCGAGATCTTGCCATGTTTGGGAGACTAAAAGGTAAGTCTTCGGTGATTTGGTTCAGTCAATCTTCTTCTCCACTGTTCTGAAAAGCTATGGTTAATCCATCCTGAAGCAACATTAGTTTCCCTGAGCCCATTTAGTATATATATATATATATATCATGAACCATGATCTATGATCTCAATAATCTCCTGTTTTTGGGAAGCTCCCGACTGATCTGTGTGCTAGAATGGTGATCCTAACCCAGCTCTTTCGCCGGATGTCAGAAGCCAGGTACTCTTCCATGGCCACCGAGCCCGACCCACCATCAGACCACGGCCCAGCCATCAACAGCATCCTCAGAACCCCAGATCCCAGCAGAGAAGAATCATTCCAGGCTGCGAGTGCCCCCAATCCCTCCTCTGCAGCCAAAGATTGCAGAGAATAATGGGGACATAAAACCTAGGACAGAGAACAGAGATCTGTAGATGATCCCAAAAAAAAAAAGACATACTTAACACGGATTTTGGGGAAGTTGTGGCAGTCAAATCTCGAGTGTTCCTCCCTTCGGGCCAAAATGGGTTGATCCTACTTTATTTTTCTCTGATCTTATTTATGTAATTTATGCAATTTATGTAATTTATTACGTTTATTGACCCACCGTGGGCTGTCAAAATGCCCTGGTGAATGAGAAAATATGATGTCAATCCTGCGGGCTGAGTCTACTCAAGAACTATGGTAAGAGAAAATAATCAGGTCGCATCCCAGCGCTCAACACCGCTTGGGGTGATGAGCAATTCCGGGCTGCTCTCACAGATTCCTCCAAGAGATCCTGTAAAGCTAGGAAGAACAGATAGAAAAACCCTTTTATGGGTAAAGAAAATATAGCGAATTAAAGACATCAAAAGGACCGGATTTAGAAATGAAAAAAAATGAAGATTTGGTGGCCCAGGATTCCTATAATATGAGGTAAAAAGATTGGGATCACAACAACCTAATAATCTCCATGACGAGACAAACAGATAAAGATCATACCGGAGAAGGGTAAGAATTCAAGCACGAGACAAGGGAGGGCTGGATCTTCCTTGGTAGCGTTGGGAAACGGCCACTGACACTGCTCACTGCACGTATTCTTCTTGTGCTAGAAATGGTAATTGGGTCATATTTCATACATAATCACAGAATAGAAATAGCAAAGGGTCTACAGTTTGGGAGGGCCCAGTACAATAAACATGCAATGTCGGCCTAGAAATGCATAGCAATGTTTCTCATGAGAGACGTCATCCCTTTTTAGGCATGGCAGCGAGTTTTGTATACATCCTCGCCATGGACCGGTATCCTCTGAGATCACCAGAACGAAGAAGATTGCCTGCATGATAAAAGAATTACCACCCCACAAAAATGTATAGTAATAGGACAATTAGTTCTGATGCATGATCATGGTGCGAATCGAATCGAATGTTAAGGCCCTCTTCAGGTAAAAATGCATGATAAAGCCCTCTTCTGAGATAATCTGAGACGTATGTTGCTACCAATATCCGACCAAAAATCATGCATTTGATGTTGTCGAACTTTAATATGCTGCTCGCATTAAAACTATTGTAATGAATTTTCTTCTATAAGACTATTTTATTAAATACATTAAATATTTAGGATGAACCTTGTCTTTCATCTAATTTACCCATTAAGCCCTCCCTGCTAGTTCATCGTCACATGATCATACCCTCCTAGTTTACTCCATTGATTTGACAAGTTCACCAAACGAACAGCCCACCAATCATCTACCCAAAACACCATTCAAATGGCTTTAATGCTAAGAAATTCGTCAGGTTTCAAATGATGAGCATACCCAGGTGAAAGTAAGGGGAAAAAGAGAGCAATACATCACGTTGGCCCCATACGAGTTCCAAGAAATAAAATCAAAGCTCAATCCACTTTAATGTAAGCATCCCTTTTCATTTCCTTAATGATGACTAGTTTTCCAGCATGCGATCAGACAAATTTATTCAATCCCTCCTTTCCTTGGATTATTATTACTCACGCAGAAACATTCAAAACGTTAACTCACAAGAAGCGATACATTCAATAAAATGAACATAAGATAACTTACAGTTCCTTCTCGGTTCCAATGTGTTTTGCAAAAATATTCCTCACTAATCCCAATCTCGTAAAATTCGTCCAGAAACAGAATCCCCAATACCTTAATTCACTTGAAGATATACATTTAATGAAATGAAGATGGGAAAACTTGCAGTTCCTTGATCCCAATTTGTTTCAATCGCAAAATCCTCCTCATTATCCCCAATCTCGTCTAATTTCATCTAGAAACAAGGTCTTGGCAGTCCAGGCATCGGTCAATACTTAGGTACAGAAACTTGAGATACGATTAGTCACTCCATTAATCTTATCAAAAAATAGGAAGTCAGCTGAAGTCTATGCAAAACTGAATCGGTCAATATTCATGTACAAAACATCAGCTAAAACTCCAGATCCGATTATAGTTTGTACAATGAAACCATTAGTGAAATTAATTAATGTTAGAATAAGTGACATTGGGCGTGATAAGCCCAATTACTTATTGGTATCAGATCTAGTCACTTATACCCGGCATAGATCCAATAGTCAGAACTCATGTATTAAAAGGGTCACAAATCCTAACTCAAAATGAATGAAGTATTTTTCTTTTTCTCTCACTCCCTCATGCTCTAATGGCTCCCCTGCTCGTGGCGGTTGTGCCCTAGCTCAAGGTAGGAGAATCTCCGACATGGTATTAGAGCATCAGGTGCATACGTTACAAACCTCTTCTTAAGTCATCTGAGCTTACTGCATCGAAGGTCTGCATACATTGAGACCACAAACACTCTATTTTTCTATTAGCATGGGTTTGAAAGTTAGCTTGTTTTTGGTTGAGACCGCAAACCCTAACTCATGGCAGAAGCCCCTAGTCTACCTCCAATGCCAATGAGTGTATCAGAGGAGTACCCTAGGTGGTTTGAACTCCCAAAAATTTTTGACAAATATAGGTTCAATGGATTGAACCTATTACAATGGGAGGAATATGTGGAAATGATTTTACTTGGCTGGAGGAAATTAATCCACCTCAAGAGTGGTAACCCTTATAGCCCAACAGATCCATGACACACTATATGGCGAGAGGCAGATGCCATCATTAAAGCGTGGTTGCTAGAAAACATGGCACCATCTATCAGCGACCACTTCCTTTGGAGTTTGACAGTGAAAGACATATGGGAGAAAGCTCATCGTATGCACATGAAGTGGAATGATGAGGGAGAAATCTCACACTTAACCACCAAAGGTATAAACCTTACTCAAGAGAATAGAACGGTGATGGAGTATGCAGCCAAACTAGAAACCATCTGGATGGAAGTCGATCATTCTAAACCGACCACCAATCCAGATTCTATTGAATGAACATACATCTTGAAAGATTACTTGTATCGGTTCTTATCTGGCTTAAATTCATCTTTTGTACAATTGGCTAGTCAATTGTTGAATAGGGAAAGAGTTCCTGATTTCAAGGAAGCCGTGGGAATTATTAATAGGGAAAAAAATAAGTTGACACTATTGAACGAAAATCAACAAGCTGATAACTCATCATTGACAGCAAAGAACATAGCGGGAGCATCAACCAGCACAAGTCATGGCTGGGACAAGAAGAGCGAGACAAGCTCTTCACATTTCAGCAAAAGAAAACAAGACCAAAACCCAGAGCAAGTGACAGACCCAAAGGCAAAACTATGGTGCTCATTCTGCCGAAAAGGAGACATACTCGTGACAATTGCTGGAAATTGCATGGTAAGCCTCCAAGAGTAGGACAAGGGTACATGAGTGTATCCCCTTCCCCTACACATTGGCAAGAAATTGACTCTACAAGCTCCACTAAGGGAGAGATGAACTTGACACCTATCCTTCAATCAGCAAATTCCAAGGATGGGGAAATTGATAGACTCAAGGAGGAGATTGAGAAGTTGTGGCAACTCATCACCTCAAGTACCATAACATCATCAGCAACCTCCTCGGGTAATTTTCTGATCTCTTACACTTCCCTCTCATTGAGTTTCCATTCTCCCAATCATACAAATATATATCTAAGGGATAAAGGTACATGGATCCTTTACTCATGGACCACAAATAATATGTCTCCACTCAAAAATTATTTTCATACCTATGAACCACGTTTTACAAGTAGACAAGTATTGACTGCATATGAGAAACTTATACTGGTAGTTGGTATAGGTTCCATAAAACTTCCAAGAATAAGAAAAATACATCATATTCTTTATGTGCCTTTATTATCAGCAAACCTAATCTCCCTTAGTAAGCTTAGACAATCTATCACTCATGACCTTCTAATTACTCCTAATAGTTGTGTCTTATATGATAAGGACACAAGATGAAAGACTGGACTTGTTGAAGAAAGGGGAGGTCGATATTACATAGGAGGCCTCAACGGAACACAAAAGACATCCACAAATGGCACAAACGGCAGCGACAGCACCAAGGGTAGTATCAAGGGGGAGCCACAAGTTGATTGAACCACTTATGTTGATCCATCATCGCCTAAGACATCCTTCTATCTTGACTATTAAACATTTATTCCTGCAATTGTGTAAAGAACTTGATGATAATAATTTATTATGTGAGGTATGCCAATTAGCCAAGCATAAATGATCTATTTATTCTCCATCTGACTTAAGATCTCTTAAACCTTTTGACTTGATTCATAGCGATGTGTGTGGGCCAGCACCAACCTCAACCATGAATGGTCGTAGTTGATTTATCACCTTTATTGATGATTGTACTCGTATGACGTGGGTATGGTTGATGAGTCACAAATTTGAAGTGACTGAAAGATTGAAAGCATTCTTCCAAATGGTGAAACGACAATTTAGTATACCATTAAATGTTTTAGAATTGATAATGCAAAGGACTACATCAATAAGGATTTAGTTCAATTCTTTCTTACAAATGGAGTGATTCATGAGACATCTTGTGTAAACACTCCTCAACAAAATGAGATTGCAAAGAGAAAAAATCAGCACTTATTAAAAGTAACTAGAGCACTTTTTATCCAAGGGAATGTCTCAAAATACTTGTGGGGGGGAGCAATACTTGTGGCCACTCACATAATTAATAGATGGTCATCAAGGATTTTGGACAAAAAAAGTCTTATTGAGGTCCTAGAGTCCCATACTCCAGGGTTAAAACACATAACCAACCTCACACCCAAAGTATTCGGATGTGTGGCATACTTACACTTATATCATACCAAGAAATTAAACTCGAGAGCACTTAAGTGTGTATTCTTGGGCTACTCAATAACTCAGAAAGGATATAAATGTTATGATCCTAAAACTAAGAAATTTTATGTCACTCGAGATGTCACCTTCAATTAAGGTGAAAATTATTATAAAACCAATGAGGCCGTAGAACCTTCATCTTTAGAGAGGATGGGTGATAAGACCACATCTCAAGAAAGTTATTTGCTTCTTTGTGATAAAGGGGAGTCAAATTCACAAAAATTAAATATAAAAAAAAGATTTAGACAAACCTATACAAGAAGAAAAAGTGAACAAATCACACACACTACTTCAGTAAATGATTTAACTCATGGGATTATGCTAGATCATCCATGAGAACCACAAGAAAATATAGTAAACTTGTTGGTTCATCAAAACATCAGTAAGAATATTACTTATCCAATGCAAAATTATTTCTCCTTGCATCAGTTATCTACAACCCACTCTTCATTTCTTACGAAGGTAGGCTCCATACTCATTCTATCAACACTTAATCAAGCTATAAATAATATAGAATGAAAAAGGGTTATGGAAACAGAAATGAATGCATTGATGAAAAATAACACATGAGAACTAGTTAAGCTCTCATGCATTGCTAGGTTGGTAGCAAAAAGATATACCTAGAAATTAGGGATTAATTATGAGACATTCACTCCAATAGCAAAATTAAACACTATGAAGATTTTAATCTTTGCGGCAGCAATGAAAAGATGACAACTTCACCAATTAGATGTGAAGAATGCTTTCCTACATGGGTCTCAAAATGAGGAGATATATATGGATATACCTCTAGGTTTTAGGGAAGAGAAAAATCAGCACTTTGTGTGTAGATTAAAGAAGTCTTTATATGGACCTAAACAATTCCCAAGAACATGGTTTGGCAAGCTCTTAGCCACTATGCATGAGATGGACTACCGCCAAAGTAACGGTGATCATACTCTTTTCTTTAAACATTTTAGAAATGAAATTTCTATTTTATTAGTTTACGTTGATGACATGATACTTACTGGAGATGATCTGTTAAAAATAGAAATGTTAAATGATAAATTATCTGCATGCTTCAAAATTAAAAGACTAGAAAATTTAAAATACTTTCTTGGTATAGAAATTGCAGATTCTAGATGTGGTATTTTCTTATCTCAGTTGAAATACATTTTAAATTTACTTAAACAAACTGAAACTAGTGGCAATAAATTGGCAACCACTCCCATTGACCCTGATGGGAAATTGGTTCAAGGTGAAGACAGTCCACCAGTTGATAGAGGAAGATATCAGAGGCTGATTGGTAAACTGATTTATTTATCTCACACTCGACCAAATATTACCTACACAATAAGATTGAGTCAATTTATACATGATCCTAGAGAAGTACATAATGCAGCAGCAAGACGAGTACTTCTTTATTTAAAGGGTACACCAAGTTACAACCTATTATTTCGACCACATGGACATACTAATGTGGAAATATTCATTGATGTTGACTATGCAGGTTCTATTGTAGACAAACGATCTACTTCAAGGTATTGTTCATTCTTAGGAGGAAACTTAATCACGTGGCACAACAAGAAGCAGCTAGTGGTTTCAAGATCTAGTGCATAGTCTGAACTTTGAGCACTAGCATAAGGAGTGTGTGAAGTATTATGGATTAAAGGGATTTTGGAAGACCTTAAGATCCAATATGATTCACCCACCAAACTCTTCTATGACAACAAGTCAGTTATAGATATTGCTCACAATCTAATACATCACAATCGGACCAAGCATGTGAAAGTGGATCGTCATTTCATCAAGGAGAAGATAGAGAATGGGATCGTCATTTCGCCAATCTAGTACATCTTCACCAAATGATTACATGGACCTACTATGAGAAGATTGTTAGGCAAGTTGGGGATGAAAGATATTCATTCCTCAACTTAAAGGGGAGTGTTAGAATAAGTGATATTGGGCATTATAAGCCGAATTACTTATTGGTATCGAATCTAGCCACTTATACCCGACATAGATCCAATAGTCAGAACTCATGTATTAAAAGGGTCATGAACCCTAACTCAAAATGAATGAAGTATTTTTCTTTTTCTCTCACTCCCTCATGCTCTAACGGCTCCCCTGCTTGCGGTGGCTGTGCCCTAGCTCAAGGTAGGAGAATCTCCGACAATTAACATAAAGGTGATCTTATTCTCATGATCAATAATGGTAACTTTTATTCTTAAAAGCATTCATCTCATACAAAACTCAGATAAAATCTCTCCTTACCTGAATCACAGTTGAGAGGACTGTCAGGTTCAGGATGTGCCATCAAAGCAATTATAGCTCTGCAAACAGACTGGAGTGTCCAAGCAGGGCTCCACGCATTCTTCAAAATATCCAGGCAAATCTCCCCTGTCTGCAGAGCCAAAAAGAATGAATTAGAACTCTAGTCACATAAATGACACATAATCGTCAATGGCTTGAGATCTATGTCACAGATATCATGCCTAAAATATTCCGTGTTCCCTTACAAGGAACATAGAGCAACAGCAGGTATGAAGTCCTGACACTCAAGCGGAAATTTTAAAAGATCAAACAGCCACCTTAAAATGTACATTTGGATGAAATATTTT
The DNA here is from genome assembly GCA_902729315.2 of Spirodela intermedia. NCBI lineage: Eukaryota > Viridiplantae > Streptophyta > Magnoliopsida > Alismatales > Araceae > Spirodela > Spirodela intermedia. The sequence goes on along the minus strand of LR746278.1, from coordinate 1,941,228 downwards.
TGTCAAAAATCGCACTTGAGGAGGCAATAAAGGGTACTGCTCTGGAATGGCAAAAGCCAACTGAAATACACCACCTTCATAAGGAGTTTCCGAAGGCCCCTAAACACAAATAGGAGGATTAAACAATAATCCAAACAAAAGGTTCCAATAAAAAGTCTCCATGAAAGTATGCTCACCTTGATCAAAGCGGTCCACTTGAATATATTAGAATCATCACAAATTAATTGAATATCTGGATCAGCTGCCTTCTCTCGCTGCACTTCTTTGTATTCTTTAAAAAGCCTTGCTCTGGATGCCTGCATGATTATGCCATCGTCAACAAAGAATGCAGATTGGGAACAAGGATCCTCAGACTCAAAATTAGTCTAGATGCCCAATAAGCAGTTATACTCTTAAAGTTCACTGATACTCCAAAAGGCGTAACCAGTCAAAGATTTGGCAGGCTTCATGTGTACCCCAATTGTCCTCAGTTTATTAAAAAAATAGAATATCTACATAAATCATCCAAGTGCTTGAATAAATACAGATATCTACGCATAAAAAGATCACCACCTTTCCTTTTTTTCTCTTAACAGAGTAGGGGGGCAATCACTTGTCTTTGATTGTTTCTATCATCGACAAGGAGCAGTTACAGTTTTTTCCTACAATATGACGTGAGACTGATTCTGCAATCATGCCTTCAAATTCAGAATTCATGACTTACTCTTGTTGTACTGATCATTATACCTTTAGCCTGCTCACCAATCTTCTCAGTATCCAATATGATTATTATGGACAAACAATGGTATGAGTAAAATATGCCAAGTTCAACCTCTTGACTATGTTGGCAACATAAAATTCATAAGAAACGTTAAAAAAAAAGCACATATGAAGCAGGCCTACAACTAGGTCAGATGAGAATAGACAAAAGCAGAGATTGAAGAAAAACTATGGATCTATTAGCACAAACAAAAGAAATATGTTTCTTGTTTATGATATTGTAGATGGGCGTAGATATACCCGTGGATCACATAATTTGCCTCATAGAGATCGAAATATAACCAGAGATTCCTCATAGGGAAGAAAAGCTAACTATGAGTAAGTTATGAAGGTCATTCTGGCCTAAGACGATGCCTCCTCGAAATGATGAATCTTTGCATGGGTTATCTAAGGTTGATTATGAACATTTTTCTGTGATGAAAAAAGAACGTTTGCCACAAATAAACAAATATTTCTGAAAGTAAGAATGCGATTATCAAGGAATATCAAGTTTGACAAAGAAATCCAACACAATAGATAGAAGTAAAGAAAATATCTTCATGAATAGAATCTGCATGAATATAATATTAAAGAAATCCAACACAATAGGACTTGATCAATATGCTGGAAATCAGGAAAAGTTTTCATAATAGATTTTCGAGCAGATCGTGCATGAATATAATCTGCATGTAACCCCAAAGAATTTGAAAACATGATATCCTACTATTCTATGTGGTGACAATTGTAATATGAAAAAGTATTTTTAAAAAGTGATTTAAAATTATTCAAAAATAGCTTTTTTAAAATGGTCTTGATACTTTTTGCTACCAAGAGGCAATGTATAAAGGCACCTAAAGAATTAAATAACTAACCTGCATTGTTGTCCGTGAATATTTTTATACAGCTTATAATCTGGAGGTAAATACGATTCCTTCAAACTGCAGCATATATACAATAAAAGGCTTCAGAACTGGTAATAATCAATCAACTTCCAGACATGCTTCTTACACTATAATGTGAAGAGATAAATGGAGAAAGCTGATATTAGAAAAACACGGCACAGAAGTGAGGATGGCTTCAATTTCCTTCTCATTCCAATTTCACCGCATGACAAAGGCAAACTCAAACAAGATTTCATTTGTTTATTGCATCTTTTCTTCCTTTGATGAAAGGATGAATAAAAAAATTGAGGGAGCATTCCATATGTATTTCCCTCAGATGCTTTACTATAGATGATTTTCTATGGTGTAAAAATGTTGAAGAAATAACATCAGGAGTATTTTCTTTAAAATTGGTTCTTACAAGATCCTTAATGAAAGCTGAAACGAAATTATACATATGCAGGAATACTACGAAAAAAACTATATCGCAGCTTCCCAAAAAGGCCTCAATAGGAGAGGATCAGAGAGGATCAACAAGAATTGATATTTTCAAATGTTATTTCCTTTTAACAGTGGAACTCGCTGGACAGATGGAATATGCTTTATTTTCATTTGCAAAATGTAGAGCATCGTATGACTGATATTCCAAGGATTTCCAAGCGGCGATTGTAACCGGCGATATGTCTAGCGTGTTATCGAAAGCGATATCAAACTATCATCGATATGGAACGAATATGTCTCCTCCAAACCAGATCCAGATAGGTTTCTCGTCGGAAAGAGAACAAAAAAAGTACTGGATTTCTCCTCACACATAGAAACGAGCTCTCTCTTCGTCATTTCAAGCGGAAAAATAAGATCGAATAAGCCCCAGCGATCAGAAATCAGCCACGGATTGAAACCGCGAACGCGATTACCAAACAAAAACCTCAACACCATTAAAGCGACACAGACATCGAACGAAGCACAGGGAAAAAAAGTCAAGTCGATCACAGAGAAGTGAATCAAGATATGGAACCCAGACTGACCTGAGACCGGGACGATTTCCGGAGAAGGTCAGACTAGAAGACTCACATATACGCTATATACATGTATTTTAACTATTTACCCCCTATCTTATATAAAATATTTTATGATCCTATATTGCACATAATTAAATATATACTTTAATTGAAACCAACTTTCTTCTTAATTATTAAACCCTTATAAATATGAATTATTGATAACCCCTCAAATGCTTTGATTTGATATAAGTACCCCTTCGAACTTCATGATTCTTTGTCACCCCCTTGAGCTTTGGTTATTTATTAATAAAACTTATTTGCATCATATTTTAACTATGTACTTCTGAACTTGGGTCATCTAATATTTTACACATACTTATTTACTAAAACTTTATTCGTCTAATATAGTCTTATATGTTTATTTTACTTATTTATTGATGCATCAAGGAACCTTGAAATATACTAATTTAGGTAAACTCTATGAATTTAACTTTCATTGAATGTCATGCGATGCTAGTCATGTATGATTGAAACCTTTATGATTCCCACAAGCTTAGATGCAAATTTGTTGGGAGTTGGTAATATATTCTATCTCACATGCTTAACTTAATCATGTTTCACATAATCTTTTTCATGTCATGTTGTAATAGAATGTCAACATTACCATCATAACCTTAAGTTTAGATTTTTTGATTTGCATGCTTATTTTCCATATGATATGTATATAATAAAATTTTATTTATAGCCTTATTTTATGAACGCTTCTTGTTTTTTTCTGTGTAAAATGTTATGTGTTTGATAAAAAGTTGCATCAAAATTCCCACCGACATCTTACATTTATCACATATTGTTATAAGATTACAACATTTAACTAATAAAAAAATATGATATATATTATAAAAAAAATTGTATTGGTGTGAGCTTTGTGAACCTTATAAACTTAATTTTGTCATTTAGATTATTTTCAGAACTTGCAAGACATTTTTATTTAAACTTTATTTACATACCATTGTTGTCTAAACTAAGGGGGCTGGTAATGTTATCTGCTCACGCTTACATTTTTTTCAATATTTAGAGCTTATTTTATCATACTATTATGTAAGTATTTGACTTATAAGCTAATATGAGTATCATACTATCATGTAAGTATTTTTATAAGCTTGAAGAGTTCTTATAAATTTATTTTTTTCCCTATAAGTAGCATTATTTTTCTAGCATCCTTATTTTTCATATTTTTATAGTCTCACATAAAGAGCCTCTTATTTTATCCTTGTAAACTTATGCTTGCATATTGTTAGAAGCTCAACTAGTTAGAATCATACACATGGTTTAGCCTTACGAGTTGACTTAAATAATTTAATTTATTCACACAAGCATTTTAGTGTTAGAAAATTAAATAACATTAATTTCATATTTTACTTAAAAATTATATTACTTTATTTTCATTTCTATTATAAGGTCCTGCTATTTGACTTGACTCATGAGGTCCTGCTGTTTTACAAGACATTAAAGTTTTTTTACATAATTTTTAAAATTTTGCTTATATTACTATCCTCGTGGGCTACTTTACCAATTAAATAAAATTGGGGTGTTTTTATAAGCTCATATTAAGAGACTTGTAAATCAAAACTCATTAAATCTGAATTGGTTTTTTGGGAAGGCTAGATAAGTAGAGACCGAATAGACGTTGCAGGACAAATATATAATATAATATCAATACCGGAAAATATACAATTATTTGATGAAAGATTATTCGGCCGTCCGATTCGGACACGAAAATTGGACGGTCGGATGCATCTCTCGAATCTTTGAGATCTCTTAGAAGGGTTGCTCTCGAGTTTCAGAACCTCGACTCAACCTCGAAGAGAGGGAGTGAGAGCAGTGCCTCCCGGAAAATGACTGCAGCTGCGGGTGCTCTTCTCCGGTCTAGGGTTCCCTGTCGAAGCCTCTCATTGACTCTGCAATCCTGTAGGAGGGCGCTGGGGGGTGAAGGTTCTTCGGCATCTCCGACATCAAGATCATTCTTGCAAATTTCGTCACAGAAGAGGCGTATTTCTTGCAATTCCAGGTGGATGCCAATAGCCGCCGCTATCCACTTTTTTTCTTCCCTCTCTATTCTTCTTATTATATTGGATTTCGTTGTTTTGTTAATGCGGGAAACGGTGGTTTGATCAGATTACCTGTCGAGTTGAGCTGTCTGGAGTCGATGATGCCGCTGCACAGTGCGATAGCTTCTGCTCGTCTCAGGTCGATCCTCTCTGCGGAGTCTCAGAGCTGGGGTATGATTCCACAAGGTATAGGCTTTGTAGATTTCTAGGCCCAGCAGTAATGTTGCTCATACAGAGTACGACTGCCTCGTGCACTCTGTCGCTGCCACTTTTTACTTCAGTTTTTTTTTGGCTAGTAGACTTGTCATATTTTTTTGGTTATGGGGCTCAATCATTTTGCACTTTTCTGTTTTGTTGTTGACCAAGGAAAATGATGTTGTCGTGGATTTTTTTTGTCAATCGGACGATAAACCATTTGAGTTAGGTTCTGGGGCTGTTGTGGATGCAGTTTGGATGGCAACATTCAAACGGAATTTCTCAGATGAGCAGAAAAGTAGAGCGTTGCTGAGATCAGGGGGTTTGACAGCGTGAGGGAAACGACGAACAATCGAAGATGGAAGAAACAACATAGGATTTGTGATAGACTCATATCATTCACACCATATGAATTCCACAAAACATTGACATCCATGTAATGAATTTATATGAATGGCCATCTGAGGCGACAGGAACTAGTAGTAGCCTAACAGAATTCATACAAGTACTGCATTGGCAATCTCTTATCTTTCTCACAACAATCTTTCTTATTGACTCAAGCTTTAATGAATTTCAATAAATGATTTTAGTTTAAATTTTAAACTCGTCTCGCGCGCTAAAAAAAGCGTGGTAAAAATCAATGCTTTTATGCTTTTAGTTTTTCCTGAATTCATGAATCGTCACACTTTGTCGTTAAAATTCAATCGTGCTATGAGGATGGTTATCTTTTTCTTGATATTCCTATTTGTTTATTCAAGTGACACCACTGCAGAAAAAACTAGTAGTTTTCCTGGTCAAGTTTATTTTAAGTGACTGAAATCCATTCATCAAGATCAGACTGGTTGTACCAGATAATGACCGGTTTTTCTTAGTTCAGGCTGTTTCTGACTATCATTGGCCCAATTATGTGATAAACAAGTTTCAATTTTCGGGTTCATCTCACGAGATCACCTCCTTTACTTTTATTACTTGATTTCTTGGCATAGTTCACTTGCCATTCCTCTGAAAAAATCACTTCAAAAAGCCTTATAATTTTTTTTTTAATATGACCGTCATAAGTTGAATGCTAGGATCTGTTATTTAAGAATTCGAAAGGTTTGTGATTCTGTTCTTCAATATTCCAAGTCTATGTAAAAGTTTATAAAAGAAGCAGGGGTGAATCTCTGGCGGGAACTGCTACAATATTTGACGCAATGCTATGCTTTTGACTAATATGTTTCCTAAGTCTATCATCTTATTTGCAACTTGAGGTTTAAGTGATGCTTTTAGTTTAAATTTTTAAAAACCTAGATAATGATTCAAAGATTAGGTGTTTTTTCCTCAGAATTAAAGTTAGTATTCAATATCATATAAGCGAATCTATATCGGTTTTTTTGTTTTCAACCAGTCTCCAAGCAACCTATGAGAAGTGTAGGTATGGGCAGAATAGAATGGACTGCCTTTGGTGAATTCCTTGAGGGATCTAATAATCCGGTGAGTTGGGTTGGACTTGTCGAATGAACCAGCATGAGGACAATTGAATGCTTTGATCTGATATATATATATATGTTTATTTATTTATTTCTATAATTTTATGGGGGGGGGGCGTGGTTGTTGTGGTGGTGGTTAGGGGAGGTTGACTTGGTGTGTAGTGGGAGTTTGTGGAGCGTGGGTCAATGGCCTCCACTAACCCTGTGACGTGTAGGTTGAGGGACAGAAGCTAGAGCTCTTGTCGAAGGGTGTAGGTGATGTAGGGCTTATTAGTGTGGAAGTAGCTGTAGGCTGCATAGAGGTGGAGTTCATGGGAGAGGGGAAAACAAGCTGAATATTTTTCTTGTGACATGTACAACGTTGACTTTGGGGTGACATGCACAACATTGACACACTGACAACAAGTGACCACTGATGACTCTTGATTTGGGTTTTTTTTTTCCTCCTGAAATAAATGCATATTTCAGCTAACTTAGCTGCCGCCACGGATGAACACCATTCATCCAACTGTATTTTTTAGAGACGGTGAATGAAAGTCCTCTGCTTGCAAACTTTGACAAACATATGAATGTCAAGGCCATCGCCTAAGACTCTCTCTCTCTCTCTCTCTCTCTCTCTCTCTCTCTCTCTCTCTCTCTGTGTGCCTTCTTCTTCTTCACTCGTGATGGGGTTTTACATCTCTTAACTCTTCCACCCCTTCCTTCTGTGCAGGACTATCGATGCCTTTATGATGGGCCGGCGGCTGGTCAACAAGGATCCATCGGCTGGAGGCTTTCTTCGGAAATCTAGGGGTCAACCCAGTTGGTTTTATCCTCACCATTTATGCTCTGTTGTCGATGTCGTGGAGATCTGGGCATAGTTGACTCTACAAGGACGGCCATCTTTTACTTATCTTCATCCCCTTTGCTGGAAGCTCGGTGAGCTCTGATACTATGCAGATGGGAAAATGCAATTTAAATACCCATCACAGTTCATTTCTCTTCATCATCATCATCTTCTTCTTCTACGAAGCTTCTAGGAAGTCCTCAGGTGGCTGTTCTTGGGGTTCTTGATGAGGAGAAGCACTGGGGCGAGAACTTGAAGCTGTATCTTGCCCATTTTAGGAATTCCAGTCTTCAGTGGAGATGAGGGTGGAGGAAGAGAGGGAGAGAGAGAGAGGGGGGGTTAAATGATTGATAATATAATAATACTAATTACATTGCGAATTGAGATCGGTATATAAATGATTTGAAGATTTCCATTCGGACTGCGTGGATGCTGGGTGGTGCTGCAGTTTCTTGCAGCTTCTCGGGGGCGCGGCCGAGATCGGGCTCCTCCTCGATGAACGCGGGGAGGAGAAGAGGGAGAGGAGGGTCGAGGCCGTACTGACCCCGGTGGGGGATCCACATTCGGGGGAGTGGAGCGCATCTCGGCTTCGCCGTCTTCGGGTATTCTGGGATCGGCGTTCAGGAGGAGCCCTAGAGTCAACTAGGGCGGGTGGATGGGCTTGAATTCCTCGGTATTGTGTCTCCCCGTCGTGCGACGCTTCTGGTCCTGAGTTAGGGTTTTGGTTCCCGAGCGAGAGGTCTTCGAATCAGGGGTTTCTTCGTCCTGATTCGCATTCATTCCCATGCGAGGGTGTAGATTAGCCTCGTCTGCCCAAGAGCTGAAGAGGGAACTGTAGTTCTTCAAATGGCAGTGATTGGCGACGCACTCCGGCAGGCGTTCATGCCGAAGCACGAGTACGATAATCTTCGGGAGGAGGAGAAGGCGTGGGCCCGCCTCCAGAGACCACTGGTCGTAGCGCTCGCTTCAGTCATCTGCTGCGCCATCCTTGTGTCCGTCTCCTTGAGTATGAACATCGTCTTCCCTGGGAAGACGGGTCGTAGGGTATTCTGCCACGACAAGAGGTTCCAGGCACTGTCTCTGCGGGAATCTGATGTTCATCAATATCGAGGAGCATTCTACCTGACAGACGATGAAGCAGCAGAATACTACTGGATGGTTGTGTTTATTCCATCCGCAATCATCTTCTTTGCCTCTGTTCTATACCTTTCCGCTGGTGAGTCTTGAAGCTTTCTCCTTTTGGTTCCCATGGATCAAATGTAGACCTAATGATGTTATTTTCTTTGCATTGAGCTGATCAAGAACAATCTTGTTCTTGGAGGATTTATATCCGCATTAAACTAGTTTTTTTTCTTCAGTTTGAATTGGATGAGAATTTTCTCACATGAATAAAAGAAGAATTCCTATTGCTTTCATTGCATGTCTGTAAAGCTATTGAGAATTTTACTACATGAGTGGGAAGTACGCGAGTCAGACCGGCTCCTCTCTCCTCTTGATTTAGCAATGGTTGAGGGGGATGAAGACTATGGAGTTCGTACTCTTGTTGGCACCAAAATCCTGTCTGATGACTGTGCTCTCTCTTATGCTGCTTGTTTCACACAGGTGCATGGCCCTCCTTTTCCACAGTAGTTAGCTTCTTTACAACATCACCACCATCACCATCGCCATCATCATCATCATCATCATCCTCTTTTTCTGCTTCCTGACCAACGAGAACAATATTGCAGTATACGTTATAAGATAATGTGCACTTGACATGATTTTCGCATCAGAGTTATTTGAAGCTTGAGTACTACCATTACTTTTTACTTTGACAGAATCCAAAGCGATCATTGCTTTAATAATTGATTTGTAGCTCAATCCCATAGCAAGTTTCTCCTCTTCCAGCCTCTTCTGCTGTTTTCGATATTAGACCGTTTGAGAAAAGGTTTATTATGTTCTATAGGGATTTGTGGCTCATCAAATGATACTCCTTCCTCCCGTTTGTTGCTCCTGGTCAAATGCCTGATCTGAATCTGAGACTAAGATAATTATACATTATGTTTACAGGATGAATATGGCAGGTACAAAATCGCTTTGTAGGTGTTTCAACCTGGGGTTTCCACTGGACCTGCTAGTGAACCTTATGTTTCTTAGGATCTTGAACGTAAGTGGCTGATCTTGCTGGCAGGGGTGGGTACTGATGGATTTTCACGGGCTCATGTAAATTTATGGTGATGAACTGAAGAAGATCAGGACACAAATGAATCAGCGTAGACTTTTATTGAAAGAAGTGCCACATCTGGGAGATGAGATACAAAAAAAACATAGAAAATCAGAAAATAGAAATAAATATCAGAGGCTATTACGATAAAGCTGAAATTAACATAGATTTTCAACTTTGTTGGGTCCGTTCTTGCAGACCTTTCAAAATATTTACTACTCTTAGAAGTGTTAAAAATTGATTGGATGATGTAAGAGTAAGCAAGATCATTTCCTATATTAATAGCTCAGACTGATGTATCGTTCATTATAGACAGAATATGTTGGGGGTTCAGGTTTTGCGCAATCCTTTGGAAGGGACATAACCAGTTTTCTCTTGTATCCTGGCTGTGTCTTCACTGCAACTGCGTAAGATGACACTAGATTATCTCGTTTCAGCCTCAAATAACCATGCCAAGGGACACAACCAGTTTTCTCTTGTATCCTGGCTGTGTCTTCACTGCAACTGCGTAAGATGACACTAGATTACCTCGTTTCAGCCTCAAATAACCATGTCACATGCACTTTGTAGGAATGTCCATTGCTTATTCTGGTTCATCAAGACACTCGTGCTTGAAGGTGGTGGAAAATAACTACTGTGCGTCAAAAAGAGGTAATATTCTTTCTTCATTGCTACACGATCTTCTTCTATCTTGATCTTTGGCTCATTGATGGTACTTAGGTCCTGAAGCGTCATGCATCCATCTTAGAGAACAACCCCAGCATCATGTACAAAAAAGCTTAGTTCAGACAATCTTGGGTACTTTTTTGTGGTTCTGCTGATTATTACTGCACAAGGAAGTCAACGGGTTGGAAGTTTCTCCAATGAGAATACGTTAATAGCGGATCTCATGGACCATCTCTCAAGAAAGTCTTGATCTTTGGCTCATTGAAGGTACTTAGGTCCTGAAGCATCATGCATCCATCTTAGAGAACAATCACAGCGTCATGCCAAAAAAAGCTCAAGCTTAGTCTAGACAAACTTGGGTACCTTTTTTGTGGCTCTGCTGATTATTACTGCGCAAGGAAGTCAACGGGTTGGAAGTTTCTCCACAGAAATTAACTAAATAGTGGGTCTCATTGATCATCTCTCAAGAAATTCCTCAGAGTTTTACGTGGCCTAATAAGTCTGTTGTTAATAATTGGTCTAGTCACAGAGACTCTAATATACTTAAATTACTGTTTTCTTGACACGCTCCCCAATGTTCTACATGGTTTATTTCTTTGGTTCAATAAATCTGCATCCATTCATGTTATTAATCAATCGAATCCATCAGTGGGGTCAGAAATTTCCCCCATGAAATTACATCGAGGACAATTCCTCAAAGTCTTACCCGGTCAGATTTCTTTAGTTCAGTTAACTTTGCATCCGTCATTATTAATAATAATCTATCGAATTCGATAATTGTATGGAAGTTTCCCGGATGAAATTACACCAACAGCAGATCTTCCCGCTGGACTTTTTCTCGGGATGTTCCTCAGAGGTCAACGGGGTCTATTATTAATCAGTCGAATTCATCAGTCGGACCTGTTCTTGAGATGTTCCTGCAGATTATCATATCTATGACTCTGCATCTGCCGATAGAAATAAGTTCATCAATCGATGGTTTCTCCTCTGCTTGGGTCATCTCTAACAGTGGCCTCTCCATTTCTGTACAGGCGGGGTCCGCTGCCTCTCGATCCTCAACGTGATCTTCGCCGTGGTCTTCGGCCTACTTGGCTTGTTTCTTGGCTCGAGCCTGCTCACGCTGGGAAGCAGCTGCTCCGTGCCCCTGTTCTGGTGCTACGAGATCTCCTCGTGGGGGCTGGTGGCCCTCTACGGCGGCACCGCCTTCTTCCTGAGGAGGAGGGCGCCGGGGATGCTTGACAAGGGCGACCTCCCCGGCCGGAGCTTCGGGTTGGAGATGCTGGGGCCGGCGCAGGAGCTCTCTCCGGAGATGGAGAGGCGGGTGAACGAAGGCTTCAAGGCCTGGATGGGCTCGTCCCTCCTCTCCTCGGAAGAAGAAGAAGAGGAAGAAAAAGAAGAAGATGATGGCCCTGGAGACGACACCGACCATGAGATCCCATGAGATCTTCCTTCTGTAAATCTCTCTTTCTCTCTCTCTCGCTTCCATTTTCTTTTTTCCTCACTGATGATGATGATGATGGTGGGGTTATTTGCTGAAAGCCCCCGGTGGGTACCCGGTTGGTCAACGGGCCGGGCCACAGAAATCCCAGGCTCGACCTGTCACCGGCCTGGGTCCAAAGAGTGCGCCGTTGTCGTTGGGTGGAGTGTCGTGATTTTGATCTGGGTGCTCTGTTCTTGACCGTTCGATTTGATCTGATTGAAGGATGTGTGTCAACGGGGCTGGCCCGGGACGAACATGCTCGGGCCGTATTTTGAAGCACTTTTGGTGAAACGAGCCAGCCCGGCCCGGGACGGACTTCCCCTCCGGGACTGGGCATGTCAATAAAAAAATAGTGCTTCGGGGGTAATTCTGCAAAATAAGCCTGCTCTTTGTTGTGTCTATCCCAACCGTCAATTTCGTAGGTTTAGGGGAGGGAGTACCTGATCAACAGTGATGGGGTCCCTGTATCCAGATTCGTGCTTCGTCTATGACGGACGCTTCCTTCTTCCTCTCAAAACCCTAAAACGGCTTCCGGCGTTGCCTTCCATCTTCACCTCCGCGTCTGCAAGGAGTGCTCGAATTTCTTGCAACGATGGAGGGGGGGGCTTCGTACGGCTACGACGATCCGCCCTACGACAGCCGCCAGCAGGCCCCGTCTCAGTCTTCTGATGTGGGGTACGATCCCAACTTCGTGCCGGACTCGGTGAAGACGTTCGTCGTCCACCTGTACCGGCACATCCGGGAGAGGAATGTCTACGAGATCCATCAGATGTATGAAGGGAGCTTCCAGAGGCTGAGCGAGCGGATGTTCCGGGAGAGCCCCTGGCCGTCGGTGGAGGCGGTGGCGCCGTACGTGGATAACGACCACGTTTTCTGCCTGCTGTACAGGGAGATGTGGTTTAGGCATCTTTATGCGCGTCTGGCCCCGACGGGACGGCAGCGGGTGGAGTCGTGGGACAACTATTGCAGTCTCTTCAGTGTGGTGCTTCACGGTGTTGTGAACATGCAGCTCCCCAACCAGTGGCTGTGGGACATGGTGGACGAGTTCGTCTACCAGTTCCAGTCTTACTGCCAATACCGGGCCAAACTGAAGAGCAAAACTGATGAGGAGCTGCAGCTATTGCGCCAATATGACCAGGTGGAGTTTTGTATTTTATATCGTAAGGGAAATAACGTGCAAATTTTCCCTGCTGTGCTTGCTCATGGTCCTCTTGGATTCAGTATTTATGTTATCCGCGCTTCTCCGATTCAAGTTTTTTATTTTCATCATGGAGCATTATCTGTGTTCCTTGTTTACTGACTAAAATGTGTACCCATTGTAACGCTTACTCATGCACATATCACGGTGTTTTTTTCTTGTGTGATATTGAGGGTGTAGGTGGGATATTCGGCTTCTCCTTATGTTGAAACTTGTGCTAAGTGGTATGTAGCAACACCAAGTAGATACCTTCACATATTTATGGGAGCTCTAAACTTTTTTATTTCTTTGAATCATATTGAATTATGTTTCCAAGTGAATTCAATTGTTCGACACCAATGGTCTCTCCATTTCTCATTTTTGCCCTCGCCCTTTCGTAAATCTCTTAAAAAGATAAACTGTAGTTGTTCTTCAAGATATAGACAAACTTGGGAAATATACTGTTCTATACACGTTTTTGATGTTCTAGCCAGAGATCCTGAAATGGCCAACCTAACTGCCGTGTTGTGCATTCTTCTTCCTCTCATTGCGGATTGAAGACTAACTTATGAACCTAATTCGAAGGCTCTTATCTAAACTCTTGGTCTAATAATGCCACACTTGCAACATTTTTACAACTTAAGGTACGACAAATGAATGTCTGAGTTGTCCTCTAATCTTCAAAGCTAAAAGTTTGCAATCTACTGTCCACGCTTGGAAAAAAAACCACTGAAGTGCGCTAGCTTTCTGGCATTACATGTAGATTTCCATGAATATATTTTAAGCTTCGGTGGTTTATCAATTTCCTCCCATATAAATGGCTCGAAAACTTGGAGGATGGAAAGTTTGTCTTACGTGTAGACTTGGTGCTATGCTTGATTCGAATATCATTTTTTTGAGGTTTGCTTTGTTCCCATGAAATTTATGTCTTGGCTTCCTTCATGTATATTAATTTATGTTTTACTCCTCAATTTGGGTATTAGTCTTTCCATTGTGGGATGCAGTTTACAGCGTTCTCGAGTTTTTTACAGTGCCTCGATATTGAATCTCATATTCTATTCTGTTTTAGTAGACGATAACTTTTGTTTGCTCACTGGAAGGTGGGTTTTTTGGACTACTGCTATTTTTATTAGTTTTTATTATTATGATGTATGGTATACCGGTCGTTGATGGTATACAAAACTGTCTTCATGTCTTTCTGTTCTCTCATGTGCATTTCTTTTCTGTTGTTTGTCCTTGACGTGGTCATTCTACTAGTAGATATATGACTGCATTTTCTGGTTTGTAGGCGTGGAGTGTGTATGGTGTGCTTAATTACTTGCAAGCTCTTGTGGAGAAATCTCTGATAACCCAAATTTTGGAACGAGAGAAAGAGGGTCTGGAACAGTTCACAGCTACAGATGGTTATGACTATGAAGGTGGAAGCAATGTTTTGAAGGTTTTGGGTTACTACAGCATGGTAGGATTACTGCGAGTTCACTGTCTGCTTGGAGATTATCAAACTGGACTCAAATGTTTGGCTCCAATAGACATCAATCAGCAGGGTGTCTACACCATTGTTATTGGAAGCCATATAACTACGATATACCACTATGGTTTTGCAAGCCTAATGCTGCGAAGGTGCGCCCCTTTTCTTATTCTCTATTGAAACTGTAGTTGGAATGCCTTATTTTCTGTGCTATGCTAGATGAGTGTCAAACATCGAGTTCTAGTCATAGTTCTCTCGTATGTGCTCGTCTTCAGCACGTCATTTGACCTAAGAATGGATTATTTGTGTCAATAATTCTCTCTAGACTTCTTATCGGAGCTCCTTGTGAGGGACTTCTGGTCTAATACGCTGGGACTGCAAATGATACTATTGTCGAGCCTGATTTTTTCGGGAACGAGTAGAATATCCTGCGTGATAATGAAACTATCCGTTTTATGCTCTGCGACTTTTTTTTTTTTTTTTTGGACCGGTGGAATCAACTTCTTCCTCAAGCATGTGATACTCTATATCATGGTAATCACTGTCCATCTTTGCGGCCATGGTTAGAGTTTTGTTTCATAAGTTATACCTTGAGATAGAACTTGAGGCTTGAGGTTTTTGCTAACCTGGCCAATAGCAAGCATGAAGTAGAATATTTCGTTCTGTTGTTACTTGAGATGGGAACAAATTGGCTGCGATTACTTGGGCAGTGAAATTCAATTGTAAATCAACAGGTTGGAAATGAAAGGTCATGGTTTATGAATGCAGGTTAGCGCTTTGTAAGGCAACCTATCCTGCGTTTCTATCATTCCTTTTTATCTTGAAGCTGATGACATCGACGATCAATATTGCATTATGCATGGAGTAGAGTTGATGTGGGGGATCATAATGCGACACAGGGGAGGCATTTGGAAAGGCAAGCATGATGGAGAACTGGGCATTATAAAGATCAGATGTTAGAATCTAGCCTATTTATTTAAATGGGTGTGAAAGATGGGAACTGTAGAAAGTGGGCGCTGTGTAGCTTTGGTTGTGCAAAAATTGTTCCAGAAGAGTTAGAATAGGGACTATCCAGAAGATATTGGGTGTATAAGTGGGAGGGTCGAAAGTAAGGATATTGACAATAGAATGCCCTTATTGATTTTATTTGAGTCCCTGTATCTGCATTCTTGAAAAGTTCTTAGGGTTTTTGTTGATATCTGTCCCCCTTGCCCATGGTTTTTTCGTCTAATCTTTTTGTTATCCTTCATATATTCATATATTTATCAAGCCTAGCTTAATTTCCTTGCACTTTTATTTCCTTTCTTCAAAAATTGCCAATGCTTAAGTGTCTTGCATCTTCTTAGGTATGGTGATGCAATAAAAGAGTTCAATAAGGTTCTGTTGTATATTCTGAAGACCAAGCAATACCATCAGAAATCTCCTCAATATGATCAGATTTTGAAGAAGAATGAGCAGATGTATGCGCTGCAGGCAATTTGCCTCTCTCTGTGCCCTCAAACGAAACTGGTCGATGAAAACGTTATCACTCAGCTAAAGGAGAAGTACAATGACAAGATGCTGAGAATGCAGAGATTTGACGACGAGGCATATGGTCTTTATGATGAACTCTTTTCGTATGCGTGCCCCAAGTTTATCACTCCATCTGCTCCTATTTTCGATGAGCCTCTTGCAAACTACAACCAGGTATGCATAACCTGATCATCCAGAATATTTTGACTATGATATTTCTTGGCTCTTCAAGGATGAAATATGGACCCAAATCTGCTGTTTATTCTTTTTTTTTGTAGTATGAAGTGATCAGTATCCGTATGTTAGTTTGTATCGGTCAATCACGTCTTTCCCTTTTCATGCGCAGGCATGTGTTTATGGGTTCTATCTCTTTTTAGGCCTGATTTTTATCTAGTTCCAAAGTCAACGGTCGGTCATAGTTTGATGTTTCTCACGGATGTACAAAAAAGTCAACGGATCCCCGTATTTTTTCACTAATTTTCTGCATTATCCGAACGTCGAGGACTGTTCATCGACCAACTCCCCAGTGACTGAAGAAAATCCTCAAATGATTTCTCGCAGGATGCTTACAGGCTGCAGCTGAAGCTGTTCCTCTATGAAGTAAAGCAGCAGCAATTGCTGGCCAGCATACGCACCTTCTTGAAGCTCTACTCCACCATTTCTGTCGGGAAGCTTGCCACTTACATGGAGGTGGACGAGGCGACTCTGAGGTCAGCCCCCCCCCCTCTCCCCCGGGGGGGATTTCTATCATCGCCGGTGTTTGACTTTATGGGCTGTGTTTGACTGGAGACGTGAACTCTGTTATCTTCCTATCAGGACCATCTTGATGACGTATAAGCACAAAACCCACGTTGTAGATAATGAAGGGAAGATCGTCTCTAACGCCGACATCGATTTCTGCATCAACGAGGCATGCACCGACTATATTTTCTTCATTTTTTTTCAACAATAGAATTGACCGAATCAGGGTATACAGTTGACCAGGTGGAAACCCTCTTTTACGAAAGATATTCTGATCAGATCATTGCTACAAATGCAGGATATTATCCACGTCGTAGACCAAAAGTCAACCAAAAATTATGGCGATTACTTCTTAAGGCAGACTCTGAAGGTAACCCAGTTCATCCCTGTTTGCTGCCATCGTTTTCTACGTGGGTTTTTAATTTTTTCCCTTAAAATTCTGATCTTCTTCTCCATTTTCTTTATTTGGGAAAACTCTGCAGTTCGAAGAGATCATCAGCGAGCTAGAGAGAGTAAAGATGGACTGAGGCTTTCTACCTGTGATTTTTTAGCTCTCTCTCTCTCTCTCTCTCTCTCTCTAGTCTACGACTTGAGTTTATCCCTGAAGGTTGGGGATCGATTTTGGGTTATTTTCTTCCAAAAATCCCAACTTTGTCGCGCGAACCAAGCTTGAGTATTTCCAATACCCTAATTTCTCCTTCCATTGCGGTCATAGAGCGATATGTTCGTAGACTTTCTTCTGACGGCCGGCCAGCCTCGCGGTCAACGGCATTGCCACTCTGCGGCATCGGCAGTGCCGACGAGCTCCCCGCGGCCCCGAGCACGAGCCGACCTGACCTCATCTCCCGTGTTTCAGCCTCATCTCTTTCTCTCTCGCTCTACATTTTTAGTAGGCAGGGTTAGCCACAAGAAAGGGACAGCCGTGAATAATGGGTCCGAGAGGACGGAGACGCTGCCTTGCCCCGTAGAGAGAGAAGATGAATCTCTCTCTTTCTCTCTCTCTCTCTCTCTCTCTATTATAATGCCGCCGCCACCGCCGGCTCGGGCCCCTCTCCAGCGGTAAAACGGGTAGCATATGACCAAGGAGGAAAAAATGAATTTTTGAGAAAACACCTCATTCTTCATTCATGTGGCATCCCGACCTTACCGACATTTAGCCACTTTACATAAAGCCCCCCAGACATCCGAACTGACAGGTGTAAGCTCGATGATCTGGCAAGCCATTTGTCGCCCTTGGGACAATCCGCATGCCGGGCCCCACTGTCTTCGACGCGGAGATCGGATCTCTGTCCAGTTGACTGATCTCAAGTTAACCAGTCGGCGAACGCCACGACATCTTCCTTTTCCTCCACCGTACGGTCTGCTGACGTAGAAAAACCCACGGACGATCCATTATTAATTCGTATTTATTGGGCCAGAAGCCCGCGGCCCACACCAACCCGGCCGCAGCTGTCCGTCAGGAGCCGCTGAAGAAGTCTTTGACCAGCTCACCTCCATAAGCCTGCCGCTCCCCGCCACAGCGGATCTCTCTACGCATTCAAGACCCACCCACCATAGAGAGAGAAAGAGAGTGAGTGAGAGAGAACCAGAACAGAGGAAGCTAAGCCGACACCTCTCTCTCTCTCTCTCTCTCTCTCTCTCTCTCTCTCTCTACAGGTCGGATAATGGAGTCTGAGGGGCCTTTCTCGTGGAGGCAGAGGAGGGGGGGCGGGGAAGAAGGAAAGGGAGGAGTTTGCAGGGGAAAAGGCGACCCCCAGCTTCTGCAAATCTCCAGGGAAGCGAAGAAGATAAACCAGATGATCGACACCTGGTCCAAGTCCCCGAGCTTCGATGGCCGAGCGGGGGACTTGTCGGTGGATCTGCTTCTGAAGGGCGCTCTTGATCTGCAGGAGTCGCTCCTCATGCTGGAGAAGCTCCAGAGATCTTCCGAGTTGCTGACTCAGTCAAGGAGGAGGTTCCAGGGCTGCAGCTTCAGGGAGGAGGGGCCGCCCGCCGGAGGAGCAGGCGGCGCCGCCGTGTTGACTGGTTCCGGGAGGTTTGGGTCCTCGAGAAATGGCGTGGAGGAGCTCAGGAATGTGATCAGGGACAATCTTTACCGGCAGAACCTCCTCTCGGGGAGGTCTACGAAGCCGCCGCCGCCGCCGTCGTCGCCGGAGAAGCCCAGAGCTCCGAACCTGATAGCCAGGCTCATGGGCCTGGAAGAAGCTCCGCCGTCGGCGGCGGCGGAGAAACCAGATCGGAGCAGAAAGGGGCTGCAGGATATCATAGAGAGCATGAAGGTCAAGGGCCTTCTCGGAGCGGCCCGCAATGAAGAAACCCTGCTCCAGTCGCCGGCGCTTCCGTATCTTCGGCGAATCCCGGGAGATGAAGAAGAAGAGCCACCCATCGTGATCATCAAGCCCATGCACCTGGCGGCGGCGGCGGCGATGGAGGAGAGGAAATATTCCGGCGAGGTGGAGGTGGGAGACCCACCGGAGAAAATAAAGTCGGTAGCTTCCCCTCCGGTCAAAAAGACGAAGGAGGAAACCAGGGCCCGCAGGAAGCTCGAAGAGCATCAGATGAAGAACAGGAGCACGAGATATCAGATCAAGACGACGAACCCACCGCCGGCGAGAAAGCCGGAGAGGAGACCATCAGCTCCGGCGAGGAACCAGGTTTCCGTCCAGAGGAGCTCCTCCTCGACGAAGACGACTATGAGGAAATCCGTCGAGTCGACCAGGGAGAGGAGGGCGACGAAGGCTAAACCAGTGAGACGGCCGCCGGCGTCGCCGCCGGTGAGGAGAACTCTTTCCTGCGCTCAGCAGCAGGTGGGTAGGCTTTACCTTCTCCGGAAAACTGAAGGGTCGCCCTCCATTTCTTGCAGGAGGACAAGGAGATGGTTGTCTGCCATGGAAGAGGAGGCGCCCCGGCCATGTCCTCCCCTTCTTCTTCCCCTTCTAATCTCTCCTCCCATGGAGAAGGAGCCCCCTGTACGATCACTCTCACAGAAGGTACTCTAATCACTGGTAGAAAAATCTCACTCCGATCCAACTCCCTCCTTTTCTTAAGCAGTTTCCTTACATATTTCAGGGAGGCCGAGGGAGGCCACGGCGAAGCTCAACAGCCATAGGGGAGAGAACTCGCCTGCCATTGCTCGAGAGCTCTTCTTCAACCTCGACCCAGGGAAGAAGACGACCGCCGCCGGCGATTCCAAGCTCCTCTCGGACTGCGCCAGAGAGCTGATGGCCTCCAAGCTCCGCCGCCCTTCTCCCTCCCTCCTCCCCACTCCGCCAGAGATGGCGGCAGCGGCCACCTCCGCGAACCTGCTGGCGGGGGAGATAAGCCGAGAAATCGAGGGTGTGAGGAGCTGTGGCGGCGGCCGGGGCGGAGAAGAAGAGAGCTTCTGCCGGCGGCTGGAGAGAGATCTGAGGTGCAGCAAGAGGGGGGCTTGGCATCCGGGCTGGGAGGAGGTCCCTCCTGCGGAAGAAGCTCGAGGGATCGTTCGTCTCCTGGAAAGTCATCTCCTCAATCTGCTCGTTGCGGAGGTCTTTGCAGTTTGACTTCCGGCTCCCCCGATCATCGCAGCAGCATCTGCATGTACATTGCGCAGTCTCTTTCTTCCCGTCGAGGAGAGTCAACGGGGAAAAGCTTAATGGCCTCGGGAGTGGGCCTCCATCAAGAGAGTTCAGAGATTTCAGAGAGAGAGAGAGAGAGAGAGAGAGAGAGAGAGAGAGAGGGGTTCAATCTCCACCGCCGGGGGGGAGTTAATTCCTCTGGTTTTTAATATTCTGAGAATTACTAACTAGCCACCAGAAAATATGAATTATTCATAAGTTTCTATAAAAATTAATTGATAAATTAGCTTTTTTAAAAAAAACGGTGTTATTTCGAGGGAGGGAGGAGGGAGATAAAGAGATGGATTTAATAATAATAAAGGGATTTCCAGGGGCTAAAATTGAAAAATCCCTTTATGTGGACGCAGAAGGGAAGGTCTAAGTGGGCTGGATCTAAAAGCCCACTATCAGCGGTCCCACACTTGTTGTTGGCTGGGCTCCCGTCGAGGAAAGAAAGCCTCTGCGTTCATATATTAATGGGCTCGGCCGGTTCAAGAAGCCCAAAAGGAGAACTCGAGAAGCACCTCGTCACCTCATAGGAAGAAAGGAAAGGAAGGAACCAGAAGACGGGGGCCAGCAAGCAAGCAGGCAACTGTGTCAGAATCGTTGCGATGAAGGAGACTGCGGGAGAAGAAACAACTCATCGATCGACCTTTTCTAAGAAGAATTGGTTTTAGTCCATCGGTGGCTACAGGATAAGCTTAGAGAAATGTTCATTTGCAGAGATACAGGATGCTTACCGAAAGAGGGGAATTGCACGTAAGAAAAGGGAGAATCTTCATGGACTGGCGTGGCTTCTCGTCCCGGGACACTCCTGAGACACATTCAGTTAGGGCTCTTCACGTTCTCGTCTGGCCTTCGCCGCCTTGCTGGTGGCGCCGCCTCTCCCTCCTCCGTCGCCGCCGTTTCTCCGGCTCCTGCTTTTCCAGCGGAAGAAGGTCCTGTTCGTCGTAATTGCGGATCACCTGGCCGGCAGGCCTGAGAAAACACAACACCTCCCAAGTTCTGACTCGGAATCCCGATCGCGCCGTCTCTCGGTCTCGGCGTTTTTGTCTCTCCTGGATGTGAGAAGTTCCTGTCGGAGTTGCCGGATCTTTAGTCAAGTATGCCGGGGCCGATGATGCGGAGTCTATTCAATGGCGAGCTCATCCTTGAAGTTGACGTGGAGAGACCTTTTCTTCTCTGTGAGGCCTCTAAATGCTTTGGATTTCCCTTGCCTTGTCTGTTTGTGCAAATAGTGCTTCCTTCAATATGGCCAACAATGCTTGGAGTCTCTGGCAAACGTTGACCTTATACTACTGTCCGTTTATACTCGCTTCATTCCACGGGGGTACCTGCTGAGTATCGAGTCATCTCTCTTTTTTCTGAATGTCTATTGATTATTTATTCTATTCTTGTCTCGGAAACTTGATGATCTGTCTCTGTGCGATGGTTCATCCGAGATTCTCACCCTCTTTTCTCAACACCATCATACTATGTATGATTAGATGCAAAAATTCCGATTACTTCATTTCTGTAGCGTGATCTGTTCGTTTGACTGAATGTCATTCGGATCAAATTTCGGATTCGTTCCCTCGAATGGATGACGATGTGTTCGTTTGACGTTGTTGCTAGATCTTTTTCACTTGACGAGCTAAAATCGGATCCAACTCAGACTGATTGTCGCATGAATCTACTTTTTACAATGTTTTTCTGCAACCGATCATATACAATGATTTCACGATCCTATCGACACATCGTGAACTTAGCAAACGTCCGATTAACCATATGCTTCAGCAGACATTCATCGCACTTGAATCCACAAACCACAAATTTTATACAAAATACTCAATTCCGATTCACAGGGAGACCATCCATGAGCAAAACAATGGCGAAATCTCCTTCCCGCCCAGATTATGGACGAGCGAAGAACCCTAATCCCACAGGCACCCACCCGTCTCTACTGACGGTGCTCCCAACCCTGTCCGGCGGCCAATACCTGTACACAGATCTCCCCACTATGTTCTTCAGCGGCAGAGGCCCCCTTCACACAGATCCCAAATCAGCCAACCAGAAGCAGAAATATAAAAAATCGTTTGAATTAGATCTATAGAATGCAGCTAGAGGATACCAGATGTGGGAATCATAGCTGTTGTTTCGATTGTCGCCCATCACGAAGACGTTGCCCTCTGGTACTTTCTGTGACGAAGAACACCCATCGGCTCATGCAAACATAGGCGTTGACTGAGGGGGGGAATCTAAGACTCACTGTAGGGTTCATGTCGTATGATGGGGGTTCAAGAATGAAGTCCTCATTTCTCTCTCTCTCATTCACTATGAGCTTCCCATTTTGCACCTTCCACACCGAAAAACAATTAAACATCAGGATCACAGACCAGATTAGAGTGAGTGAGTGAGTGAGTGAGTGAGTGAGTGAGTGTGTGTGTGTGTGTGTGTGTGAGAGAGAGAGAGAGAGAGAGAGAGAGAGAGAGAGAGAGAGAGAGAGAGAGAGGAATGATCACCTCAACTACATCACCTTCCTTGGCGACGACCCGTTTGATGAAGACCTGCTCGTCGCTGTATCCAATTTCCTGTATAATACAGGGGAACTCAGAATCATTTTCACATGTACCGATCAAAATTACTATTTTCTGTCGAATTCTTACCTGCAGGACTGGTGGGCTCTTGAATATCACAATCTCGTTCACGCAGGGTGTCCTGAACAAGTACGAGACCTGGCCACCGATGGCGCCGCATGAGGATTCATTCATCAGCCAATGGGTACACCAGGTAGAGGACGAGTGAGTTTACCTTCTCTGCAACTATCCGGTCTCCAACGTCAAATGTGGGGTACATGGACAAGGAAGGGATGGACCGGGGCTCCGCCATGAAAAGCCGGAAGGCCAGAGAGACGGCGGCGGCCACCAGCGCCGCCCTCGCGTCCGCCGGAGATACGCCGGCCAAAACCCCCAGACGGCGGCGCTCCTCCTCTCCTCCGCCTTCCGGCGCTTTCTCGCCGCCGCGACGGCTCCATCTCGACCCGGTGAGCCAGCCCAGTGAGAAGCTTCTCCAGGGAGGAGGGAGGGCTTCCAACTGGGTCGACCCGGCGAGCTGGGTCTTCTGGGAGGAGGCGAGGGGTTTGGCGGAGGTGACGGGCGAGCTGACCCGGTGAGACCTGATGGCGGAGGAGGAGGAGAGGAGGGTGGCGGTGCGAGGGTTAGGATTTTGGTGGGTGGGGAGGAGGAGATGGGGCAGCGAGGCCATCTTCCCCGGCGGAGCTGTTTCAGGGGGAAAAACGCAGGCTTCGCAGGGAAGGGTAGGGGGTTTGTGGGGGTTTTCCAACCTGGAGGAAGGATGAGGGGGGCTCGGTACGGGCTTTTTGGGCCTGAAGTTTATTGGGGCTGAAAATAATGGGCTGGACCAGTTCTCTATCTTTCTCTCTCTCTCTCTCTCCTCTCTTTCTATCTCAATCTCTCTCATCTGTCTGTCTTTCTCTCTCTCTCAGAGGTAGGGAAGTGGTGGAGCTGCTGAGGTTCAGACTTTGACTCATTTGTAAATTTTACTGTTATCACGCCATCCGGAGGCATCGGACGGAGATGGCCCGGGGGGCGCTTGCTCTCAGGCCCGGCGTGGCGGAGTCGCCCTGCTGCTTCTTTCTCAGCAATCATCGGATCTCTGTACTCGATGGGTGGCGTCCCCGTTCCACTCTTCGCGCGGCTCCGCCGGCAGCCCCCCGAGCAGGAGATCGTAGACTCGCTTTCCGACGGAGGGCCGCGCTTCTCCCCGCCGCCGTTGCTCTACCCCGCCACATCTGCCGTATGAGGAAATCAGGTTCTTCTCTCTCTCTCTCTCTCTCTGTGCTCCCAAATGGTTCCTCCCTACGCGACCTGAACTTTTCAGCATCGAGTGCGCTCATTGCCTGTTTGTTGGTATACCCGATATGTTTGGTGGGAGGGGGGAGGACGGTCAATTGCGAGAGTAAACGCTAGGGAGGACAGAGCTCCTGCAACCCACCTCTTTGTACCATGGGCTAGTTTGGATGGGTTTCCTTCAGATGGTGAAAGTTTTAGCCGGAAAACCAATGGAATCAAGCTCCTGTTCTGAGAAAAATAGACATGGGTCTGGAAGATGGGGGCATGAGCGTCCACATTCATGCCCCTGATGCCCTTTGCACTGTAAACTTCTTTTACATTAGCCCTTTTTTTCCTAGATTTGACATCACAGTTGGAGCTGGAGAAGCCCAGTAGGAAACCCACCAGACAAGTGAACGGAATCTTTTGGATCCTGCTTCTGAACCTAGCTGTTTTTGTGGCTGATCATCTGCTTCAGGTAATCGAACTTCTCATCTTTCTTCTTCTTCCAATTCTGCCCAAGGATTTGAAGATAGTTTGTACCTCGTTTTTAATCAGTGAATTTCCAATCTTTTTGTGCGATATGATTCTTCCTTTCGATATTACTTCCAAAGTTTCAGAGATTCTGATCATCTGAGACATGAAATCTGTTGGGTTTTCGCTCAGCTTCAACAGGTGAAGGCGCTGTATTTGTACCACAGGTGGCCAGCTTGGTACCAATTTGTGACTGCAACGTTCTGCCATGCTGATTGGTGAGGCTTCTCCACCATCCACAGACCCAGTGGCAATGGCATCTTTGTCTAGTTATCAGATCACATCAAGAGTCAATGTCAATCTGCTTCACATCCGGGCAAAGCTGACTTTTTTTTTTCTTCTCTTATTTCTTAACAGGAACCATCTTTCGAGCAACCTATTTTTCTTATATATTTTTGGTAAGATTGCGGTGAGCCCCCACTCCAGAACTGTCTTCTAAGCGATGTGATGAGCTGCCGAGATTTGTTTTCCTGTTCAATCAGGTAAGCTGGTGGAGGAGGAAGAAGGGAACCTCGGCCTGTGGATCTCTTACATTGTGACTGGTGTTGGGGCGAATCTGGTCTCATGGTTGCTCCTCCCGAGGTCCGCAGTTTCCATGGGAGCCTCTGGTGCTGTGTTTGGGCTCTTCACGATCAGTGTTCTTGTCAAGGTGCGCAAGATCTTTCTTCCAGGAATTTCCAGAAGCTTTTCCATGGCAGTGCTTCATCACCAACATATACATTTACCTTGCAGCTATCTTGGGACTGGAGGAAGATCCTCGAGGTGCTTATTCTGGGGCAATTTGTCATAGATAAGGCAAGTGTTTCATATACTTTAATTAGAAAGTGCCATTATCGTGTATATATATATGTGCCTGTTATCATCTCCTTAGAAGCTGAACCAGAGGCTTGGGCTGCGGCTGGTTGGTCTTCTTCTCTGATATCAGGTGATGGAGGCGGCAAGAGCTTCGACAAGCTTGAATGGCGGGTTGGGGAGGGAACTCTATGGGGTCAACCACATCGCTCACTTCTCCGGTGCCCTAATTGGGGCTGCCCTGATACTGCTCATCACTAGGGTTCCATCTCAATCCCCAGACACAGATCCGAAGGATCTGGACGGGAAATATAAGAAGTGAGATGGTCAAACACTTTGTGGGAAGATCTTTGTGCAAATTGAAAGTCGAAGTCTGACATAATCTAATCCGTGTTATTTTCCACTTTTACGGCCTACTATGTGTGCGTTGACTTTTGGATAGGTTCCATATCTATCCCCAGATGGACATTCAAAGGCTCTGAAAGGAGGGGGGAGAGGGGGGGGGGTTGAGA
The DNA here is from genome assembly GCA_902729315.2 of Spirodela intermedia. Classification (NCBI taxonomy): domain Eukaryota; kingdom Viridiplantae; phylum Streptophyta; class Magnoliopsida; order Alismatales; family Araceae; genus Spirodela; species Spirodela intermedia. The sequence continues at coordinate 1,915,502 of LR746278.1, read as the reverse complement.
AGTCTGAGATATAGTCAACGGCCTGCGTGTATCGATTGGTCAACCTGTGGGAAGCACAGATGATGCATTGACCAGAAAAAACAGATTGGCAGCCAGCTGCTACAGACTGATTTCACCAACAAATTTCAAGGGGAGTAGTCTCCCAGATTCAATTTCAGATTTTTTTCCAACATCTGATCCGGAATAAATGGAGATTAAATACACCAAATCCACAAGAACAGAAGATCTTCATGCGTTGTCTCTACAGGGGCGGAGCATAGAGATGGAAAATCGCCTTCACATTATTATAAACACGTAACTTAGTCAACGCAGCAGCCTTGGGATCTCTGCTCATCCATCTAGCATTCGCAGCCCGAGGATCCCTGCTGCCTCCCGCCGGCAACATCGATTGTGTCCGGAAGATATCTTCAACAAGGGAAACAACAAAATGTCAGCCGGTCCAGTTGACCTTGACGGATTAAGCTGGAAGATTTATGCCCAGAACAGATGAAAATTAGGGGGGAAGAAAGGTTGTAACTTTCTTGGTACCCACATTTCTTCTTCTGGTTCGTTCTTCAAGGCGTTCTTGGCTATGCACTGGAAAGCAGCTTCGACGTTGAACCCTTCTTTGGCAGAGGTCTCGAAGTAGGGGATGTTCCCCTTGGACGCGCACCAAGCCCTGGCTTTCTTCTCGGAGACCTGAGAAGAAGGGAACGGCGTGTGGGAGTCAGTCTCAGGAGATCTCTCCTCTTTCTGGATGGTCAGAAGAAGATCTTACCACGCGGCTGTTTCCGCCATCCACATCTACCTTGTTCCCCAGGACCACGAAGGGGAAATTTTCAGGGTCTGAAGGACTGGCCTGAGCCCACAATGGCAGATGATTCAGGAGTTCATCAGCAAATGTTCAGTCATGGAGAATGGACCTCCGAGCAGAGAAGGGTAGGCGGTCACCTGGATGAGGAACTCCTCCCGCCAATTGTTCAGATTGTCGAATGATTTCATGACGTTGACGTCATATACAAGAACACAGCAGTCAGCGCCGCGGTAAAAAGCCACACCAAGACTCTGGAACCTTTCCTGCCCAGCTGTATCCCAGATCTAGATGCAGGATCAGGGGAAAAGCAGTGAGTCAAACAGTTTTTGTTGGTCGTAGGCTCAAGTTTTCTGCGCATAGTAAGAAAGTTGAATCATGAAGACTTTTTTCTACTGAGAGAATCAATTTTTTTCTAATAGATTGATGAGAAAAAATAAATGGGGTCAACGAAAATGCCCTGTAGTTGACTTCAGATGATATCTGGATCATGTCACCAGCATGAAAAAATCCTCAGTGATAAAAAAGGAAAGCCATCATGCCGTCTAGCTTTCTGAATCGTTGCAGGACAAGCCATGTCATACGGACAGAAAACGTTCAGAGGCTAAAAAGGAAAAAGTCAAAGGTTGTAGAAAGCTTTTGAATGTCGGACCAATGCCTGGGACGGCGCAGAAATGTGGACAAAAGTAAAACGTTGACCAACTAAGCCCTGGATGACAACAGAAAAGCTGAAAAAACCGAGTCAAATCGAGTAAAACATAGAACGACTTACCCCCGACTGATAGGAGTCCATGCCAATAAATCAAAAGACAACATAAATTGTTTGAAAAAGCTTCGTTTGACACTGTTTCTCAACATGTTAACTGGTTATAGATGAGTATTGGAGAGGACTATTAAGCTCCAAAGAAAAATCATGTTAAAGAAGTTAAGAGTAGTTGGTATGAAAAATGCTAAGGCCAATGTATCCAAAGAAAAAAATATTGTCAACGACAGGGGTCGAGATGATTGGGTCAGTTGGTGACGACAGTAGAGAATAGTCAAGAACACATCCAAAAACAAAAGGTGATAATGTCAACTCCCCCCCAACCTCAGTTCATAGTGATTTGCTGGATGTCAATGAGTAGTGGTCCTGAATGCATGAGCTACAGGCATGTACCGTCTCAAGATGTTATCTTCATAGCTGATTGATATGGATGCATTATAGAGGCAATAGCCCCTAACTCTCTACAAGATTAGATCCCAGCAACATTTCAAAGAAACTATGCCTTCCTAATTATTAAGAAAAGCAATGGTCTTTTTTTTTCTCAATCGTTCAATTTTTTCATCAGCACAAATGCCATGTATCCGATCCTCTCATCAAAGGGAAAAGCACCCTATTACTTGGTGATAAATATGCTTAAAGCCATTAATTTCATACTTCAGTCAATCAATGATCTTTGATATGCTAAGCACATGCGAAATCTAATTCTAGGTGATATCATTCTGCCGATCATGCTAAAAAGAGTGCGTCTGCACATGCCTATGTATAGATAGATGGAGATAGAGGTAAAGAGATAATGAGAGAGAGAGAAAGAGAGAGAGAGAGAGAGGAGGACAAAAGATGATGAAAACCCCATATGAGAAGTACTTTCTTCATTCATAATTAGTGGATACAAAGAGACGGTTTATTTTTTGTGCTTCAAAAAACAATAAAATCATCAAGCTCACGAGATGATCATCAAAATGTGAAAAGAAAATGGCAAGATCAAAACAATTATGGCCATAAAAAGTAAGGGAGGCAAAAAAGGGTGTTCCAGATAGCAGAAGGCAGACGTTAGAAACCTAGAACTCACCTGAAGCGTGAACAGCCTGTCCTCAAACTGGACCTCCTTTGTCAAGAAATCGGCCCCAATGGTTGCCTTGTACTGATTACTGAACTTCCGATTGACATACCTAGAAATTCACCGATCAAGAGGGAACCCCATCAGCCTATATATATATATATTTACCCCTCATAGATTAGAGAATGGAAAAGGGAGGATAGGGTTTCGAGAGTACTGATTCATCAGAGACGTCTTCCCGACCCTATAAAGGACAAGCAGAGACAGAATTAAGAGCGAAGAAAGTCAGAATATGTTTTGCTAAAGTTAACCACAGAAAACCAGAAAATTCTCTCATGATCAGCGTAATTTTTTCTGTTTTTGCAGATCCAATCGAACATACAATGATTACCCACAAATCGTAGAAAACTCTGCAGAGAATATCATACACAGGCAGCCAGATCGAGCAACGTAAACCTTGAGTCAGGAGCGTGAGCCAAGTAAACATACCCACTGTCCCCGAGAATTATAACCTTGAGAAGCATCCTCCTCCGCGAAGCCATGGATTCGGCAGCTACAAAGAACGCAAGACGGAGGAGAAAAAAAACTAGCCTTTTGCCTCAGGTTCCCAAACCCGAGAACCCCTCCTCCCCCTCCTCCCCCAACCGCAGAGATCTACCCACCAGAGAGAAATCGCCAACAGACAAGGAAACGGCCGCCGGAATCAGGAGCGTCTACAGCTCAACGATCAACCAGCCATTAGACTGTCGATCGTTGTCCACGAAGGGAGACAGGCAGGCGAGATACATTTTAACGAAACAACCCCCGATTCGCTACTTAATTACATATCCTGTATGACCTTTTGGGCTCTGACTGGGCCGGTTTTCTCATCGGCCCGGCCCGTTAACGCCACTCCTCCCCGGATGCCCACGGCCTTGGTGCAAAGATAACGGGCTCGCGGGTTTTTCTGGTCTCTGACGTGGAATTTTCTCCTATTTTTTGTATAAAATTCATGCGGAAAATGTTTGTTCTCAGTAGCTTCGATCGAGGGGACGGTGCTCCGGCTGAATCTCGGCACCGGCGGGATGATTCCGCGCCTGCTGCTGTGGCGGCGGCGGCCGAGCTGACGGAGGTGACCGAGCGGCATCGGGCGGCAGTACGAGGATGATATGGAGAGGGAGCGGCGGCTAGCGATCTTCAAGGACAACCTACTGTACATCGAGGTCCACAACCGCGGTGGGCACTCCTACACCGTCGCCCTCAACCAGTTCGCAGATCTCACCAACGAGGAGTTCCGGGCCCGGTACAGCGGTGTAATCCGGATGCCTGAAGGAGAAGAAGGGCCAGAAGCGGAGGGAGACGCCCCACCGCCGCCGCCACCACCACCACCTCATCAGGCAGTTCCGGCGCCAGCGGCGCGACCGGGTGTGTGAGGCATACTACGCGAGTTGCTCTCTCGATCGACAGAGCAGGTGGCGGAAGAGAGCAGGATGTCCTTTGAAGACTCTGTTAACAAGAGAGAAATCGCCGCCGGAATCAGGAGCGTCTACTGCTCGACGATGAACCAGACACTAGACTGTCGATCGCTGTCCACGAAAGGAGACAGAGAGGCGAGGACGCAATTTTACGAAATAACCTCCAATTCTTTATTAATTACATATTCTGTCTGCTCTCGTTGGACGGCCCATTAAAGCCACTTCTCTCGTTGCGGGCCCGCGGGCTTTTCTCGTCTCTGACGTGGAAATTTCTTCTATTATATATATATATATAATTCATACGGAAAATGTTTGGTTTAGCCGGATACTTGGGAATATTCCGTTAAACTTCTGGTGGCTTCCGTTGGGTTTCCGCTTCCTCGGCAGAGGGTGGGGAGGAGACGAGGGGAGGGCATTCGCAGAGAGGGGAAGGGAAGGGAGAGAGAGAGAGAGAGAGAGGAAGGGAAGAGATGGGGGGAGGGATGGAAGTGAACAAGAACAAGTTCATCGAGGATTGGAATGCTGGTCGCGAGAACCTTGAGTTCAATTTCCGCTGGACCCGCCGCAACCTGGCCATCGTAGGCATCTTCGGGATCGCCGTGCCCCTCCTTGTTTACAAGGGGATCGTCAAGGAATTCGTAAGATTTTGATTCTGAGCCATCGCCTTCTGTTTTGGGTTATCCCTGAACAGCAGAAGCGTTGCGCTGCGATTAACGGGTGTGGGATTTGCCATTGCTTTTTCTCGAAACCCTATTCTGATGGCTGACGGGCCTATTCGGTTTTCTCGCAGCACATGCAAGACGAAGATGCCGGAAGGCCGCTAAGGAAATTCATTTGAGAAGCTTCTCTTAAGAGGAACAATCGCCCCCGTTTTGGTTTCTGTACTGATGCTATTTCAAGAAGTTTGACTCTTGCCTTGGGTGGTTTGTTTTATGCTGTTCTCTGCTGTTTGGCAATGTAGTGCTACTGCAGTTCTCTCGTCAATGTTCAGCCGAAGAGCTGTATTCTCTGCAATAAAAGAGAATATTATCTTGAAAGCAGCTTCTGATGCTTCATGGAATTTGTCCCTTACGCGGCAATTTTCAATAGAAAGATCTCACGTATGACGAATCCATCTTCTTCCCTCTGGTTCAATATTTTCTTCTATAAAGTGGCAGTAGTCCCAAGTGGGTTCTGGAATTATTGCCTGTAACTTGAATCTACTGTCAATATTTTCTTCTACGACTTGAAACATCTCACGATGCCGAATCCATCTTCTTCCCACATGTTCATTATTTTCATCTATACCGTGGCCATTAGTTCCATATCGGTCCTGCAATTATTGGGTGTAACTAAAATCTACTGTCAATATCTATCGTTCATGCGCCGCATAGCATCACACTTGTGTGAGAAACAGTACTCGTGGAGCAACATCTTTCCCGGTAAATGTGTTACAGGAATCAACTCGGAGATTATTCTTTTTTTCATTTCTCCCATTGGGGCTTTTGCATGTGGTTTGGGGACTTTGTCCTTTGAGAAGGAGAATGCGATCTTTTGGTCTCCACTTCACCTAAAATATTTCAATGCATTGGTCTATGTGCACGCCTGGAGAGATGAAGTGCATCTTTAGTCTATCTACCACTGTATGCGTCCGAAAATCCAGTTAAAGGTCAAGAAAGCAGTAGATTTTGAAAACTTTAGAAGTACCCATATTACTTGAATTGGCGAAGTGTTTAAGTCTTGATGTTGCTGCCCTAAATCATCTTGTAGATTCACGCTCTAGCCTTGCTACCACCCATAAAAAAAGAGGGATATATTTCTTCAAATGGACCGTAAGGTTTGTCATGTAGGATTTTCACAAGGATTCATTGTCGACGGGTAGATCTGGTTATGTAGTTTTTTCAAAAAGATGCAATGCCTACCTTCTATATGTATGTAGATTGATCTGGTTATGTATTTTTTTTCGAAATGATGTAATCCCTACCTTCTTTGTGAAATGTCTGCATCTTTGAATCCTTAAACCAGTCATATTTCTGAATATGCATGTTTACACGGTTATACGATATTCGGTTACCTAGCAATTGCATATGAAGCTCCTCCCTGCATCTGATCGTACACAGAAAGAGCTAGTCAATGTGAGCATATCCAATGAGGCGGCTTTCTTTTTATAGTGATTGGGCCAGAGGTCCAGGGTCCCGGTTTCTCAGGACATCTCGGCAAGGCGAATTTATGGTTATCCAATCACATCCTAATATGTGGCTTGAATCTTGAGATGCCCCATCCACAGACTGCCATTCTGATCCGACATCTCGTCAGTAAATAGCATGCTGTCCTCATTTCAAGTGACTAATTTCTGTGAGATGTACCTGTTTTTTTTTTCTTTCTGAGAACAGTAGACAACTGCAACCATGGGCATCCAAGCTACATTCAATACTCCATGAATAGACATCCGAGGAGAATCTAAGATCAGTATGGACAAGCTACATTTTTCGAGGTTTGAACCAGCGCTTTTGGAGGTTAGAACCCACAGTCTTACCCTTCTCTTGAATGATGCAGAAAAGGCCATTGAGAGTTCATGCTCAATCCTGATAGAAAGATAAATTGGCCCAAGCTTCTGAATCAGAGTGGGTCTTGCGGATGCAGGTTAGCCATGTGATCTAGCGTCCTGATGGTTAGAATTGCTTCAGTCATTGTAGGTGGGGGTGGGGAGAGGTATTTATTATTTACTAATGGATTCTTGCTTTGACCTTGATTTTTTTTTTCTACCCTTGTTCCTTGCTTTCTTCCAGGAATGATGCTTCCGCCTGATTCTCATGAATCCTTGGTTTTTCGATTTGAGTTTTTAAAGGGTTTTTGAATATTGGCGCTTACAAATTAGTCTCATTATAAATGAACCCTTGTTTCTGTGCCTATACGTGTTGCTCCTAAAAAAACACCCGCTGACTTTATATTCAGTCTACAGGTTACGATTTCGTTGGCCATGCTTGTGCTGATTTGTGCTAACTTGGCTTGCTCCTTAACCAGAGGAGGAAAGCTAGAAATCACCTAAATCGTGTGATGTGCCTCTGTGTGTGTGTGTGTGTGTGTGTGTTGCACCGAGATGGTGCCCCCGTGAACCCCCCTCTCCCCCTCCTTTTCCCTTTAAGAATATGGGAGTGACTATATTTTCTAATAACTTCAGCTTGTGTTCGACGAACAGTGATGATATGTTCTAAGAATATATCCGCTTAGTTTATGAATATCTACAGATTTTTATTCATTTATCATTGGCCTACTTTGTATTCACCCAAATCCAAAACAAATCATTTATTTTCATCCAGAAGTCAAAGAATATCAACCTGGTCCACCGTCTATTTATTTCATATGACTTCACCATCAGAAGCATGTGAAGTAGTAGTAGTCATTACATGTCTGATGCGTCGAAGAACCCATTTTTTTTCCATCAGTTTTTCTTTTTCCCGGAGTTTCTAATTTTGGGTAAATTCAACAGTATCACACACATATATATATATATATATATATATATTCCCTTATTCTGGTGAATTTCTGCGCCGTCACTCTGTTCCCTCAATTGGATTGAGCTGGAAAAAAAAAAAAAAAAACGCGAGAATCAAATCAAAACCTTTGATGCAGCTATTGCCGAATGAGGAAATTTCCCTCCATTCAGTATGTAGAGACATCAATAGCCCTTGGAATCACAGGCTTTGAGGGCACTCCAAATTCTACCCAGCTCTATTCGATCCCACAAGCTCGCCGGGGACTTGCAGTGGCACACCCATCTGGTCCCGCTGCTCCAACCATTCATCCATCCATCTCCTCCTCCTCATCAGGCTCCTCTTATAATCTCAATAATCTGATGAGAGAGGAAGAGCCGCCCTGTGTGTGCTGGAGGGCCTTCTCCTCATGAAATCCACCCCTCCCTTCCTTTCCCAATGGTGGAGGGGCAGATGGGGGGGGAGGGGAGGATGCTAAGCGTTGTTCTTCTGTTTCAGTCTGGTGAGCGCTGAATCAGGTGCCAGGGAAGGCGGCGGCGGAGCTGGAGAGGATGATGAAAGCGCAGACCACGGAGAGGGAGAAGACGGAGAGCCAGGTACTCTCCGCGTACATTTCCATGGCGTCGGTGAAGGAGAAGCGCGCGCGGCTCTCGGCCCAGTTGCGTATCCGGTCCGCCTCCGCCGCGTACAGCGCCCGGCCCTGTCGACGGGAAGGAGGGAAAGAGGGAGGATCTTTGTGAGGAGCGGCGGCGGCGGTGGGGGGAGGGTCGCCGGTGAGTGGAGTCAAGTGGGTAAGGTACCTGGTCGTCGAACCAGCGGCCGCGGCGGAGCCAGGCGGTGACGAGGGCGAGGAGGATCCGAGGGGGGGTCAGGTAGTTGACCGCCTTGCCGCTGCCTTTGACCACTCGCATCCTGGGGACCAGCGTCCGGGCCACGGTCTCCGGCAGCTCGCAGATGATGTTGAACATCTGCTTGTTCCTCAAGCTCGACCCACTGCGAGCGCGGCAGAAGAGACGGAAAAGACAGTGTAAATCGTCGGTGTCATAGTGATGATCCAAAGAGGGACACGAGGTGTTCGGAAGGAGGTGTGGTGGTACCTGAGAAGAAGCTCAGTCAGTACCATTCCCGGGGACGCCGTGTGGACACCGACCTTGGACCGTTTGCATTCCTTCAGCAGTGACGCCTGGAACTGCCTCAGCCCGCATTTGGTGGACCCGTACCTGTGGAAATTAATCAAATCAAATGTATGAATTAATTGGAGCATTAAGTGGGTCCATAACTCGGGTTATTATTATTATTATTTTTATATACATACATATAGAAAAGGCAAATATATGAACTGATTGGAACGATCTACGGAAGTGAAACTTACACGGCGGTCAAGGGGGTGCTGGAGCCCCCCGAACCCGCTCCATCCATGTTGAAGATGTGACCCCCCTTCTCCTGAGAATTCATAATCCGCATGGCTTCTCTCGTGCAGACTAAGGATCCAACCAAATTGGTTGATACAATCTGAGGTCATTGGAAATGATAACTTACTTAGATTAAAAAAAGAAAAAGAAAGAAGGATTATCAGTTGCAAACTAGAGATCCAATCTGACAGCAACCACTCCAAATGTAATTGATCATGAAACCACCGATGGGTAGAAAATTTGGTGAAAAACTACAATGCTCGCTTCATACCTGAGAATTATTGGTTGCTATACGTATAAGTTGGAATTATACAATATATTCTATCAGATTGTCTGGCAAATCAAGGGTGAACCACCGGAGAATACATAGTAGATATTGAGATTGAATGCTGGCAAAATATCTTGGTCCGTGGATCAATTGGATTTGTACCTGTACAATATCTTCATCTGTGAATTGTAGCAATGGTCTGAAGCCTTTGTTCATGCCAGCATTGTTTATCTGTTCAGAACATACAGGAAAATAAATTCACAATTTATTGTGTAGAAAAGAAGTGCAAGTTTGACGGTTCAGATGTGGAATGAAGCATCATGGAGAATTCTATGCAACGAAAGCAAAACACAGACGATATGAAAGTAAAAGGTACGACCAAACTTTCATAATTCCGTATAAATGAAAGCATAATTTTCCCAAAAAATTATGCTTATCCCATTCTCCACATGAGATTCTTATATCACAGATGCTATAAAAGAGCTGTGGGAAATTGGAGTGTGCATCAATTGCAGTAGCTTGACGGATAATGCGTACGATGTAAGTCGCCATCTTATGCAAGAATGATGATCTTATGGAATACAACGCATGTACTGGACCGTACTTTTCACTACCATCATTGTCTTTAACATCTATTTTTGAAATGCATAGAGGCTACGGGGAGCAGTTGTCAGTGCAGTGCATTTGTGTGTGCATAGATTGTGATGAGACAGGTTAAAAATCATGTAAGATGATGGCATCCTAGACACAAAACCTGTGACTCACCCAGATGTCTATCGTACCGAGCTCACTGACAGCGAAGTTGGCCAACTTCCTCACATCATCAGGTTTACAAACATCACATGCAGTTCCAGTGACTTTTGCATGAGACAAATTTGTTTTAGACTTTCTGCCTGCCACAGTCATACCTTCCTTTATATTTTCTTCAAGCTCTTCCACAGTCAGCTGAACCGATTCAGGGCTGCATTAAAAAAGAAGGCCATAATATAAGTTACTGGGAAGTATGGAAACAAATAGCGTTCAACGATACGAAACAGATGGCATAGTGCCAACCTGCGAGAAGCAATAACAACACGATCTCCCGAAAGGAGAAACTCTCGCGCCAGAGCTTTGCCAAGTCCTCTGGTACTGCAAGAAGTATAGGAGGAATTATTAGTGAAAGGGAAATAATCTATGATAAGGACTGAAAATAAAAATTACAATAGTCAATTTAACACGAAACTAGCGATAAGTGACCCTTCATCTAAGTTGGATTTCTGAATAAAAAACACGCTTCATTGTGTGGCGAAAACCAGACAAATAATAAAAAGCATATAGAATTATTGATAACCATTTTCGTAATCTTTCCATTTCTAGAGAATGTAAACATCCTCAAATGAAGGAGATGCTCGAAAAAAACTAAGTACCATAAGATCGTGCGATTTAGACCACCCATTATTCATATTTCACATGACAAAATGGAAACAAGGTAACAATGTGATACCTCCCAGTGATGACAATATTGCGAGGTCCAGCTCGGCAATGTTCTTCTAAAACCATATTTGCACCGACCATGGTTCCTATGACTATTCCACCAAGCCAGCTGTACCATATCAATGTATTCATCTGACTGTCCCCGCCTTCAGAGTAGCAGAAGAAAAAAAAAGTCGGTTAGCTCAACAGAATACGTGCAGCTAAGGAAAAGTGAAGCATTTGGTGTGGAACATTTAGTATCTGCTAACCTGACAGTTGAAAGCCAATTGAGAGTATAACTCCAGTGCTCATCATGGTGACGAGGTATCTACCGAAGTGGGTGGCAAACTGAAAACAGTAACAAAAGAGACAACGCTGAGACGGAGGTGAATGTGCTTTGGATGGCTTAGCCAAGCACTTTCTACCCTACTTCTGAAATACAGATCAGATTTCACATAGCCAATAACTAAACCCCCAATGGGAAAATCTCGCCATGGCAGAGAAATGTTAACGAGAGGATATGGAAAAAGACTCCGGAGGTAGTTAATTGTCTTGTAAATTAGCCAAAGTTTTTAAATCAGATTTCCTACCGAACCGACGAAGAAGAATATCTTACGGAAAAGAACATGGCCTCTGCCTTCTCCACCGCCTTCTTGTACTGTCCTTCGTACTGCGATCTCGATCCAGTGAGCCTGACAATCAAAGATTTCAGGGAGTAAAGTCCCCCTTTCCGCCTCCCCTGCAACCGAGAGCCTCGTTCTTCAGGAATAACACCCTTCGCGCCATCCCCGGCCTTCTCCTCCGGCGGCTGACCACCCCCGTCCTCCGATCGGAACGAGCGGCAGGGTTGAAAGGTAAGCCAACGTCTGCGGCCGGGGGCGTCAAGGCACGATATCCCACCAAACGCCGCGGGGTTAGAGTGCAGGAACAAGCGGACTCTGCGCCTGCACTCGGCCTTTGATAGGTCGACGTGGGAAGCGTGGGAGGGGAGTTTCCCCGCCACCGCAGCGGCCGCAGCCATGGCCACCGCTGATCCCTAGGATCTCGGAAAGATCGAGCCTAGGAGAAGACCTTGCCACGGTTGTGATGACCTCCCCTCCCCTTCCCTTCCCTGCGGCTTTAAGGAAAAGATCCGGCGCCAGCAACGTGAAGACCACACGTTTCCGTAATCTGATCCCCACACTCCTCACCACGTAGGCGTTCGCCCACGTCGGCGGCGTCGCTTTTCCGTCCAGCTTACGAAAGACACCCCCCCCAACCTCCCCCTCCGTTGGCCACACCAGACGATAACGGCGGCCCTGTGCTGCTTTGCTGTCAACGCAACTACTCCCATCTCCACGGAATCCTCGGTGAAAAACTTACTAGAGCAAGGCGGAGAAGACGACCGGCTGCAGGAGGTGTCCCCACTCGACACGCAGCTGAAGAAGAATAGCGTGCCGATCCGCTCCTGAGAGGTCCCACCATGCCGACCAGCAACGAAGAAGAACCAAGGAAGAGATAGATCCGCCGGATCTTACCGCTTCCTCACGCCGGTAAGAAGATCAGCCGCCGTTCCCGTCGCCGTCAACAGGGAGCTCACCGGCGTCATCCTCCACGATCTCCGGCCCGCTCGCCGACGGGTTAGAAAGAACAGTCAACTGCAGAAATATCTCGTCGGTGCGTCATCACGTGCTAAGCGTGTTGCGTTCTGGAAACTTCGTCTTAGGGGGGACTAAAAAACCGTTGATTAATTTAAATAACTTTGTTCATTGTAAAAAAATAAATCGCGTGGTTTAATTAAACGTAAATAGTTATTCGTGAGATTTATCGCAATCTGGGTCGAATATGGGGCCCATCAATCCAGGGGTACCTGGCGTAATTTGGTAAAATCCCAGGCCCATTATCTTATACTGGGCTATTTGATACTTGCCCGTATCGTGAGCGCGGGAAACAGGCGCCTGTGGCGACTACGAGACGAGAACTGATCGAACGGAGATTCGAAGGTGGGAGAGAGAGAGAGAGAGAGAGAGAGAGAGGGATGGAGGTGGCGCCGCCGCCGCCGCCGCCGAAACCGAGGCGCGAGTTCCCGGCATTCCCGTATGATCCATATCCAATACAGAGCGACTTCATGGTTGCTCTGTACGGGTCACTCGACAGAGGAGGCGTCGCCATGCTGGAGAGCCCCACAGGTGGATCAGCAGTGCCGTCCTCTTCCTTCACAGTCCTTCCTCTTCCAATGTGTGATAGTTGATTGATTATTCGATATGGCGTGTTTCTGCCTCGTTCACTTGTTTAGGAACCGGAAAAACCCTGAGCATCATCTGTAGCGCGCTGCAGTGGATCGTTGATCGGAGGCAGCGGGCTAAAGTTGAGCAGAAGGTGCGTGCAACGAAAACGACTTGTTGCGACGAAGAAGAGCCGGATTGGATGAGGGATTTCATCGTTGATTCTGTGGAGATTCACCAGGTACAGACAAAGGGAAGGAAATTGGGTACCGTACATAATACTAGGTCGTCACCCAGGAAGTACAGTGATGTGCGGAGAGCAGAAGAGGTTTCTTCTGACAATCCCGTGGAAATTGACGAGGCGGAGTTTCTGGTAGAAGAATACGAGAGCGAAGAAGATGAGATGTTAGGAACTGGGAAGTTTAAGACGAAGAGAGAGAGGGGTTCCGGTTGGAACAGCAGCGATGAAGAAGATGAAGCTTCTGACATAATAGAAGACGACGTGGAGGTGACTCCGAAGATCTATTTTTGTAGCAGAACCCATTCACAGCTGTCACAATTTGTGGGAGAGTTCAAGAAGACGAAGTTTGCTTCTGAACTTAATGCAATTTGCTTGGGCGCCAGGAAGAATTTATGCATCAATAAAGGTGCAGCTCTAACTTGGTAGCAAGTTGGGCACATCTTGTTTTGCATGTTTCTTACATTTTCCGTCTCCGCAGGGGTTTTAAAATTGGGGAATTCAAACAGGATCAATGAGAGATGTTTGGAGCTGCAGACGAATAAAAAAGGCAAGAATGTAAAAGAGTCCAAATGTAAGGTATTGGGCATAACCGATACCCTTCCTGTCTCCCGTTTTTGTTACAATCAAAGTTGATAATAACCTACTGAGGAAATTATAAGTCATGGAATTTTTTAAAGAAAACCAGGGAAAAATATTCCTTTTCATAATTGGTGGTATACTCTTCATGCAGATAGTATGTGATCCATCTCGTTTCAATTGAGGACCAGGACTTCTCGTACAGTCATTAATTTGTGATAGCGTTAGTACTGAGTTTAATGGGGATATAATAACTTGTTTACTCTATTTGTAATATAAATCTTGTCTCCAGCGGTGTGATATGCCATCTCTCCCTTCTAACTCAGTTGGAATCATTTGTTTTCTGATCACTTATACTGAAGTCACAATACGTAGGTACAGAGTGGGGGAGGGAAAATTCACCGGAGAAAAGCTTCAATTGGCTGTCCAATGCTCAAAAAGAGAAGTCTGCAAACAAAACTCAGGAATGAAGTACTTGACCGAGATATCTTGGACATTGAGGATCTTATTGATCTTGGGAAGAAGATTGGAACCTGTCCATATTATGGTGCCCGGAGAGTTGTCCCAGCAGCTGACATTGTAATCCTTCCATATCAATCTCTTCTCCTGAAATCTGCACGTGAGTCACTTGGTTTGAATTTGAAGAACAACATTGTAATCATAGATGAAGCGCACAACCTTGCAGACTCTCTTACCAACATGTATAACTCAAGGGTCACTGTTTCTCAGGTACAAGCAAGGTTTACCATTATAAAATATTCTACGCATTGTTGAAATGTTTATTTTTTTCATGGACTATGGTAATATTTTTTCTTCTAAATTAGAAAATATCATTCCAGAGAGTTAGAAAAAATAATCACTGTCTTTCTAATCAAGCTTAGAGGATAATTGTTTGTTAATTTGTAAGGATTTGATTTATTCTCTTTCCGACAAAGGGAGAAATTGTGGCCAGAGTCTGACGTGTTTTTTCCATTTTCAGTTAGATAATGTACGATCCTACCTTGACATATACTTTGAGAGGTTCCGTGCTTGTCTGGGAGCTGGCAATCGACGATACATCCAGACAATTATGGGTCTAACAAAGGCCTTTCTTGGCATACTGCTCAGAGATGAGAGTGACACTCCCAGCACTGCTGAAAATTCATCTGAATCAAAAATTGCTGCTGATTCTTCATTGACCATAAATGAATTCTTATTTTCTCTTGAAATTGACAACATCAACTTGGTAAAATTGTGCCAGTACATAAAGGAATCTAATATCATCCATAAGGTACTATGCTTTTTGGCTTGTAAGTTCAAATTGTGTTTCCTATACTCTAAGAAATTATCTTTTCTTATTGTATAGGTCAGTGGCTACGGTGCAAAAGTTTCTAGCTTGCGCAGACATCTGCAGCTTGATGAGGACGAGAACAACATTCCTGAGGGAACTATCATATCAAGTTTCCAGGCACTGTCCGATCTGTTGTATTCCCTCACATATAGCAATGATGATGGAAGAATGATAATCTCAAGACGACTCCATTTGTGCCCCGAGAATTCCGGAGAAGGGTGCCTTAAATTTGTCATGCTTTCTGGAGACAAGATATTTTCCGAGGTCTTGAGTGAACCTTGTTGGCTTAGATACATATCATGATGTTATTTTATTTAGTGCTGTAATTATAAATGATTCCTGAATTTTTACAGATAACGGAAGAAGCGCATGCAGTGGTCCTGGCAGGGGGAACTCTTCAGCCGATTGAGGAGACAAGAATCCGCTTGTTCCCTGGCTTACCTGCAGACAACATGCATTTCTTCTCATGCAATCACATTGTTCCTCCCGAGAGCATCTTACCTGTTGCCATTTGTCGAGGCCCTTCTGGCAAGACATTTGATTTCAGCTACAGCTCACGTTCTTCCCCTGATATGGTTGGTATTGGCTCTTGGCTTTCCTAAACTCCTCTTCTTTATATTCACTACTGAGCTGCAGGCACTCTCCTAAGAAGTCTTTTTTTAAAATATATATTATTTAGTTATTTATTATAAGATTACCGATTTTGCAGTTATCCTAAAAAGGAGTTTTTTAATCTCTCTGCCTCAATATCATGGATTCACATGTCTCATCCTTCTTTCTTGTGTCTTTTATTGTAGTTTTTTTAGTATAAATGGAAATATTTTGCCATAAAAGTCGATCACTCGTAATCCTTGTCCCATTAATGGAAGTCAACCAAGATTAACTTTATTGTTATTCAAGATCTTGCTCAAATATTAGCATAGTTTTCATAGTAGTGTGGAGGATCCCATGCATTGACGACTGGGCTGATTTCTCTGCTTCGGCATCATCCTCCCGCAGATGGAGGAACTGGGGCGCCTACTCTGCAACCTTGCGGCCGTCGTTCCTGAAGGCATAGTGATGTTCTTCTCCTCCTTTGACTACGAGGGTCTCGTATATGAAGCATGGAAGACTTCAGGTGTCCTCGCGAGAATCCAGAAGAAGAAGCTCGTGTTCAGAGAGCCCAGAAGCAGCGGCGAGGTCGAGCTCGTACTTAAAGAGTACAGGGAAGCGATTGCTCCCAGGGAAGAAGGGCCAAGTGGCGCGTTGCTATTGGCTGTCGTCGGCGGGAAGGTCTCCGAGGGCATCAACTTCAGCGACGGAATGGGCCGTTGCGTTGTCATGGTGGGCCTCCCCTATCCGAACCCATCCGACGTGGAGCTGATGGAGAGGGTCAAATATATTGACCGACTAGGGGAGTCAGCGGCTCATGCCACGACGTTTGGTCAGCCTGGATTCGAGGCCCTGAGGAGTTGCAGCCAGAGGGGGAGGGAATACTACGAGAACCTGTGCATGAAGGCTGTCAACCAGTCGGTCGGTAAGTCAACGGTCGTCATTCCCAGCGTTCACTTCTTTCTGTTGCTCCCTCTCACTTTTTGGCCGCGGTCAAGGCCGAG
The DNA here is from genome assembly GCA_902729315.2 of Spirodela intermedia. Classification (NCBI taxonomy): domain Eukaryota; kingdom Viridiplantae; phylum Streptophyta; class Magnoliopsida; order Alismatales; family Araceae; genus Spirodela; species Spirodela intermedia. Next base: position 1,898,887 of record LR746278.1, on the reverse strand, counting down.
CGATCAGGCACATCAAGGACTACGCCGCCATTCTCCTGGTTGACTCCCGCTACGGGCCCAAGCCGTCGAGAGCACCCGTTGACAAGCTCCCCCAGTGGATAAGATCCCACCTCATCTTCCCCACAGGCGGCTACGGAGAAGTCCACCGCCTCCTCCGCCAGTTCTTCCAATTCAACCGCCAGAGGTAAGAAAACAAAAACAACAACAACAACATGGCTAAATCTCCTCTCTCTCTCTCTCTCTCTGGTTTCTCTTTCTCTCTCTCTCTCTCTGCTGCAGCGCCTGCGCCGCACTGCGTCATCTTCGGACAAAATGGGTATGTGAACAGCGACGGCGGCTCGATTAGTCCACGGGCGGCGCAGGCGGCGCCGGCGGGCAGCAATGCGAATGTTGACCTCTCCGGCTGCCACGGGCCGGGCCGTGGGCTTGGGCCCGGCCCGGATTTTCCCTCGGGGCGCACGCTCCTCGTGCAGGAGCCAAAATTAGGCATATGTTCGCTGCGGAACGGGCCCTATTTTTAGGCCCTCCTTCCTGCCGCCGCTATGCTTAGCTCGCCCATGCAGAGCATTTACTGCCCCGCTTAAAGCCCATCCCTGGTCCCTTTACTCCCCCTCACCGACCGCCAACTTTCCCACTCCCATGATTCCAGCCGTCGGATCGGCATCCAGGGATCGTACCCGGGTGGGGGGGGCATGATGGGATGCTTCGGGTGGATTTGCCGTCGGCGTTATATAAAATTGTTTTCTAGTCGCGTGATGTGATCATAGCCAAATGATCGAAGATAGGGCAAGAATGATGACGTGGACTTTGCCACGTGGGGACCGGACCCGTTTAAATCGGTGCCACGTCGGTCCCCCTCCCCCGACATATAGTGCACCATTAAGAGGGAAGATAGCTACCTGGCTCGGGACGCTCTATATGAACCACCCTCAAAGAAGACTCTGCTTCTCACTTTCTCTCTCTCTCTCTCTCTCTCTCTCTCTCTCTCATTCTCTCTCTACACTTTGCGCAGCAACCAGTAGAAGATGGAGAGCGGAGGTCTGAAGGAGCGGCTGGCGAGGGCTTGGCGAGCATCTCTACGGCGTTCGCCCTGCAGCATCACCTCCCGCAGCTTTGCGGAAGTCGTTCATCAGCCGGCCTTTGTCTCCTTCGTCCGCCGCCGCCCGGAGGCGACGGTGGCGGAAGCGCCACCGCTGGCGACGGGGACGAGGTGGGGGAAGCCGTCGTCTCCTTCCTTGCTGGGTTCGCCTTCTCACTTCTGCTTCAGGCAGATGGCGGAGGAGTTGCAGAGAGAGGAGGAGAGGGTCGCCGCCGCAATGAAGACGAAGAAGAAAGAGGAGGAGAGGATGATGATGATGATGATGAAGAGGAAGAAGAAGAAGCGGAAGCGGAAGCTTCTGTCCAACAGTTATGGCTTCACGAGTTCTTCCTGCCGGGAAGACAGCGACGAGGAGGACGCCGGGGATTTCTTCAGCAGCGATGAAGGTGGAGGAGGGGCACCGGCGGAGACGGAGACGCTCTTCTCGTCGAGGAGCTTCTCCTCCGACTCCTCAGAATTCTATTACTACTCCCGCCCCCATGGCACCAGCAGCAGGAGGAAGAAGATGATGAACTCACAGAAGCAGCGACAACATCGCCGCCGCAGCTGGGACGAGGCGTTTCGTCCGGCTGTGTCCGCTTCTTCGGCCTCTTCTTCGTCTGCTTTCTCCAGAAACGGGAACTTATACGAGGACATCGCGGAGGCGGAGGAGGCGACGGCGGCGGCGGCAGCGGCGGGATTCGCGGTGGAGAAGCAGTCGAGCGACCCACGAGAGGACTTCCGGTGCTCCATGCTAGAGATGATCATGGAGCAGCAGATCTTCGGGGAGAGGGAGATGGAGAACCTCCTCCATAGCTATCTCTCTCTCAATCCTCCCCTCCATCACTCCACCATTGTTGAGGTGTTCTTGGAAATCCGCGAGACCCTCTTCGGGGAGACGCTTTTCGGTTGACCTGGAGAGGATGTCTTCTTCCCGTTGATCTCACCTGCTTGCGAGCATCTTCCACTAGCTGTTTGGGCTTCGTCGGAGACCTGATGGGTGTATCGACTGTTAATTAATGGAAGCAAGGGGCTTCCTTGTCTGGTTCTCCTCGGCCGTTTTCTGAGAGGGCGAGCGGGAGGAGGAAGACGACGGGGAGGAGGAGACTGCTGCCCGTAAAGGGATCGACTGGACCGCTATGTAAAACTGTCTTCTCTTTATGCTTCCGAGGAGTAAGATCTATGGCTCTCTCTCTCTTTCCATCTCTCCCTCTCTCCCTCTCTCCATCTCTTGTAGAGAAGAAAGCCCCTCGTCCCCCTCTAACGCTATTGTCTCATTGGCAAGAAAGCTCTTCGCCTCTCCCTCTCCATGTTTCTCTCTCTCGGCCAACCGTGCTCTCCATCTCTCTCTGTATTTCTGTTATATCCTAAGCAGCACTCTCTCTCTCTCCCCCTCTCTCGCTCTTTCTCGCTCTCTCTTTCTCGCTCTTTTCGCTCTCTCTCGCTCTCTTCTCTCTCTTTCTCGCTCTATCTCGCCTCCTCTCTCTCTCTATCTCTCTCTTTCTCGCTCTCTCTCCCCTCTCTCGCTCTCTCTTTCTCTCTCTTTCTCGCTCTCTCTCGCTCTCTTCTCCTTCTTCTTGCTCTCTCTCTCTCTCTCTCCCCTCTTTCTCGCTCTCTCTTTCTCTCTCTTTCTCGCTCTCTCTCGCTCTCTTCTCCTTCTTCTCGCTCTCTTTTCTCTCTCTCTCTGCCATGGCGCCTGATCAAGGAATGCTCCACCAAGACGAAAGATTCCCTCCCTCTCACCCTCTGTTTCTCTGTGTCTCTGTGTCTCGCCGCCTCTCTCTCCGCGCCACTCTTTCAAGGAATGCACCACCCAAACTATAGATCATCTCTATCTCCTCTTTCTCGCTCCTCACCAGGGGTGGCGCGTGGGCGTCTTCTTGGTGGTAGGACCACCAGCGAGTCGTGTTTCAAGCTCGTGCGCCCATCAGCCCAGCCGCCGGCTGTCATCCCTGTTGAAGGCTCGGCTGTTTCCGCTGTGAAATCAACGTCAGCCGTATAACGACAACGAGTTTGAAAAGAAGAAAAAAATCTAACTGAAGCGCCATCTGAAAACCATTTCTGATTCACCTGACGACGAGAAAATCCGTACTCAAAATATTTGGTAATATCGATGATCCAAGATCAGCACGACTACGTGAATATTTTTTTTCTCAATATTATTTGGCTTTACTTTCATTATTATTTTCAATTTTATTTCATTTTTATGATAGTCCGAACCTTGTTCTTAATAGTATCACGGTTACGAATTAGCCACCCACATTGCCACAATTTATTAAAAAAGATAGTTTTTTGCAAGATTTATTGGATCATGAAAAATGGGTTTTCAGCAGATTCAGAAATATCGGCATGAATCGGAAAGGGTCTCAGCCGGGGGTGGGGGGTCGATTCTCGGGAGTTCTCGACGGGGATTCTGAGAGGTGGTGTCGGCACGTCCGACCGGCTGGTGGCAGCAAAAGGGAAGGTTGGGCTGCCGCGGAGGGGCCCCGGTAGGCGGCGCCGCCGGCGGAAAGGCTGGCCGGGGCAGCTCTCCTCTCGGGCTCCGGCCTGCTGCCGGCAGCATGAACCGAGACAGAGAGGAACAGAGAGACTCTCTCCTTTTTCCTCCCACTCATAAAACCCTCCTGAGGCTCAGACAGGAAGGAGAGAGAGAGAGAGAGAGAAGGGGACTGTATCGTGCTGATACGTCAATGCCACACCGTCTGAGGCCATCGCAGAGAGAGAGAGAGATAGATAGAGAGAGAGAGAGAGAGAGAGAGAGAGAGAGAGAGAGAGAGAGGCCAATGGGAACTAGGCACCCTTCTATATGCTGTCTTCCTACTGTAAACACTGTATCCCGGCTACCTTCTGTCTGCACCAGAGAGACAGAGAGAGAGAGAGAGGGAGCCGTCAATGGGCACAAGGCATTCTTCACGATGAAGACGACCTGCTGCTTGGATCCGACAGAGCGGGGGGAGAAAGAGAGACAGAGAGAGACGTCTATGGGCAGGAAGCATTCTTCACGATGAAGACGACTTGCTGCTTAGATCCGACAGAGGGGGGGGAGAAAGAGAGAGAGAGAGAGAGAGAGACGTCAATGGGTACGAGGCATTCTTCACGATGAAGACGACCTGCAGCTTGGATCCGACAGAGCGGGAGGAGAGAGAGAGAGACGTCGATGGCACGAGGCATTCTTCACGATGACGACGACCTGCTGCTCGGATCCGACAGAGTGGAGATAGAGAGAGAGGAGGGCGGGAGGCTGGCGGGGACAGGCTACGCGGAGCTACAGGCTGTGCGGCCGTCTGTAAATCCCTCTCTCCTCATTAAATGTCCATCGATTCCGGCGCCTCGCCCGTTCGAATTCCAACCTCATGGGCAAGCCCGAATCTCTCCGGTCTGCCTGCCGCAGGCATCGGAATCGCAAACAAGCCGTCCATTTAATGGCCTTCCGGGATGACGAGGGAATGTTAGAAGCGTTAACCTGCAAGAGAACAAAAGAGATCCCGCCCCCATTCCCCCTACCCAGATGGAGAAAGAACACGACGAAGCCCCTCGAGACCCGTTTTCCAGTTCTTCCTGCGAATCAGCCGCTGATCAAACTCCTCCCATCCTCATGCTTAGCTTGTCAACGGACCCGGCTTTTCGTTTTGCTGGTGGGCCTAGTTCTTTATCAAAGCCCACAGAGCCCATACTCTTTCTCTCTCTCTCTCTCTCTCTCTCTCTCTCTCTCTCTCGCTACAAGATTGTAGTCATCAATCATGTATCGCGTTCTCTTTGATGATGACGACGATGATCATCAGAACCCAGCAGTGGTCCGCAGGGGGCCACACAGCCAGGAGCACATCCATGCGGAACAGTGACGCAATTCAGCATGGGAGGCGAAGCAGTTCGATCCTCTCTGCGGAGTGGATTTCCAAGGTGGGATTCCCGGTTCCGGCTTCTTGAAGAGGATTCCTGCTACTATACATCAAGTCGTCGAGATTTTCCCGTAGGAAGAAGACAAAGATCTCAAAGATGGACGGAGCTTGAGCGAGGACGCGGTCGGCCATGTTTTCCTGGATAATAATATTCCATGGAAACTTCCTAGAAAGCCTATTGGCCTGTATTCCAGATACCCCGCTCCACGCATTCTCCGAGACGGCATCCCGCCTCTAGATAGCTGGCAGCTAGCTCTTCTTCTCGGAGTAGTTCGCCGGTGGAACCGGCAGCGCCACCAGGACGGATCCTCTCGCACACCACAGGTTCGCGACTGTACTGCAGAGTCCTGCATGGAGAAGGACGGCAGCTCATGGATGAGGTTGGTTTCTTCTCTCTTTTCTGTGTGGAAACTAAACCGAGCAGCTGGGACGCAACTGAGATTTACGGATAAATGCTTGGGATCGGATCAGTCTCTATTTAAACAGGAAGAGTTGATCGGGAAGTGAGTGAACCGTCGGAGACTGGATTTCGTAGGTCAACCCGTCTCATCTAAAGGGGGTGAGAGGGGATGGTCGAGTCGAGGCCTTCAGGAAGAAATTTTCCAAGTCCTTTTGCGGACAAAGATTTCATCTTTGTGAGGTTGCCGTCGTGTTCTTCCTGTGGAGCATCAAACCCTAAGTTCTGAATATCAATATCGTCCGAAAACACAGAAGGGTATTAATTTTCCACTAATTCGGATCTTTTCTGTAAAAAAATGGCTTTACGACCGGTATAATCCCTTCATCTCTCACTAAAATTGGGTTCAGTCGAGGCAAACTGCTGTCTGGTGCAGAATGTTCGTATATCGAAGATCACACTAGAGAGAGAAAGAGATGATACGCCCAAACGAACAGTATACATATGTATACTCTCTCAACCCAAGTCTCTTCCAGGAGGAAGAAACCTTAAACATAGGCAAACATTAATGGCGGGTCCTCCACTATCTGCCCATTCCTCTTGAAACAAGTCAACTCCCACAATCTGCCCAAACCAGTTGATCTGTTGGTTGGGAGAGGGATTACACCGCGAGCACACCCCATTCCAAGCTTTCGGACTGCTAGTGGCTCCCTTCTATGTGAGAAGGCGGCTCCGTCGCGGCCTTCCACTGCTGCTCGATATCGTCAGCGACCCTCATCGCGTCCATAGAAGCCCCGAGGATGCCGCGCTTGGTGAAGCCAACGGCGTAGAGGCCCTGCCCGCCCTTCCATCCGTTGGGAAAGGGCCGCCTCGGCAGCCCGTCCTTCTCCGAGAATAATTCCTCCTCCTGCCAGACAAACGAATCAATCTCCTTGAAACGTGTCCGAGAATGAGATCCTCCAACTCGAAGTTGACTAATTTTAAGCACGTTGAATAGGTTGATTACCTACTCTGATGCGTATTTCGAATGCGAAATTAGTCTAGAAATTGTGTTCTCCTCAGACTAACCTTCCCCCACGAACTCCCTCTCCTGGCAAATAAACACATCAATCTCCTTGAATTCTCTGTCAGAATCGAATCGTTCAACGCAAAAGAAGTTAATTTTAGTCGCATTTAATCAGCTAATTAACGACTATAATATACTTCCATCCCCTTCTCTCTCTCTCTCTCTCTCTCTCTCTCTCTCTCTCTCTACCTTACGAGGATAGCAAAGAAAATATGCCTAGCTGCATGCAGTACACGACCCTGGACTATGATACTATACCGCATAGTCACTCTCAAAATTAATCAAAGTCGTCGATTTATCCATTTATATATTTCTAGTATAAAATCATCTGGCTCACCTTCAACCAGGAAGGCACGTTGCTTCTGTACCCAGTCGCCAAGACGATGGCGTCGAAGTCCCCCTTCGTCCCGTCGACGAACTCGGCTCCATGCTCAAGCAATTGCTCTATCCCTGGACGAACCTGCCGATACCAAAACCCACCAATCAATTAAGATACTACCCATCAATCCGTATGCCGCGAAGCTATCATCGGAAGCGGGATTATTCCATCAATGGCTCACCTTGACGTCACCGGACTTGATCCTCGCCACCGTGCCCACGTCAAGGACGGGAGTCTTGCCGGAGATGGACTTGAGCTCCAGCGGGCCGAGCAGGGGGCGCTCCACGCCGAGCCTGGCGGTGTCCCCCAGCATGAGCCGCGAGGCGATGAGGAGTAGCCGGTCAACTGCCCGCACAGGGAGCCACCGGAGAAGCCACATGGAGATACCGAAGGTCGATCCACCTAGTATGTCCCTGGGTAGAACGTGCACCTGCCATTGCTCACCACTTTAGAGAGAGAGAGATAGGGTGATCTTCCTTGTTGATGTTATTGATGCAATCTACTCTGCGGCTAGCTCTCTTTCTCTGCCGGGGGAGGAGGAAAGTGGTGGCGCAGGGGGAGAAAGGAGGAGAATAGGAGGAAGATGCTTTCGGGATGGGCAAAGAGTTCCCGAGAAAGAAAGTATTTCAATAGAGGAAGATCCCCGGGGGTCGAGCATGGAAGCTTTTTTTTACCCAGATCGGGAAGCAGATCAACCCTGCGGAGAATCCAGTACCACGAGGGTCTTGCCAGGCCCTCTGAATCGTGGGGAGATCTTTCTCCGCACGCCGAACATTGGGGATCCTTCTTGGGAAACAGCGCACCTGGCCGTCGGTCATGTAGGGACTGATTCTGGAAAAGAGGATAATAGAACGAAAAGGGTAGAAGCTGCATCGCATGATCGATTCCTGGTTCTGGTTTAGTTGAAGGCAAAACTAATAGACTTTGAAACGATAAAATCTGATCTATGAACGGTGATCTAGTTTCAATGCTTCTATTTTCGACCAGTTCAAGTATCTCTCTCTCTCTCTCTCTCTCTCTCTCTCTCTCTCGCTAGATATATAAATGTTGTATTTGTATATCCGCGTGTATTCTAATCATGTTAAATTCAATGCAGGATCATTCCAACATAATAACTCTGCCACTTTCGAGAACTAGGAATAATATGATGTAACCTAAAATAAATTTGACAATTTTTCAGAAAAATTAATATTATATTCTCGAATTGTGTGAAGAGTTTTAATGGCATGTATATACGTACGGAATCCCTGACGACGAGACTTGGGTGAGCGTCGTAGTTGTAGAGATCTAAGCACACCTCCATGCCGGAGTTGCCGCACCCGACGACGAGCACCCTCTTCCCCCTGAACGCCGCCCCACTCCGATAGGCGCTCGTATGAACCACCGGCCCTTTGAACTGTGCCATCCCTCTGATCTCCGGCAACACAACCTCCGCATTCTCTCCGGTGGCCACCACCAGCCACCGGCAGAGATACTCCTCGCCGCCGTCGTCCTCCTCCTTGCCGGTTCTCCTTGTCTTCACCCTCCAGAGGCCGAGGAACCGATCGAACTCGGCGGACTCCACCGTCTGGTTGAACGTCGGCGACACGCCGAAGCGCCACGCGTAGGCGTCGAGGTAGGCGAGGAATTGCTCCTTCGTCGGGTATGCCGGGAAATTCGCCGGAAAAGGCATGTGGGGTAGTTGGCAGAACCTCTTGGGGAGGTGGAGATGGAGGCGGTCGTAGGTCCTGTGCCTCCACAGGGAGGCGATGCAGTCGGTCCTCTCGAGGAGGAAGAAAGGGAGGCCCTTCTCCTTGAGGCAGGCGGCCACGGCAAGCCCCGATGGGCCCGCTCCCACAATGACCGGGCCGCTCACCTGCACCGTCCTCCCCCCAGGGCCGCCGCCGCCACCGCCGCTGGTGGTGGTGGCCTTGGAAGGGTGGAACTGGTGGTAGAAGGGGTCGTGAAGCATTTTACCTTCGGCTTCTCTCCAGGGATCCATGGGAGGGCGGTCAACCCCTCCAACGGAAGGGGTTGCAGTGGAACAAGGAGGAAAGAGGAGCTCCCAAATGGAGGTATTTCAGAGGAGAGGAGCCTGTTTAACAAAGGCACGATAGAGAACTGGGACGGATTTTAAGATAAACCCCCCCCCGTCCCTCCCCACCCTCCATCTATCTGTTATCTAACCAAGTGACTGAGGCCAAGAGGAACTGATCCCCACGTTAAACGGAGACCGTGAGTCCTTATCCACACTTCCGAATAGGGGACTCTCTCTCTCTCTCTCGCTCGATCGCTCGCCCTGTTGCAGGTCTTGCGGAGGGGTTAACGGACGAGGAGGGAGGCCAGCGATGACAGCGTTGTTGCGGCAGGAGAAGAGGTTTGGGCGACGAAGGAAGAAGAATATCGAGCATGGCCAAGGGGGCCAAGTGCCCTTATGTTAAGTTATCATGGCCTTCTCCACTTCTGCTGTGGGTACCAACGCCGTCGTAAAGTTGTCACCTTTCCACATTTTCTCCTACGTACTGCTCTTCACAGTTTTATAGGTCGATCTCCTCCATGTTATCTGACGGCTACCATTGCACATAGTACACCACATTCAGGCCCACTTAAGACATGTCTGTGTGCGTATGTACATGTACATACATAGGGTCACAGACAGAGAGAGAGAGAGAGAGAGAGAGAGGGTTCGTTCGTTGCTCTCCCCATGCATGCTTGCTTCTCTGGGAGTGTCTACCGGCCAATCAGTTTGTCCATAGTTTTTAATGCTTGAATGGTAGAGATCGAGAGGGAGAATGCCGTATAGTAAATAGTTCGATACGTTGCGTGGGTTTCCATGGGATTCCTTTGTTTTCCTAGTGGGGATTATTCAAGACTACCCCCTCCTGACCGTCACAGAAAGAGGAATGTGGAGAATTTAAAGAAGTACAAAAGTGAGTCTCGTACCTTAAAGCCATAGCCGACATTTAGAGCAACAAGTTCGCTCATGTCAGATAAGATCAGAGAGAGAGAGAGAGAGAGAGAGAGAGAGAGAGAGAGAGATGCCTTGTAAATCTCATGGTCAGGACCCAACACCACCCCATCCTCCTCAGCGAATCCTTTCTTCATCTTCTTTGTCGTCATGGCGTGTATTCTAACTACCACATAGTGACCACGCCTCCTGATTACTTCACAAGGTAATTATGGCTAATGGATGCCTTTCCACTCGAGCCCGATTGACCTAACCACCCTACAATCATTCAAGGACAGGCTCTTATAAAATTCTGTGTGAGTGTACGAGGTCAAACTGATCGTCTCCTCGCAGTCTTCTCCCCGAGATCGTAAGGTCGAGCGCATTATAAAAGGTTATGCGGCGAGTCAGAGTTTAAAAGGTTATCCTCCTGAAGCTTCCATCGCTTATAAAATTCACCAAAGCGTCATCTTTTGGTAGGAATTTGTGGTGGGTTTGCTTAAATTATGCATGGATACTTCTTTGGAAGACTTCCCGCGCACTGCTGCTTATTCACTTTGCGTCATCGAGCTTCGGGTTTACGGCACCAGTGCCTCCATTGGGTGGCTGCGAAGTGCAGCCTTTTATGGAGTATACTCTCTCTCTCTCTCTCTCTCTCTCCCCTCTCTCTCCCCTCTTCTTCTTCTTCTTCTTCTTCTTCTTTTTCTCTAATTATGGTGTGGGGGATCTTTGGGTGCTTGGAGAGTCGTAATTGGATTCCCCGTGGTATCATATACCCTAATGACTTGTCGCTCTCCTAAAAGCTCCCTACTGTCCTTAATCGGTAAAGAACAACTGTCTCGCTCTCTCTCTCACACACACACACAAATGAGTTTGGATCCGAAATCTGTCCCTCTATGCAACTATCCTAGAAATAGAGAGAGAAAGAGAGAGAGAATCCCGGGCGGGTGGGTTGGGTTACCACATGAATATCAGGCCAAATTATTGCTCTATTTTCCTTTTAAATTCTCCTTCGAAGGTTCAGGCTGGATGAATTGAGCCCGGTCAACAGCGGCGAATCCGTGTAAGTGGGCAACACCATGCGTCCATATTGGTTTTCGTCTCTCGTGTGGAAGAAGGCCAGGATTCGATAGATGACTACTACTACTCGCTACTTGCCATCTCCGTGATTAGGCTGACAATGAGAAGAGAAACGTTACGCTCCTCAATCCTTTGAAGGGCTTCCCCCCCCCCCTTCCTCTCTCTCTCTCTCTCCCTCCTCCATGGGCACTGGCTTAAAATAGTAATTGCGGATGCGCATTAACATTTAATGTTTTTTTACTGGGAATGTCAACGAGCAAGGGGGAGAGAGAGAGAGAGAGAGAAAGAGAGAGAGAGAGAGAGAGTCTCCACCTCATGAGTGATTGTGAGTCCAAACTAAGGTTTGGGCACCATTCAAGTCCAAACCCACCTCGGAAAACTGGTCAAAAGCGAGGCTGAATCCATTTTGAGAGCCAAGAACAAAATAAACCAGGCCCGTCCGGGAGGGGTTTTGGGCTGCCGGCCCATTAAATTGTATCGATAGTTTTCTTACGTCCGAATAACAAATCACATATTTATTTATCAAATTAAACCGAATAGACAGAATCAGAAGATGATTCTATACAGCGTTCGTTACAAGGCCAGACGATTTGTCCCCAGTCAGTTTTTCTCTATCCATAAACATTGAGACTGCAGAATTATTCATACGTGGGAAAGAAAGAAGGAAATTCTGGAGAGTTGACTAACTGTGATGAAAGTCAACGAGACCATGGAATGTCCATGTAGAAAATTGTCCAACTTCACCAATGTCTGCCCTTCTGTACAGAACAGAGCGTTTCAAATATTCCTTTATTGTCCGCCGTATAGTAAGGAGGATAATCATAAAGTCAACTCCGTGAAGAACTATCAATGGACCCAATCTGGAACGAGGCGACATTCCTTATGTCTGTGGCCAACTCGAGGCAAATGATGAGTACAAATGGGAATAATCAACACCAAGATGTAATGTGACTCCATATCTTGAAGATATTGGCTGCTGGAAGAACAACTATCAGATTGGCAAAATAAAAAATAAAAAAATCTGGTTTAATTAGAAAAGTGTTCATGACAAGGTCAACGAGTGAGTATTTAGTTCTTACCAGCGATTAATTGTGGAAATCCCTGCATCATTTCCAACGGCATGAGAAGACTGCAGCCATCTGGTGTAGATGATCGTTGACTGAATCTCCGGAAAATTATCTCAGCAGAGTCAATACGATCCTGACAGAACCTCTGACGATTTATCAGAGATCAAGAGCTTTAAAAGGCTTCAAAAGTGCCCATATTTCTTCAGTAATCATCTTTCAGAGACCCCTTTTTCCTTGATGACGTCTAGCTCTCTGGTTTCACATTAAGTGGCTCCAAGGAGCCCCATGTTCTTCCCACCTTCAATTTGGCATGCAACGGGACTGAAACAAGAGAGGAAATCAAGCAAGGCCTCTGAAAAGATCAAAAAGAACCAGATAGACTAAAAGTTTCAGACATAACCATGAAGCGTGACAGCACTCTCCATGCTTGACTGCAGTAGGAGCCCAGCCTCGCGAACAAAACAAGGGTCAACTTCTAGCACTAGTTCATCGTGTACCTGATTGAATGGAACCATGGCAAGATCCAGTTATGAGCTGAAGCAAGCAACTTATTTCCAGCTAGGGAGGGCAAAAATAGCTGAAAGAAGTAATTGTCTGCACATTCAGTGTGTCTACCCATTACGCATTGGCAAATCTAAGCATGAACTACTTACTGGTATCGAAGAAAGCATTACTAGTAAAACAAGCGTAACTGTATGAGCTGAAGTAAGGCATTACTGGTATTTAACATGCACAAAAGTTCTTGCAAAAAAGAGTTTGGATATGCAACACTGCATAAAAATGATTTAAAACAAACTAAGGTGCGTGGAAAAAGGTTCGGAAAACTCAATTATCTGCAAGAGAAGCAGAAGAGTGAAAGCAAATAAGCCACCGGATCAAATTTGAAATCCATAACACTTCAACGTGAGTTAGAGATTCAAGAAAAATTGATTGAAAGAAGAAAATACGCAGCATGGTCAAAGGGGGCGGGAGGGAGGGAGGGAGGGAGGCGAGAGAGAGAGAGACGGCAAGTGAATGATGGACGTTACCAGGGTCCATTTGACTTAGTTGGCCCAACCAGAGGAAGAGGGTTATAAAAAACTGCCTGTCTGTACCTCAACATCAGTGTGTCATCCTCAGGATGTGGGTTGCTACCACAAAATTGAGACGATTGGCTGTAGTTTTCAGAGACACTGCAGTGGTGCATCCAAGGGTCGAGAAGAAAGGTAAAAGTGAGAGGAGAACAATTGAAGGGAAATGAGGAGCCCAGAAGGAAGTGGTCTAATTTCAATAAAAAAGCACATCCAGAAAATTTTGCAGGACCAAAACTAAACTTTATAAAAGATTGTATCTTTACAGAGCATTCAGATTTCCTAGCTGATCCATTGTCTTTGATTTTCTCAAGCAAAAAAAGAGCAATAATTAAGGGCGTGTCAAAGCGGTCAGTAAGCCATCAAACCTGCAATAGTATATGGCAACGGCCTTTAAGCATGGAATATTGTTGTTCCTGATCATTGAATGAGTTCTGCCCATATCCTTCACCGACCACAGAGTGAATCTTTATCATAGCGATCTTGATTATATCAGCAGCAGAGCCCTGGAAAACATTTTTTCTAAGGAATTTATCATAGATTAAAGTATCAAAGCAACACTAACTCAAGAGATGTTACAACCTGACAAATAGAATTTACTGCTTGTCTCTGGGCCCTAGCCTTCTCTTTGTTATTTCCAGAATCTATTTTTGACAAAAAACGTCTTCTGCCTTTAATGGTCTGCACATACCTGCATGGTGCCAAAGTCACGAAAGATCACTTAAGAGTATAAAATTGAAAGAAAAAAAAAACAATGAGAAATCTTTAGTACTAGAATACAACCTAAGAAGATAAATTAAGACAATGAAAACGCTCTAGGTTCAAAATACAAAAGCAAGAAAAGCTTTGTAAACAATACAATATGCACAGCACACTGGTTACATAAACTGCTGAAAGGTATCTAAAAAGCACAAAATAGGCTTGCTGTTTGTCATAACAGTGAGACAAACAAAAGGAAGAAAAATCACCCTTTCAGTCGACAAGATGCAACGGCTTCTTGGAGCCATATACAAACAGCAGGAAAGGAGTTCCTGAAGCTTTGAATTTTTTCTGCTGCTTCATCTGCACGACAGTCTAGTTGTTCTGCAAGGGAATTGGCACCCATCCCATACAAAATGCCATAAACTAACCGCTTAGTCTGTTCTCTCTCTTCAGATGTTATCACAGATTCCAACTTCCCAGTCCATCTTGCAGCAATCATGGTAAAAACATCTCCATCAGACCTACTAAGGAGATCGATTAATGAAGAGTCTTTGGAGAAATGAGCCATCAGTCGTAGTTCTATCTGAGAGTAATCTGCAACAAGTAGCACCCACTTTTCCTACACGACATCCAAGGAATAGTCAACATAATTTTTCATGAAGTAACAGGAGTTAAGTTAAGAAGATTTCGAACATTACTTGAGTTGGAATGAAAAAATCACGAGCATTGATTTGGCGATGCTCCTCTGTAGAAGAATCCATGGTAAACTCTAGCATGTGCTCGACGCACTACATGAATCGCACCAACTAAAGGTCAAGTTCAAGACCAAATAACCAACAAAATGAAAAAAATGAAGACAAAAAGACCTGAAGATTCGGATCCTCCATGGAAAGTCGTCCAGTGGCTGTTGATGTCTGGAGCCAATGCCCCCTCAGAATATATCTCTGTGATTCTACACTCAACTTGGCTTTTGAGCAAATTGATCCCAGAGTACTATTTAAGAGCTTGGCCAGGGTCCTATGTTCCTTAATTACTGAAACGATGGGATGTTGGCACCTGAAGACAACCGACAGTATAGTTCTTCAACTGGTTAATACAATCCTGATGAATAAGAGAGTAGAGAGAAACTAAAGAATACAGAAGAATAGAAGGGTGTAACCAGTTGTATCCAGTTGACCATTGACACTACAAGAATGAAAGATGGACTTGGAAAACACTACAATGTCATTGATAGTTCAGTTAAAAAGAAACCACAACAGCAGAAGCGGCCCTTGATCATATGGAAAGAAAGCATTGTCATTTCTCTGAAGACTCAAGGATAGCAATTTTCAATGCCTCATTTAGTTAATTTTTGTACCGGATTATTCATTCATGTACTATTTATGATCAAATATTATACATGGGACTCCAAATGTTGGCCCAAGATTGATAAGACTAAGCCTTTCCCTACAATGAAATATCATTAAAATTAAGTAAAGTTATCTTAAGGAAGGCTGGGAAAGTAAGCCCCATGAAAATTACTCACCCGTTGCTGCTCATCAAATTTATTTATGCCTCTAATCAAGATTAGCAAACTTGAATCATAGTTTTAGACTTGGAAACTGAAGGAAAGTGAGTTGGATCGTACCAACTATGTCTAGACTGGATCGTACAGACTGTATAACCTTGAAAGCATCAAAATCAAGAGAGTACTCAGCATTACTTCAAAAATAAATTACCTCAGTAAGTCTAGGATATGCTTATCAGTGCTAGGATGTTGTTTCCCCTTGGCGCCCTCAGGAATGGGCAACTTCAAGTGAGTATAAAGAATATTTGCGATGTCTGCAGATGTATAAAGCGAAAATGATCTGCCTGCAAGTCTGTAAGCTTCCTTCTCAAGCTCCCTCACCTTTCTTCCCAAAATCTGCCTTGCCTGAAGACAAGCTTCAATATCAACTCCAATACCCTGCCGCTCCATGTCGGAAAGAACTTTAACCTATGAGGTGTCCATATTCAACAAAAGAAAAATTAACATCACAAAATCACAGGTACCTGGAAAAGACAAATCTATTATCCTATGCAGTCAAAAGTCTTCTTCAAATTATAATCAAATATTACCAGAGGATTCTCAATGTCAATAAGTGTGCCAACCAAATCCTCGGATACAAGCAGATTCCACAGAACAGAACCTAAAGCTCGCGTCTGTGCCACTCGTCGACAACAGCCATTATGTGCTGCACGTCGCATCTGACTTCTCCACTTACCATCCCGATTAGCAGCTGCTGCAGCCTCACTGGTTAACCGCCTCTTAACCATCTGTAATAAATGCATGTCCATGTTAGGTCATCACACAAAGCAGAACTACACTGAACATTGAGATGTTTCAGGACTCTCCACTATGATAGAAGGTGACATGAAGAAATTACGATGGAAAAAATGCATTAGTATTCTATCCCAATGGATAGAATTGAATGATCACAGAAGGAGCTACCTTCTCGAGGTTTGGACCACTTTTGCTTTCCTCATCGGGCCAAAGGATCCAGGCAACAAGGCACATATCAATTCCGTCATTGACGACAACTGTTGGCAGCAAAATATGGGAGTTATCCACAATTCTAATGCCATTCTCCAACCCATGTTCAAAATGCAGACCACCAAATTTCTGCATAGAAATTCCAGGAAATCTTAAGGCCTGAATCTGACACTTTAACTCCCACGTGAATTTTTTCAGACCAGTGCGGCCCATTATTCCACATATCCTTTCCCATCTATAACTAGCTGTCTTCCAAAAGTCAGCAAGAGAAAGAAATTTCGTTTTGTAATCAGAGGAATTCTTGCTGCCACTATCTTGCGAACTTACCGAAGAGGAGGCTATTAGATCTTTAGGAAGGCTGATATAATACACAGGAGATTCCTTCCAACAGACTGCCAGGCCGAAAATTTCAAATGGAACAAGCGAGTATAGCTCTGATCTTTTGGTAAAGTGTACATCGAAATAAAACTCTGTCATTGCTTCCCACCGATCCAGAAATGAGTCAAAACCTCCAGAAACAGCGCTTGCATTAATAGGACCTTTCCTTTGAAAATTAATGGTATGGCAGCTGGCAATGCGATGCTCTCCAGAAAATTGACCTTGATCAGGGTTAGGAGATTGCACTGGAACATGACCAACAGAGAACGTCTTTCTCTCATCTGAAAAGAATGATGCCTCTCGACTCTCTTTATTTGCACTAAAATTAACCAAAGGATCATCATTTATGTTGTTTGAGTCCTTGACAACATCAATTTTAGTCTCTTTATATTGAATGCTATCAGAGCCAGAGCGAGTATTTGAACCATCAGATGGTACATTAGCAACCTGCATGGAGCCTTTATAATCAGATGGCACTAAGGGACAGGATAACTGAGGAACGTCAACCCCAAGAGATTTAAATGCTGAAAAGGCAGCAACTCTTGCTTCTTCTGCTTGATCGAAAATTATTTTGCGTGCACCATTTTTAATCTTCTTTGCCATTCCCAGTTGTATACGTCTCATAGTTGTGCCCTCTAAGTACATTTAACGCAAATATGCCAAGGACAATGAAAAGTTTTAGCAAATCAAAAGAATGACATGGTACAAAAATAAAATAATGTTCAAAGGGATCACTAATTTGCAAAATTATAGGAGTAGAATTAAAAAGCAGTAAGGCGCAAGCAATATAATATGAACAAAACACATCATAAACTATCATTTCACATTTATATTACCATATCATCCTCTATGAAATCTCGACACCCTTAAGAATAAAATGAAACGATGTAGCCTAGTCACTTCAACTGAATAGATTAGACTCAAATCTTTACCGAATTGACACCACAACAGAGATGGCGATCAACATTCACAAGATAGCATTTAAACAGAAGACATCCGCCAGACTACTACCTTCTTCTGCTTGATATATTAATTTCTGGAATGCTACGAAACAAGGTCTATCAGTCTGACAAACCCTAAAAGTAAAATTGAGGTGAGGAAAATTCTTGATAATCTTTCGCAGCTAAAGTTACAAAGCATAAGCCAAAAAATATATATTCTCTTACTCCTTAATTACAACTGCATAAAACATCAACCAGCATTATTAATGGGATGATTTTCTACCAAAAAAATTAAATACAAGAAGTAGTTGATTTCAAGAAAGCGCTTCTTATGCACAACATGAATATTATCAGCTATAGATAGAACAATCTACAAATTGCAGACACAAAAAAAGCATATCACAATGCAAGTCAAGGATCTCCATGAAAAAAATCCAATATTTTCAAGAGGGAAAAAGAATAATGATATAGTTCACCTCCCAATTTCAAAACAGCTAGACCAGCAAAAAAAGACGACAGGGAAAAGCATCATTCTCTAATACCCTCAGAATACGCTACCCACTAATGATTTTCTGTATAACCGGAGACCAAAGAGTACCCCCCCCATTCTGGAGAATACTCTCAGAATGTGGAACTACAGAACCGCATAACGAAGAGCCCATGTATGGTAGCCACCACAACAGGAAGGTGTTTTTGATCTCAACATGTACTTAGCATTCGACCTTCAGGTACTATCAACATTAGCACACAACTAAGCAGATAACACTGAACAGCTGCAAATTAAAGCATATCCAAATTTCATCACTACTGTATTGAGAAAAGCTTCTTAAATCTCGAACACATACCCCATGAATCCTTTTAAGGCAACGAACTCATTATTCAGTCAAGTTAAAATACAGTATATGTCATACGGTTCATTAGCCTCTCCTGTTTAGAGTATACAAATGCTATCGGATGCATCATCCCCTTTTTCATTAATTTTTAGGGGGCAAACCCTTGCCTCTGTACCCAAGGATAAGGAGACCAATGAAGAAGAGATTTAGATAGAAAGGACAAAGTCCTTTTTTTCCTCAAGTGATAACACTACAGTCAGAACACTTTAAAAAGTCATCTACGTTAGAATCTATAATAGGCCTCACAGCTTCTTTTACACCGAACCGAAAGGAAAGGAACTGGCGCCCCTCAAAACAGGATAGATATAAATGAAAATGTTCAAGGCCGCACAAATTGTATGTTCAAGTTGTTACAGAAAACGTCCTTATATCCGAATGTGTTGACAAGTATTCCATTAGTGTCATAAACGAGAATGACAAAAAGACCTCTAACCCTGTGTAATTAAAGCCATTCAACAATTTAAAAAAGATGCAAAAAAGCATCGTCATATTGTTTGATTGAGATGCATTATCTCTTTCAAACAAAATGCTGCTGCCAGTATATTGCAGACAGATGCGCTCAAAACAAAATCCACCCATCTGGCTTCCCCTACTAATGTGGATACAATAGTTTTCCGTCTCAGCCAGAAAAATATCAGTGATGAAGGATCAGTTACAAATTCAACTCCGGGAGCTCTCAAGAAACCTGAGAAATCCTCAACCAATAAAGATTGGCCTTAACTATGAAACGCAGCTAATTACTTAATTGATCCATTTTTTCTTTAAACCCGTCATAATAAAAAAGTCAATGTGAAACACCAGAATACCCCTCCTAAAAAAATAAAATAATAATTTATAGCTCGTACGCTTCACAAAGAAAGCTGCCAAAATGTTCCAAAGAATTCTGATATGACTCCGGCAATTACTTACTTCAGACGAAGGAAAAGACTGTCTAGCCAACAGGGACAGTCCGTGTAAAAGGGGGGGCAAGATAGTAATTACAGGGTCCTTATGGGAGGGTTTTAGGGTTCGGTCTGGGGAGTGGAAGGCGGACATTTGGGGAAAAGCAGGAACCTATGGACAGCAGAGAGCCTCTCGAAAGCCCTTCAGAACCGTTCTAGGGTTCTTTCAAGAGCCAAAACACCTTTCTCTCGTATTTCTTCCCTTTTGGAATCGCTCCTCCTGGGACATTTTGGCTGACTTTATTAAAAAGCCTCTCCGGCGCCCTTTAATTGTTATGCCAACAATTTATGACAGTCCTGTGGTACTCAACTCATTAAGTTAATGGCCCTGTGGTTTGCAGCTTTTTCAGCTTGCTCCTTTTTTGTACTGAATTATCCAAGTAGAATTGAAAATCTTGATGGATTATGGCCTGTCCAAATTCCTTGTTAACTGTCATAATTTCTCTTAATGCTCTCCCAAAGATGGTGGAAAAGCCCTGGAAAAAAGATACAGACGTGGAAATTTTGTGGGCATCTGTAGTAAAACACGGCCTCTTTGACATCTTCAGTAAACAGCGCAGTCAGTCATAAGTATGCAAATTCAAAATCAACCAGTAATATCCAATAAATCACTGAAGAAGGTAACAAACTATCTAGAACCTTTTTTATTTTCTCTGGCGTATTTTCATTTTTTTACCAGCTCAATCTTCAATGTTCTCCTTCCTTGACGAGCTACACTGAAAGAAAGGCAGTATATGTCTCTCCTTCTTTTGTTCTTCGAATCTCTGTCATCGTATTACTTCATAAACATTGTTTGTCTTCCTTTGTAGTTCCTTTTTTGTTCATCTTGGCCTGCACCACCGTCTTCTTCTCCCTTTACCTCGATTCCACTCTTTTAAGGGCTACCTATTTCTAATTGCTTCACCTCTTACACTTTTGATCATTTTAGTCATCAAATTTCGGACCAATCTGAGTTTTTTCAGCAAACGACTTCTGGCCAGACAAGAAAATCGCACATTATCATAAAAGCAAAAGGTTCAACATGTATATACTGCAATGCTAATATAAAAACCATCATCTTTCCTCATTGCAAAGTCACACAGAGAAGCCTTTAAAATCAAGAAAACTGCAAGACTATTTTGTTTTGACATCAGCTCCATATTTGAAGGTTGAACTCATGAGTAAACATCACATCTGAGTACTAATTACACCTGAACTTAAATATATAGATTTACGTGACCAACAAAATAGTGGAAGATTTCAATTGGTAACACAATTTCAAAAAAATAATGCCACTAAAACATGCTCAGCATAATCAGATAATACACCGGTAAGTGCTAAATCCATCTGACATTAAACTACAAGAAAAACTTTTCAGATATGGATTCAACTAGTAACTGAAGCATATTTCATAAATTAAGAGAGAAATAGAGCACAAACGACCTCCACAAGAGAGGGTCACAGGTTCACAGAGGGAACTCCATACATTCTACATTATATCTCACCTTGTGTGCTCCATGAAGAAGACTCAAAGAGAGCCTTTGCAATATCAGGGATGGATGCCTCAGCAATAGCCAAAGGAGTGCGCAATCCAGCCCTATATAGTCCCCTTGCACGAGACCCCTGGACAGGGCAAGTTTTGATAAAGAACATGTTAAGACTGGAAAAAGTATCAAATCAGAGATTTAAAGAAGATTTTTTATGTCATAAAAACAATATTCTAAACATTTGTGTTTTTGTGAGAATATTACTTTCACATATGGAATGTTAGTGAGCTCAGCGATCTCAGATCTCACTCCAAATGAAACCCGATTCTGAAACTTGGCAACCAACCCTCCTAAATCATGCCATCCGAGTCTTTCACAAAACGAGGAAACCATTAAAGCAAATCTGCCGGCATTTTCTTGTAACACTTGGACCATGCCTCTAGTGACCTTAAAAGCCTCACAAACATCAGCAATTGGAACCTCCTGAAGCCAAAAAGAACAGGAATACTGTGTTAAAAATGGAGATATGAAACTGAGATGGCAGATGTACTAGCTACCTAGCAAGAAGTGTTTCTGCAGTAACCGGAAATTAACCGACTGAAAACCACGAATTATATCAAAGAAATCAAGGAATATACAATAATAACTCTGAATGTAAGAGATTTGAGAAGTCAGGGACTAATAAAAGACCTAGTTAGCCAATAATTTATATTTTACGAACAAGGAAAGCATGAATTCCGATCAATAAGCAAACTCCTGCCAAACATGGTGATCAGCAGTTAAATAGCTGGAGGTCGCAAATTTCTACAAAAGATCTACCTAAACGTAAGCAAATGGGTCAAATATTATAAAAAAAAAAACTTTGCGTATATTGCCATGTCAGGGCAATGTATCAAATAAACGGATATAAAGCTATGAAAAAATATAATGTTGAACAGAAAAGAAAGTTAAAGGTAGCGATATCAAGCATTTTGAGATTGGTGTCGCCATCATGGCAGTTGCTTTTCATACTGATTAGCATTCAAAGATCACATCCCCTTGAAATAAATGTTTAACAGTCAAAAGCAATGGTTGTGGAAAATCACCTGGACAAGTCTTGATAGCATAAGAGCTACATAAAAACGCTTTGCAACACGAAGAGTTAGATCATCTGATGGCATTCTGCTACCACTGGCTGCAGCTCGTGTTTGCAATTTGTCATGGAGAGTTTTTATTCCTTTTGATCTCTCGGAAATATGCATTGGTGCACCATGGGATATTCGCATCAGGAAAGGCTCTGTTACCCCAACCCGATTGCCAACTGACTGCATTTTTCAAGAAAAGTGCAAATAGCCAAACTCATTTACTCCCAAAGATTTAAAAAAACGATTAGCCGCTTCAAGTAAAACATATTTTAGATTTCACCACTTGTAATGACTTTGATACAAAAAATATCGACACTTATCAATTGTGCCCCAAGTTGTGTGAAAATTTTCCTTGGACAGACTAGATTCGAGGGACTCTTACATAATATCAAAAAAAACTTCATAATTAGACATTAACTAGTTTTCAATCTCCCAAATATTTATTAATGAGGCTTTGATAAAAGTTGGGGCCAGAAGAAGATCATGTTTTCCAACATGCAGACCTGAATCGTGATAATTGGGAAATGCATACATGAGTAGATACAAGTAGTTGAATTTCTTCACGCGTAGGATGACAAATTGCACCAAAAAAATGATCTTGCATAATATATTCTGAAGCTTTAAATGGAATAAGCTGATTTCCAAGATTGAAAATTAATTCAGCTCGAAGATACTTCACCTGGCTAGCCACTTTCATAACCCAAGCAAGAACTTGGTATTTGCATTTACCTTATGTAGACCAATTTGGTATTAGACATGACATCCAAAGATTCTTATTGAAGAAAACCCAAAAGAGAAAATATAAGTATTTATATGGTGAGAGTTAGTATTCCACAACTTATCTGATACAAAACTAGTGGAATGCAAGTATACCTACTAAGATCTGAAATCAACACGATCTGTAAACTAATAAGTTGTGCTTAAGCAATACACAACCTGATCATTTATCCATACTTAAAGCCATATCAGAAGCTATCACATTCTGCATTTAAATGGCATGATTAGTGATAGAACAATATCCTCAGCACGTCCTACTGTAAAGTGGCACCTGAAAAAGGTTTGATACTGATGATCATGGCATCTTTGTCATAATTGGTATGTGCCTATACTATTAATTGATATCTCAACAAAATATGTCACCACGTTGTCCAAGGTAATAAATTATTAAATAAGCCTATTGGTGTTTGAACCATATATAGTTTCAGGTTCAGTTTATCAGGGCTAAATGACCTAATGCTGTATCAAATCGGATCCCTTCCACTCCCCTATATGCTATGAAGGGAAGGTTAGCTCATAGAAGTTCATCTAAAACTGACTCTTCTCTGCTTACTTACTGATGGCATTAAAGTAGGACGATTGTGCTTCTCTTTCCCCCCATTTCCTTCTTCTCTTCACTCCTGATTTCTTCTCTGCATATTTCTGTGTAACAACATCTGCCTCTCATCCCTCCCTCATCGTCGGGCCAAGCTAACTCGCGACTCAAGCCAACAAGAAAGAGTGACTGCACAACAAAACCGAGTCAACAAACATGCCCTTCATATAAAGCCAGGCATAATGTGAGACACCACAGCCACGTGACATGAACCCTCAGGACCATGAAAAGCAACCAATCACCACCACATGATATGGGGCATCCATGAAGCCAATGTTTGCAATACATGGCGCGTATTATGCGCTATGTGGGCCAAAGGTTGCTGCTACCTTTTTTTTAATAGACTCTGGTCACCCCCTCTTTCCCAAAAGGCAGCTCTACTCTGATGGTTAGGCCTCATACTGCAACTGACGGCTCTACTACTGCACTTATGATGTATAAGAAGGTTTCATTACTACTGCAATCATAAACAAGAATCTATGATTTTCAATCTTCTAAATTTCCCTTGTCACCCGTCCTTTTTACAACAGGATGTACAGAAACACAATTATTATAATTTCAAAATACTAAATCACTGAAAAATTATTCATTCACCTCTCCATTTTTTAAACAACATTCGTGTCAGACAAGCTAGGATCGCCTTATTGTGTTTTTATCTTATGTAGTGTCTCTCTTCTATTTGGGCCCTTAAGTGAGTCAGTTATAGACTACTTAATGGGCTCTCCCTTTCTTTCTTCAAAAATAAGAGGGCTTGGTCCACTATAGATGTAACCGGTATTTAAACCGGTGTAGAGGTTAATTGAGATAAGACTTTTTTGGGAATCTACTCTAAAGGGATTTTCTAGGTAGCTCTAGTGAGAGGGGATGGCAAAGACCTGATCAAGAAGATCAAGAAGAAGATCAAGATCCTGGTTTCACAATTCTTCCAGATTAAGATGAGGTGCATCTAATAAAAGTAAAAAAGAAAATTACCTGATCAAGAGTAGATAGTTCCATAAATCGTTCATAATATAACTCCCAGTCTGGCTCAACATCAACATTAATGGGTGTAATTATATAGATTAGATGCAGATCAGATGCAAGGACAAATCCTTCCCTAGCCCTTGACAGATCATCCAGGACCACCTGGAAAAAAGTAAAGAAAACTATGCTTATTTCAAATTCAATAACATCAATTATTGAGTGACTCTTCAAAGTAACTTATCAAAGTAAAGAAAAGTTCAGGAGTATTACAAGTGACTCTTCAGGATTGAGAGAACTGCCAAAACTCGCACGTCCAAGAGGTGTCACAGTGTACAGCTGAGATTGCTGATCCCATTGAAGAAACTTATTATGGCACAGCCAACGGAGAGAATCCTGAGCAGACTTCACAACCGCTTCAAATGGTCTTGTTGAGTTCAGAAGGGTGCATCTTACATAACGATTAATGTCATTGGGAGTCTGGACGAGTCCACCGGCAACAACTTCTAAGATTGCATGAGTCATTCCATTTTTATCCTCAGAGAGACAAGATTGCAGCGGTGGACAGCTATTATTAAGCATAGATGTGATTCTCTTGATTTCTTCTTGTTTGCAAATCAATATCTGGATATGAAAGATATTTTAAAACAATGAAAGAAGAATATGCCGAGTTGATATTTTCTTCCTACAGGATAGATTTACATTAACCAATACATGATTATTCTCAAATACACATTCACATGTAAGCCAACTTTCAGACAGAGACATGTAGACAAGATAAATAGAATACATGCAACTGAACAGTAAACAATGGCCCCAATACAACCTTAAACTATTGAGCCATCCAACTCCGAACCAATTAACAATAAGTAGAGTGTGCCTAAATTTATATCCATATGTTTTGCTTTTATATTAAAAAATTCGGGGATATTCTAATAAAAAGTATGCATAGTATATCTCCCCCTCTATTTCCTTTTTTTGTAAATTGCATTACAATGGTAGGGGTAACAAGCAATCTGGACGCTTTGAATATTATGGGACAAAAAAATCCGTAAAAAACTGGTTCGTTTGAGCCAGATGAACAGCTAATCTTCTTATTTGAAACAGCACCCCGAAAGACTATGCAATGTGGAAAGGAATAAGTTCAACCACATAAAAAAGAGCATTGCAGTAGACATTGGTCTTGTTATTTCATATGTATAAAAAGAAATGCACTGAAGATAACACCATACACTTTCGCCTCGTGCATCTATTCCCGTTCGACCTGCACGACCAGACATCTGCTTGTATCTTGTCGCATCAATGAAATCACGTCCAATCCTTGGTTGACGAAATATAACCCTCCTAGCAGGAAGATTGACTCCTGCAGCTAAGGTCGATGTTGCAGTCAATACACGAACAAGACCATTACGATAACAAGTCTCAACAATCTCCCTTTCCTCAACCTGTTTCAGGAAAAAAAAATGCAAAATTGCCCATAATATGAGAATTTATCCAAGTCTGACAGTTGCAGTGAATATGTGAAATTATTTGGCCATGTAACTCAAAACTAATTGGGAATGAACATACATTTATATCACAGGAGTCCCAACTGACAAGGGACAAAGAATCACAAGAAAGTACGATCAATAATGACTTATAGAACATGGAAGTATAGTGCAGACAGAAAAATTGTAGATGACACAAGAATGTTGTGAGTCTTACTGTGAGGCCAGCATGGTGATATGCTACACCAGAAGGTATTGTCTCCTCGAGTACAGGATCTAATCCAGCAGGACACCTTCTCAAGGCTTCAATAACTGAAGCAGCATCATCATGTTCACGAGCCGATCCATGGGAACTGACGGAAGATACTTTAAGAAATTTAGAGATATGCTTTGCAGTCGATTCACAACCTTTTCTACTGGAACAAAAAAGAAGAACAGAATGACCTTCTTGAACAACCTGCAAACAAACAAAGAAATAAATATTAAGGTGTTAAAGTATCTCCCAAATAGATAACGAATTATTAAAAAAGTTAAAAATAACACATGTTTTAACAAGATGAAACGTAGCATACCTCGTCACACAACTTTACAATATGATCCGGGTCTTTACCCCCAAGATTATCATTCTTTGGGATAGTCCGGATAACCTCCAAACTTTTGCTGAGAATGTTGTTTCCAACCTTAATGTACTCTTCCAATGGAACAGGCCGGAATTCTGTCTGGTAAAGTGCTGCCTGAACACCATGAGAAATAAGCCATATTCAAAATTCATGAAATAGGTGACGTTAAGTCTCTATGATGCAGAAAAATAGAGGTAAAAAATGATGAACATGTAGTTGATATGGATTACACAAAGAAACCCTACTCATAAGATCTGTAGATCTTTGGGAGATTTAAGAATGTTTTAGTAAAGAGACTGGAGTTTCAAAAGGAAGTGCGTGTACATTTTACCTGTCTTGACAGGGCACCAAATATTCCATCGAAAACTTAAAGAGTATGCATCATGGAATAGGAACATGAATAGCAAATCTTCGTCTAGATCTCCTCAAGATTCTTGATATTATACAGGGACGAGAACAAACTGACTTATCCGACTCACCTAATCCATTTTCACCTGGCAGTGACAGTGAACCAAAGGAAACAATTCAGACCACTCCCACACTGACAAGAAGAAAAAATTATTGTGGCTAAGTACGCGATCGTATTCTACACAGTAGCAATTGATGATGAGTTGGATGGTTTGACTATCTACAGAAAACAATGCAGGACGGATTAAACTTTTCAGTGAACAAGTGAATAGAGAATGAATTTAGACTAAACGGAAAGCCATCTACTCAAACAACTTAGTTATTTTAATTAAAGACTACTAATAAAAACGTCCTTTGGTGTAACCTGCCAGCAGGAGATTTATTCACCATATTTCTCTGTCTGACACTTCAGAAAGAATTCGAAAATATGCCATCAATGACAACTGACACATTGAGAACTTCCAAAATGTCAATTTTGAATGTATAAAAAATATGAAACAACAATTAACTCTTGCTTACTTGAAGCCAATCAGCTACAGCAGCCACGTTTGGCATAGTTGCACTCATTCCGACGATCTGCAGACCATGAGAAATATCTGATTTCCCACTATTTGTCCCAGTAGAATCTTCGCTATTTGATTCAGTATTTCCTTCTCCAGATCCATAACGAAGTTTTGTCAACAAAAGTTCCAAGAGATAGCCCCTATGCTGATCACCTACCTGCCAAAGCAACGATACGTCTATAATCAGAACCAAGAAAATGAATAATCAAAAAACTAGAAGCACATAAAGTGTTCAAAAACGAAGCAGGTTCTATCACCAAATGGAGAAAAGTGTGTAGAAGAACTTGAACTAACAAGCTAAATATAAACTAAACACTAAAAGACTAATTAAAAAAACATTTTAAAAGGAATTTCAAACGCAGTGATAAAAAAAAAAAAAAAACAATGATTCACCAAATGTGTCCTCAAAAAAGATAACAGAATAATTGCAGGTAGAAACCAAATTTCCATAAAAATCACATTTTCAAGAAAGAAAGAATAATTTCACGTAGCAACCATCCCATTGTTTTAGAAAATGGAACATCGTGCCACCCAAATGGCATTTACATAAGTGGCTCATTGATACAGCTATGAGACAAACGATGCAAACGAGCACACTGACACACCAAGGTCAAGGAATGAAAGGTGACAGAAAATATTGAAGGAAAAACAAGGAGGCAAATTACCATATGAAGTTCATCTATCACAATTATTCCAACTTCAGAAAGACGGCCCTCTTCCAGTAACCTATTGATTAAGGAATTTGCCTTTTCAATTGTACAGACGGCAACAGAAGTATCCTTTGGAAGAGATCCACCACCTTGATTTCCATAGAAACTTCGAACATGTTTTCCAAGTGGCTCCAGAAGTGATTCGAGATGTTCTGCCTGAAGAGGGGGTGTAAAAGATCATGCGAAAGTACTAAACCACACCTTAAAAAGAAATAAGACATTCAAAAGGTTACCTTTTCTGCACAAATGGATACATATGGTAGGACAAGTAAAGCCATTTTTCCAGTTGATATAATACGCCGAAGCATCAAAATTTCAGCAACGAAACTTTTTCCAGCACTATCAACCATTTCAACAAAAAAAGAACGATCATAGCGGTGTCATAGAGCATCCTAATAAACAATACACCATATCAAAAGTGCCCAAATATTTATTGTCTTATGACATTGTTGATGAGATAAGAAACACATCAGAATAAATGCATAATGTAGAACGGTAGTAATAATTAAGGCACACTAATATTAAGAAGTGTTGATCAAAATATTTAGAAAAAGAGGATTTGTCTGAGTACATCATAGAGGACAGTCAAAAACTCTTAATCAGTAATTATGTCAATAGCATCGACATAGTAAGAACGTCTGAAAGAACAACCTGAAATAGATGTTTGATGAGTAAAATCATGTGCTATACTCTTGAGTACAAAACTGGTATGTTACTTATCATTTAAAAGAAATAACAGTTTCATTCATTGGACGGAATACTCTTTCATACAAAAAGAGAATTTCTTAACAAAGACCAAGGGTATGGCCAAAACTCTATTGCATTCTTGATGTTTAGGGATGCTCCCAATGTTGACATTGTCCATGAGTATGATTTGAGACTCACCAAAAGTTGCGGCTAATCAGCTGATAAATGTTATAAAGTTGAAGGTGACATATCCAAATCATAAACTAAAGCAAAATCTTTTGGAGTGTTTGAAGGAAATAGATCATGGTTATTCAATATCACTCTTGAGAAGAGAAGTTGAGTTTAAAATTTTGATGAAAGCAAACCAATATACGAGAAAAATAATAAACAAAAACGGAAAGCAATGAAAGCAAAAAGTTGGTAACTACCACCTATGTGGGCCCAAAATGCTTGGAGATGAACATGATCCTTAGGTGACTGAAAATATTAGGACTTGGAAAATATCTATTGCTACAACAGCCTATTGCTGACTCAGATGAACTAAATTCATATATACCGAAATAAAAAATCCAATCTGAAATTCATGATTTCATATATTTTCCTAGAAGGCAAATGTACATGCAATTATGTCAACAAAAAAAGTGAACACAGGGAAGTTGACTATAAAACCAAATGAACCCTAAGAAAACTGCTTAAAGGGGAAAAATAAAATTAGGATATGAGTAAATGAGAGAAATTTAGAAAACAGCGGAAGGACCAAATTAAGAAAACCTAAATAAGGATTCGATCGAAAACTTGTATATCTTTCTAAGGAAAGCCTTAGAAAAAGAATGCACCAATCTGGAAAGCATTCAGTAACATCTACAGTATACCTCTCATATCCGACTGTTCTCTTTCATCCTATGCCCCTTGTCTGACTATGGTCTATCTCTTTCTTTCCCTACCCTTCTTAAAACCCCCTGAGTTCACATAGGAATACACTTTATCATGATATGAAAAAGTAAACAAGGAATTTAACAGTTTCAGATAACATAAATAACAATAATAGTATCTTAAGAAAGGAAATCCAGCTAATCTTGGGGTACCAGAACCCGAAACAAAAATCATAAAATTCAAAAGTTGGCACAAGAATGAACTTCACTGGGATTATAATGAATTTTATCAAATACCTGGTAGATGCACAGTAAACAAGATTTCTTTTCTCCAACACACCATCAACCTGAAGGCAATCAACCTACATTTTTGAACAATCAAAATCACAAAATGTTCACACATCCCCCAGAATAATTAGTGAAAACTTAGAACCACAGCGCACTTCATAAGCCATTACAATGTCATTGTTTTTCAATAATTTTCAACCAAAGAAAAAAAATCAAAAATCATTGTATGCTCCTAATTAAAATGGAAATGACATTAAATTAAATGTATTTATTACCATAAAAATAACATCGTGAACTGAATGAATCAATGCATATCACAATAGGGACGGCAACTGGATCCACCTAGTACAGCTGCTTTTCAAGAACGATTGGGCAACCCAAAAATATTAACAGAAAAAACATCTCAACAGTCTTAAGAAGATATGAACAACACCAGGCTTAAGTAGGTCCAGTGTGCAAGTCTGAACGGTGTCCAACGTCCTTTGAATACCCCCACTCAACCAACCTCTCCTACTCCAATGGAAACCCACCCCTTCCTCTAATGCTACAATCCCCCTTCAGACCACCCTCGTCCCTGTCCTCCCCCGGCAAAGCCTAACTTTACTCCCTCCTCTGGCACATTCTCCTTCCATTCCCTTCTCTGATATGCTTCCTCCTTTTCGTAGCCCACTCTTCTTCTCTTTCACCCCTCTTTCTCCCCCGGTTGCATCCTCCCTGCTCTATTGCCCCTCCTCTCCCACTTCCCTCTTTCTCATCTCTTATTGCCCAGTTGCCTCCAATCTCAATATCCTTTTCTGCTGCCTGTCCACTTTCACAACCTCGCCTTCCATCAGTCTCTGACTTCGCTAGAATTCTTCTCTCACTGTCCGTCCTCTAATATCCATATCACTGTCCCTTTATCTCGGACATTAGGCTGCATACAGGACTAGTTAACCAAGTTGGACACAGCTGGCCCCGGGTGCATAGACAAGAAAAGCTTTTAAATGACACGGTCGTCCAAACATCACATGGGCATACAATAGGAAAAAAAATTGACACTTCTGTCAACTATTTACAGTTCCTACATGATCTCAGTTGAGAAAAATGTAGGGATACATGACTTGTTTTTCCAACAGATATTTGAAGCATACTATTCCACCTCCAGACTAAAAATACTCTCCAAAATTAACCGCACTTTATCTAGGACGATATGACAAATTCTAGTACGATATATCAATATTTAACGAACCCTGAACTAACAACAAACGAGATTCAGTCACCAACCAAGGCATCAGATGTTGCATATTAAAGAGGCAGACAAAGTAGAAAAGTACCTGCCAGGGATAAAGTGCTGAAATGCCTTTCTTCATGTAGGCACTGCATACTTCAGAGGGAAGCCACGTATTAAGCCTTACACAATCTTTAAGTGGCATGGAGCTTGAAGGAGTACCAGCAACATTGTTTTTGCCACCAACAACCAAGCAACTTTTGGGTTCTTCCTCTACATTAGGCATTGTGCAAGGCAGATTCGGATACTGAAATACATCTTTCTCATCATCAGAAGCATGTGGGTGAGAACTCTCTATCTCTTTGCAAAGTTCAGCTTTCAATGTCGTTGGTGACTCCTCAGAGAAAGAGTATGGAACATCTGCACGCATTCCCAAATAAGATTTTGGCTTCTCTTTTTCAGTATGGTTATCTCCAGGTCTCTCTGGAGAACGGCAAATAACGTCACTCTTCTTAACTTTACCAGCCATATATCTAACAGCAGTTTTTTCACTCCCTGGAGGTATGGCATCTTTCATTTTGTCATCGAAATATTCATGCCCTTTATTTTTATCAAAGTTGTGGTGCTCATGTGAGAAATCAAAATGCTTCACTGGAAGTGGAGATACATTTTGACAAGCAATTATTTCCATACTCTTACCGGTTAATTTCAAAGAAGCATCTAATTTAAGAGGTCTTGCTTCGGAAATACCATCAAATTCTCCAAGAATATGCTCTCTGTCCTCCGAAGGCATGGTACAGAGTCCCACCTCGAGAACCTTACTGCAATGTCCACCACTTTCCGAGTGCTCTGTCTTAAATTGGCCTTTGCAAGAATCAAATCCATTAGGAACTTGAAGAGACAATCTATCCCCTGAACCAAACAAGCCATCAGCAACCTGAATTGCCTCAGCCCAAAATTCTTCCCCTGGGGAGAAAATGGAACTTCTGTAAGATGACATAGGAGTTTTCCGGTTACAAGAGACCGTGACTGATCCAGGTGTGTCACACTCTCCTCTATACAAGCCCGAAGTTGGTGTATTATTGCATTTTTTTCGACCTGAAAAGGCCTCCCTATCTGCTGTACCGGGTTCCCCATGGGACCCACGTGGAACTACTACCTGTACAAATATTCAACCGTCATCGTTTGACCTGTTCACCAAGTAAACGATGCAAAATATCACAAAGCACTTACATCAAGCTCCCGTAAATGAGAGACAACTGCTTCATCAGGTTTAATTCTCGAGGAAGACTCCTTGAGTTCAGAAAAGCATTCACGAGAACGTACATTCACCACTTCAGGTGATAAATCATCCAGAATTGTCATGCGTTGCTTCTTAGTACATACTTCGATCTTTGGACCTTGCAGAGACGGACTACCATTTCGTTTATAGACATTCTGCCTCTGTTCCGCCTCGAAATTCACAGCAGAGGGAAGTTCGCTATGCAACCAATATAAAAGAGAATTAAAGACGGATCACAGAAAAAAAATGAACGTCCGTGATAAGTGTATTTGACAAAATTCGCAATTAAAATCACCAATAACTGAAGAAAAGTAGATGATCTTGAAAGGAAGAATGATTCTTATGAGGATGGAACTTTACCCGCAATACAGAGACAAGAAATTGGCAGCAAACCTTCTTAGTTCGGTACTCTCCGTCTCCTCTGGTAGAGGTTTTGTCTTTCCGCCACCGCCACAAAGATCATTTGAACCGATACGGTCATCAGACCCTTCGGAATTTACCCCTGAACGGACCCATCTTTGGTCTTCAACCTCCGCTTGAATATCTCTAGGCCGCGTAGAGCAGGATGGAGACGCCGGCTCCACTGGGAAATCAGTGTTCCGGTCCGAAACCAATTTCAAGTTCTTCTTCGCTCTGCTCTTGTTCTTGTGTTGTCGAGCGGACGGAGGGCTTTTAGCATCGGGGGTCCTCACCAGGTACCCGTCCAACGTACCCTTGGTGCCGGGAGACACGGTCGGCAAATTTTTTGCATCCTCGATTATCTTTTCGCTCTTCGACGACGGCGTCTGCTTCATTCTCGAAGAACATAACTGCGCGAGGAAACCCTACGGTAAAAATCTTACGCTTGAAAGAAAATCCCACGCTTCTCCGTAGGAATCGAGAAAATTTAGCGATGAGAATGGTGGAAACGTCAGATCGAGGACACGACAACAATGCGTCCCGACACGGAGCCTCGTCCCAGGGATTAGGGTTTAACAGGATCGAAACCTGGTCGACGGGGGATCGAGGGGATCCAGAAGACGACGCCATCGCCGATGCGCGGAAAGGGAACGGCCCGCCGGCGGCGAGTGTGAAACTAGGCGCCTAGAGCACCGAGGAGGTGCTGCCGTTTGAACTCATAATCCCCGCCAACAAATAGCCTCGGACGGGGGCAAATTCGCAGCACACAGTGAAGCTGATTAGCCGCCGACCGGTCGAAAAATGTCGGCCCAACAGCCCGGTAAATTAATATATTTTATCAATTAATAAACTTTATTATATATTCCCCGTTTTCTACTCTTTTCAACCTTGAATAATATATGTACAAAAATCATAAATAAATAAATAAAATCTTCCTCTCAAAATAGATTGGAAATATTTTTATATTTTATTTTTATTTATTTAAAACCTTATTTAAGATTTTTTCAGAATGTAGACAAATAATATATTTTCATACTTATCTAGTATACAGTTTTATAAAAGGAACATTTAAAAATAATTAAAGCGTAATTAAGCCGCAGAGGCATTTTTCTAATTTTTATTCTTAAATAATAAGAATATGCGGGTTTAGTGACGTTACATTAATAAAAAAAATACGACCCAAGGTTGTGTAGTACTTCGTGCGATGATCTTTTCCCTTAACCGAACCCCGTTGACCACCGCCCAACTCGTCGCCACGAGACGAAAATAGAACATCTCGATTACGATTGATCTTGTTTAATGATTATATTAATCACATAATCGGAGGCGACCAAACTTCCTAAGTGCATCTCGTAGGTGGGAGCCTCCGCCGTCGCATCGGTACAGAAGTCAACGAGTTGAAAAATCCCCCCATTCCACCCGGTGGTCTCCGATCAAATAGTCGCATGTAGAATAAGCGTGCCACCGCTGACAAACAATGGACGAGCTGGCGGCGTTGACCGACAGCTCAGGATTACCCCAGGACGTGTTCGCGTTGCGCGGCGTGCGACTGTTTCTTTCGGTGGGGCCAAACGCGGCTGACTTGTTTTATCTGGTCAAACCTCATTGGTCGGCAGTTATGTCCGGCAAATCCGCCGGAATTTCCCCCTTCACGTACGTGCCGGAATCCTATATGAACGAGAAAGGTCAACACGTGGGGGCCATTAATGAACCTTACTAAGACAACGGATTGAGTATGACAATTGTGATCACGTGAATTACACGGCATGGTTGATTTGATTTGTCAACGGTCTACTTTTTATATTTATCCATGATGCACGCAGTGCCTATATGTTATATTATTATATATCGATAAAAGTATAAATGACTAGTATATCTTAGGTGGCGAAAATCGTGGGACGTATTGTCTCCTATAATTTTGTTTTTTTATTAAAAATATTCGTTATTTTTACGGTGTATATACCAGTTTTATGGTGACGTGGCTAAGTAAATGATTAATGTCGACTAAAGATGGAAATTTTTATGGGTTAGTGGAGAGAGATGTTGCCATGATTAGCTCCGTCGTGGATGTAGACTCGATTAGTTTGGGTTGAAATGACAAGGCGGAAACGACTTTTTTTGCGCGCCAAACGGGTCATATTCTCTCTCCTCTGACATTCGAGTAATGTCAACGGTGAGAGTAACGCCAAAGGAGTAGAAACGAGGAACATGAAGAAACGTTCACTGAATTACAATAATCCCGGCGATGACAACTTTTCAACACGTAGAGTTGCAAGACTGGCCTAGAAAGTCCACCTGGAAGGCGGCGCCGTCCTCTTTCTTGCTTACCCATCCCTCCCTCTCTCTCCCCCTCTCTCCCCCTCTCCTGGCCCACCATGGCATCCGCGTCCCTCTTCCTCCTGTGACGGCTTCTCCCCACCGACTCCACTCGAAGTGCCTAAATAGAGGGCCGCAGGCGGATTGAGATCACATGGAATAGCTCTCGAGGCCCCTGGAGAGAGAGAGCGAGAGGATACAACGAGCTCCGAGCTCCGAGGAGGGTTGCCGTCCAAGGAGCTTCAACAGGCAGGTCGATTCTCTGCCACCGGAGACATGGTGGGCGAAGGGTGGGATCTCAGGGCAGTGGTGGAGGGATTCTCTGGGTCAACGCCCATGGCCGATCCTTTCTCCTTCCCTCTTCAAGAGCTCCAGGGATGGCTGAGAGAGGGAGAAGTCGCCGAAAAGGACGAACCCCTCTTCTGCTTCCCGGATCAAGTCGCTGCCCATAGAGCCTTCCAGGAGCTCGAGGAATTCCTCAGGCCTTTCTTCCCCCAACCTCCCCCAAATCAGAACCAGGGGAGCCCTTGCCCTTCTTCCTCTCACTCTTCTCCCCAGAAACTGCACCAAATCCAGCATCCCCAGAAGAAACCCACCAAGAGAAGGTCCACCCTCTCTCTCTCTCTCTCTCTCTCTCTTCTGGGTCTGAGTTTCTGAGTTTCTGGTTCGCTCACAAATCCTCCCGTTCCCGGAAATTCCGCAGGAAGAAGCAGCAGAAGAAGGTGGTGTGCGAGCTCCCCGCAGACTTCCTCTCCGATGACGTGTGGGCATGGCGGAAGTACGGCCAGAAGCCCATCAAGGGCTCCCCCTATCCAAGGTCAGTTCCGATCACTGTAAATGGCTGTACTTCCTCTCAAACGGCGATGAAGCTGCCGTCGTTAACACCGTCGTCTTCTTCCACGGCCATCGCAGGGGTTATTACAGGTGCAGCAGCTCCAAGGTTTGCCCTGCGAGGAAGCAGGTCGAGCGCAGCAGGACCAACCCCGAGATGTTCATCATCACCTACACGTCGGAGCACAACCACGAAGCCCCCGCTCACCGGAACTCCCACGCCGGCGGCGCCGCCCGACCGAAGTCGCCGCCGCGCTTCTCTGCCACCGCCGATAAAGCTCCACTCTCTTCTCCCCCCGCCGGAGATGGCGATTCTCCGGCCACTCCGCCGCCGCAACGGCGGCAGGGAGAAGAGGAGGCGGAGGAGGACCTTGTCGTGGAAGACGTGGACGTGTTGGGGGACTTCGTATCTATGGACTTGGATCAGCTGATCGAAGACGCCAGCTCGTATCCCGCCGTCGCCTCCCCCGCCGGTTTCGCCGACGACCTCTTCGACCACTTCGGCTTCGTGTCTCCGCCGTGGATCGCCGGCAGTTGACCGCTGCGGCGGAGCGAATGGGAAATTAGATAGATCAGAATCTCTCTCCCTCTTTC
The DNA here is from genome assembly GCA_902729315.2 of Spirodela intermedia. NCBI lineage: Eukaryota > Viridiplantae > Streptophyta > Magnoliopsida > Alismatales > Araceae > Spirodela > Spirodela intermedia. The sequence continues at coordinate 1,862,372 of LR746278.1, read as the reverse complement.
CTTGCTCCGGCGGTTCATGGGGAGACATGGAGGAAGGGGGAGAGAGAGAGAGAGAGAGAGAACCTCCTTGTACACGAGCCGCCTTCGATTCTGCATAGAATTTGAGAAATGAAAGCGCAATCATCACAGAGTTCCTACGCCTTTCGGTCGATGTCGTACAAAAATACTATATCTTTCTCTCTCTAACCTCTCTCTCCCCTCTCTTCCCGCGACCCACGATCGTCGTTGTTTTCTTCTGACAAGTGGCTGAGCCCCATTCAGAGCGAGAACGGCTCTCAGTGGGGCCCAATCCTATTTTAATAGGCTTCACCCGGGATTTGCGGCGTATGCTATTAATTTTGGGCAAATATCGCAATCTCTATTCCCACTCGAAGAGTTGACCTTTTGGTGCACTTATTTAGTTCTCCACTGTGGGCACTGCTCAATCCCGGTGGATTTCATCATCTCAAAACGCTGTTAATCATAGTCCGTTGGAAGCGAGTCAATTTCCTAACTAAATATCGAAAATAATACACGTTAAAAAGTCAATGGCTTATAGATGAGTCAGAATTTGGCAGGGGGTTGACTTGCCTCCCCCCCCCTCTTGTTTGTGTTAGGCTTGAGTCGGGATTTCACAGACATAACAGGTGTTAAATAAAATATATTATAATTGAGAAAATATACACGGTTGACTATTAGTGATAGTTAACCAATAGAGGAAAATGACGTATGTATTCCCGCCGTTATGTTTGGCAATGGGGATCTCGGTGGGCCATGGGAGAGGTTGAGATCGACGTGGAGGAGAGAGAGAGGCCTCGGCAAATGATGTAGAATCTGCCGTGGCGCGACAACGTGCCGTCACCGCAAGCGAAAGAGCGAGAGAGAGAGAGAGAGAGAGAGAGGGGGGAGAGAGAGAGGGAGAGAGAGGGAGAGAGAGGGAAAGAGAGAGGGAGAGAGAGGGAAAGAGAGAGAGGGAGAGAGAGGGAGAGGGAGAGAGGAGGGGGAGAGAGAGAGAGAGAGATCTCAGGACAGAAGGTTGGAACCGAAGCGGCACCGGTGGTCTCAGAAACTCCCTCCGACCGGTTGGAAAGCACCCATGTCACGTTAGGGTGGCTGGGGGTTTTCCCGAAAACTATAAATACCCTTCTTCTAGCCGTTTTTCCTTTTTGCCCTAGGCGCTCTCCGCCACCGTTCCCCTGTTCTCTCGCCGGCGGGAGGAGGCGTCGGCGTCAATTAGTCTCCTTCCTCTCCACCTCGTTTGCCGTAATTGCTGCGCAGATCGATGGGCGCAGATATGAGGCGGCACCGTTGTCTGGGGAGAGAGTATTTCTGGGGGGATCCTCGTCCCGCAAGATGAGGGGCGTCTGGGATCCACGGGGATAGCGACTTCCTTGCTGTATTATTTTTCGCGGATGGTTCCGTTCCGTCTCTTTTAGGTGGATGGATGCGGTGGAGCTACCTCTACCGGCGGCCGTTGTCGTCTCAAAGCTCCTCGGATCGGAGGCCTTCGGTAGGGTCCGGGAGTCCGAGACTCGAGACTCGGTCGCGGGTTCTTCCACCGGTAGTGGGGCTTCTTTATTTTCTGCGCAGGGGCCTTCTTCCGGCGGTGGGGATTTCCACGGAGGTAAGGGGAAAAGCAGTATAATTAGGAAAAAAATGTTTCATTTGACGAGGGTTTTGAAATCTATTGTACGCTTTCTTTCTTTCCGTTCTGTCTCCAGTGGAACGTCTGGTTAATCGTTTCTTGATTTGTTGGACGCACAGGCGAGTGATCTATATGGAAAAAAACTAATATTATGAATTTTCATCTGGAAAAGTAGAAATAAACGTTTCTTACATGCCGATCTCCCAGACTCGTTGGGCTTCTTGGAAGGTTACATGCTATTTTATGCAATAAAATTAGGGCTCCACTCTAAAATGCATACTATCGTCTGTTTTTATGCAACTAACTAACTTCAAGTCATACTGTATGCAAGTCCATTAATGGATTATATGCACCGCGTATTATACCTTGGTCGACGTCTATGGATATCCAAAGATTCAGAGGAACTCGTCTCGTGTAAAGAATGCAATAATAAATGCACTTTTGCTGTCTATTTGGTAGCTTGTGTGATCTACATTCAAAGATGTTCTAAATGGACACTGTTGTTGCATATATGTACGGGCTCCAAATGTCTGTAAGGTCTTTGGAACCACTTATTTTCTATTAGAGAACTTGAGCCGGGGCCATTTTCAGTCGTCGAGTGGTATTCTTTATATTCACTAACTAATGTATGCTTCCAGCTTCCTTCCTTTGTGCATCGTTTTGTGCTAGTTTTATTAGTTCTCACCCGAAATGGTAAAGAGATTAAGCGTGGGTAAATGATGATAGGAACGTTTCCATTATGGTACCTCAAAGGGTTTGTTATTCTGTGGATCGTCTCTTCATTGAGCTATTCCTTTACCGTAGATTGGTTTGGGGGAAGTTGGGGAAGTATGCCACATGTGAGGGGATTGTATGAATACTTTTTCTGTTGTACTATGTAGGCTTTCTTCGCACATTTTTTCTAAACAAATATATCTGGTTGTACTACACGTTTCTGAATTTGTTACTACCTATGTTGGATTTTTTTGTGTATCTTTATGGAATACATTCCGAGTGTGAATATGATGCTAATAACTGGGATGAATATTACCTTTGTAGATGGAAAGGGCCCAGATAAAGGCATTGGGCACGATCTGATCTGTAGAAATAAAAGGAATGGTGGTGTTTTGTATAAAACCGATCCCACCACTTCGAAGCACAGAGAAAACGGCCCCAAAAAGATTATTGGAGAGGATAATTGTCCATCATGGCCAAAGTATGACAGTGGGGAACCGCACAAGAAGTCTTTAAAGAGGCGAAGTAGTCCTATCCAAGCCAGGACTGGGCACCCGGGTGTTTCTGTGGACGCTTGTGGCGTAAAGGATGCTGCTTCTGGTAATAATGGTAGTTTATTTCTTATTTTCTTGCCTTTTGGTGAGAATGCTGCCACATTTTTTGGCAAAGATGGTGTCATATATTCCTTGACCGTTAAAATTAAAAGGAGATATGCGTCTATGCCCATTTTGCTGCTGAAATCCCCAAAGGAATAGATAAAATTGTCACCAAGAGATTATATAAGGTAGTTGGTCCGCTTTGACAGTAGTGGCCATCCTCTCTACAGATCAGTTTTGTTGTAGAAAACGATTGGACTATTCCCCTCGTAATGTCCAAAAAATCTTGTACACGGTAAGGCATCATACTTTGTGATCACCTTTTGGTGTCTCCAATTAAGAAAGAGAAATCTCCAGTTTCATATTCTAGGTTCGTATCTACCATCCTGGGTTTCCTCCCTTGTTTTCATTTCTGCAATGACATTCTTTTAAAAATTCATTTTTGAGTTTGCCGGCCTCTTCTCAACATTTTCAGTATCAACGGGTTTTTCCATTAATACTTGTACTTATGAAGGAAATAAACAATGACATTAACTGAGTATTGGAGGCATGATTTTAGCGAACCCTGTGCATATGGCCAGCGATGTCTGATCAATACTGATATTTTAAATCATCTTCACATTTTGCTCCGTACACAGTAACAAGAACAGTTGGGAGACGGGACTAATGATTTCCTTTGGTTAACTTTCTCCAATGCTAGGATGTCAGTGGCTGTCAATTGGTCAAGATTTGCAAGAAGATGTGGTTCAAGATCGGATCTATCCTGTCCATATGTCATTTAGCCCATCCAACTTGTATATATAAGCTATAATCCAATCTCACCCTTTTATATGCCTTTCCAAGATCTATCTTGAGGATCAATCCTTTGCATTTCTGGCTTTTCATCGCATGCATGCATTTTTCATACTTTCAAAATTTCTTCTAAATTCACCACCCTTTGATAAAGTTTCTATGGTTCCGTCTTATCACTCTTTTGATTACTCTCTTGGCTTTTAGAATTGGCCATGTGCAGTTTATACATCCCATTCAATAATCCCATGGTCATATGGTCGTGTTGGCTTCTTTCTCCTATTCTCTTTGGGATCAACACCAATTTTTTTTTTTTCCAAGTTCCCTCACGCGAGGCCTTTCTGCTCCAAACTCCTTTATATCCTCTGTAATAAAAACATTACGTAGATGTGGAATTAATTGTGAATGTGACTCATCGTAGAAACATATCTTTTACCTTTGTCTGTTCATTTCAGACAAATTTCGAGCAGTCAAGAATAAACGTTGCCAAGAAAGAAGAAAAAGAGACCGCAAGACTCTCAGAACAACTGTGAAGACCAAGTTTGATTCAAAGGATAGTTTGGTGAACTCTCATTCAACTGTCAATGGGAATAGAGGTTTTGGTATGCTCTCTACTTCTAGTCCTTTGTCTGCAGTGAGGTCCATATTGTATATAATGCTACTTTATACTCTGGATATTTCGTTGCTTTAATAAACAGTTTATGAGTTTCATTAAGTTTTAGACCTGATGGATCTGCGAAATGATATAATGCGTTTTTGATTTAGTGTGATATTTTATTGTACGACGGCCATTAATCTGCATAATTGTTTTATATTTTTAACATTTCGATTGATGTCTGCTGCTTTTTTCGATGACAGTGATGCATGCTCGATTATGATTTATACAAATGTGAATGGTGTGAAGGAATAATTTTTGAGGGAGGCTGAGTGCTTAGTTTAGCGGCACTCTGATTTATTTTTAAGACTAAATGGTAATAATAGCCGAGGCTCTGACCAATGGGCTCGGAAAATGTTTTGGGACAGTTTGTTTACAAAAGTTAGTTAGTTTTTGCGGAAGGTCTATCATAGATAAGTTTTGGCAACGTGCAAATTTTCACGTCATGGCAATAGGTGAGGAGATAATAGCATTGCTGTGTCGTGATTTTGGGAATGCTATTGAAGGATCAGTTGGGATGCAGTAGAAGAACTCTGTTTTCGAAAACTATGTTGATCTGATCATCAGCTAATGCAAAATTTTCAATCCTCATTGATAGAGGACAGGTTGGGTGCTATAAAAAACTCTATGGGACTATTGCAGGGTGATCCTTTGCTCAGCGTAGAACGAAACTGTTAAATTGGATCGTCGAAAGTGTCAAATTGGAAGGAACAAGTTAAAGACATCTTCATCTATACTCTCAAGCTGACGATGCAGATGTGGTCCGAAATCTCAATAATTTTGCTTCGAGCAGGAGGTCCGAAAGTGGGATGAGAATAGATCAGTGCAACTAGGAACTCTTTGGGTATAGTTTTGCATTTAAATGGTTCCAATTTTTCGGATTGCTTCCAACAGAGGGTGCTGTTTAGAAGTCCAAGTTTTGAATGGCATTTACACCTTACTTTAATGGCAGACTTGAGGGTCAGGAAGCAGAGTTTCTCCCAACTGTTGAAAATAGATTCTATCGAAATTAGTTGTATCAAGGAATGATGAGTCAAGCCAAATTAACCTTAATTTGTGTTGTAATTATCTGAATGTTTAGTATCGAAAAGAATCTGGATCAAGTTTTTCCTAATGTTTAAATGTTTTGGTCTTAGTCTAAAGCATTGCTTTCAAGTATTTTGGTATCGATTTTTACATTGAGCGTATCTAAAACAGTTGAGAACTGAATTGACTCTATCAGAAGGTAGTCTTATGTTTGACAGAGAGAGCGTAGTGAACAATTTCCTTAATTGTCAGAGGGCAGGCGCCTGGATCGTCAAACAGTTCATTCCTTGTAGTCTATGTACTCTGTTAACTACTTGGAGATATATTATCATGACAGCAGTGTTTATGTCTGCTTCAACTGCTTACCAACCAGTCATGTCAAAATAAGTAGTAGCAATTTATGGCTGCGTCAACTGCTTCAACTGCTTACGAACCAGTCATGTCAAAATGAGTAGTAGCTATTTATGGCTGCGTCAACTGCTTCAGCAGCTTACCAACCAGTCGTGTCAAAATGACTAGTTGCAATTTATGGCTGCTTCAGCTGCTTACCAACTAGTCATGCCAAAATGACTGATTGAGGACATTAGCAGTCACATAGATCTGTTGCAATTTATTACCATGCGCAATGTTTTACCACGAGAGTGCTAAGAACGCTAGCCTGTACGGACTCGCAGAAGATTTAAGTCGTATAGTCGGCATCCGGATTCCCGACCTTAAGTTTACGTTCTATAAGTTGCCCTGCACGTCCGTTGCAGGAAAGAGGGATATCTAGTTGTAGACTGCTAATGTCATTGTGGATCACGGTGTGGTAGGTAGTGAGCATCATGCACTCATACAGGGAAGATATAATGGTCGGCAGATGTTAAATATGGAAGCCTAATAAAGCGGAAGAAACTTACTTGATATAAATTTTTTGCAATATATTGTTCTATATACGGCGTTTATTTTCTGGAGAAATGTACCTCACCCAAATAGTTAAATTCATATTGATCAAGGTAATGGCTGAATAAATGTTGAGGAAATTTGAGGGGGACTGACGAGATGAATAAATATCTTCTTTCTATCTGATCATGGAAGAATTTCAAAACGTGCTTTCGAGTGGTATGATGGAGAGTTGATTTATTGTTATCTATAGTTCCTTTGGATGATGCTTTGTTTCCTCCATCCCCCCGTATTTTGGATCTCCCACATCATCGAGCACTCTTTATCTGCATTTTTCTCATATACACGATAATTTTTTGGTATCGTCACCTTGAATCTACAAGAAATGTGAAACGAAATATATTTTTAGCAAAACCATGTGTCCTTCTACAATGCTTCCCTCTTTAAATAGGCAAAAAAATATAATATGCTAACTGAACTGCTAAATGTTAGCTAGGGATTCTTAAAAAGAGTTACTTGGGCGGGGCTAAAATAACCAATTTTCCACACGCACGCAACTTTTGAACTTTTGACGTTTCACCATTTTAAGGTTTTTAGGCCTTATTTTTTGGGCATTTCGCGTTCAACGATTCTGTATTACATCAAATGGTATCTTCTATGCTCGGCAATTCTAAGTTGCTAATCTCGGTATTTTCCTTGTTTACTTCTCTTTGGCTTCTCCAGGAGTCATTCTGTTTGCCTAGCATTGAATTTCCCAAAGATAGCCCCCATTTTTAACCAAATAAGGAAGTATTATTACCAGTGCGGAGACTCCATTGCGTCAGTTTTCCATTTGTTTGATAAATTTGATGTCCTTTCCAAAACAGTCAGCTTCACTTATCTGATACTGCATTTTTATTGAAGAGATTTAGTGTTTATTTCTATTTTTCCTCATCTTTCATAGTGGATATATTTATGGTCGTCCACGATCTCTCTGACTTCTTTTACATTTTATTTATGTTGACCTTTTTTTTTTTTGAGATATTTCTCGCACATATCTTATTCATCCATATGCTGGTCGCTAATGATTGCCGTTCATCGCCGTATTTCAGGAACTTTGGGGGTAAAGTTTGATCATCTCGACTTAACAAAGAGTGTGGACGATTTATCATTGAATGAACTTCTCGATGGCAGCTTCTCATGCCCTCCCAATTCATATCAAGAAAGAGCTAAGAAGGCATCAAGTGCTAACGAAAATATCCTACTTTCTATTAGAAAGGCAGCTTCTGTTCTTACAGCTCATAATACGATGGGAAGCTCCGGCAGTTGGAAAGCGCCGGGCACTCTGGACTCCACAAACTCTGAAAGAGAGGATAAATATGCCGAAGCAGCTGCATTCCTTCCCCTGGTAAATCCAAAAATAAGTTTTTTTTTAATTTTTTGTCCTCTCTGTCTTTTTTTTTCTTCAGAAAGAAAATAAAAACAGAAAAAAAAACTTCTTTTGCTGATGATACTCTTTTTTTTTTTTTTCCTTCTTTTTGATGCTTTAATGGCGATCCAGCACCAGGCAAATGTGAATGATTCTCCCGCTTACCAGCCGAAAGATATCCTGCAACGGCTCGGACTATCGGCAGCCCGCGACTTGGGCAGCATTCTGGCAGATTCAGATGTGGGAAGAGGCGCCCTTCCAGCTTTCCCTTGGTCAATTTCCCACACCGGGCCTTCCAAACCCATCGTTGACGCCAGCAAGTCAACCATGAGCAGAAGCTCTTCTCAGGGCAAGTGGGTCAGAATAGGGAGCAACTCCTGTTTGATGGGGGAAGAGCGCAGCTCCTTTCCAGAATTGGATCTGAAGATCGGTGATCACACCCAGGATTCGACTCCAAAGAGGGGAGCCTCTGGTTTTCTGAGCTCTTCCCCTTTCAGTCTCATGGCGGGGAACATGGGTTCTTCTGACTCCGCTGTTCTTCTTACGAGTGCGGACGCTGTGGGTCGATCTTATGGCAGCATACGGATCCGGGAAGCCACGGAGCCTCCGGCTAGAGATGCACAGAATCACAGTGGGAGAAACCATTGGCGGCAGTTTAAGAGCCCTGGGGGAGTATCCGACAGATGTCCTTCTCTGGAGGGCAGCAGTTCAGGTGAGCTTATTCTTTACCGTTTATAGTAATGAGGCCCGTTTTCTGGGGCTTTTTTTTTTGCATCGATGCCAGCAAAAAAAGATTCTGGTTCATTAATTCGCGTGATTTCTTCTTAAAAAAAGAAATGGAAAATAGATAAATATGGCTGGGCATTTGATCCATTTCTGGTTCATTAATGTGTGTGGGCATGGGTTGATTTCTTCTTCAGGCTACTCTCCAAGATTGTTGGCGGCGGCGGAGATACTCTACGAGGTAGCGAGCGGGGGGCGAGGGAGCCGCCACGCTGCTGGAAGGGTGACGTGGCCCATTGCCCCTTCGCAGAAGACCATGAAGGCGCGGAAAGTCAACCCTTGCGTCGCGAAGCCGGATCCCCCCCGGGCGCCGCCGGCGAAGGCCGGCGATCCCGTCAAGTTCTGCGCCGCCACTCGAGTGGGCGACGAGAAGAAGAGGACCATCTACCGGCCGCCGCCGCTGTTGAAATGCTCTATTCCCGCCGAGAACGCCCACAACCCTCTTAGGCCGGGGAGGGACTCGGCGGTCAACCCTAGGGTGGTGGTTCAGGTGGGTCCCGCGGCGGCGGCCCGGCCGCCGGCGCCGGCGCGGGTGGAGAGGGGCCACGACGGGCGGCGGAGGCACGGCGGTGCGGCGGCGGCGGCGGCGGCGCCAGGTCTTGGCAAAGGCTGGGGGAAGGAAAGATAGGCAGGGGTTAGACGGGGAAGGGGTGTGAGGTTTTTTCTTTTATTGCTGTTGTAAGCTTCTTTTTAAGGGGAGCCCCCCGGGGTCAGGCCTTGTAAATATAATCGATCGGTCCGTTGCCCGTTGTAACGTGTTGTCTAGTGGGTCCCAGATTGGGTACTGGGCCTTGGGCCTGTTCGTGGGTGGGCCTTGGGGTTGGGTTCCGAACCGGTACGCGGTCCCGCTTCTCCGTCACTGTCGCCGGCTAAGAAGAAGAGGAAGAAGAAGGCGCCATTGCTGCCATCCAGGTCCTCATAAATTAAGCGGTTTTCTTCGTCATTCGCCAGAGAGAGAGGGAGAGAGAGAGAGAGAGAGAGAGAGAGAGAGAGAGAGAGAATACTGCATGGCTGACTGTTGGTTAGCTTGGTAGCAAGACAAGACAGCTTTTGTATTGTGGGTTTCAATCTATGCATGTATAAAAAAAATATATACATTCGCTAGCGAGAGAGAGAGAGAGAGAGAGAGAGAGAGAGAGAGAGAGAGGGCTTTAAAGAATGGGAAGACTCTCTTTGTAGAAGACCTGTCCATCCTCCCCAAAAGACCGAATGTAAAATACTTCGGAATCTACGTGATAGAGGAGCTTTTCATACCCAGTATTTGGGAATCGCGGGGGAACGGAACCTCCGGGAGAAGGAAGTCAACCCTACTCTTCTCTTCCTAAGAAAGCCGCACCATGAAGAAGGCAGCAAATCGTAACCAGAGAGCAGAACCCGGATGACAGAGAGGAGTAGTCAATCAGTCAGTCAGTCAGTCCGTTTCTCTGCTCTGTCGAAGAGATTGGTTAGTAAACACTAGAAAAAGACGGGATTTTTGGGGTGGGATTCACAGTGGGTACCTGGGAGTTGAGCATGCGGAAAGAAGTAGAGAGAGGGAACAACAAGGCCGGCGAAGTGCTCTGACAGCGACCGCATAAACCTAGTTGTGCGAGTTGACCCTCCACTTGCAAAAAGGATGGATAAAAAGGGGAACTGAAAAGCGGCGGGAGGCATGCTTCAGATGAGGGAGGTCTTCCATTCCCGCCGCACAGCACCACTTGCAGTCCATTCCCAGATCTTTGTGTCTCTGTCTCTCTCTCTCTCTCTCTACATGGGTAGGAGAGGCGGCGGGGGTTTGCAGTGGGCTTCGGGCTTCATCCCCATTCCTGCCGCGGGCCCGGCCCTTTGGCCGAAGACCCTAACATTTAAACCACCCTGTTCGGATTCCCTCGGTATTAAATGCTGCAGCTGGGAAAGCCCACCCACCACCCCTTCGCCACCACCCCCGCCCCCTCCTGCAGAGAGAAAAGGGGGGAAAAAAAGGGTGAAAAAAAAACGCCGGCTCTCTCTCCTTCCCAAACTATGAAAAGTTTCTCCGCCTCCATCCCCTCCAGCAGAAGATGTCCTCCAGCGCCGACAGCGGCGGCGGGAGCTCCTCTTCTTCTACCAGCTTCCTGCAGAGCCTCTCCAGCCTCGGCCTTGGGTACGCCATCGCCATCGCCCTGGGGTTCCTCGTCCTTCTCTCGACTCTCCTCCTGGTTTCCTACGTCTGCTGCCGGAGCTCCTCCCGCCGCAGCGGCCGCAGGCGCGGCGGCAGCGACGCCAGCCCCGATCCCACCATTGCCTCCTTGTCCTTCTCAAACCCCAGCGGCGCAGGTGGGCTCCCGCACATCATCTTCGTCGCCGAGGAAGACGACGAGGAAGAGGAAGGCGCGGGTCGCAGCCCCGCCCCTGGCCTGGATCAGGCAGCCATAAGCTCCTATCCCAAGTTCCCCTTCTGCAAGTCCTCCAAGTCCGACACCGTCTGCCCCGTCTGCCTCTGCGATTACAGGGAAGGTGAGATGCTGCGGATGATGCCGGATTGCCGGCACTTCTTCCACCTCCCCTGCATCGACGCATGGCTCCGGCTCAACGCGTCCTGCCCCGTCTGCCGCACCTCCCCCATGCCGACGCCGCAGTCCACGCCGTTGTCCACTCCCCTGTCGGAGCTTGTCCCGCTCTCCCATTTCTCCGCCGATCGCCACCGCCGGTGACGGCCGGATCTGGTTTTCTCCTCCTCCGTTGTTCGCCGCCCACTTCTTTCCTTCCTTCTTTGGTAAGGTACGACCAACCGATAATTATTTTGTGGCTCCCCCTGGTTCTTTCATCTCCTCCTGTAAATCGAATAAAAACAGAGCGGATAGATCTCCTTCTCTTCCCCCCCCCCCTGCCGACCTCCGATTCTCCGCCAACGGAAGAGCAAATAGTAATTCCGACGGATCCTCTCCTCGAACCAGAAGCGCCGCCTCTGCTCCTCCCCCCTCCGGACAAGGAGATCCCCCTCTCCGCTTCAGAGCTCGATCCCTCCTCCCCGATCCCGCCATTTCCGTCGCAACAACAATCGTTTTCGAGCTCATACCTCTCGCGCCGCGCTTCCTCCTCCTCCGACGATCCCCTGCGACGGCCATTTGCAGAGGCAGAGCCACCGCCGCTACGGAGGAGATCCACGACGCTCTCGCCGCCTCCCACCACCTTTTTTGGGCCGGGCTGTCCTGCCTCGGTTTCCTCGACACGATCGTCTAATTTATTTCCTTCTTCGGGGTACCGCCGAGGCGTCAGTTCCCCGTTCCCGCATCCCCCCACGTGCGGGGAAAACCAAAAAAACCCAGGCCAGGCGCCCACTACTCAAAAGGCCAAATCTCGGGGAAAACGGGCCCAGATGCATCCCATGGGCCGACCCTCAATATTACTGGGCCCAAAAAGCATCCCCCCTTTACGATCTCCAGCGGCCCGACGATCAGGAAAAAAAAAACCAAATTATTTTGTTATAAATATTTTTTATATATATTCAAACTCGTGAAATCTGTCTTGCCGCCGACCAGAGGAAATATCTTCCGCGTCTAGGTTCGGGTCCGAACCTGATGATCGGACGGTCGTATTGAATGCACAGCTTCGGTGGGTCTCTTCGGAGGAGACACGTGTCAGGAGGAGAGGCCCCGCACTAGGTAGGGAAGCCTACTACACACACCGTTCCCGTGGAGGGGAGGTGGAGGATACTCTTGCTGGTGAACGGGGGGGGGAGGAGGGGATTAGGGTTTTAGGGATCTGCGAGGAGCGTGGTGAGGGAAGGGGGAGGATGTCTGAGAAGGGGGAGGAGGGCGCAGGGGAGTCGCTGGTGGAGGAGATCATGGAGAAGCTGCATGGGCATGGCTCGGGCTCGGATTCGGAGGGGGAGAAGGCGGAGTCGTCGTCGTCTTCCGTGAAGGCCAAGGTCTGGAGGCTCTTCGGCCGTGAGGAGCCCGTTCACAAGGTCTTCGGCGGAGGCAAACGTGAGGGATCCCTCCGGGGACGTATTTACATTATTGTTGAGGATTTTTTTATTATTATTTCCGCCTGTTGGTACTTGCAGAATCTTAATTTTTCTACCCCCTCGGCTGCTTCGTTCGAGCTTAGTTAGGGTTGGTTTATGGAGAGTATCATGTTTCGATGCTGTTCTGTTCTGGGGTGATTTGCTTGCTTCGAGCGAGATCCGTGCATTCTCTACTCTGGCTCTAGTTTTTATTTTTCCTTGGACTTGTTGCCTTTTCGGATGCTCCCTCCGTTGCCGGTCGTTTTGTGCATATATAAACCCCTCGTTCTGATGCTCTGTTTGAGTATGTTTATCTGTAACCCGAGAAACTCGTCGAAGTTTTTAGCTTATCCGGAAGAATTGTTGGCCTTTTTTCATCTTTCAGATTAATTTGATGACCTCATCCGTGATGATCCTCGCAGTCTAATGGGTTTTGGCTTCGCCTGTGCAGCTGCGGATTTGTTTCTGTGGAGGAACAAAAAGATCTCGGTGGGGGCTCTCGTTGGGGCCACGGCGATCTGGGTCCTGTTTGAGCTGCTGCAGTACCATCTTCTCGCGCTCGTCTGCCATGGTCTCATCCTCTCCTTGACGCTCCTCTTCATCTGGTCCTATGCCTCCTCCTTCATCAACAAGTAAACCCCCCCTCCTCCATCCCTCTCCTGCTCTCCGTCCCATGTCTGGTTTTTTTCCGCCTGTTTCCGATCCAGTAATCATAACCTTCTGAATATCTGTCTGGTTTAGGTCGCCGCCGCGCATTCCAGAGGTCAAAATCCCGGAGGATCTGATTGTGAACATTGCTCTCGCTCTGAGGTTCGAGATCAACCGAGCTTTCTCTGTGCTGAAGGACATCGCTTCTGGGCATGATCTTCGAAAGTTCCTCGCTGTACGCATCATCATCACCTTCGCTCTCGAAGTCACTCATTATCGGGATCATTTTACACAATACTCACAGATCCTTCTCCACCTTTCTTTCCTTTTTTTGGCCCCCCTCAGGTGATTGCTGGTTTATGGGCTGTGTCTGTCATGGGCAGCTGCTGCAATTTCTTGACTCTGTTCTACATAGGTAATCCAATGTGGTTCATCCTCTGCACTTCTCACCTCTCTCATATCCTCTTTTTCTTCACGCTCTCTCCCCTCGTCTTTGCTCAAGAACAGTGTTCGTCTTGCTGCACACCGTCCCTGTCTTCTACGAGAAGTACGAGGACAAAGTCGACGCCTTTGGGGAGAGAGCAGCGATCGAAATCAAGAAACAGTATGCGGTGTTCGACGAGAAGGTCCTGAGCAAGATACCCAGAGGGCCATTGAAAGCCAAGAAGCACTAGGGGAACAAGGACGCGGGCTTGCTCATCTTATCGCAGGTAGCTGTTCTTTCCTGGACGGCGGGTGATCCGACTCTCCAGGAAGTTACTCAAAATGTTTGAACTCTGTGAAACAAATATACTTAGTCTGTCGGACGTATGGCTCCCTTTCAAGCACATTACTGTCAAATTATGTATATATTCGTGGCTTCCGTCGCTAATTTCTCTTGCCCATGTGAAGAACAGGCAATGATATCCCCATGTTTCTGCTTCGCTTAATGGATTCACTCTGCTCTTTCTCATACCTGTTTGTTTCGCATCAATTTTATTTTTCTTCCAGAAATCTTTCTCCTCACTGTTCTTCCTGCTTTTCTCACCTTTGCGGGCCATGGCTTCTGAGAGGGTCGCGGTATTTTTCTGGCGTATGTGGTGTGGGTTACCTGGTGAGTTAATGTGCTCTGCAGCTTCTTGTCAGCGTCCATGGGGACGAGGGTCGTCCCTCCCACTGTGTCAAAGGTTCCCCAGCCGCCCAAGGGGGGCTCTCTGCGGGAAGGACAGTCTAATTGGCGCTCTTCGTCAGGAGCTGACCAATCCCTGTTGACTCTGGGATTCGAGCCTCAGGCATTCAAATCTGGCTTGATGATCATCGAGACCGCGGATCTCGAGATATCTAATATTAAATCTTTCCTCTTATGGTAATTGCCCGCTGGTCAAAATCCAGTGTCGGAGCCTGCAGGAAGGTGGGGGGTTGTGATGGGCCCTTCTGCTGAAAAATTGAGTCTTTATGAGTCTTAATGGTGTTCTTCCAGCTGATTAGAGGAGCTAAATTATGATCTGATCGAGGCATCTAGTTGTAAAGGCAGTTGTTATATTCAGAAGGAAGCAGAATTAGTGCATTTTGACCATCCGGGGAATTAGATTAAGGATGTCTCGAGATCCACCTGCGGGTCGAATCCCAGAGTCAACGGGGGATTGGTCAACTCCGATCGGGCCTCAGTTCTTCGTGCTGCGTCTCCTGCTTCAGTAAGGCCCCAGTTCAAAAATTATTGCGCGTTGACTTTATTACGGTCAACCCATGGAGCGATCCATCTCTCTCTCTTCTCTCTCTCTCTCTCTCTCCGTTGACACGCAGAACCCACACTGCTACTTTGGCTCACAGAAATGACACAGAAGAGAGATCAACCCAGTCGTATCATTGTCAACCGAGGACTGTCCTAAGTGTACATGGACACGCAGACACGGGGAACAGGCGAGCGTAAGAAGAAACAGAAGGGGGCTCGAGCGAAATGAATGGATTTCCTCTCACAAACAGTCAATAAATGGGACGAATTGGGGAATAATTACAAACGAATGCTATAACCCCTCGATAGAGGCGGGCTTCAATATCTCGACGAAGATCCGGAAATCGGGCGGGTATGTTCAGATGTGTTGACCGGCGATGTGAGAGGAACCGTGGCGAACTCGGCGTCGGGGATGGTGGCGCTCTGATGAGGACGAAGGGGGGTCGCGGAGTTGCCAGGGGAGCCGCCGGCCAAGGCTCCGGTGGACTCCGCCAGCTCCCTCTTTTCTCTCTCCTCGGTCTCTTTGAGAAGAAAGTCAACCCACAGGTCCGCAAAGGACTGCGAAAAACAGGACGAGAAAGAAGTCAACCCACAGGTACGCAAGGGGCAGAAAACCGGATGAGAAAAAGCCAACCCACAGGTCCGCGAGGGACAGAAAAGCAGGATGAGAAAAAGTCAGCCCACGGGTCCGCGAGGGACAGAAAAGCAGGATGAGAAAAAGTCAGCCCACGGGTCCGCGAAGGACTGAGAAAGACAGGAGGGTGAGAAAATTCAACCCAATGTCCGCGAAGGACACAGAAAGCAGGAGGGAGAAAAAAGTCGACCCACGATGGAAAATGCACCTGGTTTTCCGACAGCGCCGATGATGATTCTCGGGAGCCGCCGCCTAAGATGCCGCCGACTAGCCGACCGGGGAAGCCCAGGACGCCTCTTACGACGCCTTTTCCGGCGGCTTGCTGGGCGGCGACGATCCTCTGCTTCTCCTCCTCGGAGAATCCCAGCATGCGGACCATGAGGTCAAGAACCTGATAGGTTAATCCATTCAATCCGTTGACTATCAGATCAACATGAGCGGAGACTAGCAGCATCCTGTGATGTTCTCGAGAGAAAGATCTCACCTCTTTGCCGTGGTTTCTCTCAAAATATGTCAGCAACAGTTTGATCACGATTCGCCTGCGGAGAGGATCAGAGTAGCGATTAATTAATTTCCTCTATAAAAAAAAATCCGGGAAAAGAAAAAAGAAAGAAAAAGGAAGGCGATGGGGGGCATCGCCGGATTTATGTTATTAAAAAGGAATATGAAAAAGCTGTGAAGAACATGATACCGCCGCCATTTTGTAAGACCACCACCAACCTGTCGACCGAGTAGTCCGAATCGAGAGACATCCTGTTTATCCTCGTCATGCTCTGCTCCAAGGTGCGGCGCAGCCTCAGATTTTCCTCCTGAAGTCTCTGCACTGCGAGCTTCCCATCCGACGACGTCCTCTCAGCTTGCGTGAGCTTCGAGACCACCTCCTCTTTCTCCGCTTCCAATCTTTCCAGCTTTTCATTTGCCACCTGAATGAATAAATAAATAAATAAATAAATAAATAAACAAAAAACAAATATATATATATATATTTCGTTACGACGACTTTATGGGCAATAAAGAAAGAACATTGCGGCTTATCGAGCAGTGTCGTCACCTTTAACAGCTCAGAAAGTCTGGCCGATTCCGCTCTTGCGGCGACGACATCTCCTTCGAGGCGTTCCTGCAGTTGGGATGAAGCAAGGATCGTCCGACCAAGTTGATGGGGAGCGCTCCAGAGAACACCGGCAAGAGATAACAGAGGCGGCACACACCTTGGCTTCGGCTTCGGCGTAGTATTGGCCCAGAGCGGTCTGAAGATTCTGCAGTTCGGCGTTCCTCGACTCTAAAATATTTGCATAGTTTGCGATCTTCTGCTTCAAGCCGTTGATGATTTCATTTGCCTGGCGGAGCTCATCGTTTTTCGTCCTCTGAGCCTCTTCATTCTTCGCATTCTCCTGATTCAGCGCCTTCTCCAGCTTCAGTATGTGGGCCCTTTGGGTTGCTATACTTGCTCGAAGCTCCTCGATTAGTCTGCTGTCCTCGTCCATCTTATCCGACTCCTCAAGTTCCTAGACGACAGCATACGCGTGAGAGTTGCCAGCTCAAAAGAGACATGCTGATATCAATGGCGCTGAAACTGCACCGCATTGAATATCTAAACAAAATATATATAAAAAAAAGGGACAGTGACAACAAAATAAAACGAAATTGTAAATTTTTCGGAGGCTTGAGAGATAATCTGGGCTTCATAATCATCGTTCACTGTTCCAAAAAAGGAGAAACCAATGGGGATACAGGAGTGTAATGTTTCCGGAAATATGCCATGCAAGATATGCTAGGGAATCAAATCAGTAAAATAATAATTATTATTATAATAAATGACAAAACAGTTACCTTATCTAATAAATGCTGCTTAAGTCGAGTCAACTCTTTCAGAGTTTTATCCCTCTCTTTGCGAGTAGTCATCAAGGTGCTTTCCAGCTGTAGGATTTTCTCTTGCATCTCCTTGTTCGTCTACAAAATTGGAAATCTTCAGACAGTTAAGGAACTATCAAACAGCTGGCAGTGCACTGCACTTCATACTTTCTGTTAATATTGCAGCGCACAATTGGTAAGATTTCTTAAATCTGCCATCAGCATAAGTCTGTCTATGTGTTATTGAAGACTCCATGGGACTCGTAAGCAGGGGGCCAACATGTCACCACATGCGCCAAAACGAATAAGTCAACGTCATATCAACACTATTGACGCCATGATTCACGGATTGGAATATTGATGAGATCCTATTAAGCGAGAAGTTCAGTTTTTTCCGATAACAAGAAACCCTAACCGGATATGCAGTGGAAGAAAATGACTTCTCATACTTTTTCAAGTCTGGCTCGGGCCTGGTTATACACAAATACCGGGCCCATCCAGTAAGGAACTAGTCACCGGACTCCTAAACCCTAAACCCTAATTGTACGTCATTTCCCATACAATTTAACATCCACAGATATCAACAGATGTAAAACACATACTAAGGACAGGCCCCTAATACGTGTGCATATATATCCTCCCAATAAGAAAGCAAAAAGGAAAGTAAAACACCAAGGAAAGGTAAAAAAAAACCGAGAAAAAAAAATTATAATTGCATTCTCATTGCATGGCCCGATTAAGGGCGAAAACCTCAAGATATACCATTAAGTTATAACCTGTAAAAGGGCAACCAAAATCACATCATCTCGCCGCAATCACTCTTCCCAAGTTTATATGTGGTCATTTCTCACTCTCGTCAGACACCTCCCTGTAACCATCAGTTGTCAATCGACTTAAACTCGTGAGTGAGAGTATTACCGAGGCTTGGAATGTTTTCAAGGAGATGAGATTCTATATTTAATTCGGGTGATTTATGGGTAACTAAAGCTAGAAAAGCTTCAAGGAATAGTTATGAGCGTAAGACAAATGGGTCATATAATATACATTATTTACTAAGAGTAGGTTGGAACTATGATGTTTTGCCTCATGTTCGCGTTGGGCCAGAATGAGGAGGTAGTTAGACTAATGAAGTGCATTCGAGGGGTTTGATTTAGGTTAAGACAAGTCAACACCTCACCTCGAAGGGATGACTTAGCCTCTACACAACCAGTTCATCAGAATTGTATCCATAATCAGCAGAAAGGAAGAAAACTATTACCTCATCTGAATCGCTTAACCTCCTAGACAGCTTTACAGAATCATCTGATTCAACTTTCTCTTCTCTTTGATCTATTATACGCCTCAATTTTTCTTCGAGCTGAGATTTCTCCAGCTGTAGAGAAAAAAAGTTATAAAAGTAAGCATGCAAATAATCTAAAATACAATGATTTTTTTATATATATTAATGAACTTCTCTATAAGAAAAAATATTGATGAAAAAAGAAAGTAAACCACAAAAAAGGTACACATCGTTATGAACATAAGCACCAACCTTAAGATTTGAGTTTTCATTTTGAAAGGTCAGTATCGAACTTCTTAATCTCTCCAGAGATTCACTGGATTCATCCTTGTCCCTTCTGCTAATCTGTAACTGTTCTATCTCAGACAGTTTCGTGTCCATATCTTTCTGCATCTTTTTCATCTCCAATGAGGTCTGCCAGTTTGGAGGTAGAAAGAAAAGTTATGATGAATGAAATGAAAAAAGGGCACCACAAAAGAGTAAAATCCAGAAAAGGCCCTAAAAAACTCAACTACTGAACATCACGGGCTGACATTAATAGCATAAGAATTTATATCCTTGATGGACAAGCAGAATACCCTACAGCCATGTGCATACAGCATAAAGCTTTAGGTCATGTGTGAAGCACTAATACAATCAAGGCAACTACGCTTAACCACAAGAGAATAATTGAACGAGATATAGAAACTAACTTGATTTTTTGTTGCTGGAGAACTAATAAATAACTGACATCGCTCTAAGGCTATCATAGAACTTGAGATATGATGTATAAATGCAAGTACTCTTTAACCAGTAAGACAAAAACTTTCCTGGAATCTCCTACGCCTCAAGCTAGCATACGTTTTTTGGTCTATTCTGCGGACACGAATAGTATATGTAATCAAGGTTGAATATTTACCTAAATAGAAGCTAGGCCGTGGCTTTTTGTCATTCAAGGTTTAATTTATCAAACCACAATTCATGAGGAACTCTCCCAGAAGATCCATATACTTTTCCCACTTCTGATGGCTATTCCTTTCCAAGGAATGTCTCACACAATTGAAGCCTGCTCCAGATAAGTTGGGAATCCACTCCTTTGGTTGACAAAATTCCTTAAAAAGTGTTCCTGTAGGTTTTTCTATCACGAGGCCCATAAACTGCTGTCCAGTATCTAACATATAACAGATACACCGAATTCCCTCATTATCTAAGTCTTCACAAAAATACTATTATTTGAGATCGCTAATTTGAACACATCTTAACTATAAACTGCTCCTTTTTAATACCCCAACTCAAACTGCCTAATCACCTCTCCTCCACAAGAATGTGGAAACGTTAGTCGAATGCCTTTACTACCTACAGCTTCTAAGAGCCCAACTAGTTTGACTTCTTCTATGTACATTTCTAGCTTACTGGAACAGACTTAACTTCCTACAGAGAGACCAAAATCAACTCCACGACTCATTTAGACATCTAAGATTCCATGATAAATTCTGACAGAAAATAATACGAGAGCCACAAAGATTCTGACAACACAAGAAAATAAAAATACGGAATAAACATTCATCAGGCAGTGTATGGCATGGCAACATCTCGGGAAATAAAATATGCTTTGACGTTTGGAAAACCTCCAAGTTCTAGACATCATCGAAGAAATGATGGGAAAAAATTACGAATACAGCAACGAAGCAATCTGAAGCAACTTTTTCAAAGAGGAATATGTCAAGGATTTAAGTAAAAATAATACAGTGCAATTACAGTTCAAGTAAAGCCAATACAGCTTACCTTCTCTCTCTCCATCTTCAACTCATTAAGTTCCTTCGATAAAGACTCATTTTGCTTTTGCTGCTCTGAAGATAGAATAGCAGGGAAAATATTGGAAACTGGAGCACGTGATGTAATGAAGAAATTCCGTGGAAACCAAAACCTACCTTGAAACTTCAGAAGTACGTTTGCTGAATTCTCACGTTCATTCTCAAGTTGAAACCTCAGTTCCTTGATCTCAGACACATACTTAGCTAGAGTTGGTGGCGTAGCCCTGCCACTTCCATTGACTGGAGAGCCTGTTTCCTACAGCAAGTACATATTTTTCTATCATTATCTCGGTGTCAGGAAGATAAGGAAATTACAGCTAATTCTGGAAGCCAGAAAAGAATAAAAGCACCAAGGTTCCATACTACACCTAACCAGGCCAGGAGGTAAATTATATTAAGTCAAAGCCTCAGAAGGAGAAAACCAGTAACATGTGGTTCCCATCTTGTACACTGTTCAATTGAAACATTTGTAAACTATGACGTAAAAAGAGGCGGGGGAGGGGAAGACAAATAGGTAAAGTTTCATCTCCTTGTGAACGTCCAACCTTCTGCTGAGCTCCTTCAAGCTGACCAAACTGAACAGAGCCGTTGTTTGAATACTCCTGTTTGGATACACCTCTGTGCCCATTGCTTAAAACAGAAGGAGAAATAGATGGAGATGTGTACTTGTACAGTCTGTTGGTTGATTGACCATCAGATCCCTGCACGTGTTTCAAGCAACAGAAGAAATAAAACAAAAAAGATGACAAGGAAAGCTCAGTATTATGTCAACGACGATGAAATGAAGATGAAAAGATACTCTAAAATTAACTTTTTATACACATCACAAAACAAAATAATTCTAGCAAGACTTCTGTTTCTATAGAAACGTACTACTGGAAAAGTTTCACACTCAAAGTCTGGCAATCGATCTAAATATATTTCTTGATCTAGACAGAAGCGGAAGACAGGCATCACTGTAAAAGAAAAAGGCATAGAGGCTAGATTTGATGCTGCATAAACAGTGCAACGGCCACAGATCCAATTCAAGCGGTGACAGTTACGTTTATGGTATGGGAACTTGGTTGAAATATCACGATGCCACATGATCGGATTACTCGTTCATACCTCAAGATTTTCCAGTTTCGAAACATTTGCAACGGCAGCTTTTGTCTCCAAACTTTTCCTGAGCGAACTGTTTTGTTCATGTAACCTAGTAAGCTCCTCCTGTCCAAAATAGTAGTACAAAATATGTAAATCATGCTGAAATGAGCACAGAAATGAATTAGTGCTATTTTTTTATAATCTATATTGAAAAAATTGAATTTGGGGGGGGGGGGGGGGCTATATATGCAGTAAAGGATGGAAGAAAGAGATAAAATTATAAGTCCAGTTGCCTTCCTGCTTTCCGCTCTCTACAGTTTAAACCGGGTAACAGGATTGGTCAAGGAATCAAAGAATTTAAACAAAGCTATAAACCTGCAGTCTACCAGATGACAATCCTCCACACACTGGTGCGAAGTACTAGACAGAAGCCATACTGAACAGTGGAAGCAATAAACAGGTTTTAAAGAACCTACCTTATTGGTTGAGCAGTTACACTAAGGCAGCTGCAGAGAAATGCTCAAGATCTACCCAAGACTTTAGGAAAATAAAAAAGAGATCAATCACAAGGTAATGAAATCTAAAACACTAAATACTCTCCTGAAGTAGAAGAACAAGAAAAACCGAATATGATAGAGAGTAAGGATATAATCCTAAAACCCCTAATTTTGGCGTGTGTTCTGTGGAGAGAAGTGATCGCCCAACACCATCAGAGTAAAGGGAGTTAAATGAATTTCCAATATAGCATGACATGACTGAAACAACCTGCATATGAGCAGCGTGAGTAATACAAATATCCCCTGCGTTCAAAAATGAATATGATCGCAATTCTGACGTGACTTCCGAATCCAGATCACGTAGTTATCTTAAACACTTCACAGTTATGCTAGAGCCCTTCTGTAGAATATTCATCTTCAACAATGCATATGAATGCAACATTTCATGGTGAAGGGGCTTCAGTAGACAATTTAGCATATCTTTACATGTATTTAGCTTATTTTTACAAAATTCAAAACCCCCATCATTTTTTGCTTTGCGTAACAAACTTCTGTAGACCACTTCACAGTTTATGCGGAAAAACTAAAAAATTGGAAGCCGCCATTTAGCAACTCCTGTTTTCATCCTCCATCCATTGAACAGCACAAAAAAAGAGACAACATGCAAATATAAGTTCTTGCAGACTCAGTTGGATTACACGTTAAACAAAATTGAGGACAGAACTGTGCAGAAGTAACTATAAATAAATAAATGCAAACTGAAACTAACCAAAAAAAAGTAAAGCACATTTATGGATACATGTAACAGTGAAGACATATAAAAGATAAGCTAGATAAATTTAACAAGACAAAATTGCACGTGTGAGTTTACATACGCGCATACAAATGAATGGAAATATAAAAGCAGGTTCAAAAAAAAATTCCAGAAGGAAAGAACAAGCTGGCGCAAAGTCATCAACTGAAAGAAATTAAAAAAAATATTTAAGAAATAAGAATGACCACGAAATAAGTTACATCTTCATGGACTGCTCATGCCAAAAAGCATGTTGAAATGTGAACAAGAGAGAAAATAATTTCGTAGGAAGGTACCTCTTTCTCCTTCAACATAGCTGCATAATTAATGGCCAAAGTCTTGATTTCTGTCTCTGATGTCCTGAGCCTTTGAATCTCTGCTTTATGCAGTTCAGCCTACATGAAAAGAGAAAGCCTTTAAATGATGCCACGTAAATGTAGAAACTTTTTTATGGATCAAAATCCAAGCAGGAAGACTAAAAACTATATAAAAATTGTCCGAGGACATTATGTTAATCATACTCAAAAGAACAAGACAGTCTTGGATACTCAGGAGCCAATCTTAGTTTCTTCAGATGGTCAAAATATTCTCTTGTAAAAACGAAGAAAGTAACATTTTAATCCACAAACTATTTTGCTGATAGATATTCTACGGAAGGAAATTAACAACCCAATCTCGGATAGTGATTGAATATCGTAGGTACGTTCAAATAAATCTGCTTTCTACAGTGTTTAAAGATTGAAAGAGCAATGAGAGTCATTAGTGCTTTTAGTTCGGAGTCGCATAGATTTATTTTCTTCTTCCACTCATTACATTATTAATTTATTTCATTGCATCTTCAACGAGACTAGATTTTTGTGATGCATGGCACAGTTTTCGGCGGTTTCCACATGGCTGTCTGAGTTTAGTCTCACAGGGTATGAAGTCAGCTTTTATCTTTCGACCGCTCACTGCTTCATAGTATAGTTTCTGCTGTGAGCTAGAAGAGTGTGTAGAGTGTTGACAGACAGCATGTCACTGAAAATGATCAATTGTTCTATCCTTCGTTCAGGCAGGTCAAACATTAGATGGATGGAATGCTTGGAATAGGCTGTACACGTTTCAAATCTGGCAATTAAATGGTCTTAGAACTTCGTCAAATTCTTGAGCCCCTCACTGCATGAAAAGGGGTCCAAATTTATTGGAAACTAACTGACTACAGACTTCGAGTTTTTATAATAATATCAATTATTAGAATCAATCCCTGGTTTGTGATCTTTTTTATTATAAATTAGCTAGATTTTCGGCAATTACCTTGCACGGGAGGAAATTTCTCAAATTTGTAATGCTCTTTCAACAAAAGCTTTAGAGATCTTAGGATCACAGATAGGACGACATGCATTTCTATGTACTATCACTGTTCCCGATGAACATGTCAAATTGATTCCACCAAAAACATTTTATCTTCGTCCCTTTCCTATTCGACCTATTAAACCACGCAGTCCTAGAAATCCAGCCATGATGTCAAAGACGGGAAACATTCGGCGCGACTTTTATAAATTTCTCGCATTCGACTGTAAATCCTCGAGTAGTGCGATAACTTCTGTAGTGCAGTACCTCGGCCCTAGATCCGGAATTGATCCCGTTCGCCGGAGGAGAGGCGCTCGGAGATGTCGACTGTGCGAAGCGATGTGAAATTCGACGGTCTGAGAACAGCGTCTCCTCTCCATCGCGGGGTGCCAGCACCTCGAGTTCATCGGCAGCTTCCTGGACATCGCTGGCAATCCGAGAGAGGCTCTCCTTGTACGTAGCAATCGAGTTCCGCATCATCCGATCCCCTTCTCTGGCTGGAAACACCTCCTACCCCGAGCTCCGCACAGATCAACCACGCCACCGAGGAGAAAAACACGTCACCGCTGTCTTCCGCCGGGAATGGAGGATCCCCGAGAGCCGGAGGTGGAGATGTGGTGGCAACGTTTCCAATTTCTTCCTTCGTCGGGAAAAATTGCAGCGGAAGGAACATTTCACTGAGCGGCCTTCTCTTGCAAAACCGACGGAAACGTGACCCGCAGCTCGAAATTTGGGGAACTCACCGAGTCGACCCGGATCCAACCCCTCCCGACTCGCTGTAAACGGGTGACCGACCTGGTGGGTTCGTCCGAACGACAGTGACTGAAGTCAGCGACGACCCAAAGTCCTGCCGCCGCGTTGACAATGGGCGCTCACAATTTTTATGTCCATTCGTCGGAGCCAACGGGCACAATTAGTCTTACTCTATTTATTTTGTTGTCAAATCATCATTGACTTTTACAAATGGTTAAGGGTGTTTTTCAGCCCAAAATCTCTATTTTTCGCAAAAGTCAACTATTAACTCCCATTTATTTTATTTTATATGATTATTGGTTCCCAAGGTCAGATCAATTCATTCATTTGGCTAATTAACAATTTTACGTTATAAAAAAAAGATTATTCACGAAAATATGAAAAATGTGCATTTATGTGGGGGCCCACTCTGTCCGTGTTTATCTTCTTTTCGACTTATTTATTTATTGTGTATTTATTCAATTATTAATTAATTAGTATTATTCTAGATTTGATAAACTCACTGCCCGATAATGGGCTCGGTAAGTAACAGAATACGGGCCTGAATGTAGGCCGGCCCGATAGCCCGCTATCCTTCTTGAATCGGAATCTCCCGGAGCCCTCTCTCTCTCTCCAGCCTGTGCTACTCGGACACGGCCACGTATCGTGGAGACCTGCAGGGACTAGAATAATATTTTTCATCTCTCTTTTACCTTTCTTTACCCCCTCCCACCCCCGCCCACCCCTGCTTTATATTTTATATACTTTCTCTCCACGGTAAAGCCGGACGGGGAAGGGAGGGATATTTATAAATTAACCCCCCGAGGGAAAATGCGCTGAACTGAGTCCAGATTATGGGCTCACCATGTCCACGTCGGTTCCCCCCCCCCCCCAACACTTTTTCAATGGTGGCTTCGTTCCCCACCACACCGAACAACCACTCGTCTCCACCATTTTGACGAGAACATGCGCTCCACCTCTTCCCCTTTTCACCTCTTCCGCACGCGTGGGTGAGAACCAGAAGAGAGAGAAAGAGAGCAAGAGAGAGAGAGAGAGAGAGGAGCGACTAGGATCTATCAGTGGAAGTTAGCGAGAGAGAGAGAGGATGGCCGTAGTGAGTGAGATTCTTCTGTCTCGCAGGCGCCCACAATGGGTACAGACCTTCCAGAAGAGTGGCTAACTCGGTGGTCCTCCCCTTGGAGGGCGGCCGCCGGGTTCCGCCGCCTTCTCCACTTCTGCCGAGAGCGCAGCCATGGGCCGCCCACCAGGCACGCCGAGTCGTGGGGACCGAAATCCCGTGCGAGAAGAAATCAAAGAATTATTTTTTAATCCTCATCTGCACCTTCTTTCAGCTAGCGTCTTCTACTCATTTGGATCGCCTTTTTTTTTGGCTCTCTCTCTCTCTCTCCATCTCTGTCTCTATCTTCTCCAGGCACTGCCGCCCATAAATATGTGGACGAGTCCGAGTTATATGAGACATTCTGGACAGCTGTTGCGGGAGCTCATCTGCATCCATAGCTGTACCGCTCTCTTCTTCTTTCTCGGGGTTGTAGCTTTGGTGCCCCCACGTTCCCATCCGCCATCTACGGCAGCTCTCTTCCTGGTTCAGAGCTCCCAGCGACATCTCGAAGAGGACACGGCGATTCGCTCGGCGACTCTTCTTACTCGTCTCCAGCTTCCCGTTCGAACATCTGATTGGGTATTTGAGCTGCTCTTCTTCTCGATTTCTTTTCTATTTCCTGCGGCATTTGCGTAGTGTTCATGGCGGTGATGTTGTTCAGCTTCATCGTTTGACGACTTTGTGTGCGTGTGAGTGTGTGAGTGATTGAGAGAGAGAGAGAGTGTTTTCCTCGTTCACTTCATAAAACTTTCTCCTCAAGAAATCTAACCGGAAAGCTATTAGTTCCGGGGTTTACCACCTGAGATTCTCCGGCTGCTCGATATGCCTGCTATCACCTTTGCATGGATGGCGATTCTGTTCACGAGAGATCAACCTGATTATGTCTCCTCACTTTGATGCCTTCCATGGAGCTTGATGAAGTTCCTCCCCCAATCACGAAAAGATCCTCCGGACAAGACGATAGACAGCATGTGGATCCGAAACTTATCCTCATACCCCCAATTTGATTCCATTCCCGTAGGTTTATGATAGATTAGAACAAACTTGTAGTCTCTCCGGCCATCGCTTCAGCTTACATCATCTCCAGTCGGAGCATCTCATGGTGCCTCTAGTTCTTCCTCACAACTCTGATCCGACGAGAATGGCTCACCTCCGGAAGCTAAGAATCGGGGAGAACTGTTCTATCCATCGTTGAAAGATCTCTCGGCTCGCCAGTAGGAGAATAGGACTCGAGGTTCTTCTTTTCCATGTTCTTTTCTCCTTGTTCCCGTGAACGATTATGAGTTCTGTGCCTAACGTTGCAGCATTTAAGGAGCTCCAGTAGAGAGATACTGAGGCAGAGGTCCTCTCTGATCCATCCAGCATCCGTCTCCTGCTTGGAGGAGCCGTCGAGGAACCAGAGACCTGTCTTCTGTTCTGTTATATGTGAATCTTCTGTTGAACGAGCTCGAATTGAGAGTTTCGGAGAGCTCGGTTGTGGAATCTTGATGTACGATTCATCCCCCTACGGTATCTAGAGAGAGAAACTTTCGCAGGGTACGTGAACGATTTCATGCAGAAGAACAAAGGAATTCACTGTTGACGTTGGGTCCATCTGTGGTCTCAGAGCATAGGCTTTCCGCGACGTGAAGGATGGGCGTTGGTCAGCCATCGCCGGCAGTATGGTCTGAGAGCATGGGTCACCGTATGTTCTATAAACACGGACAGAGTTGCTGTCTTCGTGGCCGGCGGCGGCTTGCTGCCCTAGGCTTATCGTCTGGTAACCATCGGGGGAGGACGATATCCGCCTGACCGCGCGACTTCCGCCGGCTTACATGACTGAGATCACCGGCCGGCGCTTCCAAAGCCGAGAGTCCCTATTTTTCTATCCACACAGAGCTTCTCCTTCTTGTTCTCAGCCTACTGAGAAGATCAACGCTGCTTTCTCGAGTCATTCAGGGGCATTTCTCGTTTTTCTCGAGATTTTCTCCCCATTTTTATCGCCGGAAACCCAGCGGAGTTCTTGGAAGAACCCTAGAAACTAGAGGAGAGGAGGGTTCTTTGCTACAGGCTGAAGAAGCCAGGGATGTGACAGTCTCGGCATAGATCGCCTCGCAGGAATACGTGTTAGATGACTCTCTCTCTGTCTCTCTCTCGCTCGGTCGATATATATCCCATTTATCTATCTCTTTGAGATGGAGAGTAGTAGGGCCGGGCACGTTCAGACTCCTAGATTCAGGGGTATTTACTGCTTGTTAGCAAAAAAAAGCATAGTTTTTACGTTAATTAGTGTTACCCGCTGACAATCTTTTCTCCATTCAATAACAGTAGATTTTCTTCATGGTGTAGTTGCCGTCACTTCCTAATGGAAGGTGGATACCAGCTAGATTCAAGGAAACCAAACCATCCGGAAGACTTATCCGCCATGGAGGCCCCCGGTCTGAATCCTGCTGAAGACACAGTCGCCACGAAGAGCCAAGGATGGCCATCTGATGCTCTAAACGCCCCCCCTCATCTTCATTCAGGCACTGTAAGCGACGATTTCCCGATCAGTTCCTGATGAATCCGTCATTTCCAAGCTGCCATAGCCTGTTAATTTCTCCACTGCAGGAAGCAGATTCAGAGGTATATCGGAGCAGGATTAATATCCAGTGTAACCAGCCTCCTCAGGTCTCGATCGCCATGCCGGCTTCCCCTTCCAAAGTTCACCCAGAGGCAATGAGAACAATCTTCTTCATGGATGAATCGAGACTAAGTGCCGGCCATGGGCATGCTTCGAGGTTCTATTCTCAGCTCGCGCCTGCGGGCAGCGCCAACAGCAGGACAGCAGCAACCAAGGAAGGCGCTGCCGATTCCATGTTCATCGACCCGGAATGCTCAAACAGTGAGAGGATCAGAGACAAACGCTTCGATTCCTTCAAGACCTGGTCTGGGAGACTGGAGAGGCAGATATCGAACTTCCGGGGGAGACCACCGGAGGTAGAAGACGAGCTCCACGACTCCCCGAACGGCGACCACGCGGCGGCGCTACCGGTGGAACGGTACTTCGACGCCTTGCAGGGGCCGGAGCTGGACACGCTGAAGGTACCCAGAATGAAAATCTCTGCGGGAGTAACCCCACATTAATCCGCAAGATGACCTGAGCTCCTTTTTTATTTAACAGTCTTATCGTCCTCTTCGCAGCCATCGGAGGAGTCGGTGCTCCCAGAAGACAAGCTGTGGCCTTTCCTCCTCCGATTCCCCATCTCCTCCTTCGGGATCTGCCTCGGCGTGAGCAGCCAGGCCATACTGTGGAAGACGCTGGCTACGTCCCCCTCCACCAAGTTCCTCCACGTTAGCCGCTACGCCAACTTCGCCCTCTGGTGCACAGCGCTGGCGCTGATGGTCACCGTCTCCTCCGCCTACGCCCTCAAGGTCGTTTTCTACTTTGAGGCCGTCCGGAGGGAGTACTACCACCCTGTACGAGTCAACTTCTTCTTCGCCCCGTGGATCGCCTGCCTCTTCCTGTCCATCGGTGTCCCTCCTGCCGTCGCGGGGAAGCTCCACTATGGGCTCTGGTACGTTCTCATGGCGCCGATTCTGTGCCTGGAGCTTAAGATCTACGGCCAGTGGATGTCCGGTGGGGAGCGGCGGCTCTCCAAAGTGGCCAACCCTTCGAACCATCTCGCCATTGTTGGCAACTTCGTGGGGGCCTTGCTGGGGGCCTCCATGGGACTCAAGGAAGGCCCCATCCTCTTCTTCGCCGTGGGGCTGGCTCACTACGTCGTTCTCTTCGTGACCCTCTACCAGCGGCTCCCCACAAACGTGACCCTCCCCAAGGAGCTGCACCCGGTCTTCTTCCTCTTCGTCGCGGCGCCCAGCGTCGCCAGCGTCGCCTGGGCGACGATCCGCGGCGACTTCGACTACGTCTCAAGGATCGCTTTCTTCACCGCCATGTTCCTCTACGTCTCCCTCGTGAGTATCTTCCGCCCACCTCTCCCTATTCCTCCTATTCGAGAAACCCGCCCATTAATTATTGGTATGCATTTCTCCTTGTGCGCAGGCTGTTCGGATTAACTTCTTCAGAGGATTCAGGCAAGTTCCCTAGGGTTTTCCGACGATGTCGACTGAACCTGATCTTGATCCGACCTTGACCTGATCTGGGTCTTCGCTGTCCTGCAGGTTCTCTCTGGCGTGGTGGGCGTACACCTTCCCGATGACCGGTGCCGCCATCGCCGCCATCAAGTACTCGGCGAAGGTGAAGTCCCCGTTCACCCAGGTGTTGTCGGTCGCCCTCTCCGCCATGTCCACGTTCACCGTGTCGGCTCTCCTGGTCTCCACCGTCGTCCACGCCTTCGTCCTCAGAGACCTCTTCCCCAACGACATTTCCATTGCCATCACCGAGAAGCGGCCGAAGCTGAGCAAGCGGCGGATACACCTCATCTGCGGGAGCCCCGAGGGCAAGGAAGAAGATGTCTCCTCCCACTCAGACATGAAAGAGTGAACCTGCAGAGCTAGAGTCGCCATGTTTTACTTCGGATTATTAATAAATAATTGTTTTTAGGGGCTATCACAGATTAAGTCGGAGTGATTAAACATCTAAACTGTCATCACTTCCGCCGCCGGCATTGCGTCGCAGTTCGTCGTCTTTTCGAAACTCTACAGTCCCTCTTCCTCCTCCTCCTCCTTTCAGAAGGAGCGATTCGGCGGCGCCGCCGGAATTCTCGTCAGCTGCCAGTATTTGACCGTCTTTCCGTGCCACGCTATTCGCGAGGATCGTTCGCTTTCCGCAGTCAACAGTGTGCTACCGTCGCAGAAGACGGCGGCCGGCAATGACCAGGAGCTTCCCAACCACCTCTGCCTTTCTGTATGATCTCCTGCTCGCAATGGATGGACTGCTTCCGCGGCGACTTGAAGTTTGAGGAGCGCAGCTGGTTCCCGCAACTGCGGCAGCGCCGTCGCCATTCCATCGCTCCGTCGGTAACAGAGATTTGACCGACTCGAGCTCCACGTCCTGTGGGGTCACCCCGTGATCATATGAACGAACCTTGAGAACCACGGCGATGCAGGCAAGGCCGACAAGCATGTCCTGGAAAACATAGATATGGTAGGTGGTCAACGGGGATGTCTAAGATGTCAGTTTGTCTATTCATACATTTAATTACTCGGATATTTCTGTATTTTAAACAAATATTCCAAATTTATCTCTAGCTGCCGTCATGCCCATGATCTCTAATTACTCATCTTTGTCATATGAGATTGAATTTAATATATTTAATGATGATTATTTTTCTCACTGTTAATCAGCATTATTATGTTCTTTATTAAAAACAATAGCAACAACGATTAAACAAATAGTTTGGCCTATTAAAAAATACTCTGAATACATCATATGGGCAAGCCCATATCTGAATACATCACATGTTTATTATAAATATTTCTTCACATTAAATAGTATATTAAAATCTACATTTTAGTTTCTTGATTAAAGTATCATGGCATGAGAGAACAGAAAATATTTAATGGGTCAGCCTTGCTTTTTTGACAAGCTTCTTTGTATTTTATTTATTTATTTTATGAATATTAAATTTTTTATTTGGCTCATAGTTTATAATTGTCGCAAGGGGATGATCGTGAATGCCCAAATATCTTGATAAAGTGTGTGAAAAGGTGCATTTAAATTTTATTTTATTTTTAATTTTCCAAACCAAAAGTGGATATGGGCTTTCAATATGCTTGGTACGCTTGAGTCCTGGGCCAATCTCTCTAGTAGGTGAGGCATAATCTTAACTATTCCTTGTAATTTTTTCTTACTCAACTAGTAGGTTGATTTTGAGTAATAATACCATAGTGAGGAAATAGGGATGATTGATAATATATTTTATAATATTGAAAAAAAGGGAAATGAACAATAACCTCACTTGTTTTATTTAAGGTTTGGCCTCTTGAAACTGCATGATGTTCATTAACTGGATATTTTTCATTGTATCTATTTAGGTAGCTAAGACCAACGATCAAGTATTGCTTTATTCGGATATTTTTTCATTTTTTTTGGTTATTGAGGTGAAAAAATAATTATTTTGTGGAATATTATCATTTTTAATATTCTCGCAATATAAGGATGACATAGTTGCAAATATTAAGCCTATTTGGGACACCAAAAAGTTAGTAATTATTTATGTCAAATATTTTTTGGCACAAACTAGCAACATATAAAGTAAACAAAGATTGTGAAATGACAATTAAATTAAGAGCTCATTATGAGAGAGAGAGAGAGAGAGAGAGAGAGAGAGAGAGAGAGAGAAATAGACAAATAGATAGACAAGACAAATAGAAATAGAGAGAGAATAAAATCATTAAATTAATTAAAATATATAACTATATTTTGAAGGATTATTTATATCTCCTCTCACGTAATGTTAGATTATAAAGTTGTTCATGTTAGAGTATTATATATAT
Source organism: Spirodela intermedia (assembly GCA_902729315.2). NCBI lineage: Eukaryota > Viridiplantae > Streptophyta > Magnoliopsida > Alismatales > Araceae > Spirodela > Spirodela intermedia. The sequence goes on along the minus strand of LR746278.1, from coordinate 1,830,041 downwards.
GATGTTTTGGTAATGACAAACATACTTTATAATATTAAATTATGCATAATTCAGAATATTCATGATATGCGAATGCTTAAGTATAATTAGATATAATAACAAAATTAACTTATATGAGAAATCATTGAACATACTCTTGATCATTAATGTTGAACTCATATACGTGATTTGATATCATCGTATAAAATCATTATATCTCATATTAGTGTGAAATATGTCAATATTTAGATGATATTTTACATTATTAAAATGATGATAAGTATATTAGAATCTATGAGACGACAAAAAGTACAATATGAACAAGAAAAATTACTCAATCTATTATGTTCTTGTGATATCATATCATTACATTCATGTGTCTTTGATATCATTTTAATCCATTGAATTTACATTACTTACTTAGTTGAACATGAGTTTTAGATATTAAAGACTATACCTTATAAATCATTTTAGACATCTTGAATCACAAAAATTGTGATTATAAATATTGAGATCATCACTCAGGATGTTGACTTAATGATTAGATTTTATTTGAGGTGATTCTAATAAGATTTGAATGTTAAACTATCATCTTATCCATATATCTTTTATTAACCTTGTTTTAATGATATATGATACTTATTGATTATATCCTTACGACATAGGATCCGTAACAGATAAATGTAATTTGACATAATTTAAATATAAATATTAAGTAATGAAAGACTCATGTATTGATTATTTATGAGGGTATCCAAATTAAGGTAAGGATTTATCTTATTAGTTTATCATCTATTTGAATTAATCTTAATGTAGAGAAAAAAAATTGTTGAAAAATCACAAAGATATGATAAATTTTTTGTACAAGATTTATTTATAAATGTCATTGTCTTCTAATAGCAACATTTAAAGATAACACTATTTTTTTATGATACTTGATACTTATTGGTTCTACCTTTATAACATAGGATCCATAATGGATAAATATGAACTATCATAATTCAGATATAAACATTGATTAATAAATGACTCATGCATTGATTTCTTATGAGGGTATCCAAAATGAGTTAATGAGATATCATCTGCTTGAATTAATCTTAATTTATAGAAAATAGTCATTGAAAAATCACAAAGATTTAAGAAAACTTTAGTACGAGATTTATTTATAAATATCATTTAAACACAATGTTTTTTACTTCTTACCTAAACTACCTCAAGGTTTGTATTAAGTATTTATCACATGAATTTTAATACAAAATAACGAGGTCAATGTAGAGTATTCAAATGAGATAAAAACATTAATATGAATAGAACTGTACATACATTAAATGATCATCTTAAACACACTGCAAGTTTAAAGAGCCTTCAATCCATTGCCAACATTATGACAAGAAGACAACAACATGACATTATATATCATCATTTTCTTTGAAGATTCAAAGACACTTGAAGTCTACATCACTTCTAAAAAAACTAGTCATGGTGAAATCTTATCATATATATTGTGATAAAAACTTGTGATTTAATCACATTTGAGAGCTGTCCTATTAAATAATTTTTTGCATCTTATAGTTGTGAATTTAGAAGAATTTTTCCAAGTTAAATTATGTGGGAGTTGACCATGTCAATCAACAATGTGTGATCTGATGATTAATTATAATAGAACCCGAGAAGAAAGTTGTTCTTAGAGAGTTGACTTAGGTAGTGAGTTAAGTCACCATAAAAATTAGTGAGTTTTATAATTATAAAACTAAGTCCTACAGAGATCAAGAGAAAAAATTAGGTACATACATTGAAGGAGGTCTCACTAAAACAGATTTAGTAACATACCAAGTCAACCCTTCATTGTTAATCTTAGTTCAGGCCGAAACCCAATAGTCACTTCTTTTAACATAAAAGAAAAAACGACAAAGCTTTTCTCTCTCTTCTTCACTCTTATTTGGGTCGTTGAGGGGCCCATTAAACCCATTATATGGGTGACTTCAGTGGGCCCAAATAGAGATACGACCCATATATCTACAATTTCTACGACTAAAATTTCGTAAAATAAATAAACCGTAAATCGCCAAGCATTCGACGGCTCCGAAAACCCCAAAAAATAAATAAACCCTGTTGGTAATACTTATGTCGAGATATTAAACACATTAATATTATGAGTTTCCGCACGTGCCCAGATCTGAACTCTCTTGGACGGCCGGATATCGCGGATCTATGGGCCGCAATTGAGCTGTAAGTTCACCCAAGCCGTCCGATCAGCATCAAATGGTGAACAGAGATTTTGTCGGCTGTCCGCGGCGTTGCCGTCTTCCTTCCACGGCGAAGCCGGCGGAGAAGGGGATCTGATTGCAGGAGAAGCGGAGCTGGTAGCAGGTTCCTCTGTTCTCTTATTTTCGTTAGAAGGAGAGCTGCGGTGGCGCGTTCCTGGGCGTGGTGAATCGTTCTGCAATTGTCATCGGAAGGCTGATCTGATCTCCCGCTTGTGCCTCTGTGCCTCTGTGCCTCTGTGTGAATCGCCCTTCTGTGGGGCTCTTGGGGACTGAGCTCTGGCCGACGGTCGCGCGGCGGTGCATTCTCGTTCGGATCTTCGGCAGATCGAAATCGCAGGAAGAAGAATCTGGTGGCTTCCGGGATCGGACGTCCGTTCCTTGCCTGGTAGTGGGTGGAAGGAGAATGTCCCTCCATCAGAGACAGCAGTCACCGCATCAGCAGCAACAGCCGTTGGTGGATCCCGAGCCGCTCTCCCCTCGCCATGGGACGGGCTTGCAACAGAGATCGATCTCCCTGTTCAGCCCCACCGGCGTCATTATCCTCTTGTCTCTGATGGTGATTCTGGGGGTCTTATTCCCCTGGATGGGGATGCCGGCGGGGCTCTTCTCTGGGAACAAGGACGGGTCTCTCTCGAGATGGAGGGAGTACACTCTCGCAGAGGCTGCTGCCTTCGTGGGGAAGAATGGTACCATTATAGTATGCGCGGTGAGCCAACCATACCTCCCCTTTCTTAACAACTGGCTGATCAGCATCGCCAGGCGGAATCACCAGGAGAAGGTGCTAGTCGTGGCCGAAGACTACGCCACCCTTTACAAAGTGAACGAGAAGTGGCCCGGCCATGCTGTCCTGATCCCGCCTGCTCCAGAGGCCCAAACCGCCCACAAGTTCGGCTCTCAGGTACAGGAAAATCTTGGATTTCTCATCGATAGAAATTGTTCAACGTGTATCCATCAGCTCGACTAGAATCAAGCTCAATCCTTGCTCGTCAGTATGGCACCTCATGTTTTCCCCATTTTTTTACAGATATAACACCATAATGTCTCGTAATTCAACACATCTGATGCCCTTTTTATGATCAACTCTGCTCCGTTTTTATGCCCTTTTTATGAACAGATAATGCCCTTTTTATGTCTCGAAGTATTATTCATGGTCATTACCTGTTCATGTTTCTGTGGTGTGCTGACAGAAAAATATGGCGCTGGTTCAGATGTCCTTATACGTGTTTACATAAATCCTTGACAGGGGTTCTTCAATTTTACATCACGCAGGCCCCGCCACCTTCTGCATATTCTGGAGCTGGGATATAATGTCATGTACAATGATGTTGACATGGTGTGGTTAGCAGATCCATTTCCATACATGGAGGGGAATCACGATGTGTATTTCACTGACGACATGGCGGCTGTATGTGCACCGTTCCATTCCCTTTCCTCTCTGGGTATTTTTTTTTCATGGCCATAATCTTTTTCTCGGGCATTTCTCTTCAAATCAGGTGAAGCCTCTGAACCATTCCCATGCCCTGCCGCCCCCGGGGAAGAAGGGCAGGACGTACATTTGCAGCTGCATGATCTTCCTCCGGCCCACAGACGGAGCGAAGAAGGTGATGAAGAAGTGGATAGAGGAAATGCAGCTGCAGCCGTGGTCTACGACGATGAAGTCAAACGATCAGCCAGCTTTCAACTGGGCCCTCAACAAGACCTACAGCGAGGTAAGGCCTTACCATTCTATGAACCTTAATGCCTGCCATTTCATTCTATGAAGACTCTGCTTGTCCGATTTATTTTTTTTCCTCATGTTTTCATGCGATTTATATTTTTTCTAATTAATTCTGTTTTTCTAGCTCATAACAAAAATTATTATGGCGACTTTTCTTTTTTAGTTGGGTTTTTTTTTCCCTTTCTGAGGTGGAGAGTACTGCATTTTGTTGAGAATTATTTAGGATTATGAGCATGGGTGGTGGGGGGAAGAATCAGTTTTAGTTGCTACCATCTGATTCTTGACCTGATCGGATGTTTAGCTCGTCGTAGTGATGAATCGTTTGAAAATTTCTTCATGGAGCTCGATCAGTCATCATTATTAACTACGAAATTAAACCTTAAAATAGGGTGATTTAACCACGCATAATTTGATGCATTGAGAGATAATTTTCACTATGATCGGCATGTGATCATGTCTTCTGCCTAATATCTGGCACCAAAAAAGAAAAAAAAGAAGGAATTTTCTCTATATTTACAAGGATTTCTGCAACACATTAGAGACTCCATGGAATGATGGCTGAGCCATCTAAAGAATGGGCACTGGAGGAATATCTTTGGCCCTTGATTCCCATGATTCTTCCTCTTGATTAATGTTTTTTTTTATTTTTTTATTTTTTCAAAATTTTCTGGACATTCATCCAGAATTGGCGACACCCACCCTTTGATACTCACTCCTTATTCTATAAACTTTTTTTTTTTTTTCCATGAATAGTGATCAATCCCAACTGTGAGCAATTGGGTTCTTCATCCCTGTGACGATAGGACTTCCGTTTGCGCTCGTTGACTTGGAATCATTTTCCCTAACATGGGTCTGACCGATTAATTGCGCACGTGTCAGACACGAATTCATTCCAACCCAAGCTGAAAAGGGTGGGAGCCCTCGGGTTGGGGATTGCAGTTCTTTCACAAAGCGATGGCTCTGTTTTCTTCGTGAGGGATTCACTGAAGCAACGCCTTGATGCTTGCAGTTGACCATTGAAATTGCAGGTCGACCTGTACCTTCTCCCCCAGGTGGCTTTCCCGTCGGGGGGGCTCTACTTCAAGAACGAGAAGTGGGTCCAAGAAACCAGAGGCCGCCACGTCATCATCCACAACAACTACATCTCCGGTTTCGAGAAGAAGATCAAGCGTTTCCGCGACTTTGGCCTCTGGCTAGCGGACGATCACATCCAGGAGTCGCCCCTCGGTCGAATCTAGCGCCTCCCCCCCCCGACGACTTTCTCCATTTCATAGCTATGAACTCTATCTCGGAGCATTTTTTGTTCCCAAAAAAGCGAGAAAAAGTTTCAGTCAACGCCCTAATCTGCTGTTGGTGGGTTGGCACAAGTCCCGGTTTTTCCTTTTTGGGTAATGAGCACTGCGCCGCCACCACCACCCCTCTTGGGGCCTCGACGATGGGAGTTTGATCTGAATATTGCATGTTCTTACTCTGTTACTATTGGTTTCCTCCCTGTCTGAACCGTTGACTTATCAAAAATATTATTGACCGGCGGACAACAAGCCGGAGGACAAGCTTTCCTAATTGACGGAGATCTATTGACCGGGCCACGGCGGGCCCGGTGCGACGACGGGCGGCGCCGGCGGCCATCCCACCGGAGCACTCCAGGACCCGTTGACTCCCGGCCGCACCCAGTGGCAGGTGGTGAATGCCACCCAGCCGCTACGCCGTCGCGGTCGCGGTCACCGTCCGGCGAGTGACGGAGCGGTTGGTGGCGTTGCTTGTCCTCCACTGTGGGTGCCCCCATCACTTTTGAAAAGGCGGTCCACAATCAATAATCTGCGCCTCTCTTAAAAAGTATATTTATCTATTTATATTTATACCTAATTAATTATAATTGAATAATTTGTCAGTATATAAACCTCGTCGGCGGGGGGACCCAGATCACGTGTGGGGCCCGTAAAGCTTCCTTACAAAGCACGTGACCGCGGCTGACGTAGGACGCTTTGAACATTCGCTACGTGGACCGCGTAGGAGGCGAGAATGACTAATATGCCCTCCAAAAAAGTAAATTATGGGAGATATGTCCGAATGTGTGGGATTACGTAAAATATAACAGTGATTTGGGAAATTTGGCGGCGGGGGCGGCGCTCTGCTGTTCCGCAAGATCCGGCGAGATGCCGAGGGGGACGCCGTCGGCGCGGCGGCTGCCGGTAAATCAGAATCTGCGTTGACGTACGTGGCTTTGGCGACAGCAAGGGTTTTCCCCTACTGTCTGACTTTGACGGTGCACCGACTCCACCTTCGCCGTCGATTCTCCGGTCCCGTCGGCCCCCCCCATGGCGGCGGAGCTGAGTTCATCCCCTTACCCTCGCCGGGCACCAGGAATTACCAGCTTGCCTGATCACGCCAGCTGGTGCGTGGAGTATTTCTGAGAGGACGAGGGGTTGAATCCTTATCCCGGAGATCTAGCTCCTCTCTCTCTCTACCCCCCTTAGCTTCGGAGGGGGTGGGGGGGGGGAAGTTTGTTTTTCTCTCCTCCGCTTCTCTCGTGTCTCCAGAGATGTAGCTAGATCCTTTGTGGTAAGTTTCCTGTCCGGCCATCACCTCATCGCCCATCTTCAGATCGGCGTCCTCCGCATCGCGACGCATCGACCCCCTACCCCACCAGCTTCGCTGAATTTGCTCTCCTCTCTCTGTCCCCAGCTCGTTTACTACAGCTTACTATATCATTTATCACCTCTCTCTCTCTGTAGATCGCTTTCTGCTCTGCTGCACTTCCGTTAGGTGTCTACTGCTAGTTATTTTAGCCCGCAAGAGTCCTTCCTTGTGCACGAGCTGCGGCGGCGTCCCGGAGAGTGTTTTTATGGTTGCGCGGTGGAGCACGGATCTCGACTCTGCATAGCAGGATCTTACCGAGGGATCCGCTGTAATGTGGCAGAAGCCGCTGGTGGAAACGACTGAACCAGGAGTAGCGGGTATGGGGAAGAACGCCCTGGGGGCATAACCCCTTAGCCTGTGCGGCTTCTCCATGGACTGCTGTTAGATGGGTTCTGTGGAGAATGGGGTTCCTGCCAAGAGAGCTCCCCTGCTCCGGCTTTCCTCTTCCGCGGACGGCAGGTCCTTCTTCCACAGGCCGAGATCCAGGCTAGCGCGGTTCCTCCTCTTCGAGAAGGTCGATTACTTCCAATGGATTTGCACCGTAGCCATTTTCTGCTTCGTGGTGATACTTTTCCAGGCCTTCTTGCCCGGCTCCGTGCTGGAGAAATCGGGCAATTTCGGCGTCTCTAGGAGGCTGGCGGCCTTCAGAGAGCTTGGGATCTTCGGTAAAATCGGCGAGCTGGATTTCGGGGAGGGGATAAGGTTCGTGCCGTCGAAACTGCTGGAGAAGTTCGACAAGGAGAATGAAGAAGCCAATTCTTCTTCTTCTTCTGGCTGGCCCAGGAGGCGCACTGCCCTTCTGAAGCCGAAGCTGGCGCTGGTCGGTGACGATCTCCTGCTCAGCGGCTATTACCGTCCATCCAAGTTTCTTTGGTGGGTTCTGATGAAATTATCTTGTTGGGCGCCGTCAATGGCTTCTGCAGGTTCTCCCCGATCTATCTGTAGACGCTGCACACTTGCATATGGTCAGTGTTGCTGTCGCCTTGAAAGAGATCGGCTACGATATCGATGTAAGTACCACAAAACTTCCAATTTCCCGTTCAGTCACCACACGAACTGTTTGACTTGCATCCCGTGCCAGAGAACTATCTTAGTGCTGCTTGTAATCCTAGTATTCCTCCTCCTCTGACTTGAAACTACTAAAGGAGCTGCTCAGAATCGGTTTTGGGTTTCTCCGAATCTGCTTCCAAAACGGGAGCATACAACTAATGGCTCATGTTGCTGAGTTACCACCCGTTGTCTGGTATCTCCGTCATACATTCTCTCCCTGTTGAAGCTTCCCTCTGTTCAGCTCAGCTGTTGGCTCTGGCGTACTAAAACTCGGGTTTGCTGATCACCGTAAATCTTGCTGCATTTATTTCCAATGCTGCTATTAGAATCCTTATTGAGAGAGAACATAGTTTCTGTTGAATGATTCCTCGATCGCTGGTCAGATTATTCCCGTGTTTACCATGTCAGCAAGGACACGACTGATCTAAAAATACATTTAGTTCTTGATCCGTGTATCATAAACGGTTGAGATCCTGTAAAATTCTCCATATGTGCAGTCTTTCTTCTTCCCGAAGATCATGAATGCTTCGTTTTGAATGTGTGCAGGTTTATGCTCTTGAAGATGGGCCTGCTAGATCAGCATGGGGCTCTGTAGGGTTTCTGCCCACTGTCCTTTCTATCAGAGATAAAATAGAAACAGCCATAGATTGGCTGAAGTAAGCCGATCATCATCTTTTTTCTTACAAAACATGTCCTGACCAATCATTCCTCTGCAAGACAAGTTAAAAATCTATTCTTATCATGTTGTTTTTTTTTTTTTTTCAGTTATAATTGCATCCTTGTGACTGCTCTCGAGGCCAAAATTGTCCTCTCTTCGTAAGTATACATTCTTAAACTCATGCATTAAAATTAATACTTTCTGTCGTCTATGAAAAAAATGTACTGTTCTTAGATACAGTAATGAAAGTGTTGATGTAATTGTTGATGGATAATATCTGGAAGTTAATTTTTTAAAATATTTTGAAAAAGTGAAGGAAATAAACATGGAGTCCTGAGCAAGGTTCGTGATAAATAAAATGGGGAACATAATATTACGTTGTTGTGAATAATAAAAAAATGGGAAACAAACGGCTTTCTTTCCCCATTCCCCTCTCTAACTGTCCCACCTGGAAGGGCTCCTTTCCATCCGTAGAGAGAGAGAGAGGGAGGGAGAGAGAGAGAGAGAGAGAGAGAGAGAGAGAGAGAGAGAGAGAGAGAGAGAGAGAGAGAGATTCTTAGAGAGAGAGATTATTCTGCAAAAAACCTTTGGTTGCTTTCTAGTATGGTGTCCTGCAGCTGCGTGTACATTTGATTTCCACCTGTTGTCAAATTACTGGAAAAACAGTTGCATCCCAATTGATAACATTATTCTTACGGAAGAAGAATATTTATACATTTTACAGTCTTTTGCAGGAGCCATTCAAATCTGTTCCCATTATGTGGACTGTTCATGAACAGTCCCTAGCACTTCGTCTCAATAAATATGTAGTTAATAACCAGACTCAGCTTATCAATAATTGGAAGCAAGCCTTCAAAAGAGCCACAGTTGTTGTCTTCCCAAACCATGCATTGCCGGTAATACTATCTAAACACCCTGCTGTATCACTACCCTGACCATCTGATTCGATCCAGTGCTTAACATTTTCTTTCTCCATTCGCAGCTAATGTATGCTGTATTTGATACGGGTAACTTCTATGTCGTTCCTGGCTCTCCCACTGAAGCATGGGAAGCACGCGATTATATTTCCTTAAATAGCGGGCGTGATCGACGACTTGAGATGGGTTATGGGGAGGAGGATTTCCTTATCGCACTCTTAGGAAGTCAATTTTCGTACAGTGGTTTGTGGCTAGAACAGGCTCTAGTTTTGCAAGCCGTAGCGCCACTTCGCCAGGAGTTCTCCTCTGCGTCTCATCTGAAGGTTGTCATCTTGAATGGAAACTCAACTGATTCCTACAAGGCGGCACTGGAGGTATGATTTTGAATGCATGGATTACGCCATTGATGATGCCTGCTCCACTGGTCCGTCTCACACACAGTTGTTTTCTTGCAGGCATTCTCTCTCAAACTTGGTTTCTTGAGCGGGAGTGTGATGCATGCGGGTGTTGGTGGAGATGTGAACACTCTCCTGGACATGGCTGATCTGGTGATTTATGGTGCATTTCTTGAGGAGCAGTCTTTTCCATCTCCCTTGATCAGGGCCATGTGCCTTGGGAAGCTGATTATTGCGCCGGATCTTGCAATGATCGGAAAGCATGTATGTCTCTTACTAATGTTCATTACTGCTATCCACCTACTGTGGATGATTCTCCAGGGAGATTACTGACAGTTTCTTTCGATCATTACCAGATTGATGATGGAGTGAACGGATACCTCTTTCCCAAGAAAAATGTTGCCATGTTAACTGAGATTCTATCCCAAGTTATCTCTGATGGAAAATTATCTTTCTCAGCCAAGAACGTCGGCTCAATTGGAAAAGCACAAGGAATGAACCTCATGGTGTCTGAAAGCATCGAAGGCTATGCATTTTTGTTGGAACATATCGTTAAATTGCCATCAGAGGCTGCTTCTCCAAAAACAGTTGCAGAGATCCCCTCGAGATTGAAGGAGGAATGGCTGTGGTATCTGCTTGAGGACTTGACCTCTAGAAATGGCGGAGATAGAGAGAGCAGGCTTGATGACGTTTTAGACGAGATGGAAAGGCAGTGGAATGCTACTTACCTGGACAGTTCTTTCGGCACAGGGGGGGTGATAGAGGAAGTATTTTCTCCGATCAATTGGGCAGAGGAGAAGTTAATTGAGATGTTAAATACTAGAAAAAGATTAGAAGAAGATGAGGTAAGAGTGGAAATCAAGCTTCCGTCTTCTTCTTTCCATTGCATATTTATCAATTTCCACGAGATATCATGCTTTATTTCTCAGTGAATGACCTGCGTTCTCTTGTTGCAGTTGAAGGACAGAACTGATCAGGCGCATGGAACATGGGAAGAAGTGTATCGCAATGCTAAAAAGGCTGACAGGGCCAGAAACGAGGTACATGAAAGAGACGACAAAGAGCTTGAACGAACCGGACAGCCACTGTGTATATATGAACCTTACTTCGGAGAAGGAACTTGGCCTTTTCTGCACCATAAATCGCTTTATCGGGGGATAGGCTTGGTAAGTTACTACTGAATTTCTTCCATTTCTCTTCCTTCCAATCATTGATTCAAGAAAGAAAGATCATCAGATCATCTTTGTGCATAATGGGTGGCCACTCCATCATCGCTATAAACACTGATAAAATGATCTGGGTATTTATATGATTCGTAGCCCATGTGATTGATTCTTAGTTAGGATTGAAATTTTTAGTTCTCGTATGCGCCTGCCATTCAATCTTTAATGTCACTAACCAGCACCATTTGATTGGCACTAGTCTAATAAAGGCAGAAGACCTGGAGGCGATGACATTGTTGCTTCTTCTCGTCTTCCACTTCTCAGCGACTCGTACTATCGAGATGTGCTGGCTGAGCATGGGGCCTTTTTCGCATTAGCTAACAGGATAGATCGTATACATAAGAGTGCCTGGATTGGCTTTCAGTCATGGAGAGCTGCAGCCAGAAAGGTATGTTCTTGATGTCATGTGGATGTGCCATCTGGGTATTCTAGAACTCTGTTGATCTTGGTAGAGAATCCGTCTCCAGTTCTCGATTTTCCCACCAGTTTGAGCTGTTTCTTGGGAAGATCGTTCCCACTCCATATCTATCAGAAAGATAAAAATGGTCTCACCATGGAGCTTTTCTATGTTGAGATGGCGCTTTCATCTGATGTTCTTGGTGCACATCTTCCTTCTCTGCGACAGGTTTCATTATCGAAGAGGGCTGAGAGTGTTCTTGTGGAGTCTGTCGAGTCCAGGAAACATGGGGACACCCTGTACTTCTGGGCTCGTATGGATGAGGATCCCAGGAATCCTACGCGACAGGACTTTTGGTCTTTCTGCGATTCGATTAATGCTGGGAACTGCAGGTTGGGCTCAGATCAATCACTTTCTTTTCTCAGATATTTACCTGTTTCATCAAAGTTCTCAGTCTTTCTTAATCTCTGAAGAGAGAGGTGAAGAGACTGCTTCTAAAAATCATGCATCGGGCCCTCAGGGGCCTGATTTTTATGGCGATTATCTGTGGTTTGAATGAGATCAAGAACATCGATTCCCCATTTTTCAGCGCAGGATCTTTATTCTGCCATAAGATATGAACAGTGACAGTTCCCTTGTGCCGGATCTTTATCTTTCTATGACTAAGAACTGTTGTTCTTAAGAATATATATATTATTATTATTATTTATGTTTTCTCATTTTATGATTTCTTGAAGATCCGCGGTCTCTGAAGCTATCCAGAGGATGTACGGCATAAGAGATGGCTTTGACTCCTTGCCGCCCATGCCGGCGGACGGCAACACGTGGTCGGTCATGCATTGCTGGGCTCTGCCCACTAGATCGTTCCTGGAGTACGTCATGTTCTCAAGGTACGCAGAAAATTTAGCTGCTCTTTTTCATGCTATTTTTGGTAAAAATCACAGCACCCTTTTTTTAGAAACTATCCAACTACTTTTCCCCGTCTGTGCCCGCAGAATGTTTGTGGATGCTCTGGATGCCCAGATGTACGAAGAACACCATCAGAGTGGGCGATGTGCGTTGACTTTATCCAAGGTCTGGCCTTCATCTCCATCTCCCTTTCCTCCTCATCCTCTACCGGTCTCCAAGCTCTTCCGGGATGACCATCCTCGATGTTCTTGGTGGCGCATGCAGGACCGCCACTGCTACTCCCGCGTGCTGGAGCTGATGGTCAACGTGTGGGCCTACCACAGCGCAAGGAGGATGGTCTACGTTGACCCGGAGACGGGGGCGATGGAGGAGCAGCACCAGCTGAAAGGCCGGAGGGGGGGGAGGATGTGGGTCAAGTGGTTCTCCCCGGCGACGCTGAAGAGTATGGACGAGGACTTGGCGGAGGAGTGGGACTCTGACCGGCCTGATCGGCGGTCGCTGTGGCCGTTGACAGGGGAGGTCTACTGGCAGGGGGTGTACGAGAGGGAGAGGAGTATGCGGCACCAGCAGAAGGAGAGGAGGAAGAAGCAGAGCAAGGATAAGATCCGAAGAATAAAGAGCAGAGCTCGCCAGAAGACCCTGGGAAAGTATATAAAGCCCCCGCCGGAAGACGACTTCAACTCTACCGCAGTCTGACCGGTTGACTCTCTCTCTCTCTCTCTCTCTCTCTCTCTCTCTCTCTTCTTCTTCTTCTTCTTTTGTGCCATTCCACCATTCTTTTCTCTGTTCTTCCTCCATATCTTCTTTTTTGTTCGACCAGTGTTGTAGGACTCCAGGAGCACTACCGAGTAAAGATCTCCCATTGTTTGGTCCGATTTTTTCTCGTGATTATTTGACATATTTTAGCTTCGTGTCGAGGAGAGCGACTTTCTGATCTGATCCGAGAGCCACGGAGGAGAGACTACTGGTTCGGGGAGCGGATTCTTGTTGACTGGGTTCGTGGAAGTTTCCAGTTCCAGTAAACTGACTGGAAGGGAAAGGCCATCCGAATAGTGAGTGTGGGTTCTGGTCACATCCCATTTCTGAACGGAGATATTGAGAACGAGACATGAAGAACGGACTGACTGCGCATTTTGAGGATAGAGAGAGAGAGAGAGAGAGAGAGAGAGAGAGAGAGAGAGAGAGAGAGAACCTTCATCTGGGTTCCCATGGATTCAACCAAACATACATAGAAGAAAGAAAAGCTTTTTTCAGAGGGAGGGAAGGGAGGGGGCATCGATATTTAATCTCTCGTTCTCTGTCCTGCCCACAATTTGAGATAGAGAGAGAGCTAGAGAGATGGGTTCTTGAATTCTCTCTCTCTATCTCAAACTGTGGGTGGGTGAGAGAGAGAGAGGGAACAAATATCAGTGCCCCCTCCCTCCCTCCCTCTGAAAACCTGTTCTTTCTTCTATGTATGTTTGGTGGAATCCATGGTTTTATCAAGCAATTTATCTCCTCAGAGTTACGGATTTCAGACAAAAACCAGATGCTGGTGATCTTCACCTTTATCTGGTGAGAAGATAATAAAAATTAAAAAAAATCCAATTCCATCCACGATATGCACGATGATCTTCCCATTCGGAAATAAACCACCCACCCCCGTCTAAAAGCATTCCGTGGATCAAAATCAAACTGACAGAGGGATTCTACCCATCTGATGATTTTCCCGGAAAAAAGAAAAAAAAAGAAAAAAAAAAAGAGAAGAAAACCCATAAAAAGGGAAGCAAACGGGTCCACACCTGCCGACGGTTTCTGCTCCTCGAGATCTCAGATCGTAGAAGAACCCCCCGCCGCGTTACACCCTCGGAGCTGGGGACCAACAAATCCGACGAGCCTCTTCAGTTAATCTAGACTGACAAAGCTGGCGTGAAAGGGGTTGAGAGAGGTACCTCCACCCATGGTTGCTTCTGGAAGGCGCTCAATCGAGTACTTGTGCTTAGTGATGTACATGATCGGGACTCCAGGAATCTGTGATACCATCGTGAAGAGATAGAAAGCTTAGACGGCCGGATGGAGAGCTGAGATGTGGTTAAGTCAAACGATCATCCAATACCTTTCGGATTCTTCGCTTCAAGTCTCTGTCGCATGTTGCTACAAGATAGCATTTGTGCTGTTCACAAAACGAGAGAGAAATAGGTGGGAAATTAGTAACATAGATGAATATTTTGGGTTTCTTTCTCTCAATGATTTATGCCGTTTTAGAAAACTATGAGCGTTGTGAATCGTCAGTCCAAAAGTCAACGACGTCTCGCAAAGCTGATACATAAAGGCGATTGGGATAGGATTATGTACCTGAGTGACCCTATCAACAATACAATCATCCGCGTAAGTTCCTTTGTGTGTGCATGGAAGTCTCTCGAACCGGGGATCCTTGGCAATCCTGAGATTATAAGGATGCATGATGAAGCGAAGATGGATAATAGTCAAGAAGGAGAGAATTAAGTCAGAATTAAATCAAATACCTTAGGGCAACACGATATTTCTGACCTAATTTCTCGAGCTCAGCCATCACACAATCTGTGATACAGGGAGTGCCTGAAGAAGTAAATGATGAACATGAAGCAACACGAGGTCAAATATTGGGAAAAATACGTCTCATTGAAATGTTAAAAGAACATTGGGATTGGAAAGTAATAACGAAGCTAGGTAATCCGGTCATTGGCATCTCACATTTGGCATATAAGCATTCGACCATAGCATCTTGCAGGTCCAACTGCACAGTAATGCATGAAATGTGAGCCTCCATAAAATGAAGTAACGATCATCTCACACGAGAGCTTTAGCAATAAAAAGACATTATAATAGGTCACTTTTTTCTCTGTAATTGAAGCACCGGAACAAACACTAGTCATCTACTATTAGATAAATGACCACAACGTTATCAGAGAGTCTGAGAAAAACTGCAATCAGTCCATCAGACTGCATAATTTGCGCTAGTATATGTAAAGAAAAAGTCGGTTACCAAATTATCCCTACTCATTGTTTTTGCCGATTTTTGGAGAAATAATATCACTGTTCTTGCTTGATTTCTTACTGGAACCAGGCATACATCGACAAGGATAGACTTCTGGAGATTTGGATAAGAAGTCTGTTTATGCCATTGATACTCAAAATTCACGTATTGGTTCTTAGATGCTTGCAACGCAGGTGACTGGGAAGCAGCAGGGCAACCTAAGCTCTACAACTCATTGTGGAGAAGACAGCACTACTATTTGCTTGGTGTATGAAGTATTTTCTTGACTTTAGTGGATTTCTTCTGTGTAAACATTAATGAAGTTTCTCTTGGATCCGACGAGGATGAAGATACCATACGGCATGGCTATAAAAAGAAATATTCCAGTGTCAAACAGATTCCATTATTTCATTCCGTTTTAAGGTTCATGCAATGAGATTAATATAAGACAAACGTGATCACATGATAATGGTTCCTCTATTCGCATGATCAATAATACTCTCGTTACCGAAGTAAATCTACTCTACAAAAAATCAAACTGTAGTATTGTGCCAAAAACATGACCACTTATTTTATTACGGTTAAACTCAAGCGAGCCACATGCAATATGATCATTAATTATTCGATCACGATGGCAACATTTTGGGACCAATCTACCGAATGCGCTCAATCTAAACTTTTTTTCACAAAAATTGAAAATTGAACCTAATGATAAGCATTGTCTCCATCTTGACAAAACTTACCCAAGCCATTGAGCTACATCTGCCTAAACTAAATGAGAATAACTAATAAGGCCATAGCCATATCAGAGATCAGCACTGCAAAAAATCCATAAAATCATCGTGAATGGTGTAACATTGTAAGCAAGAGAGCCGTTGCACTCATTTGTGAATAGCACTCGACATCTTCTGATGCATTCGCACTTCCAACTATCAAATGCCCATTTAGTCACTAACGATCAAAACATTTCACCCACATGAGAAAGAAGGCTTAGCTTTCTGAGTGGTAATGTTTACTTGTGGAGGATACAAAGCTACGAAGAAACTGAAGTTAATGCAAACTACATAACTATATCTACAACAGCCAACGAAAACTAAAGCTAAAACGAATCAAACATATGCTCTATTTGTGCAAGATATAAAGTAGCCTAGAACCAGAGAAAAGAGATGGCAATATTAGCCACTCAGGAATAGCTAAGTTCTGGAAGAGCTAAAATAGACAGAACCTTGGAGGTTACAGGCTGAAACCTAATTAGTCTAATTTCATGCCCGTAGAAACACAACATGTTTCCCCAAAAAAAAATCTTCCAAAATCACAGGCATTCCGGAAGAATATGGAACAATCATCCTCCTACCTCTCTCCTTGATATGTACTTTTAGATTGGATAGCGTGTCAATTAGCTTTTAGAAGACCCATAAAGACTAAGCAACTCTTCATTTATGGCGAACCTAGTGTACATAAAACTCTCATTCCCTGATGAACAATCTCAAAATCCTGAAAGGAAAAGCACTTGCCAGAGCTCCCAGGTTCCTCCATTATTTTCTAATAACTAACATGAATGTCCAAGGCATTTTTGTGTTACATATGTAGCAACACAATGATTCTCCGCCAGGGTCAAAGAAAGTTTCTCCCTATGTTTTTCACCTCTCCTCCATTTGTTTCTACCTTTCAGTTGCAGCTCAATTGTTGACAAGGGATAATTATGGTGATTTTAGCATCATTGGTACAAAAAAAGGATATGAGAAACATTGAGAGAGCATCGCTTCTTATTGCGTTAGTTTTTGACGATTAACAAGCCACTGTACTAGTAATTATGCTTCGTCCCACCTGAAGAATAACAAATCCAAGACTATTTATAATTATATTATGCAGGTAGACATGTAAAAGTTGAGACTATGGTCACAGAAAGATGCCGATACGTACAAAGTTAAATAACCGTAATGTCGAGAACGGACCTTGTTCCGTATGGAAAAGTTGATGAAGTTAGTATCGACAATAACTCGATAGGGAGGCCCCAAAGCGGTATTGTACTTGAAGAACAGTGCCGACGAGACCGCCGGCCTAGACGTAACGAAGAGAAATCGGAGGAAGAGAAGAAAACGCCTTAGCAAATGAAAAGAAGGCACATAGACAATGGACGAAATGCGGCAGAATTGGCGGAGGGGAGAAAGATAACGTACACATTGCGCGGGAGATTCTCCTTCTCGAGATCCTTCGTCTTAGGGTTAAGGACCTCCTCCTTGTACCTGAAACGGTCAACCGAAAAGCACGCTAGGAGACGATTAGACTCATCAAGAGGGCCAGAGAGCGGAAGACGAAGAAGAAGAGAACAACACCAAGGGATAAACCTACTTCTGAAGTGTTTTAGAGCTGACTATCTTCTTCATGACTGCGAATTTTCGAGTTTTCTTCGCCTTCGCCATCTTTTTCCACCAGGTGCAGGAACCCTCGGAGGACAATGATTCCACTACAGCAGGAAGAACAAATACAAAACCCCTCTTCCTCCCAAAAGCCCTAAGGATCCCGTTCCTACAACGGTACGGTGTTCGCGCGGATGCACTAGCCCTAAGATGAACCAACGACGTGTTGATGAGCTAAGCTTCAGTTTCCGATTTGACACTTTTATCCTAAAACCCATTTTTCTACAAGGCCAGCTTTAATGCATCTGAAAAAGGGAATTTACATAATTACCTATAAGGGTTTAGGGTTCTAATAGGGGTATTTTAGTCATTGTCTAAACGTGGGCGGAGAGAGGGAGGTATCTTCGATATGATCGAAGCTTCCCTCGAGGTCGGAGCGGCTATCCAACAGGAACCCATCATATACAGTGGCTGAGAGTGGGGAGTGGAGAAGCTCGGACGTTCATTCTCTCACCTTTCCCTCCGCGGTCTCCAGTCACTGATCTTTTGTCAGAGGAGAGGAAGCATGGCTCAGGTTGTCGGCACCGGATCTGTGCACAGCACTTCCCTTTTGTCGTGCCCGCGCTCCGGATCTGGAATGCGGGAAGATTGCCTCCGTAAGTTCCTCAAGCCGGCGCCTTTCTGCACCAGGGTCCTTCCCAGGAAAGGGCAGAGGGGTGGCGGTTCACATGCTCCAGTCGTGGCCGTGCTGAAGAAGATGACTCGAGTGGATATGGAGGTTCTTCCGGTATCCCCGGAGGATGTGAGGGTGGTATGAATATTTCTCGTTTCTTGACCCAGCCTGGGATTTCGACAATGCAGATGTTTACGTTGAATCTTGAAATCTATCTGCGTTTTCTCCATTAACATCATGCTGTGCTGATTTTTCGCCAACGTCGGACTTCACCATATTTTCTACTCTATGCCGGTGATTATGTTGCGTATTTATTGTGTTTTTCTGTTTATCAGGAGGAGGAGAAATTTCAGCATCTCAAGGGCATTCAGCAGCTAAGTGATGCGTCACCAGGGATGTGGAGTAAACCGTGTGTGAGGCGCAAGACCAAGATTGTTTGCACCATTGGCCCCTCTACTAACACGCGTGAAATGATCTGGAAGCTAGCAGAGGCTGGCATGAATGTCGCCAGAATGAATATGTCTCATGGCGACCATGCTTCTCATCAAAAAGTCATCGATCTAGTCAAGGAATACAATGCCCAGTCAAAAGACAATGTGATTGCTATAATGCTTGATACCAAGGCAGGTTTTCTCTTCAAACTCATTCCTTTACCTACGTTCTTAGTCTAGAGTTTGAACAATAAGTTATGTGGTATCAACTTGGGGGAGCTTACGCTATTATTACCCAGAGTAGAAGTCTCATGCCCTGGTTTACTGAAAATATATTTCTCCCTGGTGATGTAATGGTACTTCTGATATGAATTCAGTTCACTCTGAAGGAAATGAGAAGGTGGATATGAACTGCTTCTCTGTGCTTATAGTTGTGGTATTTTGTGAGATAGGGTGTTCGATTCTATATCTCAATTTTTTTTATGCAGAGTAAAAAAGTGAAAAAAAGGAGCTTGGGGATTGTCAATTGGTTCTTCGTGGAGATGATTTCATCAAGTCTCAATGTATTTTAGGGCACCTTTTCTTAGGCTGATTTGACTAGAGTTTTGGAAGTAGCTTTGATGAGATGGTGCTTCATCTTGGTTGGAGGGAGGGTACCTTGTAAATTTATTGCCATTCATTCAATTCTTTTGATAGTTGACTTTTTCTCAAATTTCCTGATACTTTTCATGTTTCTTATCAGGGCCCTGAGGTTAGGAGTGGTGACTTGCCACAGCCAATCAATCTAACGACAGGCCAAGAATTCTCTTTTACAATAAAGAGGGGTGTTAGCACTGAGAACAGTGTCAGTGTGAATTATGATGACTTTGTTAACGATGTAGAAGTTGGTGACATGCTGTTGGTGGACGGTATGCCATAGTCATGAAAATGCGTTTGGAATCTTTTTCTTTTTTTTAAATTTTTTTCTATTTGGATATGCTTTTCAAACCGAAATGCCATTTTGTTTCTCAGGAGGAATGATGTCCTTAGTGGTGAAATCAAAGACAGATGATTCTGTCACATGTGAGGTTGTTGACGGGGGTGAGTTGAAGTCGAGACGACATCTAAATGTCCGAGGAAAAAGTGCTACTCTCCCGTCCATTACAGGTTCTCAATCCACACTTTACTTTCTGATGTTTGCTTCTCTCATTTCCTAAGCACTGCACAATTTTTTCTATTTCTCTATGTTTAAAGAGAATGCAAACTTCTTATTTTACCTAAAATTTCAACAAATTTCAAGGTGGTCCCTGCATAATGTTCAATGTGTCTCCTACGTGAAGAGGTCTCCTGGATGCCCAAGGGGTTTAGTCTACCTAGACGATTGTCAGCTTTCACATTTGCATGAGATGCGTTCGTGTTTGCATTCACACCATATCCGTTCACAAATGACCTCTCGAATGAACGAGGACAACATTCCACCGATTAGTGGGTTTAATTCCTGAATATATCATTGCACCAGTGAATAGTCATTAATGCATATTTTTGTAAAAAAAATCTGCGAATATTTATATTATGGCTTAAAACATTGTGCGCTTATATAAATTTTATTATCATTCTATTAGAAAGGATACCCTTGCTTTATTGCATTGGCCTTAACCTGTTAGATTATTATCTTGGCCATGTAAAAAACCTTGTTTCACTGTTGTTTCAATATCTTAAGGTATCTTCAACATATGGTTGATAAACCTGGTCGATGGCATAAGAACTGTTATTGATTGTTTGACTGATTTCTTCATCCGTTAGTCTTGGAGAGGCTTTCTATGAATGTACGGTAATATTTTGTTATATTTGTTGCAGAGAAGGACTGGGACGACATCAAATTCGGTGTGGAAAACAAGGTGGATTTTTATGCTGTTTCATTTGTGAAGGATGCGAAAGTTGTGCACGAGTTGAAGGATTATCTTCGAAGTAGTAACATTTTATATTTTTCATAAGAAAAACAGATTTTTTATTACCTGCTATATTGGTTGATATCCATGTCCATTGTTTTTTTTTCCCCTCAGGTTGTGATGCTGATATCCATGTCATTGTCAAAATTGAAAGTGCAGACTCTATTCCAAATCTGCATTCTATTATTTCTGCATCTGATGGGGTAATCATCTGAATGTTCTAATCATGCCCTTCAACATCAAAATCAATTAGTTATATCCATCGAAATGGTTATTCTTACCGTCCTGACACATTTACACTTTAATAATGTCCTTTGTATGTCTAGCTTCTAAAAGAAATAAAACAATGATCCTTTTCCCACTCTAAGCCCATCATTCTTGACTCTACTTAACCGGAGAAGACCTTTTTAAGGACATTCAGTGATTTTTTTAAGAACTATTGTCCATTACTGTTTTATTTTTTAATTTCACAGGCTATGGTAGCTAGGGGCGACCTTGGAGCTGAACTCCCGATCGAGGAAGTTCCACTGTTGCAGGTAATTGTTCCCAGTTGTGCACCACTACTTTCTAGAGTTGTATCATGTACAATCTCCCAGTCTTGTACCATAATTTAGATGGTTTTTTTCATGCTTCAAAAATTGGGGATTCAGCTCATTCGTTTTTCTCATCACCCACTAAGGTAGTGGCGCAATTTTGAGGCACCGTCATTCTTTTTAACTTGTCGATCAAGTTCACTTAAATTTTGAATAGAATTCACATTTGATTCAGGTTGCGTAACACAGATCAATGACTGACCCTGGTACCCATACTGTTTGGTTAGTCCCTTTTATTAGTTGCTCTGCGATATGTATATGTTATATTCTCTTGGACAACTATCGTTCAATGATGGAATTCATCTCAATAGTAGAGAAATCTGATATTGCTTCATTATATTCTGGGTTCTAATCAGTTCATCATGTCATGAGACTTGACAGCTCATCCAGAATGAAATAAAGCATTTTGATGTGAATATCACTTTCTATGAAACGGGTAACAAAACTTGGCCTGCAAGGATAGGCATTTTTTTTTATAGATTTATATTAAAGAAGATCATCTACTAAGCATCACCGTATTGTAGCTAGGTGGTACATTGCTCTGAAATTCCTCCTCAAATGCTCCTAGGTTATCACCTGGATATTTATTTTTTTCATGATGCGGTTGGGCCATCCCTGTGTAGAAACAAAATCTTCCTTTTAGTTGGCTATTCTATCTGAAGCTTGATTCCTCTGTCTTGAATGAACAGTCAACCAATTTGTTGGATGCTGTAATTCGGTTTTTCTGTCAACATATCTTATTCAGAGCTTCCTATCATTCTGCGGATTGAGTTTCTTGTTTGTTGGGTCTTAACCAGATTCTTTCAATAATCTTTGTCAACCTGCAGGAAGAGATTATCAGAACCTGCCGTAGTATGGGGAAAACTGTTATTGTAGCCACAAATATGTTAGAGAGCATGATCGTTCATCCTACACCAACCCGGGCAGAGGTCTCGGATATTGCTATCGCAGTTCGTGAGGGTGCTGATGCAGTGATGCTTTCTGGAGAAACTGCTCACGGAAAGTACGGTTTGACTTTTCTTGCAGAGTCCTGAATCAATTCGTTCGTTTTGAATTTTTTTTAAAAATAATATCGGTCCATCCAGGGATACAACACCCACTTGGAACTTTTTCATGTCTTATTCATAATTTCTTTCTAATCACAGCAGGACTTACAACAGCAAAGTTCTATGCACACTGATGAACAGCTTTTTGAAATAAGTTAGCTTTCCAATTATTATTATTATTATTTTACTTCCCCATCCTTTTCCGGCCTTTTACCTTGTTCATTCCCATGATGGAGGCCGCTTAATAGTTTTCTTTAATCAAACTGTGAGGTCAGTTGGCATGATCGGTTGGGATCATCCTCCTGAATCAACACTATTATTAATTTACCTTGGAGGATATGAATCAGAGTTCTTTTCATTCTTTGAAGATTACTATCGAATTAACCTGTCATAGAATCAATGATACTTCCCAGAAAGGTGTTCTTATGTACATGGTAATAGGCCGTCTATAGAGTATTCCCTTTCTTGGAACATAACAAGACAGCTTTTTCTAATTATAGATTCTAACTTATAATGGATGTTTTTATATGCTCCACCTTCCTTGTCCCAATTGACTTTAAGCTATAAATCCTCTGATTATTCAGAAACTTTATAGCTCATTGTACTTGTTCATATCGATTTTAAGATCAATATCAATTTCTGGTGGAGGACAGAGAAGACAGCCAATGGCAAACATTTTCTCCATTTCTCTGTTAACTTTACTCTCAAATTTCATTGCATTTATTGATACAATGGTCATGATCATACTGCATAGCCATTGCATTCCAAAGAAAAAATTTATTCACCATTTTTCTCATTCTGCAAACCAACTAAGAACGGTTTCCCTGATGCTTTGCAGGTTTCCATTGAAAGCTGTAAAAGTCATGCATACGGTTGCATTAAGGACTGAAGCAACGATTGCAGGAGGAGAGAAACCAGTGAATCTCGGCCAGGCATTCAAGGTTGCTATTATGATCTCTCTCTCTCTCTCTCTCTCTGTGCTTGTATCATTCTGGCCCTGTTTTGGCCTTGACTCCTTTTGGACTGCACCCATTTCTGCAGAACCACACGAGCGAAATGTTTGCTTTTCATGCGACAATGATGTCCAACACGCTTGGCACATCGATTGTTGTCTTCACGAGGACTGGTTTCATGGCTATCTTACTGAGCCATTATCGGCCTTCCGGCACCATCTTTGCCTTCACCAATGAGTCAGTGCTCAATCCCTGCGACATAAACCTTCTTTCTTTTCCTTTTTCTTTCTTCTCCCACCCCTGCTCAGAATGACCTAATCGCCTGCATCGATGCCCTTGCAGGGAGAGAGTGAGACAGAGATTGGCTCTCTACCAAGGGGTGTGCCCAATCTACATGGAGTTCTTGGAGGATGCAGAGGAGTCCTTTTCTGCGGCTTTAGCCTACTTGAAGGTAATCCTTGGTTATGCATATATTTTTGGCGTTGAATACAAAGGTCTGCTTATCTAGGTTCGGCATTTATAGAAATATATGACTGATTGGACCAGCCAGACAGGAGATGTTTGACCTTGAGAGCTGGCCAGTCTTGATCAGATTGTCCCATTCTACCCCGATACATAGTACATGATAAATCACTCTAAAGTCAAACGTTTCGGGGTATACCCATCATAGATAGATAGATGTTTTCTTTCGGATGATCATTAGAAACTGAACCCGTTGACTTTTCTCTGTTAAAAATCCTGCGCTTGATGGGGCCGCACCCGTATTTTTCCTCAGACGCCGCAGCATATGTTAAGACTTCAACGTTCTGTCTATTTATGGGTTGTTTATGCTTGTCAGAAACACGGCATGGTCAACGAAGGTGAGGAGGTCGCCCTTGTTCAGAGCGGCAGGCAGCCCATCTGGCGGATCCAGTCAACGCACAACATCCACGTCAGGAAGGTCTAGCGGCGGTCCTCATAATCGTCCTCCTGACTGGTGACGAAAGGTGTGACTTCATCCATTAGATTTAGTCTCTGGTTCTGATTTATCAGCTTCCCTTGGAACTAGAGAGCTTCTTAGTCAGCGAGGTTGACCCACAGCTTGATTCGGTTTGACTTCATCTCTCTCTCTCTCTCTCTCTCTCTCTCTATCTCTATCTTCGTGCTTGCAGCTTCTTAGTGGGCCGGATTTATTTACTCAGTGCCAGTGGTTGGGGGCATTTTCGTCAATCCATGGGTTTTTTAAAACGGACAACTCCCCCGCCCCGCCCTGGCTCGTTTAAAGCCTCCTCCCTTCGCCAACGGTCGTCTTCGACCATCGTCTTCGTCCTCTTTTCCCTTCCTCTTCGTTCTTGAAGAACCCTCCGGCCATCTCCCCCCCCTGCGAGAGATAGAGAGATAGAGATCAAGATTTCAGCCGGTGACATGGCCGGTAGATCCCCGCAGGTGGTATTCCACGTCTTGGAGATCACCCTCATCTCCGCCCAAGACCTGAAGCCGCCCTCCAATTCGGCGATGGCGGCGAGTCAACCCCGGATGAAGACCTACGCCGTGGTGTGGGTTGACCCCGCGACGAAGCTACGGACTCTGATAGACTGCGTGGGAGGGGAGAACCCCACGTGGAACGAGAAGTTCCTCTTCCGGGTGCCCGCGGGGTTCCTCATCGGCGACTCCCCTTCCGCCGTCCATGTGGAGATCTACGCCGTCGGCCGCCTAGTTGACTCCCTCGTCGGTGCCGTACGGTTCCTAGTGGGCAACGAGCGGCTCCTCTCCAGGCCCCTCGGGGAGCCCTCCTTCGCCGCCGTCGGGATCCGCCGCCCCTCGGGGCGCTTCCGAGGCGTACTCAACATCGGGTCTGCGATCCTCCCCGTCCGCCACGTGTCCACCGTCGCGGAGGAAGCCATTGCGAGGAGCGGCGGAGATGCGACGGGTTACAGGGTTTTAATGGGGGACGGCCTCAAGATTCGCCGCCCACCGCCCGTGGTGCTGCCGCCGCCGCCGCGGGCGCTGAGGGAGAGGAATAAAGGTAGGGAACAGGGGCCCGGCGCGGCGGGGAAGGGGAAGAGAGAGAATGGAAAGGGAGGAGGCGGCCTCTGCGGGCTCGGCTTCCAGAGAAGGAACTTGCCGGAGCCGGCGGATCAGAACTCCTCGCCGGCGGAAAGCGCCGCCGGCGGAGGCTCCCCGTCGAACTAGCCGCCATCTCCTCACAAGTAGCAGTAATTAAAAGTAAGTTCCCACTTCTTTCATCTCTGCTTCCTTCCCTCTCTACATTTTTGTTCTCTCTCTCTCTCTCTCTCTCTAATCGGTCAGGAAATGAATGAAAAGTCAATAGAATCAGGAAGTCAAAACTCGTTTATTAGAATAAAATTCACGTTCCCAAGTGGAGGGAAGGTCTCCTCTCGTCCGCCGATCTCCTCCATTCCCTCGTTCTCCTTCAATAATCCCACCTGGTAGTAATTAATATACACAGTCGAAGAGGGAGAGGGGCGCCCTCTCAACCATACCTGAATTCTGCAAGACCCTCCAAGGCCCTGGCTCTCTGCTCCACCTCCATTCGCCAGGCAGCACTGTGGGCAAGAAGGCAACCGAGCATTGACCCCCCAAGCGGCGGTCAACGGCTTCTTCTTCGAGTCAACTCCTCCATCTTGCTCAACAGCTTCGTCCAGCCATACCGCCCATGCATCCCGTGGTTCTTCCGTGGAAGATCTGGTTGTAGGGATCAAGCTTCCGACCTGGCGGCGCCGGCGGCGGTGAATGACGAGAGGAGGCCGACCCCCGGGACGGGCAGCATGTCGCCGAAGGTCGACATGGCGGCGGCCGACCGGTCCTTGAGCTTGCCGACTTGGGCGTCTGTGAGCATGGAGCCCAAGCGCGAGGTGCTCTCCCCGAATCTGCTCCCCACCTGGCTCGCGCACCATAACAATTCACAGAAGAGATCATGTTAGCACCAGAAAGAAAGAATTTCTTGATCCCCGAAGAACTGATTTAGGATTTTTCTTCTGAATTTGGAAGCATGGAGCACTTTTCCGAATATTCTTGATTTATTTTTTTTCTGATTTCATGACATCACGATGAGAAATTCTTAAACCGGCAATTCCCTTGTTTTTATAAAAAGTAATATAAATACCATTTTTCCTTATTTTAATGACGCCAATAAATCAGAAATTAAGGCAAAAATCTGAGGGGGCAGAGAGGATCATCTGCTACCTGCGTCATGAAGGACTTGAAGAGAGGTGTTGCAGCGCCGAAGCCGAGAGCATCGTCGAACTCTGACTTGGACGACCGTTCACCGTTGACGTATGGCTTCCAGGTGCCATCTGGAAACCCCGCCAGTTGTGATCTTGTCGAACCTTTTGACGATTGAATTGGCCCACTGAGACGAGAAAAATACGAGAAGAATCCATATCGTTATATCCTTTTTTTTTAATCAGTTTCAAGTGTTAGTGAGGGTTTTCATTGTACGTAGGGAGGGGGGTGATCTACCATAAGTATCTTAATGATCTACCCTTTTTAGTTAGAAAAAAAATCAACAAATATATTGCCAAACAGCGATTGTAAGAACCAACTACCAAAAAGGAAATAATTTGAGGAAAAAAGTCAACCAAAACGGAGAAAAACAGAGAGAGAGAGAGAGAGAGAGAGAGAGAGAGAGAGATGGGTGCAGAGATAACGGGGAGAAAACCCATAAAAAAAAACCCCAACATCTAACATTATATTATATGAATCCATTGGACCGATGATGAGAGCTTGAGAAGAGTTGACGCAAAAGGCAGGCAATAAGGATGAAACCTGATTGGTAGATATTTAAACCGTGGAACCGTGAAGCCCCGAAGAATATTCGACTCTGTGTTTGACTTCGTGGGCAGTTTCTGAACAACCTCCGTGTGCATGCGATTCAACTGAACGAAGAACCCGAAGAGGACAGCATATCGTTTGTATGACTGCTTCTCATTCTCCCAGAGATACGGTTCATACCTGCAATCAGTTAGAAATAAAATAAAATAAAAAGATGTTAGAAATAGGGAATAACAGCATTTATAATGTGGTAAGCAGTTGACTTTGATGCTAATAGAGCACTGTCCCTTACGTAGCCCAGTCTATGGGATCCAGCCTTTGTGAAAGCAAGCTGATGAATCTCATCACGCGTTCAGAGGCGGCAGGATTGGGCAGAAACTGAGACTGATTTCGCCTGAAAGAAGGCTTTGCCGTCTCAGATTTTGATTGATCATCCTGCCCATAATCTCTGCCCCCAGACAGAATATCGGCTGCAAATCGTAGGTCCAGCAAGACTTGCAGAGCTCCTTTTTCTGAAACCGCAGGATGCCGATCTGTCCCGGCAGAGAGAAAATCCTCATAGGTGATCAATAACTACAAAAACCCAAAAAAAAAGTCAACGGGGGTTGACAAAACATTTCAAATAAATATTATCCGATGAATATGGGCAGACAAAATGCTATCACTTCACCTGAAATGAAGTAATATGAGGCCTATCCGTCCCACAAAACGGCTGGAGGGTAAGAAAAATAAACTTCACTTCACCTGAAGTGGAGTTTTTTAAAGCTGTGCAACTAGGGATTGAATTGCTAGGCCAGGTGTGAGACGAGAGCCAGATTTCGTGGGAGTGCCACCAAGGATAGGCTAAATCGGATTGTTTCGTATTATTAATAAGTTTAATGTATAAATATGCCTCCTTACAGGAAATATTTACCAAGATCCACTAATGCGACGTTCAAGGATAGGCATGCAAATGTTCAGAAGATTATTAGCCATCTAGAGACATGATTATTCGCCAGATCGCATACATTGGACGGATGTTCAAAAGATTCGTTATATAAATCCACATTTTATTCTAAAAAGAAGCCAAGAATCGCACAGAAGAAGAACCCACCCCCTGGGAGCATAGCAAAATAGCTCATACAAAGATCCGCAGGGACACATTCCAAATGGTGGCTGTTTAGAGACATGATTATCCATTAAATAGAGTACACAGGATGTTCAAAAGTATTTTCTTTTAGAGACTCTGATTTACTTTGAAAAACTAGGCAAGAAAATATAGGAGCCGCATTCAGGGAACACATTATTTGAAATAGTTTCAATAAATTGCTCTTGTTATTGGATTTATGCTCTAATCAGATGCCTCTGACTTTTTGCATGATGCACTGGATTCACACAGGCTCAAAGACAAAAGCTTCTTTCGCTGCTAACACATATCATGGGGACGGAAGATGGAATGATAATGAAAATTAGGTATACATCTGATGGCAAGCTAAATCATGTACCTTCTCAAGTAGTTTGCCAGCAAACATTTGTAATGTAGATTTGTCGAGGACATGGCCTCCAACTCTGTGGATCTCTCGGCATGCTTGAAAAAGAAAAGAGGTGATATAAACGGAAGGCATGGAAGGAAGAGTGATCTTCATTTCCAGAGGGCCTTCGCCAGACTCTTCTTGTTTGACCATGGTTACCTCCCAACCCTGCATCACGAGCACCATGTGGCCAATATTTTAAAAAAGTTGTCCAAGGGAACAGCATATAAGTTCAAATCAATTGGCTTATGACGATGGGTGTAACACATGGCATGAATATTGTAGAGAAGATGAATCGGTGAGGATGAGAAGATGATGAAGAGCTTTTCTTCTACATCTTTCTTATTTTCTATTCAGCTTTTAGCGGAAAAATTAAACAAAAAGTTTGCATCAAATATCGCAGAAAATGATGCAACAGTAAAACAAAGCAAAGACAAATGATTCGAGGATATCACATATCAGACTAATTGGGCATAGAAAAGTGAAACTAATGCTAGTGAATGCAAAATCTATCATATATGATATTTATATATATACAGATATACACACACATATGATGGATCCAAAGCCACACCATCCACATGATGAAATTGCAGAAACACCTGTTCCTAAGAATTTCTCGTCACTTGAGTCGACCCTATAAGAAAACTGAAAACTAGAGATTTCTGAAAGTATTTCACTCTCATTGGAAGTTTCTCCAGTTAACATTACGGGATATTATAAAATATCCAAGAGAATTAGAATAGAACTGATTTGACTGGTTTCTTCCAATGGGTGCTATGATCACCTCAAAATGGTATGATACTGTGTAGCACATTTAAACAATATCATGTTAACACTGTTAAAGTTAGTGGCCAAACAAAATTAAAAGTAAGTACCAATGAAAGTAATAGTTCGAGATTGATGACGACTTGTTTTTTTTTTAGATTAAGTAACCTGAGACTATTCTAACATGTCTCCCTCTCATACCAAATCAACCTTTGGACTCTGTCATATGTAGATGACATAAATACAATGTAAGCGGTCCAAAAGCAATCATCAATTCTGATGCTTTGTTAAGATCATTGAGTTGTATAATTCAAAACCAAATAGAAACAAGTACACATTTTGTCTGAACTGATAGGAAACTATTCAAATACACAACTTCAGCCGACACAGAAGGTACACAATCTCGAGCATAATCAGGGTACGAATATTTCATACAAAGTTTGACCACTGTTGCTTGATCTTGACCATGATGGTGTGATATATAGCTGAAAGGTAGCCAACGCTAAACAAAAACATCTTACATTTTATACAGACCGTCAAATTCCAAGAACTGCTTATTTCAACCATACAAACCTACTATGCAATCGCAGAAGTCAACTGATTGACAGAAATCTCTCCTTCCATTGATATATTCATTCACAAGTTAACCCAGCATCTAGGGGCAATTCATAGTTCTAATTCGCATTTCTGGATGAGATAGGAAGTGGAGCCTTACAAACATAAATGAAGATTATAGGTTTAGCAGGGTATTTCCTATCCAAAAACCCGATTTGGATAGGAAGTCCAATGATTGGCCGTATTGAAAAGAACTGAAAGACATTAGCTGGCCAACATTAGGTGATTTCTGCCATTTGAATGCAAAGAAAAATCCAAATCAACCAGATTTGTCGAGCTTGACCACTCCTGAACACATCCGGATTTGGATCTACACGTGCTATTATAGTTGGACTAATGACTTTCTTGTTTAAAGGTGGGTCTACAAAACAAGATTCTCGCATATCATAAGTGAAGAATTACAGGAGGTTGATTGCACGTGCTTCTGAGGACTCAGATTTCAAGGGACATGATAACCCATCAATTGCGAGTAGATATGGTTGGGTCATCATGTAGCACCGTCATTACTGACTGAAGTCCATGAACGAACTGAAGAACCACCGAGAACTGTCAGTACATATGTTTAATTGGAACGGCCCTTGAATTTTCCTCTACAGTCAGTTGGAAATTTCCATATCTTTGAAGAAAACAAAAAGAGATGTGAAGTAATGTGTATAGCATTTGGTAGTTAGACCTAATGTCCCAGATTCATTTTGAACCTTATCTGAAAAGAAGACAGAAGAAGAAATTGGGATTCAAGGGTATGTGCTGTGGGTCTTTCAGTAAGAAAGAGAATAATTTTGGCAAAAAGCACGTGGTTCTCACTAACAGGGAAAAAGAAACGGCAAAAGCGAATGAAGACGTTGGCAGAGTTTTTAAGGACAACAGGATCACCACACCCCCACCTGTCTGTCCCCTTACACAGACACACACACACACACAACTGGACAGGATGACCATCCCTATGCATAAATGTCCTTAAACAAATACGACCATTGATCACAATAGAGAAGTCTCGGGTCGCCAGATCACATTTCTGGCCACCCTCTCTTTTCGTAAGGCTCCCAGAGAAAAGAGGACAATGTCAAACATGATTTCAGTTCACTTTCCTCTCCTCTTTCTCCAGCACTAAGAAAGAAAAGGAAAGGAAAAATATATGAAACTACAAAATACATTTTAGGGTAAAATGTTACAAAATACAAATGCACCATGGCAAAAAAGTCAAACTTACAAGGAGAAACACAGACAGCACCTAGGAGATATTTATAATCTTAAGAGAACGGCAAAATTTACCACATGAAACTAAAGAAAAGACCAAACTTGAGGCCCTGACAAATATGGACTGCCCCGAGTTGAAGGTATCTCCTAATGTAGTCAGCATAAACTTCTCAGTAATTATACAATTACAGTGAAAAATATTTATCCCATGTTTTACCAGGAATCGTAAATAGTCAACCCATACAGTATTGCAATACACCTATTTTCTCAGTTTGCTTTAAGAAATGGACGCCAAATTCCAAGTAGTTAAGCCTTCGAAAATGGACTCATTCAAGTTACAAGTAGCAAGCCTAGACTGACGTTGAAGATTGGCAAAGAGACTGATATACCTTCACCAGTGGCCATGTGCCAGGGGTTTGGAACATAAACCGGTATCAAGTTATTTAACTAGAAGTTCTCGAGAAAGTATCAGAAGTATACGTCCATTCCACAATGAAGAGATATTCTAATATAATACAACCAGTAACATTCATGCTTTGTTTGATCTCCCTCACGATTTGCAATAGTTGAAATATAGGTAGTTGACAAAGATTGAAATGAATTTGTTCATTTATGATCAACTTCTATGGATCCTTATATATACCACACTAAAGACGGCTACCAATTCAACTTCTTCTCATATACCATATTTATTTCCTCACATATCAGCTATCAAAGCATGACAAGATGAATAATTTTATAGACAATTGGAAAACTTCTGTCTGTCACTGGTGGCATATATTCATTTCAGAGTATTGATCACGTGTCCTCCTATTTCATCCAACCAATTTAACTATGGATCACGTTAAATCATGATGTGTATGTATCATGGCCTACATGACAATTAAAATTTCTCTGTTTACTGATCCTACTGCATATTCAACGATAGCAATGGCCTCTCTTCTACACAGTTTGGAATTTCATTTTAATCTATTTTCCAAGACTAGCATGTTATGTGTTTCTTCCTCTAATTACCGATTAAGCCTAGCATTTCGCTCCAATAGAAAAGTTTCGATGAACGCAAACTTTGGTTCATCTTCTTCATCACCCTCGCAGACAAAAGTTCTAACTGAACACCATTTAACCGCTCTCTTGTGTCTAGTTTGGTTTGGGGTTTCCATATCTAAGGAATCTTTGAGAAGATATACCTTGGATGCAACATAAACCTAAGAATTCCATAATAATTAACAGCGCGAAAACGTCAGGAATTTTTGAAATGTTTATTTAAATTTATACGACATTTGCTGTCATAAAAGGTTATTACTATAAAATATTTGAGAAAAAATAAATAAAGAAAGTAAAGAAATGCCAATAACATGAGCAGGATTTACTTACAAGCAGTGAAGTCGTCAAAGATAGTGCATCATCTTTTTTAACGTCTTCAGAAAGAATAGTGGCCAATCCATCAGACACCCATGATATCCACAAGCTATGAGCCTTGATGCAGAGATCTCGCAAGGACTTCATTAAAGCATCAAGCTTTGGCTTCATACTATCGTCCAGTGGAAATAAAGCTGCAGCAACAGAAATTGTTTGCCTTCGAGGGCTAAGGGTATTTTCATTCCTTCTGCTTCTAGGGCTCGGAGGCACTGTAGAACTGAGCCCAGTTGTAGAATGCCTTGAAAAGGATAACTGCAGGTTACCAAACCCTGAACTGCTTGTTTCTTTCACCCACTTTCGTGGGGAACCAAGTATAATTGGTATGTGACTCGAGTGGTTACGAATTGCAAATAGGAGTCGCCCAACAAAGAGAGCCCTTTCAACTATTATAGAGGGTGGCTGAGAATTCCGCACCCCATTTTTGTCTCCCAACAAAGAAGACAACTGCCCAAGCTCATCTTCTAGATTCTTCAGCAAAGTTGATATTGTTGTGAAACACTTTTGCTGAAGGAATGGAGCTAGCTCCTTTAATCTAGGTGCAGAATTATGAGAATCTATAAAGCAAAGAAGGTCCTCCAAAATAAAACCACATTTAGCATCCAAAGTATCCCTAATCGAGCTAACTTCAGGCCCAAAATAAGCACTGAGACAGTTGCGGAAGTCGTTCTCATCAACTGTTTGTTTGGGTACAAACCCAAGTCCTGATTTTCTAGGATTTGCCTCAGAAAACCAAATTCCACCCATTGTCAATGGCCTCTTCAAGTACGCCCGGAAATCATTAACTTCTTCAGGGTCAACTACAATCGACTGAACAGATTTCTTTACATCAATAGTTATGCTTAACTCCCCAAATCCTGCATTCACAATTTCTTTCATTTTCTGAACAAATGCATCTTCTAACGTATCTTCCAAGATATCTTTCTGGTCCTTCAAGACTAGCCCACAGATCTGATTCCAAGGTGACTCATTTTCGGTACCAAAAACATTCTTTAGCCACAGATCTAGGGTCCCTTCCAAATCTTCCCGACAATCTAGTGTCTGCCGGATGAGTTTCTCAGCTGATGCCAGTCCTTCTCCAGTCCCAACACCGTCGATAAGACGTTTTTTGTTTGGAACTGAGCCAAAAATGTCGGCACAACAATTCTTCAACCACAACGAACAAGACTGGGCCACATACACCGGATCTAGTACGTCCATGATAGATTCCAGCTTCTCCCTGTGCATCTTCCATAGTTTGACCTCCTCCTCAGGGTATGGGATCCCACCGAACAATTGTGAGCCAGGAGGTGTTCCCAGCACAGTCTTGTAAAACAACGGCAAGTCACTGAACACTTGTAGAAAGAGTTCCCCAACCTGACCCAGAGTAGACCTAATTATCCTTACCGCGTCGCACAGAGTCGAAAAGACGCGATCAGGGTCTGGAGAAGCAACAGCAGTAAATCCCCCTATTTTTTGCCAGATCCAGGACCTCCTTGAGTCCAAGAAGATGCTGAGAGCCGTCTTCGGATCTAGATTGTCAATTACCGCAACGGCGGCAAGCGCGTTAGCATACGCCCCGATTAGAAGTCCCTGATCAATCAGCCTCTCCCGGCTCCTCTGCGAGATCTGACCCTTCAAGCTCTCCACGTTCGCCCAAAGCTGCCGGAGCATAGGGAACTTGGAAAGAACGTCACGGTCAGCGTTCTCACCGCCCTTAATCAGTCCGTGTACCACCCTCGCTCGCAGGTATCTTCCGGAGGCCTCCAAGAACATTGACTCGTCCAGGCAGCCCCAAATGTTCTCAGAAGTATCCACCAAGTACTTCACCCGGCTTGCAATCCCGTAAACCCTCACACGAGCAGGGTTGGCGCCGGCGAGGTGCGGAGAGGATCCAGACTCCGCCAGAGCAGACAGGGAGCGAATTGCGGCGTCTATTCCATCCAGATTATTAGAGATCGATTCGCAGGAGGTCTTCATGAGGACGATTGTATCGGCGGAGTCGATGAGATCCCGGTAGCTCTTCCCGACGAGTTGCCGGAGCTCCTCCTTCTTCTCCTCGATCTCCCCCTTGGTGGCCACCTCCACCGCCCGGATCTCGGCGATCTTCTTCGTCCGGAAGAGTGACTCTGCATCGCGCGTCGCCATGGCAGCGGAGCCCTCCGCCGACGGCCGAGACATTGTCCTCAACCGCACACCAGAACCAGCGGGAGCGTCTCTCGCATCTGCAGATGCATTCGGCGACTGTGATTCCAACCGGGGAGGAAGAAGGAAGACGAAGAAGAGAACATGGGCCTATTATACCTCCCCAGAGCTGTTTCGGGCCCAACCGTGGCGACGGGCCCAATCAGTAGAATCTGTTTGAAAAGAGAAGATGGGCCCGTTGCATCTCCTATAGCTGTTTTGGGCCCAATGTTTATGGGCGGCCCAATTATAAGACTCCGTTCGAATCTTGGTCTTTAAAGAGGATTTTCGAAAGAATCCTGCAGAAGTGGGAAGATCGTCGTCCCCCTGTAACTCCATGGCTGGAGCGAGATGGGGAAGGTGAAGGGCCGGCAGCCCGGCTGATGGCGTCTTTTCGGTGGCTGCTGCAGCTCCACAAGGACGTTCCGAAGGCGGCCCGCTTCTACTCAGAGGGGCTGGATTTCAGCGTCAACGTCTGCACCCTCAGGTGGGCTGAGCTCCAGAGTGGCCAATTGAAGCTTGCCCTCATGCAGTCGAGCAGGTCCGTCTTCCACTTTCTCGGAATGAAATCAGTCCGGCTTAAGGTTTCATGCTCAGAATGAGGAGATCATTTTTGTCTCTGCCGCCGGATTTTGTCTGCTGCTGAAGATGGATGCGTGAGGTACGATTTCAGAGTGGCCCCTTGAAAATCGCCCTAATCCGATCGAGCGAGTCCAGCTTCCGCTTTCATTCTCCAAGGGATCATTGCAGTTTCTGCTGCAGGATTCTGTTGGCTGCTACCGACGAATGCGTCGGGAGGCACTGCTTCCGATCTTCCTGATTCATCAATATGCATTTTTGCTTCTTCCAATCCGAGGTTCAGGGCATAACATATATAATAATTTCATAGTTGAGGTAGATTCTAGCCATTTAGACGCTGTCGATCCATCTCATTGGCTTAGATGCAGCCAGTGTCTTCAGCAATTCTCTTTCTTGTACGATAACCTAGGTTCTCCGATAAGCAAGAGTTCTTGTACAAGCTTCGATCCGGTCCCTCCTCCTCGTTAATTTGCTATGAGAGTTTAAGAATGGCATTTCTGGGTTTGGTCCACTTCCACTTTCAGTCTTCTTTTATTCTATGTGATTTGACGAATCCAATGACGAGTCTGCTACTGCTTGTAATCTTCTACCAGTAAACAGCTCGTCTTTAGTGATCTCAGTATCTCCTCTATATTTCATGATCATTTGGAATAAGATCTTCTGTTCTCGTCAAACTGTGAGCTAAAGATATGAATTATGAGTTACTCATATCAAGGCTGGAATCTGCCGCAGGAAGGGAGTACTGATCAACGATAAACTAATTGAAGTGACCTTCTAATTATTAGTCTATGATAATTTATTTATCTCCCCAATCATTTCTGGGTAATGCCCTGATCATAATTCCGTTTTTTTTTTCCTTTTTTCCTTCGCAGGGATCTTCCCATGCAGAACGGATATTCATCCATGCTGTCCTTCACAGTGGCAGACGTCAATAGTACGGTGACCAAGTTGATGGCTCTCGGAGCAGAGCTGGATGGCCCCATTAAACATGAAATCCACGGCAAAGTATGGTTTTCTTCGAAGATTTAGGAGTAATTCCAACCTGGGTATTAGTAAACTTATTCAATTTTTCCGTCAATAATCTGTGTAGATTGCTTCAATGCGGTGCATCGATGGGCATGTGCTGGGCCTCTATGAACCTGCGTGAGAAGTAGAGTCAACTGCATTGGTAGAATCTTTAACCGGATTTTTTTAACTCCTCAAAAAGCTGAGGCTGTGCTTGAAGTTAACGTCGAGTTTCTTAGAGGGGTTTGACTTTGATGAACTATGATACGATCCTGTGCAGATGGGGAAGTTACTCCGTCGCTTTTCTCAAGATCTATCATTTATTTCAATATATTGAGATTGGACTATGCGATGGCGGGCTGATCAGTTCAGAGGAGAAGCTATGCACATCTCTACAATGGCCATTTCTATGAAAGAGCGCTCTTATTCTCCAAATTTTCTGGGGGGTGAAGGTGCCCAGGTCGGGAAGTCAACGCCGACCAAGCTCGGTAGAATGGGTGGGCCTTTTTTCGAGTAACTGATGGGGTGGGTCTCTGTGTTTGGAACGCACAAAGAGTTTTGATTCGAATAAAATCACGATTTTTTTTTTGCTGCAATAATATTTATATTGTCTCGTTCAATGTTTCCGTAAATGAAGCACATCTTTAGTGGCTCAAAAATCGATTATCAGATATTCGGCTTCTTAATCGATTTACCTCCCTTGGTGATTCTACTACATGTATCCTACCTACCTATTAGATTCTGGCTGTTTCCACAAGAGTTCGCTCTCTCTCTCTCTCTCTCTCTCTCTCTCTCTCTCTCTCCTAGGTAGACTTTCTCTCTCACACACTCTCTCTCTCTCTAACAGACGAACAGGCTAAGTGTCAGAAGCAGAAGACCCAGTGGGGCACTCCATCGTGGACAAACTTATAGAAATCACTGTAGCGTAAACGAGGACTCTCTCCCTTCATAACAGATGAACGTGCAAAGCACAGATGCAGAAGACGGGACTCGTCTACTACTTCTCTCCCTTGATCTCCAGAACGAACAAACGTGTCTAGTCTCAGACGCAGAGAAACGGGAACCTCTCTCTGCATCAATGACCGACGTTTCTGGTCTCAGAATCCCATCATTAACCCACCTTCGTTGACAAATTGTGGTGCAAATCATTGAAGCGTAAGCGGGGATTCCGCTCCCTCTATCAGGCTGTCGTTCAAGTTCCGAAGGATAACATGGGCATCCCTCTCTCTCTCTCTCTCTCTCTCTCTCTCTCTCTCTCTGTCTCTCTACACCTCATGGGGGAAGTGTTTCTGGCTGTCAGAGGTAGAAAACGAGCTATCCCCCTCTGATGAACAAAGAAGAGTGCAAATCACTATGCGCAAAAGAGGGAATACGATCTCTCCCCACTCACAGACTTCCGATGTTCAGAAGCATAGAACAGGATTCCTCTCTCCCTCTCTATCATCGATGGTGCCGGAACCTTCAGAAGAAGAAACCGGGGAAGTGGGTGCGCGGAGAAAGAGCCCAGATTTGCACATCATCGTCGCTCTTCTTACCGTACGCAACTCGAAACCCGGAGGATACCGAGATGAGATCAGGAACCAGAAGCTGTCTCTTCCAAGCCAGTAACCAGCCGTTAAACTCTGAGGGACAAGATCATATTGGGGGGCGGGGAGACAAGCCGGTAGATGCCTCTTACAGAGCTTGCAAGAACAATGAAGGGAATTATGACAGGCACATGGACGACACAGCCGGATATACGCCCAGTACCATCGAAACTATATAGATAATTTCCTTGCATCCTCACCAGCAAGAGCTTACAGTCGGCATCCTCTTTTGCCTATCTTAACGCTACGATAAATATCATGCTTGCTTCTTAAATCTAGGGTTTTCTTCAGCCATCTGGCATCCAGCTGGTCCACAGCTAGCCTGAAGGCATAAACTTCATAAGAACATGGCAATGGCGTTCGCCTTCGTCATATCGATATACTTGATAGACATTAGGTCGTAATATCTTACGACCCAATGTAGCAAGTCGAGGCCGCAGATTCGGCATATTTAACATATCAAGGAAGAATTATCAAAGATTAAGACGCGCTGTACGCGGGGGCAATACCGGCAGGAAAACCTAGAATGAAAACGTCTGTCAAAGAAGGGCGAAGAAAGCGGGTGCCAAAGGTGTCATCATCATCGACACAACTCGATATACAGCAAGGGTTTTCCCATACGTTCTACACAAGATCAAGATGCGACAATGAGCACCTACGGTGTCTGATCAGACTCAGCCAGATCACGCGAGCAATATGAAAGTCCCGTTTCACCCGACATGTAAAATAAAGCACGTCTATCAATCTTGAGAGAAATCTCCTAGCAGACTGCAACCAGATGCTTCAAGAGAACCGAGTGGCACTCATCCAACTCGACTACCAGGCTGATACGATCTCCGTTCTTTTCTCGTCGATCATCACTCGTCACAGCAGTATAGTACATCGGCTGGCCGCGTATTACTTTCTACAGCAATCCTGTAATCACGTTGAAAGAATAAGACAGATAGCACTTGAGAGAAGCCGTGATCTCGAGAAATTAGCACAGATAGGAAAGAAGTCCTGGGACGAAACATTAGAGAAGGGGGAGAGGCTGTAGAAGGTGAGGGAGCTCCCTTCAGTCCAAGCACAGCCGGCGAAGAACCCGTGTTATCACCCGCATCATCCACTCAACTGCCAAGCCCGCTCCCGAGGCCCGGCTTGGAAGTTGGATGAATGAGTCGGCAGATAGCGTAGTTCTACGGCCACCTGAGAGTGGACAGAAGGAAGCTCTCTTCCTCTCCAAATACCAAAGACGACGAACGCTGCTACAACTCCTTCAACAGTGAAGGTTAAACTTGACCTGCGCGGAGAGACAGGCAAATGACGAAACCGAGTCACGCAAGCAAGGTTAGAAGGACGGGAGAAAGGTAGAAGGATGTAACGGGACCCTCGTTTACCACCGGAGACGTATGGGCGCCACTGGACTGTAACCCGCAAGATCCTGGAGCAATGAGCATGTTTAAATAGCTCGTGGGGGTGATGGGCATCTCTCCTCTCTTGATTAAAAAAATAGATTATCAAAATCTCGTGTTTGACGTGCAGGAGCTAGCTGTTATACAGTCACAGAGCAGGTCTCTATTCCCTCTCTCTCTCTCTCCCTCTCCTCTCTCAATATGGTGGGGTTCAGACGGTACAATTATGTTATCGTGCTTCCTTCAACTCCGCATCAATTTGTCCGTGTTCTCCGCTCTATTGAACCCTACACAGTTCAAATCAATGGCGGACAGTAGACATCTACAATGGAATTCACCACCGTCCCGGCGGTGAGCCAGCCGCAGCAAAAACGGAGCTTACCGAGCATCGATAAATTTACGACACTCGCGTTGTTTCTCTGTCCAGGCTTCAATTCGTGGCCATGATCTCGTCTGGCTAGAAAACAGTCTCAAAGGCCAGACGAGGCGCAGGTAGAGATAGATAGCTAGGTAGAGAGAGAGAGAGAGCAATTCAATACATGGAAGCGAGTTGGCCCTTGTGCCTTGCGGCGAACCCGGGAGAGGAACGGGGATTGGTCTCGGAGTCCGGAGGTTTCTCCGGGGAGTGCAGTCTGGAGGTGACCTGCAGAAGAGTACGGCCTGGGAGTGGTCTTCACGGCCATTATCGCATCTAACCAGCGAAACAGCAGGCTTTAAGGATTAGGGTTCGGCACTGCTGTTTTTCATCGGTGTTAGCACACGGTGGTAATTTTCAGCGGCCGGAGAAGGACAACACAGCCTCGTGTCCTCTCTTTCCGGCTATGTTAAACACCGATGAAACCCTTAGAACGGAAGCTCGGGCCAGACGTTAGGAATGAACCTCGAAAGTTTCCTCCAGTAGAGAACCCGTTGGAAGGGTTAACTCGAAGGCAAATGAGCTTGAGAGAAAGAGAAAAGTCAAAGCTGATCGGTCTTATCAGAACACCTTTCCCCCCGAGGAGAGCAGGGCAAAGTATACCGCACGGAATACTGAATACTGAGTTGCCACCCTTTCCTGCGGTAAAGCGCTGCTTCGCTGCTAGAGAGAGAGAGCTGTTTGGTACTGTTTGGTCTAATCAGACTACTCTTCCTTGCCTCAAAACAGCACCTTCCATTGGATACAGCAATGAACATTACCCAGTGACGATCATCATTACAGCATAACAGCTTGCTTCGACAACACGCAGAGAGAGAGAGTGCATCGGTCTTATCAGATGGTTCTTTCAGCAATGAGCTGGCTTCTCACTCATCCAGCACAGCATCTGCTTCGCCGTCAGGGTAAGCGTGTTCCACTTCCGGCGATCTATCTCACTAATACGGGGACAAGATCCACCTCGGCGTATCAGAGAGGAGTTGGAACTTGAAATTTCTTGTCTCACGGGGAGGGAGCAAGAAATAAAGAGATCGAGAGTTCAACTTGCTGTTCCTCGCCAGACTTCCTGTCATCTCACCCGGAGCTTCACCGTTAGAGCTAAATAAAAATCGGCAGCTAGACTTGATGCGTCTTATCGGATTCTTCTGTCTCCCCGCACAACTCCTTCGCCGTCACTGGGAGAGAAATAATGTCATCCAAACTTGCCGTGTCTTCTCTCCATCAGGGCACAAGATTCGCTACGGGGTTAGAGAGAGAGAGGGGGATTGGGAGTTCAACTTGGTCTGTCTTATCAGATTTTTTTTCTTTGTCCCAAACAGTGCATGCGGTCTTTTCAACACAAAAGCCTGCAAGTTCTCTCTCCGAGTAGCCTCCATCTCAACGTCCACGTCCAATCATGCCTTGTCCTTTCCCCACCCTACACCCCTACCCCTCCCTCCTCCTACTCCCTCTAAACCAGGCACACCGCCGCAGTGATCCGTGACGATCCCCTCCGCCGTGCTGACGGCGGATGTCCCGTCGGTGGCCGTCAACTCGGCGGAGCTCCGGTCGCAGCGCCCACCAGCGGTGTCCATCAAAACCCAAGGATTGAATCAATTTAAGGGTCATCGTACGATCCCTTAAAAAGAGATTCATGCAGGCGACCGGACGAGGCCCTCCTTCCTTCCCCCGTCGTCTTCGCGGTTCAAGATCATCATCACCTCCCCACGTGAACGCTGCCGAGGCGTTTGACGAAAACCGTACTTGAAGAACTATGCCGAGTCAATGGAGAATGGATGGTTTTGTACCTCATATTGTAGCACTTATCGATGCCCATTAAGAAATATTGCAGGTTTTCTGAAGATGGTGAACGGACGTGGTTTACCTCCGGTGGGCGTAGCCGTAGACTGATTCATGAAGAAACTCAGATAAAGAGAGAGAGAGGAAGAAATGGAGACAGCGATTGATGGATAGAGAGAGAGGGAGGAGGGAGGAGGGAGTGAGTGAGTTGGGTCCGTCCGTCTGAGCTCAGAAATGGCCGTTGCTTGTAAGCTTCTGCATAAAGAAATCATGGCCGCAGGGGTGAGAATCAGGAGAACGACTGCCAATGCCACGTCCCTCCGAGAGAGAGAGAGATCGATGAAAGCGGGACGACCCCCACCCGCACCAT
Organism: Spirodela intermedia; assembly: GCA_902729315.2. Taxonomy (NCBI): domain Eukaryota; kingdom Viridiplantae; phylum Streptophyta; class Magnoliopsida; order Alismatales; family Araceae; genus Spirodela; species Spirodela intermedia. The sequence continues at coordinate 1,788,344 of LR746278.1, read as the reverse complement.
CTTCCTCATCTTCCCGCCGGTCCTGCCTTTGCTCAGTGCCCGACGCCCTGTGCTGCTTCATCATACCACCATCTGTCAAGTCACTGGGAACCGTCCCCTTGCGGCCCGCCCCCCACTTGCCGGCGCTTCCAGAGGGGCGAGATGGCTTTCGCCGGATTCACGGCGGCGCAGACCCGAGGGGTTGTTTCTGCGAGAGCCTTCCCAACCCCTGATTCTTTCCGCGTACAAAGGGCACACGATTTCACGGGAATCTCTGAATAAGCTATTCGTGAGATTAAGATTAAGACGTGGGCTCCGATTACTTGCTTAGGGTTTTGTCTCCGGCGATCGGAGACGGAGAGACCATCCACGGCGAGCCGCCGGCGGCCCCGAGGAGGAGGAGGCCGGAGGAGGGAGGGAGGAGCACTCTCCGGTCAACTCACATCCCATCTCTGCTACCTTTTTCTTTTCCTGCCGTCCGTTCCCGGTGCAACTCCGTACTCGGATGGTCGGACTGGGAGACGACGAACCAGCAGGCTTTGCTCCCCTTATTTTATTCATATTCCCTGGTTTCTCCAATTGATCACCATTTTCCGAATATTTTTATTCCTACTCGCATCATTTCCACCCGCCATTTTATATTATTTACTTCCTCAGTAATTATAATATTTATTTAACGGACAGCCCCGAATATTTAGCTTTCTTTGTTATTTATCGGGACATTTTTACTTATTGAACCCTATACCTTATGAAAATAATATAAAATAGAATATGGGTAGAGCCGTACCGGGGGCATTTCCATTATCAACGAAATAAATATCGTACTAAATGCGGCATATTTTTTAATTCTTGCCACCTCATTTCCAATCTCATTTTTTATATATATTATATTTATATGAATATTTATTTAATGGCCAACTGGACTATTTTCGATTGTCGGCCCATTTCTATCTCATTCCACCATCGACCTTATAAAATCAATATAAACTAGATTATAGGGGGGGGCGGTGACGTTCATCCGTTCAACCGATAAGATTTCTCCTTAATTACACCTGATAAAATAAGTTTCGTAGTAAATGCGGAAATTAAAGTAAAGTAGACAGCATTTCAATAAATAAATTACCCGTTGACGGATATCCAGGTGAAAAATAGTCTTAACAAAGCGAAAGCGGCATAATTAGATAAAATAGACCGTAAATTTCACATATTATGATTTACGTTTATTTAATTAAATGTTATCATCTCTTATTCGTTGTAATCTGAGAATTATAACAGCGCATCGTCGTGATTTATTACGTATCTGATCAGATCCTCGAGGTCAACGAGTTTCGATTCTTCACGCTACCAACACCCCCCCCCCCCCCGTTCAAGCGCATTAAAAGAACCGAATTATCGAGACTCGGTACTAAAAAAACAGCGGGTTGACTTTCAAGATAGTTGACCTTGCTCGATATTATCCTAATACATTTTATTATAATCGGTTAATACTTTTTTAGTTCGAAACCCTCGTCGAGACAAAGGATATGTTATCGATGGTGTGATTCCTGGTTCACTAGACTTGGCCAGTCTCATTAGACAAAGGAGACTGGGATGCTCCGACCCGTCGTTGACCGGCCCCGGCCGACCCTCCAATGGGGAATCCACCTTGGCATATGGCGGTCAAACCCGACGGAACTCGCCGTCCGAAGACCGGCGCCATGCCGTTGTTTACTCGTCCCTCCGAGGGGCAAAAGAGTTGACTGGGTGCTCTCGCTTTCAGCTCACGCGGAGGGCAAAAATAGTAATTTTCAGATTCACCGGATCTGCCTGAAATGTACTGGTTTTAGAAAAGTTTGATGGCTCGAGGATCCTGGGAATCGATTTCGTCCTGCGGTTCGCAGTTTCGCGGAAACCTGAAATCGTTTCTCCCTCAGGACGTCGAGCTGGAGGTTATGGACTGGGCTTGCGGTTTAATTGGTGGAAAGGTTCTAGTGCCAGCGGTATACTTTGACCGTAAACTATTGGCCCAACAAAGTAAATGGGCCCAAATTGTGTCGGTGGTTTTTTTATGACAGGTTATTATCGAGGGGAAAAATATAATAATAATAATAATAAAATGAAAATTGGCGTATAATTTTTAGTGTAGAAAAATTATTTATAACGTGATATTAGTTTGGCTCTAAATTTGGGAGGACACTGCCTGAAGTCCGGATAGTGGAAAATGCATTCTAAGAATGAAAAGATGCAGAGTATGATCCAGAAATGATTTCCTAGGAGGAGCTTCCAGAAGCGCGTGGAGGTGCCTTTTATCCGATGACACATTTTCTCCCCGTGACGGTCCCCCCTCCCCCCCATCTCCCTCTTACTGCTCTCTCTCTCTATCTGTCTTTCCTCACCCGGGAAAGGGGGCGTGAGTTAGCGTTGAAGTCGGGGGTTAGGGCTCGAGGGCCTCGGCTGTCTCCAGTTGCCTCTCCACAACCAAAGCGAGGGAGCGTAAGAAGGGATGAAAGATTCCGACGGGTCGGATCTGTTCGACCACCGCGCAATCATGGACGCCGATTTCTCGCTCGCGGGCAGCGACCATAACTTCGAGTTCGCCTTCAACTCGAGCAATTTCTCGGATCGGGTGCTGCGGATTGAGATCATGGCTGACCCGCCGGAGAGCAAATCCGACGGTGAGGGCTGCAACAGCATAGCCGAGTGGAGAAAGAGGAAGCGAAGAAGAGAGGAGATCAAGAAGGATGAAGGTTTGATTATTTATTCCCTTCCTTCTCTTTTGCCTTTCGCTTTCTACCATTTTTATCTTCACTGGTGATTACCCCCCCAGCAAGTATCGTTAATCAACGAAAATAACATGGAACCGGAACTACAGTTCAACCCTTTCGCATCGATATCATTTCTGACATCCGGCCGATTTAAATTTAATAATTTCGTTCCTATCTTTCTTGAAATGATCCGAATTTTCACTAAACAATATGACAGGTGCCGTTGATTTTATAGTTTTCTCGCCCCAAGCTTGTTCAGGGTGGTTAGTCATTCGATAACATGTTTCCGTTGGTCGCGTTCAATTGTAAAGTTGGCTAAAGTTTGTTATCGAATCGTAGACGTCTATCTCTTATTTGACTTACCATTCAGAAAAAATTGAGACATTATGCTGGGGAGACAATCGGAATTTTCATGATTCCCAGATTGATGTAAAGGGGAAAACCAGAAAAAAAGTGGATCGATTCAGACTGGTTAAATTTGTTAACCTGCCGTCTGCGGTAATGTCCGTCGTTCTTTAATTTTGGTTTTTGGGCAGATTGGAGCTATTAAGAGTAGTGAATCGAAAAAATAATCCCTCCCACGAGCTTCGGGTGGTTTTAGTTGTCATCGAATCTGAAACCAATCAATACCAACGAGGCTTCTTTAATCCCAAATATTTATTGCAAGACACTTGCATTTTGGTCGTTACCCCTTGAAGACACCGTGGTTTTCATTTCGTCGAGCTTGAAATTTCCTGAGTCGAATCAAGGGAATCTTGACATGACTTCAAGGACTTTGATCTGTACCATTCCGGTCCTTTTTTCCTTGCGCTGCAGTGGTCTGTTTTGTTTTTTGCCTAACTTTCACCTCTGTTGATGATTATCATTTTCTCGGAGTCATTCATTCACTAATGATATCTGACTTTCATCACTATTTCAGTCATTTATTGTCACCTGAATAGTTTTACTCCATAAACATTAAAGTTGATGGTATTGCTCTCTCTCTTGTTAGCATTGGCTGTGTAGTTTTTGCTCGTCTAACAGTCGGCGTTAGGAAGAATAGACATTTCCTAATAGTTCTTATGACGATGTAACAGTCATTCGATGGGCATGATATTTCTGTAGTCACTCGGAAAATAGCTTAATTAACTCTGAGTACAAGCTTAATGTTACTGAGAGAATTATTTCTTATTAACAGATTATTCTCAGTTTCATATTTCTATTTGAACATTTTAAAATTTAAATATTGTTAACATTTTATGCTTTATTCTTTACTCAGTCCATCGATTTTGAGAGGAGAGTGGTTGCTGTTCTTCAAGACGAAGATGTTATTTCCATGGCATTTGATATTTCTGCTTGCTAACAACAACTTTTCTCTTCTTTAGCTGCAGTTTTTGACGTGTGCAGTTCAGAACAGATTTTGAATTTAAACCTCCCTGATTCGGATGAAGGCTTGGTGTACGAAAATCATGAAGAAGCAGTGGCGATGTTAGAGGAATCTCCATCAGGTTTTAATCAATAACGAAAAATTATCTGATTTCCTTTTCGTGTTATCACAAACTCGCCCTTTTTCTAGAATTACCTACTCAGCTCCCATGTAAGTGATTTATACCGAAAAAACCATTGATTTTAATTATTTTTGAGTGGGATTCTTGGAGAACCATTTGAATTTTTATTGCGATTTGATCTGCTTCATTTTAAAAATCTCCAAACAATGAATGTGAACCATTGAAAATTTCACATCCCATATGTACACGTTCAACTTATCCTGTAAATTCTACCATTGTCACAAGGGTTTCATTTTTCTGTTAATGCTTGTTCCCAAATTATTATTCTAGTAATCCGGTGCCTTTTTTATGCACATGATCTTTGGTCGGATCATCTGGTTATATTGAACTGGGATCGGCATGACCTATGTCTGTTACGGAATCCCTTTTCTAGACTATTGTCTTACACTGATATCCCCTCAATCCCTACAATGAAGGAATAGGAAAATGGTTTCAATTGTGTGTGAAATGGTTACCTCTATCATAAATTTTTTTTGGTGTGTGGTGGAAGGCTGCTTAGTGATACAGCAGAGCTCTTTAGGGTGTGGAATGGTTATTTCGTACAAAAATAGTTGCATTTTTTGATGCTTTACTGGATATCTGTGTTTTCTTTCATTGTAGGTGATGATGAGGCCGGGGAGGGCAATGAATCATCGTGGAGTATGGACTGTTCGACTATTCTTAGAGTAAAATCTATGTTCATTAGTTCAGCTATCCTTGCAGCAAAAAGCCCTTTCTTTTACAAGGTAATGATGAGACTTTCCTTGGTGGGAAAACAGAGACATATGAAGGCCAGTGGAAGCCTAATGCCTTCCTTTCCTCCGTTTGTATAGCTCTTCTCAAATGGTATGCGTGAATCAGATCAGAGGCATGCAACTTTGCGAATTAATGCCTCAGGTGAGTTTGAGAGGAGCTTCTTGTTTTCGTATCGTTACTCTCATCCAGTTTTTATTCTATTTTTTCTTTTGGGAAAATAAGTTGATGTAAGGCATAATTGGTTTTCTTCGTATTACATTCTTAGTTCGCTTTACATCAATTTTTATATTTCAAAATTTAGAATTTAGGTTAATATGTAGACAGTGAATATTCCACTTAAAGAAAGCATGAGGACTGCATTTTGATATTGCTGATAGTCCAAAAATAACCGGATCCTTAATAGAAAAATGTGACAATGTGCTAGAAAAAAATCGAAATTTGTCGCAAAGGGCCATGCCTTGTGAATCCGCCTGAATGGTGTATCGTGCAAACAGTATCCAAGTCTGTTTTTTTCATTCTGTGTTCTCCATATGATTTCCATTATAATTGGCCTCAAAACTCTTGTTGAATTTTCAGCCTCAAGTAACTGTGCATCTTTGTTCTCATAGTACCTTCGATTTATTCTTTATAAAGGTTTTTTTTCTTAAACATGATTAAAATGTCTACAGACGAACAGTTCCATAACCTTTCTCCTTTGCTTCATCTTTGAGTAACGCCAACCGCTTTTATATTTTTAAGTTATTGATACTTAATTCATATTCAATAATTTTAAGTTTTTGATTGCAAATTGCTCATGAGACATGTAGACGCCCAAGGCATTTAGGTCACCACGACGAGATTTATGATTGCGAATTCATATGAAAATGCTGAATACTCGTATACTGTAATAAAATATATTTATACTTAATTCATATTCATTAATTTTAAGTTATTGGTTACATTTAACATATTTTGGAGTATTCTGATGAGTTTATAGTATAATGCTTAAAGCGTTTAGATCTGTATTTTTGAATTCTTAATTGTGCTGTTTTAGTGCATAAAGGTCTTCATTTTGTTTTCACTTTTATCGGTAATTAGTTTAAATTTGAAAGTAATTTTTTACATATGTTTAAAATTAAGCCTCACATAGGTGGCACCAATGTTCTCAGATCACCACCCTGACATAGTTACAAATCTTGATCACCTTTAGGTGGATTGATAGAGTGAACTTCATCCTTTATGATGAGGAAGAACATGTTCCTCACTTTGGACGTTTGGGTTCTGATGATTTGTCTTGCTCAGACATATTTGTGAATATCACTGTTACAATGAGAAGTTGAGCATAATATAATGCCCAATCAGTGTAGTTGTGGCTTTGCTATTTATTGTTTAAGAATTTGGGTTGGTCTTGACTAATTGAACTGGCATGCACTTTTGGTCCATCGTCCGATGTAGAAGCATCCTCGAGGGTTTTACAGCAGTAGGGGGGAATAATCAATCTGTTGTACAATTGATTCCTAAGCCTTGCTTGGTTTTTATTTACCTACCCGCTTCTATATAATTTCGTGACTGTACCCTGGTCTGCCGTCCTATGATGATGATGATCATCATCATCATTATCATCGTCATCATCATCCAGGAGAAAGGATGAGATCACCCAGACTAATTTCATGGCTGGCTGTTTATGCAACAGAGGAAGCTGCTCTCATGGAGCTCCTGAGCTACATGTACAGCGGAAAGCTGTCGACGAACAACGCTCCTGCTTTGTTGGACGTGCTGATGGCCGCCGACAAGTTCGAGGTCGCCTCGTGCATGAGGCACTGTAGCAAGTTGCTGCGCAACTTGCCGATGACGCCGGAGTCGGCCCTGCTCTATCTAGAGCTCCCTTCCAGCGTCTCCATGGCCTCCGCCGTTCAGCCGCTGACCGACGCCGCCAAGGAGTATCTGGCCACCCGCTACAAGGACATCACCAAGTAAGTCGTCGTCATCGTCGTCGTCCTCCTCCCATGAACCAGCAGAAAAGTACTGATGGGTGTGCTGAACCAGGTTCCAAGACGAAGTGTTGGCGCTGCCCCTGGCCGGAATCGAGGCCATCCTGAGCAGTGATGACCTGCAGGTGGCCTCGGAGGACGTGGTCTACGACATCGTCCTGCGGTGGGTCCGCGCGCAGTACGCGCAGGCAGAGGACCGGCGGGAGGTGCTCGGGAGCCGCCTGGGCCGGCTGATCAGGTTCCCCCACATGACCTGCCGCAAGCTGAGGAAGGTGCTGACCTGCGCCGACCTAGACCACGACCTGGCCACCAAGGTCGTCCTGGAGGCCCTCTTCTTCAAGGCGGAGACCCCCCACCGGCAGCGGGCCCTGGCCATGGAGGAGACCGCCGCCAGCCAGCGGCGCTTCGTGGAGCGCGCCTACAAGTACCGCCCCGTGAAGGTGGTGGAGTTCGAGCAGCCGCACGCGCAGTGCATCGTCTACCTGGACCTCAAGCGTGAGGAGTGCGCCAACCTGTTCCCCGCGGGGCGCGTGTACTCGCAGGCGTTCCACCTGGGCGGGCAGGGCTTCTTCCTCTCCGCGCACTGCAACATGGACCAGCAGAGCTCCTTCCACTGCTTCGGGCTCTTCCTTGGCATGCAGGAGAAGGGCTCCGTCAGCTTCACCGTCGACTACGAGTTCGCCGCGCGCACTCGGCCCGCCGGAGACTTCGTCAGCAAGTACAAGGGCTTCTACACCTTCACCGGCGGCAAGGCCGTGGGCTACCGCAATCTCTTCGCCATCCCCTGGACTTCCTTCATGGCCGAGGACAGCCTCTACTTCCTCAACGGCGTGCTCCACCTGCGAGCTGAGCTCACCATCAAGCAGCATCCCCAGCCACCGCCGCCGCCGCCTCCTCCTTCTCACTGAACCCACTACCAGCACCACCACCGGCCCACCGCTGTTCCGGCGCATGTACAGGCTACAGCAGCTGACTCCCTTCCTTTCCCTTCTGTACCGTGCAGCTTTCTTCGGATGTTCTCCCATCTCCCCTCTCTCTCTTTCTTTTATTCACTTTGTACCCCCCTTAACTCTCAGACAGGTGGTGGTTTCGAAGCCCATTTACCCCCACCCAAACACACTTCGGCCCAATTTACGTTTAGGCCCGGAGCCCATTTCCGTCTAAGGATGTGACTGGCAACCGATTACTTCTTTCATCACGTTGACCCCTCTTTGCGCACCACGTGGCATTCCCATATTCCGCATGTGCAGGACCACAAGCACCCACCGCCGCTCGCCGAATCTGGAATCCGTGAGGCCACGTGGGCTGTAGGCCCCACCGCTTGACGTGCGAAAAGCTGGCCAATGAGATGGCTGCACGATGACGAATCAGGGAGAACGCGTCCGGGTTGTGGGCCCAACTTTGATCGTCACAAACGAGGTGATCTGGCAGTGGATGATCTGGCGTCACCGTCGGAGTAATAGTTCCACGTGATATGGGTCCCACAATCTTTTTTTAAATCGATCTCGCCGACTAGGCGATGAGTCACCTCAACCGTGTAGGAAATCTGCGGCCGACTCAACGGCTCCCCTAGCCAATCTACAGTACGTCAACGTTGAAAGCTAGGACTGCCATCCAGACTTGGACGCGTGTACGTGACGTGGCGTCTTCCCCTCTACCCTTTCGCGCGCTGCTCTCGCCTCCGTTTTTTGGGAGAAGAGGAAGAGTAGAGGAGGTAGGTTTGGTCCCAAAGGCGAAGATTCCTCTGGGGACTGGCGATTTACCGCGTTTGGGACGATTTCAGGGCGTGAAGAAGGAACTGGAACGAGGTGATCCTCTCCGCCGTTCGAGGATTTGAATTCGCGAACGGAGTCTGTGGTAAGATGTGGTTTATAATGGTGCTGTTTCTTTGCCCCTGTTGAACGTTGGATTCTGCTCTTGATGGGAAGGAATTTTGGACGATTAGATTTTTCGCACGATCTCTGAAGATTTCCTTCAGATGTTTCTCGCAGGAGTTCTCTATTCCTCTATCCTCTCACGAAATTTAGTTTCCTTCGAAAATTCCGAAGTTTAGCGCGAGGAACGGAGTGGGGGAGTTGAGGAAGGGTAGCAGAGAGGTGTTATTAACGGCGAGTGCACTCAGCCTGGAGGGAACGAAGGAAGGGGACGAATGTGATGGGGTGGAGAGCAAGGAAGTAGTCCAATAGATCGAGGCGTTGAATGAATAGAGATCGAAAAGTTTAGGAACTCGTGGAACACGTAGCACCCGGTAGAAAAGAGACAGCGAAGACAGCCTCAAGGACGGTAGGGAAGATACCACGGACCATCTTCATCTAAAGCCATGAGCCACTCTTATCTCTGAGAAACAGGAATTTTCTCTTTGATCGGACCGTGAAAGGAGTCTTCCGCCGTCTCTGTAAACGGTTTCCTTTCTGGACGAATGGAAACCTGTTGCTTTCTACTTCTAGAGGGCGTTTATTACCGTCGACACCGCCTTCTCAAGATGCTTGCGGTATTATTTAGATATGTTCGCCTGAATTGCATGGAATACCTCCAGGATCAATGAGGAATTTCAGAGGCATGGAGCACGTCGCGAGAAAGTTGCGTGCTGATTGGTTTTTTTAATGAACAAGATCATGAATATTTTCACCTACGTTAGCTTAGTTCTTTCTCCACAAACAGCTGTGCTTGTGGGTTCTAGTACTTCTGGATGAAGATTATTTTGCCCTCACAATTGTTTCTTTTTTCCGATATATACTTTCATTTAACAAAAAAATTCTTATTTTTTTGGGATATTTCTATCTTTACCTGCCCACTTCTTGTTGTAGTTTGCGTAGTCTAGAGAAGCTAATTTTAAATATATCGATGTCGGAGGGTAGCTCATCGATTATTGATCTCTGCCAGGAGTCTACGGACATACAAAAGCGCCCGACTTACTGTCGTAGGAAACTCTCTTTCTTCCCATGGGAAACGATGAAGCTGCAACACCTTCTAAGGCTGAGAAGGCATCAGCTTCTGTTCTGGTATTCCATCCATCGTTGATGGACATATTTTCTAAATATTCTTTCAGATCTCTTACTTATAGTTTTCATGTTTCTTTATCGCATTATGTTGCCAATTATAATATTTTTTGGCGTATTTATATGTCAATATTTGTTTTGTTTTGGCAGGAACAGAGCAACGTCCATCCGTACCCTGATTGGGCCACTATGCAGGTTTTCTTTTTAACTTTGCAGGTTCGCTTTCGAAAACTAATACATTTATTTGACTGTTCGTTTTTCCCTTCTTTTTTTTTCAGGCTTACTATGGTTCAGGAATGGCCATGCCATCTCCATATTTCGGCACCAATGTTACTCCTGCTCATCCACCTCATCCATACATGTGGGCCCCTCCGGTAAATTAATTAACCTTTTCTTTGGTCAATATCTCATTTTCATATCTTAATCGGTTATACCTTCCAGTAAACTTTAAAATAAAAATTAAACCGTAGAAAAGAAGGGAGTTTTATTGGAATGAAGAGAGCTTGTGTTGTCCATTTCATGGAATATACTTTGCCTCATATAGGGCTGAGTAGACGGAGGGCTCGGGCCATTAGTGCCTATGAATTGTTGCATGATCATGACTTCTCAATCTTATAATGTATATGTCGAAACAGATTCTCATCTTGAGACAACCAAATTTTTCCAAACATTTTTATGCCTTTTTTTTTCACATTGTCTCTCAAGCTTCTTTTATAACACATACATCTCTACTATCATGAAACTTGGAATTTGAAAGAGATATCTGGATTTCGCTGAAAGTTGTTTGCTCTGAATATTTTAAATTCCCATTAAATATTTTCAGCTTTTGAGTACCATATCGTTCGTCTCATTAAGGACGTGTTGATATTTCATATCCTATTGAATTTCTTAAATTTTCCAAGATGTATTTCCTGGAAACTTGAACTTCATTGTCTGTTTATCTTTTTCATTCAATAAGATTTCGTATCCTACAACTAACCGGAGCTCTGATACCATTTCATTGAATTTAGAATGACTGCATCAAACGGGTGATCTTATTTAACATATTATGCTCATGAAGCACAAGTTATAAAAAGACGGATGCAATAACCATCTGTGTAGCTGGTTATTCTGTCTACATTTTAAACCCTCTTCACAAATCACCTCCGCATTCCACAATAAGTATACGCCATCCTATGCTGTTTGCTGCTTTTTTTGAATTTTAAATGTACCTACCTGTTCAAAAGTTCCCACCCTTGTCCTCAGAGGGCAGAAGGAAGACTGGAGACTCGTGCAGCTTCGATGGACAACTTTACCTTGATCCTCTAAATATGAGGCACATTATTAAAAATCAAATTATTTTTTGAAGGCCAATTCCCATATCCTATTTCGAATTAAATTACTCATTATACCTGAATGCATATTCGGTTGTGTATACGTATCTATTTTGATGTCCTGAATCTCTCTCTATCTTCCTGAATATGTGACTCTAGGATATCGTGCTTTTCTCACCCAGTACGTGATCCGGTTCTCTAAATTAAAAACGGACTTGTTTGTGTTGAGTTATCCTTAAAAACATTATCAGAAAACCTACTCTTTGAATGGTTCTTATTCATCATATATTTGCTGCAACTTTTTTCTGCTTTCTTTCATTTTCTTAAGAGATAATTTTTTATTTATTTTTCCTTGGTAGATACACGTATTATCATCTTTTTTTAAGTGGTCTTGACCTCATTTTTGTTCCCCAGATTATGATGCCACCATTTGGCGCTCCATACTCTGCCATCTACCCACATGGAGTTTATTCTCATCCCTCAGACGCTCTCGTAAGTCAATCGTGTTGTACATATGCTAGTGTGCCTCTGTCAAGTATTGAACTACCCCAATTTTTCTAACAGTGGATACTGGTTTCAATCTACCGTTCTTTTGATTTTTTTCAGGGGGATAATGCGGCTGTCGTATCTTCTACAGAGACTAAAGCTGAGGTCTGTGAAGTTCTCCTGAACCTCAGTTTTTTCTTCTGAAATTATACTGCGGTTTTGGTAACCAAGATGCTTTCATGTTTTCTAAAAGATGCATCTTGGTTAGTATATTCCATCATTCTTGACATCTGAAGGCTAAGAAATGGCACAAGCTGTGAAACAAGGATATACATCAACCAAAGGGAAAAAAATGAAATTCAGTTAAAATTATCCATTCGTAACAAAACTGGGAAAGGCTTGACTACTTAAAATAATTATGTCATTACAGGGGACATAAAAAAGTATGTCAATGTCTCAATCATTCTAAAGCCCCATTCAATATTCTATTTTTTTTAATTTCGACTATTATTGTTACAAAGTTTTCTACGTGTAATCCCATGACTATGACTTGCCACCTGCAGACAGTAGTGATTCAGGGAACACCCGTCAAGTCACCACATAATAAAGTGATGAAAGGACCTGACGAGCTTGCAGTCTCCGCTTGTAATGCCAGTGATGAGAATGAGTCGGGAAGTGTTGCAGATGTGATGTCACAAAGGTTCTTTTAAATCTCGTACCATCATTGAAGCGTTCCTAGTGACAGATTTTTTTCTCATTGATTTATGGTGATATATATATATATATATATATATATATTCATTTATTTATTTTCCATTGATCAGTGAAAGTGAAGTTAAAGACTCGAGTGATGGAAGCAACAAGAACAATGTTAAAAGGGTATGCATTTCAATCTGATGCTTTTAAAATTTCTGCTCTGCATCATAGGATTCCAACCTGAAACTTCTTGGTTGGCCAGGCTTATCATACTCTGGGGAATCGAGCGTCACATGATATTGCTACAGGTACGTTATTTTCGCTGTCCAAATTCTTAAATTGCAGAAACTCTTTTAATGGGCGCCGATAAAGATTAGGGCTACGGCTCTCTGGTTATTATACCAAGCGTGTGGGTGGCTTGATTATACTATTCCTTCAACATGCTTTAGAACAGTAATCCAATCAATCTCATACTCGGTAGTATTTTTTTGATCTGTCTTTTTATTATATTGGTGAAACTATCCATAAATAATTGAGTGCTTGTGAGGGTACCCTGTATCTTCTAACGTCTCATTTTTTCATTGCCTTGACGCAACTGCTGCAGGAAGGCCTGCCCCTTCTGACGCCACCACAGAAACCGGGGTCAGGCTCTCTGCTCCTGCAGATCCAAAGCTGGCGGTCCACGTTCGTCTGGTAAATCCCCTCCATATAATGATCCTTTTCCATGTGGACAATAAAGTAACCTCCAGTAAAACATAAATCATAAAAATATTTATTTTGGGTTCATCTGGTTCGTCTCATCTTCTCAAATTCTTGCAAACCTTGGGAGAATGTTTCGGTGTAAATGGGCCAATCCATTTAGTTCTACTAGTTTTCAGATGATTTCTCTAATGTAGTATCTAGGGCACATAATATCCTTTATGATGCTACTTATGGCATTCAATGATACATCTGGGTCGTTGGATAAGAGTATGCTATGGCTTGCTATTTTAAGACCTGACACAGATGGCATCCAGGGTATCAATCAGGCCAGATTATTAGCCATGAACAGCAAGTATTCTGGTGTAAGCTTAAGTAACCTTGCCTCGTTGACTTTTTACCTTTAGACGCCAGAACCGGACTTACGATTTTGAAGCTCAATTAGACTGATGGAGTACAGAGGGATAGGAAAGTCAACGAAGATCGGAATGGTTTTCTCCAGAGCGAAAAACTGGCCGACTTCCTGGGTCACAGCGTTTGAGCCGGACACTCGTGTTCTTGAGCTTTAGAGAAACCAAGGGTTTGGGTTGTTTTCTGTCTTACTGAAACTAGAAGGTGGCATCTTATGTTGGCGTCACATTTTTCTCAGGACGACCGGGAATTGAAGAGACAGAAGAGGAAACAATCCAATAGAGAATCTGCCAGAAGGTCACGGCTCAGGAAGCAGGTACCCAGCACTACTGCTACTACTAATAGTAATTATTATTACTATTTTAAGCTTTTTATTGTCTACTGTAATGGTTCCATCTTCTTCGTTTTTTTAATAATTCCAGACCGAAACTGAGGAACTTGCTCAAAAAATAGACTCCCTGGTCGCCGAGAACTTGGCACTCAAGTCAGAAGTTAGTCAACTCTCCAAGGATTCGGCGAGGCTCCGGCTTGAGAACTCAGCCCTTGAGGTATACTTCCTAGCATCACCTGCACGCCAATTCTCTCAGAAAAAATCTGCTCCATTCTGCTTCTGGTTTACTCCCCATTATAGATTTAAGTCTCCCTCGTTTACTTTTATCAGATTATTCAACCATCGCGACCAATTCAGGCAATATATCCCCTGTTCTTGAGTAAACTAAAGTCAACGCCCTCCCCCACGCCCCCTCATCCCTCCCTCTCAGGATAAACTAAAGGAGGCGCAGTCGGTTTCTTCTTCTACCAAGACCGAATCGGGGAACCCTGCCTCTGCGGTCACGGAGAACTTCTTGTCGAGGATCAGCAACTCGCCCTCCACTACCAGGAGCGAACCGCCGTCGGCGGAGAGCCCCGGAAAGCTCCGCCAGCTCCTGGAGTCCAGCTCCCGGGCCGGCGCCGCAGTAGTGGGTTGACAAGACCCAAAAGTCAACCTCTCTCTCTCTCTGCAGTTTTGGCTAAAACCATCATCCTCTGTGCTGCCCCTTAACCGTTGGCCGAGGTAAGCGTAGGTCGAACAGGAAGCTCTGTGGAAAAGAAAGATCGGCCCTCCGTCGCAACTAAGAACATCTGTTCGTTTCTTCGTGTAACCCATCTGACTATTCTTTCGCTGTATAATTAATCTGTGCTACTTCCTTTGGATCTCATCGGCGATCTGACCGGCGTCAACGCCCGGGCCGTCGGTTGACCATTTCTCTCTCTCTCTCTCTCTCTCTCTCTAAATTCTTCGCAAGTTAAAACGGCAATTAAGGCGACACTTACGAAGAGAAAAGAAAATAGGAAATTACCCATCTTTACAGACCCGCCACCTACAACGTCACCATGATGGGGGGGGGGGGTAGATACTTAAGGAAAATAGTCTCAGGGCCTAGGAGGAATACTTTTTAATATAAAAAAATCAGCGTCCGCCGCACGCCATCTTGTCGGCGAATAAGATTCTACCTTTTCCCATATTTCTTTTTAATTTATGCCCTTCGATAAGCAAAACTTTATTTACTCTTCCTATCGGAGAAGCCCCCCCCGGCTTTTGTCTCCCTTTTCTTCTCCTCCGCGAGGAATCCGCCGCCCCCCGTGCCGGCGGAACGTCTTCCCCTGTGCCGACCGACGATCTAGGGTTCGGAGGGTTCCTGCCATGGCGTCGAAGCGCATCTTGAAGGAGCTCAAGGACCTCCAGAAGGATCCTCCCACCTCCTGCAGCGCAGGTAGCTACTACCTCGCCGTGTCCGCCGCCGTTGATTTCTGTTTTCCTCCGGCCGCCTCGCGGATACTCCTCCCCCCCCCCTCCGGCGATGTCGCCGGAGGCCTTCGATCCGGTCGATTCGACTCCCCCGGGGAGACGCGATATTAGGGTTCGTCCTCCGGCCGTGTTCTCCCCCATAGGTGATGTGGAAATAGCGGCAAGGATCGATCTTCTGGCTATTCACTGGGGCTGGGTTTCTGATATAATCGGCTATACCGTCTGCCTGCCGTGATCTGGCTCACTCGCTGTTTGTTCATCACGGCTCAGTTCCTCGTCAAATCTGCTCCAAGGATCTTCATCTCTGACAGGGAAAAATTCCTGCATTTTTTTTCTTGTGATCTACAGGGCCCGTAGCGGAGGATATGTTCCATTGGCAGGCGACGATAATGGGTCCCCCGGACAGCCCCTATGCCGGGGGTGTGTTCCTAGTCTCCATTCACTTCCCTCCAGACTACCCCTTCAAGCCGCCAAAGGTATTGTTTGCATCATCTCTTCCGAATGAACAGCAAAGATCATATGCTTCTAATCATAGGTCACTGCTTGTGTGCCTCTTTGGATTCCTTCTTTGCTGGGTACCCTTTTCTCAACAAGCTCAACCATGCCGGTTTTAGCAGTCTGAGTTTGGATCTCAGACTATGGCGGGGTTTCTCTTGCGCTATGCATTAGGTCATATCTCTACTAGCTCTTGATGGGCTGTTTTGCCTGCTTCAGACCCCTCCAGAGATCTACCCTTCTCCCTTCAACAGAAATGTTTAGGGATGAATGGGGCCCTCCTTTTCTTCGTTTCTCTCTCTAGACTGCTTATTTTTTTTCTGATTCTCATCTGCACAAAGGATTTACATACATAAATACACTTGGCCCTGCAGGTTGCATTCAGAACCAAGGTCTTCCATCCCAATATCAACAGCAATGGAAGCATCTGCCTAGACATACTGAAGGAGCAGTGGAGCCCTGCGCTGACCATCTCCAAGGTCGTCTTTCTACTCCCTCTCAGAAGCCCTAAAATACCCCAGTTTTTTTTTTTTTTTTTGTTCTTTAGGATAACACCCGTTCAAATGAATCCACTTGCAGGTGCTGCTCTCGATCTGCTCCCTGCTGACCGACCCGAACCCAGACGACCCTCTGGTGCCGGAGATCGCTCACATGTACAAGACCGATCGGTCCAAGTATGAGGCCACGGCGAGGAGCTGGACTCAGAAGTACGCCATGGGCTGAACAACTCTGAAGGCTACATCTTGTTTCCTTCAGTCGATCTATTTAAGGTTGAATCAGAGAGACGGGTTCTGTGCTCTCCACTCTTCCAAACTTTTACTGCCACTTTTCCCTTGATGCGACCCAGTTGAGACTTTAAGACGTGTATTTATTTACAGTATCTGTGAGGACCTTCATAGCCAGGGAAGACGGGAACATCACAAGGAAGGACTGTTGCATATATGGCAGTAAGAATATAGTTATTTGTTTTTTTACTTTAAAAAATACAATGTGCATCTAGTTTGGAGCAGAGAGTGGTAGATATTGGGAGATTAGTGCTGATTCGTAATGGGCTCTGGTGTGGAGCAAGGAGCAAGGAGCAAGGAGCAAGGGGGGTGTTTATGTAAATTCATGCTCATCTTTTACCAATAAATATGAGACTATTCTATCATTTATTAGCACAATCAAGTTGGCATTAGGGTTTTATTAAATTACTTCAAAAAATACAGTGCGCACCTAGTTTTTGAAGCAGAGAATTGGTAATGATAAGAGATTTGAGAAATTAGTGCCGTGGGCTCTGGTGTGGAGCAAGGGGTGGTGTTTGTGTAAATTCATGCTCATCTTTTACCAATAAATATGAGACTATTCTATCATTATTTATTCTCATATACAAGTGGGCATTAGGGTTTTCTTAAATTATTTTTAAAATACAATGTGCACCTGGTTTGAAGCAGAGAGTGGTGGATATGTAGCAATGATAAGAAATTTGGGAAATTAGTGCTGATTCGTGAAGGGCTCTGGTGTGGAGCAAGGAGCAAGGGTGGTGTTTGTGTAAATTCATGCTCATCTTTTACCAATAAATATGAGACTATTCTATCATTATTTATTCTCATATACAAGTGGGCATTAGGGTTTTCTTAAATGGGCAATATCCTATGATAATATGGTCATCAAACCCCAAATCAATGGTGTATATGATTACAGTCGCACGTTTTCATATCATTTTGAGGATGAAGAGTGGATAACACTACGACGCCAGTGCCAGAGGATGACCTCATTACTGGACAAACGGGGCCACTCTACATAGTTACCCTCTTCATTCGGCACTTCCTAGTTTAGATATCAAAGGAATGCATCCATAGCTCTAACTTCAGAGCTATGGAATCTAATCATAAAAGAGATTAAACAAATAATGATGTCTGCCGGCGCGTAGAAGCAATTATCACATTCAAAACTATGCAAACTTGAGTGAAGGAACTCAAAAGAAAAAGGCATCGTCAATAGACTAAAAGTAACGAACCTCGATGGTTCGCAGGCTCGTCGATGATACCAATCAAACGCTGTATTCACAGAATATACCACAGGGAGCTCCTCATTCTAGCCTCTGGCGGCCAACACGTCCAAGGGTTGCCTCTGGTCCCCATAGGAAGTGTTGTCCGGCCGGGAATTTCTATTCTCGGACCCTTCGCCATAAAATCTTAGTACCTGACCCGTGGGGGGCTCCAGCAAGAGATCGCTCTTCATCGAGACATGCTGCATGCGAAGGAGTACAAGCATGCTGACAGTAAAAAGAGTGGCATTCCCCAGCGCACCGACGAATCTATCCAATCCGAGGAACTTCTTCGCCAGTGTGAGACTGGAAACCAGCATGCCTATCACGGGGTTGGATCGCTTGCCCTGGCGAGGATTTGGTTTCCCACTGGAGTGACTCTGGAAGGTGTATCCAGGTCCGATGAAATGGGAGTCGTCAGACACGTCACCAACAAAGGCCATGGCTTCTTCAATGACCTTGTACTTCCTCCCATGGTGGTCTGCCAGTCTCATTGCCAGAATGATGCGGCTTTGCTCCAGCCGGGCTATTGCAGCATCTCGCTCCGCCCTTTGTTGTGATTGGACAGTCTGAGAAAAAAAGGCA
Source organism: Spirodela intermedia (assembly GCA_902729315.2). Classification (NCBI taxonomy): domain Eukaryota; kingdom Viridiplantae; phylum Streptophyta; class Magnoliopsida; order Alismatales; family Araceae; genus Spirodela; species Spirodela intermedia. Next base: position 1,769,867 of record LR746278.1, on the reverse strand, counting down.
CAGAGGAAAACCCACCCATGTAAGAAAAAAACTTCTATACTGCATGGTTGGTATAATTAATATGCCTAAGCACTAGCTCTATCACAGTGATGAAATACCTGCCACAGTGAGATGCAAGTAATTTTCCATCAGCATGCACATGAATTGGCTGAAATCCGAGGTGTTGATTATATGTGGAGCAGAATGCACGGATGGGAGTTGAGACTATCATAGCAGAAGGGATGGAATCGTGTCATATCTGGCAAGCTGGAAGCAGTTCTAAATAGCATGATCAAGAGTCAAGTTGTTCCCATCAAGAAAGGAGAAAAGGTCTGTAGGATAGTGATTATCGAACCCATAATCTGAAATTTAAGATTATAATATATATACACCAGCAAACAAGCAACTTGACGCTCACTCTCTTCGGATAATGCTATGAACAGTAAGGTGGATCTAGGAGACCATATGCGCATAACTCCTTCAGATTAATCTGCATGATGCATCTTCAAGGCTCTAATCAAGAGAAGGATATATTAGCCGCTTACGAGTGTAGGGGTCTAAATTTACTAACCAGAAATGATGAACAGAAATAAGAAACCAGAGAATTGGTAGTTCGCTTGAGGTTTTTCAGCAGTTATCAGCAGCTTATTAATCTTTTGTGAAATGGAACAAACAACCAGAGAATTGGTGGTTCGCAATAACTTTTTCTTGTCGTCATTTTGAAATTGACTAAAATAATAAGAAAAAAACGTTGGATTTATAGATAGATCAGAGAAAATTAAAACAATGCTATTAATATGAGACAGAAGTTCTAAGGTTTTTGTTAAATATCATAATTTCTTTGTTTTTCTGGACAACCAACAAACGTTTCCTTCTTGATTTCTAGACATTAATGTTTCCGTTTCTAAGAGGTATCTCAACAACCTTCTAGTAAATCATCATGACAAGCTGTACTGAGATTGACAGTCAAAAATCTTCCTGAGGACATAAAATTTTCACCTAATAGATACAATCTGTTAGTCTCCTCCCCTATCTCCATCATATATTTTTACTTTGACATTAATTTATGGATTTTGAAAAAGTGATGGCAAATGTTCCTATTCTTCATGCTCATTAGATAGCCAAACAGAATTGGTCGTGTTGACTTTCTCACGTGATGACATTCAACGGGCAGTCAAAGAAAACTGTCCATGATAGGAAGAGAATCATCAAAAATTTCTAAGTCATTTGTGCAGATTTGGTCTTCTTGTACAGAACCAAATAAGCCTCCCTATATTCAATCTTCTTCAGACAGGCTGGCATCCAACGAAGCCACGTGGTATCAAATACCAGTTAGTGGTATGAAACCATCGTATTACTTGTGCAACTTAATCCTATGAAACCAAGGAATTGCTCGACGATGACTCGACTAAGGGAAAAATCTAGAAGAATAGAGGTATGAGTCGCGTTTATTGCATGGATATGACATTCTCCGAGTTAGATAGGGACTTCATTAGAAGCATTGAGAAAATTTAGGAAGGCAATATCCCTAAGACCACAAGTGTGAACACGAAAACAATAGTTACAATCACCAATAGTTCGAGACATGATAAATTTTGCCTTAAAAGCGCGCACATAAACATTCTGAGGCGTGTGTTTGCGTGTATTTTTATGAGAGAGAGAGAGAGAGAGAGAGAGAGAGAGAGAGAGAGAGAGAGAGAGAGAGAGAAGGTGAGGGAGAGGCATACATGGAAAAACTCGAGCTGCTCCTCTAGGTCCTCGAGAGCGGTCCTGACGGAATTGAGGCTCCTTGCCTCTGCAATGGTCGCTTCGTCTTCCTCTAGCTTGAAACCCTTCACGTACACGTAGCCCCTCTTCCATTCGTCCCCCGGCCCCCCTCCCACCCCCACTGTTGGATGTTTCTTCTCGTCGGAGATTCTGCTGCCGTCGTTCGCAGTCATGGACCTGAGGAAATGTGACCTAGACACGGCGTGTATAGCGTCGCTAATCCTGTCGTGGAGGTCGCAGATCTTCTCCAGCAAAACCTCGACCTCCTCCACCTCCATCCCCCATTTCATCTCCCCCACGGCCCAGAGGAACGCCTAGGTCTCCCCGCTCCCCCCCAGCCAGAGAGAGAGAGATAGAGGGAGGGAACGAGGGAGGGCGGGAGAAGTTTCTGAGGTTACGAGTATCGACCGGAAGGGGCCGTCTGTACTAAGCGGCTGCCTCACAAACCGAAGACGGAAACACACTGCAAATTTCGGAAATCCATTTTGGAACATTCAAGAATGTCATCGTAGAATGCATTCCAAGTAACAGGACAATGCGTTTTTCGGAACCCATTTCTGACTTGCATGTAACCTAGCTCACTCCTGGCCAGGGTTCAACATCCATCTCCAACATCCATCTCCATCAAACTCTTCTTTCTTATGTCAGTGTTCCTCATTTGACCAAATAAATCGCCACGTTTGACCGTCCAAGTCATGATGGTTTCTTCCTCACTCTCTCTCTCTCTCTCGTGGGTCCCATGCCTAATTTTTATGACTTGATTTTAAATAGAAAAAAACGCAAAATATTAATTTCTCAGTTTTTCTCGTCCGTAAATGCATTTGATTTCAGTATAGGAACTAATTATATCTGTAATTATTAATATATAAAAAGCATTATTATACTTGTTTTCACAAAAAAAATGTTATAAAAATTCATGAATGCAACCATATACATAATACTAAACTATCTAAAAGTTGGAGAACGCATGCATCGTACTGAAATTATTCGAAACTAATAAAAATAATATACACTTCGAATTAATTAAATAGTATTTATATTTAGCACTTTATATAGGGATTTCTAAATTGTTGGGCCAGGCACAAAAAATCTGTTATTTTGGTTTTTATAAAAAAAAAATTATTTGGGGGGGGGGGTGGGTGGCGTAATTATACCATGGCAAGCAATTATTGCCAATTAAGAATGTTCGCTCCTATGTATTTATCTACCAATTATGACGATGTGGAAACCTAATCCGACCCACATAAGAACTAACCATGTAGCCCAAAATATCCTCACAATCTTGATTTGATGTGCCGAGCTTGTAATCTACGAAAATATTGAGATAATTAGACGACCAAACTATGGTGGATACTGACGCGTATGACAGTACAAAGACACGAAGAACCCAGAGTCCCCCAATTCATTGCACCCGTCCATGGAGGGCATCCAGTGCACGTGGGCAGTGCAACCATGCAGGTGGCCTACTTTGATTACGCAATAAAGGCTGCCCACGCACTCGCATCGCTCCTCTCGTTGTCCTCCTTCACACGTGCGAAGCCACACCCTCACACGCTTGGGATGGTAGTTTAAGCAGCCACCGTCCTCTTGCTCATGCTCATATCCTCTTCAATGTACCATCCGTCATGGAGGACGAAGATCTTCATTTTTTTTAATTAGCGTTAAATCGATGATCAGTATTTTAAAAAATATTGCGATAAATAGAGAAGAACAGAGCCATTTGCATTGGGTGTGATCATCATCGTACTACGTAATTGGTATTTTTTTAATCTTAGTACATTATTTAGGGTCAATTTCCCTATTAAAAGAACAATATTTAGAATTATATATATATATATATATATATATATATATATATATGTTGTTGGGCTACGCCGGCTGTCATCGGGCTGTGCATTGCGTTCGCCGAAGGTAACGTAAGCTCACACGTGGGTGGCGGCGGAGGAGCGGCGGCTCGCCGGATCTCGGGCGCCGCCGCGTTGACTAAAGCCGCTGACGGAGCGGCGGCGCTACCCGCCCCACGGTGCGTTGCCCCGCTCTTCTCACCGCGGCGGAAGAAGGTAGGGATTCCGAGAAGCAGGCGAAACGAAGATCAAGAAGTTGAAGGCTCACCGGCGCGTGGGCGGCGCCGCCGCGTTAACCGAAGTCGAAGGAGAAGAAGGGAAGAGGAACGAGGACCCACGGGTGATAGAATGTCTGTCTGGTATTATATAAACGATAGAGTACAGAACACGAAAAACGAAGCTGAGCTTTACAAGTAGCTCAACGCTGCTGCACTCTCACCTTCTTCCCCCACGACAACGTACGCGCTTGGACAACAGATACACGTATAAACATATATAGATATATGGGTTCTTCTGTGGGAGTGCATGGCTCAGTGGGAAGGCCAGACGAAGGCGCCGATGGCGAACTTCCGCTTGTCGGCGAGGTCTCCGGTGACGGGGAGACCATACTCGCGGAGGAGGCAGTCGATTCTCCACTCGGGCATGGCCTGGTAGTCGGCCTCCTTGTACCTCGGGTAGTGCAGCGGCATCTGGAAGGCGCTGCACCTCTCCTTCTGCCCATCTCGGCCCATGCTCCCGCTCCCCTCCTGCGGCCTCTGCTGAATCGACTCCATCGCTCCACTTCTCCTCTCTTCTCCTCCTCCTTATGGTTTTATAGGGAGTGGAGAGGGGCGGCAGTGGAGGAAATGCACTGGAATTTGGTAGGTTATAACTGGAAGTTGCTAGCCAACTGTTCGACGAATTTCCGCTGGTGGGTTCCAGACAAACGGCGGTTGGCGAGGGGAGGCGTTCCTTTGGGCGGTCACTGGAAACAGGTGCCCACCGTCGTCCGCCACCAGGTCTCACCGGCCGGGGGACGGGCACCTGACGGGAGCTGGTGGCTCCAGGTGGTAGTGAGCGCGGTAACTAATTACGCGGGTGGCCTCATCGCCAGGTGGCATAAGGAAGAGTGAAGTTCAAATCAAAACATGCCATGTCATCAAGTGATGTATCGCTTTTCTTCGGAATCTTACCTGGGCTTGGGGGTGAGAATAGCCCATTAATGGGCTGGTTGATGGGCTCCGAAGATCTTTGCAGAGTGGGCCCATCTAGTAGAAGTCGAGCGGGGCTTCACGTGGATGGGACACCGTCCAGAACTTTTTCGAAACAATTTGCTGCACCTTGGATAGACCAATAAAAACTATTTCGCCCCAATTTCATATGAACTCGATTTAAATGGGCCACATATATTTAATTTGGGCCGAATAAAATTTGGGAAGATTTATGGAGGCCCAAAATAATGTGGGCTTCTCTTAAAGCCCAGTTTCGCCCAGTTACAGTACACGTGAGCTGTTATTGGTCAAATATGGGCTTGACTTTTTCAACGTTCTTACGAATGCAGAGCTGCACCCTCTCTCTCTCTCTCTCTCCCCCTCGCTCCCCCTCTCTTTCTGGGTCTGTTATTCTTGCACCTCTTTCTCTAGTACGGTTGGGAACCCGGGGGAACCGTTGGTCTTCGGCTACCAGAGGAACAGGAGAGATGGGAAGAGAGAGCGAGGAACGACGCCGTTGGGGCGGTCGGGTCGGAAAACGGTAGCCGTTGCGGCGGCCCGTCGATGACCGGAGGGAGAGGGAGGGAGAGAGAGGAAGAAAACTCAGAGAACAGTCCTCGGAGCTCACTCTCCTCCGTCCTCCTCTGCAACGGAGAAGGAGAAAAGGAGGAGGAGGCGAAGAAGAAGAAGAACAGAGAGGGCATCACCGGCCATGGAGGAGCTACGGCGAATCGGAGAAGTGCTGGGCTCCCTCAAAACCCTAATGGCCTTCCAAGACGATATCGCCATTAACAGGCGCCAGTGCTTCCTCCTGGCCGACGCCCTCAATCTCACCTTCGAGGTGGTCTCAGAGGAAATCCGGGAGAACCTGAGCTTCGACGAGAGGCTGACCAAATGGGGAGCTCTGCAACACCCCCTGAGGGAGCTCCACAGGATCTGCATGGAGGCCGAGCACTACGTCCGCCATTGCATGGAGGGCAGAGACTGGTGGGCCAGCGTCATCGTCTCCCTCGGCCACACCGCCGACTGCGCCGAGCTCCACCTCCACAACCTGCTCTCCTGCCTCCCGGTGGTCGTGGAGGCCGTGGAGGCCGCCGGCGAGATCGCCGGCGGCGACCAGAAGGAGATCCACCGGAGGAGGTTCATCTTCTCCAAGAGGTACGAGAGGGAGTGGATGGAGCCCTCCCTCTTCCAGCGCCAGTTCGGGCGGCGCCGCCTGGTTTCTCCGAGCTTCTGCGCAGCGATGGCCGCCGCCGGGAGAGAAGATCGGTGGGCCCTCCTCGAGGCCGTCGCTGCCAAGAGAGGCGGCGGCCGGCTGGCGGAGCTGGTAGAAGGGTCAAAGGAGAAGCTCTTCCCCAGCTCAATCCTCGTGGCTGCCAAGGACTACCAGGTGAGGCGCAGGCTGGGGAGCGGCAGCCATTACAAGGAGGTCCACTGGATGGGGGAGAACTTCGCCGTAAGGCACTTCTTCGGCGACATAGCACCGCTGGTGCCGGAGATACTCAGCCTCTGCTCGCTGGCCCACCCCAACGTGATACCCATCCTCTGCGCCTTCTCCGACGAGGAGAGGAAGGAGTGCTTCCTCCTCATGGAGCTCATGCAGAAGAGCCTCTGCAGCCACATCAAGGAGCTCTCCGGCCCGCGGCGGCGACGCCCGTTCGCCCTCCCGGCGGTCGTCGACGTCATGCTGCAGATCGCCAGAGGCATGGAGTACCTCTACTCCAGGGGGATTCCCCACGGGAATCTGAGCCCCTCTGCCATCCTCGTGAAGGGGAGCTCCGACGGCCACCTGCGGGTGAAGGTCGCCGGCGTGGGGCTCTCCTCGGTGAAGAACCCCAAATCTGGCGGCGGCGGGGGCGACCGCTGCATCTGGCTGGCCCCGGAGGTGCTGCTCGAGGAAGAAGAGCACGGAAGAAAGCTACCAGCGGGGGGCTCCGCGAGGTACACGGAGAAGGCCGACGTGTACAGCTTCGCCATGATATGCTTCGAGCTCCTGACGGGGAAGGTGCCCTTCGAGGACGGCCACCTGCGGGGGGAGAAGATGAGCAGGAACATCAGGGCAGGAGAGAGGCCGCTCTTCCCCTTTCCCTCCCCGAAGCACCTCACCGGACTCACCAAGAAGTGCTGGCAGGCCGACTCGTCGCAGCGCCCGAGCTTCTCCGCCATCTGCAGGGTCCTCCGCTGGGTCAAGCGTTCCCTCCTCCTCAACCCCGAAGCCGCGACGGCGACGGCGGCGGCGGCTGATTACCTGGAGATGGACGCCGCCCTGGCAAGGAGATTTCCCGGGTGGGTCAAACCGGAGACGATTCAGATCCCGTTCCAGATGTTCGCCTATAAGGTCATGGAGAGGGAGAAGGAGAGGAGCTCTGAGTCTGGCAGCGAAGGGGCGTCCGTCTGCGGGGACGATAACCTGTCCGAGGAGCTCCTCTCTTCTACGCCGTCGTCTCTCCCACTCTGCTCCGAGCTCGGGAAGGCGGCGCCGGGGAAGGAGGAGGACCGAAGGGCCAGCATGGGATCATCGTCGTCATGGGCGGGGCAGAAGCTGAAGGCGAAAGCGGCAAGGCCGCCGCAGCTAGGGCCATGCGCTGCCATGCGGACCAACTCGGAGAACCAACTGCAGCCGATCATGGCGAGCCCGGGGCGGCGGCGGTCCTCCGGGCACGCCTCCGATTCAGACATAGCCTGACTTCACCATGTCGGATGATACGCCACAAAAAGGGTACCCACAAGAGATTCGATGAGGTATACAGCAATTGATAAAATTGTCTGGTACAGATTTCTGTAGCACGAAATTAGCATGTAAGAACAGCATTACCTCCCATCTCCCCCTCTCTACCCCTCACCAAGAAAACCCAAAAAAAAGGAATAAAAGACGCCCACAGAAGAGGGTGAGGTGAAACTAAATAACGCATTTCCTCGGTAGAAAAAAGAGGAAAGCGTGTGAGATTTATATACACCAACGAGTGAATGCCTTCAATCCTTGAGAAATTACAAAAATGCACTCTATGCTTTTTCTTAGTAAGAAGATCCATGCTATATTCACATACCAGACTCAGACCTTGCGTTTCTTCTGCACAGAGTTGCACGATGAATGCGGAAGATTGTCATCCACTGACCAGATCACCTTCCCAGACGAGCCACGGACAATCTCAAAATCTACAGGGTCATCTGCTTCCTCAATCCCCAAAACTCTGATTACTCAGAGCGAGCAGAAGGAGAAGATGTAGCAGATGGATAGGTAACGGAGTTGGGTACCTGGTCATGGTGGACGGAGGGGCCTATTCGCTGGCTCCAGTTTCATGCCATTAATGATGTTTCGAGGTCCATCGGCCCAATAAGAAGCGGGGATGATATCTTGAGGGTGACTTCTGGGGCAAGAAAACGTGGGAATCTTTTGGGAATCCATATCACGATCCTCTGGTGCGAGAAGTTTCACACCATCTTCAGGAGTTTTAGACAGCCAGTGGAGTTTGCTGCCACCACCATGTTTGACTTTCCCCTCCAGCAGACGCTTGAGACAAACTGTCCACTGTCCTCGTTGACCTCAAGGCCCGTGATGGGATCGATGGACCCAAACTTGTGAGAAGTTATTGGCATAGGCAAAGATTTGTAGTAAGCATAAACCTGCAGAGAAACGAAAATTACAGACAAAACCAATCAAGTGAGGAAATATAGGAAACATCTTCCAGTCAGAAATGGAACCAAGATCTTGTCAAGTCAACATTCATCCAAATCCAGCCATTGGTCGTTTTAGGAATGGCAGACTGCATTTCCCGTTGTAGTCATATGTGCATATATGCATTTATTAATTTCATTTATGTGTCTATATTTAGAAAAAAAACATATGTCGAAGAAGTGGGTGGGTCTAGTTGATTCGAGTGCGAATAAAGCCTGATTATTTTCTTGCTGAGTACTCAATTTGACTATATTTTTGGCACTTCATTCCCAGGTGACCGAATAGATTAAAGGAAAAACCGATGCAACACGAAAGTAAGTGACGCTGACTTCCAGTTCCACCATGACGCTCCACAGCAACAAAGCGTTGAAAGCATCACTTTGCTGTTTAAATAATAAGAACGTCTGGAAATTTTATCTTATTTTTTTGGTGTTTCGATTCCCGGAGCCCACATCTATCTTTGCGCAAGGTAAGAAAAGGACAGGTTTTACGATATGCTAGTTGACAGCTAATGCATATTCAATTATAGAGAGAGAGAGAGAGGGAGAGAGAGAGAGAGGGAGAGAGAGAGAGAGAGAGAGTTAAATTCACCTCGTTCGTTTCTGAACCGCACGCTATGTATCCATCAGAAACAGACAAGCCTACAAAGTTCTGGAAATCAATGGCAAAGAATTAAACATAACATACTTTTCTGGAATTGCATGAAATGAGCTCTAGAAAATAGTGGGAAGGAATCAAGATGAACACCTTCTCATTCGTATGACCGCTCAATGTTAAACTGCACGCAGAAGTCGACAATCCAGTGGAACTGGTTTTGTTGAGATGCCAAAGCTTAAGGGTGTTGTCAGTTGACGCAGAGACCAGGGTCTCAGAGTCCACAAATTTCACATAGCTGACAGTTTTTCCATGTCCGGCCAAAGTACACCAAGGGATTCTTGTATTGCGAAGATCATAACAGTAAACCTTGTAGTCAGCGGAGCCAAAGGACAGTAAATGGCTTGAGCTTGAAGAGAACTGGACGCAGCAGATATTCGCAACTGTTCGGATGCTACTGATGCAATTTTTCTGTCAATCAAACAAAAATGTAAATACTCCCGCTTAAGCATTTTCATCAATCCAAGAAGAAATACGGATATATTGTTAAAAACCATGATATCTTTTTTTAAAGAAGGTCAATTGAATCTAATTCAGCATCAAGTGAAAAGACAGTATAGAGGCTCCCAAAAAACAAAGGCAACGAAAAGAAAAGAGTAACTCCACATGCCATCACATCCAGTAACTTGAGAAGTTATATTATTAAAACACTCATAACGAGGTGATAGAGACCCCTATTTATCCGTTAAATATAACGGTCACCAAACACTACCCCCTGGTATTAGGTTCGAACACTACCAAACAGAAGGGCCGAACAAGCAACTACTGCTGTTAAGAGAAAAACATAGAGATAAAAGTGTGCCGTTGTCTTCGAAGAAGAGAAATGGGTCGAGTAAGACGTACCTCTTTTATGCTCCAAAGTTTTACAGAACAATCATCACTTCCACTGGCCAACTTTGTCGGTTCCCCTTGCGAAAAGTCGACAGACCAGGCTCGTTTCAGATGGTCATTGTACTGTATGAAACCTTGACCTGTGCTTGCATCCCATATCTGTAAAACACAAAAAAAAGTTAAACAGCATCAACTTGCAAATACTCCACACAGGATGAGTAAAACCATAGAGTTTTGTTAAGACCAAGCAAAATAGAGCAACCATCAGAGTTCATGAATAGTCATATAATCTACAGGAAGAATAAAACCCCAATTTTAAGATGAACATTGGTAGATTTATTCACACTACGGATTCCAGTTCTTCTTAATCCCATATTAAAGATACTCGATGATTGTTAGTTTTAATTCAGCTTTTCAGTTTATAAAGTTATTTTTTTCCAATGTCGTGATTAGTTGGTACCATATGCCAGCAACTGAAAAGGAAATTACATGCATATATTTACTTTACAGATTCCATTGGTACGAGCAATACAGTTCACAATAAAAAAAATAGTCATATCCCGCAAAGATTAGTGTCTTTCCCTCTCTCATCTTTCACTGGCTGGACAATACCACCAACAATCAGTTATCATTTTTCTATGAAACCCTAGTAATTTTCCATTCCTCGTCTTGTTTCCCCAGCATTTCCTGAAACGCTTTGTTGAATCTCTCGGCCGAAATTATGACCCAAAAGTAGCAATCCACTCCACTATGTCATTCACAGGGCACAATTAGGTCCCTTCCAACGCCCTCAATCCCACTCGTCAAAGGAAAACAGGACAAGGAATAAGCTAGCCCTGAAGTAGATAGTTTAAAGAATACCCATTATTTACTTTTTATAATAATTCCATTTGTAAATAGAAAGGGCATGCGGTTGCATGAAAGTCCTGCTGTTTGATAACTTGCATGCAGACCCAGAAAATGCTTCTCGATCATCATCAATCCCGTCCCTCCCTCCATTCCTCCCTCCCCCCCTCCACATGCCTCATGCATTTGACGTACCCACTCACGTACCAAGCACTTTACGACTCCCAGTCGAAAGCAATGGTGAAATCCAAACCGGAACACCCCAGGTCTTACAGAAAGTAATATTATATACACGCAACAATCAGAGAGAAGAAATCCAATCATTCTAAAATCCTAAGCTTTTCCAAAACATTCCAATTAAAAATCCCCTGACAAATTAAGGACCTACGTGTCAGCTGACCTCGTTAAAAGAACTCGCCCAAACACCCTGATTCCCAGTCCAAACTATTGGCATTCAGCCACTGGAAAAACAGAACACATAATATCTATTCTCCCCTCCATCAGTGCCACTCATGTTCCGGGCGACCAACTTTTTCCACTAATTCCCAAAAAACTTTACAACAGAATGAAAGCATGCAACCTGAGAAAAATTTCTTATATTGAAGCAAAAATTTATCATCGCTTCCCCTATTTATTTGTTGGAGGATAAATGTAAATCCCTGCAACCAATGATCCTTTCCTGTTCTTCTTCAGACTCGTCACTAGCCCCCATGACTTTCACTGGCCATACAGATCACCGCCTCCCCATTCCCTTGTTATCCTGCATTAGCACCCCCAATCAGATTACATGGGTGCATGGTCAGGAGTTAAATGGATACATCCATTTTAAATTCCGTTAAAAATTCTCATCATCGTACTCTTGCAGAAACACAGATATTTAGTAAGCATCTATAACAAGTTGAAGCCGAATATAATTGGCAATGCCTATGTTATTGATGTACAATTAGAAATGACTATATCTTCGACCATTAATCTGGCGAACGTTAATAACTACCGTGCAATCTTTTACCACGGATGTTGTGGTATTTACGAAAATATCCTAAAACCTTCTGGCCCATTAATCCAACTGATGCTCTCTACACGATTCTCTTAATGTCAATACTTTATAAGTTGGATCCACATAGCCCGACCTTGAACCAGATGGATTATTTCATACAACCACTCTTCACCGTGCCTTGGTGGCATGACGGCTATATTCCATAGGTTCATTTTTCCTTCAATTCCACCAATTTACATGAGAATGTGATTTTTTACTATAGGTTGAATCTACTGACACCTGTGCGGCCAAATTTTCAGAAAATGTGCACCATAGAAGACAACTAGTGGTTGAATATCCGGACTGCAAGCAAGGAATGGATTCAAGATGCTTATCCAGAAGGTGGGAAAAAATTATACAAAAACAATGTAAGCAACACCACACCAGAATTCTTCTCAGATACAATCTAATTGAAGCTCTACACATCATATTTTGCAGCTTCCAAACTATTCGCCTGCCACTCCTCCAAAATATTAATAAGACTGACTAAGAATATTTAATATGTACTGGTGAAAGTCCAGACCTTTACTTGACCACTGGCAGAAACCCTGATCCAGGTCTAAACAAGAGAACCAGATATTGATCTCATTCACCAAAATCTCACCATCTCACTTCCAAGATGTAGATGTAGACCCCAAGGTTCTTCAAGGTCCCAAGAACGGCTTCCAGGCTGGTAGTCTCTCTTCAAGGTATAATACTCCTTTTTACTCAAACACACGAGAAACATTTTCCCATTTAGGTATTTCACTTATACCAAACTATTCATCTTCCGATATAGATCCCACTGGTGCTTGGTAGTCGGAAATGACTGCCCTTTCCCTCCCTCTATTTATCCTGAAAAGATCCCATTAAATTATCATTCTGACTTCCTGTTATACATAGCTATGACATAGTCATTCTTTGGCACTGCCTGTGTTCTCTTCTAAACTTTTCTGCCTAGGTCTTTCCATCTAAAAATCCAGTAATTTCAGATAAGGTTTTAGTCTATACCAGAATTTTCTCCGCATAGCATCCACTTAACAAAACACAAAAGTTAATTTACACTTATGATACCCTACACCAAAAAAATTAAGGCTAAAGAAATACATACCTGGACAGTGCCGTCATAATCTGTTGAAGCTAAGTAGTTCTTAATGTAGCTATTCCAACAAACACAACTCAGTCTTGACTTGCTAAACATCTCAACTACAGGGTAATGAACATCCACATTATCATTCAAGAGAGCACCAAAATCAAAGATTTTAATTCTCTTTGATATGCCAGCAGTAGCAAGATAATCCTCATCTCGGTCAAAACTCAAAGAGCAAATCACGTTTGCAGAGTTAAGGATATCACTATTCCTCACAGTTCCATGTACTTCAAATTTGTTATATCTGGCATATTTACACAGACCATCAAAAAAAGCTCCAAGGCGATCGCTTTCTTTGTTTGAGCAATTTTCGTCAGAAATACTTTGTGTAGGATGGCATTTTTCATGCTTCTGTAGGACATCTTTAGCCTTACGTGCTGCAGAATCAGTAGCAGGAACGTCAATTTTTGATCTCGTGGAGAAGTATGCACGCTCCAGTTGACTAATGTTCCGCATCAACCTTGCCTGGCTAATTCCGGATGCAGACATTCTAGAATTTCTTTCTGAAGGGACAGATTCAGCAAGATTTTTTTCAGGGAACCCACAGGTGTATGCGGATGGACTTCTGACATGAGCAGAAGGTTCAATTCTTGATGAGTTTCTTCTCTCCACCTCATCAATGTCAGTCCTCAAGCAACGAACATCCTCCTTTAACTTTGCAGCTCGTTTTTCTTTTTGATCTTTTGCAGATAAAAGGAAATGCAATAACATATCTGACTCGGCATATTCATCCTCAATTGAAGCCAGCGCATGATCGATGGATGTAAAATCTTGTGTATCACACATAAATTCACACAGCAGAATTTCCCTGGGACAAAAAAAATACAAGAAACTTTCAGAATACGTGAACAAATAGGTACCAAATTTCTAACTATAGACTGTGCAAGTTTGATGAAAAGATCATACATCTCCCGGTAACAAGATTCAGGATTTTTTGCTGACACCATAGACTATGCATTAAATGTTTTGTCCTAAACATTACCCAACGAATTACTATCTAAACGTACTCTCCAAGTAAAGATGCCCACAGTCTGAACCAGACCTGTACTCTCCAAGAAACTATCAACCCAACGAGTGCTAGTTTTCAAGTAAATGAGTGACCTTATTGCTAAAATACTCTGAAGGGGATACCTAGACTTTGGACGCAGAGAAGGCTCAGGATGAAGCAACCAAAGGCAAAAGCCAGCCTCCTTAGGACTCTCTGAGAGAAATCTCGGAGGCAAAATTCGATGACGAAGGTTCACCATTGCTGCAGCACGCACTTCCCATGACTCGAATGAACAAAACAGCTGCAAAACAATAGCCTAAAATCAGTGTCCCAAATCTTCTGTGAATCTCATAAAATTGAAACTGCAGTAGATGTTTCTACCAAGTTGAAATGGCATATGAGACCATAAACGAGACAGAAACAATAGCTCATTAAAGTTCTCAAAGGGTGGATAATAAACGAGACAGAAACAGCCAGATGAGACAAACATGTAACAAAGAATTGTTTAAGCACGTCGTTTCCAATAGTGAGACCAGTAAAAGAACATGACAAACCTTAAGGCTCAGTCCAAGTCTTATATTTCCCAAGCCTTCTTCTAGCAAATTGGCAAACAAAAACTTAAGACTCTACTCTCTCACTTACACATTTTTTCAAATCTTTTTGCATGTATTAAGAAGCTAATTATGAATTAATCTGATTATGCGTTTAATTAGTCTCCCTCTCGTTCACTCAGATGCGTGAGATTATTTTGAATGGATGAGTGGCATATGCGGTGCCATTTCCTTTTATTTCAAGTACATAATGAATTATAGCAAACAAATGGACAGAAATTGAGAATTGCCTTTTGATAATCAAGGATTTTGACAATAATCAACAATTTTGAATCAACTGGTAATAGAACTTAGAGGCGGAAAATGAGCAGAATGAAAAGCAAGATGCAAAAAATATGGCAATGCTATAACTCAAAGGTTCATAATAAAATAAATAAGTATGGTTCCAACATACCTCAAATAAAAGAACACCAAGACTGTAGATATTTGATGAAAACGGACAGCCGTTGCCATTCTCAGGACTGGTATACCACATCTCCTCGAGTTGAAAAATGCCACAGGCCGGCTTCTGGATGTTATACCGAAATACTTCTTGATTACTAGTTACGCTACCAGTCTTGTGATCTTCATCTACAAGGAAGTGTGGCCAAAAATTGCAACCAGAATCTTGAACTTTCACCCTTGCAGAATCATTCATTCTAGATGCTTCCTTCCTGCCAACTTTGTTCCCAAACATGTGGCATTGGCTACCAAATTCTAGGTTCCCAATTAATTTCTGTTGTTTTACTGACACGACTTCAGGAACTTGTTTATCCACTTCCAAGTTACTCTTCCTTTTTAACTGATTCACAGAGTACAAGGCATCCTGATCGATTGCAACCTTTGATGAAACGGAGGGACTTTGAGAAATAAAAGATCCCACATATTTAACATGGTTTGAAGACCTTATCATAAAAAAGGATGGGCATAAATCTTGTAGTGCAATTCCCTGAGAGTGAGAAGAATCAACAAGTTCCAATATCTCCCTAAATATCAGAAACCTCTCAGATTTGTCAGCATTGTGAAGCTCGCTATTAAACCATCCTCTCAAACTCATTCCTGGATCCAAAGCAGAGTTGAAACAATTAACATCACCATAAAGATTCAAGCCATCGGATTTAGCATTCAAATTGTGCACTTCATCCAGAAGTTTCCGGGGCATTTCGTTTCTAGAACTGTGTACTGGAATCTGTGGGGCATCATAAGCACCCAGATGCTTGTAAGCAATTCCCTTCCCTTTCAACGAATCATTCACTACAAGTTCCGGAAAACCATACCCCTCTAAAATCTTGCTCCTGGTACCTCCTGGAAAGTCCGTGAAATTTTTTTCAGAACCGGAAAAATTCCCACCTTCCAATGAACGTTTAGAAACCATGGAACAATTTTTTTGCCTATGTGGAAGAGGCCTTTGAGACCTGAATTGATTCAGATACAAATTACCTGCACCTTCATTACCAATGTTCGGAGCTTCCTTGGACATCACATCCCTAGAATCGTCTGCTGCCTTATAAAGTTTCTGCCACTCGTTTTTCTTGACTGCATCATCTCTACTATTTGAACAGCCATCTAGACGCAACCTTGACTTCTTGTAGTTCGTTACTGTCAACTCTGCGACTATAATGTCACCATCACCATTGGAACAGAGACTCATCCCTAGGTGTTTAGACCGAGGCTGAGAACCAAAGCGTCTGACAACATTCTCCCCTTCTAAATTCTCTGGTGGAGGCTTTAAAAACCTCATTGGACATAGGTGTTCGGGCCATATATTATCCTGGGATCCAGATAAGGCGGGTATTTCCATCACATTGCAATTTTCTGGATTCGGAGATTGTTCATTTTCTTTCCTCTTGACCTGCGGAGCCTCTGCTGAGTTATCAAGAGTATCATTCACTTCGCTGGTCCCTTCCATGAGATCCTAATTTTTTTCTTTAAAACAGAGCGAGCTGGCAAAATCTGGATCCAATTGAGTGGATACAATATGATGAAGACGCATCTCTATGTGATCAGGGTGAACTGCGGAGACGGAGCTTCCTAAAATAAGTAAAAAAGTAAAAATAATGCATATGTTTAATACGAATGCATTTAGTAATCAAAGTTATCGTACATAAAAAATAACTAAATGATCGTGCATTGCTCTACAATAAAAATTGGAGGATAACGGCAAACAATAAAAAATTATAGTTATGATCTAAAATATAGCTCACGGCTTTCCAAGTCCAGTAGATTAACCAAAACTAATCCTAGTTTCCATTCAGTTAGTAGCAATCACTTTAAAACGGTTATATTTCACTATCTTTTTGGGAAAAAAAACAACTACGAATGCTAACGGAAATACGAGAGATAGCCCATCATATTTAAATCAGACAACGCATCATCCACGAAGAACCTTATGGCGATACTAAATATAACTTCTACGCGCGGAGCGGAAAATAATGAGGAAAAAAATACTACGGAGAAAAAAGTTTCGGGTATGGCTGATGAAGCCCAAATCTTCAACGAAAAAGTAAAAATCGAAGGGGAACCCACGAGGAATAGCAGTAATAACATGAGCCAAAATCCAAAACAAAACAAAATGAGCCGAAATAGCGTTAACCTACCGTATACGTGAAATCAGTCATGCAAGCGCATAACCATTCCACAACTCCAAGAATTACGTTAATTTCCGTCTCTCTCGTGAAGAAGAACATCCGGAGGAACGGGAAAGCTGTAGCGGCTAGTGCCAACTCGATCCCTAAGATTTACCAGACACTCTCGGAAATAAACTTCACACTTACAGGTTAGGTTAAAATCCCCATGCTCCTAACTTTCGGCTCGCCGCCGTCTTCATTCGAAGCAATCTGTTCAGATCCTGCGAGGGGGGGGAGAGCGAGAGGGGAAACCAAATGATACCGGAGAGGGACTCACAGGCAGAGAGAGAGAGAGAGACCAAAGAAATCGGAACGAGATTTTTATTTTTTATTTGTCGTGTAAACAGAGTAAATTGTTGCGTCTTAGACACCAACCCCCCCCCCCCCGGGCGTCGCAGCAGCCACCGGCCGACGGCATCGTGGCCTCAGCGGGAGCCGTAGTTAGGGATCACGCCGCCTCACGGCCACGTGGCGACGAAACGGGCCTTATGGACGACGACTTGCCACGTATCTCCGCCTCGTAAGGTGGAAGTAAACAGGGGGCGGAAAAACGGCGGCTTCTCTGCGTAGCGGAGATATTTTGGGGGGCCCATCCCGGTGGGTGGCACCTTCCTGAGCCCAACAATTCCCCGAAACGCTACCAAATGGGGCTTTTGCGCCGGACAAGGTGGCCCATGTCTCTTAACAAGTGGGCCGGCTGAGAGTCAAAAGCCCAACTCGATCGACTTTTTCAGAATTCTTGAAATCAAATTGAATAAATAAGGTCTTTTTATGGCATTTTAATAAATGTGTTTTTATCATCTACGGAGCTTCATACTTGGAGTTTTTGGAAAAATCTGGTTGCAAATAATCAAAAACAGGATTAATGAATAAATAAGGCATATTAATGGCACTTAATAACTTTTAAAAATATTTGTTTTCTTAATTATTCAATTTTTTAGCATTCTTTCTGTTGAAATAGGATTTTTTGGAAAAATCTGATTTCAAATAATCGAAATCCCTTCCCACTCAACTTTTCCGGATTTCATAAAATCAAATTTTAGGAATAAGTAACGTATTTTCATGGCGTTTAAAAAAATGTATTTTGTTTTTATTTCTTATTTATTAAAAAAATATTCTTTTTTAGGGTCCGTGGTCGATTGCTTTGAATGTTTCATCTTCGGAGCAAGATGGTCGAAGCAAGGAAATTCGAAAATCTGATCACAGATAATCAGAATCGATTCCAATGGAAATTTTCAGCCGGAGCCCGTTTGTCTTTGGGCTGGATCACAGGTAGACTAGACTGGTCAACTCCGGAGTCCAGCTCAACCCACTTTTCTGTAGCTCTATCAGAAATCGGATTCGAAAATTTGAAAGACATTTCGATGGTGATTATAGAAAAAAAAGAATATTAATGCATTAAATAATTTTATCCTAGTTAATTAAAACTGTAAATTATTATGACCGGTTGCTGCAAAAATCTCCCTTTTGGATTCCCAAGTTATCGGAACCGATCACAAAAGATCCCCTTTTGGATTTTATCCTCTCTCTCTCTCTCTCTCTCCCTCTCTCGTCTGGGATTTTTCGAAAGGATGGTTTCGGCGTTCGTGGCGCCGAGCTTTTACCCGTCCAGGATGTCGGGTGGTTGCTGCTGGTTGCCGGCGACGCGACCTCTTATCGGCGCGCATATCCCGCCGCCGCCGCCGAGCGTCTCCGGTGGGTTCGTCAATCTCCCGGCCCGCTGGGCGAGGCCGGGCAACATCAGAACGGGAGTCACCTGGCCAATCCCGAACGGGAGAACCCAGAATGTCAGGCCCCTACGGGGAATGATGCTGCCCCCGGTCGACCCTTGGGCGCCTACCATGAACTCTCAGAGCGTGGCCTCGCAGCTCTTCGCGGCCTCCCTCTTCCCTTACCTAGGTTTTCTGTACTTCATCACCAAGTCCAACTCCGCCCCCAAGCTCACCCTCTTCGGCTTCTACTTCTTGCTGGCCTTCGTCGGGGCCACCAGTGAAGTCTCTTTCCTTTGCCTCCTTGAACTGCTGTGAAGATTTTATCTGTTTCTTCAACCGCCTGAACTCCTTGAACGATTGTTCGGAAAATATACAGTAGTTCTAGGAATGCGGCATCCATCGAGAGAAGCTTCGGGTCAGTTCATCAAAACGATGATGCAATGAGCGCCAAGCGAGCCGGGCTTCTCTGTCGAATGCCATTTTCCTCTGTTTTTTTTTCTCGTTGACGTACTATAATCACAGTCTCAAGGGTTATGATTGAAATTATTTATATTCCTTCTTCTTTGTTCCGATTTTTTTCCTCAATTACTAACTTATCGTCTGTATTTTCGTCTGTCATTACTCGCCATCACTGCGCAGTCCCTGCAGGAATTTACGGTATGAACCCATGATTCGATCTAGAAAATTGTTATCCCCTCTGGTTCTCACCATAGTCGACCGCATTTGCTCATATTGTTGCACAGCAAAGGTGCATTATGGAACCTCACTGTCTAACGTGGATTGGCTGCACGGTGGAGCGGAATCATTGCTCACCCTGACCAATCTGTTCATAGTGCTGGGATTGAGGGAAGGGTTGAGGAAGATCAAATCTGCCGAAGAGATTAAGGATGATCTTCTCACAGATGTCGAGCAAGAGGAACAGCCTTCGCTCTAGGTAAGAACAAAATTCCCTTCATCAAATTGTCTCTCCACAAAATAGGCATTACTGAACTAGTAGATTTTCCTCAATCATTTTTTTTTAAAGCAAACAATTATTAAAATCCTCTCTTATGGAGGTTCCGGTAGAACTTTGGCCAATTCTTGGGTCTCTCCGAAAAATATACATTACTGGGCATGCAAATTTTCTTAATTTATCTTCGTAAACATGGTTAATTTACAGCATTCCTCGATCATTTTTAGTTCCCTGTTATGGATGTTCAATTTCTGGCTAAATGTTGTGTTGATGGATGCCCAGAGGGCTGCTTGGCTGAAGCATAATGAAGAGAATTCAGGCTCTCTTTCCGATGCTGAAAGGATTACTCGTCCACAGAGAAGCTTATATCTCTCTAACCCTTGTAGATGGGGGGAGAACAAAGGCAAGGCTCATGGACATCCGAAGTCTGGATTTGCCTTGGCCCACTAAGATCAGGAAATCATGTATTTGTCTGGATGCCAATAAGATGTAGATTTCTATGTTTGCTGGGAAGATTATACGAAAAATCCTCTTTCGGGTCATTTTTTAATCGGATTTTATAATGGAAATGAACCTTTTTTCCTACATTGGTTGATGTGTGAGGGGAGATTTTAAACTTTTTTTTCTACACGTGAGTGTTTGACTAGAAATTCGCCATTTGGTAAACTAAATCTTGTCTGGTTCTGGTGCCAATAGACTTATTCCTTGTTTTTTTTTTTCGATGCTTATTTACATAAGTACCCTCGTGACGCAGGCTTGTTGACTAAATACTCTTGCTGCGTCTACTACTAGAATGTTATTTAATATGGGGTTGCTAGGAGACCAGAGCAGCTACTTAGAAACAGAGTACATGAATACTTCCTTTTTTTTAAAAAAAGCGTTTTCTAAATAACTCACCGAGATTTTTAAAAATCTGAATTAAAAAAATGATATTTTGGGATAAACCCAGTTTTTGACGGGTTTAGTCCGTAGTCACAGATGCCAAATAGGGCAAAAAGCCTTAGAAGCCCCTTGAAAGCCCGGGTCTCAGGTGGCAACAAAACTGAAAGGAATTCTAGAAATATGTTCTAGCTTTTTTTTTTTGCAGTTTCTTAATATTATGTTGAGCAAATATACATGCATATATTCTTCTTTTCACTGTGTTTTCTTGATTCTTCAGGGGGGGGGGGGGGGGGGGAAGGCAACAAAAGCTGGTAGAGGCTGTTCCAGAGCAGAAGCTATCTGTTTATGGGAATCTCCTTCGGAGAAGCTTCCGAGCTATCCTCTTCACCCTGTGGGTGCTATTGGTGTAAAAATCTTAGAGATTGATTTGACGGTTGCCCGGTCTCTCTGGCATATTTGCAGGTGGTCTCAGTTCAAGCTCCGGTATGATATACAGTATTATTAATCTAAGATGAGCAGAAAAAATGTCACAGCCCGGTTATTATTTCAGGGGTGGGAGGAAAAATAGGTAAGTTTCTGGCAGGAACCTGAAGATCCGAGCTTTTGTGGGGGGAGTCTGGTGACCTAATTGAGGGAGGAAGGTGAGGGCCTCTGCGGGAATCTCAGGTGAAGAAGCTGTTGTCGAAGTCGACGTCCACCAGGAACTCCAGGTCCATGGCCGGTGAGCTGGTGTTGGACGCTGAGAGTATCTCCCCCAGTTCTTCCAGAGCTCGGCCATGGCAGCCTCCGGGGAACCCCTCCCCGAAGTGGGTTTTCCCGGCGGTGGAGGGAGAGACAAACGGCGACGAGAAGCGGGTCGCCGGCGAGGAGAAGATGCGGCTCGCCGGCGATGGAATGGAGGAGAAGGATGAGGGAGAAGCCAGCGGCAGCTCCTGGGTTATCACAGTCAGGCCTGGTCTGCCGTCGACGACGAAGCTGTGCCCCTGCTCCAGCACCGGCATCGGCGAGGAGTTCGCTCTCTGGGTGCAGACGTGCTCCCCCTTGTACAAGACGTTGAAGACGGAAGAGTCGCCGTCGGCCCGCTGCACCTGCTTCGTCGCCGGGCAGCCCTGCGTGTTCCGGTGGGTGCAGCGGTAGTAACCCCTGCAGATTTAAAGTCGGCTCGCCGGGATTAGGTGGAGGTTTCGCCGTCGCCGGAGGAGGAGGAGGGCGGCCGGGAAGCTCACCTCGGATGGGCGGCCCCGAGGATATCCTTCTGCCCGTACTTCCTCCAGCTGAAGCCGTCCTCCGGCGGGCCTTCTAGGCTCGTCCCCGGGTTCGCCCTCACCTGCTTCTTCCACCGCGGCAACATCTTCCTGCAACGAAGACGACGAAGACGGTGAGTTCTCCCCCCGGAAATCTAGCGGCAGTGGCGGCGGATGGGCGGCGCTGTGAACAGGGTCTACCTCTTCTTGGAGATCTCCCGGGGGTCCTGATCCCCGAAGGCGACGGGGCGGCGGGAATCGTCGCTGCCGCTGGCGGAGCGCGGGGAGTCTCCGCCATCGTAGTCGGCCAAGGATTTGGCCAGCGAGGTGGCCCTGTGCAGGACAGACTGGATGCTCTGCAACAACGACTTGCAGTATTCGGGTGGGGACTGGTCGAGGTGGGTCTCGAGCTGCCTCGTCAGCTCCTGCCCGTCCGTCAGCTCTCTGATGAGCCGGCTGGGGTCCCAGGCGACGCCGTTCTCCATAGCCGGGGCGCTTGCGAACCAGAGGGAATGGCGGCGGCCGGTCTCCGAGCTCTCGGTGCAGAAAACAAAGAGGTCTCCAGCTTCCTCTTCCTTTCCCCCGTTGTTATCCTTCTCTTCACCGAGCTGTGAAGACGACGGGAGGAGGAAGAGGCTCCGGGGGAGATATGAAGGCGTGGAGTTGCAGGGACCATGGTTATGGGGATATAAAGCGCGGCCCGAGGAAGAGGAAGGGTGGAGACGAAGCGGCCTGGAGTGGGGTTGCCCACTGTAGGGAGACGGAGGTTTGACCGAGAAAGAGACGCATAGAAAGATGGTCGCGTTCTCAGTTCCATGAAGGAGGGTCGAAGCGATGGGATGAGCTAGAGTCCTCTGACGTAGTCTTCTTCCCCTCTCTCTCTCTCCTTCCAGAAGGTGAGGTCAGGTGAGGCACGAAGCAACCCACTAAGAATCTTCTGGCCTGCTTCCGCGTTAGCTGTAAGTCCGTCTGGATATCGGCTCGACTCTAGAGAGAGAGGGAGAGAGAGAGAGAGAGAGAGAGAGAGAGAGACTTGACGTTAGCGGAAGAAGATACCACTTACGTTATCTGAAATGGTGAGGCCTTGACCTAATGAAAAGAGGCTCACAAGATTGTAAAAATTCCCGTGCATTAAATTCGATGCAGATGCCAACAAAGATACTTAGTAGATATTACTCACTTCAGAAAATCAAACATCGATGTCATATGGTCAATCCTCAGTCTCTGGAAGCTGCCGAAGGCAAGTTTTCTTATCTTTTACTGCTATTGCGGCTCACTCTCCGTCATCCTCCTCCCTTTCACCCGCAACTGTTCTAATGGATCCATCACGTTATATAGTTCTACCATGTAATCCGGATATTCTGATAATTTCCATGGAACAATATCGACCGACGTTTTCAGAGCCTCGTTTTATCAGTCGAACTTTCTAGTCAAACATCCGCATGACTATATTATACTATAATATATGTATATATATATTCGTCACACATTTCTCCTGCATATATGGGCATATAGAGAGAGAGAGGACTGACGAGGTATTCTCCCTACTATGAGATAAAATCACGAAAATCAGTAATTCGTGGTTAAAGAAATCAAGAGAGTTTTCTATTTTTATATTGCTTGTGGATAATTTCTCTTGTGAAAAATGAGGCTT
Source organism: Spirodela intermedia (assembly GCA_902729315.2). Lineage (NCBI taxonomy): Eukaryota > Viridiplantae > Streptophyta > Magnoliopsida > Alismatales > Araceae > Spirodela > Spirodela intermedia. The sequence continues at coordinate 1,746,266 of LR746278.1, read as the reverse complement.
TTGCTGAATTTAGACATTGAAACCGTTAATGATCGGGGAAGATGTGAATCACGACCTCAGAAAAAGGGTCCTCTTTTGGACAGCGTCTTCTGTGGGTAGATCTCTGACGTCAGTTTTTTCTCAACCTTTATCCGACGTCAACAGGGCAATCGCCCTAAGCTTCAGTTAGGCTAGTGAAATATCCGCACCTGCGAAATTCCCGGTGAGGTGGGTCGCCCAACGAGCTCAACCGAGCTCCTCCACGAGTGTTCATCGATGGGCCCTCTTTGTTATCATGTGATTATCGAACACGGCAGTCACTCTCTCGGTCAACACGGAGAGAGACCAAGAGAAGGGGCGCGGAAAATGACAGCTGTGGGGGTCGGACCGCCGTGTGGAAAACGGTATATGGGTTTGACCTGTTCTAAAGCGAGGAGAGAGAGATTATTATATTACTCGGTCAAAAAAATATTTATCGTATAAATACCCCCAGCGGTACAAAATCCTCCCTGTCAATGGGCCCAGTAAGCCTTCAGCCGAACCAGAACCGACCCGATTTCTATTATAAAAAAAAGGCTTTTTTCTCTATCAATTAATGTTTGTGTGGATGTGTGCGTGCATCGCGTCACATACGATATCTGAATGTTTGGGGGAGGTCTTCAGGTATCTGAGTAGGTCGACGGATTCGGTACGTGTCAAAACGTACGAAGTGACTTGGAGGGGTACCGTAGAACGACTGGTTGAAAGCTCGAGCCCTCGAGACAAGGGACTGTGGATGGTGGGGCCATTCTCTTTTTTGACCCCCCAAAAGCGCGTGGCCTGGCTTCTCAGTTTGGGCCGCCCTATTGATACCCCCCAACGGGACGTCTATTCACGCGTCCCCTGTACCTCGGGTACTTGGAAAGTAAACAAACGGTCAAAACCCCCTGCGTACGGTCAGTCAAAAGTCAGACAAATGGGTTCATAATTGGCGCTAAGTTTAGGCTCATTAAGTTATCACTCAAACAGTTTCCGGTCCCACCTCTGGCTCTCATCATGGCCGGACAGGGGAGGGTAGACTGGGTCAGACTAAGAGCTAGAGTCAGCGCCCCACAGACAAAGAGCCCGGTCAAGACCACCGCTGCTGGACACGTGGCTGTTTGTGACCTGTTCCCGCCGAACGCGGGCATTATTCAGGGCTCCTCCATTTTTATGAGTTAAGTACATAATTGCCAAAAGAATGAGCTCTGGGTCAGAGCTCGGACCATAGATCCCAGATTTCTACGCTCTGAGCTCACAATGGCATGAAGAGACACGACACACGAGTTCTGCCAAGAACAACGCCATAAGTTTTTTTTTTTTAATAATATTTTGGGGCACAACTAATTGAGAAGGTGACGTGGGAATTTCTTACCAGCAAGAGAGCAGACATTCTATCGGACGTGTGCAGAAAAGGGAACGATCCACTGCCATCTCTACAGGTTGAAGCCTTGTGAAGAGTCATAAGCAGGAAAGAAAGCTGCGCCCTTTTCTTCCTTCGTTCTAAGATGCGATGCTTCTTGAGGGTTTTGGTGATGGGATCCTGAGACACTTCTCTCGGACAAACCAGCAAAGAAAAGCCAAGTCCAGGGACTTTACACAGTGCGAGAACCATCTATGGTTGCGAAGGGCAAGGTGAGGATGGAGGCTTGAAGTCTGGATACTGCAAAAACGAGAGAAGGAGAACAAAAAATGAGCATGCAATGCGCAAAGAGCGAACAGGGAAGTATTTCCATTACAAAATTCCCACATGATTTGGAAGATATGAGGGATAAATAAGAGATGAAATTAAGTACCATATATGGTTAAGAGAGAGAGTGAAAATGTGAATGCTGAGGACAAAAGAAGGATGATAAGGATCAAGACTCACGTATGGATAGGGAGAGAGTGATCTAGTAAGCCCAGACACTGATTCTGCTTTGACTTCCGCGTCAGGAACAGAGTTGACTTCTTGGGGAGGCTCAGCAGCTGTCTCTGCCTTCAGAACAGTTGCTTCGGGTTCTTTGGGTGGCGCTTCAGGAACACTCTCAACCTTTTCTGCAGAGGGAGCAGGTGGAGTATCTGTGCTGGGCTGCACCGGAGCAGGCAAACTAGCTCTTGCAGCTGTTGAGGCCGGAAGAAGAGCCTTCCCAATCATCTGAGATTCCAATGAACGGCTTCAAGACTTCATCTTAGTCTAAGTTGAAGAAAGGCGAAAGAAAAACGAATGAAAGGATCCAATTCATTCAAGATAGCTGGAAAAATGGCATCACAGGGAACCAGAAAAATACAATCCGAAATTATTAAATGCAAGCAAAAATATTAAACGTGTGACCACGTTGATGGGGTTGGTGCCCTTCCTCTACTTGATTTGCTTTAAGACTACAACCCATGACCAGCTCCTCGTCTTACTACCTCGGGTGACAATTAGAGAAATAATGGGCATCGATAGAAACCACAGGCTTACAGGGGATTGCTTGTTTTGGCCAATTTTGGAGTAAACAAAAGAGCGATGAGAAGAATGGATAGAGAAAATGCATGAAGCATTCTATTGTTGAGATAGCACGTACTTGGTTTAGTTCCGTCAAAAAAAGAAAAGCACGGACCTTTCAGAAGCATATGCTTTCGATCAAGTTCGCGGTTTTCACGTTAGGCAAGGTGAAGGTTTTCATTCATATCCCTTTTAAGCTTCCTGTGACAGGTATTTGGGACCCTGTGGCATTCCCTACCAACAAACTTATTTATATAATGGATTCAATATGGTGGAAAACTAGTGCACTAGTTCTCTGAGGGCAATCATTCAGACTAGTTCATTCGGTTTTGATTCACTAAAGTGCTCATCTACGGATTATTGAAATTACTCAGTATCGAATAAACAATTCAGACTACCTTTTTGTTTTATACATTTCTGCTTTAAAAAAAAAATGTGAATATCGTTTGCTAGAATTTGAGTGTACCTTTATCTCATCAACAAGCTCTTTGGGAGCTACTTTGGTGTTCAAGAACTCGTCAATTTGCTGAAGGGTAACCTTCCGATCCTGTCAGATAGTAAACAAAGAAAATGAGAAATTACACCTGCAAATAGTTATAAACAGAGTGGGAATTTTTTATATGGAAGAAACACTAACTTCTGCAAATAAGAGCTTCTTTGTGGTGAACTGAATAAGCGCAGCAGAACCCAGAAGCTGGAGAACTGTCTCTATCTGGAAGGTCAAATGTACAGGGTCAATACATTTCAAGTTGCAAAAACGTATTTTTCAAAAGTAAAATATATTTAAATAAAATCACAACAAACCCACCTCTGAAAAAGCCAAAAATCCTAAGCCAGTGGCAGCAGCTAATCCAAGAGTAACAGGTAACCCTTCAGCGCTGTCCTGCATATAGTTGTTACGATTAAATTACCAAATGCTTCTGAACATCGAACGAATTATGACTTGGATAATGATGTTGGAGGCTTTCTGTCTCATGTTATAGTAGCATGTGAAATTTGACTTGACTCACATCCTAAAAGAAAGGGGGCTGATTTTATTTCCAAACCATTGGTGTTCTACTGTTCAGAGATTCCTAGCAATCATTCTTGCCAGCTAGACGAACACATGCCGCCTCAGAGCAGAGGTGATTCTTTTTTATGGTGAAATTCTGACATTTTGAGTCCTATCTAATAAAGAAGAACTTGAATCTATAAAATTCCAATGTGCGCAGGCCTCTCCCCCTCTTCACAATTACAAAACAACACGAAATCAAATGTAAGAAGACCCTCATATCATCGGATATAAACTTATGATCAACTCAAACACTGAAAGAGTAAGTTACTCATAAATTTAAAAGAGTCTCATAACTTTTCTAGGGAACAAACCCACTAGCTCGCATGAGACTAAAATCATGCCTTGGAAACCTTAGGAGAAAACGAAGTTGATTTATTCTATATGCTCCGTGAATCATTAGACTGGAGATGATATCTACTTCCCAATTTTATCTAGTAAAGTCGGAGAATATTCCAAAAAAATATTATCACACATGTTTCTGCTTAAAAATAATTCCTCGCTTCCTCTCCATTTCAATGTATGCATGATCCAGTTCTGACGCGACTCAGGTGTTGCAACTTTTAAGTATGAAAAAAATCGGCTAAAAAAGAGATAATGTCATACCCCAAGTGCACTGCTAATTGCTTCCTTCAAATCGCCAAAATCAACACTTTTACTGGGTGCCAACCACGGAAGTCCACTTTTCTGCAATTCATAAAAAATATCCACAACTAAGATTTTCCGTTGATAAATGATATTGTAAAGAATGAATAAATGCGCAATCCATGAAAAGTCACAGACCACCCATCCTCGAGGACCTTCAGCACCATCTTTTATAGCAAAAGCAGCCTTAAAGCCATTGGCTGTAACCAATTCCGCGACAAATTCGGAGTTGCCATCAAATCTGACTTTTGAAAGTATTCAGCGCCGTTAATTATAAAAGTCAACTAATTTGCAGATTCAAGATTACAGAAGAATGTACAAGAACAAAAAAATGCATTCTAAATGAGAAAAAGGAACGTTGTTTCTATGTGCCGGACAAACTTTAAATTCTTATGCTTAGAGCAGCTGCATATCCCAGAAAATATTTTCTGTTGACACTTTTTCGGTGCATGTGCTTATGGCATCTGCCTGCCCCATCAGATTTTCAGCCTGTTTACTCCGGGCAAATTCATCTGCCTCTAGCATAAGAATAATACAAAATATCAAAAGGTAAATGTTGGAACTGGCATTCCCCAATCGTCTTTAAGTATTCATCTTATTGATTAATTTCGCTGAAGAATTTGGAGCACTATCATTCAAATAGGGCACTTAGAAACCCAAATTAATCTAAGTTCATATGAGTGAAGCTGGGGAAACAACATAAACTATAATTTGTATTATGTCTGTAGTAGAAACATGATCCGACCTATGAGGATAAGAACATATTCCAAAATCACAAAATAACTAGATTTAATGCAAGCAAATATTCTCTAAAATACATGCAAAAGAAAAAAGCATGCCCAGAGACTTACTTGTCAAGAATGAACAATGTAGTGTTCTCAGGGTCCTTGAATTTTAGGGACAGCTTCTTCAAGAAGCTTGGCTTGTCATCACCTGTGTATACGATTGAGACCGCCTTCTTCTTGAGGCTCCGGATATCCGGGGCTCCCACCTCCTTGAAATCTTTGGCTCCCCTTATGTCAAGCAACTGAGCACCAGCATCTTCTGATAGTTTCGAGAACGCAGACCTCGCACTGTCAACGCCCCATGCCTTCGGGCTCGACTTGAAAACTTGGGACAAAACCAAAGGAACTGCTAGGGCAAGTGCTCCCCCGCCGAGGAGCAGGGGATTCTCGGATCCAAAGCTGATGATTCCATCGAGGATCTTGCCGATGTCAACGTCGGGAACATCCCCGAAGCTGGGGGACCGGACCGACTGTCCCAGAGCTTCTTCGTACGTCAGGCCCCTCGCGGACCCCACGCTGCTAAGAACGGAGCTCATCAGCCCCAAACCTCCGCCGATAGCCTTACTTGCAACAGAAGACTCCAATTCCGAGAACAAAACCCTGTGAGGTAATTTGAACGGAAGAATCTTCTTCGGCTCCAGCCTCCTCTCGGGAGCCGAGACCGGAGGCTTGTGGAGCGAGACAGGGCTCACTCGTGCTGCATTGAGGACCTCCATTGGACGAATCTCACCCGATCTCCGCTTCGGAAGAACCGCCGCCCGCAGCAGTCCTGCCAATCCTCCGGGGGGGGGGGGGGGTCTCGAAGCAGGATGTGAGCAAGAGGGTAAGGAGAGGCCAAGCAGCTGATGGCCACCTGGTGGGAGATGAATCGATCTCCCACAAATGACACCTCGCCACGTGGGAATTGTGGATCACGTTCAAATCCCCGCTCCCTCCTTCTGCGGCTGTGATGCTCCGCTCAACCCTTTTTCGGGGCAATCGCCCTCAGTCCCTCCACGTCCTCACGTTGGGGAAGACGTAGTACTACCCAGCATCCCTCTTCGGGAGCGAGGACTGCCGCTGCTGCTGCTGCACATGTACTATACCCAGTACTGCAATGCCTGGTAAATAATAAAGAAATATTCCTCGAAAATTTTATACTTTTAAGCTATTATTCCATTATTGGAACACAATTTGCCTGCCCCGAATCAGATTTTTGAGGCACACCAATGTTCATCAAGAGGGAAAAAAAGTTAACAAAAACTGGACATCATGCAAGCTCTTCTGCTCTCCATTTGCTCCCTTGGAAAGAGAGATTTTGAGTGCAGATGATGAACAGAAATCGATTGCCCAGCGGATTAGAAGTCAAAATCAGTATCTTCTGATGGGCGAAGACAAAAGGTGAGTGCCGTAACAGAGAACATCGATTAGAGTGTAGGAGGGCATACCCCAAGTGCTTCAAAAGGCAAAAATTTAGTTCAAAAGAGCCAGGAGAAGAGCACCTGATAACTAATACGGTAGGTCGTTCTTCATCTACTCCTAGTGACAGTTTCTTTACTTTTCTTGGGTGGATCTTGAGACAAAGTCTGCGACTGCAGCAACTGCTTTCTCTTCAGCTTCGGTCTGGCTAAGCCCGCTGGCCTGCAGGTGTTTTTTCCCGATCTTGAAGGAGTGATCCCCGTATTCGATGACATAGAGTTCATTAACGGCCTTCATCTTCTTGAGAGTCGCCTCCAGCTTGTCAAGAGGGCATAGGACATCCTTGCTACCCTTCATGAATAAATCGTCTCCTCAGTTGCCAAGAAAGGATTACCACTGAATCACTCACAGGGTGATGATAAGTAGAGTGTAGAGGAAGGACAAGGTCTCTCTACCTGGACGAAGATTGTTGGAACCGTCAGCTGCAGTAAAGTCTCCTCACGAGTGGCACCATTCGAACCCTGAAGCAAATTGAGAACATGAATATCGACATTATTTAATTGAATCCATGATTTTCTCATCCCAACGGTTGATATCATCGACACAGTGTTGATTACGGTATGCCTTGCCAGGAACTGAAGGTGTATAGTATTGCAGAGCAAGAAAAACGAGACAAGAAATGATTCCACGAAACTGCTGAAGCCGTGTAGACCTCTCGACTAGAAAGCTGGAGATAACCAGAGATGGACCATCGAATATTAATGGCGTTTGAGCTTCGAATTCAGTGAGGAAAGGAGGGGGAGAATGCTCTTGGTTTATTCGAATTTTTTTCAAACCTCTTTATCGGATTTTTCACCCGATTAATTGAAGATCAAAGTAGAGGTGATCCAAATGTTAAAGCCTATCGACTGAATGAGCTTCGTAAGTTAAAAAATGAAAAGAAAAATCGGAATCGATAACATCATTTACGGTGCAAGTTTAGAAGCCATGGGAGAAATGACTCATATTAGAGCATTGAAGCATAAACTCATGATGTCTCAATTTTAATCATGCATAAAATATCCAGCCAGAAAATTAAAATAAGAAAGTTGGTTGTTTCAACTCATCTTCTGCGTGGTAGAAGATGACAACGTAGAATGAAGGAAGGTGAATGAATAAAGAGAAAAAAAAAAACAAACCTTTAGAGGATATCCCAAGCAAATTATAGCATCAACATGGATATCTTCCCCACTGGCTACCATGCAACTCACCCTGAACAAAAAGGATCAAAGAGTTGATAATAACAGGAAAAAATGTGAAGAATATTGCCCTTCCATGGAACTCTCTGAAGTTAGGCAGCACTATGAATTTTCGTACAACCAACACTTTACTCAAGAGAACTATCTAATACACAGAGTCTCTAAACGACATACATCCATATTTGACCCAGAACTCGTCTGCTTAATTTGAGTTTCTTTTTAAATAAAAATACAGAGAACAATGTTCCACTTACCTCGAGCCCATGGACTTCCCCGCCAGAACCAGAGGATGCCCAGGGTATCTTGCTGCAGCCGCTTTAATGACACTCAAGTGGCATTCGACCAACTTTTCAGCCTTTGGAGGAGCTTTACGCCTCTCACCAGACATGTCTGACAGTATTGCTCATTCCATGAGTATCTTACGAGGTTTTAAAAGATTTCAAAGTGCAGATGCAGTGAAGAACACTATTATTGTTTAATAAAATTGAAATTACCGGCCTGTGATCTTGATAACTAGGCTTTAATAATAGAAAAATACTAGTATAATGACGAGAACAAAGGAGCTCTAGTGCTTCTCGTTGCCTCACTTACAAGGATAATCAAATGCGATTACTTCAGCGGCATGAAGCCCTTTTTGTAGCATTTCCTTCCATCTACAAGACAGTCACCGGAGATTTTTCTTAGCATTTTATGCAACCAATTTTATTTTTACTGAGCAAGCAAATAGTGAAACGTATAGTGAAACCCAAGAGTAAGCGTTTTGATTATCTCTCCTTCTACAGAAAATAGCGTTATCCCCCTGAGAGGAAACCCTACTTAAGCCAAACTAGAAAGTTACAATTCCTAAATGTATTGAAATACTCAGTCTAACTCGAACCCAGCTCCGGCGGGGTTTCAAAACAGAGAGAATATCAAGCGTCGCAGTCTGACGTGAAAACGCTCAAGAATAACTCATCAAGTTAGAGAACAGCAGATAAACTACACCTACTCCACGTTTTTCTCATGTTCTAGTGTCTGACGGAGCAAAAATCCTCCTGCATTATAACCAGAAATATACCTTACCATCCACTCAGATGAGGACGGAGCCCCGGCCCCGTGCGCAAAAACTACGACGGGCGCCTTCTTTCCAGAAGATCTGACAGTCTCATCCACTTCGTCCTGCTTCTTCTTGCGACGCTTCGAGGGGTGGGGTAGACGAGGAGGGGAAGAAGAAGCCATTACTGTGATCTCGAGCTGTCTGATACGGTACCTTGAAACGTAGACGTACAAGAGAACTTCCTGCCCGTAAATAGAACCCGGGAAATCGTCCGGGCCCGGCGGGCGTTATCAAGCCGGGCCGAGCCTGCGTTGGGATAGTTGGGGTAATGGGCTTTATTAAGAGGCCGAAGACCCAAATACCTGTACACCTGTATGTAGTTCCATCTCGTTGTAATGGGTCCAACAATTGAACATGGATCAGTTTCTTCAAGTGGAAGATGAGGCCCATTAACTCTCAAAAGGCTCTCTACTACCAGCTGCATAGTGGGCACAAAAACCCATGGCCTAATGGGCTTCATTAAGAGGCTAAAGGCCCAAATACTGGTACACAGTTCCATCTTGTTCGACTGAGCCCAAAAAAATTGAACTCGATTCAGCCTCTTCAAGTCTAAGACAAGACCCATTTATGCCCATTAACACCCAAAGGCTCTCTGCCAGCTGTTATTAAGACGCCGAGGGCCCAACCATCTGTAGGCAGAGTTTCATATTGTTCGACTAGGCCCAGAAAAATTGGACATGGATTCAGATTCTTCGTGTGTGAGATGAGGCCCATGAAGGCCCAATAATCTAAAAGGCTCTCTGCCAGCTGTCATGGTGGGTACAAGAGCCGTTGGATCCCGAGGGCTCCCTCATCTTCTTGGTGCCCTCTCGTGTCTCCGTCGTCTCCCAGTCGACTGGACTAGGAGAGGTTGACTCCCTGCGCAGAGGGGGGGGGGGGGGGTGACCAGAGAAGAGGCGCCAATTTCAATCAGCATTGGAGATAAGGTCTCTCCCCCTCTTCGTTCCTCCCCGCTCACCCCTCCATATCGTGTGGCCAGGAATCTAAAGCCCACTCGGCAAAGGTGTGCAGGGTCGAGGAGGAAGAGAGGAGATACTACTCTTTGGTTTCTGTCTGTCTCGCCATGCCCGCTGCTCTCCAGGCCTCCCTGTTGTGGAGGCCTTCTCCTTCGCGGACCAAGTCCACGTTGGGTCATCTCCCAAAGCGGCCCCATGTTGCCGCGGCATTCACGCCACGGCGAGTATGCCTCCCTGCCGTCCTTCTCTCCAAACCCGGTTCTAACAGATTGGGTTTCCTGGTTTCGCACGCTCTAACGCCGGGGGACGCCGGCTCGACGTCCGAAAGCGCGGCCAATGGCTCGGATTCCACCTCTGATTTTGGGAACCCAGAGGGGGCTGTGCCTCTGCTGGCAAAACCCGGTGAGAGCTCAAGAAGGGAGCTGATAGAGGACACAGAGAATGCGACTGAGGTTGTAGCTGGCGTCGAAGAGGGTGAACCTGTGAATGGCTCTTCTGAGCCATCAGAGGTGCAGGGAGAACGGAAAGATATGTCGCTGGGGTTGCTTTTGATGGGGTTGCAAGAAACGTTAAGGGGGATGCTTAATGGCCTTCCAGAGGTGGATTGGTTAAGATGGTGGCCGTGGCGGCATAAAAAGCGGTTGGAGCATCTCATTGCTGACGCCGACGCTAATCCCAAAGATGCCGCAAAGCAAAGTGCCTTGCTTGCTGAACTCAACAAGTTTAGGTTTGTTTGTTTTCCTTTATTCCCTGCCCCTCCATTTCTTCGTAATTTCGTTATTCGTGCATTATCATTGGTTTATTGTATCATTTATATCTTCTGTATTCTTTACTGTTCTAGTGGCCTTCATAACTATCATGTATATCTTGACGCATGCACATGAGATACACATGGTAATGAGACTTCTTGTGGTAGGGAAGAAATTACATTTTCGAGCATCCGCCAAAAATACCAATCATCCAGGTTTCTTGACTAGGAAATCAACGTCGGGACTCTTTATTTTGTCCTATTTCACTCGGACTGGATCAAATGTGTGGAAATCACGAAGGGTTCCCAATGCCAAGTTACAGACACGCAAAGATCCCATGGTATCTACATCACAAATCTTAAGACTGTTAAACCGAATGGTCTATTTTGTATAAATTTGTTTCTTCTTGAACGTAAACCGGAAAGCAATGGGATGTATGTCCACTACTTCATTCTGTTCCTGAAAGAAGGACTAGGAAAGAACTGTCGACATGGCATGCTCAATGACAATGAAAGTGGTTTGGAATGGTGCCAAGGAAGCCATGACGATATTGGGTTGATTGTTTTTGTTTTTAGTCTGATATCGCCATCTCGACTACGATCCTCCACATTTGCAGTTCCAGTGCAAATGTTAAGAACTTGAGTTTCCTAAAGGTGCTGATGGTAAGGGCGAGTTTTCATTAACTATTTATTGGTCACATGAGGATAGAGCTTTGTGGTTATGCACAGACTATATGGATCAACTTTCCTGCCAATCCTTGCTTTCCTATCTTATTTCTCTGTCTATAAGTCTTGTGTAGCCATTTGAAAGGAGGTCAAGGAAGAGTAGTGCCAGTGAGATGACAGAGGACGCGGCAGTTTCCATGGAATCAGGGAAGTTTCCTCTTTGTACAGTAAGCTGGTTGTAATACAAAAGAATTCCTCCGTTGTTTATATGGTTAAAATAAACTTCAGGTCAGAGGCCATTCTTTGTGCTCACGACAATTAAAAAAAAAATCAATTTTAATATGAGTCCTCAAGGTTACATATTTTGCATGGGAGAGGTCGTGCAATCACCCATGTGGTTTTAGGTGTTTAAGAGGGTTCAAGTTTGTTGGTGTCTTTTTTTCATCAGCTGGAATTTGACATTTGCGATCTGTAAAAATGGACACATCCCAGAGAAATCAACTCGGTGTAAAACTCCAGGAAAGGAAGCAGTGCTAAAGAGTTCACTGGGGAAGGAAGAAGGTAAGGCTGCGCATGTGAATGTTAACACAAAGCCCTCAGTTTGTCAGCTGTTATCAGCATTGATTATTTGAATGGAGCTGAAACCTGGCGTGCTCAATCTGGTTCCCTGTCTTATACATTCAGTTGAAATCATCCAAGGTTACACTGCGCCTTGCATAGTTCTGAACTGAATTGGGATGTCCCCAAAGCTCTTCAAGTTAATCATGACGTCCTTGTTTCGGTGGCGTTTTTCCTTTGGGGAAACTTACGGAAGATTCACGGATTAATATCTTTACCAGTTCGCCAAGTGTAAAGATGCTCCTATTTTTATCATGCTTTTGTTTGATTTGACTTTGAATTTGTCTCGGCTTGATTCAATCTAGAGAGGCATAATACATTGCACTGCTCTAATCCTCTTGAGATATGCTTCATTTCCTTTCATTAAAAAATCTCATTTGTGATCCAAGATTGCTGTACATCTCTAATTTTGCTATTTCTCTTCTTTTTGTTGTTGTTGATGATATTTCTATTCTCTGCATGGATGAAGTTTTCATTCCATATTCTACTATGATGTGTAATATCAGAAGTCATAGCTTATCAAATTTTTTCTGTTGCGGTTCTTTCAAGCTTCCTTATGAGATTTTTGAGTGCTTGTTACTTTGAAGGTTATCACTTTCTAGACACATTTAAAACGGAGTGAAAATGGATGTCCTCTTTTTGGCAGCCCTGACTCTGTGATAGAACGTTTTGACCAAAGAAGTCATGAAGTAGATAGCAAAGGAGTGGCAGAGTATATCCGTGCCCTTGTCATTACTAATGCTTTGGCTGACTACTTACCTGATGAACAATCTGGACGACCTTCGAGGCTTCCATTGCTAGTAAGATAACTTTTATCTCTACTGTCTCTTTGCAATTTTGCTTTTGCAGCCTCGTATTTGGTTTGATGCTTGAAGTCTTTAACGTCGTTTTGCCTGAATTTTATTTTTTATGTCCAGTGTCTTTTATTGGGAGTTCTTCCTTAGTAATTTGCACGTATTGATCTGCCGGATCCATGTTTTGTTTGATCATCATTTTCTAGTGTGAATGTATTGCGCTTATTGGTTAAGTTTGGTGAAGTGTGTAACAATGTGATTTTTGGAATACTCTTCTGGGGTTCGGTTTTTTCCTGCAAACAGGAGAGCCTATCTGAGGTGTAAAGAACCTTTTGAAAGAACCCTTCGGACTCAAATTCTACTTTGATTTTCTGTTTGCTGCTTTTATTTGGGATGCAGAAGAGTATCTTCTGTCTTTCTGGTTTCATTCTTTGGTTATTGAGGAAGAAGATAGTTCCTTAGAGTTGGGCCACAAGTTTTTTTTGGGGTGAGGGGGAGGGCTTGATCTCGCCAGTTGAGGTTTTTAACCTCATTGGTCGTTCATCCTGTGTTTCCATTTACCACAGATAAGGAGGGGTTTTAACCCAACTTTTGATAAAAATAATCCTCCAAAAGGTTGCCAGTAGTGGGGTTTCCTAATCTCTCATTTGTGTGTGGATGTGTTAAGGGGATGGTTCTTGACACATTTGTTGGAGGGTTCCACGCTAATGAAGGGGGAGTTTCTGACTGCATCATCGAATGGAAATTATGACTTCATCCAGGGTGTTGGGCGGTGAAACAAATTAGCTATCACAGGAATGCCTTATAGTTTTCGGGATGAGAAAAGAATAAACTAGGCGAAGTTCTTAATATAGATGACTTGGTTCTTGCTAATTGCTTTCTTTGTTCTATCCCCCTGCTAGAAATATTCTAGCTCACTGCTAGTGTTGTAATTTGTATTTTAAATATGAGACTTTCTTTTTGGTAATTTTTCTTCTATGTAGAGTACTCGTTCTGCAAAAAAATTTGGTTGGTGGCCAAAATCATAAGAGTTATCCCCATATCAAATTAATGTTTTTTTTGGTGTCTATGGGATTGCCAACACTTGGAGAGAGACTTTGTTTGACCTCGATGACCCAAAGCTCCTTTACACGCAATGATTTGTCTTAAATCTCTATGTATCTGGAATTTCCTACCCTTATAAAAAAATATTAATATGTAGCACGTGACGATGGGAGAAGTTTGCCTTATTTCTCATGATATTCAAACAGTTTGGCATGATCTTTGATGAATTGAAGGAGAAAATTTGAGCGTCAAAACATCACATGTTGACAAAAAAACTGTACGAAACAATTACCAATATTTTCTGCATAGGGAGCCTGACCTTTGTCTGGTTGCTTATCCGCTTCTTTCCTTGAGGATATCTAGGTTCTTGGTGTATGATTCAAAAGACCTTATTTACTTTCATTATTTGATTCTTGGTGTTATTTGAGTACTTGTCACTGACCTTATATGCAATTATTTCATGTCAGTAGTTGCAAGAGCTGAAGCAACGTGCATCAGGGAACGTGGATGATCAATTCTTGAATCCGGGCATATCTGATAAGCAACCGTTGCATGTAGTGATGGTAAAGATGGAACTGATCCTCTAAGTTCTCAAAGCTTTCTTGCTGTATGATACATAAGATATCCTCTTAAACTTTTTCAACAATGACCATTGTCATTGTTGTTACCCTTTATTTATGTTATAGTTCTTACTCTTATCTTACATATGTTTTTTTCCTTTTATAGGTTGACCCTAAATCCTCGAATAGATCTACAAAGTTTGCACAAGAAGTTATGTCCACAGTGTTGTTTACAATTGTAATTGGGTTAATGTGGTATGCCATAGTTCTCCCTTAATTGTTTTTTTGGGGTCATGTTTGCACTTCTCTTTTGTATTCTTAAATTAAACTCGGTAACGGTTATATTTGTGCAATATGGAAGATGAATTTTTTTTTGTTGATACACGCCCACAAGTTTTATTTTGCAATTTAAGTAAATAATCGAATGCGTATAACTTCTCCGAATGGTTCTTTTCTTTCCCTGAAAAACGTTGGGCTTAAATGTTATGGCTTACCTTAACTTGTGATATATTTATTTTTTCTAGAACACAAGATACAAGCATTACATCTGGGAGTTGATTATATAATTACTCGATTTATCTGAAGATTCTCAAAACTACTCCAAAATAGGTCATCAAGGTCTGAATAAAGACGACCTTTCATAGTTGAGTGGAAACAATGTGTTGACTAGATGTTTGCATGCTCGATAATGTTGCATTGGATTGGGAACTCTAGTTGGAATAAGCTGTAAATAATGTCTTAATCAAATTTTCATCATGTGTGGGACGAGTCGTTGATAAGGCCTGGAGTTTGTAATACTCGGAAATTTCTTACGTGCCTGCCTTCCAGAGGTGGTTGCAAGGCCTAATTGTAGTATAATTTAATTCTGCTGCCTAGGCTCTTCCAGAGTCAGAGGATTTGCTAGAGATATGAAATCTTTCAGATACATCTTACTGACTTCGTGTGCCTTTCAGGAACTTCTTTGGGACCTCTAGTGTAAAGATGATCGTTGAGAATGTGGGGGATCCTCTGGTTAAAATTTACTGTTGACATTGTTACTATCAGGAGATTTTTTCTGCAAGTTGGATTATCCAGCAAATTATTAGGTTACACAGACATTTTGGGGTTCTGATGTAGTGAAAAATCGGTATAATTTTTCCTTTACGCTTTCATAGTTTCGCAGGTTCTCCCATCTGTGTTGCACTGGCGTGACATACATTGTACTATCTCTAGCAAGACGTAATCCTCGTTACATGGCTGAAATGTATTCTAACAAAAAAGTTGATGCCGATTCTAGAGAATCAAAGTTGAACAGAGGTCTATATCCTTTATAAAAGAGTTGGTTGAGTTGTATGAATTTGACAAAACTGATTATTTGGTTTTGGGACCGTTCTAGGGAATCAAACCTCATAATTTTCATATATTGGTTGTGTCGGAACTGAGACTACGTCGGCTTAAAAACACATTTTTCCTTCCTACCCTTTTAAATGGATCTGAAAATTTCATGTACCCTATCTTGTGGACATTGAGTTAGGGTCTGAATTAGAAACAGTATTGAGCTGGGATCAGGTCCATTTCTTTATTACCCCCCCATCAGATTTCGAGACTGGCACAATTTGCTTTATTAGTTCTGTTTCTTCCTCCCCACTGTTGAACTCAACTTGAGTAAATATAAGGTCTCCTTTTTAGAAGTCTCTGTTTTTAATACTTGATTCTACTTTATTCCATTTATTCACGATTCTAATTGACAGGATAATGGGAGCAGCTGCACTTCAAAAATATGTTGGTAGCTTGGGTGGAATCGGTACTTCAGGTGTCGGTTCAAGTGCGACGTATGCTCCTAAAGAGATGAACAAAGAAATTATGCCGGAGAAGGTATTATTATCCGTTCTATCTTTTCGTGCTGAAACTACAGGCTATATATTTTGGATATTTTGCTTTTTTTCATATTATATTAATCCTTTGTTTCCTCATCTAGTGATACAATTTAATTTTTTTATTATCAGCGAGTTTATGAATAAGTTTTTCTGTTTTTCTAGGATAGTAAAACACCTTTTAGGATTCCAATATCACTCCGGTTGCCACAAATTTTGTAATGCTGAAATCTTTTATTGAATCTTGATTGAAAAAAGAGAACACTCCTGTGAATGAGGAGATCAATATTCTCATGTGTTTTCCCTTCAATCTCGGGAAGGTCAAGATTTGTGGTCTAAGTCAGTTTATCATAAATAGAGGTACCAGCTTCTGTGTTATAAAACATAGGCACACAGCTGTGTCGTATTTTTATCTCAGCTATATGGAACAAATCTGGATGCCTTTTTAACACAAATTACTTAGTTGCAGTTAGCTTTGGTATTTGTTATTTCTAATGGCTTGTCTAAAAAAAATTAACTCTGTGTAGCTTTACATGGTTCTCATCATGTAACCTGTTTTAACCCGTTTCTTAGTAAGCTTTACCTGAATTATTTGGTAACAGCTTTGGATGTTCCTGATAATTATATATTCTCCCAGTTCTGCACCTGACTCCTTCTACATTTCTCATTAATCTATTTCTGTGCAGAATTTAAAAACATTTAAGGATGTCAAGGGCTGTGATGATGCAAAACAAGAGCTCGAAGAGGTTGTTGAGTATCTTAAGAACCCTGGAAAGTTCACACGCCTTGGTGGAAAGTTACCCAAGGTTTGTCTAATTTTTTTAGCTACTGTTGGAATTCATTTTATTTTCTGGAGATCTTTTCTTTGCTATATGTAGTTTCCTATGTCATATTTCTTATGAACCTGTGGAGACAGCAACAGTCGTGTGTCTGTATCGGATTATCAGTGGATATTTGGTCATATGGTTTTGTTTATAGTGCTATTATTTGGAAAAGTGTGAAAATCTAACAGGCTGAAGCAGAATGAATAAAGCTTAGGTCACATTATTTTTTTAATTTTCTTGTAGTATGAAAATTTCCTTTGGATAACGTCTCAAAATAATTCAACCAGCTCCTGTACGAGTCAGTGATCCTGTACGGTTTTCAGTTGATCAGCCGAACAAATGGAAGGTCTTCCTAAGTACGTGGCATGGTCCATTTTGACGTCTGTGTTCATATTCCCAAGTCACTTGTTCCCCCCCCTCTCACGTGTGTGAGTCAAACTATCTGGCAATTGCTTGAAAAACTTGTGAGTGATACCCACTCTTCACTGATCAATTAAAGCCTGTTTGTCTCAAGTTAGGATTTGTTAGATCAATTAAAGGTTTACTCAACTTCTGACACAATTTCTGTCTCTACTCCAGAATTGGATTGAAACCAACCGAAAAATTCAGTTCTAGTTTCCTCTGGTCATTCCACTTTGTGGAGTTTACGTGATCTACAGAAGGATATTAGATTTAATTTGAGTTTTAGTTTCACCGGTTAGTATTGGACTCGGTAGGTTTTTGCTTCGGAAAGAAAATGGTACTTTTCAATTTCGTGATCCATGGTTTATTTTTATGTTCCTGTCGAAATCATTGCTGAAGGAAACGTCAAGTTCTTCCGTTGATGTTTCTAAGATTAATTTTTTTTAAAGCCAGACGGTTCTCATTTAATGATAAACATTTCTACTCATTTTTGTCCCCAGCTCTCTTGTCCAGAGAGGTAATACTTCTTGTTCCATATTTGTAGCGTGTTGAACTGTTTCTTGCTGTT
Organism: Spirodela intermedia; assembly: GCA_902729315.2. Classification (NCBI taxonomy): domain Eukaryota; kingdom Viridiplantae; phylum Streptophyta; class Magnoliopsida; order Alismatales; family Araceae; genus Spirodela; species Spirodela intermedia. The sequence goes on along the minus strand of LR746278.1, from coordinate 1,728,553 downwards.
CATACTGCTCGACAGAAGAATACTTCACACCTTTGAATTGGAGGTTATGGACAACTTTTAACGTCTGTTTGGTAGTATTCATTTTCCTTACATCTAGTTGTATTTCCACTGATGGCATATCTGTGCCCTTAAGTCTGAGACTGACAGGGTGGTGCTAATTGACTTGGATGTGCTCACTAGAGTTGCACTTGCAACCTTTAGGGGGTAGCCAAAGTCACCTTACAACCATTCTAACTAAGTTTAGGCCATCACTGGAGGTTCTAGAGGATTCTCCTTAGTGTCGGATAAACAAAATCAATTTGCTGCATGTTTCTTTCCAGAAACGTTTGGGATGCTAGTGTTACCAGCTCTTTGAAGTTGTATTGGGGAACAATATGATGCTTTGCATTGAATCTCTGGAATGTCTCTGCTGTGGATTCACAAGCATTCAGGGGAAAGTCCTAGTTTTCATCGGAGGATCCTTCTTGCACTGCTGAGCCATTTGTATGGCTATAATCAGGGACATCTTTTTTTCAATTCATTTCTGGACTTAAAAGCACCCATCTTGTATAAAACGGCAACCAAAGTGTCAGCTTGCTATGTACTGCAAAAGTTTTCCTCAATCCTCAGATACCTTCCCTACTCTTGCTTGTATTGCCAAAAAAGATTCATTGACTGCATGTTGTGTTGGGAAATTCTCTGGCTGTTACATTCCTCCCAAATTTTTGTGGTTGATTCCAGGGGGAATATCTTCTCGATTATATGGTTTGACGAATTTTTATGCATCCATTTGTGCTTGCAAGCATGTAAATTGTGTGCAAGAGAAACATGCCTCTAGGTTGCCTCTAGATCTATCAATTGTTTCATTCTCCTATTTATATGGTACTTAGCAGTCGTGTCCATGTACGTTGCAACCTCTCCCTGAGATCGTAATTTTTTGTTTTGTGAGCTGACCTTTTCATCCTGTAGGGAATTCTCTTGACAGGAGCGCCCGGTACTGGAAAGACTTTGCTTGCTAAGGTACTCTTCTGGGATGTGTTTCTTATCTGATGCTGTGAATCCGCCAGAAGTTTCACGTTCTTATCAGACCTAACTTGGCATTCATTGTTGGAATGCCGCCAGCTCTTATGACATTGAGTTTGTGATACGTACTTCACTTGACGCTTTACAACGATTGTCTACAGGCAATTGCAGGGGAAGCTGGGGTGCCATTTTTCTACCGTGCAGGCTCTGAATTTGAAGAAATGTATGTTGGCTACTTGTTCATTTATCTTCTATGTTTATTGGATTTTATATGAATAGAATGAAGTGGTGATTGGCATACATGATCATTCATTCTATGTTTTATTCAGAGAATAATCCCGGAAAAAAATATTCTTGCATACTTATTGTAGATTATTCCTGACGTTTATTCCTAACTATCTAGCTAAACATCTGTGATGAAATGATAAATACTGTGCATTGAGGATTAGCAAGATTTTGAGAATCTTCACATTCATTCTTCTATTTTTCTGTATTGTTTGTGAAACCATTGTAATTCTGTCTCTCAATAGTTACTGCTTCTCAACATGGCTTTTAGTGTCTCTCAATAATCACCATGTAAAACGCGCTCGTCCAATGCTCAATTTATGGTTTCATTTTCAATTTCTAAACTTTCTCGTGAGGACGCAGTCTTCGATCGATTGATCCACTCAATGCTTTCATTATTCTGTTAAAATGTAGGACTCCCTTGTAACTTGCGTTTCCTCGCTTGTACTGTGATGCACTTGAAAGTGACATATCATTTTTCCTGCTGCGACTCCAGTCCTGTAAGTAAGAACATGTAATGACTCAAGTCATTACCTGTAAGAACTGAAACAACATTCCGAGATTTCCGTGACTGCTCCTTCGGATCATTCACTTCAATCTCTTAATTATACAGTTCACCTCCATACCCAGGGAGGTGAACCAGAGAGAGCTAACCCCTCGTCCAACTACGAGATCAATGTATCCAACCAGAAACAAGCATTTCCTCTATTTACAACATATCGGGCTTGCTTCCTTCGCCCTTTGCCAATCAAACTTTGAAGCTGTATGAACTAGATGAAGATTAGCAAAATTCTCAAGTCACATGTCGTTAATGAATATCAGACTTCTATCAGCACCTATTTTTTATGTTCTCCATGTTTGCGAAAGTAATGAGGAAACTGTCCAAGCTCAGTTGAGATGAATATTAGTGCACTTTAGACTTTGAATTACACTTTAGGAATTACATGCTACATTTACCTAATAGAGCATGTATTTTGGTGTATAATATTTTTTAGAAAGCGTTTATATACTGAAATATTAATAAAAAGCTCTGTGTAACGTATGTCTCGCTTCCGATGTAAGGAAAAAGACAACAAGATCACCCCAGAAGCTTTGACGATTTAAATATATGAAATTAGGTGGTTCGATGAGATCCACCACCTCAGATATGAGAAAGGAATGTTATTACCATCTCAAAAAAAAATGGCTGGAAATTTCACATAACAAAGGTGCCTCTAACTTGCAGCCACAGTTCACTTCTTCATGGGCTGCCTTGTCTATCATTGCCTTTTCAAAGTCTAGATATCTTCTAAATTGATGCCTTCTGTCGTGTGATGGTCATGTATTGTGAAATGTTTTGCGTTCCACCAAAGATTGTACCCTTGTGCATACTATTAAAGCAAATAAATATTTTTCCCGCTGGTACCCATATGCTCTCCCGTATCTGCTATGGAGAGGCTATGACAATGAAAGTGATCTGCCAATTTTAAGCCATAATTGTAAGGATGCTATTGCCATGCCTTTTTTATTGTTAGTGGCTTTCTTCTCTTTCCTTTTTATGTGAGTTCGTTTAGGTAAAATAATCTACTTCAGGAGCTGTGTAGTAACATTTTTATTAATCCTGCAAATGCCTTACCATGTGTCATTTATCCAGGTTCGTTGGAGTGGGTGCCCGGCGTGTAAGGTCCTTGTTTCAGGCTGCTAAGAAAAAGGTCGTCTATGAAATCCTTGTTATGCTAATGATATTTGTCATGCAAATATTGCAATACCTTTATCTCATAATCAGATTCTCGTTTCATTAAGATCTTGTGGCGTCCTAACTAGTTTTAAAATATTTTATAATGTCAATTGCTGTCATCACTACTCTCCATTTTTTGTTGATGACGTGAAAATCTTTTCAGACCATCAGACCTCACTAGCGTTGGTATTTTTCCCTATTTTTTAAACATTAACTTTGGCCAGTCATTTTAGACTATTCTGAAACATTAGTTTCTGCAAAAGCTGATAACTCCGCATAAATATAACATAGCACCCATGGAGACCCTTGAGCAATAATCTCGTGTTTCTGTTTCCCTGGTTTTAGTTCTTTTTTTATTTTTTGAATGCTGACAACTTAAGTACTTGGCACCTAGCATGTGATTGCCTTATAATTCTGTCATGTTACTTAGTTATAAAAGTCACGAAGATATTGTCCTTTTTCCAATGCCATATCTTGGAAGAACAGATTTTTTTAAAAGAAGGTTTATGCCACCAATCTCTTTGAAATCGCTGAGGTTATTTAGTGGTGATGAGAATGCGGTCCTCATCACGCTTTGGTTTTTTATGGTTTACGATCTTGTTACTCTGTTTACGCTAACGTATATTTGAATCTCATCTTACTCCCTTTTCATTTTTATTTTTTTACTCACAGGCACCATGCATCATCTTTATTGATGAAATAGACGCAATCGGGTCAACCAGAAAGCAATGGGAGGGGCATACGAAGAAGACATTGCATCAGCTCCTTGTTGAGATGGATGGTTTTGAGCAGAACGAGGTTTTTTTTCTCTTCAAACATTGGCTGATGTGTTGATGATTCCACCTACACTTGACCTGATGTATTAAGTCGTCTTCTGTAGGGTATTATATTGATGGCTGCCACAAACCTGCCGGATATTCTTGACCCGGCATTAACAAGGCCTGGGAGATTTGACAGGCATGTAAGTCCCACTATACCTTTATGCACTTCCGTTCTAAAATTTTCTTGCAAGACATTAGTACGCTGTCTTGGACACATTGTTGTCATTTTCAAAGCCTTAGGCCGTGCTGCATCTCACATGATACTGTATTTCTTCCTGATCGTGTGTATGATTTATTTTCTAAATAGTAGTGTGCGTAGAACCTTCTGCTTTCAACACATTTATGGTTCTCTGAAGTGGTTACTGATCATTTTTACAATAATGTTATGGGCCAGATTGTCGTTCCAAACCCTGATGTGCGTGGCAGACAAGAAATTCTGGAGCTCTATCTGCAGGACAAGCCATTGTCTGATGACGTAGATGTCAAGGCTATTGCCCGTGGTACTCCAGGCTTCAATGGGGCAGGTTTGTGTTCAACTTTCGTTTTTTTCGAGTGATGGGGACATCCAACTAAAAATCGAATGGCTAAGTCGACTAGGCTAATTTTAATTGTCTCGGGTTTATTTTTATGGATGTTCTTAATACACCCCATCAAATTGCTCGGGCAACTTTTGGGCTTTTCTCTTGCAGACAGTGCAAATGGCTTATCCAAATTGCTTTGTTACCATGTTAGAATTACGGGGCGGCAATCCAGTTCATACCAATATGGGACTATTCTTAGACATATTTCATCCTCTCCATGGCAGTTCATATTTCATCCTATTGAGGCTCTGCATTATAGGCAATTATTTCCTTTTTTGTCAACATATGTTGCATGAACTCCCTTGCCATCGAGTGGGTATCTAAAGCTGTCAAGAACTAGACACCATAGGCTTATGATACTCCCAGTATGTGCTTATTGTCACGAATGCCTGTCCATGTCTATAAGCAGAAAGTTCTGCTGTATAAAACAAAAAAGCCTTCTGAGAACATTTTCATAAGCAGACCTGGCGAACCTTGTAAATATTGCTGCCATAAAGGCTGCAGTAGATGGCGTCGAGAGCCTAAACGCTGCACAGTTGGAGTTCGCAAAAGACAGGATACTGATGGGCACAGAGCGCAAGACAATGTTCCTGACAGAAGAATCAAAGAAGGTTAGCCACTCGCGTTAGACCATGTATTCTGCTGTATTATGAGGCAACTATGCGGCTAGATTATGAGCCCTGTCGTTCACTCACATTTTATTCTTTTCAGCTTACCGCATATCATGAAAGTGGCCATGCCATCGTTGCCTTCACGACTGATGGCGCACATCCCATTCACAAGGCCACAATCATGCCCCGTGGCTCAGCCTTGGGGATGGTCACGCAGCTTCCATCTCAGGATGAGACATCCATCAACAAGAAGCAGCTACTGGCGCGCCTAGATGTCTGCATGGGAGGGAGAGTCGCTGAAGAGCTCATCTTCGGTGGGGATCATATCACGACTGGTGCGAGCAGCGATCTTCACACGGCAACAGAGCTTGCCCAGTACATGGTGTGTATCCTCGGGTCTATCTGACTGAGGAATTGTCTTTCAGCTGCTATTTAAAGTCATGATTTTTATGCATGTGGCAGGTCTCAACATGCGGGATGAGTGAAGTAATCGGTCCAATATTCATAAAAGACCGGCCGGGTTCAGAGATGCAAGCAAGGATTGATGCGGAGGTATGGGAATTGGAGTTTGACTTCTCCTGTACCTGTTTCACGTCTAATGGGTGTGTTCTTGGAAATCGAAGGTCGTGAAGCTCCTGAAGGAAGCCTATGATCGAGTGAAGAGATTACTGAAGAAGGTTGGTATCCGACATTACCTTTTTTTGTACGGCAGATTCAAGCTTTGATCTAGGATTCATGTCCTTTCTCCCAAGTTGTGGAGCATCTATGCAGAAATTTATTGCAGTGCATATGAGTGAGAAAGAGGGCTCATTTAGTGCTGGGGACTGCTGAGCATCTTCTAATTTTAGCAATTGATTTGCTCCCATGGATTCTAATCTATTGAGCAGAGACTGATCTATTGCTCATTTCACTGATCAGAATGGAGAGATGATCGCGGTTCTAGTGTCATTTTATAGAATCTATGGCTGTCCACATTGGGGGGGTACTCCTGGGATTCTCAGAAGCTGCTTCATGCTCTCCAATTTCCCCCTTGTTCATGGCCACCCTGGTTTAGATGTTTGGTTAGAACTTATATAAACATAAATAAATGCCACTCATTATTTATTTACATTAACCCGGTCCATTTATTTACATTTTCACAGCATGAAAATGCATTGCACGCTCTGGCCAATGCGCTGCTGGAGTACGAGACCCTCACCGCCGACGAGATAAAGAACATCCTCAACCCGTACCAGGAAGCGGCCGAAGCTCAGCTCTATGAACAACAAGAAGATCTCGCGTTGACTTGAAGAATGTTATTTGTTGCGTTGACCCTCTTCTGGTGCAGGTTCCTCTCTCTATCTTCCCAACATTATTCCTAGATAAAGTAATAAATATACCCCTCCCCCCCCCACCTACCACCGTTTTCCTCTTTTGGATTTCCTATTCTTACTTGTTCTGGGACAAATTAGTACTCATACGTCTTAAAAGCTTGGGCCCATTGTCCCACTGAATGGCTTTTATATCTCTCCATTGACGCAGCTTCCACCGGCCTACGACTCCAGTTGCTCTCACCCGAAGAACTCGGCCCAACTGCGACGACTAGTTGAAGGCGTCCGCACCGGAGAGAATCGGTGAGGAAGATGGGAAAATGGTAGTACTACTACTCCCCGTGAACTGTTGAATGAGCCAAAGCCACATTCATTGCGCTACTCTGTCAGTCCACACGCAGTAGGAAGGCCCTCCTTCCTTAGGGTTAGCGGGGTTGGCGATTGTGTGTTAGAACTTCCTCTAGTGTCATATCTATCGTCTGTAAACGGAAAAAGTAAAAATAAGGGTGACGATGGTTTGTGTTCATCTGTGAAGATACAATCTTTTTATATCAAAGAAAATGGGTACTTCAGCATCACCGTCACCATCGAGGATCCAGTAATGAAGCCATTCCTTGCTTCTTACGGCAAATCGGGGTGAGAAGATACAACCGCCGTAGCCGGAAAGGGACGAGTAGAGGGAGCTGAGTTCTCGTATTCGGGCCGGGCCGTCTTCGGAAGCGACTCCAATCGAGGTCATATCTCCGAGGGCGGACAGTGGGGACGGGGATTGGGATCTTCATCATTAATGCTCTACGTAGGGGGCTGATGATTGAGGGCCAGCCCGGACGTGACCCGTCTCCCTGAGTTTTCACGTCAATATAAAGGTTTGACTCGACTTGGAAGAAAAATTGGCCGCCTACAGGCCTCATCTTGATCGAGTGGTGTCCAATCAAACCATTAAGTCCATTGTTTCTTATGAAATGGGTGCCCCTCAATTCCTCATCTTCTGGCAATTTGTCCTCCACCCTCTCTCTCTCTCTCTCTCTCTCTCTCTTTCACGCTCTAGCTCTATATTTTTCTGTGCTTTTTTCTCAAGCCCACATCAAAAGATTTGACTCTTGCAAGAGTTTGTTGGGCTCATACAGAGTTTAGACTCGCCTAACAAATGACGATAATTATCAAGTGATAATAATTTTCTACAGAGAGATATTTTTGTGATGACGTTACAAAAATCGTTATATCCAATCACAGGTAAGCTCCCAAATCAAACAGTGAACTCCCGCATCACCTGCAGGCAAGGAGTATACGTTCGTATAAATCTGATGTCTGATGTGATATCTGATGTCTACGTAAGTGATTAAAAATTCCAATAAAAAAAGTATTTTTTAATAACAAAGGAAAACTACCGGAAGACGAAAACCCCCAAATATTTGGAATTTATTATTTTTATTTCCTTCTTTCGATGCCCCAAATCACATCAGCTGCCCCGGAACCGGATAAGCATTAGCAACAACAGCATAGCCAAGTTCGTCCTCTGCCCCGTCGGTAATAAATAGGTTTAAACGGACGGACCAGAATAGCCTGGCCCGGAGACATTTCAGGCGGCAGCTTTTGCCAGTCGATAACAGGTTAAAACGGACGGACCTAAATAGCCCCCCTGGGCTTTGAGAGACCAGTTGGCCTGGCCCTTTCTCCCACACCGGCCCCTCTTCTCCTCCGGTGACAGTCACCCCAGTTCCTCCCCCCTCACCCCACACTGGCTTGTTGCAGCAACCACTATTAGACAAAAATGGACAACCTCCACTTATCTTCCTAGATATATATCTCTATGTATATATTACTCCCAACGAAGGTATCTGCATTAATATCGGTCGATCTTAGGGGGCTCTGGTAAAATTTTTTTCACGTTAGTAAATAATGAAACATATGCGACTTTTAAGATACGTGACAATTTACATCTTTTTAGCGTTTATTGCTGTTTCTGTCACCCACATCTCTCTCTTGCGGGGAGGAGCAATTATGTTATCGCATATATTTCCCAAATACGACAGGTCAACGGAGAAATCGCAGTCCCACGTCGATGTCGTCGACCGGCCCACATTCGTCTCCTTGCCGGAGGGAGAGGGCTACCACACTGCGGCGAAGCAGCAGCAGTAGAGAGAGAAAACGGCGGCGATACACGACGGCGCTGGGCCCCGAACTTTGTCGTCCCGTTCCTCCCGACGGCGCCTTCCGAAAATAACAACAGCCAACGTAAAAAGACATCCACTTTGCGTAAGATCGCTGGACTGAAGGGATCGGAAGGAGCTTGCGAACCCATTTCACCCCCGCCCCCCGCCCCCCGCCCCAATCAAGTCACCGTTTTTAATCCCGAGGGCGGAGGAATCATCGGATCTAACGCCGGACGGGCAGAGGTGGAGGGGGAGAATGAAAAAAGCCCAGACAGACAATCACAGATCAAAGTCCCGCGGACGGGTAATTTACAGTCCCCGATGAGGAAGAAAGACTGATGAAACCCTCCCTCTCCTCCATCGCCAGGCGTTGCAGAGCATGGGGTTTTCAAAGGTGAGAACAGAGATCTGACTGTCGGCTGCCCCCCCTCCAGAGGTGAGCTCTAGGCAGGACACCGCTAGAGAGAGAGAGAGAGAGAGAGAGAGAGAGATTCAGATGCCGGCCTGGGTGAAGATGTTGTCCGGGGGGAGGTCCTGCAAGTAGAGGCGCTCGGAGACGTCGGCCAGGGACTTGAGGTTGCACTTGATGAGGGCCTCTACGAAGAAGCAGGTCTCGTCCTTGGTGTTCCCCTCGGGGACGTCCACCACGAAGGACTCCACAACCAGCGTGCCGGGCCTCCCGTCGATCACCTCCGGGTGGAGCGAGATGACGGACGAGTAGTTCTGCAGAGGAAAATGCAGAAGAATGAATCAGAACGACGAGCTATGAAAAAAGGGCACGGAGAATCCAACAAAACTGGCTCATAAGATCGAGAAAGAAGACGAACGTTTTCAGCAGTCAAAACATATGGATGCCCCGGTTTAGAGGTACTGACGTGAGCCGCCAGAACAGAACGGAGCTCAATCCGCCATCGTTTGAAGGTCGGAGAGGATGCAGTTGCCATTTTGCAGGCAACCTCATCGAATCGTGATGGAGAAGAAGGGAAGGTCGGAGAGGATGCGGTTGCGAGGAGGAAGATGGGGAGAAGAAATCTCACGCACCCTAAGCCTGTGGTCGCCGCCGAGGATCTTGATGCTGAGGACGTGCTCGTTGTCGTCGAGAAGCTCCAATCTTTCGGTGCTGGTGGTCGCCGGGAGGCCGGATTTCACGTCGACCTCTCGAACGCTCCCGATCCTGAGGTCTCCCTGTACCACGCACCGGCTTATGAAGGGCTTGTACCTCTGCGGCTGGTCGAATCGCCTCACCAGAGACCACACCTGTTGCCGCAGCACATCAACGAACGAAGAGCACCGCAGTCAACAATGAGAAGAGATGATTCGGTGCTTTCACGGCCTGTGGATTCTTCGTCGGTGATCCAATGATGAAGAACACAGAGACGCGAGAACCAGAAAAACGGCGTAGCATTCACCGGAGGGAGGGAGGAGATTCCTACGATTAGAACACGGAAGGAAAAAAATAATCCGGTTGACAGGGAGAAAATCAGATTTGGAAAGAACAGATACGAACTCAAATATCAATACAGGCCGAATCGAGGAAAGTGTATCGCAATAAATAATCTCCCAAAATTTGCAGATCACCTACAAAAACGTGGCGAAAACGGCCGCGAATAAAGACGAGCTCTTATCCGCCGCCAAGCACGAGCAGCCGACGCGAGCGACGGAGGCTGACTGGGGGAGAGACTAACAACATACCAGGTGGACAGGGGCTTTGATGCGCTTGAACAGCGTGGAGCTGCACTGGTTCTCCCTCGGCTGGTGTCTGTGGTGCCTCTGGAGGTGGTCCGACTCCATCATCCCCCTCCCTTGGTCGCCGCCCCGAAGTCCAATCCCGCTGGTCTCCTCACTCCCCCACCACATCCACTCGCAACCAGAAGCCACCGCCAAGCCTCCGCCGCTGCACAGAGAAGAAGCTCCGATCTCCCCCCAAAACCAAAAATCTACCCGAGAAGAGCTCCGCCGAATAAGCCTCTCCAGCAAGCTCACCTCCGCCCCCCCTCACTGCCTGGCCTCGCACTGATTCCTCCTCTCTCCTTACAGGGACCTCGAACACCACCACCACCACCACAACCAATCGACCCACATATTTTATTACATAATTTTTCTTTCTTATATGCCCCCGCAGCCTTCGCCGCTTAGGTCCCCACCTTCCCCTCCCCGCGTTCCCATCTTCCCCCACTCCGCAGCCCCACGATCCACCTCTACGGATCTCGATATTCACGAAACTGCCACCATCCCCTGATATCGACGAATATTATCATGGTCAACGGTCAGCTGGATTGGGCATTATCGTAAATCCTAGAAAGAGCGGCGCTGTTGGCCACTCAATTATCGTCGACCAGCTCTCGCATTTGGCTTTCTGGCAGTGACCACCATCGATAGATACGTATGATAAATAATAATGGCGGCGGGGTACATAAACAACGCAGAAAGCAAAAGAGAGACAGCGGCCATCTAGGAACCTAGCCACCCTCACGAGAACTTTCTACATAATATTAAAAAAATGAGGGTCCACAAATAATTACGTTGGAAATGAGGGGTTTCTCTCTCACCCGAAAATGAAGGGGAACTCCAGAGCGCCGACAAGCCGTCCGGATAAAACGCCAACGCTACAACTGACGGCGGTAGGCACGTCGTGTGGGGCTTTTGGGAGGTGGGGGGGTGGGGGACGGAGCTCTGTCCGCTCTCTCCCTGCGAATCGTCGCTTCGGAGAAGTCCGCGGTGAAAGCTACGCATGCCGGAAAACGGCGGAACATATCCGCCCCCAGAGCGAGAGAGAGAGGAACGAAATAAAAGGGAAGAGAGGGATTCATCCAAGCGCCATAATCGCAGGTTCACAGGAACACCGACATAATATTAAAAATAAATAATAAATAAATGTCCCAAGAGAAGAGAGACTAGCGGGGTTCAGAGGCGATTCTACTCGACGGGAGACGGCGGCGGATCGGCGGAAGTCGCGTCATGGCAGAATCTGACCACAATGCAGGTGATGTTGTCGGCGCTGCCGCGGGCGAAGGCGGTCTCCGTGAGTCGCCTGGCCGCTGCCTCTGGATCCTCCTCCTCCCTCGCAACGGAAACGGCGTCCTGAGACAAACCCAAAGGAGGACAAACCCACGTCACGTCGAGACGCCGTTACAAAAACCCCGGAGCCCATCTCCCATAATAAATAAATAATAACCCATCTCTCTCTCTCTCTCTAGCTGACAGACAGGCTGGGTCTACAACAAGAGCACTGACCTCATTGGGCACCACGTCCCACAACCCGTCGCTAGCGAGAACCAGGAACTCCAGGTCATCAATAATCTCCAGCTCCTGAGAGTAAAAGCTTCACGTCATTCATCCCGTTCCAGAAACAGGTTATATGATATGGCTAAACATTCCTTTTCCTCGGTGTCGGAAGGAATTTGAAAACTCTTGCTGGTATTCGGACGCAAGCAAGCAAATACGGCAAAAAACAGAGGAGAAAACCATTAAAAAGCCGTCGTCGTCATCATCATCATCATCAACCTTATCTGCGAGCATCATTCAATCAATCTTGATTGGCTTTCCACGAGTGAGAGAAGCAACAGATCCCTCTCTTTATGGCACCAAAAGAGAGGCTGAACGCCCAGCCCTGGTTCAGAGAGAAACCCTCGACAGGAGCTCGATTGGTTCGTATTTTTTAACCTTCCCTATCACTCTTTTTTTTTTCAACAAAAACCCTTCTCTATGATATTCTTGCTCTCTCTCTCTCTCTATCTATCTATCTATCTCACACACTTTTTTTGCTTAATCACAAGCACTCTGTCGCTCTTCAAAACTAGAAGAGTGAACGACTGCATAAGAGAGGGAAAGAGAGAGAAAGAGAAAAGAAATTACAGAGATAGAGAGTGATCTATGTTGACAAAAAAAGAAGGAGAAGAATGGTTAGAGCTATCAACAAAGTTCGATAAGTTTTGCTGAAAGGAACCACAGATGCCGCGGAAAACATAAATACAACAAAATGGAAGGGAAATGGGCATAAACATGAAGCTAGTGAGTTTGAAGCTCAAGAATTATGCTCATCTAAAAAATTAGGGACCATGTGAAACCTGATGCACCGTTAACCATAACATCAGCTCTTCATGTGCATGTGCTACCGTTTTTTTTCTACAAATGTCGACGTTTACCGCGAGATTTGCAGTTTTCTCCCCCCAAAAGTGGGGGAGGAGTGGCAAGTGGTCATAAGGCTCATGTTCAGTTCCAGTATGTTCTCAGAAGCTCAATGCACAACGTCTCCATAGTTCATACGAAGGTGATTAGAGCAATGCGGAACACACCCCCACATTCCAAAAATCAAAGACTATGATCACGAGCCAGGGCCCTCTGTAGAACTTTACGGATGATGGCTACGAAGAACCTCACAATCTGACTCAGACAACCCTGCGTACGACTGAATGTTCTAATACTCGGTCACCAGGAATCATATCAGGATACTTTCAACCCACGGCATACGCCATTTCGCACACTCGACGCACAGAAAATGAGCCATCCGGTACAGAGGCATGAAAGATATGGTGTATAACATCTGTCTTCTGAAATATGGCCATTCGAGCAACTAAGAATATGTTTAAATCGTTGATATTTATATCAAAGACAAGGCCATTTCACATACGGTCAAACATTGTTTATCCTAATTAAACAGCGCTACATAAAAAAAAGCTAGTGAGCAGTTATCACCAGAGAAAACAGTGTAGCTAAGGTTTGCATCTATTAAAGCTGCAAGCGCCAGAAAGAAAACGAAGCTGCTCGATTTCTTGAAACAGGCATGCCCTATTGCTAACTGTAACCGAATGAAAAGGGCCCAAAAGCCTAAAGATCAATAAAGAACCTGTATCTCGGGCTCTGCCACGACGAATTGTTTCAGTAAGCGGTTTCCAAATGCACGTGACATAGCCAACACACCGCCCACCCTCCATGTACCTAAAAAAATGAAATGTAAACTGAAATAATTTCTTCCCTGCGAGAAATATCGAACTAAAGAAACATTAACTTGGATAAATTAAAATTTCTCCGAATTTAAAATAAACCCCCCCCCCTCCTCCCCAAGTCAGAAATTTTTCCTTGCACATTTGAAAAGTTTTTTTGATTCATTCATTCGTTATCATTTGCTATTATTAAACTTCTACGTCTTTTTCTATTCTCAATCAATCGCATAAGCTGAATACTGTAAATCCAACCAGGACAAGAGAATCCCATGATCTCCTGTTCCCACATTGCCTCATTCTTACTGTAGCAGCGTTTCAAGCGTACTCTCACAATTCCAGAAGATTGAAGGACGAATGGTGAGTTACCAGCCCACATGACAACTCCACCAGCATCTTCAATTCTCTTGCGCTCATCACTTCTGTTTGGTTTGTGGTCGTCAGAAAGAGCTATGGCTATACAGAAATAGACAACAAAAGTAAATACTTCAGAACAAAGCAAGAAATCAGTGGCATCACCTACAGTTAGTAAAAAAACAAATGAAAGGCTACACAAAATGAAAGAAAAATGATGATGAGCAGTCTAACTGTGCCGGAGTTACAGAAGAGATCAGCTTCAACGAAACGAGGGAGCGAGATAAGGAGACATCAATTGCAAACATTACTAAGTATTTCACAATAACATATATGTGCGACAGCAAGTCAGACGACCCCCTTTTTTTCAGTTCAAAGATGTGCTTATTCCAAAGCATTATAAGAGGAGTTTAAAAGAACCCTAGTCAAAGTGGGAAAACGATATTAGGAACAAGCTATGCGTTTTGTTTTTTTTCAACTGTTTAGACGAAATAGGCTTGGATGAAGACCCATAGTTTTCACCAAATTGTTCCATTATTTTATTTGTGCACATTATATTCTTTTTCCAATGCATTGCATCTAATTTACGAAGTTTTGACGCAACCCTCAAACTTTCAAGCACAATTATGAAAACAGAACCGTTATTCTGTTGGATTACTCCCATCACCTTCAAGTCCATCAGCGATTATGGTTTTTTCTACGTTAGAACATGGGTACACAATCAAAGTCAGAAATGTAAGTCCGTTAATCCCCACATTGGAATTACTAAAATGCCTTCAAAAGCTACTAGAAACATCCAAATAAATTGACTTGCATGTGAATAATGCTTTAGTGCACAATTTGCTGAGATCCAGATATTAATTAGAAAAAGTAGATAAAAAATCAACCTACTGAAATGGGGTTAAAGAATAGAATTCCCATTTATCTCCTTAGGAAATCCTCCCCCCATCCTTATTTCATAGAAAGATGGTCGCAGTGACAAGTAGAGAACGACTTGATGGAACAGGTGTAGACGGACGAATGTGTGACCAGTGTCAGAAGTAAAGCGGTCAGGTATAGTGGAAAAATGCCAAACGCATGCCATCATTCATAGCAGACAGTGGAGTGAAAGCGATGACCATTGATGAGCTACTGTTCCTTCTTTGTCCTCATTTTCTTCATCAACTCTTTACTCATTCCGCTATACCACTGATAGTGGAAAATCAAATAGAAAAGCCCTTCAAAATTATTAGGGACGTTTAAAAGCTT
This sequence comes from Spirodela intermedia, assembly GCA_902729315.2. NCBI lineage: Eukaryota > Viridiplantae > Streptophyta > Magnoliopsida > Alismatales > Araceae > Spirodela > Spirodela intermedia. The sequence continues at coordinate 1,713,531 of LR746278.1, read as the reverse complement.
TTTCATTGAGTTAAAAAAAAAAAAAGAATCGTGAAATATATGGTTCTGACTTATCAATTCGCATGAGTTGGACCGATGCAAATAAAACACACTGCTTTCTCATCCTTTACCCTCACAAACCTGAGCTTAAGTCCGCCAACCCAGACAAGTAGATTAGTTGAAATTCGATAATCATGCAATGCTAGGGGAAGAAGCATGGAATGAAAGAAGAGAAAGAAAGAATAAAACAGTGAAATAATAAATTTGTTACACTTTATTCATGCTAAACAGCTCGCCAAACACGAGAGTCAGAAGGGTCGTCAACAAATCCTAAAAAGGTGGAAAAAGTGCAACTGAAGTGTACACACGCAACTAGAGTGAAACCTTCCAGCCAGTAGGAGACTGTAAGAAAGAGAAGAGTGAGCAAGTAGATAAATAACGGAGAGACAGTCACACATGGAAAAAACATTTTTCACCAAGTTCAGATAACCATGTACGAAAAGCTGCATACAGTTCAGATAACTCTACAAAAATAGCAATCATATTGATTCAAACGTATTACTCCAACATTCGTGACAGAAAAGAAAGCAGTTTCCTAAGCATTGGGATAACTGTATAAGAGAAAATAACACTTCTCATAATAATTTCAAATAGAAACAACTTTCATCAAATTATCAACAAATGTAAGGGAAGGCAAATCAGAGCAAGGTACCTGCCTGTTTTCTCCCACAACTGAGTTCAAACTGAATAGAGGTTTTCGTTCTAGACCAGAATTCAATCAGTACGTTCCAATTAATTTATTTATCTCACGTGATGAAAACAGACAAGGACATCGCCATATCCAGTGTAATAGTTGTGATCTTCATTGTATCTCTACGTGAAGCATCATCCACCGTGACAAAAAAAACTTTTATTGGTTTAGTATACACACTCTCTTCGAAGTAGCTTTCAGGGGGAAAAAATACAATTTTCTCTCGAGGCAGACACATTCCAAAACCAGAAATCCAATTTGCTTCAATAGAGAAGATATAATACGTTCGCACAATAAATACATATAACAGAAGTAAAATATGAAAATATTTACACAGGGAGAGGGGGAGGAGGGGGAGAAAGGGGGAGAAAGTACCTTTGCCTGCTTTCGATATCACAGCACGTGAATCTCCAACATTTGCTACATACAAATGATTGCCAACTAAAACTGCAGTTGAAGCTGTGGAACCATCGTCTCTGAGAGTATTTCTTTCCGAGTCCAAGAAGTTAGAATCAGTCTTTTGATATGTTTCACCTGCAATTTTCAATTAAGAAACGAAATGATTTAGGACTTTAATAATAAGAGAGAGGATTAACCTGCCACTGAATTATAGCGCAAGATAAAAACTAGTCAAACAGATCGAATACAAAAGCAAAGAATTTAATTTATACTTATAGCCAGCTTTGTGTCCGTAATAAACTGTGGATGCTTGACTAGATTCTCGAACAAGTGTTCCTTTAAATATTCAGCAGCATAAGCACCACCATGCCCTACGGTAAAAAGTTGTTTATAAAGAAGGGACTTGATTTATTACAAAAATAAAACACAGACTGATGTAGACAAGAAAAACAGACCATCAAAGACTCCAAACAGAGAAACCGCTTGTCCATCAACCTCATGCATCTTTATATCAAAGAAGTCTTCCATGCTAGCTCTCTTTCCCCGAAAGCTTGAATATCCACAACTCAGTTTACCATCATCACTGCCAATGTCAAAAATATCAATCATAATGAAAGACTTCCAATAGAAATAAATGTCAGAATAATAGTCTGGTCAGAAGTTTCTGAAGTAAAAGTGCACCATAAGGGAAAGATGATCCCATAAGGTTTAGTAATCAATATTGGACCTTGGAACCAATAATGTTTACATAATTATCACCAATCTGTGAACCTGAAGGTCAATGATGGAATATCTTTGACGAACAAAGAGTGCTTTATAATCAGAAATAAAAAATCGCATGATCTAAAACTTGCAACGTCATCCTCCATTGCATGAGCTTCAAAAAAACCTCGCAAGATGGGCACAAATTAGAATCAGAAACAGTCCCCGCATTCATCATTAATACCAAATGATATAAGTCAGACGATTCTTGACTGCTAACTGGTCCAATCAGAACGTGGAGCAGACCAGGTTCACCTAAAAAGCATACCTAATCTGATCGGGCAGAACGTGACACTAACACTCCTAGCACACTTTGTCAGTCACACTAGAAAAATATTTTATTATTTTCTATATTTCCTCTTTAAAATTTCCACAGAAGCCCATGTATGTTTCGTTCCCTAAATTGCTAGTATTCAAAGTCGACCTCATTATTGATAGATCCCAAAGCCAGAACGTGAATTTGAGAGGTAGATTTTCTAGCAGCAACATCATGATGATAATAGACCAGACCGTATGACTAATACTCCATCAGAGATTCATGCTTCGAGTTCAACAGGAGCCAAATGAAAGGGGCAATTTTATATCACAACGTTCATGGCACCAATACAGAGGAAATATAAAACGCTTTTATGCTTCATCAAAACAACTGATTGATATATTGATAAAATAATTGATAATGTTCATCAGAAGCTAGACACAATATTGCAGTAATAATCAAATTTTTAGCAACAGAGTGTGCCATTTATACTTCAAAATATAACATGAGATTAACAAAAAGGAAGATTTTTTCTGGTAAAACGGAAACAATTTGCAGCAATGCTGCATGTACTTTCCTATAATAAAACTAACACCAATTTCTGTGTGTAATAGATAACAACACGCAAAGACTCACTGCAAGGCTCATTAACTCCGATTACATGTTACACTGTAAGATGGAGGAACTCTGAATAGAGATAAAAATTCAAGTATCGATCAATCAGAAAACAGGTAACAAGATGGAGGAAAAAATCAATCAATGAAAAATCATTTAAGAAAAGAGTCACATTCTGATGTTCCAAGATCTTTACCTTTTCCAACATCCTCTGGCATATTCACCATCTTCCAGATGATCTTTTGCGGGCAACATTTTTATTACAGAACTCTTTTCGGTCGCAGAGTCCGAATCTATCATCATCGTCACCACTGTCCTGAAGCGGCAATTGTACTGAACAATCCTTAGGCTCAAATGTCTCTGCAAACTATTGAGTACCCCGTTCTACCGAAAAGGAACACCTCAGATTAGCTGCTTGATCTATCAAATTCCTCGACTGGATACCACTGGGGTAAGGCAGCTCAAGCCACGGAGACAATTTTATAACTCCCTGTGGGCTTTATGTACGAGAGAAGGGAAATTTCAGAGATATGATGGAAATTTTAAGAAGAGATAAGGATATTCAGCAGATTGATCGACGCGGAGTGGGAGAATATCGTCCCCTATTGATCTCAGCCGATCCGTTAAGAAAGATATTATGCACTTTATCGACAGATGAGTTCTTTTTTCTCTTAATTCTTTCAAAGAAGAACCTCGTCGGATAAACAGGTTAGCCCAGAACCCGCCGAAATAAGAGAAACGATCGGATCTCCACAGAGGGGAGGTGCAAGAGGAGAGACGGCAATGGCTCTCTCGGGAAGTTGGATCCTATGCCCAGAACCTTCAATAGAATTATGCCACTGATGCTACGAGGCAGGAGAAGGAATATTCAAAATCCGTTCGACCGCTGTCTCCCACAGCTCCGGCGACGGATAAGGACGGGTTTGGAACCCTGAGAACGCACTTAAAAAATCAGGGAAAACGTCGCGGAGCATTCACACCACGGCCACTGCTCTGCATCCGCGGGAGGACATGGCGAGAGCTAGAACAGAGCTCCTTCGGTCGATCGAGATAGAAAGAGAGAGATAGCATAGGTAGGAAGGATGAAGGGGCTTTTAAGGGAAGGAAAGTTGAGAAGGTGGGCGAGGGAGGGTGGGAGGTGACTGAACCGCTTCGTCGGCTTCTTCCTGGCTGGCACGAAATGGGTGGGGGTGACGACGTGGCAGTCTCATAGCATCACTCTCTCTCTGGCCGGAGGGGGGGGAGGGGCTTCAATCGTGGCCGCACATTTCTAGAGAAATCAGATCAGAGAGGAACCCTGGACCGTCGATCTCAATCTCAGTCACAAATTTTTGCCACGTCGTGGTTAAATTCCGTGCCGCGTCATTTTTGTCCCGCACTGTGACAGACAAGACCACTGCGGTCAACTGGCGGCGGCGGGCCCAGATGGTTCCTGAATAACCAAAGTGGGCCCGGGAACTGCATTTCTCGAGCCAAATAGTTAATCCATTTATTTGGATGTCGCGCGGGAATTTGTTTGGTTTTAATTTTAACTTAATCTGAAATAACATAAAATTTAATAATTTCTCTCTTATTGACGAGTAAAAAAATATTTAACGAGTATTTCAAGCCAGTGGTGTGATAGTGGCCTACGGTCTTGTCAAAAGCCTCGGAGCCACCGAGCTGCAGGTTGGAGCGATGGGGCTATCGGGTCTGGTGGGTCCCATGCATTTGTCCTCTTGTTAATAGGTGGGCCAGTGAGAAGGGTCTGGTAGTCCCTCGGGAGGGGGCCGGTTAAACGGAGCCTCCGAGGACGAAGATGGCCGCCGCGGGGTGGACTTCCGCCCGTTCTGCGCCAGTAGCGTGTTCCTTTTTTGTCCTTCACCTGCCTCTTCGGACCAGGAGACTCTGATCAGTCAGCAGACAGGGTCAGAAGGCGGGCGGGGGAGAGGAAGAAGCAACCAAGAACCTTCTCACTAGTTATTTTTCGCGACTCTCTTCATCGGAGACGTGGGCTCGGAACCTGAGAACGCCGAGGCTCCGCCAACAATACGATCTCCTTGACATCGGAAGGGAAGGAGAGCTCTCGCTCGTTTGTTCCATGTGTCTACACAGCGAGTCGTGGCCTGGAATGCGCGAATTTCAGTACATATAAGGTTTTTTTTTCTCGATTGGATAGGGTGATTTCCGGGAGCAACAGCTACTCACTGTTTATGCTGTAAAATCAATTCGTTGCATTCCGCGGCATCCGTCTATTTAACTTCCTATTGCTACTTGTTAGTTTTCATCTTCTCATTTTTTGTCTGTTAATTGCGGATATGCCGTCCTTGTTGATTCCCCCCACCGCCCCGTTAAGATTCAATGTTTCTCTGGCATTTTTTTTTACAGAAGTCACGTTGCAATTAATTTGATCACTAATACTAGGTATTGCGGGGGCATCGGAGTGATTTACTTCGCGTTGATTTTATGTGCACGGCAAAAAAATTGTGAAACTTCACCATCCTCAGCTTAGGGTTGCCTAGAAAGTGTTCATGTCATGTAGTTTATCCTATATGGTGACTAGGAACGGAGGATCACAAATAAGTTACCTATCAGATAGACGTTTTGTCATTTAGTATTAAAACATACATCTCTAATGAAGTTCAAATCCTCTCAAAATTTCAACTGATATTCTAACTCCCTACACAAAGCTAAACTCCATTCCAATGCGCAATGAGATGGCGTAGACTTGAGGGTGTAGAACTTAAACTGAGATGCCGAATAAAGGGCAAGAATGTTGGAAGTTTCTCAGAGAAAAGATGGTAATATTGTTTTCGGATCTACACCTTATTTATTGAGTAAGGTTTGAGCGTTGATGTTCCTATTGCTAAACAATCTCGAATGATTGGTTTTTTGTGCGTTGGGGCTAGCTGGGGTTTGAATAATTTCAAGTTTTTGATGTTGTCTCCAAGAAGGGTGTTACTTTTTTCACCAGGAACAAATAAAAAATAAGAACTGTGGAGTGCTTTTCTGCAATATAACTAAATCTGTTATTTCCTCTCACAAATCTTATTGGAGTTTCTCTGTTGAGCTCATTTAGTCTTGATAAAGTTTCTATTTCTACTTGAATCAAGAAAAGTGGGCAAAATTGCTATTATTCCAAAAGCCGTGTCTAGGCATTCTTGCGTTTTCCTTTTTCATAATCTGGATCAAGAATGTGATGTATCCTTTTCAATCGACAGGTCAACACATTGACTCCGTCTCCACGCCACATTGCCGGGAACTCAGTCATGAATTACCGCGAAAATAAGTTTGTGCGGTTAGTTTCATAATCCATTCAGCACATTTATGTTCCATTGTGGCTTCTCGTCACTTTTCTATTGTGTTACTATGAGAGATCACCTTACAAACTTGTTGGAATCAGGCAAGAAACTCTGTTCTTTAGTTTCTTAACGGTGTTTTCTGAGGTATGGTCTGAGTGAATATTTGCGGTACATTGCAGAGACTGAAGTAGTCCATATAGTCATTTTCATGTTCTTGATACACAAGGAATACATTGGAAGCGGTCTAGTGCCCGCCAGGCATGTGCTAATGAACGTGAATATTTATAGTCGTACAACACTAATAAAAAAATATGTGGATGCATGTCAAGTCTCTCCACCTCGTAATTTTCAAAGATTATTATACGTTATAAGAAAAAGAATCAAACTAGTGGCACAGTAAAAAAATTATACCTGATGAGAATCAGATCCACAGTGAAAAGTTTTCACAACTTGGCGATGGAGTGAAAAATTTATTCCGTATGAGAGAAAGACTCAGGTTAGTGACATTGAACGTTTTTTCCATAAAACTTATCAATTAAGTGAATTTTGCCCATTGTCTTATATGAATGAACCTGTCCAGCTCACTACCAAGACGATATGATCCCACTTGATTCTTCACCTTTTAAATTTCGATTTGCTGGCCAGTCAACTGTAACGCAAGATATGATTTTCATAAACAATTCTACTCCCCTGTTTTGGGAATATGAATATGTGCAATTTTGATGCAAAATTTATGCTATTAAAAGATATTTGCGTGTCCACCACAACTTTTGGTATTTGCAAACTAAGTGGCTATTGAATGATATCCCCATCGCGTCCATTGATACTTAGTACTTTTTTTCCTTTAATGTATTATGAGATTTATTATGCAAACTAGGGAAGTACATGCTTGCGCTGTCAGCATAAAATTAGATAGTTAAATGGCCTGCTTTAAGTTTTTACATGCTCCATTGTAATGGTTTTTAATATGTATGACTCCACTGGATTCAGATTTCAAGATTGGACTTCAGAGAAATCGCCAAGCTTGGATAGTGTATCACCTGGTAGAAGCAGGACAGTTAATTCAGTGTCAAAGATTTTTCAACCGGTCTTTGGATGGGTATCTCGTGTCTTAAAAAGTTTGGGATCTAGTCTGCCGTCTGGGGATTCATCTGTGGATGAATCACAATCAAACAAGAAAATACTTCATCCCCAGGGTTCATTTCTTCAGAAGTGGAATAAGATCTTTGTTCTGTCATGTATACTTGCTGTGGCTATTGATCCATTGTTCTTTTACATCCCAGTTATCCCTGATGGTCAAAAATGCCTTGAGCTGGAAAGAAAGTTGTCAATCACTGCAAGTGTCTTGCGTTCCTTTACGGATATGTTCTATGTTCTGCATATTATTTTTCAGTTTCGTACTGGCTTTATTGCTCCCACATCTCGAGTATTTGGAAGAGGTGTTTTGGTTGAGGATCCTTATGCAATAGCAAGACGATACCTGTCATCGTACTTTATTGTGGATGTTCTCGCTGTTCTTCCTTTACCACAGGTAAACAAATCATTTTATTTATATTTTTGGCATCGCGTTTACGCTTGTTATTGGTCAGAAAAATAATTTGGGATGAGAAGTTGACCAAAAAATACTCATATTTGTTTCTTTAATTGTACATCACATTGTTTAAATAGTACAATGTTGAAAATGCAGACCGAAAGGCATTGTCTTGTAGCTAATACTGCATAAATCATTTCTGTGTAGTGTAATGAACTTGCAGGTTGAATTTATCTTAAAGATAAAAAGGGTAACCACGCTGTAAGACAGTCTTTGATGTTTCTCACCATGCAGCTCTGCAATCTTCATCTGTGATGTATTCATTTTGCTGCAGTTCCCGTATCATGGTCACTTCATAAACACCTGGGTCTGCTTGACCAAAGAAAGATCTGATTGGGTTTAAATGTTTGAGCATCTTTCTCTCCTGACTTGAAGTATTTTATTCAAATTGGAGTTCATCATCATCCTCTAAATTCCAGCTGATGAATATCTTGTCCAGTATTCAAGGGGATTAAGTAAAAGAACTGTTATGCTTGTAGGGTTAGCGCTTATAAAATGGATAAAGTTTATACATCTGCAGATGATCTGTTGACGAATTAAAAATAACATGTGAGGTTTAAATTCCTAAAACACTAATGACATACTTGGAATTTTTCAAATAGTTATTTAAATATCTAATAAAATAGACAGATACTATAATTCATCAGTTTTGTACATGATTTTTTTTGTTTTTGGGGGTTCCGGCAATAAAATTTTGGAGATGTAGCATGTGGGTTATGTCTGAACACCTTATCCAAGTGTTCATATGAATGATTTGAGGGTGGAGTATTTGCTTCTTTTATCTCTTGAACTATTTAAGTATGATAATTAGATGTATTTTTATCATTAAATTTGGATTTCTCTTTGGGTCTCTTTTTTAAGGCCACTTGTTCCTGAACGGTATGTGGATGCTGTAAGAGACGGTAAAGGAAAGAGTGATTGGGATCAGCAAATGGCCTTCTTATAGATAGTCGATTTAGAATTATGGGGAAGGTGCCTGATATGTGGTCTAACTGGGACACCAGCCAATTATTATGGGGAAGTTGAGTCTAGAAAGGCAGAAAATCATTAAGAGCATTTCGAACCGAAGATGGGAACGTCACTGTTATTAAAGTGTAACCAGTAAAAGTATGAGATGAAGTGGAACAGTGACAATGGAGATTCTAGACGTAAAAATGCCCAAGAGATTACCACTTTTCCTAGACGATGTTTTTGAAAAACAAAAAAACTGCCCCATCAGTAACACTATCCTGGGTGAATACACTTTATGGTACAATCCACCTGAAATAGGGAATATTAACCCTAGAAATGCCGATACAATACCAAAGAAACATAGAAAATGGAAAGAAAGGAAAATCCATTCGGACGGCCTTTCCACCTGAACTTCTGTCTACCATTGCAGCTTAAAAGTCCGTTTTTCCAATTCCTGAGAAATTGCATTTATTTTCTACTTCCTCCTCCTTTTATAAGAGCTAGAGTTTATGATAAATATTCGTCTCCTTGCTGTGAATATGTTACTATCGTCAAGTTCGTTAATTATAGATCTTCCTTATATTCAAATCGGACGAATAGTATTGCATTCGTAACCACTGAAACTTTTCTTTCTGTGGTACCAACGGGTCCAAAGGCTGAAATAAAGAAATGACTCTGTCTTCTGTTACATGCTATAGGAAGTCGAAAATTGCATGTCAGATTGAGAGACACCAGAAAGAAGATTGGTTGAATATGAGGGGTTGTGTTTTCTAAAAGCAAGGCAATTCTCATTACTGGAGCAAAGCTCAATTGATTTGTTGATGCTTTTACGTTATATAAATATGCATCCCATGGAGAGAACATAGCATTGTGCTCAACGGTATATCTAGTTCGGTTTTCATGGACTTCATGTTAAAACCACGGCTCTCGAGGATTTCTCAGTTTGTTACAAGTTCTTTTAGCATTTGTGATGTAATTGTATTGCTGTTGTACTTCCTCTTTACACTATAACGCTATAATTGTATTTTGTCTTCTGTCAATAAAACCCGTATCTACTATCATTATTTCTTAAGTTATGGCTTATGAAAGGCGATATTGAATGGTTAATAATTTCGTCCATCCAGGTGATCATTTTATCTGTCATACCCAAAGTGAGCGGAGAAAGAACAGTGAATGCAAAAAACTTGCTGATGTTTATTGTCATATTCCAATATTTGCCTCGACTTGTTCGGATTATACCACTATACCGAGAAGTGACAAGAACTTCGGGCATAATAACTCAAACAGCATGGGCAGGGGCTGCTTTCAATCTCATTCTATACATGCTTGCAAGTCATGTAAGTGTTGACTTATCTCCAACTTTTATTTTACGATTGTGGCATGTTGTATCCAAGTACTATTTTTCTTGATGAAATTATTACCACCTGATTCTTAACTAATTATTCTCACTCTAAAAATCCCAAAAATTGTCTTTCATTCTTCTTTCTAGGCTGGTGAAGCGTTGTAATCTGGTTTATTTGATTATTAACGTAAATAGTACCAATATCCTTTAGGATTTGTTTGTGAAAATTATTTTAAACTCTGAAGTTTTTCGTGTGTACAATCTCTGACTTGCCTACTGATGAACTACAAGGCACGTCTTATAAATTTTGTCTCAAATTTTGAGTGGTAGCTTATAGTTCGATTATTATTGTTAAGGTTTTGTAAGGAGGAAATGCGAAATCTAGAGATCTAGCGAGGTGGATGACTTCAGTCGTAAAAGTTACAAGAGGAAAAGGAGGACCAAGTTAGTGAAAGTGAATTTAATAAAGTAAAAGAAACGGAAAGGGTAGACGAGAATGTGCTCTTAAGCACATATCATGCTCCTTCACTCTGATGGAATATCATCATGTAAAAGCTAGTTTTTTCTTTTTCTTTTTATCCTGTTAAGAGTTTTTTTCAGTATTTTAGCAAGTAACCAGTATATTCTTAGGGTTTATTCATCTGCTATTTAGAGGAAGTTTTCATCTTTTTGCCAGTAGGCCATGGATAACTGAGGAAACAAAAGCAAGCAAATATGTTAATATGTTGATTTTCCCTTGTCTATTTTCTGCCTAGAAAAAAGAAGGAGAAGATAGAACATGAAATTTTGAAAAGAATAATCCCCACAAACCAATCATAGGCCTGCACATTGTGTAATTTTTGGCTTTAAAAAGAAACATAGTAATTTTACCCATGCTCTTCAAAGAGGAGCCTCCTTGCAAGATGTTTATGCACAGCAACACGTATGCTCCGTGTTAGTGAGGACGGCACTCATGACCACAACTGTCCACTGATGGATCTTTGCCTAGGCAACACTTTTGAAACCATGGATTGATAATGAAGTTCTCTGATATTTAAATTGCCCGCTTTTACTTTGACTTAAAAAAGCGTCCAACCTCCAAAAGAAAAATGGTGAATGCATCAATAAGAGTGACAGCAAAGATTTGCGATTGGCTTAATATGTTTCTTGTAGCTATCTTGATAGCTGTTTTATTGAAGAGTAAAATACTTGAAATATTATTTTAAAGAGAAAGATATCCAAAATGATAAATTTTGATCTTTCATGTGCTGTACATCGCATCGACCATTATGGTCAGAAACTTTATTACACTGAGGTATGCACTTTTAAAAAAGGAAAGTGGATGATACCCATACTAATACAAGTTCTGATGTTGATATTTTTTTTTTAAAATAAATCAACTTTATTTTTTACTCAATTTTTGTAAACTCTTTGGTTAGGTTTTGGGAGCTGTTTGGTACTTGTTTTCAATAGAACGGCAAGATACATGCTGGAGAGATGCGTGCAGTAGAGATGGCCACGACTGCGTGCGGTCTTTGTACTGCGGGGAGAATCCGCAAGAAAACAAGGACTTTTTAACGCTCTCATGTCCCATAAATCCAGTCAACACGTCGGCTTTTGACTTTGGCATTTATCTTCCTGGCCTCGAGAATGATGTCCAATCGAAAGATTTTGCCGAGAAGTTGTTTTACTGCCTTTGGTGGGGGCTACAGAACCTGAGGTGAGCGCGATTCCTCTATCTTGTTTCCTTTATTTTTTAAGACCATTTGGGTGCCTACTTATGTCAGAACTAAGCTTCATAGTTTGACTGTCCACATTTTATGTGATTTAAATCTAAGCCTCAGTAGTTTGACCGTCAAACCGATTGCTGGCTGAGGCCCTTCTGAGGAGAACATGTGGGAATGGAAAAACACAGGAAAGATAGAAGATCCGTTAGGGTTAGATGACCACTGTCTCCCATATTCAACATACTCTACGGATCACATGATACTCTGCGGCGGACAACCCATGGGGGATATGAGTTCCTGGTGAATGTCTAGGCCCGAGGGTCAAGAGAAGCTAAGTTCAGCGGCGTTAAGCTGCAAAACCTGTTGGATAGACCCAGAACAAACGAGAATAAGATCTGAGATTGAATTCTGAGAAAACTCGGTGGTCATCGAGGATCTACCCGTGAACATTCTTGATTTTCTGTTTCGGAGACATGTTAGAGTGGGATTAGCCTCCTGTCAGCTTAGGGAAAAAATGAAATAAAAAAAAAATTATACATAGTTTTTACCGAATGTATTTTCTTAGCTCATTAATTTCATTATTATGTATTATGTCTTGCAGTTCTCTTGGCCAAAATCTGAAAACAAGCACCTACGTTTGGGAGAATGTCTTTGCTGTGGTCATTTCCATATCTGGCTTGGTCTTGTTCTCCCTCTTAATCGGGAATATGCAGGTAAATGCCTGCACGAATCACTTTGTTTTGCTTCTCCATGCATTAAAATTACATCTAGGAAAAACTTGTGCGTTCATAGTAAGCATGAAAATCATTCCGTTCACCGGGATATTGTTTCGGAAATTGAGACCCTACCCTTCCTATTTAAGTTTGCGAATATTGATTATTTCGTAATCACATTGAGCATGCATCAAGCTCATTAGCGCTCGAACGTTGCAATCAACGAAAAGCTTTCAGCGTTTCTCTTTTGACTCTGATTCAACACTATTTACGGCATGGCTTTTACCATATCTGCCAAGGGGAGCAAGGAACGTAGCCGAAGTCATGTACTCATATGATAGAGCGAGAGAGAGAATGGGTTTCATCCAGAGGAGGTTATAATGGTCTCTCTCTCTCTCTCTCTCTCTCTCTCTTCCCTGCGCACTCCCGAGCCGTTAACACCGCAGCTGTGGAGTTATCTCTGGGGAGTGAGGGAGCACGAAAGTCCTGACTTCTGCTGCACAAATAGCTTGGCGTGTTAAGAATCACAAGAACAAGGACCGCACCCTACCTGCCGTTTTGATTCCTTGAAAAGAATGCCGGTCGCTCCTTTTCTTCCACAGGCCCCCGGATGGCGCGAGCTTGCTAATTTGCCGCATTTTTCTTCTCAGACTTATCTTCAATCGACCACCGTAAGAATCGAAGAGATGAGAATCAAGAGGCGGGACACCGATCAATGGATGTCGCATCGCCTGCTCCCCGAGAAGCTGCGGGACCGGATACGCCGCCACGAGCAGTACAGATGGCAGGTCACCAGAGGGGTTGACGAAGAAAACCTGCTTCAGAACCTCCCCAAGGACCTTCGGAGGGAAATAAAGCGCCATCTCTGCTTAGCCTTGCTGACCAGAGTGAGAATCCCCTCCCCTTATTCTGAAACACTTCCCCATGAGCGCGGAGGAAGAGGAGAGCTTACGCGATGATCTTGTTGTTGACTTTCTTCAGGTGCCGATGTTCGAGAAGATGGACGACCAGCTGATGGACGCGATGTGCGACAGGCTAAAGCCGGTCCTGTACACGGGATCCAGCATCATCGTCCGGGAGGGGGACCCGGTGGACGAGATGCTGTTCATCATGCGGGGGACGCTGGAGAGCGCGACGACCAACGGCGGGAGGACCGGCTTCTTCAACGCGGACTTTCTCAAGGGGGGTGACTTCTGCGGAGAGGAGCTCCTCACCTGGGCCCTTGACCCTAACTCGTCCTCCAACCTCCCCTCCTCCACGAGGACGGTGAAGGCCCTCACCGAAGTGGAAGCCTTCGCTCTCGTGGCCGACGACCTCAAGTTCGTCGCCTCCCAGTTCCGGCGCCTCCACAGCAAGCAGCTCCGCCACACCTTCCGGTTCTACTCGCACCAGTGGAGGACCTGGGCCGCCTGCTTCATACAGGCCGCCTGGCGCCGCTACACGCGGAGGAAGGACGAGGAGGCGCTGCACGAGAAGGAGGGCAGGTTGCAGGCGGTGATCTCGCAGGAGGCTGGCAGCTCCCCGAGCCTCGCCGCCACCATCTACGCCTCGCGCTTCGCCGTCAACGCACTGCGCAACCTGCGGCGCAACGACCCCCGAAGAGCCCGCCTGCCGGAGAGGCTGCCCGCGATTCTGCTGCAGAAGCCCGCCGAGCCCGATTTCACAGCGGAGGAGAAAAGTTAGCCTCTTCTGCTCTACTGCTCTCCTCCCCTCCGCCTACTACATTTGATGCGCAGAACCAGTTTGATCCCCCGCCGCTCATTCGCCCCATCCAGATTTTAATGACGAAACAAATCAGAGCCTCCTCTCTGCTGTAATATCTTGTAAATTGCGGACTCCGATTTGCCCTGTTCTTCGGATCCCCTTTCTCCCATGAAAATATCTACGTCGAGATCCCCTTTCTCCCATCGGCGAAGTGAAGTCTGAATGTGGGAACGTGGGCTCTCTCTGTCTCTCTCTCTCTACCAGACCAATAAATTGGCTTCCAAGCAGAGGGCGGACGCTCTTCCTGGGCACGCACTGCTGACGGAGCGTCCCAATCTTGATTCGGTGATTCGGCCGCCTGCCAGGGCTACGTGGCCCAGGATCGCCTCCCGGGGCCCACGTCTCTCTCATCGAATTGTGTCAGAACTTTTATCAAATGACACGCGTCCTGGTCAGTCAACATTCCGTAATCAATCAGTTCACCGAACGCAGTTAACGAGGCGGTGTACGATTTCTCCACGCGTCCTAGGGAAATTATAGTGGGCCCAAACACATCTGCGAACCAGAAGACGCCGCATGGAAGCAAGACGGCGCAAGAAAATCTCCGTACAACTCGACAGCTTTGGGCGGCTTCGTGATGCGAATCGTACTTTTGCGGGTCCAGGTGGCGCATATCTAAGTTCCTGCGGCATCCAACGGTCTGGATTAGTTCCATCTCCCGTTACAACCACCCCGGGGGAACCCCCCCAGAAAAGCAGAGCTCCATGGCCGTAGATGGCGGGGCCGGCTGAGAGCTAGAGAGCTCTGCAAGGCGAAGGCCGGAGAGAGTGGCAGCGGATAGGTTCTGATGGAGACGGAAGGCGCCTCCACCATGAGATCGAGGCCATCGACGGGATCCACTCGCCGACGTAGAGCGGTGAGCTCTCTCTCGATACGAGGGAGGAGTGGTAATGGAGGAGATGGAGAGGACTTTTCGGAGTCCGCCACGGAACCTGGTTCATCGTTTGAGTCCTGGTCTTCTTCTTCGTCTTCATCTTCTCTTTCTTCTTCCTCTGCAACGTCGCCGAAGTCGGATTCTGATCGGACGCGACTGGCTGCCGAGGCGGGTCCGGGGGACGCCGTCCCCTGCGTGTCCCACGGATCGGTGTCGGTCATCGGGAGGAGGAGGGAGATGGAGGACGCGGTGACGCTGGCGCCGGCGTTCCTGTCGCTGGGAGGGCCACGGTACGATTTCTTTGGCGTGTTCGACGGCCACGGCGGCGCGAGCGTGGCCCACGCCTGCAGGGACCGGCTGCACGCGCTGCTCGCGGGGGAGATGGAGACTCGGTCCGTCGTGTCGGAGATGGAGTGGAGAGAGGCGATGGAGACTTGCTTCCTCAAGGTGGACGAGGAGGTGACGGCGCGGGCCATCACCGGGTCGGATTCGGAGAGGATGGTGGGTTCCACCGCGCTGGTAGCGGTGGTCGGGGTGGCGTGCATCATGGTGGCGAACTGCGGGGACTCAAGGGCCGTGCTCTCGCGAGGGGGCGTGCCTGTTCCCCTTTCTTCTGATCACAAGGTAAGGGCGGATCCCGACGACACGTATCATCTCTCTGTGCCGCCATTTCCATCTCCATTCTTGAATCGGACGAACAATCTGTGCGACGACAGCAAGATGAATCTACCTTGTTCTCCACAAATACAATGGAGGAAACAGGGAGGTTCATCTGCATCAGACCGATCTTGAATTTTTTCGCGAGTTTCCGACTGTTCCCCCGGAAGTCCAGTAAAGATTCACAAATCTAGAAAGCCAGAAGCTTGCCGACATCATTGCTTCCGTTTCTTAGGAATGAACAATCGTCGATTCGCATTTGGAGTTTACTCTGTTGCGTCGCCTTCCTCGATCTTCCTTCGTTTCTTATCTGCTCATTCGGTCGTCTGATATCGGAGAAAATTAATCAGTGAAGGATCCAGTGGTTGTAGTTTGGTTGGGGGCAGAACTTATCATCATGCACGAAGGTGGGCACCCATGAACAGATTAATAATCTAGTTGGTCTCCGAGGGGTTAGTCAACTGCTTGTTCATGTGATCGTGCTTGTTGACTTGGCCATTCTTCAATTGTTGACTTGAAGTGTCTCGTGAGTCAAATTTGAATTCAACGTATCACTCATCAATTTGGGAAGGTCTAAAGGACTTTTTTCAGCGCTCCGATTGACCAAAAATCTGATAATCTCTCAGGATTCCAAGGCCAACTCTAGTTTTTTTTTTAAATTTCCTTTCTCATACGGTCAAGGAGAATTTGGAGTTCCGCTTGAATGAGATTCAGGGTTGACCTACGCTGTCGATCATGCTGTAAACTTTATCAACTATTTCCTGCCTAATTATTCCAGAGACCTATGAAATTGAACTGAAGAAATGCATGGGTTGACTTCTCTTGAAGAATTATAATGTGTTTGGCTTAGCTGATAATCTCTTGATGTGGGATACGTTCTTCTGTTGGCTAGCACCTCAGCGGAGACAATCCTGTATGAATGCAGCCGTCCACGTTATAATAATCTCCTCCCTGTGGGTCTACGACTTCCACGCCGCGGACTTCTCTACTTATTTCGCATGCCCGTCTCCTAGCCGCCGGGTTTATCGTCTTCTCGTCCTCCCTCGTCACAGATCTTCCCAAAAGCTCCCTTCTTGCTCTCTTCCTCGTTCACACTCATGTTTCTGCGTTCCTTCATGGCCGTAACCAAGCTTCCTTCTTCACCCAGCCCGGCAGGCCGGACGAGAGGGAACGAGTGGAAGCAGCCGGCGGCAGGGTCTTCGACTGGGGCGGCCTCCGCGTTTGCGGCGTCCTCGCTACTTCCAGATCCATCGGTAATCCTCCACACCCCATACAGAGAGAAATAGAGAGAGAGAGAGAGAATAAGGTCTTTCTTCTCCAACTGTGTTATTCAAATGGGTGCAGGTGATCATTATTTGAAGCCGTACGTGATCCCCGACCCGGAGGTGACCGTGACGGCTCGCACAGAAGCGGACGAGTTCCTCATCCTGGGCAGCGACGGGCTGTGGGACGTCGTGCCGAACGAGCTGGCCTGCGCGGTGGCGCGCCGCTCCCTCGCCAGCGGCCGAGCCCCAGGCGCAGAGGCCGCTGCCGCGCTGCTCGTGAAGCTCGCCATCTTCCGCGGAAGCGCCGACAACGTGACCGCTGTGGTGGTGGAACTCCGCCGCCCCCGGCCGACGCCACGCGGCGGCTGCTCGTAGGTTCAGATTGACCGCACGTACGCATGAATGCCCGCACATGCACTTTAGGCCCATTATGGTCCCTTGTGTCTATGCCCTTGTATTTAGGCGCTTTTCCATTCGTAGTCCAGTAGCCAACGGCTCTGTTTCCCACGTCGTGGCGAAAATCTGAATTAATGAGGGCTTTAATGAAAATATCCCCAAAAAGATCGTCGAGCCTGGTAATGGACCGATGCGGGAGCCCATAATTCAAGGAGGTCGTATTGATAATTTAAGACAATTTGGGGTCCAAGTATGAGAAAAAGTCCACGCGTGAAAACAGGTACCAGGTTCTTGTAGAGCACGTCATCTCGAAGGAACAGAAGGGTTAACTTTCCGTTAGTTGCGTCGATTATTTTATTTATAGGGTTAATTTTAATTAAAATTAATTTTGTTATTCCCTTCTGTTAGACTGGGGGCGAGACAATATATCGCCGATTCCCTTTTTTCCCGGGACCGTAGTGATAGAGATCGGAAGGGGCAGTGGCGAAGGAGGGAGTTCGATCCGCCTGCTCAATCGGTGCCGCTCGCCAGGGAATGGAAGAGGGAGGGCTGGTACGGCGTTGCATCGAAGCAGCAGCCGAGAGCGCGAAGAGCGTGGAGAAATGGCGTAGGCAACGCAGGACCCTTGAACGGCTGCCCACCCAGTTGGCCGACGCGCTGTTCCGCCTCCTCCACCACCGCCGCCTCCTCTACCCTTCCCTACTCGAGTGAGTTATTATTTTTTCCGCGTGTGCGTTTGCTTCTTCGGAGATTTGACATGCTGTGAAGAGAGGAGAAAAAACTTCTAGGATGAATTTTTTTCCATTGGCTTTAGCTTCTTGGACGAAACCCGCTGACGAAGAATGATTGATTTTTGGAGCACTTTCCCTTAGTTGTTGAAATATTTATCTTTTTTCAATCCATAGGTCCCGTGTCATCTATCTGATATGGATTTCTTTCCTCGGGGGCTTCTCCGTGTAGGATCTTCCAGTATTGCTTGGAGGAGGTTGACTTTCATGGTGAGAATTGTATCGATGCAGAATGGATGGCGTACCTGGGAGGATTCCGATACTTGCGTGCCTTAAACTTGGCTGGTTGCAGAGGGATCAACAACTCTGTTCTTTGGTCAATTACAGGCATGGATTTTCTCTTTTCTAATACTTTACTGTCACTTATCTCTACGTTCTCCTTGTCCAGCCACTTGAACCGAATATGGGTAGTACACTTGTAAAGGCTGAGGGGGGAATGTGAGAAGCAATTGCTTAATGGATCTGTCGAGAATGTGGATGATCAATAACCCTGCTCTGATGCATGTGCCAAAGTGCGTTGGAGTAAGCTAAAGCCAGCTGAAGTGATTGATGCGTATATACCTATTTATGTTTTTGTTTGTAGGAATGGTCAGTTTGAAGGATTTGGACATATCAAGGTGCTCAAAGATCACTGATGCTGGGATTGAGCACATATTATCCATCTCGAACTTAGAGAGACTATGCATTTCAGAAACTAGAGTGACCTCCAAGGGGATCATCCGGCTCTCTTCCCTTGTTAACTTACGTTCATTGGATTTGGGAGGGCTGCCTGTCACTGATCAGGCCATTGACTCGTTGAAGGTATCTCTTTTCCTTTGGGAAGTTTCGATGTTCTGCTCGTTTATTTCACCTTCTCTGTGGAGTTCACTGCCATATAACCTTTTTTATAGTCCCTGGAGCTAGATATGAACTTGCACCAAGAAAAAATGCAAGCCCATGTAATTCTGCTTCTTATTTTTGAAGAGAAAGTGACCGTACTTTCCCAAACATCTGAATCTTAGTCGCTTCGAAGTTGTTGATCTTGGATACAAACGTTTTCAGTCTTCTATGTAACTTCTGCTTTGTCTCAGGTACTGGTGCAGCTTGAGTACCTGGATTTATGGGGCAGTGAGATCACCAACGAAGGTTCTCTGCTATTTACCAGGTTCCCAAGGCTGGCTCACCTCAACATAGCCTGGACCGAAGTCAACTGTCTGCCAAATCTACCCTCACTCATTCATCTGAACATGAGTAACTGTTCTATCCACTCTATTTTTCAAGGGCATGGCCCTGTGAAGCCTTCTTTATCAGAACTTCTAGTCCATGGAGCTACATTCGCTGATGTGGACCAGGCATTCTCTTATCTGAATATCGACCACCTGTCTGTCTTGGACTTGTCTTCCTCTGCGATTTCCGACTTCAACTTCTTAGTCAGAATGCGCTCACTTGAGCGTTTGGATCTCAGTTCTAGCCTGATGACAGACTACCTAATCACTCCTGTTGCAAGTACAGCATTCAAGTTGAGAGATTTAAACCTCAGCAACACCAAGATCACCACTCAGTCCATGTGCATTTTAGCTGGGAAAGTTCCAAATCTGGAAAAATTATCCTTGTCTGAGTCCATGATTGACGACACATCTCTGCAATACCTCACTTTGATGCCTTCATTAAGGACCATTGATCTAAGCAAGACTGGCATTCAAGGTAAAGAGCGTCGGGCCCGTTTATTGTGCTTCATCTGTGGAAGAATACTGGTTTTGACGGGCACTTATTCATTTTTATTTCCATCTCTGCCCCTCAGGTTGTACTTACGCCGAAGGAGACCGTCTAGCCAAGATATGGTCGCTGCCTGTGCTGCAGAATCTTGATAGCCTGGAGATTTTAAACCTGGAAGGCACCCGAGTGAGAGATGATTCACTTCATCCTCTGGGCTTGTTGAAGGGATTGAAGCATTTATATCTGAAGAGCGATTTCCTGTCAGATGTCTCTTTCCACACCATGTCGTCCCTGCCTGATCTGAGGGTCCTCGGATTTCAAGGGGCTGTGTTGACCAACAACGGGCTCCTTTCATTTCGGCCTCCGGAGAGGCTGCAGGTGTTGGACCTGAGAGGATGCTGGCTCCTCAGCAAGGACGGTATCTCCTCATTCTGTGGAGCCTTTCCTCAAATAAAAGTCAAGCACGAGTCCGTCCAGATGCTTCATTTGGATCAAAGCCAGAAACTCGGCTCGTCGAAGCTGAAACCTGATCTTACCCAATGCGAGCCCTTGGGAGGCCACCACTTCACAGGTGAAGACTAGCTTCTTCTTTTTTCTTTATTTTTTTTCTTTTTTTGGGTGTTAAAAATGTGGCTTCACTGGGTGCTCAGGGGATCTGAGTAGTCAAAGTTTTTTTTTTTTTTTTTTTCTGGGATAGATGAGAGGATAAAGTACAGCAGGGAGGAATTGATGGAGTTGACGTCTTCCCCTCCGTCAGATGTGCTAGCAGGCTCCCTTTCTCTCCTCCCCGTGGCGCTGAAGAAGGCGGACGACCGTCCGGAGGCTTGATGGTTTGACCGTGCATAGGCTGTTGTTCACTTCTAAGATTGCTTCGTTTTGTCTTTCGTTTGAAGATAAGGAGGATATCAATTGTAGATTCTTGGACAAAAGGCCCAAAAGTTTGATGTTGTCTGACCCGGCCCAGCCTGGGCCCGGCCCGAGGCGACCCCCATTAAATGGGTTCTGGGCTGGAGCCCATATAAAACCTGACCAGCTCTGACCCAGCTTCCTAATTTGCATCTACGAGCGAGAGAGATAGAGAGAGAGAGATGATAGATTTATTCGATTAACTCTAAACTTTCAGACCAATTTTTTTATTGGGATTACATGAACCATAAATATTAATTACCATAAAATCCCCTAAATTTTATGGTAATTAATATTTATGTTAATTATTCGAAATTATAAAATCGGCCAAGATAGTACCCTTTTGGGCTGTAAAGTTGGTAGGAAATGGCTATTTTAGTTTTATTTTTTTTCGCAAAAATATGAAGGGTTAATACTTCGGATAACAGAAAGAAACGGACCTAATTTTGTAACGGGGTGTCACGGAGGATTCTGTAATTTTTTAATTATTTAGAATGCATAGACATTCTCGATCTAAGTTGACGCGTATATATATTTTTAGTTTCTTGAATTTATTTTTCAGGAAAATGATTTCGTAAATTATATCCGGATATTTGATGAGTCCGAGGCCTAGTTGATTCGCACCCGAGGTCCTCTATAAACAGGCTTGTCTATCAGTGTCCAATTCGCAAAGCGAGGGGCTCCTCTCCTCTACGGTCAATAGCTTTCACGGTCGCCGACGAGCTTTCTCTCCTAGGGTTTCTGCGGGAGAGGGGAGGAATCATGGAGAGGAGCCAGATCTTCGTCAAGCTCCTGGACGGTAGGACCCATTGTCTACCGGTTCCTTCCGCTACGCTCTCCGGGGAGGCGCTGAAGGAATATCTATTGGCGAAAACCGGGATCCCCCTCCGCTTTCAGCGATTGGTGTCTGGATTGCGCGAGATTCGCGATGAAACCCTGATATCAGCATCCGAGGATGGGATTTTTCCTTCCTGCAGCCTTCTCCTCCGCCTCCGCGGCGGGAAAGGTGGATTTGGTTCCCTCCTCAGGGGCGCGGCAACGAAAGCAGGGCAGAAGAAGACGAACAACTTCGATGCGTGCAGGGACATGAGCGGGCGGCGCCTGCGACATGTCAATGCGGAGAAAAAGCTCGAGGAGTGGAAGGCGGAGGCCGAGGATCGGAAGATGGAAAAACTCGCGGAGCAGTTCCTTAAAAGCAAGGCGAAGGAGGTTAAGAAGAGTTCATCAGCGGTCGTGGAAAAATACATAGAGAAGTATAAGGAGGATTCTGCTAGGTGCATGGAAGAGGTCGAAGAGTCTGTGCGCCAGTCCTTTGAACTCTACGAGAAATCGAAACGGAAGGTTTTGCCTTCATCAGGGCCTGCATTAAAGCGCCTAAAGATATGGTAAACTATTGGATTTATTTTTCTGCGGACCATTGCGATCCATTGATTTAATTCTGATGCTCAGTTCCTTACCCCCCATGCTTACTTTTTTCCTATTCGTAAACATTGGTTTCCGTCGTATTCACTTTGTATCATTTAAATGGATTATGTCTCGATCATGCAGGATGGGAAAGAAGAAGGTGGATGAAAGTGAAAGTGAGGACGACGAAGAGGATGACGACGATGCCGAGAAGTCTGTGGTTCTTAATGGTGGAAACAAGAATGAAGATGATGCAGGTTTGTTTGCAACATCCAGTAGTCAGTCAGATCTGGAAGGTTCCGATGGAGGTTCTGGAAAGAGCAATTTGGAGGAAGAAGATAGTGTGCCTAATCAGAAGTGCCTGGATGTGAGCGAAGGCCCTGTAAATGAAAATGTTTGTTCTGATGACTCTGCGGAACCTGTGAGGACATCTTTTGAAGAATATGGCGACCAGACAGAGAACGTTTCTCTCCCAGCGACATCACAAGGCTCTGACAAGGTTCATTTAGAGGAGAGGTTGGTTGGCGATCAAATAGTGGACCAAAAGCAAATAGACGCCGAGGAAAGAATGAGTTTGTCTCCAGAAGTATCGCCTGACTCCCCTGAGAAAACTCTAGATGTCTCCTGTGCTGTGATAGGAGATTCAGTGGTTCTGAAAGAAGCTGCCCCAGAGAGGATTGAGGATGAGAAATCAAATGAGCCATTGAACTTCGAGGAATTTAACTCTGCAGAAGAATTGGAGGTTTGTGCACGTCGATTGATGCTATAACTATTCCTTGATGTTTGTTCCCTAATTCCATCATTGCTTGATCGGCAATTTATGGCATATATCAGATCGTCACATATACTTGTGTTTTCTATCTCTCGATCGGCTTTTTACATGACTCCCATTGATGTATGCTTATCGCCGCATCTAAAACAGAAAAACTGGAGTGCATTGCTCCAAGTGGCACTCGTAACATGTTTGTGAAAATTCTATTCTCTTTCATTCCTTAACCAAAGCAAGGTTTCTCTAATTATACGGAATGGTTGCGCTGCTAAGTCATATGGATGGATACCCGGATCACACTCAAACCTCTGTAGATGCTAGATGTATCCGATCAGGTGGTCACATTCTTTATACATCTTAACTTTAATTTGTGCATGATGACTACTTGATTGGAGTCAAAGCATGGCTTCTACACCGATAGCTCTTTTGTGGGCCTGTCATGGGAGTGAATATCTTAGTCAGCACCTCCTCTACTCTATATTTCGGAGGAGGAACATCGGAAACCCACCCAATGGTCCACCCTTGGAATCTCAATCAACTTCATTGCCCAGATGCTCCCTCCATGTGGATGAATTATTTAAATTGGCGCGTATTGGCCTACACTCCTACCGCTATTTCGACTCTCTTTGGTTTATTATTGTCTATAGATCATGGCTAACATCGCCGGCGCCGTCTGCAGGTTCTCGGCATGGAGAGGTTGAAATCAGAACTGCAGGCGCATGGATTGAAGTGCGGTGGAACCCTACAAGAGCGAGCCGCCAGGCTTTTCCTCCTAAAGTCAATCCCCGTCGACAAATTACCCAAGAAGCTGCTGGCCAAGCCTACGAAATAAGGTCCAAAAAAGGCAACCAGCTGGACCTTGCCTTCTTATGTAAATTTACATACCCTGCTTGTCACGGGGTGCTACTATGCACAACAGACCCCATCGTATTACTCTCTGCCCACATCTCTCGCGTGTTATTCCCCCCACATGTTTCTGGAATCCTCCAGTAAATATTGCTTAGCAGCTGGAGTTCGTCTTTCTCAAACTTTCTCAGAAGCCCAGTTGACCAATTCTAACAATGATTGCCTGAATCCAGTTGAATCCGCTAGTAATGGGTCAGGCCCGAGGAGTTGGATTGACTGCTGCGTCACGCTCATCGTCCGATCGTGGCTGATGAATTGGGCATTTCAAATGCTTCTCAAGCTCGGCTGAATTGTGTGGTCGTCAACCACACCCATGAGACGACTTGTTGGTCGTCGGGGAGGACAGATCGATCGAATTGGCCCAGCCAAGAATTTAGGTTCGGCAGATCAGATCTTGATGGGCTTGATCCTACTAGACGGGTAGGCCTGTTTGCGAGATTGGGGGAAGGGGTGGTGACGATATACGCCAGCAGGAGGAAGCAGTTCTCTGTATCAAAATTAAATAGCCCAACTATGAACATCGGTGGGTATGTGAAAATTTGGAAAAGGGAGCGGGGTGACTATATCAGACGGCACGATGAATTCCCCCACGAATTCTTTCCTCAACGACGTTCCCCATTCCTCAGGCGACTTGGCGGGAAAATAAAACCTCCCCAAAAAGGCCCAAATAAAACCAAGGCGTTCTCCCCCCCTCTCTCTCTCTCTCTCTCTCTCTCTCAGTGGATGCGCGCAGCGGGGGCGGAGAACTTTGTTTCCGGAGAGGGACGCTTCGCGTGGGCGTCATCTTGGTCAGGAAGCCTCCCCATCATCTTCTACACGACGATTGGTCGCCATAGGAGCCCAGAAAGGTACTCATTCTCAAGACCTTTCCTCTCCTTTTGGGAAAGGCGGGGGGAATGAATCAGCCGGTTAGGGTTTTTGTTCCCTCTGTCGTTCATGTTTGCGGACGCTATGTTCCTTTTGTAGCCCGATTGTGCGCCTAGGAGGTGAGGAACCTCTCCGATCTCTGATTTCCTCCGCGAGCCCTCAATCTCACGAGATGGCCGACGCGTTCGCGGACGAAGTGGAGCCGACGATGACGATCAATGAGTACATCGAGGGCCTCGAGGCGGAGGAGCTGGTAGCCATCATCCGCCCCGCCGGTTCTTAATTTGGTGATGTGCTGCTATCGATTTCCCCCAATTTAGCTGAACTGAACTTCTGATTGTTGGGGATTGAAGGAAGCTGATCTGGTTCTCGGAGGGGATGAGGGAAAGGATTGCACCTATCCGAACGGCTACATGAAGAGGCAAGCAGTGTTCTCATGCCTGACGTGTGTTCCCGACGGCAGCGCCGGCGTATGCACCGCCTGTAGTCTATCCTGTCATGACGGCCACGAGGTATAAACCATATTCCTCCTCGTTCTTCTCTTATTCCTCATCTGCCCTCCTGAATCTGGTTTCTTATTTCGACCATAGCACAGCTTCACCGATGCCATTTAAACTTTCCTCGTTGGAGAGCTGAGCACATCCCACTAAGCCAGAAAGAAACGGCGAACTCATTCTCCTTTTAACCCAGCGCCTTCGTTGTTCTCGATCGTAGAGAAACGTAAAGTCGCCATTTGTAGGAGAATTTGCAGAAGAAATGGAATCAAAGGAGAGCGATTTGATGTTACTCAACCGGTTGTCAGATGTGTAGGCGCATTTCTGCTTTATATTGTCGGCTCTTCCGAAACTGCTTCGATCCTATTTAGCTGGCATATCGGGGCACCTCTTTGGTTTCGTATATACGATTACTGGTCTTTATGAGGGCAGTGGAGTGATATGCTTTCCTCTTCAATGGCTGCTCTCTTTGGGATAAGCTTCTTGGTTGCTTCTAGTCTATTTCATTGGGGGTACCCAAGGATTTTCTTGTGTTCCCTTGTCTGCTAAATACAATGCCATCTCCACCTTGGAAGAAAAAGAAGGAGAAAAAAAGAAAAGGAAAACTGAACCACTATCTGGTTTGTGCTTTCTGAGCTTGGAAGTCGGTTATCTTGGTGGGGTATGGGTTATCAGAAGCCACATAAACAGCGATAAATATCTCACGGAACTGATCTCTGGAAGAACCGCGAGCCCAAGGTCCTTGGGTTGATGACCCTAATCATATCTTCTTTTTCTTTCTCTCTGCAGCAGGTCAATCGAGCATTATTTTGTCTTCCTATCCTAATTTCTCCTATTCAGATATGCAGGATTCTCATGACAAATGCTAATCCCCAAACCTGTCGATTTCTGGCTCAGCTAATGATCATGTGTGTGTTGTGTTAAAAAAAAAAAAAGAATTGACTGGGAAGAAGGGGGAGATGTCGATTGACAGGGAATCAATTTATTCTAGATATGGGTTTGTTCTCGTGCCACATAGTTGTTCATCTAAATACTCTTATCTGATTTAATAACTCGTGTCGATAAAGTTGTAGCCTTCATTCTGCCTCAGCCAACTGAACTTGCTCTGAGTTAGATGCAGTGCATTCGGAGTCCATGCAGTTTTTTCATGATCAGGGCTGACTAGTTTTTGATTGCATTAGAAAAGGATGGATACAGATCTGGATAGGAAAGAAGTAGGACTGGATCAGCTGGTTTTCTGCTAACAGTACTGATGTTGACAGAGCGATTCTTGTGCCCAGGCCAGAAGATGTAGACTAGGGTTGTCTACTGAACCTTTAGTTTTCCTCCTTTTTATCGAAAATTGGTAAAAATAAAGAACGAAGAGGTTTTCTGGAGGCACGTTTGTGTGCGGAAAGATATTTTGTAAATCTGAATTGGAAGGATTTTGTGGTTGCTTCATCTTTGTGAGTCATATATATGCGTCCTTTTTGTGTATGCCAATTATTGTGATGGCACTGATATATCAGACCACGGTGCATTGAAGGACGTTGATTCAGAAACTGATGTATCAGAAGCAAGCAAAAAAAACAGATATGGGAGCTGAAGGAGTGCTCATGTGAAGAGAGAAAATGCCAATTCCCCATGGTCAAATGCGTAGATCGAACTTAGGCTGATCTCTATTTCTGCGTTAGAAGCTTGCTAGTTTTTTTTCTTTTTGGTTTCCCGTGAGCTGGACGTATCCCTCTCTCTTGGAAAACTTCAAGGCATAGTACTTCCAGGCTCCTTTCCTATGAGGTGTACCATTTCTATGGTCTATCTTAGATTATCTGCAACCAGTGAATGGATGTCTACGCAAGGCGCCATTTTCAACTTTCTGGCGTGTAGAAGCTTTTCAGCCTGCTTCACTCGTAGATTCCATATCTTTGTCGCGGTTTATGCCCAGTCTGTGTTCATTAGTTTTCATGTGTGTTCCTTGTGAAGATATGTACTTGAAAACCAGTTGTTGACCTGAACTTCTTCTGGCTGGACCAGGTCGTGGAGTTGTGGACGAAGAGGAATTTCAGGTGTGATTGTGGAAACTCAAAGTTTGGGGGTTTCTCCTGCAAACTTTCTCCGAACAAGGACCCAGAGAACATTGGGAACTCGTACAACCACAACTTCAAGGGCTCCTACTGCATATGCGGCCGGCCCTACCCCGACCCGGAGGCGGAAGAGCAGGTTGAAATGATACAATGCTGCATCTGCGAGGACTGGTTCCACGAGAACCACCTCGGTCTCTGCTCTTCAGGAGAGGTTTCCTCCTCCCACTCCCTCGAAACCCTGCCATTTTCCTTTTATACACATACATATATATATATATATATGTAGGTACCGTAAATTGCTTCTATGATGAGAGGGCTACTTCTGAAACTCTCTCAAATTGACCCCATGCTCCTGCTAGATATCAATGGAAGTCCTTTCTGTAGAGTTTTGTGTGCGTGATTAGATCTGCTTCTATGTTGAGCTCATGCAAGTGTGCATTTGCATCCTCTTGTCGGGCTTTCTTTAATTGGCAACTCCTTTTTTCCCGCAGGTCCCCAGAGATGAAGAAGGAGAGCCCTTGTATGACGAGTTTATCTGCCAGAATTGCTCTGTGCCTTGTTCTTTCTTGAATCTGTACCCTGCCTCCATCTGGGCACCGTCTAGGGTACAGGCACCAGTGAGATCTGAGGTGAACGGTGATGGGCCAAGGGTGAATGATGATGCTTTTCAGGGTGAGAAGTCGGGAAAGGAAATGGGCCCGGACAAGGGTAGTGTTGAGGGAAAAGGGTCGTGTACGGAGTGTGTTCTTGGAGTCAACTTGGATGAGACGTCCCTGAGCGAGGAGAAGAAGCCCATGTTTCTGTCCAAAAAGTGGAGAAATGCCCTCTGCGAATGTAGGGCCTGCAGTGAGTTCTACGCCAAGAAAGGCATCAGCCATCTTATTGACAGGGAGGACTCCCTTGAGGAGTATGAGAATATTGCGAAGAGGAAGAGGCAGGAGAAGATGCAGGAGCAAGAGGGAGCCGAGTTGAACTTCCTCAACACCCTGAATCACGTCCAGAAGATTGAAATCCTCAATGGCATTACGGACATGAAGAATGAGCTCCAGTCCTTCATGGTATTTTCTCTCTGCTCTGTTCTGCTGCAGTTCATGCCGAATGGTCACTCGATGATCTGAAAATGTTCCTATATATTCTTCCCAGTATCTCTGACGTGATGCATCCACTGGAAAAGCCTGTCTTTTTTATCAGGATCTCATGGGGGCTACTTGCTTTCTTGTCCAGGAATCCTTCGATCCGTCGAAACCGATCACGTCCGCTGATGTGCAGGGGATATTCGAGAACCTTGCCAAGAAAAGGCAGCGACTACTGTAAGTACTCGGTCTGTGCTTCTAGGCCGCCCAGTGAAGCAGCTTCAAGCATCATACAAGCATGTATAGCCAGCCTAGGAGGAAACTTGGACGTCTCTCGGACCCTGCTGGGAGCCCCGCTTGTTCATCGCTGCCAGCCCTTTTTGTGACCCCTTTAGCACGCGTGGATCTAATTTCTTATAAGTGAGTCGAGTAGCTTTTATGCGTCTTGGATGCTTCGGATCTCACGATCCATTAGGTAGAAGGCCCAGTCCTTCGTGGTCCACGGCCGTTATCTGGGCTGCTCGGTGGACCCCTGGTCTTGACCCGCCGAGTCTCCGGATAACTTGCAGCGTTAGATGAACAAGCTCCCCTTAGGCGCGTACGTAACCAAAGCGGGAAAGTTTAAAACTGCCCCGTTGAAATCCATATTCACGCCTGCCATGGCAGACTAGGATTGCTGCCCCTTCCAACTTATCAGGAAGCGGCATCGAGTCCGAGAGTTGCCTTCTTGGGGCACATCTCTCGCCTATCTGTTATTTCGTTTCTCCATAATCTATACCTTCGATGTCCCGCGTTCCCTGGATTATTCTAGATTTTAAACACGTGGGAATAAACTGTCCTCCCTATTGATCTATTTCTTGACGCATGAGGCGGGTTCATTCTCCCATGTTGCTACTGGTCCGCCGCCTGTCCTCTTCTGTGTGCCAGACAGTAACAACTGCCGGCCATTTGATTGCTATAGAGAGAAAAAATCAAGTGCCCCTTGGACCGTCCGAAGACAAGAATTCATCTACTCCTATCTGAAATGGCGAAGGAATACAGCGCCGCTTGCCCTACCTCACGGGTAGGGTCGGAGAAATTCTCTTTGGCTCTCCTGAGAGAGGGAACGGGCCTAGATAAGTTGCTGCGAGATTCTAATGGAAACCGCCGGCTCCGATGCTCCTCCGCTTCTCATCACCTGGTACTTAACGCTAATGCCTGGTGGAAGGAAAGCGGGCTCTCGAAGCTATCTATTGCCGAAGCGCTCTATAAGCAGAGTTTAAAGATTGATGGTATACCTTCGTTGGGCTGTAGATTGGTGTTGACGGCTACTCCGTAGTGTCCGATTCTCGCCTTGGGCTGCCAATCGTTGGGTTTCCCCACCCAAGCTTTGAGATCCAGCACATCTGCCACGGGGACAGTTGTTTTCGTCAAACAATGGCGTAGAGAATCGCCAAGGTTGGGTGTCGGCGCAAAGAATGTGGGAGTATGGGAGGGTGTTCGATAGCTCACCGGCGGTCTGGCGGGACTTGACGTGCTTGAGGTCGAAGATGGCGCCCGACGCGGCGGTGTGGTGCTTGTCCACGCGGTGAGTTCCGATGTCAACGTAGTCCCAGTCCCCCACCCTGTAGCCCTCCTGGAGGAACAGCTCAGCGTGCCTCGCGTCCAGCGTCTGCATCGTTCCTGCGAGAAGCCAACGCCGGGAGGAAGATTATGAGGGGGAGAATGCGCAATGAGAGCACCTCCTGGACCGTGTAGATGACAAGTTAGTTTGTATGAGTAAAGTAATTAAGGACCTTCACAGGTATTCAGGTTGCACACCGGGCACCGAACGAGCTGCAGGTCTGTTAAAAGTGTCTCGATTGGTTAAGGACAAATTTTTGGTGAAAACTGGGAGGGGGGCTCGAGACGATCTCTGTGATCTAGTTTTCTACTTGCGGAGTTTGAATTACCGACGATCCAGATCCCAGTTTTGACGTTCTTCACAACGCAGCCGCCGTAGCCCTGGATAGCCTTCTGTGGATCATCGTACAACTGCGCGATTCTCTTGGGAACGACGAGCTTCTCCATCAGTATTGCCATAGGGGATTCGAAGAAGAATGCGCCTATCCGCATCCAGTCTGTGGAAATTCATTATTGAGAAGATAATAGGAATTAACTGATGGATAATTTTGTGTCCAAATTAATGAATATTGGTCAAAATTTACCATAATATGAAAAATATTACTTTAATGAACCCTGCAAAGAAAAACGTGTGTACCCTAAGGGAACACAGTAACGACACTCATTACGGAAAACACTTTTGAGTACCGTATCGGTTATTGAATTATGAGGCGAAGACTAAAAGAAAAATGTTAAAATTATTGATGTAGAATATATTGCACTATGGGTGGGTAAAAGACTTTGTTTCTTAAAGAAAATTCGAATGACATATATAACAAATTTTCAGGACGTTCTAGGAGATGCTTAATTACTGAAAGTTTTGACAGGTTGACATGATTAACGTAACCATAAATATTGGTGGTGAAATAAATTCTTGAAATTCTTAATTTTCACGTTTTCAAAGCAAATTAGTGAATCACTTAGTGAAGTCTAATTTACAATTTATGAGAAGCAAGTATTTTAATACGGTTTCATCGCATAAAGCAAGCACTGGTACTTTGCGCCGACGAAATATGGCTGTCCAAAAGAAGAATTAGTTGATTACGACATCGAGCCGACTGTCGAGCATTGCCTACTTACCGATGTGCTTCTCCTTTTGACGGTAGCTGTACGAGTGTCTGCCATCTACAGAAAACAAAACATAGAATAAGTAAACTTCTCCGTCGCGAGGGAGAGGAGAGGGATGCTCCATTCCATTTCATACCAAAAGCCGACATATAGAGCATCATCCACGAAGCATGAACGGCGCGTAAAGCTGGAACCTGCAGATCGCGGAGACAGGCGTACTTCCACACGCTCTCCTCCTTGATCAATTTACGAAACCACCGGTTTGTCATCCCTAACCTTGCCAGGCTCTTTCCGT
This sequence comes from Spirodela intermedia, assembly GCA_902729315.2. Classification (NCBI taxonomy): domain Eukaryota; kingdom Viridiplantae; phylum Streptophyta; class Magnoliopsida; order Alismatales; family Araceae; genus Spirodela; species Spirodela intermedia. The sequence continues at coordinate 1,682,260 of LR746278.1, read as the reverse complement.
CCAGATATTTTGCTATCTCCGTCCATACGTCGTCGTCGTAACTGTGAGCATTTCGTGGAATGAACATGTAACTGTGAGATTTAATTAACAATCGGCCGGAAAGGTTTTTATGATTTGATCGATGAACATCTACGGCAAAAAATCCCAGTGATTTTTCCACACGACCTCAGTTCTCGCACTATATCACGTACTTGGACCCTGTCGGACTATCCGGTAAAGTGTGTGATTGCGTTTTATTAGCGTAGGGTACCAACTACATGGAATTCACCATCAAATTATTATTATAAAATATAAACTGTATTTGACATCCAGCTGCCGCGTCTTAGTTAATTAATAAAAATAAATGAGGAATTACAATTAGATATGTGCGCTTGACTTGTTATACGGGGAAAATGTTATTTTCCAGTTTCAAACTAACCAAGAGGAACCAGAGGCTAATCTAAGATAAACAACAGAAGCGAGACACAAAACGAGAAAGCGGAAAACGAAGCGCTCGTATGATTAAATCAGTTACAGTGTAAGTTACATCATAAGTATTCAAGACCAAAAATACCGGGACGAAATATAATGCTACGCATATCGAATTTCATCTGCTTTACATGCAATTACTTCAAGAGGCCTACAGCAAAGACGATCACCGCGGTTCGATCACGTCGAGTAGATCGAAATCGCCGCCATAACTAGATAGCGACTTGAATCCTTACAATCAATCAAAACTTCCTTCGCGTGTGCAGGGAGAGGGAAGAATATGAGGGAGGGGAGACTCACCAGGTGAAGCTGGAATGAGGAGCGAGGAAGGTGGAACGGGGAGATTTGCAGCAGGACAATGCTCGCTGCCTCTTCCTTGTCCGGTACATGGCAGTCCCACGTCCTTACTCTTGTTCCCAACACCACTCTCCCTGTTTCTCTCCTCCGGCCTGGAGCAGCAATTGGAAGAAATTCTGAAGAACCTGACGGAGAGAGATCCCTGCGAGCAGACTGATATTTATAGCCGCGGGAAGTCGAGCATTCAAATATTTAAAATTCGGTTTCGAGTGGAAGACAGGCAGGTCATTCTCGTAATTTTCGCAATGAAGCCGTTCGCACATATCAGAAACAGGTTTCGAACGATGACCCGCCCTTCCTACCAACTGTCGGACATTCGGATCATTTACAGCACCACTCAGTCTCTCCTTACATTTGACTTATCCAATTTATCATTATTAATAATAAATACAGGGATTTATCCATAATTTACACAGTAGAAGAATCCCTGACGTGGCTAGGCCGGACTCTGGACCCGCCATCATTTCGGGCCCACAATGGGGCCCAGTGATCGTGACGGCTCGACCGCGGAAAACCGATCAGTTGGTGGAGGGGGAGTTTGTGTGTTGTAACGCACGCTGACCGTGCACATCGAAACGCAGCCCGATGCCGGCTCCATCCATCCAGTGGCCTGCATTCATCAGCTTCGTCTTCCCAAGAGGCCCCACTGGGAAATCTGGACTGTGGCGAGAGGGACCGGCAGCGTCCAAGATATTTGGGAGAGTGGGAACGGTGTGGCGATGGTGGGGTGGGGTGAGGAAAGCGTGCCCCAAGCTCATGGAGGAACGCAGTACCCTCTCTCCAGCACGCAACCGTCACGCTCTTCTTCTTCCCCTCCAATCTCCGCCTCTCTTCTTCTCCCCACGCATATATGACCAGCAAGCTTCGGCACGGCACCTTCAAGCCCCCTGCCCCACTCGCCGCCTCCGGTTCCTGATCCATCATTCTCTATACTAGTTCTAAGACTCGGCGGGCGTGGTCTCGAAATTCTGCGCTGCTATTTGATGGCCGTCTGCGGAATCGCGTTCAATGGGGCTTCTGATTGCCGCGGGTTCCTGCGAGTTCGCACAGCGCGGCCTTTGAAGCGGTTGAAGGCCCCCAGTGGTGCATCCCTTCCGCGCAGGGCCTACCTGCCGTTTCAAACGCGGTGCTTCTCCGATGGGAGAACGGCTACAGAGTCCGGGCCACGAGAGGACGGCCTCCGGAGTCCTGGCTCCGAGGAAGAATCTGATTTGACGGATTTGGGCCCGGTTATGAGGTTTAGGATGTCAGATTTCTCCACCTGCAATCACGTGAGCATTGGCCTTGCCGGCAGGGTAATACTTGCACGTTTCCATTTGTGTTAAAGGCTTGAGCCTACCGATAATTACTTCGTTGCTTCGTTGATCTTTCCAATATCGTGCCAATCTTGTCATTTCTGTTCATCCCGTCGTGGTTTTGCGATGTAGGGGGATGAGATGATCTTTGAAGCCATAGTTAAAGATCCAGACAGGTGTGTTCAATCTTCTGCTTTCTATTTTACCTCTGAACATTTATTGAGACTGGTGTTCTATCATCCATTCTCTAATCAGATCATTCCAGTTCTTTTCCACACTCTCTTAACAAGAGTATATTCTGTCCCTTGCAGTACACTGTACCAGTCGAGAGTTGTTCTTCGGCAGCTTACCACATCCCATTCACAGCGTAGGGGGCGACGGGCACTCGAGGTAGTCTTTGCCTCCTGTTGATTGAATCTTTCCTATGGAAACAATCATTTCTGCAAGTCTCTTCTAGTTATTCTCTTGTCATATTTCCTCCATATTTTCCGGATAATTGAATGCTTCTGTTTACGACATGATAGGTTCTGAAGAAGCTCGCACGTCTACAGCTCATGTATCACTCATATGCTATGCAAGTTTATGGCTACTTGTATCAATCGGACAAGGAAGACCACGGATCGTTCACGCTGGTGCACGGGGTGAGCACCAGAGCCATTGTTTATTTTCTGTTTTCCCATTTCTGTTTTCCGTCAAATTGTAATGATTCATAGTTGTCTTGGTCGAGTTTATTTTTCCTGCACTTCATGGAGCCTCCTTTTGTCTCTGCAAAAGCTCGATCTTGAGAAATCGCTTATTTATTAAACTGATGCTAACGTTTCCGCAAGGGTTTGGGGCAGATTTCACTCTTTGATGCTCTTATGTCTCACACTGCAGTACCATGGAAGTTACTCTCTGAAACACTGGCTCCAACTATCCGATTGGCTCCCAACGTTAGAAGCCACCTTGGCACTGGATGAAGAATGGGTCAGGAGGGTTGGTGACGACAGAGTAGGAGGACCTGCTGTTACTCGTCAACTGAGAATTACCCGTATCCTCATGAGGGATCTCTTGATTGGAGTATGTTTGGTTCCACTATAACGTGGTCTTATCTAAGCTTTTTTGTTCTTCTAATTTATTTACGTATCCTATACTGCTAGCTGACTTTGGAAGGTGACCTACTTCTCTTGTGCGCCTACTCAGGTGAATTACCTCCACAGTCATGGGCTGGCCCATACGCAACTGAGACTTGAGAACTTGCATATCAGCCCGGTGGACAGACATGTAAAAGTAAGCTGGGACTGCGGAAAATGGATTTTCCTTTGTTTTCTAGCCACTGAAATATCGTATATGTTGCTTATTTTGACGCTTGCGTCTCACGGTGTTTATGGATTTTTTGTGTGTGTTTATTTGTGGCATTTTGATGTCAGTCTGCACTCTTGTCTAGACGCAGCGTTCAGAGTGTGACATTGATGGAAAAGCAGAAAAGAAGTATGGCGCCGCAGTTCTTTTCACAGTTTATTGTCCGAAACCTATGGAACAGATATGCTGTTTTAAGTAATAATGCCTTCTTGAAAGGCGAGAGCTTTGTGCCCGGATGTGAATGCCTGAGCGAGTTTAATATTTGTTTCCGCCCAATAGAAATGTTATATGCGTTGAAAAGTGAATTGAACGAACTAGCTTAGGTGCTTCGTCAGTCATGTTTTTGATGTGTTTGCTCATCTGTATTTGGCATGATCCTTTGTCAGGTTGGCATTCTGGGAAACGCAGTCGATTTCTATGACAGCAGTCTAAATGGCACTGCGGATGCAAAGTCAGACAGAAGGCAACTCATGATTGCATTTGACATGAGGTCTGACAACAACAATTGCTCAAACTCTGTCGAGTGATAATTCCAATCTATCACATCTAACTTTCCGTTCCTTATAGATGCGTGGGGTTCATCATGGCAAAAATGGTGTTGCGAGAGCTCATGGACCCTGCAGTCTTTATAAATTTCAAATCTTTTCTCACTAAGGCAAGCACAATTCTTTTTATTTTTGGTTTTGTGTTTCCATACGGCTCTTCAAATTCTTTTTTTCTTTCCCCTGACAATGCAGGGAAATGATCCGTCCTGCTTGAGAGAGCACCTACTCCCAATTTTGTGCAGAAATTCTCCCTCTGGAAATGCCGGATTGCAGGTTTTCCCTTCTTCTCAAACCCAGTAATATCTAAAAGTGGAACGACAGCTGCTTCCCTCTACTCTCGACCAACTTATAGAGTAATAAGAGCTTCACGCTGCCTTTTGTAGATGCTAGACAGGAACTGGGGTGCCGGTTGGAACCTGTTATCCCTGCTGCTTGCTACGAAGCCTTCTGAGAGAATAAGGTATATCATGGTGCCCACTACATTCTCCTTTACAAAAAAGTCATCAGATCTTCTTAAGCCCTATCAACTTCCCCACCCCCCACCCCAAAATAAATAAATAAATAAATCCTACCTCAGGATGTGATTTTACTGGATTCTGAATTTTCTTGCAGTTGTCGTGATGCCTTGAGACACCCATTTTTATGCGGGCCAAGGTGGCGGATAGAACCATCTGTGAATATCATAAGATGGGGCCTCGGTTCAACCGTAGTCAAGATTGCAGAGGAATATATCTACAGCCAACCCCAGGTGGATACCGCCGCACATTTCTTTTTAGTCGCTATTGGGCATTTATTTGTACATTCCCGCCTCAAGCACCTGAAACTCTTCTGGAGGAGCTCATTCTTGAAATGGTTCACCATCTGATCGATTTGATCTCCTTTAATGGCTTTTTTTTTTTTTTACAGAGGAGCAGACTAGCTCACTTCATCGAATTGATGGAGATGATGAACCCGCATTCAAATCCCGCGGTAATCATCTCCTCGGGCGATCACCCCCCCAAGAATCATACCGATAGATAATCTTCGATCTAGCATTCAAAAAATAATCTGATTTTTTCAATCACAGGATTGGGTGGAGCTCCTTCCGGGGAGATGGCGCCTGCTCTACTCCACCGGACGGCACATCGGGCTGACCCTTCGGCAGACGCCTTCCAGAGTTCTGATCGGCGATGCCCACCTCACCTTCGAGTCCCCCACCGGCGGCGCCACCTTCTCTGCCGCCTCCGAAGTCGGCTTCAAGGCCATGGCCATGAACCAGTGGCCCCACGACAAGTCCGGCGTCAGCGGAAGGCTACGCGCCGTCCCTTCCTCCTTCGATCTGTCCCAAGGGAGGCGGCTCTTCATGGACGAAGCAGCGGCTCAGGAGGAGTCCGCTGCTCGGGAGCTGCTGGAGAGGAAGTGGAAGAAGATGGGCTCCGGCCGGAGGATCCCGTTGAGCCTTCCGGCGGCGAAGTTTGTGGCGGGCGACGTCGACGTGGAGCTGACCTTCGACTCTTCCCTCCCCAGCGTTGACCTCGCCAAAGGCGTCCTCCGAGAAGTCCGGATTCAGATCCCCCCCGCAATGTTCGACCTGAGTAGGATAGTCTGCGGCACATATCTGGACGCCAGGCTTCTCGTTCTTCGCGTGATCGATGGATCCGCTCTTCTCTTCGCCCGCTCCTGCTTCCATGATCCATAGCCCTCCCCTTACTCCACACGCAACGCTAGATCAGGCCATTCATTCCTTGTATATTTATTAGTCGAAGCCCTCTTCCTCTCTTTCTTCATTCCTTGTATATAAATGGAAGCCTCTCTCTATATATATTTCTCTCTCTGCCACTTGGCGAACTGGACACGAGCCTCTGCCACGCGTGGTGCCGGCATGTGACGTGGATGCCGGACAGGAGGCCTTTTATACCAGGAAGGACGTGCTCGTGGAGGGGAAGAGAGTAGACAGAGAGAGAGAGAGAGAGAGAGAGAGAGGGAGAGGGAGAGATGTCGGGGGCGCAGGGGGCGCAGCCGATGGGGTCGCCGACGGCGACGACGTACGAGTCGGTGGAAGGGGGGGAGAACAGGACGGCTATGGGGTTGAAGTCCCGGGAGGACGAGGGGGGAATACAGGTGGAGAAGGAGGAGGATAAAGCCCAGCAGCCCACCGGCGAGGGCGGGCCCGTGTTCGGCGAGGGCGAGGAGGAGAACAAGCAGGACCTCGGCGTCACTGGCACCGGCTGAGTGGCCTCGCTTCCTCTGTGTAATAAAGAAGCCGGTGCAGGCGACGGTGAGCTTGCCCTGCAAGTGGAGGAAATAATGGGAGTAGAGTCCTCCCCACCCCACCCCCCCCCTCCCCCAACCCACCGATGTGTAAATAGCTTTCTGATGTAATTAACAGGGAGCTCTCTCTTCTTCGTACCTGGTTTCACTGCAGTGGTTACAAACTGGTGAAATCTTACTGGACCTCGAGGCTAGGAATGATCTTATCCATCAAGTTCTTCCGTGTTCATCGGTTCCACCTTCTTGGTTTATGGATTGCAGCAGCTCAACTGGACGACCATGAGTTATTCTCCACAGCTTAAGAGGTTAGGGGGGCGTTGTTGGCCTGAAGAGCCAAGTAGACCGGCTACCTCCGCTTAGACGATTTCGAATTCCCACGCGTCTCCTCCTTCAGACTCTACAGGATCAGAAGACGAAGTCGGATCCTAGAAAGTGTAAAAGGAAAGAAAGTATGGGAGAATCTCGAGAACAAACCAGCTGCTTGAAAGACTTTTCTTGGCCTTTCGTCTGGGTCTTCTCCGCATCCGGCTTGGCACGGTCCAGCGCCTGGGGAAGCCACGTCGAGATCGCAAAAGAGAGACGCCCACGACCAGAAGGAGGCATATCAGAAATATTCGGGCAGCAGTGAAGATTAATGAGATGTGGAGCGGCCACATGAGTCTCCCTCTTATCGCTACCGCATGTAAGACGCCAGTGTAGAACGCCTTGCCAAGGACAAAGGGAGGTGTACGTGGTAGAGAAAAGGGAGGAGAGAATTAGGGACCTGGATCAGTGATTCCACACGGCGTCGCATTCTAGTGTGCATGAAAGCCTCTGAGCTCTGTTGACCAGGAAGAACATTGGAAGCAATGTTAATATCTATCGAGTTGAGAGCGAGGAACACATTACCAAAAATGGAAATTTGGAAACCACTAGATGGGCTTCACTAGTAACGATTGTGAGGGCATTCTTGCTGCATCACAGCTAAAGATCTCTCTCTCTCTCTCTCTCTCTCTTTATACATGTGTGTGTGTGTGTCCACAAGCGCTGCGGATATTAGATGACAGTCCAGAGAGGGAAAAAAAATTGTATATCTCCCGAATGTTGAAATTAACCCATAAAAAACTGGCTTCCAGCATTTAATTTCTCACAAAGATCTAGAAATGATAGAACATAATGAAAACTATCTGGAAATATTAGTTTGAACGAGCAGCAATTCGAAAGGTGAATATTATAAAAAAAATAGTGCCATTAAGAGCTGGTGTAAATTTCTCAATTTTAGCACGACAGTCTAAACAAGTGAGAGAGATCATCACATAAATTTTCGTATTGCTAAAAGGATTTAGTCTTCAAACTGCTTACCTAGGCCTCTGTTTTCATTCAATTACATGAATTTTTTTATCCAAATCAATAAAAATAAGACGTCGAAACGTTTACAGTAGTGGGCATAGAATAAAAACTTACTTTCACATGATAACTGACGTATGCATGAAATGTTGACAAACACCACACAGTTCTGTCCAGCTTTCCACTTTCAACGTGGGATGGTAAGATCACTGAGAAAGAACAGAACCGATGAGAAGCCCCAGAATGTGAAAATAAACGTTAGCATTTGAACTTACAGAATTACCGAAAGTAACAAAACCCGCATTCACAGCCAGGGCATGAGCAGGAGCTCCTTTCAACTCTGGGGGAGGAGAAAGAGACCATGCACAAGAAGGTGCATTATTAAGCCCAGCAGTTCGCCTCGCCTCCACGAATTCCTGGAGAATAACATGCATAGGCCACACAGGTCACGACTAATTCCCTATAATTCACTCAACTTCACATACTGTGTAATCATCGTATTCCTATTAGACAGAAATCGCGCCAACTATGGTACATGAGAACATGTTGGGCGGCTAACATTTGAAACTGTTGAAATGGAGAAAGTAAAACCTCGTCACGGACAGAGGGGAGAACGGCAGAAACCGGCTCAAGATTCATTCACCTCTAACCCCTATTATATAGGGAGCAACCTTACACAATTTTGCAAAACACCCCCAGTCTTTTACATAATTTTCTTACGACCTATAATTTCCAACAGAAACGAACAAGAATCAATAAAAAAACGATGCAAACGTCCACATATACAAAGGCAAGAAGACAGCATACATCAAAAGGATGGCAGAGGCAACAGCAATAGCAGGGCCTAAGAGATCCCCTTGGATTAGTGTGTGTACACAGAAGCTAACAGGCACGAAGGTTAAGGGATGAAATCACTATTTTCGCAAGGACCCTCAAAAGAACAGAAAACCAAACATGGCTTGTACAGAAACATTGAAAGAGCATAATGGAAAATGCATGCCCAATGCACATGCTCTATGTGAGTGAAGTGGTGAGATAAGATCCATTTCTCCAGCCCTAATTAGTAGGGCTCGGTGGAGGACAATGAAGGTTAGGTTGTACCCCTAACGATAACATTTCTACCAGAAGTAATAAACAGGCAATCACCGTAGTATTATAAAAATAAGTCAATCATTTAGATGTGCAAGGTTCTTATAGTAACTAACACGGCATATATGTCAGAAAACCAAAATACAATGTTGGTAAAATTTATGAGTCTGTGATATGTTTTTTACCTGCAAGAAAGACATCGCCAGAACTGTATCAACAGAGTCCATAAATCTCATGGGATACACTATTGTAACTCTGTCTGCCTGTTATGAAAACAAAGATTGCCAGTCTAGTCTATGAGATTATATCAGTAGATAAAATTTTCGACCATAAAATGATACGAAACATAAAGGATAGCAGACCCTGTATCATTCATTGTAATGAAATGGAATAAGTTGAATTAGTGGAATGAAGGAACCACAACCAAAACCGCAGTCAACATAACCTTAGCGCTTTATTAAGCTATGCTTAGTCAGGAAGAAACTCAAGCTTTACCGAGATAAAACTTATTGAAGGTTTCGGGGACAAACTTCGAAGATGCTGAAAAGAAAATTCTAAGAAATATATGGTTCCTTTTTCACTGATAAATTACCACGATTGCCCAACATAAGGGTATGACATGGACGTCATAAACTCTACAGGAATCATAGTGTATTCGTTTTCCATTAGTCACTTTACAAGGAGTAATGTACCTGAGGAATGACAAAATAAGATTCCTTGGGCCTGTGTACGAGAGCAACAAAACTGTCCACATTTGGAGCAACAGTTTTTGATGCTAGATGCTTCAGAATCACCTTTAGTGGAGCTCCCAACACAAGTTCTCTCACAGACGATATTTTCACCAAAACAGCATGTCTTTGCTCTGAATGAAAATAAAATTGCATCATTGTAAAACAAACGATAATAGACAAGTCTTAGAAATTTGGAGGGTGCAAAAAAGCGGTATAAAATTAAAGAAAAAGGAGCTGGTACCATAGCCACTGCATAGCGACAAGAATGACAATATTCAAAATAATCTTTGCGGCTTTGATAACCTCAGAAAAGACTTCAAATTCGAAACTTCTAAAACAGTTTTGCCCAAGGTAAAAAATATTTCCGCCTAGTCAAAACAGAGTTTCATCAGATCCCTCTTAACTAAATGTGATGTTTCCTTGTTAAAATGATAGGCAGATGGTGGCTGGTGGTGTGTCACCCCGCACTATATCATTCAATCATATTCGATCACAAAGCACTAGAGTATCATAGAAAACTGAACATACCATGATATTCCACCTCATTCCACAATTATCTTTAGTGTAACCTTTAGATTTGTTCTTCTAATGACGTAACAGAAAACTGAACGTTTTCTTCAGACTTTTTTGAGAGTGGAAGCTTTAAATGTGCAGCTTGGTACCCGAGAATTCAAACGAAATTTAGCGACCAGTTGTGATAACATGGGGAGGAGAAAAATCTAGTTCCAAGGGACTCTTCTCATATGGATATGCAGTCTGGAGTTGCGAATCTTTGATCCTAGAGATAGTGTGAAGCATGATGGATTAAATCAATTGGTATTTAGATATCAATAAGAACCAATAGAAATTTGGAGAACGCCATAGTGATCAAAACTCTAGAGAGATTCATCCACTGTATGATTCTTTTGTTACGATCAAATTGTATGCCATACAGGTGACAACCACCTGCATTTCAGGTACCGTGATAATCTTCCTACGGGTGACACACAAGAAACCAAAGACCATGATATTTCCGAAATGTTGGATATCATACATTTAAGAGAAGCTGGGTAACTTACATATTTTCCATATTGAACTTGATGTTCAAATGATCATAAAGCAATCATGAGAAGTGTGCGTGGTTGGAAATAAAATGAATCACCAGCACCCTTTCAAGAAGATTAGTTTGCCATCTCAGATGGGTTGATAGAAAGGTCTAAAATTCAAGGAAACTAGATTAATGTAAATCTTAACAACACTGAGTCACAAGTTCCGATGTCAGATGTTATGGTCCGAAATTCAACCTTTCTGGGATTCCTAAAAAGAACACAAATCGGAATGTTGAGACATTAGTAAGATCCTTATCTGATAAGAGTATAAAAAGAATACATACGAAGTATGTGAGTACTTTTGAATTGAACCAATTTCTTGATGCAGCCCAGTTTCAACTAAGCCCAAATGGACTAGAGGCCCAAGATGTGTGAAAGATACAAGCTGGCCCAAATTTAGCATGAGATGGCCCATAAGAGATTTGGAGGCATCCTAAATGTGTTGGAACTTAAATTCCCGCTTTTATTTTCGTTTCCTACTTTTTAGTTCTGTTTGAATGACATAAATAACAGAACCTCTCATTTTCCTTAAGGAGAACCCCACCTTTTCTTTCGGAATGTTCTAACAGAATCTCCAGCTATGGACATTATAACTAGATTTTGTTCTATGTAGGGACCCCCTTGTAACCTTAGAGGTAATCAATCTATTTTCAATCAATTCTACAACATTTTACCTCTTTTGAAGTTCTATTTCTCTGCTAGTGGATCCCAACGCCCTTTGTGGATTCAAGGGAACTATTTTGATCATGTGAACCTAGGATGAAGTCTTTGTGGATTCAACAGTGAAGGATCATGTTTCTTCCTTATGTGGACTCAGGGTGAAGGATCTTCACAAAAAACTAGATCAAATCTCGTGGATTCAAAGACAAGATTTCGACTCAAGCTACGTCAATTCGATCAAATCTTTATCCTATCATTTCTGCTGCGTCATTTCTGAGTGTATAAAACAACACACTGTCAATTAATAAAATAATCCTGCACACCTAAGACAGCTTTTCTCCGCCTACTTCTCCTTCTCGACCTCATTTGGCAGTCGCACTGACGAGTCTTCAGCATTACAAGAAGGCAAGCCCTATTCTACTTTGTAAATAATATCTATATTATATATAGACTGTAGTTCATGCGCATGAAGAAGTGTTTTGAACATCTAAAAAGAAGATATTGCATTTCGTAAAATATTATGCTGTCCTTACAGTCAAGTTCACACAACTGTGCACGATGATGGCAATCCTATGCACAGACATAATATAACAAATTTATAATGACCTTGAGAAGGAAAATCGTTTGACCTTCGTTTGCTGGAAGTTTGGACAAGTTGAGTTTCATTGTGAGATTGTATCCATCCTTTGGGGGATCAAGAATCTGTACCACTCCGCCGTATGCCGCCTTTACAGCTTCTATGGCGCCAAAAGGGAGACCGGCAATGAACACGGTTTCTGGTGGCGGAGTGGGCAGCGAGACTGATATCAGCATGAGTTGAGGACTCTTCACAGAGAACTGAAGGCATTAAAGATCCTTGTAAGGCAGCTTCCTAACCTGCCCTTTTGTCCACAAAATTCCACACATGTTGTTTATGTCCAGATAAATTATATAAGAAAAACACACCTGAATGTGATATCGAACATCATCAAACTCAACCGAGTGGCAATCAAGATCGACGCCTTTCTCCGGACCACTGAAGAAATAAAACACCCAGGCATGTGCGGCTGAAAATCATTAGGAAGCTGTCCCTTTCTATGAACTGCAAACATTTTAAAAATCCGACGTAATTCCACCATCTGCGCAGGCATAACGATCGGCATTCCTCGACAATCCACCACCACCAACGTCGAGGAAACGTCACCATCGACAGGAACACTTCTATAAGCGCCCGGAATTAAACAGATCCAGATCCCATCCCACAGACGCAAATCGCTAAAAGCCGTAGGGGGGTTCGGAGCAAATTGTTCACCTATACGCTCGGCTTTCCAGTATCTTCAGGAGGAACCTCGACGAGGACTGCAGCAGCATCGTCCCCGCTCCGGAGAAAATCGCCGCCGCTTGATTCCGCATCTTGAGCGCTCCTCTCTCTTCCCGGGATTCGCTTCAAACTGGGAAAAACGCAACCGATCATGCCTCTACCATCACGTACAACAGTTGGATCGAACCTTCGCGTCTTACGGAGTGGAATCGGTCGACTGTCTGGAACGCTACACGGACGTCCTTCCTCTCTATTACGGGGATTTTAAAATTGGTACCCTTTTCCGCAATAATGATGAATACCATTAAATTATTTATTTATGACAAAAAATAAGGACTAATTGATCAAGCCCGAATCTCATCCGAGCACTCTCGTGCCCGCGTGGAATCATCGGAACGAGAATCGCTTCGCAGTCCCCAATCCAATTTGGGGAGAGGAATCAAGTTGTGTTTTCTTTTAAATAAAGTCACCTCGACTAATACATTTATTTATTTTTCACATCACTTTAAATAAACTCGGAATATATCTCCGGGCTTGCACTCATCTAATGTTCTGTGAGCCAGGACGTGCAGCAGAAATGAGTATACCGTAATTACAGATATAGCGAGGGGTAAATAGAAAAATAAAAGGACCCAAATGGGGTAATAGTTTTATCTGTAAGTATGATTTTATGTCTAAAACTCGAAATAGAAGCAGTTTAGGTAACGCTTGCACAAAAAGGTCCCTGAAAATAATAAATAACACGAGATGAATGGTGAAAAGAATAATGATTATGGGAAATAAGTGATGTATATTGAAAATACTATTTAATAGGGAATTTAAAATAATTATCCAATTATAATAATACAGCTGATTTAATATCTTTTAAGATATAAAAATAATAGTTGTGCGGCACTCGGACCTAATAAATGGTTACCTAATTAGACATATTTTTAGTGGATTTTGTATTGTGTGAGAGAAAGAGGAGGAACTCCTACGAGTGTTTAGGATAGGTATTTATATATATATATAATATTTAAGTTAATCAGTTTCGACGTGCAAGTGGATTGTGCGTTGAGCACAGAGCATGATCCAATGACTTGAAAAGTTTGAATTTATTTGTTTCTATGTGCGGAAAGTATCGTGCGTGTCTAGAACAATCAAGGAATAAGTTTCTTACCAAGTTTCTCATGGTTTTTTTCGATGTGCACAGGGCCCGTGCATCGACGAGGGAATGACCCGAACATGTTAATGAAGTTCTAGTCGGTCGGAGCTCACACACACCAAATCGCCCAAACGAGGGGCACAAAAAGGCTGAGTGAGTTTCGAGAGGCACGGCGAGGCCGTGCGCGGATCGGAGAGAATAACCAAATTTCTTCGTACCAGAAGCCGACGTCTTCGTACGGTGTCTTCGCTCTATCGTACGAAGAGTGGAAGGGCGTGCGATGCGAGCGTTCGCCACCCTGGACATTCTAAGAGGTTTCCATTGCCAACGATCGAACGGAGAAAGGGGCGAAGGCGAGGGTGCTAGCAATGCCCGGTCAGAGACGAGCAAGAAGAAGCAGGAGATCGCAGGCGGTTCTGCCGCTTCACTCGAGGACGCGCCTCTCCCACACTATCTCGTGCTGGTAATCGCCATTCCAAGTGCACAAGTTTGTCTACCCTAACACAGTGATGATATTTTTGCGTTTCCTTTTACAATCTCTGTGTTTCCGGGCTTCCTGGGTACGCCCCCTACGTTATAATGTGCAACAATAGAAAAAGATACAGATATAGTTCGGTTTCGGTCATAGTATCCACAAGTCTAGACTGAAACGAATCAGTACATAGAAACACACTGGGGTTCAGAAATCCTCGACGTAGTGCAGCATATTCCTCTCGTGAGAACAGGAATCCCCATAACGAGATGAAGCCACGGAGTGATTAAGGAACAGTCGTGGAGAAACCTAGTTACTCATTGTGGCATTTAGATTTTTGACGAGGATGACCAAAACAGAGAATGGTCGATTGAACTCGACAAATGAATGAACTTGACAAAAAAAATTGGTCACAGGATATCTCTCGTGGATCATTAGGACGTTTAGTGTATTGGACGACATAAGGATGCGATTTTTCGCCATATAATTCTTCAAAATACGTTTCCGTTTTTCGAGTATTTATAAGTTTGGTGCTTAGTTACAGTGTCCTTCCTCAAAGCACGGCAAAATAACTTATTTAACTCCCTATGTCCAAAAGTTTTCTATCAATTTTACTTTCCTGTCCCTATTTTGTATCATGTGTTGTTTTCTTCTATTGATCAATTTTGGGATCCACATCCGAAATTTGTGTTTTGGTTTAATTTACCATGCGGCAAGCAGATCTTGGAGGCCTGGGAAATAGCGTCCCAATCTAAATCATGGTTTCAGTTGAAACGATAAAAAATTACATGCTATGCTTAATTGTTTAGGGTCATCGGAGGTACTTAAGTCTGTTTAATCCAACATATTGTCAATTTTACATGCATAATCATCTACGTGACTGCCCTGAAAACACGTGCTACTGGATTTTTTTCATCATACGTCCTCCCCCTATTTAACATTAATGACGTTACGATCAGTAAATCGTGACGCACTGGGTCTATTGTGGATGTCCCTGCGGGAAAGGCCATTTTAGGCCGTGTGGTCAACACGTTGGGAGTACTTACTGATGGAAGAGGGGCTCTGAGCGATCACGAACGAAGACTTGTCGAAGTGAAAGCCCCAGGGATTATTGAACGTAAATCATGATCTCACAAGATTTTTAATTGTCTATCACTTGTTCATTTTTTTTAACATATCGCAGACTTTTAGTTCGGAGGTAATCATCCCACATTATCAGTTCATTTTTTATGTGTATATAAATATGAATATTTTAATTGCATTCTGTCAGAAAACCTTGAGAAAGGATGTTATCGAAGCTGTGAAAAATCACAATTTTTTGTTCATGCGGATTTTTCTCTCTTAAATTTTCAGGTATTGCGACCTCAAGATTTCAGCTTTCAATGGATTTCTTTTTGCACTGGGAAGTAGGCATGCCAAGTACGTGGAATTTACTTTCATTAATTTTGCTGTTGTTTTGTTGTGTGCGGATGTTTTAGGTTTTGCATTACTACGCATTTTTTTTAAGGTTCTCCGTTCTGCTTTAGTTCCATAGGAAACACATGACTGGAAGAACTATAAAGGTGAAAATAATGAGATTTTGCTAAGGCTAGAAATGGAGAGGGGTTTGAAGAAAAAGTGATTTTTGCTTGAACTAGTTCATTGAGCTTATCGGTCATTTTCACTGTATTTGATACTTCATGCATAAAGTCTGCTACAGATTATTGAAACTTACTATGAAGATCAAATTAACTGCCTTTACTAAAGAAAACTTATATTAGATAGGCTTTTAAACCTAATGGAATTCAGCTTGAGTGACATTATTAAGATGAATGGGTCGTTTCCAAAGAAACATGCAAAACATACCAGATAAATCTATCATACGCTCCCTGATTTTAGACTTTTGATCAAAGTTTTGGTCTCTTTTTTATTGTTTGTTCATTAAACATGTGTTTTGATATTTTTTATATTTTTTTGACGATACGTTCCACATTTTATCTCATCCTAGGCCATAATCCAGCATGCATCATTGGGACACTTTAAGATAAAGAAAAATGTTTCACCTTTTGTCCTTGTATACCTCAGGTTCATTGGAACCTCATATTACTATATCCATTCTAACTTTCACTTTAGGGAGCTGTTTCCTATATCTTTCGTGCCTGGTTCTGGTTTCAGCTAACATATATTTTTTTTTGTTAACGTTTATTTCAGGTATTTACGAGTTTGGTTCACCATGGGCGTGGGTGCTAGCTTCATGGCTTTAGCTGTCATTACAATGGTGAGAAGAAACGTCCTCTTCATTTCTTTTCATTTCCTGCGTACATCTGCTGTGTGACTTTCGCTCCATTGGAGGATGTGGAATATCATGTATGTGGCTTTAGAGTTTCCTATGTGTATTATTGAAGAAGGGTGGATTGAGAGTAACGCAATTGATAGGACCTGTCGAGCAGCCGACCTTTCCAGATTTGTGGCTACAGGATACCAGTAGGTTTCTGCCAATGGGGTTTCAACCCTCAGTAACATAGACGGCCAAATTACTGGGAGTACACAAAGAGATGTATAAGATTGCTGTTTCTGGGCTTTGAAGAGATGGGGAGTCTTCTCCAGCACTGTCGCATAAAGATTAATCGTGTACAGAAGATGTAGATGACCATGGTTCAGTGCAGATTCAAAAATGGCCGGTGCACTGGTGTTTCAAGTCATAAACCTAAAGCTCCTGGCTGATCTGTCCGACGTGTCAACAGAGAAAACTCTTGCAAATTTTCCACTAGAGATGAGGGGAAAGGTTTTTCCACCTAAGGATAAGACATTGACTAAATCAGATGATGATACTTCTCCAAACATTTGTTCAGGGAAATTAGCATTAGAAATCTCCCTAAATACCACTAAGATTCTCTTTTCTGGAGGGAGATTTATGGTAGACACTGCAGGATGACGAACATAATCGATTTCTTCGTGGCCAGCCAGACACTGGTCTCCAGCTTTCTTTTTGAAAGATTTGAGCTCCATGACGATTTCTCTCAGTTGAGTACTTTACAAATCCATAAAAACAACTACCAAATGAATCGATCCTCCTTTCACCTGAAGGTCATTACTATTGAGCACTGTCCGTACCCCTAGCCTTGCAAATCCTGTACATCGTATCTTGTCCTCATTCGTGGTATCTCCTTCTGTCTGTCTAAATGCCATGGGAGGTCTTTACTCTCAACGGGTTGGCATCAGCTCTCCAACGCTTTCTGGTAGTATCTGTTTTATCTTTCATTCTCCTGGATACTGAGGAAGTCTACATTATAATGGCTTACCTACGTTCCCACATTTATATAACTCATGGAATTCTGGCAGACGTCTTCATCCAACCCCAATATTCCTTCCTATGCTAATTTCCAAAACATACCTGCTACATTATCCTTCTACCGTTTCCTGGTCCACTTCGAGAATTGACTCCACAGTTTCACTATTTGTTTGAGAAAATGTTCCTTTCGAGGAATTTTTTGGGTAGTGGTCCATTGACCAACTCTGCTTGCTCACTTTTAAGGTATATTCGTTCTTGGTTCTTTGAACCACTGTTAACCACTTTTATATCCAAAAAGTAGATCACGACACTCTGTCTCCAACATCTGCAATGTAATGGGGAATTCTGAGCCTCCATCTGATCCACCTCTTTTCTCTTCTGTCTGAGGAATTGTGGTGCAGATTTGGTGAGTAATCTGTCTCCACTTGCATTTTACTCCCCTGGGCGTCCCTGCATACCACCCCAAATGTACTTTATCAGGTTCTAACTGGTATTATGGGTATACCTGTAACACGGATGTCGGTAACATGGGATGCCAGAGTAGATCTACCGAATTATTGCTGTCTCACCTTTGGGTTTATTTAGGTGGAACCTTGGGTTCAGAAACGCTGGTGGTACACTGGTGCGTTACTCCTGTGACCAGTTCTCTCCCATGTTCCGTTTCTCTCACTTTGTATCGACCTGCATTATGAATCCTTTGATGAGCAAAAATTGTTTTTTATGGGCACCCCTTGTTCCTTGACGGCCGGGTGTGTTAAAAATGAGATTTAACCATTGATTTTTTTTCTCTTTCTTTGATTTTTTAGTATCTGATTACGGTAAAGTGCATTTTCAGACTCTAGTTTGTTCTTTAATGAATATTACCCATGATTTATACTTATTCTAGTGTGACCCTTTCCCTTCTCCTTGTGGTTTTTTATGATTTCAAATCAGGTTATACATAATCGTAACGATTAATATTTTTGGTTCTTATGATTGTCAGATTCTACTTCAGCAATTAGCCTGCACACTACAGCTCTGCGGTGGCAGTGCTCGCTTTTATAATTTACCTCTTAGTTGGTTGCTTGGGATCCCCTCTTGGGTTAGTCTTACCTTTTGTCTTTGCTATACTATACAAAACTATATTGTAGTCTCCATATGACTGTTTGACTTCGATTCAGGCTTCTGGACTCAGTTTATTGTCTCTAATGGATGCGGGGGTGATGATTTTCTCAACACTGGTTTCTGTTCTTATTCATGAATTTGGTCATGCTATAGCTGCTGCAAGGTCAGCATCTTGTATTCCTCATTTTACAGAACATACTTCATGTTGGTTCTGTCAGGAATATTTCTTTTCTTCATCATAATTTCCTTTACTGAACACATTGTTGCGTATTAGTCAATATTCACACTTTTATTTCTGTTTATTTTTTAACTTGCTAATTTTATTATTCTATTTTTTCCTCTAGTCTTATTTCTGCCTTTGTTCATCAATTTTATTATGCTTTTACGTGTGATTCAAGAGGTACTTCCAATCTCTTTCGAAAGTGAAGCTTCACGGTAAACTTTTTCATAATGAATAGTGGAATGCTTGAACTATCAAGAGAGCTGAGAAGTAAGAAAAGCCCTGCTAATTGAGGTGGATAAACGGGAGGAATAGAGCTCAATTCAATGTTGTTTTCCTTTAGTGAGTGCTTTTTATTTCCATTGTACGAACTGGTTTGAAAAGTGTCTGATTTCCTGGGAAGTTTTTACTTATTTGTTTTGGATAAGCCTATATCTATTTCACGACTTTAGGCTGAATTTCGTGGCTAACCCGGAGCAAAAATTTAGGATGTGCAGGGATTTAAGTTGAAAACCAAATATATTTATTTGTTGCATGCCAAATTCTGAAATCTGTAGCTGTACATTGCAAAGGCAACACTCCATTTTTTAATATATATTTTTGAAATTACGGAAATGGTGGAATAAAATCAGTCCCATAAGAGTGAATTATAGGTGCAGGACTTAGGATTGGCACTTCTGATCTGTGGAGGAGTTGCAACAGTGTTTCTAACATTCGGTATTTTCAATATAATGACTACTGAATGAATGGATGAGTAGTGTGTACTTTCTGGTAAAGAAATTGACTTGGTGAGTTGCTTGTAGAAGTTCACATGAAGTGACAGATTTTCCAGTTTTGAAGTCTTCCTTTATGTGACCAACGGGTGGGCATGGATGAGAAAGAAGGATGCGGGTATAATGAATTTTATGATTCTTTTATTGTATCACTGACTTTGTTCTTTTCTCTTCCATATTAAACAGGTTTGTCATTAGGACGCCTTTTGGGATAAGAAATCATGAGGACAAGTTCTAGGAAAGATGGAGGTCGTCATGATAATATGTTATCATAAGTTTTAGCTCCTGAAGCAAAAAAGAAATGTATATCTCCCTGTTAAGCAATTATTTACCCGATTTTCCAAAACGCCAATACCAATAAAACAATTTTCGTGAATTTCTTGTATAGAGCCTATTCGTCTTGATAGGATGATGAAAATGCATCCTTTCCCTTGGAAAATCTCATTGTTCTCAATGATTTGTGACAAATGACACCAGTGTGAATTAAACCTTTTGCTTCAAAAGAGGAAAAACCCCAGGGGTGAGAACCTGCGAAATTGACGCCCAGTTCTTCATGAACCTCACTTCAAACATGGATTAGAGTTTCCAAATGACCAAAGTTACAGGGTCTAGACAATTTCTTACAAGATGATAAAAAATGTTGTGTTAAAATGATCGACCTCAAATTGCTTTCTGCCAGGAGATGCAATTGTCTGTCTCAAGGCAACTGTATTTCCTTATGTAATTTCTTAGAGACCAACGGGCACATATGAACGCGCAGATCTACCGCCCTATTATCTTATCAGTAGAAACTACATAACATATTTTATTTCTCCCTTCACAAAATTACTGCAATCTTTGTATATTTAATAACGTAGGAACGCTGTATTGCGAATGAATGACAGTTAAAACACCATCAGTGTGTGAAGTTCTTGGTCACTGTCACAGAAAATGGGGCCAAGGACATTTCATCTCCACATGCTACCCTTAGCACAGTGTTGATGATATCACCCTTTTATACCTCTGGATGGTATCCCATTTGAGGGCCCTCTTTCTATCCCAGAATTTCATTCCCTCCCACTTCATAACGCTATAGATCTGACCTGTACTGTACGTGTGGGCCATAGAAGCCAGGTAGAAACTGCAAGGTAACATTTTCCACACTCCCAACCCACCCCCCCCTCCACAACAAACAAACACACACATACACCAAGAGTATGTTCTTTTCCCCACAACGTAGACACTGATCAATGAACCCATCGTCCTCCACAGCTTGTTTGCTGCTTATTCCTTCTGCCAGTTACTTTTCTTACATTTAGAGTAATTGAACGTGTAGAAATCACTTAATGGATTCTCCAAACCGTTCAATGAAAATCTAATCATGGTGGCTCTAACTTGCATTCTGTTGCCTCAGAAGAGATAGTTGTCTGTTTGGAATCTCTTTTTACGCAGGGGAATATACTCTAATTGAAAGAGAAAAGTTCACGTTTTCCAGTTTTGCATTAACAAAATGTTTTTATGCCCTAAACTCGCTTGTTGATTTCAGAACTGCTTTTATCTAGCTTAGGAATCTGTCTTGTGAGCTTATTTTGTAGGCCTTCGTTGGTAGGAAACTTTTATGAATTTAGTGTTGCCTTACAATTTCATGTTTTAGATTCTCATTGCGGGTAATTTAGGCAACACCACAACAAATGGCAGTCAGGGTGTACAGATTGAGTACATTGCTCTATTTCTATCAGTCATATTTCCCGGTGCATTGGTTGCTTTCAATTACAACGTGCTCCTGGCCTTGCCCCCTTTTACCGCGCTTCGAATATATTGTGCTGGGATTTGGCATAATACTGTGGTAAGTTTTTCTAGCTTCCTGGTTTATAACTCTGCAGATATTTATTGTATCCCTAATGGCAATATTTTTCCGAAGATAAAAAAATATCAATCTTCTCCTTGACGTAGTTCAAATGCTTTTAATCTCATTGCTTGTTTCCGCCTCTATTAATTCCTTATGGTCTCTTCATCAAACTCCTTAAAATGTCGTATACTTCTTTTTGGAATATGCTTATTCTTTAGATTGACAAATCCAAATTGCCCGCAGTAGGGGTTGGGAATAATTATTTTCACATCAAATTAGTGAATGAGCCATGCCATTTTTTTTTGTAAATGATTCCACTCGAAATCCACTAGATTCCACTTTTAGCTTGTAGTTTTTATGGAAATGCCGATTTTCCGCTCTGTATTGCCTGTGGATCGTTAAATATCTTTGTCATTGTTACGCTAATGATTGCTAGATTGTAGCCTTGGTTAGATTGTTAGTAGCTCGAATCTATGATTCATTGAAGGAGAAAAATGTTTGCAGCTAATATTATATCAACGCAGATATAGGTACAGATATGTGGCTGGCATGACATGGACATCCATAATATACCCTAAAAGTTATCTTTTAGATTTTGTTGTCGACAAACTTCCACGTTTTAAGCCATCATGATTTTCATTTTATGCTAGTTTGGAACGGAAGGATAGTGTTCGAGACGGGTGATGCTTTTTCTATGGCTGTGTACATCTACTAAAGGGACCCAACATGTTGTCGTTGCTTTACAATCATATGCATTTCGTGCAGTGACCATTTGCATGGAGATTGTTGTTTTGGATCAATTTTGCCGGTATAGTTCAACGTCAACGGAGTGAAAGAACTCTGTAGCGTACTGTGAAAATGGAGCGAAAGATATTTAAAGCATGTAATCTTTTGCATCTGGTTCTTACGCATCAGTGTAGTTTTTAGCACTAGATGCAATTATGCATTGTGGTTTATCATATGATGTTGTATATTAATTTTTGCCTGTTCTATAGTTTTGTGCAGTGTGTGGTTTGGCATTGCTGTCCCTGCCTGCACTATTGTATCCATTTTACATACACGGAGAAAGGGCTATGGTAAATCTGATTACGTCTAGTAGTCTTTTATTGTCTTCACTGTGTTATTTTAAGTTTAAATTAACCTTTGGCATGGTAATAGGTCCTGAGTGTGTCCCCTGTTTCTCCATTGGCTGGATATCTATCTCCCGGAGACATCATTATGTCATTGAACGACTTAGACATTCATAACCCTGAGGAATGGTTTGAGAAGGTGGCGCATCTGGATACCCAACTGCAGAATCGCTCTTATTATTCTGGATATTCTAATGGTTCTTCGAGGAATGGAAAAGGTTATTGTGTCCCCAATTCCTGGATAGAAGAAAGGGGAATTCTGTCTACGGACGGTGAAATTGCTTGTCCAGATGGCCTTGTAGCCTTCAAAACTATGCCATGCTGTAGGCATTTTCTTGATGGAAAGGATTGTGATGATATATACAGAAACTCAACGAGGAGGGATTATTGTTTTCCTCCTCAAGATGTTGTGAAGTTAAAAAAATGTTGTGATGGATGCCAAATGACTAAATCAGACCAGAGTTATCAGTGCTTGCAGGTAATATATAAATACCGTTGTAGATTAAATTTTTTAAATGTCATTACGTTTTTTTTTTTACTCAGTTTTTGTGACCATCGCTGTAGAAATATGTTCACCTTTTTCTTGTCAATGGTCATTGTTGAACATCATTCCTGCTACTATCAGAATTAATGGCAGCTGCCACTACAACATCGCATCATGATCACTGCCCACCCCTTTTCTTTTCTTTATCTTGGCTAAGTCTGGACTGTTGACATGATCTCCGCTGAAGTAACTTCGTTGCTCAAGTTTCGTTAGCCTTTCCTTTTTTTATTTTATCAAGGGAATCAAATGACATTGTTTAAATTTGAAATCATATTTATCTTAAGTCTGCCATCAGAATCTTCTATTTCTATACCTTTGATGTATACCGTTGCCAGCAAAATGGTATTGTATACTTCTAAAAGCCCTTCTGTTCTAGTACATACCAACCTCAACCCATGTATGGTCTCTACATGGGTAGACTGCTGGCTAATGATAAGGGGATGTGGGAGGCTGATGATTTAGGGAGCTTTTGCATCTACTAGTTAAACCAGGGTCCTTCACAAGAACCAGATTTCCTTGGTAGCGGAAATCCTTCTTTGAAACAATGTTCATCTCTAGTGTCTGTGGTTATGCCCACTTGTTGACTAGATGCTTCACTAAATTCTGCATCCCTGAGAACCTTGCACACTTCGAGCTGATGAGTTGCCTAGATTTTGACGAAGCTGCTACCTATTGCTCAAAGTATGATTCTTCCGTGTGTAATGGAGACTCCATGTCTGTTTGCTGGTTCAGGATGAATGCTGCTTGGCACCTGTTCAGAGTCCTCATTCAATATGGGCCGAAGTATCTTTTGCAAGACCATATTTCTCGGACTGTTTGAAGGTCGGCAGAAATGAAACGTCAATGCATGTCAAGGGTCTTGACTCTGGATCAACTCCATGTCTTGAGACGTTTATATTTATTGGAGACATTTCCGTTGCAAATTCCATCAAATTGTCAGCGTATCAGCCCCGTTGGGCCTTAGGAGCTTTTGGCGTTTATCTCCCGAACCTAATGGAGAAGGTGCTCATATCCATGTTCCGCGTCTCTGCAAGCCTTGGCCTTCTCAACTGCATGCCGGTATGTTTTCAGGGGGATCTCACATGCAACCTTTTCCAGAAGTAGAATGGTTGGGTGCGAATTCATTGCCGATAACGTTTCTGAAATCCAGTTCTTCTCTTCTTTCTCTGAGCAAAAATGGCCATGGATAAACTTTGCGGTAACGTAAAACAGTATCCGTAGATAGCTCCCTCCGTTTTTACGCGTAGTCTAGTTTCCGTTTTTAGTAACTGACGGGTTTGACAAAGCTGACATCATCTGATCCACAGACCATGATTCTCAGGTGTTCTATCTGGATGGAGAATCCATGCTAGACGTCAGCCTCTGCTGCATCACCCGGCTTGACCCTCGGAGCCGGCGAAGGCTCCTCCGGGTGCTCCTCACAGGGGGGACTCTTCTATTTGTCACCGCCCTCGCAAGGGTGTTTTTCGGTATTTATTCGGGGAATGTCTAATCGGTTCTATCCCGGCCCAATGATGCTAATATTTGCCAGGAACTCGGCCAAAATTCTGCAATCAGAGGTCAGCAGTTCTTCAAATACTGGGCAAAGTTACAATCGCTTCCTCTTGTAATATAAAAAGAACACAGAAAGGCTACTACATTAAAGACCATTCAGTGAGAAGCTCTGGAGGCGCACCGGCCAAAGAACAAGCCGACTGGCGCTATAAACCCTTATCGTGGCAGCGCCGGCGCCGGCGCTGGCCGTTTCCTAAGAGAGAACGAAGCAGCAACTCTCGTTTACTCTTCCTAGGCATGGACCCCGTTCCGTTTCAAGTAGAAGCCGCTGTTGAAAAGGGGCTTCGGGGGCGCACTTTGGGTTCCTCTGTTGGCGGTGGCCATTCCGTGGAGATGGCGGGGAGGGTCTCGCAGGAGACCGTCCAGCTGTCCGCATGAGGCCGCTATCAGCCCTGCCACAAGGCAGAAAGAAAAACTCCGTCAACCTCTACGCCGCTGATGAGCCAACCTCTGGCAGGGATGCAAATTTTCAGCCAATCAGAGCGTAAACATCTGGGTCTTGCGAAACTCGATTGACGTCGAATTAAATATCAGTTCATGAAGCAATATAGTCGGCCCAGAGCCCATTTTTGGAGAACTCTGAGACCCCATTTCAGCCCGGCCACTGATGTCGATGCATGATGAGATCTTGTAAACAGTCAAGATGATGCTACTTCATACCTAAGAAAAGAGCCGACGGCCTTCCAGGCCTCGATCTGAATTCAGGATGAAACTGGGCGCCAATGAAGTAGGGATGAGTAGGCAGTTCGAGTACCTGTAGAAACACAACAAGGCGAAGAAGCTGACCTCAGGACACCGATGTCAGTGCTAGTTAAGTACTTGGAAGGAGAGAGTAGTGAAACTATTGAAATATACTTGCTGAATTTTAAAGATCAACGGGTGAAACTAGACATGGAAGTTTTGAAAACTTCTGCAGGGAGAGAGTTCCCCTCTGTGTTCCTCAATCAAGTCCTCAATATCTCTCACCGGGTTCTTGGGGAAATGATGATCATATATGGAGGCACAGAACAGATTCTTCATATTTTTCTGTCGATGGGGAGCCCGTTCATGGAGAACACATAGAGAGGGATTCGCATCATTTCAGGAAAGGAAACGAAGAGGAAGAGACTTACATTTAAATTTCTTACGTACTCTAAGAAAAAAAAGGATTTTGGTTTATCTCCCTGCCCACATTCCGAAAAGAAAAAGTAAATAGTTACACTGGACGCATACCTCCATTCTTCTTCCTGTTTCATCTTTACCGACAAATGAAAGACCCGCACTCTCAAGTTTCGTGATCATATCAGGATTGACCTACAGATGATGAAGAATGTACACTGCACGTCGTTAGTAATAAGGGTCGAGAATTTCCTTTAAGATATATATTTTTTTCACATATGATACGAAAAAAAAGAAGATAAACATATGATAGGTTTGATAGTTCATACCTCGTATCGATGCCGATGCCGCTCATCAACATGTCCAACGTTTCCATACCTGAAAGTATCAGTTCGCACAAAAGGATATACTTTGCTGAGCAGAACAAAAAAGAAAAAAAAACGGAAAAAATCGGAGGGGATTTTTCGCTCACAGCTTTACAGATTTGCATCCACCGTCCTGAAAATACGTCCGCCTTGATCCTAGACGCATGGTGCCTCCCATGATAGTTTTCGAACCCTGCAAGTCAACATCAGGCCACCGACCAAAACGTGCAGCGCAAAATGAAACAAAGAGATTAAAGAAATAGACCTCGGGCATAGGGATAACGCATGGATTCTTTGTGTTGGGATCGAATTCCGTGCTGTTTGCATCTTTCAGACCGAGAACAGATCTCGCATACTCGATGACGGCAATTTGCATGCCTAGACAGATACCGAGGAATGGGATGTTATTTTCTCGGGCGTATTTTGCTGCTATAATTTTTCCTAGCACCCCTCTGTCTCCAAATCCGCCTGGAACCAGAATTCCATCTGCACCCTGATCTGCAAAACGACTTAGACGGATTCGGAAGGAAAAAATAATCCATGATAAAAATAACGGAAATTGGAAATTATCTCACCCTCAACGCGTTCCATGCAGTTTCATGGGCATCAGGCAACTGAAAAAAACAATTCCTAATTTTAGCACACATTTTAGGCAGCAAAGAGGAAAAATGAGACAGAAGCGGAGCACCACAAGACCTCCATTGCAGTTGTATCTTCAAGATCAGCAGAAGGAACCCATTCCACCACAAGTTTACGACGACAATATATGGAAGCATGAAGAAGAGCCTGTAAAATTGACCAAAGCTCCATTAACGATTCATTCAGTTCCGCAAATCCTTGCTCCGCATGCATGCATTGCATTATTATAAGTTCATAACTTGTGGTTGCAGAACCTAGAATAGATACATATTAAACACCGATGCTATACAATGAATAACAAAAGATATTAAACACTGTGCTAAAAATATAAATATTCACACAAATGGAAAGTTCTGGGTCGGTCCGAATATTTGATAAGAAAACATTAAAGTTTTAAACATTATAAATCTTATGCAGATATCCAAACTAATCCATTAACCTGTCAACCGATCAGATGCCCAATATCATATGGAAAAAGGAATACAAAAGGAAATCTACTCAGGGAACGGGGATGAGTTCACCTTCAGTACAGAGATATAAGAATCAGAGAGACCGGTATATTTTCCAACCATGGCAATTCGAACCTGCAAAGTGAATGGCATTGAGATCAAATGCACGTCTACAAAGACATGTAAGGCATCGGAATGATTTTGAGACTCACAGGTTCCAGCAACGTGTCACATATTTTAGCCCTTTCTGTCCACTCATCCAACATAGGCTCTCCCACCACACTGCATGACAGCCGAAAGATTAAATGGGCAGATATCAAATGAAAAAAATCCAATTCGGTTGCAACAGTTTAAGAATTCCAAAATTAACTCGAATACCGCATTATATCGGAAGATTTCATCTTGGGTATTTATCTTCTTGTTACACATCCATAGTTCTTCTAAATTACACATGAATGGTGATGCAAAGTACGCATCGTATGGAGGATTTCATCCAAGTGCTCTTCTAGTTACATAGATTTGCACAGATTCTCTTATTTTACATAGCTGTGGTACCTTGAGGAAGAGGGGGTGATTAACTTCTTCCATTCTGATCAAGAAAAATAAATAAATAAAATCTCATAAGACATACCCCATAAGGTTCAGTTCTCTCAAAATTGCTTCATGTGCCTTTTGATCCTACAACAAAACACAGAAGAATGGCATGTTGCTTATAATAACAGCAAAAGGCACAAAGGATGATCGTGATAGGACACACTAAACATGCTTATCAAACGTTACCTACCCTGAGTAGCAATGGTATATGCCAAATGTTAGAAACATCATAAAGTGTGATGACATTTGCTACCTGAAGAAGACATCGACATCCTCAAGTTAGTGACTGACAGCCTAAATATTGCTAAAAATTAACGCTAGAAATCAATAATGGAATACCGGAACATGGCAAAACTGTGAGAGCTTCTCTTTTACGTTGTCATCCAGTGGCTATTCATGTTCATCCAAAATAAGTCAGACAACTGACGCTGACAGGAGAAAATATATGAAATAGACAAGAATAATGGACCTTAGTGCTTCGACAAGCCAAAATATTTGGTGTCAGTCCCAGCCCTCTGAGACCGCGAACACTGTGCTGAGTCGGCTTGGTTTTCTGAGAGCAAGAATTGAAACCAATGAAATTCAAATATCGAGTAGCTACAATTACATATTTCTGTCGCTTGGTTGGACAGTTAGAAATCATATCTCTAATCAACTTCAACATAATACAGTTGGCCACAAAATAACATAATGGTCACCTGTTCACCAACTACATTCAGAACAGGAACAAGGCTGACGTGTACTAAGCAGAAATTTCCAGGACCTGAAAAGAACAAGCCGAACTATAGCAAAGGAAAGCGGGAATAAATTCTTTCATTTCTTACAGACGTATAGTTCACAAATACTTACCAACACGATATGAAAATTGACCCAGTGCTTCAATGAATGGCATTGATTCAATGTCCCCTGCATAGAGAATGAAATTTTCACATAAAAAAAGTGCCATAGCTCGTCCATCCATGCTTACATAATTGTTGGAATCATTTCTAAGATTTGACATCTAAAAGAGGTTAATGCTTTTTAGTCACTGTTTGACGTTTTCACCTATAGTTCCGCCCAATTCTATCACACAAACATCAACTGGGTCCTCTTTCCCATCCACAGGAATCATTGATACACGCTCAATCCATTCTTGGATGGCATCAGTGATATGGGGTACAACCTTGAAAATCAAAAGCACGTTGACATTCAGAAGTTGTTTCTTGTAGTATTTGAAAAATCGTATGAAAATTTATGTCAATAAGAGACTTACCTGCACAGTCTTCCCAAGATAATCTCCTCTTCTCTCCTTGTCAATAACAGACTGCATTAAAGCATGTCGACAATGCAGCAGAACTTTAGATGGCTAGGGTGATAAGTTGGATGAACATAAAGATAATAAAGAAGCCTCATTACATTACATAGCTACACTACCAATGAAAAAGTAATTTCATAAAAACAGCCAATACCTGATAGATCTTCCCAGTAGTAATATTATTATCACGAGTTAGCTTAATATCAAGGAACCTTTCGTAGTTTCCAAGGTCCAAGTCAACCTTCATAACAGGACATCGCATTAGAACATTAATAACTATCTGAGTTGAGACAGGTTAAACATTGTCCTTTTCCTCACGCCGCATGTTTAAATAACACATGTATATAACATATTTTCATTCAGAAAAAAAAAATAGCAAAAACAGGGCTAAATAGCACATGCATATAGAGAGAATCAGTAAAACCTTCAACTATACCACCTCGCATCATGTATACATGAGAAGTTGGAAGATTTTGAAGTGGAAAACAGAGGTTTCACGAAATATAAACTTTTGAGCGGTAAATAACTAGACCACTGGAGAATAACGGTAAACCCAGGGGATTCTCAAAGGTTCACAAAATAAAATGCCCGGAGATGAAATAAACTTCCGATAGCCCCTTACCTCACCACCATCGTCCAACACAAATACCTCCCCATGTTCAAATGGGGACATCGTTCCTGCATCAGTGTTTAAGTACGGATCTGCAAGTCGGTACACAGTAAAGAGCATGGCTAAAATCAGTAAGACGTCCAAAACATCAAGTACGAATTCACATGCATGAAACCTTATATGACAGATTTCCAGGGGTTATTGACTAAAAGACGACCACATGTTCAAGTATGACGGATAATGACAATCTTGAAGTAATAGTTTGCTAAATGGAAATTTTAGTCGCAGCTAACTTGAAAGAATGCATGTAAGCATATAGTGGAGAAAAACGGAAAAAAAAAGAGAGAAAAAGGTTCGTCTGCCATTTATTATCACATAGAATAATTTTAAATCAAAGGCATGGGCTTTACAACATAAATCATTCTGCAACACGTCTGTGGGCATATTTATACCGTCCGAAAAACATTACCTTACCCATAGAAAATGGAGGAAAGGGAAAGTCTACAGACGTGCACTCCGAACGTATTTTAAGGGGTGAAATAAACTTAGCAACTGAGGAATATGAATTGAGATAGTTTTAAACCCGAAGCCCCAGAGAAGAAAGAAAAAAAGTATTGAATAGGATCAGAAAGAAGAGTGCAAACACAAGGCGGTACGCGGCTTTTTCAATCTCCAGGAAAGCGGAGAGAATGTGACAAATGTCGGACATGCATGCGTAAACAGCTCACAAATGATAAGCTAAAACGCTATCGACAAAACTATGATACGTCCTGCGAACGACGTATTGCGAAGGACGTAGCCGAAGAAAACAATGGCGGAGTCCAGGAATGGATCAGAAGGGGGAACGAGGGAAGAGTACTGGTGGCGCAAATGAGCACGGAACACGAACCAATCTTGACGGAGGTAACGCGGAGACCACATGCCTTAAGGACGACACCTATGCTACTGGCCGTCACGCCTTTCCCCAGCCCACTCACAACCCCCCCGGTTACCAGCACGTACTTCATCTTCACAGAGACGCCACAGCACTCCCTGCTTCACAAGAGAAGCCAAAATTACAATTAGGCAAAGAATTATCGACCAATCGCAGTACATCGAACGCCGCAGTATAGACTGGGCTAAGAAGACAACGAAATGACAAACAGAACGTACACAGGCCGTCTCAATCCTCTGCAAGATCTGAGCGGCGGTCTCCTCTACCTCCCACCTCTCTGCGTATAAATCCGGAAGAGCGTGCTGGCGCGTGGAAGAAGAAGACGGTGGAGAACCAGGACAGAGCGAAGTGGGGTTTTATAGGCTTAACCCCACGTCCCCTCCCGCACGGCCGCACTTCCCGCCAAATTCATAATATCCCACCCACGTGTCCGTAGGGGCCCAGGCCCGCTTTTTGGGCCTGGGCCAATACGGAATTTCGGCCGGCCCATTTTCAGCTGGATTTATGCCGCATCCCTCGAACATCAATAAATAAGAAATTTAGTAAGTTTGAGGGCCTTTGATTAATGCAATGGTACGTTAAGTTGTTCCCTTCTAATCGAGGGAACTTTATTCTCCAAGATGTTCGTCTCCCATTCACACCGCCTCACAACTTCGTTATGAAGTAACGCATATTCTGGCAACCATTGCGGCAGGCAGCCGCCGAAAGTGGCGCCAAAGTCGTCGGTTTGACGTGGATGGGGAACCGACCTTTTGAATTCATGCTACAGCGTTACACGCTTCCCAAAGAGACGTCATACTGGGCCTGGCCCAGTCAGTATTTATGGGCCTTGGGCCTCAAAGCCCACCGTCCTTATATGGGTCGCCCGAGGGCTTCCAAGAGGTTTGGCCCAGAATTTGTTGGTTGGGATCGATAGGACCCGAACACCCGCTTTAGGAATAGTGGGATCCGAAAGCTGCTCTTTAGGGAACAGAGCGGAGAGGAGGGGCTGAGAGGGGGGTGGCCGGTGCGAGATCCACCGGAGTTCCTTGCGAGGGCCTCGCCTCCTCCTCCGCGGCAACAGCCCCGTCGCGATCTAGCTGGTCATTCGACGTTGACATTTGTATCTGAGCTTCGGAGCTCGGTCTTGGGTCTCCTTGCGGGGCGGAGCAGGGGGAGATCTCGGGGAACCTGAGAAGATCTACCAGAATGCTTCGGCTCAGGGCGTTCCGCCCGACTGGTAACAAGATTGTGAAGATTCAGCTCCATCCGACCCACCCATGGCTCGTCACCGCGGACGATTCGGACAACGTTTCCGTCTGGAACTGGGAGCATCGTCAGGTTTTGATCTTTCTGTGTTTTCTTTCCCGGTTACTCGTGCTTATATCCTGTACCACGGAAGCCATCAATTATATCTTGTTTGCCACCGCTCTAAAGGTGATCTATGAACTGAAAGCCGGCGGCGTGGACCAGAGACGTGTGCTCGGGGAAAAGCTGGAGAAGCTGGCTGAGGGGGAATCTGGTACGTGAAACAACTCCGATGTCACTGCCTTCCTCTATTTTTCCTGCTTTAGTGTGGGAGTTGTAAACGCTCATAGTCAGAGAAGGAAGCTCGCTCAAGCTACTACGCGAATTGGGAAGATCTAATTGTTTTGTACTTCCACTACGCTACGGACCGTAAAAGATTGGATCGAAATGCGTGTTCTTTAAAAATCATATTCCTAAAATTTAAGTGTATAATTCAAAATTTTACTTTCATGCATTATTATATCATATAAACAGCATCCATATCTTAATAATTCCTATTTCTGCCAGACACAAAATCAAAACCGACAGAGGCAATGCGCGGAGGGAGGTAATGAGTTTGGAGGCTTTGCCACCCTTGGTTTTACATCATTATTTACTACTCTGTAACCAATGTTACTGAGTTGTGGTGATTATGGTTCGTGTGGTGGTCCATTAAGTGTCAAGCAGGTCAACTTTTATGATGATGACGTTCAATTCTGGCAAATTTCACGCAATCGGTCTGCAGCATCCGAAGGTCCATCATCAGTCAGTCAGCATACATCCAATTTCAGTTCTCCTGCCTCATCCACCAGGGGAAGGCATTTCCTGGTCATTTGTTGTGAGAATAAAGCCATATTTTTAGATTTAGTGACAATGCGTGGACGTGATGTCCCAAAGCAGGAACTTGACAATAGGTCTCTGCTGTGGTGAGTACCAGTTTTTTTGTGCCTTAATTTTTGAATAAATGATTTATTTGTGTTCTCTCCCGCTATGTGCTTGTACATAAAAAAATGGACAATCTTGATGATGTATTTCTATGACGAATTGTATTTTTAATTTATCTTCCAATGATTGTCTCATGCTTTCTTTAAAGTTGTTTGTACCGCATTTTTAATATATATATAAAAAAAGAGATGTACTGGTAAGTTTCTATGAGCTCTTGCTTATTTATGCGTCTTTCTTCTTTTCTAACATTAATAATTACGTCTTGTTATTCACTTTAAGAAACGTTCACATGATTTCTCAAAATAATCCTGAACAATGGCAACTCCACCAAGATGATTTGAATCATAAAATATCTACACTGCCTGACATGAAAGCATCAAGTCATTCTTTCCTGCAAAAGATCTCTCCCATTAGTTCACCCTATCACTAGTAAAATTAAGAATGCTTTAAGCTGTCTTTTCAATTTCTCCTTCTACTCTCTCTCACAACAGTCCAAAGTACTATATGGTGCAAAATCCACCATACTTGCGTTTTATTTTGGCTATCGAATATTATTTTCATCATATTTTGCACTTTCCTTTGACTATCTAATATTTTCTTGGACAATGCCATTCTATTCCTCTTGGGTGATAAATCATCTTCAAAAATGACTCAGGAATCATAGGAACAAATGCTTTCAGGTTTCCTTTTCTTCAAGATAAGGATCAACATCCTCCATTAATTAATTGATGCTGAAAATCCTTTTCACCATGAGAGTTTAAATCTCTCTATTGTGCTCTAGATGTTTGATGAAGTATCCTTAGCTTCTTCATGAAAGCTAGGGATTGACAATATGGCTTTTGCAGTAAAGCTATTTGTACTTACTTGACCCATAAGCATCCCCCCAGGAACCTTACATAACGTCCACTAAGTGAACCTTCCTCCTCCTAGGATCATCAAACAGCTGGATTTTTCTTTATACACTTCAAGTGCTTTTCTTGTCATGACGAATGAATTGATCATTGCCAGCAATTTTTTTGGATACTTGCCTTTTTTCAGAGATCCTTGAGTTACTGGTATACCATGGGTTTTAAGGATTCTTTCACTTCCCCATTTTAGCCCATAAATTCTGGAACATGTAGTATGCCACTTCTCCTTTTCACTGTTTCTTATAATTCCCATGGGGGCTGTTTGTGTAAGTCATTCAAACATATTACATGGTTCGATCGGAGCTGGCACTCACCAATTGTAATGATATCCCAACCGTTTCCCTTGTAATTGAAATAAAAGTTTAAGGTCTGTCTCACGTTTTTGCTCTCTCCATCTCATTTTTTTTCTAGTGGCAATTCAAAATTAGCAGAAGAAAAAATATTTGAATTTTTCCGTAAATTGCAGCATGGAATTCCTCTCGAGATCGCCAGGTGGTGATGGACCTCTGGTCGCTTTTGGTGCATCTGATGGTGTAATCAGAGTTCTTTCAATGATAACGTGGAAGGTTATACAGAGTTTTACACTGTTCACTCTACATCAGCTATATCTTCTCTTCTTTAGTACAATCCGTTTGTAACAGAGATTGCGTTTTGCAGCTTGTTCGAAGATACACTGGTGGTCATAAGGGTTCAATATCGTGCTTGATGACATTTATGGCAGCTTCCGGTGAGGTAACCATTTTTGGACTTCAGAATTAGAAGCTATGTTTATTGATGTTTTCTTCTCGATGTGTGCTTTCTTGACTAGTAATAGCTACAGCTGGAGCTTTTGGCTTCCTCTACTATTTTCAAAGTCTTTGTTTCTATCATTTCTATGCTTTTATCATTGTAATTTTGTGATAAAATGCTGATATTGATGGTGATATTGGCGTTCAACTTGAGCTTAAGCTCAAGGAAGCAGTCTTCCTATTAAATTGAGCATCATGTCACGTTATTTCTGTGCATGACCCGTTTTGATATCCCATTGTCTCCTAAATATGTGTTTATCACGTACCATAGTAATTGGAGTTTAAATATACTTCGAGGACCATGCTGAAATGAACAGATATTTCTGGATCACTGAAATTTGCATATTCACTGTGCCTTATTGGTTCCCATGCATTGCCAAAGATGATGATTTGCTTCTATGTAATTATATCCATATCAATCATTTTTTTTAGGTAAAATTGAACGTATTGATTGTAACAATTATAAAATTCACGGGGGAAAAATACTTTTTCTGTGGTACTTTGCAGTCACTCCTCGTTTCTGGCGCAAGTGATGGCTTAATAGTCATCTGGAATGCAGATTATACCCAAGATTCACGTGAACTCGCGCCTAAACTCAATTTGAAGGTATTTTAGATAACTTTCCCTTCACTTCAATGAATCTAATATGAACTGATATCCTATCATTTAACTCTGAGAAGTTCAGAGTTGAGTATAGTCGTCAAAGCAATATTCGAGGTCAAAACTTGCTTGTCCTTGATTCTGATTTTCTTCCATATTCTTGCACTATGTTGGCTACTGATTTTTTTTTGTGATAGAATTTTTTTTTTTCTATTGGGATGCAATGGCACAAGAGGTAAGTGCCTTAATTGTGGTAGAATACAACAGTGAAGACTTAATGCATCTCTTCTAATTCTTCTTGAAGGCGCATGATGGTGGTGTTGTGGGTGTTGAACTTTCTAGAGTTATGGGAAGTGCGCCACAACTGATCACGATTGGTGCTGATAAGACATTAGCTATCTGGGATACTATTTCATTCAAGGTGCTTGATTGTTATTGCAATGTTCTGCGTTGGTATCTTGTGGATTACTTGGGATTTGGGTTGTCTAATGGTGCTTTTAAATTTTTTGCCTTATCTAGGAGTTGAGACGTATCAAGCCTGTTCCAAAACTTGCTTGTCACAGTGTTGCATCATGGTGCCATCCCCGGGCACCAAATCTTGATATTCTTACTTGTGTAAAAGATTCTCATATCTGGTACATTCCTCTATTTCAATCGGGATAGTTTATTGCATTACGTGTGATATTGCAGTGTTGAAGATGGTTAAAGGATAACCGACACTAATTTGTTTTTTCTTTTGTAGGGCGATTGAACACCCAACATACTCTGCCCTGACAAGGCCACTTTGTGAATTGTCATCACTTATTCCTCCCCAAGTGCTAGCTCCAAACAAGAAACTCAGAGTATGTTCTTATACTTGCATTTATAAATATTTATTCATTGTTGGATGTTCAATCATCTTGAAACATTGGAATCAATCTGAGACAGCTTTACTCTAATTGAGCATCTAATCTTAGGGTCTAGATCCTTTGACAAATCAGGGAGTTAACTTCCATCCCTGTTGCTGATAATCAGATTGTGTGGCTGGATAAGTTAGGGCCTTTATTGGATCCACCAAATCAACGAAGCGTTCTTGGAATATGTCTAGCCAGTTTGCTGTGGAAACTATCTATAGTAAACAAAGACCTGAACGATTTAGGATCTAAATTTGCTGATTTATCCCATTTTGTTGTGGCATAGTAAAAATGTCGACTTGATGATGTTTTGATCGAGTAGATATAGGATGAGTTGCAGAATGTTGAAATTTTGTTCTTGAATTCACAAAAGACTTGATTTTTGTGAAGATACTTCACCGTTGAGCCCACAAAATGAAGAAACCTCGACCCTTAAGTCCACAAGGGCTTGATCCTAAGTTCATAATGATTTCCCTGAATCTATAGATGATGTTGGAATCCACCAGTAGATAAATAGAACCTCAAAAGAAGAAAATTTCATGAGATTGATAGAAATAAACTTGAATGCCTCTGAAAGAGGGTATTTTATAGGTTGAAATTTAGTTATAACAAACTAGAAAGGAGGGGGTTATGTTAGAATGCTCTTAGGGAAAAATAGGATTGTATTAGAAGGCCCCTAAGATATAAGAGCGCCTTAGTAGAATAGGGAGATTATTTTACATAAACAAGATGTGAGAAATAATAAATGTGGGCATTTAGATCTTGACACATTTAATATGTGTCTAAATCTCTTATTGGGCCATTTCGAGCTGAATTTGGGCCACAAAGTGTCTTCACATCTCCAGAGCCTCTGGTTCACTTGAATTGAATTAAAATTGGGCTGTATTATTTGTTCTATTTGAGCTTATTTGAAAATAGGCTTGTATTGCAGTTTATCACGAAATTAAATTGTGAGACACTGACACCTCTAGATATTTGCTCTTGCCACATGGGTCAAAAACTTTCCATCCCTCATTTGACAGTAGTTTCTGGGCCACCTCATTTATTAGGTTCAATAGTATTTACTAGGTGTTCCCTATCAGATAGTAAGTTCTCTTATATCTTCGTATCAAAAAATCATGCTCAAGTATATACAAATCCAAAAATACTCATTTGTCGGGCTCATCCATTGGATTTCTGACATTTTTGTTAAAGAAGAATGCCACAATAACATGCCATCATCCACGGTTGCAGTGGTCAGCCAAAAGAACCTGGAAAAAGCCTTTTTTTCTTCCTGGTTTTCTTCTATTTCATACAGCCATCTCCATTCCTCTTATCTCTTCCTTGCTGGAAATATTAGAAAACAAGCAACTAACAGCCTGCAGCATCAGGAAGGAAGTAGACTAATCCAAGAGATAAACTAATGCAAGAGGGAAGGCCACATTAGGCCATCATGGCCATAAATAAACTAATCCAAGAGAGATTGCCTGACCCCTTCAATTTTCAAGATGGAAAACACAACCCTAGTGTTTTCCTTCATGGAATCTGATCTAGAACTCTTCCAATCCGAAAAGGGCAATTAAGTAAGCCAGAAGTCAGAGTCTTAGTCAAGATTTCGTCTCCCCAAAAATCAAAAAATTATTTTTTGGTCTCTAGATATTCAGTAATTGGGACTGACGACAATAGTTGAAGATGTTTCCTAGAGCAGAGGGTAATCTTTAACAAAAATGTCAGGAATCCAATGGATGAGCCTACCAAATGAGTATTTGGATATGTATAATACTTGACCATATTTTTTGATACGAAGATATCACATACCTTATTACCTGACAGGGAACACCTAGTATATACTATTGTCAAATGAGGTGGCTTAGGAACTGTTGTCAAATGAGGGATGTAAATATTTTGACCCAGAAACTGCTGTCAAATGAGGGATGGAAAGTTTTCCACAAATGGGCTTAAGAAAACTCATCCAGATTCCACTACAACCTCTCACTTTCTGGATATGCGTGGAAGAGTTGGTTGGCCATTAGTACTCACCTTGTGAGTTCAAGGGCCTCATCTATGTACTTTGGGTTGCCGAATTTGACCAGGAAGCAATCTTATTTGATGGCCTTTGATTAGAGGTACTCCCTAAAGAGAGGTAGGATCCTCTTTAGAGGAGGTAAACATATCTACCACGATGCTGAACCCATGTAAACAATGAGGATGAAGAGTTGCTTCGATAGTTGTGCACCAGTTTCATTTCTTTTCACTCAACTTCCTTAGGGAGTACCTCCTCAGTCCAATGTATCTAATTTTTCTACCCACTCCGTCCCCTAAGTTTGAAATTTTCCATGTACTGAACTGGCTAAGGGGTTGCATCTAATAGTTTTGTAGTTCACCTACTGGACATCCTCTGTTCCCACCAAGGTCAAAATGGAGTTTCTACATATTAGACAGACATAAGGTTGTTGCTTATTACTCAGAAAAATTATATTCCAAGTAGAAAATAAAAATCGAAGGGTATAAAAAATCAGAATATAATGTTTATGATGGTGGGAACAAATTATGATCATTCAATGAGAAAAATGCTGATGGTTTGTTTGTATTTGGAGAATTTTGAACATTTGAAGGAAGTCCTTTCTGGCATATATTTTGTGTAGTGGCAGTAATCGTTTTATTCATTGGCAATTCTTGTTGTATCCTTATGTTTGAATAATCATTCAGCTCGTAACATTAAAATGGCGCTTCCTTGAAGACTACTGGAAATAATACACGAATAATCTGTCTGTGATGGAAAGGTTTTGGTGAATCTGTATTACTTGCTTATGGCGGCCATGGCATCATGTTAGAAATACATTAGGATCTACTACCAGGCTTCAGATGTGTAAACTATTTTACTGTATCAATGGTCGGATCAGCACTAACACGTGTTACCAAGTACTAGATGATATCCTAAAAATTCCATTTTTCCTTTGACTTAATATTGAAGCTAAGAATACCATTATCTCAATGGGCCTTGCGAACGCTTTTTTTAAAAATTTACTGTATTGACGTGAGAGTATCTATGTTGTCTATTCAGTAAATTCTGAAAAAGGTTTCGTGTTAGTGTTTGTCAATGTGTTATTTATACTATGAATATGGCCATTATGTTTATGCAGCTTTTGCATTTTTTTAGAATTGAGATAAACTGTCAAAAGTCTGAG
This sequence comes from Spirodela intermedia, assembly GCA_902729315.2. Taxonomy (NCBI): domain Eukaryota; kingdom Viridiplantae; phylum Streptophyta; class Magnoliopsida; order Alismatales; family Araceae; genus Spirodela; species Spirodela intermedia. Next base: position 1,643,220 of record LR746278.1, on the reverse strand, counting down.
CGTCACAAACTTTTGTAGGTCTATTGCATGGTGGCACATCCTTTACAACCACATCTAGTTGCTACTGGCACCAATATTGGTGTTATACTCAGTGAATTTGATCCGAGGTCTCTTCCAGCAGTAGCTCCTTTAGCCACACCAACAGGAAGCAGGGAACACTCAGCCGTGTACGTAGTTGAAAGGGAACTTAAGTTGCTGACATTCCAGTTGTCAAATGCTGCAAATCCATCCCTTGGAGGTACTGGGTCCACTATGGAAACTGGGAGAGCCAGGGGGGACTTTTCAGAAGTGTTGCATGTTAAACAAAACAAAAAGCACATCAGTACACCGGCTGCACATGATTCATATTCTGTTCTTTCTGTTAGCAGTTCTGGGAAGTAAGTAGCTTTGTTTCGATATTTTTCCGTTGTTAATTCTTTTATGAATGGATTTAGGATAAATTTCATTTCTCGTTTAATTTTCAAATAGATTTGGGCAACTCTTGAAGACGTGCCACTGTTCTCCTAAGTTTTCCAAGCATTTCCTTTTATGTCTAGATTTTGCTAAAAGTAGGCGAGTTCTGGTTTGAACTGGCCACTTTATTTTGTTTTAAAGTAGGCTGGAATATTTTACGGAGATTTTCATCACTTTAATGTCGTGTGTGCTATATTTGCAGGTATGTTGCGATTGTGTGGCCTGAAATTCCTTCTTTTTCCATTTATAAAGTTAGCGATTGGTCAGTTGTTGATTCGGGATCTGGACGGCTTTTTGCTTGGGACACGTGTCGTGACAGATATGCTCTCGTGGAGACTGGATTAATTCCCCGTATACCAGTCGTTCTCAAAAGTGGCCTTTCAAGAAAAGCAAAAGAGGCAGCCGCTGCTGCAGCTCAAGCAGCAGCAGCCGCGGCCAGTGCTGCTTCTGCAGCAACTGTTCAAGTACGGATATTACTGGATGATGGAACTTCTCACGTTTTAAACAGGTCTATTGAGGGTCGCAGTGAACCGGTATGAAGCTGCATTCGTCTCTATGATGTGTAGTTTAAAACAGCGGTTTATCCCATTATTTCAGTTCGACTTTCTTTGTGTTCATTTTTACCTTTGACATAATTTCCATGAATCGTCAAATTTCAAAACTGGGTTTTAGCTTGGCTCCAGAAGGCAAAAAAGATTCCCACCAGTTGCCCAACTAGTGGTACCAACTCCACTTTTTACACTAAAGACTCGGCAGATAGGATTTAGCATATGTTGGTGGAATGCTGCTGCATCAAATAACCTAAAAACTCAAGTTAATGATGGAGAAAAGGAACTGTCTGCGTATATGTCATTTGGTGTAAGAGAAAGTAGTGAAGGGAAAGAGTAGAAAAGATAATAAAAAAGGGTAATAAATAAAAAGTCGACGTGAAAAAATTACATAAGTCGATAGATTAGGAAACTTATAAAAAATACTGACCACAGCTGTTGTTCAGATTCTCTTGACACCATTTTTGAACTTTTGGATCAAAAACTCTATTCTTCTCATTCCAATCTAACACTTCTGTTCTTATGATTTTCGAATATTCTTCTCTGCATTCATCAAACCTTTAAGGTTCTCTCTACTCTTCACTTTAAGAGTCTCTTGAAGGGAAACATGGGATGTCTACATTGTCTTGATGTCATCCTTGGATTTTCGGGTCAGCAAATTCTATCATTCCCCCGTGCACCATTTCCTTTGATGTGAGCACTTGTGATCTGGAAGCCTTTTTAAACATGAACTACATTCATCTAAAGCCTTTGTGGTCTCTTCTTTCTACTATTTTCATCTACCAGTCACTCTTTGCTGGTCTCTCTGTCTTGCATTGGTTTTTCCTGAGCATTTAGCCTCAGTTGGTGATACGGCCAGTTTTTCTTTGTATATGTTCATTTTGGTTCCTGTTTATTAATGGAATTGAAAGTAGGCAATTCTTTATTTTTTCAAAATTTGATATTGTTAATGTTAAATTATTGTTCAAAGGAGATTAATCTTACCCATAATTTGAAATTCAATGACTGATATTAAATGCAATCATGATTGAATGAAAAATATTGGACTATCTGACTATATATCCGGTATATCGAATTTACCAGATTAAACTATGAATTTTTGTACATCGTATGAGTATTAAAAAGGTTGTTGATTGTGATATTAAATTTTGTCAAGAATTTGGTTTTGGATAAGCTATGAATCCATTACGAATCCGATTGGTGTATCACCTGTCATGTGGTACTAAAGCTATCACTTTGTTAAGTCATTGACATGGCATTGGACTACAACTTTATTGCCTCCTAGGATCTGGCTTTCTTTGGTCATTTTCGTGGTGTATATGCTATGTTTTTCTTTTTCCCGTGATTAAAATTCGGCTTCTAGGTTGTTGGCTTGTACGGAGGCGCGTTACTTGGAGTAGCATATAAAACATCACGAAGGGTTAGCCCTATGGCTGCGACGGCCATCTCAACAATGCAATCAATGCCGTTATCCGGTTTTGGAAATGGAGGGGCACTTTCTTCTTTCACTGCAGCAGACGATTCTTTTTCTTCCAGCAGAACGTCAGCTGTTGAGGCCGCACCTCAGAATTTTCAGCTATACAGGTATGTGATGTCTTCCTATTCTAGTTTTATTGATAATTCCTGATTTATACCGTTTTTCTTTATCCGTAAGACAAACGGTGCTTGCACTAAACTGCTTTGATTGTTCTTTTAGACAATGATATGCCAGTAGGAACCCAGTTCTTATTGTGTCCAGATGATTTAGAAAACTTCATTTGATTTTCTGACCTTAGATGGAGATGTCCTTGATATTTAGCATTGAAATGTTTAAGGTATCCATGATATTCGTTAGGGTTTCCAGGCAACATGATAATGTGCTGTTCCCATTTCAACTTTTAGATGATGAAAACCCTTGGGTCATATGTAGAACCCTGAGGAACATTTTTTGTTCTAGTTACATTTTTTTTATGAGAGTCAATCTTCTGCAGCCTGACCTGTGATGAAGTATTGGTTTGCATTATCCCTCTCTTCCCAAAAACCTGGTTCAAGAAATGAGAAAGGAAAAGCACAATAGAAATCCTTTTTTCACTACTCTCCCATGTTATAACATCTTTATATTGATGTTCCTCAACTTTGCGAAAATAAAGCTAGGTTTTCCAATCATATCGGTTAGTTTTCTCGTGACTAATCCCGCACAAACTATTCAACCGTTACTTCTTCCCAAGCTATTTGAAACCCTGAATGGGCAAAAAAATGTCTCTATTTCAAAGTAACCCAATTTTACAGTTCTTACCCAGGGCTAGCAAGATTTGTCGCGCATATATGATATTTTTCAAGTGAATATGTGGTGTTTTTTTCTTGAGAAACCTGGTGTATTATACTTGTCAGTTGAAGATGAGCATGCTTCTTTCAGTAAGCTACCATTTGTCCAACATCTTTGGTCCTCTGCATGTCTATCCAAAAAGGGAAGACAATGAACGAACCTCTGGGATCCCAGATACCCATACAAGATGAAAGAGTTTACTACTAATGTCTGACGCTGTCTTGTAAACCAAGATGCGGGATCATTATCTTTGGGATTGTAGTGAAAGAGTCATTTGAAGGCAGAAAGTAAGGATATTGGTTACATTCACCCATTATAACCTGAATCTGCTGGTACTTGCTAACTTAACAAAATCAGAATGCTTGTGGTTTTCTTGTACTGAAATGGAAACCATTTAGTGTAGCCTTATAGGTGCATAATGAAAATGAAAAAATGTTAACAAAAGCATAGGATTGATCTTTCCCGATTTTCTCTTTAAACTTCCATTTTTTCAAAAAAGGAATGTGTATGTTCATGCCCTTTAGTGGAAAAAGTCACGGGTCCATTTTAAACAACTTATTGAATTTCTCTTCCGCACTAGTGGTTGATGAATGCTTGCCTGAGGTACTTATTTGATGATTTTGACATTTCAGTTGGGAGACTTTTCAACCTGTTGGTGGACTTCTTTCACAGCCCGAGTGGACAGCTTGGGACCAGACTGTTGAGTATTGTGCTTTTGCATATCACCAGCACATTGTCATTTCATCCTTACGGCCGCAGTATAGGTGCCTTGGGGATGTGGCAATTCCTTGTGCTACCGGTGCTGTTTGGCATCGCCGACAGTTGTTTGTTGCTACTCCAACTACTATTGAGTAAGATATTTACTGATTTGTCTTTGATAATAATTTTCGTTATCCTCAGGACAGTATAGGTTTCTGTCCTGTTCAAATATATCACGGGCTGTTTTCTTTAACCTTCAGTTTCACTATTAAGGCATTACTGCATTAGTTTTGTTTCTTCCTTAGATGCCACGACTTAGTGAATGGCAAATGATTCAATGAAGTTAAAAGAAAAACACTCAATACCCATTAAAAAAAAACTAGAACGCGATGACTGAAAAGTCAACATAGTTAAAATTTATAGATGAATAAAATCCTTCTTGCTTAATGGTTATTTTAAGACTTGCAATTGATGATTCCATCTGGAATGCAAATTCTCATTGCTAAACACTTAAGAACTGCTGGCAATAGCAGTTTGTTCCTTCAAATTGTTCTCTTTTGTTTTCAATGAGGAAAAATAACATTCATGTTTAGGAGTTTCTGTAGATATCTCCCGATTTCATGTTTCTTAATGGTAGAAGTTTGTTTGAATTCTGGGAGGATAAATGGCTGTAAAGGGAGAGACCTGACATGAAGTCTTGTGAGCTACGTTATGTAAATATTGATAAGAAGGAATTCATAATCAGATATGGACCATGAAAAAGATGATGACCAGAAGTTCCAATTGAAAGGGTACCTTACGGATGGTGTAAGGGTTTTGGATGTTCTGCATCAGTAAATGCTTTGGCTGATGTATGTATGTAAAGAAAACTTTTTGGGCAAAGGAATGTGGAGAGGGATTTGCTACTAGTTCAATTTTTTATATGGAGTTGATGATTGCAGAGTATTGTGGAAGAGACCGGTGTAGAATAATAAACTTCCTTCCAAAATCAACACGTTCTCCTGGAAATCATTCAACAATATGTTTAGTGCTTGTGAGACAATCCAAACTTTTGAATTGGATTCAATTACGCTATCCATTGTTTGCATTGGAAAGCCTGATCTCTTTTTGGGATATGGGATTTTCTTTTGTAATGTAGAAGATTAGACAAACATTCAGACTAGAAATTACAAGGACATTCGCTACATGATGAGAAGTCGATATGACATTTGTCCACCGCCAACTGTTTTTGATTGGTGGAAGGATTACCTATCCACTGTTTTGTGGATTTGGTGATGGGACAGGGTAAGAGAGGCTTTCAAGCATGAGAAAAAAGATTGACAAGATATCATCAACTAGGTGATTGATGAAAGTAACAGAGATTGATGAAACTTTTCATTGAGGATATATAGAGAATTTTGTTTAGTCTCATTCTCCTTCTTATTTAGCATCTTTCAGATGAGAAGATTAGTTTGCTACTGGTTGTCTGCCATTAGTTTTAATCTTCTGTTTCAGCTAATATTTTTTCCTTCGTTTCTGGGTATAACAGTGAGTGTTAATATGTAATTTTAAAAAAAATCATTTGGTAATAAGCTTAAATCCAGCATCCTGAAGCATTTGTTACTATGATCCTTTGGCTCAAATCCAGCGTCCTAAAGGCGAGGCTGAACCTTATTTTAGAAAAGTATGTAATTTCAAGAATAGTTATGTTGCAGAAGAAATGGTGTCATTTCGTACGGTGACATTGATTATTATTTCGATCACTAAATCTTAACTTGTGCACCTGCACATTGTGGAGTTCTTTCCTGGGTAATGATACATTTTACTGTACCCTCTGGATAACGAGTGAATATTCATGCTTGCCGTAATTTGGCCAAGTATTGCTTCTGGTATTTTTGTATTTGAGTTATGTGGTCCTGCTGTCTGTGTTATTGTGCTTTGATGACGACTTGCGGGAGTCTGTTGGGATACCTGTTAAAGAACAGTGTCTTTTTACGAGGATAGACAACTTCCTTGTTTTGGATGTGTCATCGGTGTTTCTTAGTTCATAGTCCCTGTATGAGCCTCCTCACCTTAATCCACAGAAATTGAACAATGTTGTCCCCTATGGTGATGTCACCGATGAATCTTAAGAGAATTAAAGATGCAATGATTCCTATCATTTTATTCAGCATAGAAATTGATTTTATTTTCTGTGGGCCTTGCCTTTTCCACATGATATTAAAATACATTACGCTCTCAGGTGTGTTTTTGTGGATGCTGGTGTTGCACTTATTGACTTGGAAACAAAGAGGAAAAAGGAGGAACAGAAACTGAAAGAAGCACAAAATACAGCATTTGCTGAACATGGAGAATTGGCACTAATCACAGTTGATAACCCACAGAAAGCCGCAAATGAAAGGATCTCGCTAAGGCCTCCAATGCTGCAGGTAAGGATGAATTGCCAGCTACATTAAAGATAAGCTGGTTTTCAAAATACTAGGTTTATGGATCTATCGACCAGTTAATCCGTTTTTCGTGCATAGTAATCGGAAAAAATATCTACATTCGTAGTTTAATCAGAGTAAAGGATACATTCACGTTTGTTTTTCCATTGCGGCGTTATCTCTGAACCATCCAAGTTAAGAGCTTAAAGTATTAAGCATCAAAGCTTGACTTGGAAGCTTGGAGCTTTGAGTAAATGTTTAGAAGCTTATGCTACCAGTACAGTTAAATTACTGTCGTGTGTCTTTGGTGATTGATCCGCAACTCACATTTGATCTAATTCCTTGCAGATATATCTTTTCTTAAAAATTGGGTACGAAGTTTCAGATTCTTGGCTTTGGTCTATGATATGGATCTGATAGTGATGCAGGGTATCAAAGAAAATAAAAAAAATCTAAATCACACCTGAAATAAATAAATAAATTATGTTGGTAGTTTAGATTTCATATCCCATACAATTACCTTACTCATTCCTTTTTCATCTCTATGCATCTTCAATCAGCATTCCCCACGATTTCTGTACTGTAGACTGTTAGACTTTATCAGGACCATCTAACTTGGCAGCAAGCTATCTCCTTCTCATAAGATACCTACTTCACACAAGTACGGTTATTCATACTATTTTGTCCCGTTAATATTAATATTTATAATATGATTAACTATCCTCTCAAGCATATTTAGATGATGATGATTGGTGCCTACCAGATAGCTTGGGTAGGAAGTCAGTAACTTTTACTAATATTAGGCCATGACGCAAACCATACAAGGATAAACAGTCAGGGAAAATCTCCTCTACTAATCAAATCATAGAACAAGGCCTAGTTATATACAATTACCCTGGCCACAAAAAAGGAAACAACCTTGGTCGAGGAAATTGACCAATTAGCAAACCTGGAAATTGACGTACAGAAAGAAACTCCCAATTATACGTTTTTCCCACCGTTCATTCTTCAAAACTGCGAACTTTCATTTAGGTAATAGTTTTTTAAAGCTTAGTGATATGTTTGATTGGGTAGCTGGCTGACAGAGACCTGTAAGAATGCTTAATAACTATTAATAGGAGGATTTTTCGGCATGTGTTTTTCCTTTGAATGTTATAGATGAGGTGGTAAGGATTTTTTGCACAAAAGAGAAAAAAGAAGGGAAGTCAGTGGAGAAAAGGTGGAAAGCTAGCAGAAAGCCTCTACACCCTTGAATCATCAAATTTTGAAACTGTAAAATGCCAACTGTACCTTAAGTACTTTGAGGAAACTTTCCAACCAATCATTATTTGAACTCCAAAAGAGTTCCATTACCCTATTCAAAGACTTAAGGGTACTGGAACTACACGTTAAAACAAAACAAAAATCTTGGTTAAACTGTTAACTATTCTTAACCTTGCGAAAGTGGTCATTGGCAGAGGGGGGCATGTGGTACTAGGGGGAAAGAAGCATGCGAAATGACCATAGTTGCACATAAGCAAAAAATGTAATAAATGAACTGAGGCAGTTAAGATATGCTGCCCATCAAACGAGACAAGAAAACAGAAGAAAAATGAAGTGAGGAGGAAACATCTAGGACATCGGATGGGTCTTTAATTCATTCGTCTATAATTACTAGTGTCATACAATGGTTATGTTATGGTAGATATTGCTAATCTGTTATTGTTCACTCACAAAGGATAGAGTGAACAAAATATTTGTCATGACATGCAGTAACATTTAAGACAACCATCAGATGTTTGCTCAGCAGTAAGTTTGAGGGTTGTGGAAGATTATTATAAATATTTGTCATGACATGCAGTAACAAATTATAACTTATGTTTGCTCAGAGTGATATATAAGTACATACATTTTTTTTTCGTTTTCATCGATGTGTGCCAAATAATGGAGCTGACTTGTATATGATCAGTTTTTCACTAGCATGTTGTATGTGGTACTTAAGTAGAGCAAAAATATCCTTATATGTGGGCCTGTACTTTCCTTACCCTTTACAAGGCTAATGACTATCCATTCTTCTCTTTCAGGTGGTGCGGTTGGCTTCCTTCCAGCATGCTCCTTCCATACCACCTTTCATATCTCTGCCAAAGCAGTATAGAGTGGATGGGGAAGACTCTGTATTCCAGAAAGATGTGGAAGAAAGAAAAGCCAGTGAAGTTGCTGTAGCTGGTGGAGGCATGTCGGTGGCAATCACTCGGTTTCCTCCAGAACAGAGGCGCCCTGTTGGACCCCTTGTTCTGGTGGGCGTTAGGGATGGAGTCCTCTGGCTTATAGACAGGTAACTTGACGAGGCATGCATTTTAAGAAATTTAATTGCAGGAAATGACCTGTCGTTTAGCCTATTTTTCTTTCAACGATATGCTGTCAGGTTATTTTTCTTTATAACAGCGTGATGCTTTGTCCATGAGACATCGAATTTCGGGCAGTGTTTCATTTAATGGATTTTATAATAATGAAGACAAGTTGGATTAGATATTTTGATAGTATGCTAGTGTAGTGTTATCCTTCCCCGCTCATACCATAATAAAATGAAGATAATCTAATAATGTGCTATCATTACCTGTGGGGATGGATGTTTCCTGACATCTGGATCTACCTGCTAATAAGCTCAAATCAAACAGAGTTAATTGTGAAGATGGTGAGTATCTTCATCTGGGTAGCTATTAAAATTTTCGCATGAAGAAATCGTAGTGTCATCTTCCAATAACAATCGAGAGTTAGTTAGACACCCAAGAGCAGCATGAATTAAATAAAATATCTTCATTATAGCACTTTTTTGGCTTGACTTTGAATTCCCCAGTTGTTAAAAAACATTGTGCTTAGTAACCTTGGTTGTGATCACTTGTGAAATAAAGAAAAACAAACTAGCCTTGGTCATTGGGAAATGATTTATTCTCAAATTTTGAGTATTGTGATGATAAGTAAAAAAAAACTTGACTAGAAGTTATCTCTACCTTTGTCTGTGTCATTATTTTACAACGAAATAATGAGCATTGAATCAGAAGATTCCGGGGAAACTGTTAGCTGAATGTTTATTAGATTTGACATCTCACAGAACATTTTAGTCAGTCTTATCATTGACTACATCAGCTAATAGGTTGTACTTTCTGTCGAATGCAATTAATTGTTTCCAAAATGTAAATGGATTTATTGCTTTGTACTTGTTTTTGTTGAGCGTTGAGTCATTGGCGACGAAAACCACGAAAACCCTAAATCCCGAACATGGTGGAAAATAAGACGTGCTTAGCCTTGATTTACGTTTGGGTCTGGTACTGATACCAGATCCATCATACAAGGCTTGAACCGAACTGATCTGGTTTGGTTCAACACGTAAGTAATAAAGAAAAGACTACGGTAAAGGAAAAAAGAAAAGTACAACTTATTCTGACAGTTTTCTCTTTCAATACTTTCATTTGAAACGTTGGCTTATTTTAGTTACAATAAGTATAGAATTTCCATTGAGTGTCATTTTGATGATTACTATTTACATGTTTTGTTGAATCAGAGAAGCTGTGTTAATAGTTTGACAATGATTATTTACTTCTTTCTGGTTTTTCTTCTTTCCTATCACGTGCTTGATTTTTCTCGTTTTCTTTGTGAAGTGGCCCAATAATAAACAGCCCTTTTTTATAATTATTTATGAATTTTCAATCGTTTTATCATTGGGGACATTTTAATTGACGCTGTAATTCACTTTCTGTTGATGGTGAACATCTTTATGCTTGATTGTTGTTTATTGCAGATACATGTGTGCTCATGCACTAGCCCTCAGCCATCCTGGTATTCGTTGCCGATGTCTTGCTGCCTATGGGGATGCAGTTAGTGCAGTGAAATGGTATGATTTATGGTTAATCTTACGATTGCGTTGTGTTTCTGCAGGGTCATTTGTGCTAACATGAGAACCAATATGCAGGGCAAGTAGATTGGCAAGGGAGCACCACGACGACTTGGCACAATTCATGCTTGGGGTTGGATATGCAACTGAAGCACTTCATTTGCCTGGGATATCTAAGAGGTAAGGAGAAACGAAGCACTCTTTTTTTAGTATCCTGTAATATTTATTTCCCCAACTGTGCATGTTATAATGGTGTGATTGTGGCATCTGTCTCAAGGATGCATTTCATCTCGATAGTATGGCCACGTTATTTGATCAACAATCTAAAATGTCAAAAACAACGAATAAGGTTTGTTTTGTGTTGATCTGTCTCAGGCTAGAGTTTGATTTGGCTATGCAGAGCAATGACTTGAAAAGAGCTCTTCAATGTCTATTAACTATGAGCAACAGCAGGGATGTTGGACAAGATAGTTCTGGGACAGATATAAGTGACATTCTTAGTCTATCAGCTGTCAAACAAGAGAACCTTGTTGATGCTGTTCAAGGAATTGTCAAATTTGCACAGGAATTTTTGGACCTAATTGATGCTGCTGATGCTACTGGACAAGGTGATATCGCCCGTGAAGCTCTTAAGAGGTTATCTGCTGCAGGTTCTGTGAAGGGTGCCTTGGAATCCCAAGTATTGAGAGGCCTTGCATTACGTCTTGCAAACCACGGTGAACTCACAAGGCTATCCGTATGTCTCCATCCTTCATCCTGTTAATTCTATAACAACCATATAAGCATATTTAAATTTTATATCAGAAATTCATCTGGAACTTTGTTTCATATTTATTTTTATTATTTTAAAAGGATATTAAATAATAGAACTGCCCTTGTGCTATGAATACTATGGTTTTCTGAATTGTTCTGGCTTATTCCAACCAATATTTGTCAGCTTGATGATTCAAATTCTGGCAAGTTGGGACACATCAGTCTTCCCTAGGCTTGGTCATGACCTCTATGGTCAGATCGCAATAGCATCAATTTGATGTGGCAGTGGATCAAATTAACTCATATTAAACTCATTCCAGATAGTCGTAAAATGTTAAAAAACGAAAAATATATCTGCAATTTATACACCTTCTGCAGCAAGGCTTTAATTAGCAGTGTGTGATGTTGTAATTTCGCTGCTTGTAAAAGAAATTAAAATAAACGACTATAATTCGAGAAATTTTCTGACTATGATGCCTCGTTTACGGGGGGAGAGCATCTTACCAGTAGGAATTTCTTTAATTTTCCCTCTCTTTTTTTCAAACCAACACTTTTCTGCTGTATGCCTGGTTTTCTTTGTCAAATAATTTTCTTGCTTTTCATATCTTCTCCTTTTTTTCCTTTGCAATGCCCAACTTCAATCAGCTGTTGGTTCGTTCTGGTTTCGATGTTTATGCCAATTCCTTTTGCCTCGTTTTCCTTTGACAGCATTCCTGCACCATTATTTCATCATTCTTCTTCGAGTGGTTGCTGAGGTTTTTATTTTGTTGCTGTTTAAGTTTAGCATGCGACATTTGCTGCTTTGATTATCTGTCTCGCTACTGTAACGCTTGTGGATAGAAAGCAAACTTTGTCTGCTCATTGTTGAACTCTCGCAAACTGCCCTATATCCGATACTCGGAACAAGGGAATCGCCATACAGCGAGTCCAGTTTATAAACGATGTATTTTTTGCAGGGTTTGGTTGGTAATCTTGCCACAGCTGGGCAAGGCCGTGAAGCTGCATTTTCCGCTGCAGTACTAGGAGACAATGCTCTGATGGAGAAGGCATGGCAGGACACAGGAATGCTGGCAGAAGCCGTGCTTCATGCTCAAGTAACTTCCTAATAACCTTTCTCCATTTCATGAACAGACCTCGAAATCCACATTCCTGGAGATTGTGAACTTCACATGCTTGAGCTGTGAGAAGTCACGGACTGGTCGGCATCATTTGCTTTAGCTTCCTGAGATTCTGATGTCATGTTCGCTTCTCATGTCAAATCTAGCAAACGGGTAGAAATGATGATTAGCTTAGGCAGGCAGCAGATTTGTTGCTACTATGAATTTTCATTAAATTTAGTTATTTATGTTGATATTTCAGCTAGCCCTGGCCTAGAAGTAGGAAACCATCTAGGATTGAGTGCTCTTTATACATGCCCATAAAATCTTCGGGCAGAAATGTGAGAACTTCAACGTATTGGGCCTGCGCATCCAGAGTAGGCAGTGGAGTATCAGCCATGCAGGATGTACATCGAGTGGTCTGAAAGATACAAATCGTCACTAAATCACTAAAATGTGGGGCTCTATGATACCATAATGGAACCTCTATCATGTTTATTTTCTGCGCAACTTGAGCTCTCTCTCCATCCATCCGAGGATTCAAGCTCCTTATGGGAATGACAAGCTTTTGATTGACAGGCCCACGGTCGCCCAACACTGAAGAATCTTGTCATAGCATGGAACAAGATGTTACAGAAGGAGCTTGAACACACGCCGTCCGGGAAAACTGATGCTGCGACCGCATTTTTTGCGTCTTTGGAGGAGCCCAAGCTCACCTCTCTAGCAGAAGCTGGGAAGAAACCGCCTATTGAGATCCTTCCTCCAGGGATGGCTTCTCTCTCTGCTCCTCCTATCTCCATTAAGAAACCTCCAGCCCCTCCCGCACAAAAGGCGATCGAGGCTCAACCAAACGAGCCCTTGATGTTGGAAGCTCCACCAAAGGAGCCTCCTCCCGAGACTGCTCCACCCCCAGAGCAACCAGTGAGTGAGCCCGTTGCTCCATCAGAGAATGGTGAAGCCCCACCAGCGCCGATAGAGGTAGAAGCCCAAGCAGCGCCGGCAGAGGTAGAAGCCCAAGCAGCGCCGGCAGAGGTAGAAGCGCAACCAGCGCCGGCAGAGGTCGAAGCCCAACCAGCTGCTTAGGTGTTTTTTCCTGTGTAAATCTTCTCCCCTATTCCCCTTTTGTCTATACCCCTTATCCTCAATCTGGCGACAGTTTCTATTTTTGGGGGTGGGTGTTCGATGTTTTGTGGGATGTTATGTGGATGGTTGGATTCATATCCTCTCAGATGCTGGAAATTTATCTAATATCTTAAGCTCCCTTGGCAAGAAACATGATTCCCACGGCGGCAAAGCTTTTACAGGAAGCGCTCTTCGTCGATCTCAACCTTCCATCTTTGATCGATTGTCTGATGCCTTGGTTTAGAAAAACTCCATTGGGCCACGTGGACATGGTTGGCCTTCATGGCAGGCTGTATAGCTGCTACAGTGTTCCCTCTCGGGAGAGAGAGGATCACAGACAATCTGATTGGCTCAAGCAATTCGCCGTGGCGAAGGGAAATCGATCATCGTGACCTAATTAATAGTTAGACCCGGATTAGCGTCAACACAACGATCAAGGCAACGTGAATCCACTGAAAAAAACAAGACTTGGCGTGGCCTAGACGGCGGATTATTTCGACGTCAGTTAGCTCGATTCCGTCTCTCAGATCGTCTGTCTGATCACAGTAGAGAGTTCTAGCTTCGGATCGCGATAGAGAGAACTCTCAGATATCAAAGGGTAGATCAAGGAGGATCATTTGAATATGCAAAGATCCCAGAGAACAACGAAGAAGTCACATTAATTTCAGACATCAAGAGTTGATAAAACTGCACCCCCTTCTCCCCCCCAACTCGGCCTTGAGCAGATAAACGTATATACAGTTAGATGGAGACCCTCGACTCCTACAAAGCCATTCTAAACCGAGCTCACGTTGTAGACTTGATCAAGTCGGGTTCACATCCCACACTGCGGGGGAGGGAACCTGAGAACCGACAAACCGTGGTCCACGGTCTGGGCCACCAGAGGATTCCACTTTCCCTGGAAAACCTGATCCAGGTTCTGGTGGGAGGCCAGGAGCTTGTCCACGATTGACCACTCGCCATGAACCCTCTGCTGCTGTTGCTGTTGATGTTGTTGTTGTTGCTGCTGCTGCTGCTGCTGCTGCTGCTGCTTCCAGAGCCCGCCACCGCCCATCGTCAGCTTCATCAAGCTCTGGGAGAACACTGAGTCAGATGGGTTGGAAGATGCCGCCATGTAAGGGGCCGCCGAAGGCTCGGGGCTCAGCAGCTGAGGGAGTTGCATGGAGTTTCCCAAGAGGGGGTCGTATGGCCACTGAGGATTCTGCCTTTGCCCCCAGACCATGGACCCACCTTCCCTACAGTGAAGGAGCTGTTCTCCCTCCGATGTTGGTCCTGATGTGAAGGATCTCTGGTTCTTCTTCTTTCTGTATACCCTACAAATGACCCATCCTTCCTTCTGGAAAAGGAAAACAATGGCAGTCATAAGTCAGTGAATAAATTACATTGTGAGGATGATTTTAAGGTCAACCCTCTCTGATGATCCAAAGTTTGAGAGAATTGGATCGTTCAGTTTATTAGTCGGCGACGAATGGAGTCAGCCAGCCTATTTTAATCACATCATTGGCATTATTTCCTATGATATATGGCTATCGTAGTCTCTTAATCCGTAAGTCCGATTTCCAAATTATTTTGACGTGTGGACGGTAGAGAGGGGACGTGAAACCAAAAGACGGAGAGCATGAACCTATGACCTCATGTGAAAGAATCCTACTTGTAGTCAAACTCAATGCCAGTTCGAGATCCAATGGTGAAGACCCACATATTCTGAACCAACCCTCAAGAGTCAAACTACCTCTTCAATCTAAATATGAGATATTCTCTTTTTTCCATATTATCGATCTTCTTTTTTTTTCCTTTTTGTGACTTCCTGCCATCATCAGTGGGAGAGGACTGCTCAGAAATTTCCCTTTAAGGGTCGTAAAAGACGAGTTAAATCAGCCATTCTCATTCTAGAAACTCGTCAAGACTGTCGCTTCTAACAGAAGGCACGAGTATCACCAGTAATCACCATACCTGGATCCCCGGGTTATCGTCGATGAGACGGTACTCATGCATGATCCAGTCGGTCTTCTGGCCACGGGGAGCTCGCCCGGTGTAGAAGACGAGGGTCTTCCGCATGCCAATCCTCTTTGAATCGCTGTGGAAGATCGCCTTGTCTCTCCCCGTTGCTTTCCAGAACCCGGCGTCTGTAGCCCGGTTCGTCCGCGTTCCTGTCGGATACTTCTTGTCCTTGTGGCTGAAGCAGTACCACTCGTTCTGAGGTCCTGTCCCGATTCTACATGTTTCTGTCATGCACGAGCACGTTTTATTTAGAGAGCACACCGCAAAGATAGATATTTATACAGAGAGAGAGAGAGAGAGAGAGGAAGAGCGCGCGCGAGAGAGAGGAAGAGCGAGCGAGCGAGAGAGAGAGAGAGAGAGAGAGAGAGAGCGAGAGAGAGAGAGAGAGGAATACACGCACACAGAGGGAGGGGGGAGAGGTTTATCCAGCAAACGGCTCTTCAAAACGCTACTCGTTTCGGAACCATGTTCATGTGATTCGTTCAATTCTAATCTTAGTCGCGTTATGGGATACCCTATTACGACTCTAGGGTGCAAATCAAAGGAGAAAAGTTTCTCTCTCCTTCATTAGAGGTTGGACGGAAACCTTCCCGAAGAAGTAGGGATCATCCGGAGGATCTCACCTCTGAGGTCCCACGGCTCGAGCTTATTGAGATCAACCTCCCTTATCACGTCGAGGTCCATGGCCTCGTGGGCCACCTTTTTCCTCAAGTAGTAGTAGAGCAGCTCCTCGTCAGTGGGGTGGAACCGGAACCCCGGGGGCACCGACAGCTGCCCGGTCGCTTCCATCACAGCTTCTGCGGTGCTACTATCCAAAGAAGAGAAGAACACAGTTATTCGCGACCAAAGAAGAGAGAGAAAGAACCATCCCTGGACACCACACTAATACCAACTCTCTTCGTCCTCGATCCTCTTCTTTTTCTATAGAATTCGAATTGCCCGTGCAAAGGAACTGGTAGTTGCTAGAACAGAGCTGGTCTCTTGTCCATGTCAGGACATCATAATTACTAAAGAAGGAAAGAGAAAGACGATTCCTTGATATGACGAGAGGATCAGTTTTCCCCTTTTTCTTTCGACAGAATTCTCTCTTTTTCTCGTTCTCTGAACGTGGGGTTTTCATGCAAAAGGAAAGAAGCTCTTTAGATCTGGGGTAACCAGTTCACAATATTAGGGCTCGTAGTGTCTTATATGCTGGGGAATCCTCTGGGCGAACCTATCCATTGCTTACTGGGATTCTAGATGGAGAAGTTAAAGAAGTTGTGATTACTTTCTCAAACGGAGAAGACCCATCAGCCATGAAAGCTCAGATTCTGTAGAAACCCTAAAAACAGAAGCCAAGAACAAGCTATGGGACTCGATATCAGCCAAAAGACGAGAGATATCCGGAATGAATCAGATGGAACTAGAAATCTCATCGTTGGAGTAAGCAGAATTAACGAGCTAAAGAACACGTGGGTCTCCGAAGAATGTACGGATGTGTGTAGAGGAAGATCTGATTACGTGATCCGGGAGAGAATAATACGATGAGACCAGCGGCGAGGTGCAGTTTCAGCCGTGGAAATATCTATGGAGAGTTACCTACGCTTCTACTCGCTTCGTAGAGAAAAGGCAGGAGAAAGACCTCCCCAGATAACACGATCTCAGCGCCTCAACGCCAGACTCTTTCTTCCGAGTTCTTGTCCCTGGAGAGGAAGACGATGGACCGAAGGGTGGAGGAGCGGTGGAAATGTATGCGCACAGGTTGTCATGAACTTGTAAAAATAGAATTTAAATAACGAGGGATAGAGAGAGAGAGAGAGAGAGAGAGAGAGAGAGAGAGAGTTTCAGATCACTGCTAGTGTAAAGAGAAAACCTACGAGAAAGATGACAAATGTACAGACCTCGCAAGGAGAAAATGAAGATTTCAACTCAAACGTACGCGTTTGATCTCAACAACCGGCCACAAAAATTGCGTCAAACTTTCCTTTCATATGATATCTGTCATTATCTCTGTCGATCAGTTCTTCTAAGATACTCTCCTACGAACACGAAAAGGACATTGTTGCCCCTATACCTCTCTCTCTCTCTCTCTCTCTCTCTCTCTTTTTCTGCCAAACATCAGTAAATAAAAAGATGAAAAAACAATTGTATGTGAGAATATTGTGGGAGAATCTAACGCATTAAAACTCTCCTCATGTCCAATCTTGCATCACATGGGACTCGGCTTGAGAGCCATAATAGCACAGAAGTGCAATCGAAGGAACACAGAAGTAGAGGCAGGAGTATCATGTTGGAGATGGACTGGCACCCATGAGACCTCAGAAGACCCCTATGCAAGTGAGCTGGAACAGCGAGCGAAAACCCATGATTCTGCTAGATCCCCATCTCATCCAACCCATAGACCACAGAATCTAGAGCCGAACCCCATCAAATACGTGGCACAAGGCAGAAACATTGATCTCTCTCTCAAGCTTGTTGAGAAGATTTCAGTTTTATTGAGAATAAAAACTGTTCACCCCAGCCCTTCCCCACAATATCGTCGCTGTGGAGGGAACAACCCCTCTCTTTCTCTCTCTCCTCTCTCTCGCTCTCAGAGACAGGAACACAGCAGCTGTGCCGAGAAGACAAGCCTACGCTATACGGTACCATCATGGACGGGTTAAATGCAGGTGGTTTATCGGGCTCGTATGCCGACGCGACGTCTGGACATCGTCCTCGAAAAGCTCGAGTTTGAATAAGAACACCAGCGTCATCCTTCCTGCTGCACCAGCCGAGAGAGAAAAACCCCTCTCCTCTCCAACCCCCACAGCACCGGAGCCCCGTTATACTGATCCAGCGACCAGCTTTTCGGCCCGTTCCTCCCGAGTTTTCCCACCGGGGGATAAGACCCTCCACTGGGCACCATATCCGAGAATTTCCCCGGCCCACCGCCCGCCTCGTGCCTGATAAACAAGTTCCGAGCAGGTGGGCGCCGGAGAGCTTGATTACTCGCCGGAGGGATTCCCACGCAACCGCCGACACCGTGCCCGGTCAAGCACGGAGCTCTCGGATCGACTACGCTCATTCGGTTCTCCCCTCATTCCTCTTCTCCGGCGGCCCTCCCCACAATCGACAGCGCCATTCTTTCGTCCCGCCGTCCGGCAGCGATATTCCACGGGCACGTAGGTGACGCGTACTTGAGACGTTACGGTGCCCCGTCTTTCCCTCGTCCTGCAACTGCGCGCTCCTTAGAACAACATCGGACTGTGCTAATCTTTTAACCCCCGCAGGCCAATCATATAAATTGGTCGATCTCCTGCGTATTCAGGATTAAAATGCCTGTTAATCGGCTTCATCCGATGTGCGTCGTAGGGGCCGAGAATCCGAATGACGTTTATCATTTAATCTATAAACAGAATTCTTCAGAGCACATACTTTTTTCCCCAGATTCTTCTTTTCAGTGTCGCTATGCGTTAAAAAAAATAGAAAAAAATGAAAACTTTGTTGACGAGGGATATCAACCGATCATGTTAATCCAAAAACTCCAGCGCGACCCGATTAGAAAATTTTATCCAATATTTAATAAAAAATTATTTCGGCCTTGCCCGGCAGTGGAATGGTGGGGCCCGGGATTAATTGAGCTCTGACCGGAAAGTCTGAAAGAATTCCGCGTCGCCAGCCTCTTCTGCAAGATCTCCTCTTCACCAGCTGGGCTAAGACCTCTTGAGGGCCCATCTTCTGCTATCATAGAGCAAGGGCTGGGCGGTAGCCGAAAATTTGGAAGAGGGTTTTGCCGGCACATCGGCGGCGCCGCCCGGCGTCTCCTTCTTCGGTGCCGTACAAGGCAGCCGATCGGGTAGCACGCGACGGAATTCTTTCTGCACGGTGCCACGCTTTGTTGCTCTTATTTTATACATTTTTATATATATCCATAATGTCATTTTCTTCATTAAAATGATCCAAGGATTATCACCAGGAGGATTCATAGTTGCGTGAAAAGATCAACCAAGGATTATATGGACGAATACGACGTGAAGCACCTCTGGCAAGAACATTTTTAACTGGGCATCTTACTCGCTGAATATTTTAAGGTTGAAAGAGTGTGCGTGTTCTATCCAACATATATAATTAGTTATGAATGATATAGCAAACCAGGGGGATAGTAAGTGACCCACAAACGAGTCATGCGTAGCAGATTATGTGTTGGATTTATAATCACCTGCCTCAACAAATTAATAGGATATTGGAATATGATTAGAAAGCTATACTGTCCAAATGATGCATGCAATTTCTTAGAAAAATGCATTAGAACTCTCATGCCAGATTCATATGTGGATAAATTCTTACTCCCATCTCCGTCAAGAAGCCACAGCTACAGTTCATCAACACAAGAACAGTAGTAAACCGGTTCATCTGACAGGAAACATCAGGAGATTTCTAACGATTATTCACCATTCTCCAACAGTGCCAAGCAAAAATAAAAGATAAACTAGTAGGAAATCCGGAACAGCATAAGGCGACCACTCTAATACCTGATGCACTTCCCTCGACAAAAGGTTTTCCACTGCCTCAACTCTAGTTTATTCATCGCAGTTCAGGGCGCACAAAGTCAGCATCGGCGGGCACCGAAATGTCAACGCTTGGCCTCAACTGGGCACAGACTTCAATGGCAGCGTGGACCGGATCAGACAGGAAGTTGCTGAGGAGATCCTGGTTGATGGCTGAGCCCTTGTCTACAGCCACGTAGGCTTGCTGTGTGAGGATGTAGTCGAACCGGGGAGCCCACTTCCTTGACCCCAGCCGGGCAGTCGTCGAGCAGTTATCCACCATGAAGGAGATGCCTCGGGCGTGCATGAAAGGGTTCAGGGAGTCAACGGCTTCAATCACACTCTCATTTATGATCTCTGAGTAGGAATGGCCCTTCTTCCTCAGCACCTCAATCTGCTCAGGGAACTCGCAAAATATAAAAACTTGCAGAAAACCATGCATTGTTCCAATCTAAGAAGATTAGAGGTGAATATTTTGTCAAAACATTAGGTGATTATAGCCATAATTACCTGTGCCATCATCACTGCCACATAAACTCCAGCGGTGAAAGGATGCAGAGGACCCAAATCACCAGCAGGGCGCTTTGAACGGACTTGCTCACCAACCTTCCACATCCGAGTCTGGTCTATATTGCCCATTGGGAAGGCAGGCAAACCTTCCTTTTCCTGTTCATCATCATGTAATTCAAAAACTGGTTTTTTTTTTCTTCTTCTTCTTACGAATATAGATTTCCAGAGAGTACATTCGGAAATAATGAAACATTTAAGCCTTTTTTCTCCCACAGACAACAAAACCGATTCATCCTACATTTGTAGTGTTGATTTCTATATACAATCTGCGTGTAAAAACAAGAAAGGGGCTTACATAAAAGCGCCGTCCAGCCAGAACAACACTCCGGATTTCATTACCACAAGCAACGTCCTCATAGCACTCATATAGAATATCCATGGCAGGGTAGAATGACGCGCTATAAGCAGCCTGGAACTCTTTCTTTCCATCCTCGGAGAAGGAGTTGTAGACAGACAACATTCCCTACAAGGAATTGAAAAAAAATCTTTCAACATTTGAAATAATTCACCAGGGGTCCTGCACTGTCAGGAACACAGATCGCTACCTTCGTTGAAATCGTCTTTGATATAATTCCCGTAATGCATTCCACAGTGTTCTTGTAAGCGAGCTCTTCACTCATTCCGTTCTCGGTGTACCTTCTAAACAGAGACTCGACAATGCCATGCACAGCTCCAAGGAGAATGCCTTCGCATAAAATAAGCTGACAAATTAACCGGAGAGAAAAATAAACAGGAAAAGTCAACAGGGACAGTAGGAGGGAAACAGTGCACACCACGCTCCCCAAAAATATCACTCTTATATTCTTGCTCCAATGTAGTGGCAAACGTGAAAGGAGAGCCTAGGGCAATAGACCACCCCAAAGCAACATCCGTAGCTCTGCCATCAACGTCCTGGATGAAAGATCAAGTAGACATAAAATAAATTAGATAATTACTCAGCTTCTACTATAAAGACATGCGAGATGTGGAAGTCGGCACTCAATGATATGAATGAATAGAATTTTCCCAGAGGGGATGATGAACGAATGTGCTTCTAATGGAAGATAGACAATTCTTAGGGAACAGCTTCATACTAAGGTCCCACACCTGGTAAACACCAAAACTAGCGTTGATCCCTGCGCCATTAACTTCTTTGCCTTGAATGTAAAGTCTCCTCACGGACGGACCCATCCCCTTGGGACACACAGCAATGACACCGACGTTCTGGGGGAAATCAATTCCCTGGGACTTCAAGTGTCCAAGAAGAAAACCGTGAGATAGCCCAAGGATGCTGTTTGGCTTCATGAGAGAGAATATTTTCTCATAGTTTTCAGCCTGAATTGCAAGGAAAACGAACTAAATTAATTTAATAAAAAAATGTTTTAGACAAGATTACAACTTGAGTAAAGACCAATATATATTAGACCGTTGATCTAACAGAACCAGACGTGACAAAGATTGTGATTATCAAGTAAATTCGGATATCGTAAGAAAATCCGCAGCAACCATGGGAACATCCTACTGCACATCTGATAAATAATATAAGAAATTTAAATTAAAAAATAATGTAGGAATCAGTAGGAGGGGAGTGAAAATAATTGTAATTCCAATATATCAGATCTCACTTTGGATATCCTCAAGAATACATTCGACTTTAATAAATAGGGGAATGTTGTGTACATTAAACTAATTCTTAGATGATCAATCAACAAAGAAGTTGATTTATGGGATTCAAGAGAATGTACATTTAAAACTGGATCTCATCCTTCCAATCAACAGAAATGGGTGACATAATCAATACTTGATTGTAAGAGAGATGAAAACGAATGCCTTAGATGCATAAGTTCATTAAAAACATAAAAAAATACTTATCCATCGATGATTTTTACAGGGACAGAAACAGAGCATATGGCAACATTTTTCTTTAAAGAACATAACGGAATTACACAGAAAGTAAACAAAAAACCTGTGCTGCGTCAGAAATCAACAACAACAAGAGGTCACTGTCTGCGACTGTTTCCCAGATGTCACCAAGAGTTCCATTTTCTTCAGTAAACCCAGCAGCACGCGCTTCGGCAAAAGAACTTGAACCTTTCCTCAGTCCAATCTGCGAGACGAATATGCAAAGCAGAAGTACATTAAAATCGGTTAAGGTTAAAAGCAAAAGACATGGAGTACTATTTAAATAACCCGAAAAAATCCCTTTTCAAGTGGAACAGAAAAAGAAGAAGAAAACTAATAATAAAAGTGGAGCTTAATTGCAGATGTAAGATATACAAAAGAGTAGTCGGCTTCAAGATAATGGCATAAAATAGTTAATGAGATAATTTTCGAACATCCTGCGATAAAGTCAATGAATGCAGTAATCAAAGCCAAGTAAATGAAAAACGTTCAAGAGGGCACAAACCTTGACCACAATATCCGATTTCACCTCCGCAAGTGAATCTCTGAGATTTTGTGCTTGCGCAGGACCCTACATCACCGATAGCAATAATTATAGTTTTAAGAAGATGATAACGTCGTAATAAAAGCTTCCGTCAACTAAATCCGTTAAAAAATACAACATAAGCCTGTATGCATTTACGTTATGCCCTTGAAAACATGTTTCCGAAAAAC
This sequence comes from Spirodela intermedia, assembly GCA_902729315.2. Lineage (NCBI taxonomy): Eukaryota > Viridiplantae > Streptophyta > Magnoliopsida > Alismatales > Araceae > Spirodela > Spirodela intermedia. The sequence continues at coordinate 1,620,296 of LR746278.1, read as the reverse complement.
CTTACTGTTGAATACCTGGAATCCGTTATCATAATTTGGTTTACCCATCTCTCCGAGTACAACAGCAGTTTAAAACAGATATTTCAACATACGTAAAAAAAAAATCGAGAATTTCAAGAAGTTAGGAGATTCCAATGCAGAAAAAAGGCGAACCTGGGAACCCCATCCGATGACACCGATTTGCTTGATGCCCTTGAATGCTTCAGGTAGCAACGGAAACAGATCCCTCCCTCCTCTAACGATGAACTGGGGCCATGAACCGCAGAAATCAGGAAAACTGGGAAGAAAAACGGATGTCAAAAAAAAAAAAAAAAAACCCGTGGCTTAAAATTGGAAAACCTCGTCATGTCCAGCAAGAGTGATCTTCTCCTTCTTGAAGACGGTAGTCTCGAAGTTAAGGGAGGCCTTATCTATGGAGGGTGCAGAGACCATACGAGCACCGAGGCTGGAGCCACTCTTGCCCCCTGCAGCGACTGCATCTATGGAGAGCCGAGAGGCCAGAAGCCTCAGCGATTTAGAGGACGAGGATAGGAAGCCCAAGCCCGAAGCTCCATGCGCGGATTTGAGGGTCCCCGACGGACGAGATGCGGCTGCGAGAGAAGATGAGATAGAGGAAGCTGCTACCGCCGCCGCCGCCGCCATAGCTGCTGTGGCTTCAGACCAGAGTGGAAACAGGAAAGGGATAACAAGAAGCGCACTTCTTATACCCCCCAGGAGTGAAGCATTGATGGCAAAACCGTCAATATCCACGCCAGCACATGATATTTATAGAGGGCCACCAAGTCCACGCGACACTGCTATGTCATCCACGAAGGAGCCACGGAGGCGCCACGTTCCATAATGGGCCAATAGGGCCTATTATGGGCTGATCTTTGTGGGCCTGATGTTTCGTCCCCCAACCGGCCCATTCCTCTCTCTCTCTCTCTCTCTCTCTCTCTCCTCCCTTCATACGACAAGACACCTCTCATTAAAACACATTTTATAAGCGGACAGGCTGACTATGATGATTAAAATGTTCCATTTATATTATCCTAAAAAAATCATAAATATGAAATTCAGCCTTTTTTAGTTTAATACTTAAATACTCTCGAAATTAGAAAAGAACCCCCCACACAACTTATCTTATTAGGACTAAAACCCCTCTGACGTCCACAATGGCTTTAAGTGGAGTTCTGGAGACCCCCACGACTAGATGGAATACGACCCTCCACCCCCTTTTATTAAAGACCCTCCTCACGTCTCCGAGGGCTCATTTCCAATTCGGGGCGTTTCAGGGGGTAGAAACTAGAATACCCACACTAACCCAACTAGATCCCGCGGTGAATCTCCAGACAGCCTTGTATTATATAAATATATGAACTCAAAGAGACTAGGAAAAGTATTATATAATTATTTTATTTATTTATAATAACCCCGATATTTTATTATAAGTTATAAAAAATATAATATATACAAAATGAAAAATGTAATATAAAAAAAGGGTAATAGGAGTAACTTCTACAGCCTCTGAAAACCCATTTCCGGGGTGGGGGACGCAAGTGAAGGGGGGAGAACTCCGGCTCCCCCATGGACATGTCTATTTGGATCTTCAGATTCCTAACTGCTGAAGTGGATGCTGACCTTACTGAGATTGGAGACAGTGGAATAGCTCTCTCTCTCTCTCTCTCTATACGTATCTTTCTATGTATCTATTTCCTGCCGTTCTCCGTCGCTTTCTCTCGCCCAATTGCGGCGGCTCATGAGGTTTACGGAGGGGTAGGCAATAATTGCGACGTCAACGGGAAGGGGGGTCGTCTCCTACCCACTTGGTCTAAAGAAGCCGGTTTCCGGGTGAGATCGGCGGCGTTCGGACAAGGCGAAGCTATAAACAAGACGCGGGATTTGGTGGGCGACGCAGTAAGACGCCGACTTCGCGAGGGGACGAGGGCGGAAATGGGGAACCTTCCCATTAGGTTAAGCAAGAACTGGTTTGAGATCCCATTAGGTCTTGCTGGAGATTTGTTTATCAATGGGTTTACGAGTATTCTATCTCCCGGCAAGTGAACTAATCGTCGCGTCACCGATGACAGCAGGGATGGTGTTTTCTTGCGGGCATCTGCTTCTGTGTTCTTCCAGATGGGGTGGTCTGGATGAGGACGGATGAGGGGAGGGGAGAGGTTTTTAATGGTTTCGAGCCCATATTCTGACGAATTATATGGATTAAACTATGTTCTTGATGATGATCTGACGAAGGATGAATCTGGGTACAAATAGGCGGATCCCCTCGCCGGCGAAGCCCTCGCGCTCTTCCCCGGTTGACCCCCGTTTCTTCCTGTCCCCTCTTCTTCTGCGTCGTGAGGATTTGCAGAGAGCCCTTGAAAGACGAACGGGGAGATGAAGCATTCCCCCCGCTGAAGTCGCCATCCGAAGAATGGAAGTGGGGAGAAGAAAGAGGAGTGGGGAGAAGCTGCAGCTGGTCCGTCCGAGGTTGCCCTTCTGGTTCTGCGCCGCTTGCCGTCCTCCTGGCTTATAAGTCTTCTCCTTCTTCTTCTTCTTCCTCGTCTTCTTCTTCTTCTTCTTCTTCTTCTTCTTCTTCTTCTTCTTCTTCTTCTTCTTCTTCTTCTTCTTCTTCTTCTGGTGCAAACGCTTTGGTGGGAGATGGGGTCCCTTCACTTTGGGGATTTCCAGCTGATGAGGGGATTTCCTGAGGAGGTGGTCCACGGGGGGGTGGCGGCGCAGACGGCGCTGGTGTTCGAGAGGGAGAAGCCGGGGAAGAGCGGGTTGACCGTGGAGCCGAGGGCCGCCATGGCGCTGAAGAGCCACAGCGAGGCTGAGAGGAGGCGCAGGGAGAGGATCAACGCTCACCTCTCCACTCTGAGAACCCTCATCCCCGGCACTGGCAAGGTCAGAAGGACGAGAAATTGTGAGCTCGCCATTAAAAAGGTCGTGGATTTAAATCAGTTTCTGACGGATAATTGTGGGAATCTCGCATGCAGATGGACAAGGCGGCGCTGCTGACGGAGGTCATCAGCCGCATAAAGGAGCTGAAGACCAGCACGACGGAGATCAGCCAGGGAGTCAACGTTCCCGCCGACGCCGACGAGGTGAAGGTGGAGGTGGAGGTCAACGGCACGCCCTGCGGCGGCGGCGGCGGAGGCGGAGGCGGCGGCTTCTCCATCAAGGCGTCCCTCTGCTGCGCTGACCGACCGGAGCTGCTCATGGATCTGAAGCAGACCCTGCTGGCTCTCCGGCTGAGGACTGTGAAGGCGGAGATCTCGACGGTAGGGGGTCGGGTGAAGAACGACATCGTGTTGACCTGCGAGGGAGGCGGTGCCGCCGCCGCCACCGGCGAATACGACACCGAGTGCAACATCTTCACTAACAACGTCCACCAGGCGTTGAAGTCCGTCCTCGAGAGGGCCTCCTCGCAGCCGGATTTCTCGGCCGGGAGTCCGCTCTCCGGCAAGCGGCGGAGGCTATCGCCGCCGTCGTTCCCGGCGGCAAGCTCCTCCCCCTGAGAACCCATCGCCGGAGTTGGGATTTTCCGGCGGGGGATTCTTCAAAACTTTGCGGATTAGATGGGGAAATTCCTCACCCGCGGCAGCTTGTTCATCAGTTGATGAACACGACTTTGTTAGTCCTCAACTAACGCTTCAGTGAGAGATTGAACCGAGTTTTCTATGAATTTTTGTTAGGACAGCCGACCTATTTAATGTTTGACTTGATGTTTGAGCAGCAATTGACGGCTGAATATCCAGGAAAGGAATATTAAGAGAAACAATCTATCACGTGAATATAAGTGTCCTATCTGGAAACGAATAAACGCGAATTAAAAAAAATATTATTATTTTTAATGGACTCAACCAAAAAGATTCCATTTTGCACGTTTTATTATACAGAGGATGAAAAATCAAGATGATTTGATCCGTTTACTTTATTAATACTACCTAAACAGGATATTGAGAAAAAAGATAAAGTTTGGATTTTTTTGTGATGGGAAAAAAAGATAAATTCTGGATTATTTATAATGAAATCAACCAAAAAAAATCCCGTTAATGAAAAAACAAGATGATTTGATCAGTTTGCTTTATTAAACAGGATATTGAGAAAAAAGATAAAAGTTCGGATTTTTATGATGGGTAGAGAAAAAAGGCTGCACCAGCCGGGAATCGAACCCGGGTCTGTACCGTGGCAGGGTACTATTCTACCACTAGACCACTGGTGCTTGATGAAATAAACGAGATTAAAAAAATTAATCATCTTTAAAGCAGTAACTTGCGACCCATAGAAAGCAGCAGACGCTCTTTTCTCTTATCAGATAAAATCCCTTTTATTTGGAAATTCCATAATGAATTTCTTTGATTGCGGAATGGGGGAAGGGGCCTAAGAAAAACTCGAGTTTTTCGTCTCTGCGGGTACCTCATCGCCAGGCGTTGGGCAGAATTTGCGTCGAATTCCATCTTAGAACAGTGGAAACAGGTAGTCGCTGCCCTTTTGCCTGCCCGTTTTAGGTTATGGTTCGTCAAAATCTCATGTGGAAATTTCATATAGTTTGCCTGCTGATTTGGTGAAAATCCAGCTTCTCCCCTTCGATCATCTTGATCTCGTAGAACACCGTGAAAGGGGTATTGAGAAGCCATCTCTTTCGTCTGATGTCTCCCGAAAGTTGTTACCTTAGAAGATGAAGCAACCATATTCAGAAAAAAGTCCTACTCGGAGTATGCCGCAAACGTATTATCCATGTAGACATTATTTAAACTTTCGAGCTTATGACGGCAGTGCGTGATCTGCGAATCATCTCAACAAGTTTTTGTTTTATTTGACTTCCTCGCAAGTTATTTTTCTACGAACTAGGTATCATCTATACTGTGTTCTTGGTCCGAGATGGATACTGACTCCGTGTCCTTCATTCTTGATAGAATATTTAATCGGATATCCCAGCGGGAACTTTTTCGAATATTTTAGCTGACTAGAAGTCGCATTGAGAATTGATGCCATTTATCTCTCTGTTTATTATCGTAGATTAAGTGTTCAGCAAGTGGGTTCCTCTCTTGAAATAAATTTCCTGATTTTTCTTGCAACCTTGTTTAGGATCTCTTTGAAGCGAAGAGTTCGTTGTATGTTTACTGTTGATTTGTTTTCATCCGAGCAGCTCCCCATTCTATTTTGAGTGGGAGGGAGAAAAAAGGAGCAAAGCTATCACGAAGGAAATGGACGAGAACATCACAAACCCATTCGAGGAAGGCTTGTCTCTGTTTGGCGTTGACTTATCATCCAATGGTATCTCCTGGGCCGGAAACGTATGTCAAAAATGGGAAAATATATGTCGTAAAAACATTGTTATTCAGGTAAGCGCCCCCTCGTCTTAGCCCGCAATCTTTGGGGTTCCTGATTCATTCAGACAGGAGAAACTCTATCGATTTTTGTCTGAATTCATCCGGCATGCTCAATCAGGGTTCCCTATTTCTTGCCTTCATTGAATCCACCTCCTCCTTATGCTATTTCTCATGGATGAGATTAAAAATATGCCATTTCATGTTAGAATCGTATTAGCTTATTGTAAATAGCGTTCCGAATTCTTTCCATGGCTCACCGAGGTTAAGATATCTCTCATGACTTGTACTTGTACTTGTTCTTGTTCTTGTTCACAGGATCCCTCACTCCTCACTGATGCACTTGGCGAGCACTTGAGAAAGATCTGTGAGGAAGTGGCCAACGATTTCCTTGACCCATTCTCCGATGACTGCATCAAAGGCCCAGTCTCGGATTTGTCCCTGGAACAGGATATTATCGCTAACATTTGCAAAAAGTCAAAGGTTGGTCGCAATGAGGGCCCTCCCAACGTTGGGCCATTAATATCCGTTCCATCTGAACGAGAGGCCCCTGTTATAGCGCAAGATGGAAGAAAAGAAGCGTGCGGAATGCTGGACACCGAAGTCAGATTGACCGCAGAAGAAACTAAAGAAAACGGGCTGGAGTTGAAAGAAAATCCTGCTGAGGCTTCTACTTCTTCATCGGCTGATGGAGCTCTGAATACTGTGGGAAGAAGATCCATGCTATCGGATTCTTCTGATTTAACTGAGGAAAACGGTGCGTGCAGGATAATTGTGTCGTCAGCTCCCCTGATTTTTTTCTCTTACCCTACTGTTTGATTTGTCAAAATCACTCGCTCATATATATGTGCAGAGTCGTCCTTAAAGGAAGTGATTTCTCCGGCGGAAGTTTCTGGAGATGAGCATGAATGTGGTTTAAGGGCAGAAGAGTCGCGTTCCCAGGGGGAAATTGGTATGTTCCAGCTAAAAATAAATGGTCATTGAGAGGCCCAGCATTTATATATGCTGTTTTTTTACATTAGTTCAGAGGCTTTAGCGAGGGGACTGAGTATCTGGTTGTTCTGTCACAGCTGGGGCTAACATGGAGGATGAAGAAGAATTTGAGGTTCTGAAGCTGGATGATGGTTGGGAGCATGCAGAGAGGTGTGATCTTCCCCAGACCGCCGGCCGAGATGTGAAGAACAGATCATACAAGGTGCATGATCAATATCCAGGCTCTTCCTCTCTTCTCTTATGCTCAACAAAGAAACTGAAATAGGAGATTTAGCGTGGGTAGTAGTAGCTTGATGCTTTTTAATCTTGTGAATCAGAAAAAGCTCAGGGAGGTGCTCAGGTCGAATCTATATTCTCTGAGGAAGAAGAACAGTGCCCCGGAAGACAGAAGTACAGCTCCATCTGTTCGAACGATGGGGTTGTCTATCTCAGTAAACCCTGGGCTTGACTGGGAGCTTCTGTAAGTGAAGATATATCTATCTATCTATCTATCTATCAATCTATATATATATAGATATATATATGCGTGCATATTATCTCTATTTGTATGCATCCTCGGCACCTTTCTCCTGCAAACGAATGCTCATCCATGGGCGCGCAGAGATATTGGATCGAAGTTAGACCAGCACAAGTAGGAGTCCCATCAAATTGGGTATCACCTGTTACCACTGTCAGACAGTTTGGCGACGGCAGATGCTGCTTGGGGATTCTCCGGCGCCGTCAACGGTCAAAGCAGTAATTTTGTAGGGTTCTGTTGAATAGTTCCCGAGTCTGAGCTCTTTGTGCTGGGGGCAAACGTCGACCTCTGAAGGAGAAACAATCTCAGATGCTCCTTCTGGCTGGCCCTGTCTGGACTGTCGGCAGGTGAGAGAGCTGTCTGGCTTCAAGCTCCATGTTTATTCTTTCTATGTGCATCATGGCCAACTTCACCGATGCAAGCTTGATCTGCAGAGGCAAAGCGAAACCATTTCAGTATTTGGTAATCATATATTGATCCGGCTCAGGTACAGAGATATTGCTTACTACTGAAGCAAAATATTACTGAAAATAATGCACGTAATTATGTCAGTTTCCAAAACTTTAATTATTTCCCATGCATCACAAAAAAAAACAAAAAAAAAAACCGGTAGATGTCCTGATTTTACCCCTTTTTTGTCCTTCATGATTTGTACCTCCAGTTCAGTGTAAGCGAGAAGACCAAGTATCAGAGGCTTTTTTCGCATGCATCCATTTATTTGAGATACTTTCAGTGCATAAAAATCACCTACGTATTCGATTCGCTGGCTTTTCATAAAATATTGTCTAAGTATTTTAGCTTGGAATTAATGGCTTTAAAGGGCAATGTTCAGGTATAATAAGGGGGAAGAAAGAAGAACAGAAGAGAAAATTCCATTTTTCCCAACTGTGGACCTTAACATTTTCGTTAATTAGGGTGCTTTTCTTTTTTTATTTAAAGTCTGAGCGAACTCCGAGAGATTTCCTCGAGTCAGTTAATCTCCCATGAATCGCCAGTGCAAAACTCCAGGAGTGTGGTGATTTATCTGCTTGCCCATGCTGACTTAAATGGCGTTGACCAGTGCACTCGAAATGAACGAAGGAGATGCACTCGTGGGCGGGCAACCTATTTATAGAGCCAGTATAAATAAACGCCTCCGGATTGATTTCTGCGGCATCCAATCTGGAGTGCGCAAAGTCTGCTCTGAGAGTGGGAAGAAAGTCAATCACAAACACCCTATCAAAAGGCCGGGTGCAGCTCAGCCCATTAAGCGAATATTGAAGCACAAGCCTTGGACAAATTGGGCTAGATTTTGGTATTACTTTTCAGATTAAAATGCAGAAATTGTATCTAATTTTAATTGTTCTACATAAATCTTCTTCCTCTTAATTAGTTTATTTTATTGCAAGTCCCTGTAATTTTTGGTCCTAGAAAACTAGCATATTGTAGCAGTCTTACATAAAGTTTTAGTCAACTGTACTCAAATAGAAAACCTGACTTAAATTCAAGGCGTGACCATTTTTGGAGTCCTGGAAGTCTTACTAAGAACGAAGACTTACCACCAATTCAATCACGAAATAAGAGAGAGAGAGAGAGAGAGAGAGAGAGAGGAGTTATCGCTGAGATCTGCGAGCACAGGAGTTGCTCCGATATGAATTATCAGATTCGAAACCGGAGTTGCTCCTTTTCTCTGGAGCTGAATTACTCCTGGGTTTCCGACGAGAGATCCATAGAGAAGGAGCGGGGAGGGTTTCTGACAAAGATCTACAATTATTGATCCGTACTAACACGCAGCAGGCAAAAGGAATTCGGGGAAGAAGGGCTCTCAGAAGACCAGTCGACGATCGTCCCCATCCGGGAAGAGAAGGAAAAGTAGTGAAGAACGGATAAATAATGGCACAAGATATCTGGGTCGTCGTCCCTCAGCAAGGTATCTTGGAGGTGAACCATTGCATGACGTGGATAGGCGCCTTGATGAGCTCGATCGCCAACTCCACCACTATCGTCACACAGAAGCAGCACGGGCATATGCACGACAGCATCAACCTGCCGCCGCAGACGAAGAAGAAGAAGAAGAGAGAGAATTAGCCGCCAATCGTATAGCTTCTGGAGGGGGGTTTTCTCTCTCCTCCAATCTTCTTCTCCCCATCCGCACGGCGAGAATGGGGAGGAAGGGATAAAGAGGGGGGGAGAGAGAAGGGGGACTGACCCGACGATCCACACGACCACGCCGATGATGGAGATGAGGAGGGAGAGGAAGGCGAAGGGGAGACCCAGAAGCCACCCAAGGGGCCTGCACTCGCAGTCGGAACACATGGCTCCTCCGCCGCCTGCTCCTCTCCTGCCGAAGCCCCCTTCTCGCTCTTCTGCCTCACGGTGTCTATCTGTCCAAGAGATCCCCCCTTCTATTTGCCAGAGATCTCATACTACTCGGGGGGTTAGGTCTACCCTGTAACAGCCACTTGGTCCCTTTAGGTGGCATTTCATCAAGCATGTGAGAGGCAATCAGAAAAATGGCCACAATAAAGACGGAAGCCCAGCCAGACAGATAACATAACAAGACAAGGAATTTACACCTAAATCCCCTACAAAAGTCCGTCTTGTGAAAAGGGCACTAGGGAAAAATCCAATCTTTGAAGTTTTACTCGCCTTCACACGCTTGTCGGAGACACCGTGGCGCTCATTCCTTCGTATCTGTCATCTAGCAGTTAGACACGTGTCGGGCAGTAAGAGCTGCTCCGCCGATAGGACGCCGCCGTGTCTGACTAAACTTCTGATCGACAGGACGCCGCCGTCTCCATAATTGCAAACGTGGAACTTGACTGACTGTCAGCGGGCCAAGAACCGTCAGCCCGGCCCGTTATTTCTACTTGATCGAACTTTCAGCTGACAGCGACTTTTGGGCCTGGCCTGGAGCATAGAGCAGCCGAGCCCCCAAATCTGTATGATCCAGGTTATATATATATATATATATATAGAGAGAGAGAGAGAGAGAGAGAGAGGACTTTCCAAGGAGAGGAGCAGGCAGAGGAGGAGCCATGATTGGAGTTATCTCTCTCTTTCTGCTCTCTTTCTCTCTCATCCATGAGCAAAACGGGCTGAAACCCATTTCTCATTTCAGCTCGGATGCGTGGTTCTAGCTGTTTGAAAGTCATTTTCCAAGATGGGGCGAGTCTAGAAAGCATTCAAATCTCTCAATCGACTCTCACTCTCTCTCTCTCTCTCGCTATGTGGCAGCTAAAGTTCACAAAAAAATTGAATGTAGACAGCGTTAATTTCAGACGATACTGCAGGGGATCTGATTGACTCAAAGGCTCATCAAGTCAAGGCTACAAAACTGTCGGATAACATTGGGTTAATCTCGATCCATGCAATAATCTGTCTGACGCGCCAAATGTTCGCTGAGGCCTACCATATCATAAACGCTTGTTGTCCAATTCGATGTGTACGCTTTTTAATCAGTTAATTGACCGATCCTACGGATCCAAGGATTCTCGACGCAGAATCGGCATCGCCATCTGCCCGTTAGCATGGATAGAGAGAGAGAGAGAGAGAGTCTATATAAAACGGCCTCAACCCACCTCGCAGGAGACATGCAGAAGAGGGTATATTTGCAGGAGAGGAGGAAGATGTGGAGCGTGAAGCTGGTGGTGTGCGCCTTGCTGGTGCTGTCCGTGTCCAGCGGACAGTCGGAAGCTCGAGCTCTCACGGCGACGCCGCAGGGAGGACCGGCGGCGGGGGACGGCGGAGGCCGGAAGGATGAGTACGCGTCGAAGCGGGAGACACCCACCGGCCCAAACCCTCTTCACCACCGTTCCCTCCCCACGAAGCTCTCCGACCCTGTCCCCCTCATCTGATCATAACCAGAAGGTCCCTCCGGCATGAACGCCGAAAAATGGTAATATTTCTGCTTTGTGAGCCGACTCAATAAAGACATCGTTACACTCATATGGGAGATCGTCTGATAGTTCTACACTGAAATCTACGGAATCAGTGGAGCTCGAGTTGGGTCTCAAGAATCAGGTCCGTCTGATCAATTTCCGGGTTTTAAACTCGTTGAAACCCTAAGAAAGGACGCGTTAAGTCAGTCTAAGCCAGAGAGCTTGAGTGGTTCGAGCTCAAGAAGGATTCCTCCCTCTTCGTCCTCCTCACACTGGCAGATATGAAGGAAAGCTCGGTCTAGGGACGTGCCGATCGTTGACGACGTGGAATCTATATTAAGATAGAGAGAGAGAAAGAGAGAGAGGATGACCGGTAAATTTGCACTGAATTTATATTAGAAAATTTACGATAATTTACTGTAATGGAAACCCGGATTTTCCAGTAGCCCGGTTTAATCGCAAGGCATTTCTCAGGCCATCGAACCCTATCGTTCCTCCTCTAGATCTGATTCCATCTCCGTCTTCCTCAGGTCATCGAGAGCATTCCACTCATTGACATTCTGAACCACTGCTTCTTATCTGTTATTTTCATTTCCCATTTTTGGCAAACCATGATTTATCTTATTAAGAGTAATATTCCCCGTCTAGGAATGTCCCCGGCGCGCAGAGATAGAGAGAGAGAGAGAGAGGAGGGCACCTGCGTGATCCGAGGTTTCTTGTCTGCCGCATCGGCATTCTCTCTCTATTTGAGCTGCTCCTCGCGAAAGAGAGGACAGGCCGGAGCGAGAATTAATGGATCCGATCGTCAGTTTTCCTGGCTTTGGATCTCTCTCTCTCTCTCTTTCTCTCTCCTGACGATCTCCGCACGTATATATATATGGAGGGGTGTGTGTATACGGTCTAGCAGGAGCCGTCCCGGGAGCATTTCTGAGCCTCAGCAGCAGGTCTGAGCCTCAAGAAAACCGGAACATAGCCAACCGCGGGCGCTTCGCTCAGAACAACGAAACTCCTTTCTGCCTCTTCCTGTTTATTACACCTTCCCTCTCCCCCCCCGCTCTCTCTGATTGGAGTTCTTCTTGTTCTTGATTTTCTACCTCCTCGGGCTTCCTGGGGGAGGGGGGATATGGGTCCGCCGGAGGAGAGGCCCCGGGCACCCTCCGGCGGCGGCGGGGCACACGACGATGCAAGAAGTGAAGAAGAGGATCCCGCCGGCGCTTTGCCGCATCCCCCGCGCCTCCCTCCATTGCCTCAGGGCGCTGAGACCTTTTCGATTTCTCGTCAGTGTAACTTCGTCCCCTCTCTTCTTCTTCGTCCCCCTCCCCCGACGGAGAAGGGGGAGAGGAACAGCGTACCGATCACCACCTCCTCCCGATCGAAAGAGCCGTCTCTGTCTCAGAGTCCGGCGGGCCTGAGCCGTCTACAGTATCCTCAGTTGGATTCGCCGCATTACGTCACCAAGGTATGCACTCTCTCTCTCTCTCTCTGTCTGTCTGTCTCTCTCTGTCTCTGGGGGAGTTCATTCGGCTGGTTTTTGACGGTGGGCTGGGTTAGAATGAAGTGAGCATAGCAGGAGCCCAGCGGCCCAGGGCAGAGTGGAAACCCGACGTGCCTTTGATCCCCGTGAGGTGCGGTCTACCGCTGGCGCCCATAAACCTCAGGATACCAGATCCGAGGTGACGAATCTGGCTTTTTCTCCCTCCTCTGCATTCATCCGGTCAATTCACGGCCCAATTCTCACCAGGGATGGCCATTTCTGTCCTGACGCAAGCAGAGTCTACGGGGGGAGCTCGTCCACCAACCAAGCAGACAATAGATCCAGAGAAAGAATGGAAGCTCCTGCGACCAGCTTTTCTCACCCTCCGCTTCCTTGTTCTCTCCCTCATCCCCAGGTGTCAACTCACGGCCCAATTCTCACCAGGGATGACCATTTCCTTCCTGGCGCAAGCACAGTCTACCGGGGTAGCTCGTCCACCAGCCGAGCAGACAAGAGATCCAGAGAAAGCATGGAAGCTCCTGCGACCAGCTTGTCTCACCCTCCGATTCCTCGTTCTCTCCATAATCTCCAGGGGTCAACTCACGGCCCAATTCTCACGAGGGATGGTCATTCCCGTCCTGGCGCAAGCACAGTCGATCGGGGGAGCTCGTCCACCAGCCAAGCAGACAAGAGTTCCAGAGAAAGCATGGAAGCTCCTGAGACCAGCTTGTCTCACCCTCCGCTTCCTTGGTCTCTCCCTTATCCCCAGGTGTCAACTCACGGCCCAATTCGCACCAGGGATGACCATTGCCTTCCTGGCGCAAGCACAGTCTACCGGGGGAGCTCATCCACCAGCCGAGCAGACAAGAGATTCAGAGAAAGCATGGAAGCTCCTGCGACCAGCTTGTCTCACCCTCCGCTTCCTTGGTCTCTCCCTTATCCCCAGGTGTCAACTCACGGCCCAATTCGCACCAGGGATGACCATTGCCTTCCTGGCGCAAGCACAGTCTACCGGGGGAGCTCATCCACCAGCCGAGCAGACAAGAGATTCAGAGAAAGCATGGAAGCTCCTGCGACCAGCTTGTCTCACCCTCCGCTTCCTTGGTCTCTCCCTTATCCCCAGGTGTCAACTCACGGCCCAATTCGCACCAGGGATGACCATTGCCTTCCTGGCGCAAGCACAGTCTACCGGGGGAGCTCATCCACCAGCCGAGCAGACAAGAGATTCAGAGAAAGCATGGAAGCTCCTGCGACCAGCTTGTCTCACCCTCCGCTTCCTCTTTCTCTCCCTCATCCCCAGGGGTCAACTCACGGCGCGATTCTCACCAGCGATGACCATTTCCAGCCTGGCGCAAGCACAGTCTACCGGGAGAGCTCGTCCACCAGCCGAGGAGACAAGAGATTCAGAGAAAGCATGGAAGCTCCTGCGACCAGCTTGTCTCACCCTCCGCTGCCTCGTTCTCTCCCTCATCCCCAGGAGTCAACTCACGGCCCGATTCTCACCAAGGATGGCCATTTCCATCCGGACGCAAGCACAGTCTACCGGGGGAGCTCGTCCACCAGTCGAGTAGACAAGAGATTAAGAGAAAGCATGGAAGCTCCTACCACCAGGTTGTGTCACCCTCCGCTTCCTTGATCTCTCCCTCATCCCCACGAGTCAACTCACGGCCCAATTCGCACCAGGGATGACCATTTTCATCCTGGCGCAAGCAGAGTCTATCGGGGGAGCTCGTCCACCAGCCGAGGAGACAAGAGATCCAGAGAAAGCATGGAAGCTCCTGCGGCCAGCTTGTCTTACCCTCCGCTTCCCCGTCCTCCTCCTCCTCCTCTTCGCCCTCTTCCCCGTCGTCCTCTTCCTTCTCAATCTCCTTTTCCTATTCCTCCTCCCAGCGTCGACGCTGATCTCCGCCTAGTCATCGGCAGTCTCGTAAAGAAGTTTGTACGGCATAAGATGGAAGAAAGACTTTGTCCTCCTCCTCCCAGAAACCAGGGGGAGAAGAGACCTTGGACCTTCGTCCTCGAAGAGCGTCCATCCCCATCCTCTCCGGCCGTCTTCTTCGAGAGTCCGATACTTCTCCATCGTTTTTCGAGCTCGACGAACCTGCAGGGAAGGCGTGGGAGTGATGCAAGCACCAGAAGTGGGCAGCGTCAAGATGGGAATTTACCTCCGCCGGCTAGACCAGATGAACAAGGAAGAGGCGCCTCGGAGGAACCGGAGGAGGAGCGGACAAAGGAGAACACCGACTCGTCATCCGCAAGGGAATAACCGAGCTACGCTGCTTCTCCCCCCGCGGAGTCTCGGGCCCTTCACTGCCTGAAAACAAAGAAAAGCAGGAAAGAAATACACGTGATGTGAAGGCGGGCCAGCCCCCCTTTCTTCCTGTCTCTGTTTCGTTCTCATTCTTATGAGAAATCACTGAACTTTGGGGGAACATATCCGCAATATAACGTCCCGGCCCTTTTCATCACATGGCCTGTGCTGATTTTTATCCACAAAGGTAAGGTCTATGCACACAAGAAGCAGCCACCTGGAACAGGCTGGGCTGAAATGGTGTGAACCCTCTTAGTCGTGAGGTTCGCTCCCTTCGGAAGAGAAATGGGACCTCAGGCCGATCCAGCACTGGTAGTAGTCGTGGTCCAGGTGAGGAGAATCCAGACCCCAAGGGCAGATTCTTGGGATCAGGCAGCTCTCAAACATGAAGGCCATGGTGCTGGAGATCCTGCTGGGTCCGGCATCTTCTCCTCTCGCTATCGTGGCCTGCTTAAAGACGAAGAGCAGGCGCCGGTTGAAGAGGTGATTCATGGAAAGGGGTGAGGTTCATAAGGCTTGGAGAAGACACACTTTACCTCGTAGGTCTTCGTGTCGGGTCCATGGGGTGTCATGCAACTGTGGAGGCTAGCACCGCCGGGGAGAAATCCACCTGCCTTAGCCTGGGAACACTCCAAATGAACCCGGATGATCAACTTTTAGAGAGAGAACTCTATAGGAGAACAAGCAGTTTAGTCTTCTTGGATGAGATGGGCACCTCGTAATCGCCGTAGATTAATCCCATGAATTCACTCATACAGTTGCGATGGTAGTATGGCGGACGAAATGTATGCTCGGCAACCAACCAGCGAGGTGGGAAAATGACGAAGTCGAGAATAGCAACGCCAGGCTTATCCGATGGAGCCGTCAAAACTAATGTAAAATAGTTTACAAAAGGTTTAAGAGACGAACAGCTTTTGATCAATGTATTAAACTATGACAGTTTTTGATCAATGTACTAAATTATGCGATACCTAGAAATAGTGGGCACCTATGTGCATGTGAGTAAATTTTAAATGACTGATTGAAATAACAAGTCGTGTGATTCTAGATACCTGTGTTCACTGAAGGGTCGCCATGATCAATAAGAACAGTATTGAAAGGGCAAAACTTGCTCAGATCATACTGCAAAAAAGATAATCATTAATTATTCTCGGGTGTATGTTCCAGAAAGCTTATTGGGAAAGAAGTTTCACAATTTCCCCCCGGTTTAGAAACTTATGTATCATTCATTCTAAGGGTGGCTTCTATAGAAATTCATCTTTGTTTTCCCTTTTTTCATCATCCTCACAAGAAAACGAAATCAGACTAAGTGCAAGTCTGATAGATTCGCGGTGATGTTATAAAAAATGATTTTCGGTCAAAATAAGGATAATGTACCTTGTAAGGTACATAGTTTCCATGCCAAGCAACCACATTAAACGGAGAAAAGTCTTGCTTTGCTGTAAAGAGCTCGCCACCAAATTTCTGGACGATTGTATAACCGGGATGGGCATCGCTATCAAACCAGGCGGCTGGAGCCAAGAAGTCTCTAGCAGAAGCAAGCCCATTGGCCCCTACACAACATAGTGGTGTCGATTGTCATAAATGACCAGATGTCATGTTCAGGTGAATAGTAGACACTCCGTTCGAAAAGTTCTGTGTACCTATTGGACCAAGATCAGGAAGTTGATAGTGGGTGCCAAAGACTTCAGAAACATAACCACGTGAAGAACCGTCTGGCAGGTGAACCGAGAAACGAAAACCCTGAGGAAGCACAACTATTTCACCGGGGGATACTTGCATTCTGCCGAATTCAGTTTTGATCCACAACCCTGCGCTAAGAACAAGCTATTGAGAAAAAATGAGCAAGAAAATAAAGCCGCCAAAAAGAACAATTTTCCATCACTAAATCCCCAGAAAAACACTGCACATTTATCATTCCAAGATAACCCCTAATTGCATTCACGAGTCCAAAAAACATCAATCATCTGGCTAGGAAGACCATCACTAAATCCCCTCATTAAACGAAAATAGCTGACGGTAAGTACGATCTCACAATTAGGCCAATTTTGATTGCCTATAAACCAAAGAGAAGGTAGAATATAAATAAAAGGAGCGAAAGTGTAGCACATTAGAGTCTATTTTTTTAAGCGTGAGACTGGATTTTTTTTTGCGCACGAAAATTAGAAAGCATTATCGATGAAAGCTGCAAACCGATTGCTCATCTCATCAGTCATGCATTTAAAATCATGAACCGGCAAGATGCCTTGACATTCAAGAATATCAAGATGAAAAAACGTGCTCCAAAGATGAGAGGCAATTTTATGGAAGAAAATGTCCGAAGTGAAAGGAAGGATATTCCTGCTCGTGTCAGACTAAATGTGACAGTAAATCCGCCCCCCGGACACACTTTTCGCAGTATTTCAACCTTTCAAGTTATGGTCCGTGTCATTACCAGTTAAGTTCGTGTTAAATCCATATGATGGAACTGTTTTAGTTGGAAGTCTGGTCAACTTACCACGGTTCTCATAACTTTCAAAGAAATGGTGCCTATAAGATGAAATCAATTATTTATAGAAGGTCAGGGTAAGGAACAAAACCGTCCGAAACCTACATCTTGTATGAGAAGAACTGCACCAACCATCTGACTAAACAAGAATTTACTAAATAATAAACATGGCAACCCCGACCCCCTTCCATCCTAAAAAGAGGATAGACCTAACTTGAGGACCACCAAACACATGCCCCATTAGTCACAACTGGAATTATTGTCTTAATTAAACTACAAATAAAAACAAAAACTTGATGCAGCGGATATCAAGAAAATTTTGTAAGAACATGTTCCGATCATACGATACTTTAAGTAGTTCACTTACTTCCTTTTTGTGGAACTATCAGAAAATCTCCATCGGCATTGCAAAATGCACAGTCAACCATAGATTTATTGGCAGCATACCTGGACAGATAGTATCTTGAAAATTAATAAGTTATGGCAGCTGTTACCCAAAGTGCAATATATAAGCATTGCAATCGAAGATAACTAAATATTCGCCACATCAGTGACTCTGAAAATCTTGGCTATTAGATTTGTTTCCTTTCTAGAGAGCGACTTGACAAAGGTGCTCTATTCTAAGTGACGACAATTAGAGAGTCAGAACAAGTTAAAAGTTCCAAATTTTCTTTAGGGCTAGATATGTATATACGGGTGGAACATACTTCCCACGAAAAACACCTTTCCAACACAAGATGTGAGAGGTTCCAAAAGTACTGATGCTCCGTCTAGAAAAACGCAAATGGTAGATACCTTTATCCACAGTGCATACTTATTCATAAGAATAATAATTGCATGACAACAAGTCATATTCTAGCTGCATGACTCTGATAGGGATTGAAAGAGGCCACGGAATAATAAGAACCGGCGTATCATGAAATTTTAACCAAAAAAGGAAAAAATAACATGGCTGTTCAGCTTCTATCACAGCTAATATCATAACACATTCTTTTCCCCGTAAAATTCGTGGAATGCCAATTACATGTGAATGGCATATCCATGTCGAAGGAAGGAGCTCCCTGCACCACATACTGTATAAAGCCCGTCAATAAAGTCAGTTGGGATCTCGGGATCATTTACTGGCTTCCAGCGCAGCTGCGTCGGTGTGGCCGAAGATGTTGAGTGGTTAAATTCGCTGATCAGACGTTGGTGTCCGGGGAGACGGGGGTAGAACGGTTCATGCGTTACTGACGGTTTAATTCTATACATCCAACTGTCCACAAAGCACAAATAAATGATCAGGATTGACCAAAAAACAATCCAGAGGGAATGTACAGTATGAATGACAAGAAAACGCTCTTAACATTCAACAAAGGAATGAAACCAATAATTACGCATCGTAATAAAATGACGTGTACCATGCGAGAACATATCAATATCAGACATTCCAACGTCCTTGAAAATCTAAACGCCTCCTCACTTACGTCACGATCAAGTTTCCACAAAACCATTCCGCAATTAAAAAACGGAGTTAATTAGAATCAGCAGATGGCCGCCGTTTGATGGATCCACCACCTCATACCTCCTCTGGTTAAGTTTGCGGGGGCTGGTGAAGGAGGTCCCGGAGATCTGCTCTGCGTAGAGGCCGTAGGGGCAGATCAGGGGGCTGTTCTGTCCGAGTGGTAGCGCACCGACCTTAGCCTCGGAGGAGAAGTGGTTCCCGAACCCGGCCAAGTAGGGCAGCCGTTCCCAAGCCAGCGCATCGTCGCCGGCAACACCGTCGAGAGCAGACGACATCTCCGTTTCCGATGAAGGAGTAGCACTTCTTCGCGGAGAAGACGAGGATGGCCAGGCATCAGATTTCCGTGGTTGTTCAGGACTCCTCGATTTTCTGGCTCGTCGTGGGTCCCACGTCTTGGCGCCAGCGTCTCACTTTATTTCTAGTATACCGACTGTCAGAGAGGGGGAGAGAGAGAGGTTGGCGCCGGTGGTCCGATAGTTCGGTACTAACGGTCCGGATTCTCCCATAGTTGGTCCGGTACCCAATTCGGTGACATTTTGAAATCGACGAATGAGCTCGAGTTGTAATATAACCTTCAAAGTAAGTATTTGCGAAAATGGACACCTTCTCGCTGCTTTGGTCAGGTGGAGACGGATCAGAAGGGAAGAGGTAGGAGCCCTCTTCCCTGGAGAAGAGACGGGCGCCGAAGGCGGGAAGCCTTCACAATCCTGAGGATCCATTTGGGGAGAGCGCGCCACCATGAGGGCTGTGGTGCAGCGTGTGGCTTCTGCCAGCGTCGAGGTGAGCAGAGAAGCCTGTTCTTGAATACTCGCTGTTCCCTGGGGCCAGCGAGGGGAGTGATGGAATTGTTGAACTGACGCTGGCAGGTGGAAGGGCGCGTCGTGTCCGAGATTGGCCCAGGTCTCCTCGTCCTCGTCGGTCTCCATGAATCTGACCTCGAGGCCGACGCTGATTACATGTATGGCTTCTCTCCCCCTTCCCCTCACAGGATCCCGAACTGAGGGGGAGATGCACCGAAAAATGGCAGGTGGCATGCCATATCGTTGTGGGAACCTTCCCAAGGGTGACGGGGCACTGAGATATGGTCCACTGCCTTGATGTTAGATTGCGTGCTTCGTTCTCTTTCGACTATAACACGGCTGTATTTTGGGAACCGCAGATGCAGGAAGGTATTGAACATGAGGTTGTTTCCTAATGAGAAAAATGGAAAAGCATGGGACCAGAGTGTGAGTCTCTGCATCTTTCTCATTTTTCTTTGATCCATTGAGAAAAATGGAAAAGCATATTTCCTAATTAAAAAATAATATATTTTATAATTATTCTATCTCAGGTAATGCAGCGGAATTTTGGTGTTCTATTGGGTACGTGGGATCTCATCCCTGCTGAATTGTGCATCCATATTCTTACTCAATGTTTGACCTTAATTATTCTAGCCTAGGCTTGGATATATTCCACGGACGTGGTCCCCACTTCATTTAGTGACAATTTCGGGTGTTTCTCAGTGAGCCAGTTCACTTTGTATGGCATTCTAAAGGGAAACAGGCCAGATTTTCATGTTGCCATGCCTCCTCAACGAGCAAAAGATTTCTATGCCGCACTTGTCGAGAAATTTCGTGGATCATACACTGCAGATGCAGTAAAAGGTGACAATAATACCTGGTTTCAACATAGTAATTTTTGTGGTTACGGACATTGCACTTGACAATGTTTTTGCATCCAATAGTAAGCATAATATCATGACAGCTTAGAGATCTCGTGTGAATATTTGGGCATCCTGATCGAGGAGATGGAAAAGTGCTTAATATTCTATAACTTCTTTGATTCGCTATCATTTTAATTCGATCTCTGGGTAATTTATTTGTTGTCTGAAGGCAACGTATAATAACCATCCGAGAACATCCAGCCGTTCTGCTACTTTGAATTCCTTGCTCAAATGCTAGCCGAGAATATCCATTAATACTTATTATACGTATTCTAATCCTATGAGAAAATGTCCCGTTGGCAATAATAACCTTTTTCTAATATATTGTTGGATACATGGTAAAAAATGTGGACTCAAGGAATTTTTTTTTCTTCTACTCAAATATTCTATCGTAACGAGGCTATTTTTCGCACAGGGTTGTTCATATTGGTGTAGAAATGAAATATTTTATTTTCAAAGTCGATCCTACGCAATTAGCATTCGCATTTCACTTCAACCTTATTCATGCACATTATTCATTCTGGTCAATATGCAAAGTATACTCCTAAAAAAATTCGTGTCCTTTTGTTTCTATATTCAGCCGTTTTTTTTGGCCAAACGCACTTATGTATGACCTAGGTTGGCCCTTAGATTTTATTTTTCGATAGAGGTTCTGTTTCTATTGATTGATACTTATTTTGTCTGGTATCGTTTTCTTTTTCCAGATGGCATATTTGGAGCAATGATGAAGGTTGATGCGGCCTAATATCCTTGTTCGATTTTTTGTTCATGACTAGCCATTATTTCTCTCCTCTCAATGTTTGTTTCTGGCAAATGCCTGCAGGTGAACTTGGTGAACGATGGCCCAGTGACCATGCAATTAGATTCTTCACGCACGACAAGGTATCCACCGATGATCTGTGCTCTACCATTACTATTTCTAGGCATTTTGATAGGAAACCGTATTCCAAACCTTGATAAATATGAAATATGTTGGGTTAGGAAATTGTTTACACCAGTAATGGACCTGCTTGACTGCTACTGGATGACTAATGTTAATGAAGGAAATAATTTACTGAGGAATTGAACATTGATGGTACAACACCTAATCCAAATTGGGTCGGAATTCAGGAGTGCCTCTGAGGTGAGTGAAGACGCCCAATGATCAGACTTCAGCTGAAAAATGTCAAGAAGGTAAGCCTCTCTCTCTCTCTCTCTCTCTCTCTCTCTCTCTCTCTCTCTCTATCTATCTATCTATCTTATGGTCCAGCCAATGACTTCTCTCTGTTTCAGAAAATAAGCGTATCATGAAGCTCTCCGATTTGGTTTGTTACAGAGGAACTCTACGTCTTCTAGAGGGTCGTTGCGTTGCCTGCATAGGGGAGGTCTTGAAGACATCTCACCTTTCTCATTCATGAACCACAAGGGAACCATACAACTGGTTCGAGGGTCTACTTTGCTTTATAACCTCTCTTTTCAGTCCATCCGATTAGTTCTGCTGTTGGTTTTCCCATGCGGTTGATTGATTCTGGCAATGGCTAACATTAGGTATATACTTTCAAATATATGATGAGACTCATTCTTTTTTAGGTTAGTCAAATGAGTCTTGTCATGTGTATCGAGGAAGAGTCAATGCTTATTGCAGTCAACCCCTGTAGAACTATTTTTATGTAAAAGAAAGGAAACCCACAGAAGTCAACTGCCACATAAACTCTAATTATGCCGACTCAAAATCACCGCGGTCAATCCCTTCGCAAGCGCTCAATATTGTGTGAAAAAGGTCAGAACAAGTTGCAGTCAACTCCCAATTCAGATACGGATGGTTTGATTGAGATCCACCGAGTATCACGGTTTTATGAGGTAAAATAATTTGTTTGTACTCAGGAGTCCTATCTATAAATGGCGTACTTTTTTAGGAAAATGGGTCTTTGGCAATTTAAAGAATAATTACGTCACCTTTTCTGAGAATAACGAGGAATTTAGCTTATGAATTGGATTGAAATATTAGATCTTTGGGGATTCTAATTATTTTTCTTTGATAATGTCCCAAGATTCTGGAGTGATTGTTTATGGGTTTCTTATTATTATTAAATTTTGACGATGACCCAACACATATACGAGGGATTTTATTTGAGTTATGTTGCATCGTTGGTAGAAATATTCTCATAGTTGGTAGAAATCTGGATCCGAGCCAATCCCCGTTAGCTGACCACCCAAGTTAGCCTTTACCAGCTCTGAACCGTGTCCGGGTCTGACCCCGTCAGATCCAAACTCCTCGTACCTCCTTGTTGAATGGGCACCTGCTCCTGGACCCACGTGGGAAATATCGATCATTCGAAAAGCCGTTGATCTAAAACATGGGGCTACTTTGTCGCCTGAGCCCGGGAGATCAAAAGCCCAACAAGTTTTGTCGAGTGAGTAGGCTTCCTAAGCTATCAACCGCGACGGAACTCAGGGCTGGCCCCAGAAATGGGCTTTTCGGACTAGCCCGGCCCGTTGAGTTATGGCGTGGCATGGTACCGAGTCAAGTGCCACCCGGTCGTTGACGTTTTTCTTAAATTTGTCTTACGTGTCATTTTGGTCCGCACGTCGAAGGAGAACCGGTACCGTGTAAATATCGTCTCTCCTTCCGCACGTTGCCGGGTCATATTTCCCGCCGCGTGGACCCCGGAAAGAGCTACATATCGATCTGCACTATAATGATCCACCTCTACACAGAAGGGAGAGAGAAACAGAGGGGAATACGCTTGTCGTTCTGTGGTGATTACGTTAGCATGCCTCTCTTCTCAGAGCGTATGGTCTCTATGGGCATCGACACACTCCGTTCCACCATTCGATGTTTTATAGGCCGACCGCTTCAAATCCTCGCCACGCTCCGCGCCCCTGGTTCTCCCTCCTCTCTCTCTCTCTCTCTCTCTCTCTCTCGCTCCATCTCTCTCTCTCTCTCTATCTCTCTATGTGCATACGCCGAGGACGAGAGGAGGGAAACAGCAGGTGGAGTGGACGACGAGGGACCTCAATCAGGTGAGCGGAGGGCGGCGACAGTAGGAGAATTGGCGGGAAATGGCTTACAGGCCGGAGGACGACTACGATTACCTGTTCAAGGTGGTGCTGATCGGGGACTCCGGCGTCGGGAAGTCGAATCTATTGTCCCGGTTTACAAGGAACGAGTTCAGCCTCGAGACGAAGTCCACCATTGGCGTCGAATTCGCCACCCGCAGCGTCAACGTCGATGGGAAGATCATTAAGGCGCAGATTTGGGACACTGCCGGGCAGGAGAGGTCCGTCTCTCCTCTCCCTGAATTCTAATTCCGTCGTTCTACGTTGATCATGCATTCCACGAATCGCTCGCGATTCATATGCACCCCCCCCTTTCTCCCGGTGGTTATGATCTGCTCTCAGTTGACGTCGGGTTTGTTCATCTTTTCTGGTTTACGATTCGGGAGAGGTGGTGTCCAGATGATACGTTCGATCGTTTTTCCTTATTGAATATGTTCCGTTTTTATCCATTCCAATCAATATTTGATACCGCAGCCTCGATGATCTTCTACGCTCGTCTGGATGATGTTACTCTGCTTTAGCCGCCCACAACTTCTCTACAGATTCCCCCTGGATCCATTTTTGTGTTGAAACTCTGAATGGATGCTTGATTTCTTGTCTTGATTTACGTCTGAAACTGCATTGATGGCCAATCTTCCGACTCCTATCTGTCACAATTTTCGTGGTGTTTTTTTCTGGAATTCGAAAGGCCAGATTGATCTGATCTTATCCAATAGATTTCGCAGTTTAAAACTATTATGCAGGAGGCGCATCTTTTCTTTCTTATAGGCAGTCGCTGGGTGATTCCCCCCCGTCTATTCATCCCACTTACATATGTCTAAATCACGTATCGTATATATTTAAAAGATTTCTTCCGAATTCCATGAAAAAAATATAATTAGGTTTCTTTGTTGCGCCTTCAAAATACGAGTTCATCTCATGTTTTTGAGGTCTCACAATAGGTTTATCATAAAACCGCACCGACATCTATTCTCCGATGTGGGAATGTCGACATGAGGAAATTTAAGTTTTAATGGTTTTATGCATAATATTTGAAAATAAGAAACCTTTGAAGTATATACCAATGTTGAATGCTAAGTCGTATGTTGGTGGCGTGTAGGCCTAGATCACCCGGATTAAATCAGAATAAATGAAAAAGATGCTTGTGAAGTGAAAAATAATTGAAATTTTACGAGTTTGTGATGGCGAGGAATCTGAATGGAACATAGTGAATCTTGAAGTCCGGTTGAAGAATCCCATTTAATATGACTATTTCCTTCGTTACATTTTTTATTTATTTTTGTGGTGTCAATGCTGTACCCTGTTCTCTTGTCACCAGCCCTAACGAACGCGTAACACAAAAGGAGAAAGTTTGACATCTACACATCTTTAATGTCATCATCAATATTTTCATTCATGTTCATTCCACAAATAATGGAGTGATGACTTGAGTGAGGATAGCATCCGGGCTCATTTATGGCACGCGTTAAGCTAATTCCATGCTTCACTAGATTCCTGCCCTGTTCTGCCCTGTTCTGATGCAGAACTACCTAGTTCAACCATTTAATGTCGACCCGATATCGTCCTTGATATTTTTGAAGCTTGCTGATCATGCTATGATGTACTCCTTGACGTCCGTATTGTGGAAACAGCCAAGATAATGACTCAATGCATGGAGGGATATTACATCACTTTTAGATCTAAGATTAACATAAGAATCCGTTATCAGGCCGAGGTGGTGTTCTTATATTTTCCATACCCAATCCTGGTTTTATCTATCTCCAGAAATGCTTCCTGAGGAATCCGTTACACACGTCCGGGACCTAAAACCCTCTTATAAACCATTCCACTTATTTGGTAATATCTTGGTATTCAGTAAGCCCTGCCTGACAACCTGGAAACTCTCTCTCTCTCTCTCTCTCTCTCCCTCCTCACTGACAAATAGCTCCAGTTTTATTTCTTCATTTCCCCAAGGAGTTTATTGTCATTTGCAACGAAGAGTATGCCTGTCATTTACTGCACCGTGGTGAACAATCATCGGAGAAGGGTTCACTTTTCCTCTTTTTTTTTCCTTTCTATGGCCAATTGTTATGGAAAAGAACGCGCCAATGGTGTGGAAAGTAAGCATAATAGGTTATCTGCATCTTTTTAAATATTAGTGTAGATTTTATACATGTTCACAATGTCCTGACAGCAGATTCTGCTAGCCCAGGCCGACTCCTCCCCTGCAGCTCCTTCCATCTTTGATATGATCGATTTTTGTTCACAGTCCTTGTTTTCTTACCACATAATCATTCAACCTGGAAACGAACTCTGACCATTCGACTTCATCTTATAGTGACGGTAAGGCATGTGTTCATGGCTTAGGGTTCTAACCGATACCATGCCGCCTTCCTTCTCGCAGATACCGCGCCATTACGAGCGCCTACTACCGGGGCGCGGTGGGCGCATTGGTGGTCTACGACGTGAGCCGCCACGTTACCTTTGAGAACGTGGAGAGATGGCTGAGGGAGCTCAGAGACCACACCGAGTCCAACATCGTGGTCATGCTCGTGGGGAACAAGTCGGACCTTCGCCACCTGCGGGCTGTCTCCGTGGAGGAAGCCAAGTCCTTCGCCGAGCGGGAGCGAACCTTCTTCATGGAAACTTCCGCTCTCGAGGCCCTGAACGTTGAGGCTTCCTTCACGGAGGTGCTTTCTCAGGTGTACCGCGTGGTCAGCAAGAAGACCCTCGACGTGGGGGACGACCCCATGACGGTGCCCAAGGGGCAGACCATCAACCTGGACTCTCTGGATGAGGTGCCCCCTGTGAAGAAAGGCGGGTGCTGCTCGAGTTAGATGCGGGAGATGCTTCCCAATTCGGCAAATCGCAGGAGGCTCAGATCAAGAGGCCGGGCCATCGCGAAGTACAGGTTTGTCTCTGAAGTATGTGGGGAATAGGTCTTGATTTCTTCTTTTTTTCTTTTAGATGTGGACCTGTTCATTTGATTGGTCTGTTGTATCATCATCTCTGTTATTCTCGTTTAATATGTATAACTACACGCGCACACTGTGGCTGTGCATATCAAAATTTTGGTGTTTCCATGATCTGAGATTGCAGCTGCCAAGATGGTTTTATTTATTTATGTATTTATTTACATAAATAAATAAAAACCATCTTGGTAGCTGCAATCTCAGAAGTTCAGGAGGGAGAGAGAGCACAGGGTCTGCCGCAACGAGGCTCTAGAGAGCACTCCGAACACCAACAGCAACCAAAACGTATATATCCAACACAGTATAAAGAAGAGAGAGAGACAGAGAGAGAGAGAGAGAGGGAGAGAGAATAGATAGTGGGTAGTAGTTTACAGTGTTGGTAACCTATACAACCGAAAAAATAAGAAAAGAATCCGAGGATGAGATGACGCACCAGTGCCCAGCAAAGCCCTGTACAGTTCTATCAATATAAGGCCTCAATGGTCGCATGTTCCATGCCCATCAAGAGAAGAGCAGCATCATGCACTTTATACAAAGAGTGCCATTTAATAGCCACAATTACCCCCACAGTATATAATAGATACAGATATAGAGCTCCCAGATGGCTGACATCCTGCTTGATCCAGAGTAGGAAAATTAGGAAACAGGCCTACTGTTTGGACCAGGATTTCAAGAGAGAGAAAAAAAAATAAAAATGGGTCAGAGAATGTAGCCAGTCGATAATCTATCCAAGATTACAGAAACTCCTTAAATAGCCATGTTGAGGTGCTTGAAGAGATTTCCACACTAGGTAATGTCACGATGCATGATAGAATTCAGGCTCTCGACTGAGTAACCATAAGGCATGCTCGGACCATAGACATAATTCTCTGCTGCTGGGCCACCGTGCTCTGAGGAAGGATAGAGGGGCCCTCCGTTATTGTCATGGTTGACACTGACCAGAGACAGGCAGACATTACCAGGAGTGTCCTTCTGACTGAACTTGGTCCTGCCTTTGGCCGAGCGCTTGGTATCTAGGGGAGGCTCTGCATTGAGCATCCCCATCTGTTGCTGAAGGTTGACGAGGGAATCACAGGACACTTTTCCCTTGGCACTCTTTTTTGAATCAGTAAACTTGAGCTCCAACCTGTACAAGGCGCAGGCGTCGCAATGACTGATCTCATACTCATAGAGATGCCACTCAAAGTTGGTCAACGGTTGTGGATCCATGTAGTAGGATCTCTTCAACCCTCCAAATTCCTTCATCACTTGCTTCCTCGATTCGTGCCAACCCCTCCCGCTGTAGTCCGGCAAGGATCGCTGTTTACGGTTTCCACTCTCAAATGCCCTTCGAGGCTTGTCAAAGAAGAGCCATTCCCTCATTGATTCACCTTCGAGGACTGCAAGGTCGAAGAGTTCTGCAGAATTGGAATGATAAAGCAGTGAGAATTGCCACAGGTACATGGTTGACTTTCCTTCCAGTGAATTAAAACCGTGAAAAAGTCAGTTCTTTTCCAACACAGAATTCATGGGAAATGAATGGACTAGACACATTCAATCATTCTTATTCAATCTGATTCGAAACTAGTAGCCCATAAGTGGAGTAAGCTGATATAATTTAACGACATAATCTAGTTGTCTCATTGATCATTCAACGGCAGACTACAACAGAATATGTTTATGATGCATGTGAGGCAGGTGGCGTGGGTTTATGAGCAAATTAATGAGACAAATTACGTGGTAAACCAGAAAGAATAGATCGTGTACCAGGAGCATTCCAAGGAGACTTTGTCGTTGCAGCTCCTTCACACTCTGGAATACCAACATTCTTTCCTTGAGTCTTGGCAATGAGAGCAGCAAAAAGAGGACCATCCTTCAAGTCGATGCCCCCAGGGCGAAGAACGGGATTCATACCGGGAGGGCCTTCATTTAGTGCCAAAATGGCATGAACACAACTACAATAATCTTGGAACCAATCTGATCCCTTAGCAGGCCTTGGACAATCCCATAGCGCACATTTAGGCCTTAAGAATGCAGAAGCTGGTGGGCATATTGCTGGAAGTAAGTCAGAAATATGTTGTGCCACATTCTCTCCATGTCGTCCACCATTATCATACTGAAGGAAAAGATCATGCGGTAACTCTTGATGAATGTTGAACTGTTGATAATCCAAACGATCTCCAGCCTCCATGCAATCTACATTGCCATGATGTAATCCGATAGACACATTTGTTTTGCAGACATCTACATCTTGGAACCCATGTTCTGACAGCTCCTGATGCACATAATAATCCTGAGAGTAGACGTGAGTCTAAATCAATAAATAGAACACCAGATCTGTCCTAATGCAGAGTAAAAACTCCTAGAGTTGTCACTCGTTAATACAGAGAAACATTATCTAGAGCCTGCCAATTAAAACATCCTCTCCGTATGCAGAATGAAAATTGTGTCAGATTAGTCTTTCAAAATAACATAGATGGCGTCTCAACCAAATAAAAGAACAAACTGGTGCTGCTGCTATCTTGGAGTAGTTTAATAACGATGTTTCAAAGGGAAAAGTTTCAGCCCACATAACCAACCTTTTCCCGAAGCATACATCAGTGGTAATATAAAAAAAAACTCTTTGTAACAAATAAGGAAAAATTCCGTTCAAATAAGATAAAATAAAATAAATTCCTTTAAGCTACATGCATGAAAGGAAAATTGCATGATTCGGAAATAGAATAATTCAATGAGAACGTAAAGAGAAGGAAGGTAACTCAAGCAATGAAGTGAAAAGCAAGATTATTCCAAGCGCAATTATACTTTTTACGGCTTACCTCAAAGAGGGTAGTGCCACAAACATGCAAGTGTGTTAAGATTTGAAAAAGGAAAACAAACCCAAGAGTTGAGATAATAACGGCTAACATGCTGATAAGTACATCATAAGTTTTATATGCAGAAAAAAAGAATGTACGTTGTAAGCTTCTTTAGAAGCGCATTAAATTTTGTAAGATAGGACGACTGCAATTATTCTCGTCAAGTAAATAAATTAATAAGTCAAAATGTGATGTGTAGACATTTATAATAAATATAATTTATTAAAGACTCGGGGCTGGGCAAATATCATCCTTTACTTTTTTATCACGCACAGAACATCCTTCACTATATACTATTGAACTTGTCAATCTATCAGCGTAATATCCCTACGAATTTGAATGATGAACATGATGTGAGTTGATCTGAATTTGGAAAAAGTGAATTAATGAAAGATGGTAATACTTGAGAATCATTAAAGGATGCATAGTTTGGAGTTAACAAATCTACTGATTGCAATCAAATAACATTGAACGGTGGCAAATTGATGACCCATGATTATCTGGAATTCAACCAAAATACAGAGAATAGTGTTGAAGACCAGGTAGCTGAAGATGCAATGGAAAATCAATAAAGTGATATAGATGCGACATAATTGTTTCTTTTTTATGTAAGAAAGATAACCCCTTGGGAGGAAAATTGTTTTTAATAAAAAAAAATACTTCATTTCTCGTGCATAGTAGCAAAATATCTGGAGGCACTTGAGAACAACTGAAATAAATTAACTCACACATATCACTAAGAGGACATTGAAAAGAAGTCATACATATTAAATATCCTTCATTTTTCATTTTTAAATTTATCTCTCCCTTACCTGCGTATGTTGAATACGGCTTACAAGAA
Organism: Spirodela intermedia; assembly: GCA_902729315.2. Lineage (NCBI taxonomy): Eukaryota > Viridiplantae > Streptophyta > Magnoliopsida > Alismatales > Araceae > Spirodela > Spirodela intermedia. Next base: position 1,590,467 of record LR746278.1, on the reverse strand, counting down.
CCACAAAGAAAGAGGCCAAACATCGCCTAAATGTCGTGCAAAGTGCGATGGGAAGGTCGATGCATTAAGGTTATATGAATGTATATTGACTGAGAAGAAAAACATGACAATGAAATCTTTGATTTCATTGTCATGTTTTTGACCTAATTGAGATATGTGAATGTATTTGCACAAGGATGTTCAACCGCTCTACTAAACGGCAACTTAGACCACCAGAAGAATAGAGCAGCAGCAACGTCTGGGTTCTAAAAACCGGAATGTGCAGCAACAGGAACTTGAAGTCAGAAACAGCTGTCAACAATGCCTTCTGTTAGTCATTATTTCTCTGCATTCTGTTCTGGGACCCAAGGTTAAGTTGTTTGGTAGGTCAGATTCACAAAAAGCCTTACAAAATGTGACCCTAGGTGTAAGTGAACTAGAAGAAAGAAAAAGGAAATAGTTGGTATGCTTTTAATTTAGTCGGTTTGATTGGCAAAAGAATAACTAGTTTCGATCCACAGCACCAGCTGTATGTCTTTCACAGAAAAATAAGACACGCAATACTGAAAATTAAATTGCTAACTAGATGGCGGGGAATATCTTTAAGACAGTTGACACCTGACTGCAGTCCCGCAGGCTTTGCAAAATAGCTCACCTAGAAATCCCAGAATGGATAGCAGCCAGCTTAGTTCATGAAATTGCCTCAAATTTAGTATATTTATAATATATTCCATTGTAATGTCACATTTCTTCCCTGCTTTGGCAATCTTTCTGATGGCACTCAGGGGCAACTTCTGCCATCCTAACTTCAACTTGAATGAGCCTATAGAAAAAACTCTTACAGATAGCAAAACAGATTTACAAGCTTTGATCATGATACTCACATGATCCTGATAAATACTGGGATCCCAAATAACCATTGCTACAAATAACACAGGCTAATCTTCATCCCCGTAGAGATCTACAACACTTGGTATTTTGATCCTAAAATGCCTCATACCGAAGTCATATATTGTAAAAGAGAAGCATTGTGAACCGCTAACTTATGCTACATTGGGATGTCTATGTTACGAGATATTTCTCAAATTAAGATTACTCGATCCAACTACTTTAATTCGGCGAAGGCATTGACCTTCAACACATTCACACCTTCTGCTAGCCCAAAAGCGGAAACCTCTTTTCTTATCAGTTAATATTCATTTCACAGTTCAAGACATTCATTCTTTAAACATTTTAAGCTGTATGAAAAAAATCTACCAGAGTCACAGTAAGACAGCAAGACACCACACAAAGCTTGAAGATAGGAATCGATGCTAGTTGATCCTATTCAGTCGGATTCTACTGTCGACTTTACTAAGAAAATTCAGAAAACAAAATTCCAGAGTTACTCTAAAATGGGCAGAGTCAGCCAGAAATTGGTTCTCGACTCTTGAAGCACGAAGAGAGATTTAAAATCCTCCTTTCTCCACTATACATTTTAGGAATAAATGATTGATATTTGGTGCAATAGAGACTCAGCAGACCACTTCCACTGCCGCCGTTTAATATCAGAGGCCCAACCAAAAGCCACAAAGCACCACTGCCGATCTTGGATACCACAAAAGCAGTCAAAGAACGATAGACAGGAAAAAAGAGTGACACTAATAATTAAAACAACAACGGGAAGGAAAGGGTAGTGGAATAAGGAAGAGGAAATCATTACCCAATCTTGGAAAGGAGGCAATTACTTATTTTAAAAAATCACAGCAAATCAGAATCGCTAGTCCCATGAAGCAACGTAATGTACTTCATGATTTGGATCCTAGGAGAAGGATTATATACCCAAAATTGACAGCAATTTTATTTTTAATTTTTTTTAATATTAGAAACACAATTTACCCCCGTTTGTCAGTCACATGCTACAAAGAGTCCCCCCCAAACAACCGGGGCCAAATGTATTGCAGCAGGATTGCCTGTGTACTATCATTACCCTGCCAAAGTAATCCATTACGGCTTCCTTATTATTACCGACTGTAGACATATTCAAGCACACTATAATTGGACAGTAGAAGACTCTGATCGTCCCAACAAACAGGTAGACAACTGTTTATGACAACAACTGGTCGTCCCAATCAACGCAGGGGGGGGGGTTGGTTGATGTTGACCATCTGTTTCTCTCTACACAATTATAGGAGTATGACTAACAAGGTGAATTATCTGTACATAAAACAATCTATCAAGTCCTACACAATTAACAATTTATGATTACTCATAAATATTGAAGAAATGCTTAACACAATGCAATTGGATTATCTAACCGCACAGAATCATCTGTCTCATAGTTGCATAATCCAACTGAGCTCTGTTGATGCTATTGATTACAGTCGGACATTGTAGACTGATTTTACTGGCTTCTTTTATACTTTTGTTGATACCTTTCGTATTGTTTTGCAGTCTATAGACATTGTACAATTTTTACTTGCTGTTCGTTGTTTACATTAATGCTCTCATCCTACTCCAATCACTTCATTACAACTAATACGACAACTTAATGCGCGGCATTTGACTCCATTGGTTGTCATGACTACCACATTAATACTATTATTTTCTTCCTGCTGTATTCTTCTGTAATGTCCACCTACGATGACTCATATATCTTACATTTTAACATGTATTTATTATTTACTGTGCTGCACTCCCAAAAATATGTAAGGGAATATCTTTAAAACATGCATATCTCAATAATATGCGTGTGTAGTCCCCAACAAGTCAGAACACATTATAACCGCTTTTATGTCAAAGAACACTAAAAATCGCATCTTTAGTCAAGCAAGAAACATTACTATTATTTAGATAGACATGCAAATCAAAGAATTTCCCCCCCCTACACACTTATTAGCTATTGTGTATGATCCAACAAAACTAGCCTGATACAATCTTTCATAATCCTTCCCAATTCTATAGGATTCCTGTCAGACTAACACTCCCAAATAGGCACATTCAATGCAATCACAATTGCTTCCTACCAACTCTTACATTTGACCACTGACCCAACTTAATTAAGACCCTCTTTCAGATACTAGCATCGATAAAACGAGGTCTACAACACCCAGCTCATATGCACCCCTATCCAAATAATTTAGATGCTCAGCATAACTTATCTAGCAACAGACATCCTACCTATCTAAATCAAGCCGCTGGTGAGACCCATTTACAAACAATACCCTGAAATTTGGATCTTATGGGTATCTAAGACTAATACGTATGTTTGATGCTTATTTAGAGAAAACCACATCAGAAGTGAATACCGAAATTCTCACGAAGCATGATGCGAGTGAAATTTTTTCACTAAAGAATACGTCTGTAAAAAGAAGAGGGGCTTGACGAATCCGTCCTTTATGGTCCCCCCAAGACATCTCGCAGATGAAGCACGAGAGATGAAAGTTTCTAAAAAAAAAGAGACTTCGATTTTTCCTCTTGCAGGATGTTTGAACAGGATTAGGATGTTTGCGTTTTTACGGAGACAGTGTTCCTTTGACGGATACCTTTGGCATTTAAGATGTGGATCAAAGAACAAAACTTACTCCAATACCAAATAAAATTTCGCCTCGAAGGTGACTTTTGTGATCTGTTACATAAGTTTAGAAAGAGCCCATTGTCGAATGTTATGGACAACGCAGACTTATTCAATGTCACTTGAAGTGTAGGCTATCTGAAAAATATTCTATTAATAATTTTGTCGAATCCGAATAGTCCACAGAGAGAACTGTAATATGTGATCCTCAGAATAGAAACCAATTGGAATGCCAGAAACCCCGCAGCGTAAGAACAACCCAAGAAAAGTCACCTCTTGATAGGCAGCAACCTTAGCCTCTTGAAGACGCCGAATGCAATTTTCCTGCGCATCAGGCTCAGGCTTAGGGTTGAGGTGTGGCGATTCCGCCAACTTGCTAGTGGCATCATCCTCCTCCTCACAGAGCTGCAGGAGGCGACGGATATCCGAGGAAAGATCCGAAGAGACATGACTCGCTCCCTATGCAAACCAGCCACCGGATACCATAACAGAGTAAATGGGACTCAGATCTAACCCGTGACAAAAAGGAACAAAAATATGAAATAGAGTGGTGTGATGAAGAGAGTAGACTACAATCAAGGAAGAAGCAGGAGACGCCTCATTGAGCTCGGCCTTCCACTCACGGAGCATCTGGTTCACCTGCTCCTCCAGGATAGCCACATCACTCGAGCGGCTTTCCTTCCGGGCAAACTGAAGGTCATTAAACATGCCTTGGAGATCATCCACACGGTTCTTCGCCTTATCTTTAAAAAGTTGGTGGGAGGCCGACTTGCAGCCAGTCCTCGAGCCCTTCCCCATCTCTTTCTCCGCGTTCCCCCTTCCGACAGCCAAGCAATAGCCAACCGCAGTTCAGAGCCAATTTGCGCAATTGCCTACCCTCCCCGTAGCGCCGTCCTACAGTAAATGGAGAGAATCGAGGGATCATAATAAGACGACCCTACCAAAAACGAGCACCAGTAACATAAAAACATCAGAAAATCAAAGACCTGGCGGAAGTCGAAAGCGGAGGCGACAATTTCGTACCTTGCGATCGTTTGAGGGCTTCCTGTGTGGTTAGAGCCCGATTGGAGAGTGGGAATCACGGAGTCTGAGAGAGGAAACGAAGGCACCTTACGTCTCTCTCTCTCTCTTTTCTCACTCCCTCTCTTTCTTTCTTTCTTTCTGAGGAGAGCTAGAGAAGGAAGGAAGCGAAGACACCTGCCCTCTCTCTCTCTCTCTCTCTCTCTATCTCTATCTCATATCATTCGTCCACCTCCATGGCGAGAACCGGGAAAAAGGCAGTCATGAAGAGGACGGACGCGGCAAAAGCGAAAAGCATTTATGCCATAGGTGATTTTCACAAATTACCATCACGTATTACCCTTATTTACGTCTGTGCCACTTCAGCAGTTGCCGCTCTAACCGGGGGACTCGGTGTCGGACAGAGTCATACTCCGAGTTCGTCCAAACCGCCCACTTTCCGAGTCCCCGTCCCGAGTCACTCTCCGAGTTTCTCCGATCCGCCGGTCACGTCACCGTCCGAGCCAACTTCCCGGGCCAGCTTATCCAAATCGAATCTGGGGGTAAGCGCTTTTGACCGTCGCCGGGGTTCCCGACCAACTAGCATAAAGCGTCCAAAAAAAGTCGGCCCAGGAAAGGAATCTATCAGCCTATTACAAACATGGGCCTTCAGCCAGCCCAAAACCATACTTCAGCCCAAAGTAGCCCAAATATAACTCGACTCTGGACTCGGCCGGGTCGTTGACTCGCTTCCGTATTCACTCAGCAAGAAGCCCGCAGGGGACTGTATAGCTCGAGGTCGACGGAGGAAGGAGGGCTTGTGGACGGGAAAGGAGACACATCGGCGGCAGTGGTGCTGCTCCCTCCTCCACGGCATCGCTCTCCATGGATGGTCAGTTCGAAGACTCTAGGAGCAGCGACCGCTAGGGTTCTAGACGTCGACGGCAAATCGTTGCTCGAGGAGGCAGAGCCCGAAAGTAATACGCCCTGGAGAGGGAATGCCGGGGAATTTGCGGAGGTTTCTTGCGGTGTCCGCGGCGGGATGGTGCCCGGCGGGCGGCAGGTCCTTCGTTACGAGCTGCCGGGCGGTGGTGTTGGAGCGGTTCGGTGGACCGGAGGTCCTGGAGCTTCGACCGGGGGTCGGTGTTCCCGATCTGAAGCCTGGGGAGGTGCTCGTCCGCACCCGCGCCGTCTCCGTCAATCCTCTGGACTTGCGAGTGAGGGATTTTTTTTTTCTTTTTCTGAGTAACTGGCCTGTGTTCCTGTTCCCCCGGCTTATCTTTAATGAGTAATTACGAGCATGGCTGAAACACGGCACGTCAACCTAAAGTATTGTCTCTCTTGATAACGTATTCAGATGCGAGCTGGTTATGGACGTTCAATATTTGAACCTCTTCTACCATTGATTCTTGGTCGTGACATAAGTGGCGAAGTCGCAGCAGTGGGATCATCAGTGACATCACTAACTGCTGGTCAGGAAGTCTTCGGGGCGTTGCATCCGACTGCTATAAGGGGTACCTACACTGATTATGCCATTCTCGCTGAGGAGGAGCTTACCTTGAAACCGCCTTCCCTGACCCATGAGGTAGCATTGCCTGTTTGGTGCTTTTCCCATTTCAGCCAGTTAGTGGCCATGCTTAAACTTTCAGTTTTATCATGCCCCATGTTGACTTTAAGGTGACATCTGTACTCTGAGTTCCCGATTCCATGCCTTTATCTTGGCTGTGAGAATAATAGAGATAGTATCCCCGACATATCCTTCATCCAACTCTCTATAACATTTGGTGGAGGCTTAAATTGGGAACCATACCGATCCAGATTAATTGACCAAAACTATCTCTTTCTTTCTTCACTGTGTCTATCTAAGCCACATTTTTGTCTATGGTTGAATCCACTTTAATTCCACTTAATTTGGATGTGATATGCGATTTTTTTTGTTTTATCTACGTACATCACAGGAAAATGGATGAATTATGGATCCTTTTTTATTTGCGTTTTCTTTATTTACGCAAGAAGGAAAGCTAATGCAAATTTCAACTTGTTAGACATCTGTTGATCGCCTTGGCTAACTTTCTGTCCACACATACTTCCTTTTTTAAGCTGGATGAAAGTTTCTTCTCGTCTACTGTTCTTTCTACTGTTCTTTCACCTTGACGTGTACTAAAATAAAATAAAATTATGATGGGGCTTTACAGATTAGAGAGCCCAGGTTTTTTTTTCTCCTAGGAACACATCAAAAGAAAAGTTCGTAATATTCTTTCTGTAAGGTGGTTCCATCACATTTCGCTCATAAGACAAAAACTGAATTTACTATCTCACCCATGGATCCTTGCCACTATACTTATGTCAGATCCGAAGAGTAGAAAATTAAATACAGACTTCACTGCAAATCCGCATAGTTGAAATTAAGGAAGATTCACGATCAGCTGAGACTTGGGGTCACTGTTGAGGTTTTCAGTCTAGTGCGATGTATACCTAATTTCTGTTATTTATTTCCTTCATTGGCTGAGAGTCAGGAATTTTGTACATCTGAGCCAACACTTTTAGATGGTATGAACTACAACAAAAAATATTTCTTATACAGTGATGATTGGCTTACCTTGTAATCATTTTCTTGGCTTCCTAATCTGGTATTGGTATCATGAACATCTTTTAAATGATTAATTCAGTGGACCGTCTGATGCCACTTATATGCAAACTTATCATCACCTATCAAAAATTGTCAATTATTTGCTTGTTTGCCATATTTTATAAATACACTGAAAATCGTGGAATATTTGATTTTTAGTATTTTTATATAAAACTATGTGGTAATTTTCTTGGCCCTTTCTTCTTCTTTCATAGAATTAAAGAAATATTCCTGGTTTTGTAGGAGGCAAGTGCAATCCCTTTTGCTGCATTGACAGCATGGCGGGCCTTAGGCACTGCCCGAATCAATGAAGGGTATGCCTTCCTAGCTTTTTGACTCCTGTTGTTTAGTAATTCCCAAATGGAGTCCAAATACCAATACTTACGATTTCATTTTAGTTCTTTCACTCCTTTTGTATGCATAGGTCCTGTTCAAAATGAATATCTTTTAATTTATAAGCAAATCGACCTTCCCATTTGCAAAAGAATGCTGAATTCAGTCATTGTAGTGATGTGAAGTATTTCCATGTTGAGAAGTTAAACGGCAGTAAAAAGAATAGTGGAAAGTATTAGAAGATAGTGCATTCCTGGGTAATAGTAGTTATATAGAAGTCACGTTTTGTTTTTCCTTTTTTGAGTATCCAGTTGGTATGGTTTCTACTTACCAGTCAAGAGCCTACGAAAGTTGGAATTCATACATTGGCTATGGATTCCTTTGCAGACCCTTTCATGGAGCTCCTTTGGAAATGTAACTAGAGCAAAGAATCCAAGATGGTTCTTCTTTACAAGGGAGAGTATTTGTAATTTAATAACGAGGAGTTTCACAAATTGCTGTGTAGATGGAGATATTAAAATTGGATTAAGGTTTGAGGAGGCATTGGTTCAGAGCTGATTTGTCCATGCTGGTATAATAGATATATGGACAAGATTTGAGCAAGCTGACTATACGCTAAGATGGCCTTGAGCAGTTTCTCTCAGACTAACAGAGAGTCGTCAATTATTTTGTGTTGAACACATTTTCATGATACACTTTTTCTACTGAGACTAACCTGGGAAAATGAGAAAAAAAGCAGATTATGCATGAAATAGGATTTGAAAATTATAAAGGACTTAACAAACATGCATCCAGATTCTCACAATCATTAACTCTCCAATATCGCAATTCACTTCGTCAACAATTTCAAAGGTTCATGTTGTCTTGCGTGGGCTCTTCTCTTGAAATCTCTTTTATGTCAACAGAATAAATAAGATTATCTACTTATAAATAAAGGGTGAAAGTGGTGTTTGAAAACAATTCATTATTTGCAATTTTTGACGAGTGCCTTAGTGTGGATAAATTGCCAAAGATGGTGTAAATTGTCCCGTCGGTCTTATGAGGCACCTTCTAATGAACATTATTAATTGTAATATCTTGTTCTGTCTCTTTTCCTATCCGAGTTGAGCAGGATTGATTAGGAGGATCAGCCTTTTGTTTTCACTTGTGTGATGTATTTATTAGATTAGACATGATTGGCGGTCAGTCGCTGTTGGACTCCATTTATGTAGTGTTATAGAAAGTTTCTATACTTCACACAGATAAATTGAGTGCATGTTACACAGATAAAACATGCTTGGCCAAAGCTGTTGGACTCCATAACCGTATAATTCACCCTTTCCGTAATGCAAAAAATACGGTTATTTCTAATACTGTGCATGTTACAAAGATATAATTCTAGGAAAAAGAAAGTGGGGAGGGGCTTTGCCATGCTCTCAACCAATTAGGTTTTTCCAGTTTTCATTACGTTAGGTTTTCTGGCCCCAAGACTTTTGAGGTTAGCCCTAGCCCAGCACAGGAGTGACAGTGATCCATGAAGCTTGGCTCAAGCTTGGCCTCAACTGTCCCAACAGTGTTGCTCTAGTCACTGGGCCAGGTGTTTGGCATGGCAGGCCTTAAGCGTTATCGGATGTGAAGAAGAAGAATTGAATGATATGATGTGGGGACGTGAGCCCATAGTCAAGGATTAGGTGAAGGGTTGAAGTCGCTGGTTTGGAAGAGTTGTTGAATTGATAGTTGAAGATACGGATGAAATATCCAAGTGGAAAAAAAGGGGAGTGACCAATGTCAGAAAGAGCAGAGGATATTTGGAATGAGGCCACGTAGGGATATCCTGGGGTGATTGCTGCATATGATGCAGCTGTGGAAAATCGACTCATGCATGGCATTGTGAGAGAAAAGGAAAAAGGGAAGTTCCATTCAGAGCTATCTGCATTTGAAAAAGAATGGCTATTCACTTGCCCAGATTATATATGGGGTGGCAGAATTGCAACAAAACTAAATAGGAAGTTCTTTCCTGTCAGTTGCTCCATATATGAGAGCTTTAGAAAAAAAAGAATATTTATTGTTGTCTGATGAAATTTATTTCTCGAACAAAAAGCCTCCTGGTTTGATTTATTTAAAGTGGATTTAAATTTCCATGCTACAATTGCATAACGAGGGTCCAAGTGATTCCACTGTTTTCATCCCTCGTATTCTGACTTCCAACACGGCATGTGCAGACAAAGGTTGCTGGTTCTGGGCGGAGGTGGTGCGGTTGGGCTGTCTGCAATTCAGATCTCAGTAGACATGGGATGTAACGTCGTAGCTGCCTGTGGAAGTCGGAGCTTTGAACGTGTTCTATCTGCTGGAGCTGAGAAAGTCATTGATTATACCGCCGAGGTAATGACGTCGAAGCCATCGATTACACTTCCAAAGCCGTTCACCACATCTAAGATCTGAGTTTGTGCGCAGGATATCGAATCGGCAATCAAGGGAGATTTTGATGCGGTTCTGGATACCATCGGGAGGCCAGAAACTGAGAGAATAGGAGTTAACCTCCTAAAGAGAGGTGGCCATTACATGACGCTACAGGTAGTCCCGAAGGGAAGCTTTTTCAGCCCTCCAAGAAATGCCTTCCCCTACTCACTAACAATGTCGTCCCATTTTGCAGGGGGAAGCGGCGTCGCTAGCAGATAGATATGGATTGGGCGTCGGCCTCCCCACCGCTACGGCCATCTTGTTGAAGAAACAACTTCGCTACCGTTTCTCTCACGGAATAGGTCAAGGCAGCTAATAATGATCAGCCTCCATTGCTGGTGGGTGTCTCTATCTTCTCTCACTCTTGCTACTGCGCCATTTTCAGGGTACTGGTGGACGTACATGAGGGCCGACCCAGAAGGTCTCCAGGAGATCTGCCGGCTGGCGGAGGCCCGGAAGCTGAAGGTTCCCGTGGACAGGACCTTCCCCATCACCCACACGAGGGAGGCTCACGAGGCGAAGGAGAAGAGGCTCGTCCCCGGGAAGGTGGTTCTCACGGTGGACTAAACTCCTCCACCTGGATCATCTTGTCCATGGCGGGGCTGTACAGAGCCCGCGGTCAATAAAACGGCCCCAGATGGCCCATTGATCCCGGATATTAATCTTTTCTGGCTCCATGTTCGTAGGCTGTGTGGACCACCGGGAGAGTACCAGCTGGAAAGCCTCTCCTTCCATGTGAGTGCCCCGCCCGGCCGGGCTCATCCCCGTGCCTCAATCTAATGGCCAGCCGCACCACACCAGCTGGAAAATGGATGACGTAGAGAGAGAGAGAGAGAGAGAGAGAGAGAGAGAGAAATGACTCACTATGATAATACGAGAAGAGGACAGAGTCTGTGCAAGAAAGGGAGAGGGAACTGAAGAACATGGAAATGCCCAAGCGACATACAGGGAAATGAATGAAGGTGGCACTAACTCCCCTGTAACAGGGGGGGCAGCTCACAACAGGAAGCCCGTGGTGAAGAGGAGAGCGGCCGCCATTATGATTCCCCCCAATGCGGTGGTGGGCGCCCGCAGGGCGGCGGCGGGGCTCTTCTCCGGCGCGACCTCCGCGCCATCGGCGGAGGAGTTGGACGGCGCGCTGGCGGCCTTGGTCGGCGGCGGAGGGGGCGACGGGTGCATCGTGCGCCTTACGCCGAAGAGGTCGGACGGTAGCAGAACGGACTCGATGGAGTACACAGCGAGAGGGAAGATCTTGTAGAGGGCGTTGTTGATTGGGGTCGTGTTGACTCCGGTGGAGATGTTCGCCTGCTGCGGCCCGGTGGACGTGATGTTGAGCGTGAAGACGCCGTTGTTGCCGGTAGCCTGCGTGCTGATGGGGTTGCTGGCGGTCTGGAAGATGTCGAAGGTGTAGTACCGTGGTAGGACGTGGTAGAGCACCAGCGCCACCTGCTCCTGCTCCGTCAGTTTGTTGAGCGTCCCCGCCTTGAGGCCATTGAAGGCGTTGTCGGTGGGGGCGAAAACGGTGAACCCGTCGTAGGAGTTGTTCAGCTGGCTCTCGAGCTGTTTCCCGATCTGGGTCTCCTTCAGCAGACGGAGCAGCGTCGTGTACTGGCTCCCCTTCTCCAGGATCCCCGTCAAACTGACCACCTCTGGCGCCGGTGCCGGCGCTACCGGGTCCGTCGCGCCGCGCGCGGCGCCCGCTACTAGCGCCACCATGCAGATCAAGACGGGGAGCAGAGAAGAGGCCATCGTCGCAGGGAGGAGATCAGAGGTGCTGGGGAGAACAGCCCCGAGGGGTGTGTGATTATATACACGCACACACACACACACAGATAACAGAGCGATTGAGCTGGAGAGGCCGAACCCACATCCATTAGCTTAGCAAACAAATCGCATAACCATACCAAATATTAGATTTAATGATTGTTAATCGAGGCCAGAAGGATCCCCTCATTGATGGAGGGGTGACGGGAGGGCGGTGTCGGTGCGATCCACGTAAGGTGAGAGGTGCTGCACGCGGTAGGAGACCTGTCACAGGCGGTGGCGCCACCAAGTGGGTTGGCCCACCGGGGGGTCCTCCGGGCGGCGCCGCGTCTCTCCGGCTGATGAATGAGGACATGCAGAGGGCCGCCGCCGTCTCCTCCGCGCTCGCTGGTTCTGCGCTGGCATCTTGGTGCGTGGTCGCACTCGGCTACCACGCCAGTGGGAAGTCGCCGTCGGAGCGTGAGAATTTTCCTGCGGGGGCTTCGTAAAATTCTCGTTGTCCATTGACCCAATCGAGATTGTCCCCCAGATTTCAAACCCCTCGTGGATTTGCGCTCGTAGTCTTGTACTTCTATCGTCAAATGGGCCTGACAAGTTGACTTTTTTGATCGATCTAATGAGGTAGGAGAATCTCGCAACCCAGCACAAACATGCACTGCTGGGGCTCTCTCTCTCTCTCACTCCTCTGCCAACTGGACCGTTGGCCCTCTCTCTCTCTCTCTCTCTCTCTCTCTCTCTCTACCTACTCAATTATCATGTTAGAGGGAGGGGGGACCACGTGAGGGGAATGGGTCTTCCGGGTTTTTTGTGGTTAGGTCGCGTGAGGAACAGGCTGGCCCATTTTGGTCACATTGGTCACATTAGTTTCTGGTTTCCATGCTTGTTGGGTGATCGGCGAAGTGTCTGGTGTGTGAATATGGGCTGGAAGTGTTGGGGTTGGCCCATGTCGGATGGGTATTTGTGGGCCGTCCTTCCGACGATAACCTGAATGGACGATGGGAAATGGAATAACGAGGCCCCTTCTTGGTTGCCATGGTGGTTTCTTGCGCCACCCGGTGCTTTGGCGCCATGGCGGCAATGTTGCGAACTTCCCCAGAGGCCCACGCCAGGTTCGTCCCGTCTCTGCTAACCGGTTTTCGCACTTCCAGGCGCGCCCTCGCCACTTCAGTGGCTCGCGTTTCCCTTTCCGTTTCTTCCTCTGCTCACGCTGAGGTTGTCGAGACCGCTGCCGTGGAGGGGAAGTCCGCGCGATGGAAGCCCACATGCCTATACCACACACAGGGGAAGTGTACTCTGGTATGCTATCCGCAAAATGCAGCCGCGAGGCGATGCATTCCTCTTTCCCGACACCCTGTTCCGTCTGAGTGTTTTTGATATGCAGCCCACATGTCTGTTTATATGTCTCTTGAAAAGAATCTTTGCCTCTCTGATATAGTTTCCGCATTTACTATTTTTGGTCCACTGGCAGCCCTCGTGATTTACACGTTTGCATGCAACGTTTTATCGACTCGTCTTACTAATGGATCTACTTTTGTAATATGCTCGAAGGGTTGTGTGGCTCCTAAGATTTAGGCCTTGCAGGGGGGTATCCTATGTTTGGTTTGAAAGAAAAATCCAAATTCGTGAAATTGATATGCCAACTCTTCAATTATTCGCAAAAAATTAGGACTATTTTTATTTTTAGTAAAGTATTGATTTGAGCAAGCTCAAAAACCATTGCAATCATCCACAAAACACGGATAATATCCATAGCTAGAATTTTCGCCATTTAAAGAATGAAATCTTTTTATTGCATTGAACTTGCCATGTTTTCTCAAAAACGAATATTTTGAATCGTTTTCATGTAGCACTGTTTTCACGATTGACCTTGGAGAGGTGGTTTTTTCTCTTACGTAGCTTTATTGTGCAATATATTGCTTCTTCTCAGATAATTTATTCTTAACTGGGTTTTCTTTTGTCTATATTCATATATTTGTCTATGCTCAGACATGGCTTGTGTAATCTGAATTATTCTGTATAATGCATGAGTACACACCTATTTTCATTCGATGATTTCGTTTTAAACCATCTATATTGATGGTGAAAAATATCTCGATTTCCTTTCTTGAGAAAAATTCTGACTATGTGGGGTTGGATCACCCCTAAAATGGCTTCTTGCTATTGGAGTTTCTATTGCTTTAAAACTTTTATTCGCACCCGCTATTGATTAAACCTATGTCTTGTGAGTATATTCAAAATTCAGCGGTTGGAACCGATTTCATTTTTAAACTTTTATTATTAGCAAGGTATTGCTAAGAAAATATTGTGGACAAATGACGTAACCAAGCACACAGACTCAAGCATATGTGAGATATATGACCATATCAATCCTCTCGTCCAACAGTTGGTTTAGCTTGGCGTTGGACTTGTCCTCAATGAATTCTACATGTACCTTAAAAATAGGCAGGTAACAAGTACTTGAGAAAATGTTTTGAGATTGGATCTTAGGTCAAGATAAAATGGGTTGATCTATGAAGACTTATTCTTCTGGTTATTTAATATATTATTCTAGAAGGATTGGGTTTTGGAGGGTTGTTTCTGGACATTGCTTGGAGTCATATCTTAATTCGCCAATCCAAATATTTATCAAACCAATTCTCTAACATGGGCTTGATGAACTTAATCTGAGACGCATACTGATAAATGCTCAGCAAGTTGTTATCACTTGAAATAATGCATATGCTTTCAATGATAATGTTTTTTTCGTTATACTTAGTCAATATTCCTTTCAAATGCAGATGAATGATCCTTTACATCTTGAGAAGTTCAATCACGATTTTTCAGTGAATCTTCAAGTCAACAATTCATTCAGGGATATATGTTCTCAAGACTTTGATTATTTTGTGATCCTTGATCTGGAGGGAAAGGTTGAAATCCTTGAGTTTCCTGTCGTGGTTATTGATGCCAGGACTGCCAACTTCATGGATGCATTTCACAGGTGGTCTTGAAGAATCTCATACCCTCGTGCTTACCTTAATTTTTTTTTTTCTTCTTGTTTTTTTGTGAAAATTTTGGGACAAAAAACCGGTAAAAGTTGCTAAAAAATAAAAGGTATTGATACATGGTCACACAAAACTGAAATAACTTTTGAGTTTCATCTCAGAAACTTCAAACAAAGCAAAATAAAGCAGGGAATGTATGAGTCGCGAATTTAGAGAAACTGATCCACTGCGTAGAATCAAAATCTAAGGCTCTACCTGAGATATAGGTCATTGCACGTCAGATACAGCCACGATATGCACCATTGGCATGTGCGGCCATGCAAACGACTAAGTTCCAGCCAATTCATGATATTATTTGGACCATGGAAAGACTTGATCACACATTGAGCCAAAAGATACTGTTGTCAATCGAGCAATCAACATACTTGGGAAACATTGTATCTGAACAAAAGTTTTTATGATCACAAACTCTGATTGCCACTTGTCATGAAGAAACACTGCATCCAGTTAGTGGTAACACCCGTTTTGTCAATCTTTTTCAATCTCTGAATTTCTCAGAATCCCTTTCTTTGCATTGTAATAACTCCAAAGAATAGTTTTTAGGATCTGCTTCTCTTGGCAGATAATGCCAGGGAATTGAGCGGTCCCTTGCTTTTCTAAAATCAATACCCTCACCAAGCATTCTAATTCTATATATAAGTTTTTGGCATTCTCACATCAATCAACAAGATTAGGACTCATTCCTGCTGAGGCTTTGACAGTTCAAAGAACATCTGTCTGAGGGCCCTCAGAAAAGGATTTATTCCCTGCTTGCTGGACAGATGTTGACACCCAGACCTCTTTAAGACTGAGCCCACTTTCTCACATGAAAGTGCCTATTAAGGTATAAAGTAACAAGCTAATTGGTCTTTTGGTGACAACTATGATACCTGTTACAAGATACAACAGAAGCAGGAAAGGGAAAACTGACTTAGCCCTTCTCAGGGCAGTACGTCAGTATTTATATTGGCGTCTAATAAACCTTTGTGGTATTACAGAAAGGTCTAATAACAGAAACGCGAAAAAGGAAATGCAACTAAAAATAGGACAGAAAGGAAAATAGAAGGAAAGTCTAATATAGAAAAACTTGTTCTGTGTAACACTCCTCAAGTCAGTGCGTGGATATCATTTATGCCCAGCTTGCTCCTTTGTTTCTAGAACTCTGTAGTAGAAATGCCCCTAGTTAATATATCAGCCAACTGATTTGTAGATGAGACATACTCTATGCAAAACGTCCTTGATTCAAGTTTCTCTTTAAGAAAATGTTTGTCTACTTCAATTAATTTGGTCTTGTTATGCTGAACAAGATCATGTGCAATATTTATTACGGACTGATTGTCACAGAACAAGGTAATCGAACCTTCCATGGGTATTTGTAAGTCATTTAGTATATTTTTTATCCAAATGTCTTGACAAATCCCAAGGGTCATAGCCCTAAATTCTACTTTAGCACTTGATTGAGCCACAACTCTCTATTTTTGGCTTCACCAAGTCACCAAATTTCCTCCAATGAGACAACAATACTCAGTAGTAGAGCGCCTATCATCAATTGAACCAGCATAATCAGCATCGGTATAGATGCCTACTGTAAGAGAATCTCCCCTTTTAAATAGGATTCCCATGTCAATTCTTCATTTAAGATAGGCTAGGACTCGTTGAGCAGCTTGATGATGCACCTCCTTAAGGTCATGCATATATTGGCTTAGCACTCCAACTGAGTAAACGATATCCAGTCTAGTATGGATAGATAGATTAATTTTCCCACTAGTCATTGATAAGACCCCTTATCTACTTGATCTCTTTCCTTTGAAGCCCAATACAATGCTTTGCTTCAATTGGGTACATGTTGGTTTACAATTACTCATGCCTGTATATTTGAGTAAATTTGTAATATACTTTCTTTGAGATAGGAATAAATTTCCACGAGAGTTAGGCTACCTCAATTCTCAAGTAGTATTTTAAAGACAATTGTCAGTTGTTTTTAAAGAGAAGTGATTTCTTGCATATTGTCTCTTGTGACAGTCATGTTATTGACATATACTAGTAAGATCATCATTTTTTCTCAACTAGATCGCTTATGAAATAAGGTATGATCTCCATTGGCTTGCTTGAACGCCAAAGCTCTCATTGTTTTGGTTAAGCAGCCAAATCAGGCATACTTTCAGAGTATCATTTGGGTCTTTGTACCCTGGTGGAAGCTCCATATATATTTCTTCTGAGATTTCTCCATGTAAGAATGCATTTTTCACATCAAATTGTAATAAGGACCATCCATAATGCACATCCAAGGATATTAATATCCGAACTGTTCCCATCTTTGCAACTGAAGCAAAGGTCTCCAAGTAATCAATATCATAACATTGGGTGAAGCTTTTTGCCATCAGTCGGGCTTTAAAGTGCTCAACAATCCCATCAGATTTATACTTAATAATGTATACCCATCTGCAACCCATGGTTTTCTTCCCTTTAGGAAGTAGCACGAGTTCTCAAGTTTGATTCTTTTGTAGAGCCAACATCTCCTCATCTATTGATTTTTTCCATAGAAGGCTTCTTAAAGCTTCGTTAGTGTTTTGAGGAGTATCGTGTTTATCAATAGCTGACAAAAATGACTTATATTGTGATGATAGGTGATGATAAGATACATTATTGCAACATGAATATACCTATTTCTTTGTACATTCTCTAATTCCTTTGTGAAGAGCAATAGGACAGATTTCATCTCCTTGAGTAATAAGAAGGTTATGTTGATCAATCGGTGAATTATCACATTTAATAATAGAATCATGGGCATCTGCTGTGTCAGGCAGATCCTAATGGGTATCTACTGCGTCAAGTTGTTCATGGGCATCTGTTGTGTTAGGTAGATCTTGTTCATGGGTATCTCTGATTATCTTTGGCTTTCTTTGATAATAACTTCGACCAAATCAATTTGGTGGAGGTGGAGGTGCTGAAAAATTTATTGGTATCATTTCAGGAGCTTCATTCTCCTTGAGAATTTCAATGTGTAAATCGTGCTTTTCTAGCATAGGAATATCACAACTAGATACTTGAGTTGTTGTATGCCGGAAATACATGTTACTTTCATCGAATGTGACATTAATTCTCACAATAATTTTTGATATCTTGGGTCATAAAATTTATATCCTTTTTGTGTATTGAAATAGCCCACAAAGGTTGCCTTTACAGCTCTAGGGGCAAATTTAGACAGTCCATTTTGAGATTGATGGATGTATGCAATACTCCCAAATATTCGAAGAGGTAAATCTGGTCCATATTACACAGTCGGATAATGACCTTGCAATAAGACTTTGGGAGTCTTAAATATTAATGCTTTTGATGAGAGATGATTAACAAGATGAGTGGCTGTTAGTACTACCTCACTCCATACGTACTTCAACACTTGGGCTTTAAACATGACAACCCTTGTTATTTCCAATAGTTGGCCAATCTTTCTTTCAGTTACCTCATTTTGATGGGGTCTATAAGGGCAAGAGGATTTATGAACAATGTCCTACTTAGCAAAGAAAATGGAGACAATAGAATTGAAAAAATCGTCAACATTGTCTAATCAAAATTTCTTAGGAGTTATATTGAACTGATTTTGAATTAGCTTGATAAACCTCTGAATGACACTATGGCTTCTGATTTTATTTTCATTAGGTAAATTCATGTGAACCTAGTATAGTCATCTACAAAGATGATAAACCATCTAAAGTCCCTAAGACCACTAGATGAAGAAGGACCTCATATCATAATGTATTCTGTAGAAAAAGGATTTACTTTTATTTCCAGTAGAGGGAAATGAAATTCGTCGCTGCTTAGCCATTTGACAGGGTTCACACATGAAAGTAGATTCACCAATTGCATGACATAGTTTTGGAAACAAGTATGGAAGTACTTTTATGGACGGATGTCTTAAACGACTATGTAACAACAACAATTTGTTCAAGGGAGAAGTAGAAGCAAAAGTAGAAATGTGTAGTAGAATCCATCTGTGCTCTAACATGCCCAATCCTCCTGCCTGAGGTCTTGTCATAAAAGAAATAGAAATCGTCATCAAATAATATCAGACAATTCAAGTTTTTACCCAATTTTCTCAATGACAATAGATGTGCATTCAACCTTGGAACATGAAGAACATATCTTAATGACCCTAATTTCTCAAGATGAATTGATCCAATACTAGCTACAGGTAACAAACTTCCACTTACAGTAATAATCTTTCGATTATTGGTACATACCTCATATGTTATGAATAGTGATGCATATGGTGTCATATGGTCAGTAGCTCCAAAATCAATGATCCATGACACTTTTTGAGGTGAAGGTGAAGGTGAAGGTGATGGAAAATATTTAGGGAAATATTTACTAGCATGTGCAAGAGAAGTGGAGTTGATCATGCTCCTTAGCTATTCAATTTCTTCTCTGAGTTTTTCAATTTCTAAAGGCTCAGAAGAAGTTGATCCGTCTTGACTAACTCCTCCGTAAATCATGGGCTCAACACCATCTTCATTTTGAGCATTAGCCAAATGCAACTTACCATAATTCGGTGGTTTGCCATGGACCTTCCAGCATGTCTTCCTAGTGTGACGATTTTTCCGACAATAAGTATAAAATAGGTGTGCCTTCGGATCAGTCTTAGGATCTCCTTTGATGAATGGTACTTCACTATCCCCCTTTTTTAATACATAGGTATCTTTACCCTTGAGAGTGTTGAATGCAACATTTTCTATCTTTAAATTATTTCTCAAATTTATAGTATTTTCTTCTTGTCTGGTTAATGCAATTGCCTCTTCAATATCTGGTATTACTTCTCAAGCAAGGATCTGATTTACTAGTCTCATATTCTAGATTTAGCCCCATCAGAAATTTATACAACCTATCTTTTATGACATAATTTCGTTCTTGAGTATCAAGATTATTGATTGGTCTGTAGTGGTCGATTTCTCTCCAGATAGATTCCAATTCGCAAGAATATTCTAGAACAGTCAATGTTCCTTGTACCAAAGTCAGAGATTTCTGTACCAATCTATAAATTTGGGATTTGTCATGTTTAGTAGAGTGAACACGACGAACATTGTCTCATAATTTCTTCACAGATTTAAAAAAAAAATCTCACTTATCTTTAGTGAAATATTGTCTAGCATCTAATACTGAATCAATGTTTCTTCTTCTTTCCACTGATAATATCCTGAGTTGTCAATACTTGGCGAGGATTGTGTTAGGTGACAATCCAGATTCCTCATGTAGAATAAGTTCCACATATGATGTCCATTGGAACAAATTGATTCTGTCAAATCAGAATCTCTCAGCAATTTTAAGTAGATCTGAACATATCTTAATTACTTCAAATGAATGTCTTGGACCAGAGGAGGAAGATTCACTAACCTTTGTCTCCATGTTCTTCAGCCATGCCCAGATAGCCAAAAAAAAAGTCTCAAACAGAGATTCCCTGATGTGGTTTAAATTACAGTTTTTGTTCAAGAAACGGAGGATAACCACCACTGTCAAGAAACGACAATGGTGTATTTGCAGA
Organism: Spirodela intermedia; assembly: GCA_902729315.2. Classification (NCBI taxonomy): domain Eukaryota; kingdom Viridiplantae; phylum Streptophyta; class Magnoliopsida; order Alismatales; family Araceae; genus Spirodela; species Spirodela intermedia. The sequence continues at coordinate 1,570,215 of LR746278.1, read as the reverse complement.
CGTCCGCCACCGTCAGGAAATGACAACAATGTATTCGTAGACGTCCTGCCACTGTCAAGAATCGACAATGGTGTATCTGTAGATGTTCCCCACCGTCAAGAAACGACGATGGTGTAGTGACTCTCCAAGGAATCCACTGGTCTGCTTACAACCAAGAAACCTCATGATTTCAGGTACTTCAGGTAGGAAGAAGATCACCAAGCGACACTCCCTACAGCGTGGAGTCATCATCGCCACCAAGGTTGGTTGATCTTCCATTGGCAGTCTTCACGCAGGATTAGAGAGAAAGCTCTGATATCATGTTACGAGATATAGCGGAATCAGGAAAGGGAAAATTGACTTAGCCCTTCTCAGGGCAGTACACCAGTATTTATATTGGCATCTAATAAACCTTTCTGGTATTACAGAAAGGTCTAATAGCAGAAACACGAAAAAGAAAATACATCTAATAATAAGACAGAAAGGAAAATAGAAGGAAAGCCTAATATAGAAAAACTTGTTCTGTGTAATAATACCAAATATTCAAGGGAATCTTGATAAAACCAGGCTATCTTTAACAATAACTTTTTCTCATAATTCGTAAAGTATTGGCTAGGCATGCAGCTATCCAAGCAAATAAAGATGTGTTCACATCTTTTCTTGGCGAGGAGCTCATGTTCATTGCATTCATGCAGTAATGTTATTTTCAGATTATAATTAATATTTCATTTTTATTTTTTTTATCATTATACCACTTACAAAATTATATGGCTTTCATTTTCGTGATATTAGTACCTCATGCATAGCTATGTATATTTGTATATCTTATCTTATTTTTCATTATTTATTTATTTATTTTATTCCAAATTTTTTCCATTGGTAAGAAAGGCCTTGCCAAATTTTCGTTTCTTCAACTTCTCATCTAAGCGGCAGTTGTACACTGGCTTACTCTCCACTATTTCCTTAAAAAACTCGTTTTTTCTTTATAGACATGATGTATCTTTTCAGATATGTGGGAAAAAGTGCTCTGCACTTTACAAGGAGAACAAGATACCTTTACCATTGCATCACATAATTTGGCAAGATGCGAAATGAGCAGACTGTACTGACCTTGCCTTATGATGAACATTCTTTTCATTGTAAAAAAGTCGTCATTTTTTATGTCTGAGATTTTCTCTCAAATTATGCGCGTGAAAAATTATTGCCTGATGGCGGATCTGACTTTAGTCGTCCAACAACTTTCTTCCTGTAGGTTTGTCAGGCCATGTCGAATGGATGAACAAAGATTAAATGAATATATAGAAGGGAAATATGGAAAACTTGGAGTTGATCGGTAAGTTGCTTCTTAATTGAACTCTCATCGTTGGACACAAAATTCGTAGAAATCTTGATCCCATTGCTTTTGTGACTATATGTTTCCATGCAACACTTTTTAAACGAGGCCTGTGTAATATTTCAGCTTGATCAATTCCATAACTGTTCCGATCAATTATCTGTCTAGTTTTTGCTCAAACTGAAAATTGTGTTAGATGAGGTTATAGTAGATTTGTATCTAGGAAGATACTGTAAAACTTGGTGAGTTACGTTTTGATTTTTTCTTTTCTTTTAAGATTTGATTAATTGCTAGTGCATTGACAAGAAACTGCTTGAGGGTTCTAACAATTTGAGGTTCCTATCTGATGGACTCACTGGGCAAGTTTTCTGAGGAGAACCTAATTGAAACCTAGTGTTAAGTATTTTTAGTTTTCACGGTTGGAATGGCTGTAATCATTTTCTAGGGACAGAGAGGAGTACTCCATTGTCATAACCACTTTGGCTGTAACGATGTAGACGAGACAAGGGTGAACTAAATGCTGCGTGTACGCAGGTATCTTGAAGGTCTACGAGCATGGAAAATTCTCACTTGTTTTTTTTCTTGTTGTGTTTGGTCATCTATGGTGATATAAATTAGTTGATTTTGTGAAGGTGAAAGGGAAACCGACCAACCTTTATTTTTATGATCTATACTTTTTCGTGGAATTTCAGACTGTAAATATTTAACTTGTAACTTCAATATCTCCGTTTACTGTGTAACCATGTGACCCACCCCTTTTTCTGCTTGTGGTTTTATTATCTAAGGGCTTGATGTTTTCTGCCATATTCCTATGAATTTTACATTTAGACTATGGCGTTTTTTATTTTAAATCATTCTGGTGAAGGGCGATCTCATGCCTGTGGTTCTTCACAGTGTCTGGCATGATACTGCAGTCCCTTTCAAGGAAGTACTAAAAGAATTTGAGAGCTGGATGGTCGATCATAACTTTTGGAGCAAAGAGATGGGTGGATCGCTCAATCGAGCGGCATTCATCACTTGGTTAGTTCACATGTTTTCTTTATCTATAATGTTTCTTCTTTGTGATTTTGATAGGTTTATTTATTCCCTTATAGTATATGCAGAAGCTAGGTGTTAAATTTATACAAATTAGCTACCTACATTCGCATGTTGAGTGGTGGCTGACGGATACATGATATCGCCTCTTCAATGCCAGTGGGAACTGGGATGTAAAGACGAAGATCCCTCAACAGTGCCATGATTCTGGCGTGAAGCTCCCACCGTATTTCATGGAGTGGATCAATCTGAAGGACATATATCTCAACTTCTACGAGAGGAGGGTGAGCAAACTTGACTGAATTTCTCCTCATCTTCATGAGATCCTTTACTTTTATCCCCCCTTGAAAGCAGCTATTACTCACCATAATGAACTCGGTGCTTCCCTGTCATGTGTTCTATGATGAGAGTTTCTCTCCGATGTTTGTATCATGACGCAGGCCACAGGGATGAAGACCATGCTGAGGGAGCTTAATATCCCGCTGCTGGGGAGTCACCATCTTGGGATAGACGACGCCAAGAACATCGCGAGGGTGGTTCAGCGTATGATCACTGATGGGGCTCCTCTGACAATCACGGCGAGGAGGACTTCACCCACCGAGGTGAAGTTCCTCTTCAAGAATCGAATAAGATGATCTTCACACTTTTTGACGGCCTTCAACCTTCAGCTATAGGAGGAAAAGAAGCAAAGGAACCAGGAGGACAATAGTTTCATATTATGTGTAGATTTCTCATATTTTATATAAATCAGAGTTGAGAGCAAGTCATATTTTATATAATTTTACAAAAAAAAAAACCCGTTCTGGATCTTCTTTCCTCTTGGTGGTCTGAATCTTTAACCACTAGTTGATTTCCATGGTTAGAGCATTTTATGAGAACCAAGAGATGGCTATCAGCAGCACTCCCCTGTTGGGGTCTGTCTCCTATCAGCAGCACTCCATTTCTCAATATTTTCTCTGAAACGTAAGCCCCCTAAAAGAGTAGCATTATGTTTTAGTTTCGAGTTGGAGCATAAATGATCTATAATAGAAATTGATGTATATGCTTCATGGGTATTCGCTTATTGATTAAGATAAAGTATCAGGATCTTTGTATTATTTAAATATAAATCCAAAATTCAGAAAATGCCACTTTTTTCTGTATAAATTCAACTATAATTGAGGGTGTTTAGCTTGACTTTGGATTTTAATTGAACCCTTGTAAAAAGTATGAAAAATGGGTTTGAAGCCTAGCAACCTCAATGTGCCACTCCGTGTGAGTATGGTGCTAGTGTGTGTGTGTGTGTGAGTGAGAGAGAGAGAGAGAGAGAGAGAGAGAGAGAGAGAGAGAGAGAGAGACGTGCGTGTACCATACAACAATTTAAGTAAAATCTGAAATTATTATGATAATTTATTCAATCAGAAAAGCTTTTGTTCATGCACATTGAGCATGAGACCGATTCTAAGACGTGGGTTAGCTCGAGCTAAAAATTTGGATTATATAATTAATCACAAAATTAAGATAAAAGTATATATTTTGATAATATGGGATAACACGTTAAACGCGTCAACTGATTGGTATCCGTTGGGCACCCAAGGGATCGGAAGTAAGTCTCTGGCCTGCATGAGGATAGTGACGTTAGATTTATCTCGGAAAACCCCTAAAAAAACAAAAGTATCGAAAAGTCCCCCATATTAGGCTAGGCAGTCTGTAGACTGCGTTTTCGTGGGGGTGAGGATGGCGGATTTCTACATAATGAAATTCTCCGAGGGTTATTTAAGAAAAAGTACGACGGCGAAACAGATGAAGAGGGAGGCTTCGTCCCCTTCGTCCGGCCGGGAGTTCCATCCTCCTCCACCCCGTCTTCCTCTTCCCCTAGGGTAGGCGGGGAGATACGCATTCGCTTCGCTGTTGGACTTCGTCTGCGGCTCCTCCATTCTCTGTTCCGTCCTCCATGAGATCGTCCCGTGGGAGGGCGCTTTCGTCCCCCGTCACCGGCCGTAAGCGAGGGAAGAGGGGAGGTACGGTTTCCCGGGCCAGGAAGAGGCAGAAGAGGCTCGACGCCATATGCGATCCACCTCCAACTCCTGCCGTCGGTTCTTCGACGCACCACGCCACCAGAGGGGAATCTCCGGCGGAAACTAACGACGCCGCGCTGCTCCGTCGTAGTACGCGTGTCCGGAAGGCGCCTGTCTTGCTGGAATTCTCCCCGTCGCCTAGCCGCGAGAAGAGGCCCAAATCAGGGAAAGATAGGGGCCGTGCGAACAGTGGTGGTCGTAGTAGAAGGTTGAGGGATAAAAGGAATGATGCCTCGGCACTGGCTTTGGAGGTGAAAAAGGAGATCGCACCGCTGGAGGAGGCCGACAAACCTGGGACCTCGCAAGGATTATCGGATAGGGAGGAAGCTGCTGATTACTGTTCGACTCGAGCATCTAGGGTTGGCAAGGGACAGAGCAGTGTCTCTGCTGCGTGTAAGAGGAAGCTTTCTTTTACGAAATCGCGTGAGCGCTATGGAGTAGATGATCACTCCTTAAGACCAGGGGAGGATGTAACGGAGAATCTGGGTTCATTCGCACCGGAATCGAGTAGGAAGGGTGCGTGGAGACGGAAGAGGAGGGGAAGAAAGTTAGAGGAGAGGAATCAAATTCCACGTGTACTGAGCGGCAATGAAGAAAAGAGATGTCCTGACAATGCCCTTAGAGAACAGGAGATGTCTGATTTTCCGTTGAACGATAACGAAGAGAATCGTGAGAAGACCATTCTTGAAGAGGAAAACAGAACGGCAGCTCAAGAGGATTCTCTTGTAGATGGAAGGAAAGTCGTCGGCGAGACAGTCCTTTCAGGAGGCGAGGACGTCAACACATGTGAGGAAGGTTTGCCACATGACGAAAGCAAAAGTGCAGGACGTGGAGATGTTACAGAGGGTGGAATAGTGAACCATGAAAAATCCCCGGCAGAAGATGAAAACCAATTTGCTCTGGAGGAAGTCACATCAAAAGCTGAAGGCAAAATTTTCTCCAGGGAAAGTGTACCAGGAGATGCAAGAGTTGCAGGTGAGAAATCTCTACCAGAAGGTGAAAATAAAATTACTCTCGGAGAAGCCTTGTTGATAGATGGGAGAGTTTTTCTTGAGAAAGCCATGCCACGTGCTAGAAGTGTAATTGAAGCCTTAGAACCCTTGTCAGGATGTGGGAGTAAAATTTCCTCCAATAAAGATTTGCCAGAAGAAAAAGACGAAAGTTCAACTGAGAATGCTTCACCGGAAGAAGAAGGTAGAATTGTAGCCAATGAAGCCTCTCCTGCAGGAGAAACCAAAGTCTCTACAAATGTAGTAGGCATAGAATGTGGGAGCCAACCAGATTTGGTGCCTGGAGACCATATAGGTCAAGAAGATGAGGTAAAACATATAAATGAAAATGGAGGCAGATTCAGTCAATTAGGTAGAGAAAAAACAGCGCATATTCCCTCCCTACAAGGAAATGGTGTGATTGACAATTACGCAGACATACAGATAGGTGGGTGCGAAACAAGAGTTTTAGAGAGCCATAATGTATTGAAGCCAAGGAATTCCACGCGGCCCAGTGATGTTGCTTCCCTTGATTGTCCAAGGGTAAGAGAAGGAAGGAGATGCGGTCTGTGTGGGGGTGGAACTGACGGAAAACCTCCAAAGAAGCTTGTTTTGGTGTCTGCTGAAAGTGATAACGAACAGTACAATGGATCATCGTCTTCTGAGGAACCGACCTATGATGTTTGGGATGGGTTTGGTGACGAACCTGAGTGGCTTGGACGGCTTCTGGGTCCTATACGTGATCGTTTTGGTATTGCTCGTGTTTGGGTACATCAACAATGTGCTGTGTGGAGTCCAGAGGTACACTTTCTTTACCACGTTCCTCGAGTTTCTTAGGTTCCTTTTTATTTCAACTGTCCTATAATCCTCGATCTCTGAGGGGGTTTCTGTAACTCTCATTCCATGGTCAGTGATCAATTCAATTTTCACTTGAAATAAATATTCCATTTCGACGATCATGTGAAGGATTTTTCTGTTGCCTTCTACCCTTTTTCTTTTCTGTATTTTGTGATATGATTTTTTTTTCTAATTATCGTATATTATCTTAGATTTTCTGATTCACTGGTTACATATCTTTGTAGAGCTCTTTTCATCTGGATAGATGCCATTATATCAGTTTTTCCAATGTAGCTGCAGCTTTAAATACTTTCTATTAAAATATATTCGGCCGATCTTCAAATGGTTGATTTGAACTGCGTTATAGACGAACTGGACGACAAATTGAGGGCCAGAAATCGAGTCTTCTATCTTTTTGATGACTGGATTTTCTCATAAACTTTTCTGTCAAATGTCTCTTTCTAAATTTATGGTCCTGTGCTGATTTAGAGTCGTTGGGAACAAGAATCAGCTTCTTTTTCTGCTCTTGAATGGTGGAGAGGCATGGGAGAAAATATGAATCGGCTTGTGGTATCGCAGATCAAATTACTGACTTAAAAGGTGCTACAACAAGGTTTCCTCAATACTGCTTTAGGGGGAGGTGTTGAGGTCTGCAGATGGTATTGGACCTGTAAAGTTCCCAGTAAGATCTGTCATCCGCAACTACAATGATTGCGTTTTAGAGTTCCTGAGGATAATATGGAAGAGCTCTCATGGACAGCTGTCCAAGGTAATTTTTCTATAGAGGTGACCAGCAGACAACTCTTTCCCAGGTTGATTAGACTCGCATCATAATCTATTCTTTTGTTAGTTGTGTACCTGATTTTCTATCAAAAACCAATGACACCAGGAAATTAGTAAAAAGTACCTATGCTAGAGGCCCTTACTTCTCGGAGTTTTTTGGTCCATTTTGTATGTGGACAAGGAGGGAGGTGGAGAGCAGTATCTATGGCAGCTGGAATTTGTGGTTTCTTCATGTGCACTCATTCGTTTATGTTGTGCAATGAGAACGTCTGCTTGATGGATTGAGTATCTCCGATTTCCTTTATTGAGGATTTTTTGGGCTGGTTAATGTCTTATATATTAATGAGTCGTGGTGTTTCACAATCTTCTAAAAATTAATGAAGGATATGCAGGTTCCCTTAGCATCTCTAAAAAAATGAGACCCTATTCGCAAAGTAGACATGATCACTATGGATTCAAATCATGAAGTCAAAATACTTTGCTGATAGCAACGGATGGAAATTTCAGTCTGCAGCCAACTGACTGTTTGTAAGGTTTGGACGAGAAACCTGAAACTTCAAGTCAACATGAACTATGGATTCAAATCATGAAATTTCTGATACTTAGGATGATCCTTTGTGCAGGGAGAATACTTGATCTACTAATTTAACCATAGTATCCGTAGCTTAGAAAAGTTATTTGCTTTGGTAGATTGGATTCCACAGCCTCGCCCTGTCTATTTCCAGAGAATCTGGGGACTTTCGTAGTTCGAAACTATGAGCCAAGTATGGGATTTGTTGTTTCTCAGACCCAGCTCGAATTGAGAACTCATATATATCCCATCTGGTTTAAGATCGCTTTTGAAGTCGTTTAATAGTATACAATGGTCGAGGTGAAGATCTGAATGTGTATCATGAAAAATGTCGTGTATTAGTTCGCTATAAAATTGAAGCATATGTGTTCTACTGCTTTCTAGATTTTTCCACACTGCAAGTCCCGTGTTTGCAGGGTGGTTCAGGCAATGTCTTCATTATTCAGATTGTTTGGAGCTGTGTCTGTGAAGCTTTTTCTGTGGCTCAGGGAATATCTATTCATAATTATCCATGGTACTTTTTCTACAGGTTATGATTCATTTTATTGAAGGATTTATTGTGTCTCATATGAAAAAAGTGAAGGCTTATTGCTGAAGGTTATTTTTGCCCAGAATGTGTACATGTCAATGCCTCATCGACAGTCCCTGATTAACTTATCCTGTCGCATAAATAACTGTTTTTTCACTTTTTCGTATATTTGTATGATTCCTAAATACCTTTTGTCTCTACATCTATATGGACATACCACAATCTAATGCTACTATTTTACATTACTAATATTTTTATGATCTCATGTTTCTTACACTTATATATCTACTCTGTCACTGTTATTTTGAAGTTTTGTCGATTTTTGGATTTATTGTCAGTGTGCTGTGTTTCAGGTTTACTTTGCTGGACTGGGTCGCCTGAAGAGTGTAAGAGCTGCTTTATGCAGGGGGAGAGCATTGAAGTGCAGCCGTTGTGGGAGACCTGGTGCTACTATTGGTTGCCGTGTTGATCGATGTCCGAAAACATATCATTTGGTTGGTGAATTTGCTAACCATGATTATCTCCTCTGTCTGTGGCTCTTCCCATTCTCATTGATATTTTGTTTTGCATGTGGTGTCTGTTAATACAGCCTTGCGCCCGGGCTGAGAATGGAATATTTGATCATCGCAAGTTTCTCATTGCTTGCTCAGATCATAGGCACCTTTTCCAACCCCAAGGAAATCATTATTTACAACGAATTAAGAAAATGAAAACAAAAAAGATGAGATTGGATCTGAAGAAGCTGTCTAATGAAGCTTGGCGAAAGGATTTAGAGGCTGAAGAGAAATGGTTAGAGAACTGCGGTGAAGATGAAGAATTCTTGAAACGTGAAGGCAAGAGACTTCACCGAGATTTGTTGAGAATTGCACCAGTGTACATAGGAGGTCCTCGTTCAGAAAGTGACAAGTCATTTCAGGGTTGGGAATCAGTAGCTGGGCTTAAAGATGTCATCCGATGTATGAAGGAGGTGGTTATATTGCCTTTGTTATATCCTGAGCTCTTTAGTTCTCTAGGGCTTACACCTCCGCGAGGAGTTCTTTTACATGGGTATCCTGGCACTGGTAAGACACTTGTGGTTCGAGCATTGATTGGTGAATGCTCGCGTGGTGATAAACGGATAGCTTATTTTGCTCGTAAAGGTGCAGATTGTTTGGGAAAGTATGTTGGTGATGCTGAACGGCAGTTAAGACTTCTTTTCCAGGTTGCTGAGAAATCCCAGCCATCTATCATATTCTTTGATGAGATTGACGGGTTGGCTCCATGTCGCTCTAAACGGCAAGATCAGACACACAATTCAGTTGTTTCGACTTTGCTCTCTTTGTTAGATGGTCTAAAATCTCGTGGCTCAGTTGTAGTGATAGGTGCCACCAATCGTCCTGATGCTGTTGATCCTGCTTTAAGGCGACCTGGTCGATTTGATAGGGAAATTTATTTTCCATTGCCATCAGTTAAGGATAGATCTGCCATCCTCTCACTTCAAACAAAGAACTGGCCAAGACCTCTATCTGGATCTCTTCTTTCATGGATAGCAAAACAAACTGCTGGCTATGCAGGTGCAGATTTGCAGGCTCTTTGTACTCAGGCAGCCATGATTGCTTTGAAGAGAAATTGCCCCTTACATGAGATCTTGGTGTCCGCTGAAAAAGGTTCTGGCAGTAGCAAGCAACCATCCTTACCGTCATTTTCGGTTGTGGAAAGGGATTGGCTCTCTGCTCTTGCATGTGCCCCGCCTCCATGCTCTAGAAGAGAGGCTGGAATGGCTGCAAATGATGTAGTTACAGCTCCTCTTCCCACACATCTTTTCCATTGTCTTCTACAGCCTTTGTGCTATCTTCTTATCAATTTTTACTTCGATGAGCGCATCTGGATTCCACCTCCTCTTTTCAAAGCTTCAAAATCTGTGAAAGATGTGATTTTGTCTGCATTACAGCAGATGAGAAAACCCATTACATCATGGAAATCTCATCTTCCCTGCCTGATTCAGAAATCAGATGTTGCACAGGAGATAGAGAGACATCTTTCTTATTTCGGTTTGTTAAGCAGTACTTCTACTCTTGTTCCGTTTTGTATATTAGAAAATGAAAATGATGACAAGCTCGACAAGTTTGATTTTCAAAGATTAAAGATTCATGGCTCTTCTATTCACAGTTTTTCAATGTCAAATATATCTGTTGGATTGGGAAAACCATCAGGCTTTCGGGTATTAATCACTGGAACTCGCAGATCTGGTCAACAGCATTTGATTGCTTGTCTACTCCATCAGTTCCTGGGCCACATTGAAATTCAGAAAGTTAATCTGTCAACAATCTCTCAAGAAGGACGTGGAGACATCATTCGTGGGATAACACAAATTCTCTGTATGTTTTTACATGTATATTTGGTAGTTTTCTTGTCTTATGATGACATTGCTTTTTTTTTCGTTGTATGATCGTATGAAACTAGCTTCCCTTGTGCTAATCCAGACAATGTCATCATCAAGAGTTTGATAATGGGTTTATTTGGCCCCCTGTTGTAGTTTCCATGCTGTGATAATATTCGGGAACAATGGTCGTTAACTTTATCAGTTCCTTTGCGATGTGGTTTACCGTTAAGTCCTCATATGAAAAGCAAGGACGTGTGTCCGTGGGGGTGGTTAGGTGGTGCAGAAGCTCTAGTGTCCTGCAGATTCCCTGGTCTCTTCTGGGCTCTACCCTTCGTCATGCCGGCCCTGCCAAGCATTTTTGGATATCTATTGAGATATCTGGACACCTGTGATAATACCAGGGACAATAAGCAAAACATCTGTTTAAATGTTGGTAAAATTATTCAGCCATTCGTAAACACTTGACTAATGTAATTTCAGAATTAGCTACGTCTGGCAGAATTTAATTTACTCAAATACAGCTTGTCAAAATATTTTCGAACCTCGGATGCCAGATCCCTAAGGAAAGTTAACTCCTCTGGTATTCCTGCCTTTTGTTGCCAGTGTATGTTTGACCATGACCATTGTACAAAAATTGTAAAAGTTGTATCTTTGGCTGTTAGAGTTTTTTTTGTCGTATGCAGTTATCTGTATGAGAATGTTGTATGGATGTTGTTTGTGACTTCATTAAAACATTATTGTTATTCTTCATGTTATCTCAATATACATGTGTTCAACATGGCCGTGAGGCTGACTCAGATACTTTTATCTACTTGATCAAGTACTTTGATTTACGTACAGTACATATTTTTGTTTTGGATCCAGTCATGGGTGTTAAATCTTGCAGGTCATCAATTACTAATTGTTTTCTAAGCTCTCGTTTGCAATGTAAACAGTGAAATGTCTGAATGCGGGCTGGTGTGTTGTGTACATGCCCAGACTTGATCTCTGGGCAGTGGATGAGGTGGATCAGCAGGACACTGAAGAGAGTACATATAAAAAAACTGGAAAAGCTTTCAGTAGAGAAGCTCCTGGCAACACTGCGAATCGCTCTTCACTTGCTTGGGATTCTTTCATCGAGCAGATGGATTCAATGAGTGGATCCTCATCTCTTATTGTTCTGGTAAGATTTTGTCACGGTAGCAGTATTAAGCTGCTTGTTATCTTATGTGATCTTTACTTCTTTCAAGATTACAACTTTCTAGCCTGAAAAGTTATCATGTACATGCTATTCTTCTATCGAAATCAATTTTTTCATTTCTACATATGGTACCCTGGTTCTAAACTACTAAATCCGTTATGTCATCTGCTTGGTAATTTCCACAAATTTTCAGAAATTGCCCCTGAACTGTTTTTTTCATACCTCCGAATATCTTGGCAGGTGGTCATTTTCATTTTTGAAGCTGTACAGAAATATTTGTCAAACTTGGATTTTTTTTCATTGCAGTATATTTTTCCTATATAAGCATTTACAGTCTGGACTCTTGGTATGCATTTGTTACGTTTTGATGTTTGAGTTTTTGGACAGTTTCATGGTGTAGTGGTTCTTAAAAGCACTGGACTACTTTGTAGAATGTGCAAACTATTTGACACAGTGTATCATTATGGAAATAGTTATTCTAAAAGAAAAAAAAAGTTAGAGATCAGGGGTTGCAAAAGTCATCTGTTAATTTTTTGGAATTGAGGCAAGTCACAGAATAGGGGTGAAAAAGACTAGTAGAATTTTAAAAGGCTTGAGGTTACAAAAGGTAAGGAGAAGACTTACGTCATAAGAGGAGAAGTTCGTACCAAAAAAAAGTTCCCAGATGATATCTATTGGAACTAGGAAGAGAAGTATCTTAGAAGTTAGTTCATCACTGAGACTTTGTTTTTGATAAAATATCTGACCCAGTGGAGGGTGGAAGGTGTTCAGAGTTCATTTCTGCTCCTGCTCTCCTCTTGACCAACCTTGTTTTCTTTGAGATCGAGACGAGGAAGACTTTATAAAAGGAGAACGCTGATGATAACTTTGACCCAGAAGGAACAGGGGTCACTAATTACTATTAGGAGGGAAATACGAGTTTTATATGGAAAGAGCTTTCTCTTAATCATTTGTCATGAAGTGGTGGCAAGGGATGACATATATCTGATTTCTGAAGCAAGGTGGGCAAGCTGATTCTCAGAGGTGATGTGCTTGAGAAGAATACTGGAGAAAGTTGTATAAGGAAAAAAATGGAAAATAGTAATGGTAGAAGATGAAGTGCGGCTACAAAGGGTATATTCAGATATGAAGCTATTGATTGTGAGGAAGCCATTGATTTCCAAGGTGGTGGAGAAAATCTAAAATTCAGATATGAAGCTATATAAAAGTACATGTACTCCGACAGAAAATACAAAGTCGGGATGCAAGGGTCACTTCTGGGAAACCAAAGCCTTCATGAATATCATGATATGAAATGTCATCAGCTCTAGTAGATCAAGAAGCAGGTGAATCTCGTGGATTTGATATTGCATCATGGGTTGAAATTGTGTGCCGATTTATGCTGTAGAGAGGTGATACTCTAGCTTTGTTCACACACAATTCATCTGGTGAAAACAGTGTGAAATTTTCTCCCGAATACTTGTCGGAGCTAGGTAGATGCGTCGTTTGGTTCCATTTACCACGTATGTCTCCAAAACTGTCAGTTGAACACTCATTCCGGTCGGGGGTCTGATGTTTCCTTTCATGTAGATTCAAGGGTGCTTTAACCCCAGTGTATAACTAGAGAATGGGGAAGTCTAGCTCCATTTCCCCTGTTTTGGAAACTTGAAAACACCCTCGTCTACGTCGTTTCCCCTTGCTTTTGAAGGCGACTCAGCCATGTCGTGTGTATTGTGAGTACTATGTCAGGAAATTTATAGTGGGTCGTATCTGTTACTCACTCGTTTAATCCTTTTTATTTAAGATTTATTGAGAGGATGATGGACAGACTTCAAAAGGTGGCCCAAAGATTTTGTGAAAGGGAATGAGAGTTGTACTTTCAAGTATGCGTTCATTTGTTTTTTGCTAATGCCATGTGTATAAATCGCTTTTAGAAAATAATTGAATCGCACCTTGATTACTGTCATTGCGGAACTTTGCGATCCTTTCTTTTCAAACTACAAGTTTCCTATTTAGTTTATTGTCTGATACAATAGCAATGAACTTCCTCGGTCTTTACTCATTCCTTGCATTTGCAGGCTACTTGTGAGATGAAAAGTCATGATATTCCTTCCAGAGTCAAGGATTTTTTCACCACAGTTATGGTGAAGAGCGCCAATACGGCATCTTCAGAACACACGATACCTCGTTTCTCTGTGGAGCTTGACGGAAGTCTTAACCACAACCTCGTGATTAAATCATCTATAGCAAGAATATCATGTGATTTCCTCCAACAGTATGTTCAGTTGATTCATCGAAGAAGTCATGAAAGTAGCGTGGACGGGGAACCCCATGTTTTGTACAATAGGAAAATTGCCCAAGAAAGGGAAAGTCCAATCATTCGTGATGGAGAAGCAACAGAGGGAATCTGCACTGTGATTGATCCTGGAAGAATATCGTCTAATCGTGGAGCTTCTTCTAGAGATGACCAATCTCAGCAACCTGTGAACGGTAGTGACAGACAAAATCTGATCTCCGAGGTCAACAAGGAGGTTGACGTTGTCCTACAGGGCGGTCAAGATTATCTTTTAAGAGCCCCTTCAAATAGAGTTATGAAGGGGAATTCGGGATTAATGATTGCCACTCTTGGTTATCAAATCCTGCAATATCCTCAATTGGCTGAGCTCTGCTGGGCGACCTCAAAACTCAAAGAGGGACCCTGCGCGGACGTAAGTGGACCTTGGAAGGTTTGGCCATTTAACTCCTGTATAATACATCCAAACGACTCGGTCGATAAGGCAGCATCTCCATCAATCTCTAGAAATGTGAAAAATAAGGAAATTTCTGGTGTGGTCAGAGGTCTGATGGCTGTTGGGCTTCTGGCATACAGAGGCTCGTATGCATCAGTCAGGGAAGTTTCTTCTCAAGTGAGAATCGTTTTGGAGCTCCTAGTTGGACTAATTAGTGAGAAAATTCAGAATGGCAAAGACAGATATCGTTACTTTCGCATTCTGTCACAGGTAGCTTACTTAGAAGATATGGTCAACAGCTGGGTATACACATTCCTGAGGTACTACTCTTCGTATACATCGCTAATAATTTATCGTGTAAGTCGCCAATAATTATGGAATCATTTAGGACTATTTGGTCCGTCAAATGGTTCATATCTCTGTTTCAGTTGGCTATTTTGTGAACTTTCCAATTACTTCCAAGCATTGTCCTCACTTTCGGGAAACATCACTTAAATTCAATCATTTCTTATTCTCTCCTCTGTATTATCCTGCTTTATTTGAACTCAAATTCCGTTTTTATACAGATCATTCGGGAAAAAAGGACAAGGACGACAACCCAAATGATTGCAAGCTGTTTGTTCTCTCTGTTTTATCTGACTTCAATTTTGTTTTTGCAGATCATCTGGGAAAATGGACGAGGATAACAATGGAAATGATTGCAAGCTGTTTGAAAATGATCCACCGGTCCGTGTTTCATGTGACAAAAGCTGTAATGGAGTACCAGAGACAACACAAGGAAAGACCCCCGAGAGTCCTGGGCAGAATGGTGCGCTGATGAACGCAACGAACTCCGCAGTTCCAGGAATAGAGGCTCCCAACATTATGTCGTCCTCCACTGATCTCCTCAGTCCAGGCCGTGATACTTCTATTGCTTTGCCTAGGCCAGAAGAAACCGGTAGAACAGAAACCTCTGCTCCTTCCTCCCTCCCCCGCAACAGGTTGGAAGTTCCAGGCACTGCTGACTGTCAGCCAGTGGTAGAGGGCAACTCCATATCTAATGCCCATAATATGGACCAGGCAGTCTCAATTGATTCTGGTTCAAGGCATCCCAGTGAGCTGTGCAACAGTGTGGAGGCTATTAATCCCCTCAACTCTGAATGCAGTGGCAATGGCAAGATCTTGGCCACCTCTGAGACAATATGTATCTATGACTGTTGCCCAGATTGCCTTCAGTCCATCCATGTTTCGGTTCAAGAGATTGTCACCCGCTGCTGGGAAGCTAGTGGGCACCCCCCAACAGTTGACGACGTCCATGATATTGTCACACTGTGCTCTCTGAACCTGGTAGCCGCTGTGAGGAACCATTTTCTCTCTCTAGATGGCACCAAGTCTGGAGAGCAAGCCGAAGCCTGCACTGGCCAGCAGCCCATGGAGGGCACGAAGTTCTTTCCCAGAGAATGCAGCCGGCACTCAAGCAACAGGGGAGCTTCTCCATCGGAGGGCAATTTTCCTAATGATTCTCGATTGAGACCCGCGTTGAAATTTCTTTTTAGGGATGGGACGTTGCTGGCTTCGAATCCTCCCGAAGGTGCTGCACTTCATTGCAGTTTTGGGAAGCTGTGCGTCCATTCTGTAATCGAGATGGTGTCATCGATCAAGGAGCCTCTGGTATGATGCGATTTGGAGGGTTATGCAGCGTCCCCATTGAAGCTTCCTGGCCTTGGGAGTGACCAAGTTAGTAATTGTCAACTCTTCTTCCTCCCCTTTCCAATTTTGGGTCGGCTGAAGAGAGTCAACGTATTTTTGGAGCTCCTCCACAAGGAGCCTAGAGAATACCATTTTTGCGTCTAGGGTTTGGTCATCATTGATGCTCTTAGTAGGGTTTTCACATGGCACAGTTGTATATAGTTGAATTGCAGTGAGCTTCACAAGCTTGGGCCAGATGATAACTTCTCAAAGTCGCAGCTTGAGGTGTTCTTCAAAGTGAGAAAAAAATGGGGGGTTTTTTCGTCATTGATGGGTTTTTCCTCCACCAGGGTTCGGAGACCATGAAACCATTGGAATGATATATTTTTTTCAAGATTCGTTGCGTGCCGGAAGGAATTCATGTCCATGGAGAGAGAGAGAGAGAGAGAGAGAGAGAGAGAGAGGAGGCCCATTCTTCTCCCCATTGCTATCATGGTGCATTTTTTATTTCATCTCTCTCCACTGACGTAGGAGGGATAGGGAAGGAACAACTGATCCTTCTAGTCGGCCACCCGAGGCTTCTCAGATTTGACACATAAATTATTGAAATCCCCCTCTAACCATTTTTATTTCTTGGCATCAGATACCGTGTCCTACCTGGATTCTCTCTCTCTCTCTCTCCCTCTCTCTGACTCGTAACTGACGCGACTGTAGAGAGTCGGGTTCATGAAGGTCTGAAGTGAAGCCCGGCCGCTTTTCGGCCGGGCTGGAAATCCCAGGCTCATCCCGTTGGAAATCCCAATCAAGGCCGTCGAAATCTCTTGTGGCACCACCCAAACAATATGATTGGGAATCATATCCCTTGATCCTTTGGAGATTTAGGATCACCAATCAGATGGCTCCGCGTGACGGATCGAGACGAACCCCAAAATGTCTCATTTGGGTCTTTTTACTCGTTTATTAATAGATCACAGCCGTTGGTTCGGTGGATCTCAGACTGATCAAGCCGGAGGGTGAGGGATGGGGTCAAACGTGGACTCCGGATGACGAGGTCAACATTCCTGACGTACGTTTGAGGCCACCACCTGCGCCCACAGTCTGAGATGGAGCTTCCTGTCCGCCGGCGAGCTGCCGCCGAACCAGTCCAGCGTCGGCGGCGGAGCAGATTTCTGCGCCAACCAAGCTTCAGAGAGGTACGGCCGGGGAACAGCTGGGGCCTCCTCTTCCTCTCCGCTGCCCACCGCAGGCGGCCGCCGGTCGCGGAGGCCGGGGATCACCTCCATCACGCTAGGGTTTATCGCCTCCTTGTCGAAGACGAATCCTAGGTCCTTGAACCCTTGAACCTCCTCGATCTCCAGATCGCTGAGGCTCCTCCACTTCTTCCTCCCCATGGCGGACCATCTGCAACTCTCCCCTCTGGTGATCGCCCGGTGGTGGCTCTTCACGTACCTCACGATGCTCTCCGCCCTGGCGTCCCGCGGCGGTCTCTGCTGCTTCGCGCTCTGGAAGATCGCCGAGCTCTGCGGCGTCAGAAGGATGGAGAATTTGGACCTGATGAATCGGAGGGAAATCTTCAGAAAATTACCATGGGGGAGAGCTGAAGCCGGCCGGCGAACGGCGGAGATCGGAACACGCTATCCAGGTTGCTGCAAGAATGCCGCAGAGGTCCCGCGCCGGCGCTGCGGCGGTTCACCACGCGCGTGGGCAACGACGGTGTTCTCAGTAAACATCGATCGGCGGGGGCTTCTTCTCCGGGAAGCTTCTTGGGAATCGCCGGCCTTTCTCCGGCGGAGCCTGCCGACGAAGCTCCCTCCGCCGCGCTGGCTTCCGGCGCGCCGCCGCTCTGCGGGCCGAGCTTTGGTGCGCCGGTGAGCGGGTTGCGGAAGAACCAGTACTTGTCGAAGAGCTCCAGGGCTGAGGAACAGTTGGGTTCCTCTCCCGCCCCCATCTCCTGTCAAGCCGGCGACTGAGGAGAAGGAGATGACCCAGCGACTGTCGAAGGCTACCAGTGGCCCCCCCGCCGTTTTGATCTCCACAGTTCTGCCGGTGCCCGTCGAAAGAGGACGGCGATAGGGTCCGGTGGGGCCGGCGACCGGGGGGTGGCTTCCCCATGTGCCGCTGACGGCGGCGCAGCGTCACTCGCCATTAAACTCCGCAGCCGGAAAGTGAAAGCACCGGCCGGAGGAAGCCCAGTGAAGCTCCCTCGCATCCTTCCCTTCTTTTTTAATCTCCGAGGGGGAGAAGAGACAAAAAGGAAGGATAAGCCTCCGGTGGCACCGCCGGGCCCCTCGACGGCGACCGGTGCAACTTGCTCTCCAGTGCACATGGAACAATGGTTCGTCGCTTCTGCATGCATGTGGGGTGGTCGCCGTCGCAATTAGCTGCAGAGGCCCCGAGACCGACCAATCGGCGGCCGCAGGCTGGCGTCGGATTCCTTCTCCAGGGGAAGGGAGGTCCTCAATGTTAGGATCTTGTTCGGACGAGATGGGCGAAAACCCCCTGATCAACTATTTCGAAGGATATTTTTCTCCAAATTAATAGCCATTTTCTTATAGCAAAAATTCAATGAATTATACTGGGCCAAGCTCGGAACTGGGTCAGATGATGCCCATAGTCTTCCATGATCCGGTCCCAGACTGATTATACTGAGATTTCGGGTCAAAGCTCTGTCCAATCGCTCACCAACTTGGGTGATAGAGAGCAGCTCCCCCACATGTCAACCATGACTTCAGGGGCTTAGAGTCAATGAAAAAGCTAATTTTCAAGCTTAAAAAAAAGAAAAAGATCCAAACCTAAAATGACTTCCATTCAGGGTTTCGTCATTTGTAGGCTTGGATTCACAGGCCCACTCATTTTAAGGAGTAGAGGTTGGTGGGCCTTAATGATTAGCTAAATCAAATCCACTTGGGAGAATCCGGATTTGGATGATGTCTCAAGTAGGACAAGATGGAAATCAATGAAGAAGAGGGCGAATCAGTCTTTTCACATGAATTGCAACCACTAGCTGAGTCTACTATTCATGTAGGCATGGAATGGATAACAAGATTTTTGATAGCAGGTTGGCTCCTAAGTTAACTAACTCTTTTTAGGGTTAATATCTTCAGCTCCAATATTCCTTTAGAGTACAAACATGGAACACCATGTGTCAACTTGGTTCCCAATTAGATTCCCAATGTTAGGTGGGTCCTATCCAAAGACTCAACACTAACCCAGTGCTCAAGCTCACCCATAACCAAGAAACTTGCACCCTTTAAAATTCAATGGTTTGGACTTTCTTCAGGTAGCTGATTCTAATATGGGAAAGTAGAGACGATTATCAAGTCAACATGTCAAACCCTCAATGACCCTTTGTGAGACATTTTTCTATGGGTTGATCTGAATCTTGTCATTGATATCGTCAAAAGATGTTCAAGAATTGGTCAATTCACTTAGAGAGAACATTAAGGACTAATTATGAGAGGTAATTAGTGGAAATTCTCAATCTAATTGGGAGAACATTGCGTTGGACCCTCCTAATTTAAATACATTATTATTCCTCGAGGTTAGTAAAACAAGAATAATGGATCAACTTGCTTGGAGGAATTAAGGTTATGAACTGACAATAAATAATCCAGAAAAAAAAAAAAAAAAGCTCAATTGGGCCAAAAGTGATTGGCATTGTAGCTCTCAGTGCCAGCCCCTCCAATGACCCGTTGACAGATTTAGGGCATAATCAGAGATCTGAATAGCATAGAATCAGAAAAGTCCGACTATAATTCCATACATCATCATACCCGCCGAGCTTTAAAAGATCGATGACTCCCCGGCGCTACACTCCCCTTGATTGCCCGTTGTGGGCTCGAAGCTTCCGGCCAATAATGGGGAGAGAAAATCAGGCGTTGACCTCAGTCTGCCTGCAGAAGTGGACAGCCATGAAGATCAGTCGCTTATCTTTGTGCAGATCCGCCCCACAGACTTGGCCAATCTCCCACCTTGAGCCTCAGAGGAAGATCCAGCAGGCAAGGCGGCGCCGCCCAGAACCAAGGAGAATCCAAAGAGCCGGCAGCCGGTGCTACCGCCAGAAAGAGAACCCTTCCCTTCTCGGAGATCTGCTTCAAAGACCGGAGAAGCGGAAGATTAGTTCCCGAATTCACAGGGATTCCTGAAGAAGACCATGCAGAAAGATAGGCCGCTCACCAAAGTGGGAAGTTGGGTCCGACGAGGAAGCCAGCTTCAGGCCGTCACCGTCCGCGCCATGGCCGGTGGCGGAGGACCACCAACAGCGCTGAAACTGATGCGGCTCTTGCTGAAACATCAGCACGGAGGACGGCGAGGAAGCTTGCGCCGGCTGCGCCGACGATGTGCCGGAGAGATGAGCTCCTCCGAACGGGCCGAGCCCGACGCCTTGCACCGGCGGCCAAACGCCGCCGTGAACCCCCTCGAGCGGCGCTCTGGAAGGAAACTTTTCTTGACCTTGCAACACCTTCGGAAACCCGACAGCTTCCCCAAAGCCCGAGCCTTCGCCGGCGGCGGCATATTCCGGCGTCGTGAGAGAAACGACCTCAGGAACCCACCTCCTCGTCTCCAACAGTCGACCGATCGACGGGCGAGGATCATGACGGGCGGCGCTGAAACCCGAGACTTCTTGACCTTGCAAGACCCCTTCTTGGAATCCGGCCGGATCCCCGAAGCCTGGGCGTCCACTTCCCGTTGCAGAGAGAAGAGCGAGGAAGGCTACTTTAAAAGGAAAGATAAATCTGATGAAGCGATCTTCTGGGCAGAGGGGAAGACCTACTGGGAGCTGGGAATCCCCCGACGGCGGAGAAGAGGGCGAACTTGTTTCTCTTCGGAGGAGGCCCCGAGGAGCAGCCGGAGCCGGGAGCCGGACCAGACAGCTCTATTTCCCAAGGTGATACCCTGCTCCTTCCGCTAATCTCCATGCCATCGTCCCACCTCACCTTCAGGAAATAATCAAACAACGGGGGGAAAAAAAAGAAAGATCGGGGATCCCAAGTCAAGAACTATCTTCAGGTTATCAAAATGCAAAAAAAAAGAAAAGAAAGGAAAATGGGCTCCGCGAGGATGCGGGATGAACCGGAGATCATACCAGAAGGCACCTCCACTGTGAACCAGGCCACCTAACCGGATCCTGGTCGCCGACGCCGATGATCGACCCGGTGTAGCTGATGATGAAAGGTGTAATAAAAAACACAAGATTTAAGAGACTTGTCAGAAAAGGACTTGGGGGCCACTTCAAACACTGTACACAAAAAAAAACAGTTTTAGTACAGATGGGTCAGATGGGGGCGGACCTCCTCTCTGCAGCATCTCCGCTGCCTCGCCTCATCTTGAATACGGTTCCAATGGAGTATGAACTACCCTGGCTCTTCAAGAACTCCAAATAGGGTAGAACGAACTCCGATCGGATCGCCCTGCGAAGGGTTTTGCGGAAGATCAGGGTCTGGGCTAGGGTTGGCAGGTAAACCCTGGAAATCCTCACAGACCTCGGATTGTAGCGAATGTGGAACGCAGTTCTTGATGATAAGGCGTTGACCACGTCGGAGAGATCCCCGATGTTAGGGGTTTGCATGCCAAGACCCGAGTGTGGAGCGCCGCTCTTGAGCTGAGCTGCTCTCCGGATGCCTAATCTCAGCTCTCCATCATCACCCCTGGCGAACCAGAGAAAGAGACTCACTCATATCACTCATATGGCCATGAAATTAAATCGGCTAAAGTTTCTCCAGTGTTTGAGGGTATGCCCACCTGAGGAAGAGCACCGCGTCGCCTGAGACGAGCTTCTTGTTGTGGACGAAGGCGCTCCAACCGGTGGTGAGCAGGTGCCTCCGTGGTTGACCTTCAAGAGGGAAGGGGTGTCAAATTTACTCAATATGGAATGATATTATTAAGGTTTCGTCGTATAGATTTTAAATAATTCGTACCCCTGTATATATGCCGGAATCTCCACTCTGTGCCATGCAGATCCATCGCAACGACCTCCTGTGAAGGCCTCTGCTGATTATAGTCCTGAAACAATGGGGAAGAACACGCCCAGGTCGACCCTAGTTTTCTTGGGCAGGAGAAAGCCGAATCCATAGTGTGATTTCAGTGGGATGGAGGTGGACAGAGTCTGATTTGGGTACCAGTGGTGGGAAGCAGTCCTCAGCGGCTCTGCGGGGGACGGAGAAGCCGCCGTGGGTGCTCGTGTCGGAGGCGGTGAGCGTCTTGCAGAACATGTGGGTCGCTGCCGGCGGCTTGGCGGCGCCGCCGGCCTCCTGGTTGCCCTCCTCGCCCTCGCCTTCTTGCAGCTGCTGCAGAGATTCCTGCTCCAGAAGGAATTCGCATTTAGAGGAGAGAAAATGGGGAAGAAAATCAAGCAGATACGATAAAAAAAGGAGAAAATCGTGCTTCCTTAGAACAAGCAGCAATACAAGACTCCGCAGTCAACCATCTCAGATGTTTAGAATCGATTTATTTATCATTTAATTCATTCTCTCTCTCTCTCTCGCTCCATCAAGGTGGGGAAGGACTCGACCTCTGTTTCGGGCATGAGAGAGAGCTGCGCGTACACATCATCCGTCGACGCTTCCGCCTGGAACGAAAACCCAGAACACTAAAAATTAAAGTGGCAGAGAAAACCCAGTCGAAAAAATTACAATCTTGGAGAAATTTGAGCTGAAAAGGGCGGAGACGGACGTGGAGATTAACGTCGACGACCCGGCAGAAGACGTGCGGGGGCACACCCGATGGGAACGTCGCTCCGGCGGGACCTCCGTCGCCGCCGCCGTCCGCCGCCGCCAGCTCCAAATGGCCCTGCGGGAGGTACACCACGAGGCTCCCCTTTTGCGGCAGCGATATGGGCGGCCCCGCGCACGCGCGCCAGAGCTCGAGACAAATAGAAGAAGAGGACTGCGCGTGGGGCGCCGCCAGTGAGGCCTCCGTGCCCTCTTCTGCGCCGTCCTCCTCCTGGACTATGTTCAGGTCGAATCCCGTCATCATTCGGAAGAAAGATGGAATGTTAAGGAGAGGGAGAGAGAAGAGGAAGCTGCAGTTCTCCCGCTCCCCCTTGACAACGCATGGGTGTCTGATTAGACGTCCTTCGGAGGGAAGTGGCTACTAAGCCGTCCCCCTTTCTCTCTATTCCGTGCCGTGGGCACAACCCTACCCTGCTGTTCTCCTTTCTCTACCACCAGCGCTTTCTCCTCTCTCGCTATCCTCGCCGTCTTCTCAATTTAAGATAATCCCCCTCGCTTTCTGGGTCTTCATTTCACGCTCCTGTGGCGATGGTAGCGCTCCCGCGGCCCAGATGATAAAATAGGACCTCCGCTTTTCTGCTCTCTCCCAGAGCAGCTGCTGCCGCCGCTGGCGCTGCCATTGCTGCCTCCTGCGCTGCTGCCACAACAGGGCCCCTCCTGCCCCTGCTCCCACCCTTTACCTCCCCCCTCCCCCCTCCCCCCTCCCCCTCTCCCTGTCAGCCCGAACCGCCCGCCCTCTCCGCCGCTCTCCTTTGACAGAAGAGAGAGACAGAGAGAGAGAGAGAGAGAGAGACGATAAAAACTTGACGCCCGAGTGTAGAAAGAATCAAGGGGCTTGTTCCTTCTGATGAGTGGTTTAAATCAGCCACAGAGACCTTTGGCCGCTCCGCTTTCCCGGGCGACCTTGCCGGGGGGTTCTTTCTCACACTACAGTCCACGACTCTCTGCTCTGAATCTCTGTCTCTCTCCACCCCGTGAGCTTTGGGGGGTCGCCGCTCTGTCCCCACGTGCTCCGGAGATGGAATGGCCGGCGGGCGGAGGGGGGGAGGAACAACGTAAAGCTTTCCACTTCCTGCATGCAGAGGGAAAGCTTCTGAGAACCAAGCCCATCAATCGGCTCCTATTTCAGTCAAATCCGCAAATTACTCCTCCACAGTATTCAATTCTTCCTGATCCGACGGCCCTTCTCTCGCTCGCGAGAAGACGAGGATGATGCCGGCGTTTGTCTACTGTACGGGCCTCGGCACGCCGTCGCTGGAAACAGCTAGTCTTATCTGGCCTTGGCCTCATCTCCGGTGGCCGGGGGAACGCCGACAGTCCTCTCCCTCCCTCCGGCCTGCGGCAGCGGGCAGGGACAAGTCATGCCCGACCTCGTAGACCGAGAAGGAAGGAAATAAACAAAGCCCCGATAAGCAGGGTCTGGCAGGAGGAGAAAAGACGGGAAGGGGACCTGAGGAAGGAGAGGCCATCGTCTCTCCCAACTCCGGCGAACAGCCACAGCTCTGCGAGAAACCCACCCGCCGCCGTTAACGGCGATCCTCACCGCCCACCGCCCACCGCCCACCGCCTTGGAGGGTGGGCCTTCCTCTTCTCCCCGGCCCCGACAGAGGCATTAACTGCTCCGGTGGTGGGGCGAGGAGGCAGATCGGGAAAGCCAGATATCCCATTTCTCCTGTCGCACCGTCCGTCCTTGTCCACTGAAGGCCTCTCCCTCTGGCACCGCTGCAGCCGCCACCGGTCCCCCCTCCCTCGGACATGGCGGGGGCGCCGCGAGTGGCTGCTACAGTCTGAGAGCGACGGCTTTTACCCCTCAACCTCCAACGTCGTACCTCGACGAGCCGACCTCCTCACCAGGAGAGCTCGGTCCACTGTGGACGACTGAACGGAGATCCCACTAAAGTTATCTACTGCGTATTTTTAAAAAAATACTTATACATTTTAATTTTATTTCGTTTACGCATCTTTACTTAGCAAAATGCTTAATTTCTTCTTAAATTGGGAATAACATATAAAAAACAGTCAATCTTTTGATAATTCAATAATTATTTACTCTCTCTCTCTCTCTCTCTCTCTCTCTCTCTCTCTCTCTTTCACTCCCTCCCTCTCACTCTCTCTACCTCTCTCTCCGTGGTGAGTGTTGTTGGAGACATTGTCATGGCTTCGACTAGAATCATATATATTTTTGTTGTAAGGAGTTTCACTTTTATTCTACAAAATTAATCTTTTGGCACAAGAAGTGTGTGTTTACTTCTCAAAACATTGTTGAATATACTAAACCATATAAGGCTATAATTTTCTCACATTTAAAAGCTGGCACATGTTGGTTCCTAGAATGGCTAAGTTAGGATTAGAGAAAGGATGTGGTGTAAATCTATTCCTCTCGTAATTTTTTTATAGATCTTAATCTTCAATAAAATTCTAAAGATTCATAAGACAAATCTAATACGATTGAATCTTCTCAGGAATGGTTCTCAACTTTAATTTATCTTAACATTGGGCTAATAAAAAAATATTAGATTTTGTCCATCCTGGGCCTACGTCCACTTCTCAATGATTTTCTTGTTGTGTTTCACTATTTACTCCTATGAATACAATTGACTAAGTTGGGATTAGAAAGAAATAGCAAAATTTGACTAAACTGTTAGTCTTTTGAGACTCAATAGTCACACGTTATTGAACTTTACCCTTGAACCTGATCTGGTTGCACCTAAGCAGACTATAACATTGAGATTTGATGGGATGCGCTTGAACGAGCCATGTCTTTAAGCTTTAGTGGGCTAGAACTAAGCCCCAATGGGCGATGCCTAAACAGCCCACATTGGCCTCATCTAAAAATACATGTAAATCTATATTTTCATGTTTTGTAAAATTTATATCAAATCAAAAATCTTGATTGTTACAATCTATCTGATTCTTTAAGTTAGTCATCATTTTAACTTTCCAAAACATATCTAAAAGTTAATATGGGGTTATTTTCATTATATGAGATTATTACTAATATAACTTAATTAAATTAAACATAAAAACATTATTTGTGATAAATATAAAAAATAATTTTAATGAAGAATTTGTTGTACATTTCATAAATAAATCGTCAAGGAATAATTTTAATATAAAGTTAATGTCTTCAATTTCATATTTTTATCATGTGTGAAGTAACTGAAATAACCTTTCACCTCATCAAAATGCTTTTAAGACTTAAAAAAAAAAATGCCCTAATGATTGTAGTGTCTTCCTAAATTGGACCCAACACACTCAAATCCTAGAAACGTCAAAAGATTCAAAAATTTGTTTCCCAATCCAAAAACATTTGCACCATAGTGCCTTCTTTGTATGATGTTTGCTTGTAATTGAATGTGCATTGCTTAGTGTACTTCTTATGTGCACCTTATTAACCTTATTTTGATGTTCATAAAACCACTTCAGAAATCTTACTTAGACACCATTAAAGACAAAACTTAAGAATTTCATACCTAAAATGCCACCAAAGTTATTTATAGGCACATTTGTGAAGTCTTCTAGACTCTCCTATCATCAGACTTGTTGTTGGGATCCATATGTGACACTAGTTTTGATACCTACCACTAAGGTGATAAACTTTTGATGATATGGTTAAGCTCAACTAAGACACTCCTTTCTTAGATGGAAAGCTAGAGTCACCCTGACATCAACCATTGCAATTACCAGCCAACCTTCAATTGTTGGTGGCATTTACATAGATGAGCTCCCCCTCACCAACACCCATTAGTCTTTGAGCGTTGTTGTAGCGCACCCAATAGTTGTAGAAGGTCAAGCATTGGGATCAGATGTGCACTAATTACTGTAGAATAAATGATATATGTAAATTTTAATTTATATTTAAAAATATAATCATAAAATATTAGGGTGAGTTCAAGTCAAATTCACAAGGATAATTTCATTCATTTTTAATAAATTTTGTGTTCTACAAAGATAAATAATTTATATGATAATCAAATGAAAGCATTTTAAAAAATATTTATTTTAAAATAAAAATTACATCAAATAAAGATAGAAGCTAGGATTTAAGAGTATGAATCTCCACTATCTCTTGTAAATCGACGACACCAAGTTAAATCTACTAGAATGTGATGAAACTATTTTGGGTTGGAGAAAGAGAGGATAAAGAAAGAAGAGTGGGGTATTAGGAGAGAGGTGTGGCATGAGAATAGATGAGAGGCTGATGTGACTTAGTTGTTATATAATAAATCACAGAAATTTAAAATTTATAAAACTAGAAAATACTAATTTTCAAATATTTAGAAGTATTTCGGAATAAATTAATTAATTATAATTCAATAAAATTTCTAAAATAATAAAAAATTTCTAAATCGATCACAAGAATGTAATATAACATTGAGTAATATTTATTTATTTATTAAAAAATATATTTTTTATGAATTTTAGACTAAGAAATAAAAATAAAATATATTTAAAATATATCAAAAAAGGAAAATAAAGGGTGCGGATGTCATGATGATGTCAACACTTCAACGAACTTGAATTAGACAAAAATAAGGTTCTACCCAATGATTCTTATGTAAGCGATTACAAACGATGTATTTGGTCAAATAAAGATTTGTTACAGCGAGAAGAATTGTAATTGAATGAAAAATAACTTAGAAAGTTGACATCGTAAAATTATCATTAAATGAAGTAAAAATTAAGTTAAAAATAGAAAAGATAGAATTCCGACTTCGCAATAGTGATCATTAAAATTTTGTATGTTTGGGAGGGTCATCGAATGATGTCCATGGCCTCAAAGGCTCTCCTTAGATATGAACGACTTATATATTCATTGGACCTCTTTTCAAAGTCCAAAAAATGATGATGGAAGTTAAATTAATTAAAAAAATAATAAAATAGAGTTCCAATATCGCAACAACGATGCGTCGACAATACATTGGAATCCTGAGCATTCGAGAAGATTGTAGTATAGTGTCTATGGCTTCGAAGGCTCTCCTTGGACAATGATGATGTGGCCAATCGCTAGATCTTTTTACGAAGTTTAGAAATCAATAAAATGAGTTGTTGAATTGTCTCCGACAACTGTCACCACGTGGAGCAAAAAAATACTGACTTTACAACTCTTCGACAGCTGTCACCCGACAAAGATGAGTTAGATAGAGGTGGGGTGCATGTCAGGGAGCTTCATCCTTAGGTCCACGTAGCAAGAAGAGACTCTTCATTACATCTGGTATACTCTCAGGAGGTAACAACTCGTCTTTCGACGGATCATACTCTTCCCAACAATAGTTTATTCGTTGATCAATCAGAGATGATTTACTTGATAGATTCGTGATCTTTTTATTGTGAATTATTTAACAATTTTAATAACGATACTTCATCAATCGTGTTGACGAGATTTTTATCAATGATTGAGCGATTATGATAGGTTAATCATTCACCGACGATATGTAAGAAAATCATGATTTAATTAGATAAAAATGTGAGTTTTAGTTCTAGTAGGATTCGAATCTTTGTCAGTCGCCTACCTACATGAGAGTGTGTGAAATAAGTATATAAATAACCTTATAAAGTGACGTCATCAGGCTACCTACTTCTGATAAACAATGAGTATTTGACGTATAAAAATCATAAAATCATTTTGGAGAAGGTGTGACTAGGGTTTAGTCTCACATTGGTTATATGTCAAATTTTGGGATGAATATATAGTAATAATAGATTTGAGAATCAATGAGTCCCTTTTTTGCATGTATACGACCACTCTTTGCCCCACGCTTAACTAGCCACCGGTGATGTGGAAGGAGAATGACGCACACGTGCCCTCATTAGTCCATAGCTACTCGAGCCCTTGCTCGTGGCTCCGCCTTGACTGCACTTCTAATCCACTTGCAGACTTGATTGGCTAGTGGGTCCCCTCTTTTTTCTATCTTTTTATTTTAATTTACTTTTCTTGATTTATCTCAAAAATAAGATTATAAAAATTATATAAATTCACATAAAATCACATAATTAACCAAAAAATCACATTTATTAATTGAAAACTATTTTTCATAATTTAATATAAATATAAGTTTATTTATCATGAGTTAAGGCTAAAACTATATTATTTATTAATTATTAACTCAGATAATGAAAACTTATCAAAGGCAACTAATCTAAGGAAGTTGATTGGTCAGAGATGACAAGTGTGTTTGTGTTTATGTGTGTGTGTGTGTGTGAGAGAGAGAGAGAGAGAGAGTAAATAAATGAGAAATCTCAATCAAGAGAGAGTTCTCATCCATGGAAGGAAAGTCTCACCAATAAAAGAAATTAATATTTAAGATGGAAGAACAAATAAATGAAAAACACAAAAAAAATTAAAAATGGAAGGTAGGAGAGAAATTGAGATGCGGGAGGAGACAAAGATACCCAAAAAAATAGAAAAAAAGCAAGAGGAGAGAGAAATTAATTGGTGGAAGAGTTTTTGCCTATTAAAGAGAAATCATTAGAAAATTTAATAGCTCTATTGAATGATAGGGAATAAACATGAAAAGTTGATGAAAAACAAAAGGAAAGGAGTAAGAAAGATATTGGATGGAATCTACTGAGCAAAAATACTTCAGAAAAGGAGAAAATATGTTCAAGGAATAACTTACATAGGAGAGAAGTTTCTCACTAGCATAAGAAAAATCATAATTTATGGTAAATAAAATGATGAGGATGACTAGAAAATAAAAATAATAATATCTGATGAAAAACTAATTAAAATAATAGTAGGAAAGAGAGAGAAAAAGAAGAAAATCTATTAGAAAGGAAAAAAATATTAGTGTGAGAAAATGTTAGTGGATGAAAGATAATGAAAAGCTTATAATGGAATTGGAGGTTGAAGAATGTCAAATAAACTATGTGAAAGGTAAGAAACGTGGAAAAAGTAAGAAATAATAGAGTGGAAGTGAGAGAAATAGAAGAACACATCGACAATGTAAGAGAAATGAAGAATTCCTTCCATTTAGTGCATAAGAAGGAAGAGTGAAAGGGAGAGCAAGAAAAGTACAAAAACTAACTAAAACTTATAAAATAAAAAATCTAAAATGTTGATTAAGAGTTGGATAATATTTCCTACATATCACATGAGAAAATATTAAGAAAGAAGTAAGATAAAGAGAGAGTTTGAGAGAGAGAAGGGAGAAGTGGAGGGGGAAGAAGAAGGGGGAAGGAAAATTGTTCCTAGGTGAAGAGGTGCATAATATATATATATATATATATATATCAATAAATTATTAGCCATAGAGTAGACCAATGAGTTTATAAAGATCATATTTCCCTCATCTAATAGACAAAATCTTCTTTTTATCTTAAATGCTAGAAACTTGTTTTTCATAGTCATGGCACCAAGTAACTTGTTTTCCACAAATGAGGGACAATCCTTCTTGTTGCAACTCTATGACTAGGTGGAATATCAAGAGGAAGGTGAATTAATTTATTTATTTATTTATTTATTTATTACATTTATGTTAGGTCTATCTATATGTGTCTGTAGATATGTTGACACATATCTCGCAGTAAGACCATTCAACACTCTCTCACTAGGAACATGAAACTTTTTATACTAATTTGTTCATTATCTGACTACTTCCAATCCCTAAGAAAACTAACCTCTAATATTCACTAATCTCCTTTATGTATTATGGTATACTAAGTATGCATTATGATACATGAATCAGCCACCCAAACTACTCATATTTGTCTCCTCATAACCTAACATTTCTTGAGTTAAATTTGACTACTAGCATCTTGTAACCTCATTTAATACATTATCTTCTTTCTATTCAACTATCTTAAGACTTGATGGAGAGCAAAGGTTATATTGATTGATTTGATCATTTGTCAAATTTAGTTGATGAAGATAATGTAGTGTTCTCATTGGTTATTAATGTGTGTGATACAATAGAGTTCGATGATGAGAATTCATTTTTTGTTTATTTTTTTAGTTTTTTATTTCAAATATTTATCTTAGAAGTAATTATTTTTTTGTATTATTTATAATATTTTATTGAATCTCTAAAGTTTGAAATCTTCATTCAAAAATTTACTATTTTTAAAATGCATAGTAATGACATTTAAACCTTTCAATCTTTGAATCTCCTTGTTTTTGTTGTCATTTTTGTTCAAATTTGACTTAGAGCTTACAAACTTGACAAAAAATAGTTGTGTATCAACATTGGACCAAATAATCAAGTTTATCTTCACCTTTTATTCACGTAAATAGTTGTCGAATGTTGATATGCTCATTTTGAATCTTAAATGCCTAATCATTTTCTCCTTTTCTTTTGTATTAATGTAAATGATCTTTCTAGGAACCCATCTAACATCATTTTGAAATGATAACTACTATATAATATAGTTATATAATACAGTTATATTATCATGTATCGATGATGAAATATTAAAAATAGTTTGCATTGAGTTTTACTTTACATTTATACACAACTTTTCTTGTCAAGACAATTCTTCAAATGGCAACTTTGTATCCTCAAGTATTCTCACTATATAGAATCACTTAATCTCAATTATTATCAACTTAAATTTGATCTTAAGTAATAGGTGAAATATATAATTGACACATACAAAGAAGTATGAATATTAAATAATTTATTATCAATAATTTTTAATGTGTAATTATCAAACCAAATACATCAATACTTACTACAATGTGATCCAAAACACAAAAAGTATTATTTGATACACTACTTTAATAGAAAGTGATTAGTATTTTAAACATTCATTAGCGTGTCTTCTTGCCACCTATTCTTTAAGTTATAACACATATTGTGGTACCTTTTTTGTCACCTTGACAACTCTAGTCATTCTTATTCTTACATTTGACACTAGTGTGAAACTTTGATGTGTCAATGATCTTGTGATTTAATAATACATTAGCTAAACATTATCAATTTTATATCTATGGCTTCTAAATATTATAACTCAACATCTCAAACTCTAGACCACTATCATAGTGTTGAATAATTTAGTATTATTATATATATTATTAATGCCAAAGAGTAATAAATTAAATTACTTCACAATTCTCTCATAAAACTAGTGTAGAAAAATTAATAGAGAACTTTCCTTGTTGTCCACACAATGTTTGTTAGAAAGAATTTCTCTTTTAGTTATTTCACAAGCATAACTCATGTGTAGATGGGTAAAGATAGTACTATATTAGTTCATGTTAACTACCATAACTTCACATATTTATTACTAGCTTTTTTGATTATGAGGTGTGCATCAACCAAATATAGTGGTCGAAGTCATGTAAAAAATTTTCTAGTTATTTTTATGTTTTGAATTAAAAAATATATTTGGCTCTTCCATCCCCATTAAAGAACATTTTAATAACAGGACATTTAGAGCAAGAGTCTCTACAAAGTTTCATAGATCTTTGACATGTTTTTTGTGCCAACATGCATTGTATGTATGTGTATACCTATAAGGTCCCCATGATTAATAAGACATCTTTGGCATTGGTATACCTCAATATTTTTTTTTGTTCAATCCATACATGCATGCGTGCGAGACATCATGCGTTCAAGATGTGCAATGTTGTTGTAGTATGTGTTGTCTACACTATGTTACATATGTACAATTATTTGTGTACTTACTTATATGCTCAAATGTCTTTGTGTTAGTAATGAGAGGTTTTGTGCCCAATAGAGTATGCAACGTCTAGTCTAGTGTGGGAAAAGATAAATAAATTTTCTTAGGAGACATTTATATTTCAATGTATTTATAGAGTTATTTCTTAGAATTTTCCAAGTTTATGATTTTGTTCCATAAGAGTACTTGCAAGTTTTCAACATAATTTTTTGTCTCATTTATAAGGTCAATAATATATTTTTGTTAAAAAATAAATATTCATTCTTTCGACTAAGCTACTTAAACAGCAAGAAAATATTTTAATTTTCCCAAAACCTTAATATAAAACTCTTTTTACAAAACATTTATTTTTTTATTTCTCATAATTTCGTATTAATGTAAATCATTTACATATACTACCAATGTTGTAATGTTCCTTGATGTTGAGTTTTAATAAATAAAGTATAGTCTCTTTTATTAGGTATATAATCTATCTCTTGCATCACGTTTGTAAATCTCCCAAATCATGCTCTTAAGGATTACAATAGCCTATATACTATTTATTTAATTTATAAACTATATCATTCTTAGAATCGACTTAAATTCATAAGGAACATTCATAAAAATTTACTCATCAAATTCTCCATGTAAAAATATATTTTTAACACCAAACTATCATATATCTAAATTTTAATTAGCTACTAAGGATAGTAAAATTTAAATTGTATCTATTTTTTCCACCATAGAAAATGTATTTAAATAATCTATCCAATAAATTTGGGAGTAGCACTTAGCTATTAACCTAGCTTTCTATCTTTACATTGACCCATTGACTTTGTATTCAATGATATACACATCTGCATACAATTATTTTCATTTTTATTTGTAATTTTACTAACTTCTGAGTTTGATTCTTCTCTAATAACTTAATTTCATCATCCCTTGTATGTTTCTATTGTGTACTTGATAATACCTCAGCAACATTTGTTGGGATGGATGCAACATTGAAAAAAGTAAGAAATATTTTATATGAAGGAGAAAAACGTTTAAAAGATATAAATTGATAAAACCAATACTTTGGGTTTCTAACATACTTTATTTTTTCTTTCCTAAGAGCAATAGGTAATTCTTCAAGAGTTTTCTCTAATATAGAGGATTGAATAAATTCTCTTGACTATTCTTGGATAGAAGGGTATATCAAGTAGAGATTCCTCCAAAATAATATTCAAAGACATTGGTTCTTCTAAAGATAATGTTGATAAAAATAAGCTTCTAATTGCTACTTCTCCACTATCATCTTTAATCAAAATTTTCCCCTCAAAAGAAATATTCTTAACATTAAAAAATAATTGATGTTCACTAAAAAATATATCAATTGAAATAAAATATATATTCAATAAATGATGATAAAATTTATATCATTTTTTAATGTTGAAGTAATCAATGAGAACATATTTTAGTGCCTACAAATTAGGTTTTTCCTTTGCTTAATCTTAATTGTTGACAAATATCACAAATCTAAATATCGTATGAATCAAGTTAGTTTTTAATAAAAATATGTGGGTAATGCAACGATAGAGTCTCTAATGGACTCTTAAATTCCAATGTCCAAGATGGTAAGTGTTTATGAGGTGAGCATCCATTATAAGACCACATCTCCTTAGAAATATATTGGTACATTACTTTGGAATAGAGAACTCTTATCACTACTAATGTGTCCATTTTTCCTTTCTACCACTCTATTATAATTGTCGGGTGATTACATATGACGATTCATGAGTACTTCATTTTTGAAAATAATTATAATTATTGTGGTTAAAATAATCTGTAGCATTACCTAATGTAATTTTTCAAAAATATATTTAAATTTTATTTTTAATTAATATATAAAATTGTTGAAGTACTTTACTAACTTTAAATTTATGATATATAGATACATCAATATAGTTCATGAGTAGTCATCAATAAAACTCACAAACCATCTTACTCCTAAAATATTGAGACTAGATGATAGTCCTCACACATCATTATAAATAAGTTCAAATAGAGTGGAACTCTCTTCATTACTTGAAAAAAGTGAAGTATTCTTATGTTTAGCTAATTCACATAAATCACATTTAAAGTTTTCAACATTCATCTTAAAAATAAACTTAGAAACATAATTTTTCAACATCTTGAAGAATAGATTACCAAGACAACAGTGATATAACGAAAAATCATTGAGTGTAGCATGTTTGATAGCTCCATATTATGTTGAAGGTTGTGAATTCACAATGTAAATACATTTAATGGTCTCAAAATGATGAAAGAGTTCACACTCTTCAGCACATCCATTTTTTTTGTTCTTTAGCTCATAACAAACATCAGAAAAATTAATATAAGTGGCCACCCTAAAATTTATATTACCGGTTATTTTTTTAATATAAATAAACTCATAAAAAGTATAAGGATATGTAAATATTTTAGATATCTAGATTATCTATTTTTATATTTCTTATGCCTACTATGGTGATAGGCAGCCCATCAATTGTGGCCCTTTTCTTACTACTTGGTATGCCATGCTAGATTGCAAAAAGTATATCATAGGTATCCATATATTCAACCTTCTTCATTTGACCTTATTAGTGACGCATGCCTTTGCTTTCCTTATGTATAGTCACAAAAGCAGAATTATTAACTCTCTTTGGTTCCACCATGAGGTTCCTCTAACTCTTTGCATTTTTTCTCATAATAGTTATTTCTTCTGAACTCAAAACTTGTTCTTGTCCTAATATTTGAGATCTAGTAAGTTCATATTCCACATTGAGCCCATTAAGAAATTTGTACATTTACTCTACCTCAATATGCTGTCAGAAAAAAGATACATCATCAAAATGTTTTGCTAAAATCGGTCTTATATCCATCTGTTTCTTGCTACAATGATTCAAGTTCATTTGTATACTGTCACTAATTAGTTCCCTTGTTTTATAATCATCGTCTTTGATGCAATTTGATATATTTGTGTTGCATCATGTTTTTTTAAGAAAGTCATATTCCTTCTTTCCTCAATATTCTTAGCTGTAGGGAGAAATAAATAATTCTTATTGACTTTAGTAGTCATCGTGCCATATCTTGACGAGCTAGCTTTCTAAAGTCAATAATTCTTATTGACTTTAGAATCAAGGATTCATTAGTTCAAGTGGCTGATCATATAAATGACAAAGTTTCCATGTACTAGTGAAGACAACTTGAATGAATTCACTATGCTGAAGCAGGTTTCTCTCATTCAGTTTAAATTCATTATGAATATTAAGGAGTTCTAAATTTCGATTCTATATTTTGCCAATAGATGATGTGCTCTCACGATCCATGACGGTACATGAAGTCTAGGAAATTTCTGATGAAAAAAAACAGAAATTTCGCTCGCTAAGACGGATCAATTCATTCTCTCACCCTCATGCATTGTAGGGGAGGCAATAAGGGTTGAGAATGATCTTAAGATCACTAAAAGGGTATCACACCAAATCAAATATCTAAGAATCGTCTAGAAAGTGGCAGACGAAATAGATTTTAGGTCTAAGGCAAGCCGGACTTCTCTACCCAAGATCAATCTCAATAATGAGAAAAATAAGTGCTGAGCCATTCAAGATAATCGATAGAAATGGAACGACGATACCTAGGCTGGTGTACCACGTCAACGACGCTGAAGCGTTGGTCGCTAGATAGAGCGTCGGCGGCAGCGAGAGAGTCGTCGGCTCGTGAGGGAGCAGAGAAAAAGGTAAAGGATTAATTCCTAAATGAATAAAGAGGGTTTTATCTTGAAACCGAAAACTAATGGGTCGAATCCACTCGTCGGTATAACTTATGTTGAAACCGAAACCGATTCGCTCGAGAACAGAAAAGACCTAATTGCAAACGCGAAAAATATATATACATAAATAATAAATAAATTCGGTGTGACTGTAATGGTTGCCTCCGACACCTACGCTCACTGCCGGCTGACGCCGATCAGCAGAATCATTCCCGCCAGCGGCAATACGAGCCACAAGATGAACACAAGCTTCCCCGCCGTCCATCTCGAGAAAGCCGGGCACTGCCCATGCAGTTCTCCGCAGAGGCCGGGATTCCCCAGGAAGCTGTCTCTGTATGCTTCTGAGGCGTACAACGGGGGCACATTGCCGGAGAGGTGGTTGTTGGAGAAGTTGAAGATCTTGAGCTTGAGGTTCTGCAGCCCCGGCGGGATGCTTCCCGTCAGAAGGTTATTCGACAGGTCGAGATAGTTGAGAACAGCCAGACCCCCAAGCTCTGGCGGGATCGCACCCGTGAGGCCGTTGCCGGCGAGATTCAGCTCGCTGAGGTGCTGCCATGCTTGGATTTCCCTGGGGATCTCGCCGGAGAGGGAATTGTTGTGGAGGTCGAGAATCTGCAGGCCGGCCAATCTCCCCAGCGCCGACGGCAGGGGCCCAGTCAGTCGGTTATCGGAAGCAGAGAATTCGTAGAGCCCCGTCAGAGCCCCGATCTCCTCCGGGATCTCACCGGCGAACTGGTTGTCGGAGATCGTCAGACTAGAGAGGTTGCGAGCGTCGGAGATGGAAGGGGAGATGACCCCGGAGAAGGAGTTCCCCATGAGATCAAGCAAGCTGACGTGCGGCAGCCCCCACATCCCCGCCGGGACCTCGCCGGAGAGGAGGTTCTTCCGGAGACGAACCCGCCACAAGGTCTTGCACCGGCCGAGGCCCTCCGGCAGTGTTCCGGAGAAGAAGTTGCCGATGAGCATGAGCTGCTCCAGCGAGCCCCTGTCGCAGATGCTCCCGGGGATCTCCCCGGAGAACTGATTCTGGGAGAGCTCCACCACGACGAGAGGGGACTTGCTGCCCAAGTCCGGCGGTAGGGTCCCATTCAGACGGTTCATGTGGAGCCTGAGCTCCGAAAGGCTCCCGGCCCTGGCGATGCTTGCCGGCAGTCCGCCGGCGAGGTGGTTCTGGTAAAGGTGGAAGCTCTCGAGAAGCGGGAGGTCGAAGAAGCTCGGCGGTATGGTCCCCTCCAGGAGATTCATGGAGGCGTCGAAGCGGCGGAGGGCGGGGAGCTTGCCCAGGCCTTCGGGGATGTGCCCGGTGAGCGAGTTCTTGTAGAGCTCGATCTGGACGACGCTGGAGAGCTCCGTCAGAGTCTCCGGGATCGGCCCCTCGAGGTTGTTCATAGAGAGGTCGAGATTGGCGAGTTTGCGGAGGTTGCCGAGGGACGGTGGGATGCTGCCGATGAGCTTGCAGCCGGCTAGCCAGAGGTTCCGGAGGGCGGAGAGGTTCCCGATATCCGGTGGGATGACCCGCAGCGAGAAGGTGTTGTATGCCAGGTTGAGTTCCTGGAGGGTCCCTATCTCACCGAGGAAGGCGGGGATTGTACCCGCGAGGAGGTTGAAGACGATGGAGAGGCTCTCCAGGACGGGGAAGCCGGTGAAGGCGGCGGGGATGGGCCCGGAGAAGTTGTTGGAGTCGAGGTTGAGGCGGCGGAGGCGGGGAAGGGAGGCGAGGGCGGCGGGGAGGGGACCCACGAGGCAGTTCATGGAGAGGTCGAGGTCGGCAAGCGCGGAGCATCGGGACAGGGCGGCGTCAGGGAGGGTGGAGTTGATGTAGTTGTAGGAGAGGGAGACGTTGGAGAGGTAACGGAGGCAGTAGAGGACAGGGTCGAAGGGACCCTGGAGGCTCTGGTTGTAGAGCCCGGGGGCCGTTCAGCCCGCTCTTAAACTGGAGGAGGAAGAGGTGTTACATCTGAAGGATGTATCCATGAATGTGCAAGTATGAGGATGGCCTTTTGAATCAGTGCAGGAGAGTCATCTAATCACTTGGTCTAGAGAGATAGGATGCTCTAAGAGTGACTCACAATGTGTGACCCAATGATCATGACCCCTTATTTATAGATAAGAGGTGATTGACCTCTTGGTGTTTTTTTCTAATTTAGCCTATCATAAAATTATAATAAGACCTGGTCTCTACACATTTATATTTATACTTATACTTATGAGAGGTCGTAATCTCAAATACTTAAACTCCAATGAATCACTTTAAGTGAGATTAATCAATGATAAGCTCATAATATATAATTTATATATATAATTATCTACATTTAGATTAATTTCAATAATCTTTCATTTTAATAAAATATATATGACAACTTGATATTGTATATTATGACCTTATGAGTTCAAAATTTTACTATCATTGCCAAAGATATTTTCAACAAAATTTTACTATTATACCAATATAGAACTAAAGAGATTTTCGTTCACATTTTTTTGTGTGACTGAATCCACAATAATCATGTATATTGATATAATAAATAATATAGATCAAGTATGGATATATAACATGAAAATTACATGAAGTATGACTCATACATGTACATTTTCAACTTAGTCCTCCTTATTTTGAATGGAGATCAAACATGCATAAAATAAACTTTATTCATAAATTTTATTCATGCATAAAATAACCAAAGTATATGTCTATAACTATATAGGCATCAAAATATAAACTCCCACTGAAATTATATATCCTCATGAGATATTACACTCATATGAGCAACATGTTCATGAAAGACTTTTGGTGGCAGTCCTTTAGTTAGTGGATCTGCTACCATGAAGTTTGTCTCAATATACTCAATAGATATTTGGCTACTTTGAACTCTTTTCTTAACAACTAAGAACTTGATGTCTATATTTTTAGACTTCGTCAAGCTCTTATTGTTATTGAAAAATATAACGGTTGCTTTATTGTCACAAAATAATTTTAGTAGTTTTTCAATTCCATCTAGAATTTGTAACCCTGTGACAAAATTCTTCAACCAAATTTCATGATTGGATGCCTCATAGCATGATATAAACTTTACTGTCATAAGAAAAGAAGCTATGAGTGTCTACTTAGCACTCTTTCATAATATAACTTCTCCAACTAATAGATAGATATAGCCCGTAGTGAATCGTTTACTATCAGTGCATTCAACGAATTAGAATCTGAATACCCGATGATCTCCAAATGATCCGATTTCTTATATGTGAACATATAGTTCTTTGTCTTTTACAAATACCACATAACCCGTTTGGTTGCTTTCCAATGATCCACACCAAGATTGCTTAAATATTTACCCAGTATTCTAATTATATACGCAATATCCGAATGTGTACATACTTGAGCATATATAAGGCTTTCTATGGCTAATGCATAAGGAATCTTCTACATCTTTTTAGCCTCATAATTATTTTTAGGGCACTGATTGTGACTAAACTTATCTCTTTTAGAAATAGGGGTATTATAAGATTTACATCCTTACATATTAAATCTCGCAAGAATTTTCTTGATATAATTCTTTTATGACAACCTTAGGATATTTCGAGGTCGATCTTGGTATATCTCAATGTTCAATATATAAGAGGCTTCACCCAGATCCTTCATCTCAAAATTTCTTGACGAAAATCTTTTGGTGTCACAAAGTAAACCTATATCGTTACTAGTAAGTAATATGTCATCGACATATAAAATTAGAAATATATGTTTACTCCCACTGAACTTATGATGTACACATTCATCACCCATATTCATCAAAAGACCAAATGAGATGATAACTTGATGAAATTTGTGATACCATTGACGGGAAACTTATTTTAACCCATAGATAGACTTCTTTATTTTGCAGACTATTTTCTTTGGGTCTTGAGACACAAAGTTTTCTAGTTGCACCATATATATCATTTCATCAATATCACTATTGAGAAATACAGTCTTTACATCCATTTGATGTAGCTCCAGATCAAAATGAGCTACTAGTGCTATTATTATTCTAAAAGAGTCTTTCAATGAAATCGGAGAGAAAGTCTATGTATAATTAATGTCTTCTCTTTGAGTGAATCTCTTAATGACAAGACAAAATTTATATCTTTTCATATTACCTTTTGAATCTCTTTTGGTTTAAAATATCTATTTACAATTAATAGGTTTTTCACCTTCAAGAAATGAGACAAGATACCATATGTCATTGTCCTTCATAGATTTAATATATTTATTCATGACATTGACCACTTATGAGAATTAGAACTTTGCATGATTTGATGAAAGTTGATAGGATCATCTTCCATCACTCCAATGTCAACCTCATGTTCTAAAAGAAATACGATATATCCATTTGAAATCGTATTCCTTCTCTCTCTAGTAGATCTTCTTAATAGCACTGGTTCTTGAGTATGTTGAGTTTATTTTACTAAAGTAGGAGGCATGATGACATAATTTTGATATGAAGTTACTTCTTAATCAATATTAGTCAAGATGAAGTCATCAAGACTATTGTCAATAGTAATAGAAGGAATATTGACATATTCTTCTTCAAAATCAATGTCTTTAGCCTTATCTCTCCTTATAAACTCAACATCCTCAAAGAAACAAGTATTTTTTGTCTCAAAATAACTTTAGTAGTAGAATTATAAAACTTATACCTCTTAAAATTTTTTGAGTATCCAACAAAACAGTAACTAACTATTTTAGAGTCAAGTTTCTTTTCATTAGGTCTATAAGGTCTTGCCTCCACCGAACAACCTCAAATATGTAAATACTTTAAACTAGCCTTATTGCCCGTCCAAAGTTCATAAGGAGTTTTAACAGTTGTTTTAGTTGGAACCCAATTAAATAAATAGGTTGCAGCCTTTAGTGCTTTTCCCTAGAGGTTATTTGACAGGGTAGATTGACTAATCATACTCCTTACCATATCTTTAAGTATTTTGTTTCGTCGTTTAGTAACATCATTCATGTTAAGAGATCTTGGCATGGTGTACTGTGGGACGATGACACACTCCTCTAAGAATTTAGCAAAAGGTCATGGATGTTGTTCACATGATCCATCATATCTATCGTAATATTTACCACCACAGTCTGATCTAACGGCCGTAATCTATTTGTTAAGTTGATTCTCAACTTCAACCTTACATTTTTTGAACACATTCAGTGATTGAGACTTCTCATGAATAAGATACTAGTCAAATTGAAAATAATCGTCTATGAATTTAATAAAATATTATTGACCATTCCAAGAGGCTGTAGGAAATAGTCCACAAATATCCCTATGTATTAATTCTAAGACATCCGAAACTTGATTGGCACTTATTTTCTTTATGTTTGTTCTTTTTCCCTTGATACATTCGACACGTGTCAAAATCCTTATAATCAAGTGGGTCAAAAATTTCATCAAACACGAGTCAATAAATTCTCTTTTTAAAGATATAACCTAATCTCTTGTGCCATAATGAAGCAGAATTCTCATCAATCAATTTTTTTTATACTTCTTAAATTGATATGTATGATTTCACTAGAAGGGACGATTACATCAAATATAGGTTATCATGACTTGATAAAACACTAGTACTAATATGATTTGAATTATCAAAGAGACTAAATTTTTTATTTATAAATAGACAACTATAACCAAATTTATCTAAATTAGAAACAAAAATCAAGTTCCGTCTAAAAGATAGTACAACATAAGTCTCAATTAAATCCAAATAGTGTCTAGTCTTTAACAATAATCTAAAGATTCATATTGCTTCCATTACTACTACATTGCCATTGTCTGAATAGATGTATTTTTCATCATCAATTGACTGACAACAATGAAAGAAACTCTACATTGACACACTTATGTGAATTGTAGTATCAGAATCTACCCACTATGTAAGGATATAAAAGTTAAATTAACCTTTGAACAAATCAAAGTAGGAAGGTCACTTTTCTTTGTACATCAAGCATGCTACTTGGTACAATTCCTATTCATGTGGCCACCATGCTTGTAAAAGAAATAAGTAGATTCCTTATCTTGCTTTTTTTGTTATTTCTTTAGTGGTGGTCCACCTACAGCTTCATTGATCATAAATATTTTCTTGATTTTGTTCTTAGAGGTCATGGTCAAATGAGCACTCTCATGTTTATCTTGCTTCAACTTTTCTTCTTTTTGCACACAATGTGATATGAGCTCATTTATGGACCATTTGTCCATTTGACAATTATAGTTCACCTTAAATTGATTGAATTGTACAGGAAGAGAAATAAAAACTAAGTGTACGAGTAAATCTTCTGATAACTTTAACTTCAGTGCCTTTAGTTTTGATGCAAGATGAGACATCTCGAGAATGTACTCCCTTATATTTTTCTTACCTTTATACTTCATAGAGATAAATTTTGCTAAGACCGTACTTGTTTCGACTTTATCATTCTTAGCAAACTTTTTCTCAAGTTCTTCAAAGATTTTTTTTGTTGTAGTGCCTCTTCAAACAAAGTGCCCTTAAAGGTTTCTAGAATGTCATGCTTTTTTATCATAAAACTCATGTGATTTGATCGGTCCCACTTATCTATATCTCTCTTATCCTCATGAGAGATTACAAGATGATCTTTTCTTAATGCAATGTCTAGATCCATGTAATCGAGAACTATCATAATGTTCTCTTTCCATGCCTTAAAATTAGTACCATTTAACATAGGAATAGAATTTATTTGGACAAAAACAATAAAAGTAAAACTTGAAACTGTACAAAGGACAATATAAAACTCATATAAATAACTTAATTTTTCAAATAATGATACTTTCCATCACAAGATATTGGGTGCAACATTAATACTTTATCTTTGAATAGTAATATTAATTGCAAGTAATATCTTGGTGTGACAAATAAATATTGATAATAAGTTTCTGTCAAATAATAGGCCTTTCTTTGGACCGACTTATTATTCACATAAAAATATCAAATAATTGTCATATATTTATTATCACAAATATATATAATTTGTAAAATATTAAACTTTTCTTTGGGCTAGTTAGTATCCACAAAATCACATACACAACATCTCATACATTAAAAAAATTAATATCCACAAGAGAGCCTACTTTGGTAGGATGTTGCTTCAAGTAATAATTCTAAAATATCATACATGTACCAAAATTTGAATCATGATAGTTATTTGACATTTATCCATACTCAATGTAAACATAAACATTGAAAACATCAAATAACTTTATAGAAAAATTTCTTTTAAAAAAATCATCTATAAGATTTCAGAAATAAAATGACGTCCAAAATAATTTATTTTATGGGCATGATGTCAGCAAACCAAATGCTGACGTCGTCTTCATGACGTCATCGCTATAAACCGGCGCGTCGGCTAACTGGATCGGCTTTTGCCGAGTTGGCGCGCCATCTGGCTATCCCGCTTGCGCTGAGCCGATTACCCGAACCGGCGTGAGCCGAGCCGCGTAACGGAACCGGCGCAAGCCGAGCCGCGTAACGGAACCGGCGCAAGCCGAGCCGCAGAACCGAACTGGCATGAGCCGAACCGCGGACCTGAACCGGCGCGAGCCGAGCTGCGGACCCGAACCGGTCGATCGGAACCGCGCACCAGAACCGGCGCGAGCGGTGTACGAAACCGCCGCGTGACGATTCCTCTCTCGTCCGGCACGCACCGAAAACGGTGCAGCCGTTTCACGCGGCGGAGCGGCGCACGAACCATCGCACGAAGGGAGGAAAAATTAGGGCTAGGAACGGGTCGGCCAAAAAATGGCCTTCCGTTCGAAAGACGGACCCGTATCGGTCGCCCCTCCCCTCCACGTCTCTCTTCATTCCCGCCGATTTCCGGAAGGCCTGGAAACCATCCTTCGCCGAGAGGAAGAGGAAGAACCAAGGTGATTAGGGCCGTGCGGAAGCTGACGCAGCCCTCCGCCTCCAGCAGATCCTTTCGGAATCTTCCGGCACCGGCCTGCGCCTCTTCTTCGCCTTCCGGAGCCCTCCGGCGTCCATGCCTTCCGGAAGCACCGTCCACCGCTCTCCAGCCTCCCGTCCGACGACGGAAAGGGGAAAGGGGAACGGCTGGGCCCCTCCTGCAGCCCACGATTTCCAAATGGAAATCTTCCTTCACGAAAGGAGAGGAAGAGAGGTGTGCGGAAACCACGGCTCCTCTTCTGCAGGGAAAGAAGAAGAGTCGACAAACCCATCTGAACGGCCTGTTCGGCCCATTAAGCCGTCCATGGTAAGATCTAAACCTTACGATTTTCACAAAGGACGCCTGAATCCATTCTCAAGACAAGGCATCGAGAATGATACCATGATGAACGAAAATGAATGAAAAAATGTCATTCTCCAAAAAATTAACACATTGGCTCTGATACCACTTGTTAGATCTGAAGGATCTTGTGTTGATGTAGATGGAGAATGACAAAATATAATGAGAATGGATTGAAACCATATCTGAATCCATAAAGGCGCAAGTACGATGTGTGACCTAAGGACTTTTTTTTCTCTCAGAGTTCCAATGTGTTTCTCTTCCCTTAAGGGTTAGCTGGTGGGTCTGGATTTTACCCTGATTATATTTTGTATGATAATTTCTAATTTATGAATTATTGTATCTAAAACAAGCATTACACACCCATATTATTTTTATAATTCTTCACCTGCACCCTTAACCTCCCCCTCTCCGATTTCAAAACCAGGCTGCAGCCAA
The DNA here is from genome assembly GCA_902729315.2 of Spirodela intermedia. Lineage (NCBI taxonomy): Eukaryota > Viridiplantae > Streptophyta > Magnoliopsida > Alismatales > Araceae > Spirodela > Spirodela intermedia. The sequence goes on along the minus strand of LR746278.1, from coordinate 1,525,350 downwards.
CACGTCGCCTGATTTTTTGTTCATCACTGGTTTCACTGGTTGGGGGGGAACCTTTTCGGTAGATTTTTCATGGGCATGGAACTCTTGAATGGATGTTGAAACGAGATGTAGCTGCTGTTCCGTCGGAAAAGGCAAGATCTTTGGCGCAGGAAGAAGGGGGGTAGTGATCCATGAAGCTTCCCGTGATTCGATTGACTGATTTATTCATTTTCGACGTGCAGAGGAAAAGGATGTTAATTTGGAAGGAAATAAGAGCAGATTTACTCTTGACCCTTTTCTACATTCCTACCTGTACAATGAAAAAAGTCGCCGGTTCCTGTCAACTGCTGCTTGTCAGAGATCTTCATTCTCAGATCTTCAGATCGAATGAACTGACACTGGATCCTTCTAGAGAGCCGATGGCCCACATGGAAGCCCTCAAAAGTGGGATTATGTGTGTCCAAGTTTCCCTCTGATGAAGGCAGGTTAGTGCTTCTGTCGGGGTGGTGGCGCAGCGGTCTTTGTGCCGCCGCCGCCGCCGCCGTCGCCGGCACTCGGAGAATTCGGAGCACTTGCAGTAGGCCCGGCGGCGACATCTTCCCGGGGGCTACCCCCAACTTTACAGTGATGAGCGCAGCAGAGGGGCCGCAACGACGAGTAGCTACGCCCACGCGGTCTCCCCTCGCAGTGGCGCAGGCTGGGGGGGCATTCCCTCGTCGCCATCAAGCTCCGCAACGCTCCCGTCGCCGCTCACGCCACCGCCGAGCAGCATCTTCACCACCTTGCTCATGGTGGGGCGGTTGATGGGGAGATTGCTCGTGCAGAGAAGCGCCACTTCGATGACCCTGAACATCTCCTCCTCGAACTCCGACCCGAGAGAGGGATCCAGAACCGCCGCCGGCCCTTTCTCCTCCGCCGTCCTGTGGACCCACCTCACCAGGTCCCCCTCTCCCAGCTCGCCGGCTTCCAGGGGATGCCTCCCCGTCACCAGCTCCAGAAGCACCACCCCGAAGCTGTACACGTCGCTCTTCTCGCTCACCCGCAGGGTATACGCGTACTCTGCAATATTTTCCGATGTAAGAAGAAAATTTTCATCTTGTGATCTGACGACGCAGGGGATTCTTGAAGACGACGATGAACCTGGAGCGATGTACCCGAGGGAGCCGGCGATGACGGACATGGATTTCGCCGCCTCGACGGCCTTGGCGACCCCGAAGTCGCCGATCCGCGCCCTGAAGTCCGCGTCCAGGAGGATGTTGGTGGACTTCACGTCCCGGTGCACGACCGGCGGCACGCAGTCGTTGTGGAGGTAGGAGAGCCCCTCGGCGACGTCGACGGCGATCTTGTACCTTGCCGGCCAGTCCAGGCAGCGCCCCGCCTTGCCGCCGTGCAGGAGGTCCCCCAGGCTCCCGTTGGGGAGGTACTCGTAGACCAGGAGCTTGTGGTCGTCGTGGGTACAGCAGCACCAGAGCCGGACGATGTTCTTGTGCCGGACTCTGCCCAGCGTCTCAATCTCCGCTTCAAAGGCGGCGTCCTTCTCCCCCTCCAGGTTGTTCTTGCCGGGCCGGAAGAGCTTCTTCACGGCGACGGTGGAGCCGTCGCTGAGCACGGCCCGGTAGACCTTGCCGGAGGCGCCGGCGCCGATCAGGTTGCTCTCGTCCAGGGCGGCGTCGAGGATCTCTCGCTCCGGGAAGGTCACCTTGTGGAACGACGTCAGCCTCCAGCTCTTCCTGCTGCTCTTCCTCCCCCATCGGCTGGCCTTCAGGTAAGCTCCGTATTTCCAATAGAAGCAGACGACGCCGATCAGCAGGATCAGCACCGCCAGCGCGATTATGAACAGGAAGATGATCAGGTGCTGCTTCCCCTCCGGCCCTCCCGACGAGGCCGGGCACAGCCCCGGCAGTTCCCCGCAGAGGCCGGGATTCCCCAATAAGCTGTCTCTATATCCTTTGGAGGCGTACAGCGGGGGAACATCGCCGGAGAGCTGGTTATTGGATAGGTTGAAGATATTGAGCTTGAGGTTCTGCAGCTCCGGCGGGATGCTCCCCGTCAGAAGGTTATTCGACAGGTCGAGATAGTTGAGAACAGCCAGACCCCCGAGCTCTGGCGGGATCGCACCCGTGAGGCCGTTGCCGGCGAGATTCAGCTCGCTGAGGTGCTGCCATGCTTGGATTTCCCTGGGGATCTCGCCGGAGAGGGAATTGTTGTGGAGGTCGAGAATCTGCAGGCCGGCCAATCTCCCCAGCGCCGACGGCAGGGGCCCAGTCAGTCGGTTATCGGAAGCAGAGAATTCGTAGAGCCCCGTCAGAGCCCCGATCTCCTCCGGGATCTCACCGGCGAACTGGTTGTCGGAGATCGTCAGACTGGAGAGGTTGCGAGCGTCGGAGATGGAAGGGGAGATGACCCCGGAGAAGGAGTTCCCCATGAGATCAAGCAAGCTGACGTGCGGCAGCCCCCACATCCCCGCCGGGACCTCGCCGGAGAGGAGGTTCTTCCGGAGACGAACCCGCCACAAGGTCTTGCACCGGCCGAGGCCCTCCGGCAGTGTTCCGGAGAAGAAGTTGCCGATGAGCATGAGCTGCTCCAGCGAGCCCCTGTCGCAGATGCTCCCGGGGATCTCCCCGGAGAACTGATTCTGGGAGAGCTCCACCACGACGAGAGGGGACTTGCTGCCCAAGTCCGGCGGTAGGGTCCCATTCAGACGGTTCATGTGGAGCCTGAGCTCCGAAAGGCTCCCGGCCCTGGCGATGCTTGCCGGCAGTCCGCCGGCGAGGTGGTTCTGGTAAAGGTGGAAGCTCTCGAGAAGCGGGAGGTCGAAGAAGCTCGGCGGTATGGTCCCCTCCAGGAGATTCATGGAGGCGTCGAAGCGGCGGAGGGCGGGGAGCTTGCCCAGGCCTTCGGGGATGTGCCCGGTGAGCGAGTTCTTGTAGAGCTCGATCTGGACGACGCTGGAGAGCTCCGTCAGAGTCTCGGGGATCGGCCCCTCGAGGTTGTTCATAGAGAGGTCGAGATTGGCGAGTTTGCGGAGGTTGCCGAGGGACGGTGGGATGCTGCCGATGAGCTTGCAGTCGGTCAGCAAGAGGTTCCGGAGGGCGGAGAGGTTCCCAATCTCCGGCGGGATGGGCCCCGGAGAGAAAGTGTTGTATGCCAGGTTGAGTTCCTGGAGGGTCCCTATCTCACCGAGGACGGCGGGGATTGTGCCCGTGAGGAGGTTGAAGACGATGGAGAGGCTCTCCAGGACGGGGAAGCCGTTGAAGGCGGCGGGGATGGGCCCGGAGAAGTTGTTGGAGTCGAGGTTGAGGCGGCGGAGGCGGGGAAGGGAGGCGAGGGCGGCGGGGAGGGGACCCACGAGGCAGTTCATGGAGAGGTCGAGGTCGGCAAGCGCGGAGCATCGGGACAGGGCGGCGTCAGGGAGGGTGGAGTTGATGTAGTTGTAGGAGAGGGAGACGTTGGAGAGGTAAGGGAGGCGGCAGAGGACAGGGTCGAAGGGGCCCTGGAGGCTCTGGTTGTAGAGGTTCAGGCCGGCGACGGCGCCGGTGGCGGTGCAGGAGACGCCGGTCCAGTTGCAAGGGGTGACGTCGCGGGGGTTCCAGTCGGAGAGGGCGCCCGTGGGGCCGTCCAGCCCGCTCTTAAACTGGAGGAGGAAGAGGCCCTCCTGGTTGAGCGAGAGGGAGGGCTCCGGGAGGAGGTAGAGGAGCAGGAGGAAGACGAAGAGGACCGAGCGGGACATGGCGAAGACGGCGGCGCTGTGTTCTACGATCTCCGATGATCGTGCTCACCGGGCGAGATGACAGGCAGTTCAGGCAGTGTAGTCGACGGCAGCGGCATCAGTCGATAATGGTGGCTGGTATACGGTGTCGAGGTCGACAGGATGATAGTGGCTTGAAGACGACAAGCTTGGCACCATGTGTGCGTGCTTCCTTCGAACAGCATTAGTCGTAAAAAAATAGGTATTTCCAAGACGAGGTATGATTTCTTCACAAGAACAGATCACCAGCGCCTTTCATCGCCATTGTTCCTTTTCCTCTTTACATCTTTAGAAATCTGTTCCAGATTCGCCCACAATGAGAGTTTTACGAAGGGGACGACTGTACACAAGATGGAATCTAGAGAGAGAGAGAGAGAAGAGCTTAGTGGGCAGTGAGAATGCCCGTCTCACTGGCAGAGTGTAACCCAGCTGGTCTACTGGGCGTAGATGAGCATTCCACTTCGGCGGCCGATGCTGTTTGGCCTCCGTTGACTCCTGTTAAAAAGGACGGAGGTGAGTCGTTGCCGATCCCATCAGTCTATGCCACCGTGGAGCCCAGTGGCCTGGAAAGTGGCGGCAAGCTGCCAAAACCCACCAATAATCCTCCATAATTTAAATAATAATAATAATTTCCCCACCAAAAGTTAAATAAACTATTTAGTTAGGATTATTTAAAATTTATTGAAAATTATTAATCAAAGCACCCCTATCATCATCTAGGGCCTCATGAAAACTAATTATCTTCTCCTTTTGAATATTTAGGAATAGGTCTAGGGCGCCATCATCATTTTGAATATAATTATGAATTATATTAATAATTTTAATATATTATATAAAAATATGCGCCCGAAGTACGAGACTTTTCTTAAAGCTGGTCTCTGCTACTAGCAAGGCACGTGGCACATGGGCTACAGGCTAACGGGATCAGTCATCGCTGGGTGCCCACCAAGCAACTGCGGATAAGTACGGGCTAGCAACCCCCCTGCCGTGCCACTTGGCGGGTGAGATGCTCCATTATGGTAGAGGCCTATTCCCACGTCATAAAAAATTATATTTTTATTTCCCCTGACAAGGTATTCGCATAAAAATCAGTTGAATTATTATATTTGTAATGAAAATATCGTCCATGGTGGTGTGTTTTGGTTACAGCAAAAAATCATAGGTTTTTCTATGCAGAAAGCCTGAGATAATGAGAGGAAAATTTGAGTCAACTAGGTCGGTGGTGATACAAAAATCATAGCTATGGAGGAGCAGTTAGTAGAAATCGACAGAAAACCAGGAATAATAACCGGATGCAGCTGTAGCCATGGATCTCTCTCTCCCTCTTTCTCTCTCTCACCAAACAGAGCATTGACTAATCAAAGGAGTCAACGAGATATACCTTCCCCGGGCATGTCCTAAAGATTGGATCCTGAACCCTAATTTCTCAATTCAAGGCATCTCAAACACGAAATAAACAGAATCAGCTCATCTCCTTGTCTAGCAGTCAATAGGTGGCCGGTGATTCCGACGACGGCAGCGGGCCCTGCGTGGCATGAACACACAGACGTATGAAACAATGGCGATCTGACAAATAACAGGTTACCGTTTCAGCAGGTTAGGCTCAAAGAAACTCGGACATGGGGACCTTCAGAGGACTTACCGAGACCCCAATAGCCGGAGGAGCTTACACATCCTCCGCGTATAAAAAGAATGGTACTATACTGTACATCGGCCCGCACAGTCCTGTTCTTCTTCAAGGCGCGGACAGCAGCAGCTTCTTGATTCCTTTCTTCTGGTGGGCGGTGAGCCTGGTGGGGAACCTGATGGCGAACCTGATCCTGAGATTACCTCTTTTAGAGGGGTCCTTGGGGAGGGGCATGCCCTCCCTGGGGACGACCTCCTCGTAGGCCGGGTGGACCACGGCGGTGACCGGAACGGTCAGCTGGCGCCCGTCGAGGGTCCTCAGCTGGACGGTGCAGCCGGCGAGGGCCTCCGCCAGGGAGATCTTCTGCGTGGTCACGAGGTCGTTGCCCTCGCGGGTGAACACCTCGTGGGGCTTCTCGTCGATGATGAAGACGAGGTCCGCGGGGATGACGTTGGGCTGCTCGTTCCCCTTCTCCGAGAAGGTGATCTTCGTCCCTTTCTTCCACCCGGGCTTCACCTCGATCGTCAAGATCTCCTCCACCTGCGCGGTCTTCCTGAGGCACAAGACAAGTAATGGAGTCTTGAATCTATGAAGAGAGAATGCAAATAATCAAATCAAAGAAAAAAAAATATGAAGGAACAAAAGCGACGAGATTTCCCTGATTTCCCTGATTTCATCACCCGAAAGAAACAGCAATACTAAACGTATTATCTACGTCTGGGCCGCTGAGCAAGGGGCCAGAAACAGCAGAGAGATTAGGGTATCACCGAATAATATGATAACGATTATTCTTGGCAACAGTTTAAAGGCCAGTCGGTAAAATCCCATTCTATTGATTATCTGCAGTATTTTATTCCAGTTCTTGATCATGCAACTGAAGACTAATCAGAGAACGCCAGGGATCGCTTTCCCAAAATATATCATAGAAACTGGGGACTGCAAAAGATCAGAGAATAGAAAAGGATGCAGAGAGGAGACCGAATTCAGGCTGAAAATAATAATAATAAAAAGCTACAAAAAATAGAACTGTGACATTTTTTTAGGGTTTAGGATTCGACTGAATTTTTCATTTAACCCTGAATAAAAAAAAACTTTAAGAAAGGCCAACAAAATATTAATTTAACATTTCCCCATACTTTTCCTTAGGCTCCATAACAAAGGAAAAACTTCAAAGAAGCCCAAAAAAATATTTTATTTAGGATTCGACCAATTTTTTTGTTAAGCCCCAAAATAAAACCAAACCTTTTAAAAAAGGACTGAACTAAATGAATCCTTTGCATTTGGCCAAATTTTTTTTTGGGCCGCATAACAACGTTAAACATAAAAAAAGGCCCAAAAATTTTTAAGCCCTGAATAATTTATTTTTTTAAGATAGCCTTAAAAAATATTTACTTAACATTTGACAAAAAAAAATTCTTAGGCCCAAGAACAATCATTTTTTTAGGATTCAACCATTTTCTTAGTTAAGCCCTGAATAAAACAAGAACTTTAAAAAAGGTCTCAAAAAAATATTTATTCAACATTTTACCAAAGTTTTCCTTCGTCCTCATAAAAACAAAAAACTTCAAAAAAGACACAAAAAATATTTATTTAGGATTTGACCAAATAGTTCATCAAATCTTAGAATAAAAGTAAAATTTTGAAAGAATACTCAACAAAATATTTATCTAGAATTCGACCAATTTTTTTCTTGGGCCATGATGTGACCTAGTCATTGTATAATAAACCATGTAAATTTAAATATTTATATAACTAGAACTACTAATTTTTAGATATTTAGAAGTATTTCTAAATAAATATATCAATTATAATTCAATAAAAAAATCTAAAAAATAGTAAAAAATTTCCAAGTCAATCACAAGAATATATTATAATATTGAGTAATAATTTAAAATTTCACGTGAAGAATAAAAAAAATTACGTAATAATATTGAGTAATATTGAGTAATAAATATAAAATATATTTAAATTCACAAAAAGGTAAATAATGGTGCAGGTTCAAAACTTGAAATCACACAAAGTATCATTAAATTAAGTAAAAATTAAGTTGAAAGCAAAAAAAGTAGAGTTCTAGTCTTGTGACAATAATCACCATAATTTTGTGTGTTCTGGATGGTTATCATACAATGTCCACGACCTTAAGAGCTCTCCTTGAACATAGACAATTTGGTCATTCGTTAAATCTCATTCTTTTAAGGATTTAAAAAATAATGATAAAAGTTAAACTAATTAAAAAATGATCAATAAAGTTATGGTGTTGCAGCGATGATGTGTTAGTGATGTGTTCGGAATCTAGAGTGTTTGAAAAGATTGTTGTGCAATGTTTATGGCTTTAAAAGTTCTCATTAGACAAGAATGATGTGAGCAATCTCTAAATCTTCTTATGAATTCTAGAAATTAATAAAATAGGTAATTAAATCATTTTCGATAGTTGTCATATGACAAAACAAAAAAACGACGACTTTACTACTCATCTACGATTGTCACCCAACAGAGATGAGTTGAATGGAGGTGGGGTACATCTTAAGGAGTTTCTTCATCACATTTAATATATTTTTAAGAAGTGACGATTTGTCTCCTAGCAAATCATCCTTTTCCTAAAGATGACTTATTCATCGATCAATTAGAGATAATTTACGTAACGTAATCGTAATCTTTTTATCCATAATCGTTTGATCATTTTAATAATGATACTCTACGAACCATGTTGATAAGATTTTCGTTGATGATTAAACAATTATGATAACTTAATTTTTCACCAATAATTTATAAGAAATTATGATTTAATTAGATAAAAATATAAGTTTTAACTCAAGTAGCATTTGAACCCTTGCTGGTCACATGTATGTATGAGAGAGAGTAAGATAAGTACAAGAACATCCTTATAAGGTGACATCATAAGAGTATCTCATTCTCATAAATATATGATATTTTAGGTATTAAAATTATTAAAAACTTTTTGAAAAGCTATGATTGTCGATTTAGTCCCACATCTGTTATTTACCTAATTTTGAGATGGATATATAATAATACGAGATTTGATAATCATTGTATTCCTTTCTTGCGTGTGTATGATCACTCTTTGTCCCATGCTTGACTAGCCACCAATGATGTGGAAGGAGAGTGACACACATGCCCTATATTGGTTTGTCCTTAGTCACTTGAACCATTGGTCACAGCTTTGCTCGAGTGTGCTTATGACCCACTTGCAGGCTTGGCTGGCCAACAGGTTCTCTCTTTTGTGTATTTTTATTTTATTTTATTTATCTTTATTTATCTCAAAAATATAATTATAATAATTATATAAATTCACATAATTAAGCAAAAAATCATATTAACCAACAAAAAACTACTTTTCACATTAACCAACTAAAAATACATATTTTGCATAGTTCTTCAAACTTTTCTCCTCTTTCTTGGCTCTGTCTTTTTAGGCTGGCCCATAAGCATTTAATGTTATGAGTTTTTGTTATAGAGAATTTCTACTTTAGAAATCTCTAACACTCAAAAATGGTTGACTGAACCTTGGCTACTATCACAGTTAGCCAAATGATAACATCTCCATTGCAGTTGATGTGTTAGTATTTAGAGGCAACTATAGGGCCTTATTCTTATGAATGGAGCCACAATAGTAGAGAAAGAAGTAGAGTTCTTGTCTCCTCTTTTTTTTATAACAACTTTTATAGAAAAGTTTTTCTTGATATCATTGAGGTGTATAAATATATTCTTTGTCCCCCTTCAAACAATAACTTTGGAGTTTTTCTTAGAGACTAGTGTATAGTAGAACTCTCAACCCAAAATATTACAGCTTTATGGAGTCGCCAACAAGCAATAGTGTATTGTCAAGGCTTATAAGATCACTCTCCAACATATGGAGTCTCTTAACATCAATGTTCTTGAGTTATTAGATTCAATCAATTAAACTTGACTCTTACAATTCATTTCTCAAAAAAAATAAAAATACTATGATTTCTATTCTCCAAGCTAGTAGTAGAATTTACAACTTAGAAAAATCAATAAATAAGTCAAAGAGAGCCTCAGACTCTTATGATTGCTAGAAAATCATTATATATTATAGAAGTTTGTAAATGCTATAGTACATGTGATTGTAAAAATTTATGAGATTGTAATTGAAGTTTGTGATACATATATTAGTGGTATCAGTGATCGACAAAGGGGTTGAGGAGGGTTAAGAAAGGAATTTGATTTCCTTGAGAGATGAGCCTTTTGAAAGCTTATGTACAAGCTAGGGTTTATGCAAAATCCTTATTTTATCCTTCTTTAAATTTTTATTCCTTGTCATCATTCCCTTCTATTTCTACTTGATTCCTTTGCTGCATCTAGGGTCATATCACTATTTGAGAACCATAGGACAATATTATTTGTCATTCTATTTGAAAGTTAAAGAACATGACAAACGATGTCCTCTAAACTATACCTTTAGGGGCTCTTGATATTTCAAAAGAATAACTATTTCTTTATAACTAAAATAATAGAATAAGAGAACGACAACCAAATAATATGTCTAGATACTACTTGGTTCCTTTGCAAGGCCAATAAGAGCACACATTATTTTACTCATTGAATTGGAAGATTGTAATTTCATGGTACATATTTATCATGTGTTTTAAGAACACTATTTCTTGGGACTTTAGGAATATCTCCAAAATTCCTATCTTGAAAAGTTCAGTAATACCTTGTAATTATGTGCATCCAGCCTCCTCTTTTGAGATAAATTAATCAATTTTATCTCATGATTTATATTATTTTTTCACTCTCCCTCAACAGCTAACATTGATGTCCCACCTCCATCTTTATCATTATGGGTTTTTTATCCACCAAACGAGAGATTCCCCATATGTAAACAAGCAAAAAATGCTTGGTGATGTTGCTCTTCAATTTTCTTTGACCATGTCAATGGACTCTACTTCCTATTTTCTTTTCCCTCAAAATCTTTTCCATTTACAAAAATTATTGGTTCACATGATGCTAGTTTCTTTGACCTTCTAGTGGGCAGACTTGGGCTAACATTACTTGTTGGGAAAATGTTAGTGGACCTCTCAGAGTGTTAAAATATGTCATTGAAACAAAGGTAGTAGAAGATTTTCTATGACTTTTTCTTCCTCCAGATATTTTACTCCTCTCATTTATAGTTGCTGGAGAATCATAAATTGTTGAACCTCTTAAGTCTTTATATTTGCATCTAACATTACCAGTACTTGAGGCGCTATTGGCTTCGCCTTTCTTCAAACATCCTAATCAAGAGCTTATGACCATCTTTTCTCATAAAAATGTTATCCTCTCCTGAAAGAACGATGACATGCTATTAGAGAGGAAATTGTTTGCTAAAATCACATCGAAAGCTAGCATTTTAAGGCCAATGCTAATAAGCCTAGTACATATTACATGGATATGAGTATTGCAACTAGAAAAAAACGTGTAAAAACGATCCAAAAAAGAAAAATTGATCGAGAAAAAAGTATGAAAGAATTATTTTGCAATGATAAACAAAATACGAAAGAGCAAACTCTAGATACTTCATTCTTACATTGGAACAACGTCTTGTGCAGCAGCATGGTAGCAGTGAGCAGTCAATAGCAGCAGTAGTTAGCCTCCCTCCAGGTGACAAGTGGAGGTGATGGTGGGCTATGTGATGTCGGCAGTGGTATCAAGACGGTGGGGACAACACGACGGTGACTACGAGCCTCCCTTCGTGTGACAAATGGAACAAGGAGCTGAACACAATGGCGGTGTTTAGGCAGCAGCGACAACGACGTGATTTCCCTCTTCCAATGACTGTGCTCTCCTCTTGAGTGACAGACGAAGTGAGGAGCGAAGGAACAGGGGTCGTGACTTTGCTGCTATCTTGGCGGCCGTGTGAGTGACAGACAAATATCTAGGGTAGCTTCTTAGTTTATTAATTCACTTTCTTTTACAGCTGCAAGGGAATTTATTCCACAACTTGCAATTCATCCTTGACTGACAGATCAGGATAGTTTCATTCTAATTTTAAATGTCTTTGGATGAAACCTGAGGGCAATTCCGCTTTGAGTTGAGATCAAATTTATTTTCTTGATCGCTGTCAGTGGAGAACATGAACCCATCCTCTAACTAGTAGTTGTTCCAATGGATCGACTAGAACCCCACTAAGTGTCTAAGACTGATTTCTTGTGTTTGAGTTTGGACATAAGTATTAAATTTGACTCATTTTAATTCGACAACTAAAATGGTTTTTCTAACATACATGGATTGAACAGGTTGACCATATAAGAACCCACCCACCAAAATGAAAGACATAGAGGGTAATAATAATCAGCAAAATCTTTGACAAAAAATATTAAGTTGTAGCATCATGTGCTTGAAGCCACACCCAACATCTTCTCCTTCTTTGGAGCATCGTCATCCACCTCCTCCTCCTCTTCACCAACAATAAACACATTTTCCCCAAAACCCTCATCACCTTCATTATCGTACTCTTCATCATCATCATCATCATCATCATCACCATAATCATCTTCCTCTTCTTCTTCTTCTTCGGATTCTCCGGCTCGAAATTCAGGAGGCGGGGGGCAATCCTCGGTGATGGCATTATCACGTCTTATGACGAGGTGGCGGATTATCCTTTCATCTCGGTCGAGCATGGCCTTGAAGTCACTAATATGCCGGGCTTCAACCTCGAAGTTCATCAGAATGTAGTTGGCATTCTTCGCCTTCTTTATCTTGTAGGCCAGCTTGCGCATCCCCCAGTCGTTGAACCTCCATATCTTGCCTTTCTTTTCCTTGATGAAATCTGCAGCCACGATCAAAAATCCGTTAGAGTGCCGCTAAAGATTATGAACAGGAGGGAATAACATATAGATCACCTTGGACTTTTTCAACGACGGTGTTGACTTCTTGGAAATGGTCTTCATGGATCAGGTAAACCACCTCGTAGTGACGCACTGCCAAAAATCCAAAAGGCAGAGGGATCAATGGATGAACCAAGGAAAGACAGTGGTAAGTAGAATAAATGCTTCATTTTCGGTTGAATCAGGAAGTCAAAGGGATCGATAATGGGTCGAATCAGGAAATAACACATAATTTATATCAATTTCAAGAAATTTGAGTGGCGGATGTCAATGGGGGGATAGAGGGTACTGCTCACTTCTCTCCAACTTTACTTCACTCTCCAGCTGAAGATTGAGAAACTCGAACAGCTTCTCTGCAATTGAAACACGACCGTGGTTACTTGCAAATCTAAATCAGGAAACAAGAACAATTGAGAGAAGGTGGAGAAGAATGACGATTAAGGGAGGGGTGAAACGGAGTCAAACCTTCTTCGGCATCTGCAAATTCAGGCTGGTCTGCATCATCTTCTTGACCTGTTCTCTGAGAATATGCAGGGAAAACCAAGCGCATCAACCTTTGGGTTTTGATCAAGGAAATAAGTTGGGGAATTCAATGAAGAAACCACGAAATTCGACGAACTATTCCTGCATGAAAAATCCGTGCAATTTTATGATCACTTCATGGCAGCAAAAGAAGCATCAAGCTACACAATCACAAGATGCACGAGGGAGATGAAGATGCCAGTTGATAAAAATTTGAATAAAATTCCTGGGCTTGGTACCTCGGAATTGAATTCTCCCCAAACTTACACACGATAGAACAAGGTCAACGGGAGGTTGAAAAAGGAGAAGATTATTCTTTAGCATTCGGCACCCTCAGATCTATTGCAATGAGAGGAAAAACTATGATACCTTCTTGAGAAGGACGGCTTCGGGGTAGAAGAACTCGCTCTCGTCCGGAATGGGCCCATAACCTTCCCCATCGGACTTAATTCCCTTCTTCTTCTTCACCCCCGCGACCACCGCTCTTCCGGACCTCCCGCCGCCACCATTCCCCTCGAGGCTTTCCCACCTCCCGCGGGCCACCGTGCCGCCGGCGAACGAGCAGCGGCGCGCCGCCGTCCCCTTTCCCAAGGCCGCCGGCGGGCGGCTGAGCCTTGAGGATAGGTGGGCCGAAGGGGTGGAGAAGGGAGGAGCGAGCCTCCCCAGCACGGCCTCCATGGATGGCAGGAAGAGGCTTCTTCAGCCAGAGAGAGAGAGAGAGAGAGAGAGAGAGAGAGAGGGGTTTTAGATGTCGACGGTGGTTTCACGATGAGACAGGGGATTTTAGGAATTGATGAAATTGACCGGGCCGGGCCAAGTGGGAGGCCCTGTCCAATCTGGCCCGTTATCTCAGTCATAAGTAAGGTATAATTCAGGAAAATAAATAAAAAACCGGCCCGGGCCAATTAGGAGAGCCAGGCCCAATCCGGGGTCATTTTCTAATGAGGTTGAGGGTATTATACGACTAGAGGAAATTCACCGGGCTGGCCAATCTGGGCCCTTCTCTCAGTCATGAGTAGGACAAGCTACAATTCGAAAAATAAAAAAATCCGGCCCGATCTTAAGGTCATTCCGGGGCCGGGCCGGGCCAATATGCATTGATTTAAATGTGTGGTTTAATGGAATAAGTCCTTATTTAAAGTTCGTCGGGCGAGGGAAACTGCACTGATATGATGTAATATGCTAACGCGTAGTGGTGCAAGACCAAGGCGTTGATTTGTCTAAAAATGCATTGATTTGAATACTCGTCACTTGTTAACAGTCTCGTGTAATGACCGAACCATCAGTGAAAGACCGAGGCGTTGTTGAGTAATGACGATTGAGAAGATAATTTAACCGACATAAATCATAGCATTGAATGACCACTGGTCATTGGGGGTGGGGTAGTTCTTTGATTCTCTATAGCTGTCGTTCTCTTTCAGTCATCTGATTCTGGCATTCTTGATACTGAACGAATCATGATGATCAGTGCATTTTCATGAAGCCTGTCAAAGAGCATACTGGTCCACTTAACATGCTTTGCTGATGTCTTTTCACGAGGACTATAGTTTTCTAGGTCAAAATTTCTTATTGCAATGTGTCGTTTTTTCAAAAATTTGTAGGTTGTTGTGGAGAAGAAGACATGATGTTGGACGCGAGCAATCTGTAGCAGAAGTAAATTAACATTAATTTCTTCGTTTCCTAAGTAAGTATTTTTTTTTCTAAGCTATTTTCTCATTATAATGTCCTGTGGCGATCTGTTGCTGTTCCAATGTGTACATCTTAATTGATGAACAGGTCTGGAAATGGAAGGAGCAGTATGGAGATACAATAATGAATCAGAAACGACGTGTTGATGCTTCTCTTGACTGGTCCCGTGAGGACAGGATCAGAAAGTGATTGTTCTGTTGGAAAGCTGAAATTTCCATTCAACGAGTTTTCAATATTTTTAACTGGGTTTTTCCATCTTTCTTTTTTTTTCTTATCAGTGCTTCACTATGGATGAGAAAAGATCAAAGGTTCTCTCTCGGGACTTTTTTTTTTTAATTTAATTTTTTTAATTATTCTTCTACAGGTTTGATTGGTGATTGGAATGCAACTACTGAATCGGATTTTTGTTAAACTATAATGGTCTGTCTGTTCATGGAATCTTCTGTCTTTAATTTTGAAATTATTTGCAACAGAAATAGTTGGTAATTGTTGGACAATCGAATTCGATTTCTCCGCTGTTCATTTTGATTCTCTGTGCTGGCATTTGGACTCCAACATATCTTCCTGTTCTTTCATTCTAAGCCCTCTATTCCGCATGATTTTTATTTGTGAGGTGGCTTGATGTTAGACAGTCGAATGAGTTTAAGTCTTGAGAAGAGAAGTCAACGACAGAAATGTAGTCAAGATAGATTCCAAGCAATGGCTGTGCATGCTTCTTCTCATAAACCATTCTAGCCATTCCTGGCAGCCAATGGTTTTTCCAGTGGTTCAATAAGGTCGTTAAATAGTGAGTGACACGTTTTTTATGCATGCTTTAGTGAATCATCCTACCCATAAACATAGTTCGTATCTTATCAAGGAAGAAATCCAAGTTTTTGACTAGCTACTTGCCTGGTGTAAACTGTATAAAGTACAGCTGCTGCCGCTGACAGTAAGCTGGCGCTACCATGAAATAACTTGGAGATATTCAGCAAGGATGGATGGGATCATCGGCTTGTAAGTTGGGATTGCACACTGCGGGATGTAATTTCTGATGCTGATGTGTGCCCTTGTTCTCTTTGTCGAGGGAATTGTTTCTTGGGTTGTCCTGAATAAGCCACTGAACAATTTTGTCAATCTCAATTAGGGTGATCACAAGGAGATCAAGGAGAGGACTCTGCTGAAGGTTCCTGGGTATGCAAACCCAGTTGAATTTGGTGTTCTGACATCATTTGCTTATCCTCTTGAGGAGGAGTTGGGTGGAATAGAAACAATAGCTGTTCATCCCGAGGATCCAAGGTACACTCATCTGCTGCAGTACATCCATTTAATGGCAGGAGAGTCCCCATAGTTCTTGGTGCAATCCTTGTCGATCCCAATTCTGGAACTGGTGATGTTAAGGTATTGACATGTGAAATTTAGGGCGAAACAGAAGCTAAAATTCTGTTTTCAGTTGTTATAAATTCGTCTGAATCTCGATTTGTCGTTCCTTACGGTCCAGATTACGCCAGCTCATGACCCCGACGATTTTGACGTTAAGTTGAGGAGGAGGGAACAAGTGAAGAAAAGGTAAGAGGGTAGGGGCTCCTTCTTCTTCTTCCTCTTCCTCTTCTTCTTTTACGGCCTCATGATATGATATGATATGATTTGCCCATTGATCGCCGTCCCATCATAAATTCCTTCACCCTCTTCTCGTCTCAGAGAATTTTGGCCGATCCGATCATTTCACGGGCGCGGCGCCGCCTCACTTCATTGCGAACCATTCGGTAACTCTGGCAAAGGGATTCATTCTTAAGTCAAGCTTTGGGCTTTCGTTGATTCTCTGCTACCTTCGCCCCTTGGCCGCAGCGGATGTTGCGCGGTACCAAGAATCTTTGAGCCTTCAATTCGCTCGGATTAATTAAAGTCTTAACCCTTTAATCTTGTCAATATTAAATATTTCGCCAAAATTATAAAAAAACGCTCAAGAACATCAAAACATATTTATTTAGCATTCAATCAAAGTTTTTGCCAAGTCTCCGAACAACGTCAAAACCTTAAAAACAAGCCCCAAAAAAGTATTTATTTAGGATTCGACCAACTCTTTTGCTAACCCTCCGAACAAATCAAAATATCAAAAAAGGTTTCAAAAACATATTTATTAAGGATTCGACCAGGTTTCTCGTTTCAGCCCTAATTAAAACAAAAAAAAATCAAAAAGCCTCAAAAAATAACTATTTAACATTTCATCAACATTTTCCTTATGGTCCCATAAAAAACCCAATATTTCCAAAAAGTCTCAAACAATATTACTCAGGATTTGACCAAAATTTCCATTTAACCATAAATAACACAAACATTTATAAAATATCCTCAACAAAAAATTTATTTAACAATATTTCTATAGGCTTCGGCCAAAATTTCTTTAGCCCCATTAAAAAACCCAAACTTAAAAATACACAATTTTTTTTTATTTAGGATTCGACCAAATTTTTCATTTAAGCCCTCTGAATAAGAAAAAAGTTAAAACAATACCCCTCAACAAAACATTTATGTAACAATTAACCAAATTTTCATTTAAGCCCTGAACAAAACAAAAAAATTAAAACAACCCTCAATCAAATATCATTTAATATCTGCTCAAAATTTTCCTTTGCGACCCATAAAACCCAAAACTTCAAAACGCTCAAACAATATTTATTTAGGATTTTTGATCAGATTTTCATTTAAGCCCTTAACAAAAAAAAAGAATTTGTAAGCCCAGAAGGAAACCGAAACTTTACAAAAATGCTCAACAAAATATTTATTTAGCATTTAACCAAAATTTTCCGAGGCCCCATAACAAGGCCAAAACTTCAAAGAAACCCAAAAAGATATTTATTTAGGATCCAAAATTTTCATTTAAGCCCTGAATAAAATAAAAACTTTAAAAGCCAACAAAATATTTATTTACTACTTGTCGGAGGCCCATTAAAAAGGCAAAAATTCAAAAAAGGCTCAGACAATATTTATTTACCACAGCTTCTTCCGCTACCGTCTGATCACTGATGGACGTGAGAGTCGACTCCAAGGTAAGAATTCAATCCGATCGAATGAAATAGCCCACCACATTTTCCATTTAAGCCCTTAACAAGACAAAAACCAACAAATGTTTTATTTAATATTTGACGAAAAATTTCCTTGGGACCCACCCCAAACACCAAAACTACAAACAATATTTATTTAGGATTTGAGAAAAAAATCATTCTCTGAATTAGACAAAGACAGAAAAATTACTCAAGAAAAATAATAGGGATCTGACAAATAAGAGGCCCTGCGTCTTATTTGTCAGATCTGAAAATGGCAGCGGGCCCTGCGTGGCATGAACACACAGACGTATGAAACAATGGCGATCTGACAAATAACAGGTTACCGTTTCAGCAGGTTAGGCTCAAAGAAACTCGGACATGGGGACCTTCAGAGGACTTACCGAGACCCCAATAGCCGGAGGAGCTTACACATCCTCCGCGTATAAAAAGAATGGTACTATACTGTACATCGGCCCGCACAGTCCTGTTCTTCTTCAAGGCGCGGACAGCAGCAGCTTCTTGATTCCTTTCTTCTGGTGGGCGGTGAGCCTGGTGGGGAACCTGATGGCGAACCTGATCCTGAGATTACCTCTTTTAGAGGGGTCCTTGGGGAGGGGCATGCCCTCCCTGGGGACGACCTCCTCGTAGGCCGGGTGGACCACGGCGGTGACCGGAACGGTCAGCTGGCGCCCGTCGAGGGTCCTCAGCTGGACGGTGCAGCCGGCGAGGGCCTCCGCCAGGGAGATCTTCTGCGTGGTCACGAGGTCGTTGCCCTCGCGGGTGAACACCTCGTGGGGCTTCTCGTCGATGATGAAGACGAGGTCCGCGGGGATGCCGTTGGGCTGCTCGTTCCCCTTCTCCGAGAAGGTGATCTTCGTCCCTTTCTTCCACCCGGGCTTCACCTCGATCGTCAAGATCTCCTCCACCTGCGCGGTCTTCCTGAGGCACAAGACAAGTAATGGAGTCTTGAATCTATGAAGAGAGAATGCAAATAATCAAATCAAAGAAAAAAAAATATGAAGGAACAAAAGCGACGAGATTTCCCTGATTTCCCTGATTTCATCACCCGAAAGAAACAGCAATACTAAACGTATTATCTACGTCTGGGCCGCTGAGCAAGGGGCCAGAAACAGCAGAGAGATTAGGGTATCACCGAATAATATGATAACGATTATTCTTGGCAACAGTTTAAAGGCCAGTCGGTAAAATCCCATTCTATTGATTATCTGCAGTATTTTATTCCAGTTCTTGATCATGCAACTGAAGACTAATCAGAGAACGCCAGGGATCGCTTTCCCAAAATATATCATAGAAACTGGGGACTGCAAAAGATCAGAGAATAGAAAAGGATGCAGAGAGGAGACCGAATTCAGGCTGAAAATAATAATAATAAAAAGCTACAAAAAATAGAACTGTGAAGCGAATGCATTAAGCAGAAACTCCTCAGGAACAGATAAATTACAAGGTGTAAAAATAACGGAGCTAACCCATCAATCTTCTGGAAATATTCCAGAAGACCGCTTGACCTTTCAATCAGAGACAGCACTCCCAGGATGAAAAAGTCTAAGGGTAAACCTAGTAAGCTCAGACACAGAAAAAAAGGGTAGCATGAGTTGAGAACACCAGTACTGTGAAAGGTTCCCGTAAATGAACTAATCTTCGTATTTAGTAATTAATCCATACGTTGAGGTATCCTCTAGTTGAGATCAGAACAGAAAACTGCCTATGGAAGCCCTTGGACTTATGTTGGACTTATGTTGAAGCAGTTAAGACTGAATACCTTCAACATCTCTAAAATATAGCACACAATCTCCTATTAAACCAAAAGTTCCGAATCCTTATCTCTGACAAATATGCAATATCTCAAGCCACCAAGCGCAGCTCTCACTGAATGTCTATTATCCTTACCAACAGGGAAGTCTCGGACAAACGCTCACACCACAACACAACATCATTCCTTGCTATACCTTATGAGGAGTGACCGAAAGAAAAATAAAGGTTAAGAAATTGAATAGGGTGGAGAGAGTGAACAATCAAAAAACATTGCAACATGAATCCCTTCATAGATGGAAAACTAGACGGCGAACTCCCATGAAATAAACATAACAAGCTCATGACCAGGATGGCTTTAATTACTTAAGTAAAATTGTTGGCGACAAACGACGGTTATCATTGAGAAATACCAGAAATTGTTATCTTTGCCACGCGAAGAGCTTGCTTGGGCACTATACAGTATTAAAATAGAAACCCAGGCGGATTTGCCAGCTGGCTCGTACCTATTTCGATTGGCTAAATATTACTCACTCATGCAGGCAGAATCAGATAATGAAATTTCGATCCTCAGACTTTGGATAAAACAAGATAAACACAAGGATAAAAAAATGGCACATACTCCCGTATTGATACGATATCATGCACACTTGAATGATAAAAAAATCAGAACGCTCTCGGATAGGATTCAAACCAAGAAGACAGAGTACTCACCCGCTAGCGTCTAAGATCTCTCGGGAAATTTTCATCTTCTTCGTGGTTCCCTTGTAGAGATCTTCCAGGGTACACGGCAAGTTGTTCTCGATTGGAGCTGCCTTTCGGGGCTGCTGGTATTGCATCCCGGCGTCGCCGCCCCGAAACATCGACCCAAATATATCATCTCCGAACATGGACGGCATCCCGCCGAATCTCGAACCCCCTGTCATTCCCCCAGAACCTCCACCGCCTCCCATGCCCCCAAACGGGCTCGAGAAACCGAAGAATTCAGAGAAAATATCGTCGGCGTTCCTGGGATTGAACCGGAAAGCCGTCTGCCCATCACCAGTGGAAAAGAAGGATGGACCACCGGCTCCGGGAGGGGGCACCTGACCCTTCAGGCCTTCCTCACCGTACTGGTCATACACCGCACGCTTCTGAGGATCGCTCAGAACCTGCAAAGACAACAAGAGAAATCCAAAAACGAACATTTTTCAGACGGAGAGATGAGCGTTTACGGGAATAACCAGAGAAAATAAGTACGCGCAAAGCAGGGCCCGTACCTCGTACGCTTCGGATATCTGCTTGAACTTGGCCTCCGCTTCCTTTTTGTTGTTAGGGTTCTTATCGGGGTGCCACTTCATGGCGAGCTTCCGATAGGCCTTCTTGAGGTCGTCGTCCTTGGCGCTCTTGTCCACTTGCAAGATCTTGTAGTAGTCTACCCCCATCTCTGCTACACTGCACACGTCCTCCGGTACCAATGCTAGACACTAGGCATGCAACACTAGTTTCTGCAGCCGCCCCGGAGCCTCATAATGTAGAGGGGGGAGAACCGTCTGGAAGGGGTGACGACAGAGGTTCCAGACATCTGATTTTCCAGCCCTCGAGCCTAGATAATTCCAGACCCTACTTTCCATCATCTAATGGGCCGTGCCCAATAATTGACTGCACGACCCAGGCAAGATAGTGGGCCCCATGAATGGGCGCCCCATATGAATTTTAAATTTTAATCCAGAAGATTCTACAGAAGAAGGAGCTTACGTCTCATAGGCGCTTGCGACACGTGTATCGATAGGCTGGATAACCTCGTTGTCCTTTCGCCGAGTGCCCCAGGTAGCGTACGCTCGCTGCTCGGCGATTTACAGGTCGCCGTCATGCGCTTCACAGTTATTCTTCACGCGCTCTGTCTAGGCTCGAAGAAGTGCATTTGAAAGTGATCTTCATGCTCGTGTTTTAAGCCTGGACTCAAAATCTGCGCGGTATCCTCTATTTGCGTTGAATATATTATCCTCAATTCTCCAATGAAATAGTGGATCTATGGATCAGGGCTGACTAGCGCCGCGATTGAATTGAACTGGATTTACCTTTATGTGATTTTTTAGTAAAAGAGAGAGCGAGACCGTCGAATCTGGGAGAGAACCTGTCGCTCGACGGCGGATAGCGCTGCTCATCCGTCACTCCTGTCTTCAGGAAAGCACCGATGGACGGCCGACTGATACAGAGGATTCGTGTATCATCACCATAGAACTTTAGGCAAGTTATACGGAGCTTACCGCGGAAAAGGAGTCGAAAAACGACGAGGCAATCGCCGCCGCTGCCACTGAAGCCGCCGCGAGAGCTCCCATGATACTCTTCATCCCGAAGCCATAATGATCAGCAAAACGAGCCAAGAAATCGACCGCGAATGAGATGGAGATCAAGATCTCAGAGATAGAGAGAGAGAGAGCGAGAGAGAGATGAAACAGGAGGAAAAACCTGAGCTCTTTATTCTACACTATTTAATACCCAATTTATTCCCCGTTCTGGTCACATCGGCGTTTACCCTTCACAACGGTGGGAGGGATTCGAATAAGCCGTCCGACACGTGGCAAGGAATGGACACCTCTCCCAAGCTTCCAAGGACGAAGGGTGGAATCCACGTGGCGTTGACCTGACTCACAACACGACATGACGTGGCATGCGGACCAGACCCCGAAAAATCCTCCTCCGGAAGAAAATTATCTGCACTAACTGAGCGAATTGTCAGGGAATCACAGGCTAAGCACATAAAATCGCATAATTTTGATCCCATTATTTAAGAAAATAAAAAAAATCCAAGCCCACTCGGAAAATGTATATTGAAATAAATAAATAAATAAATAATAAACCTTACCACAATGAATCAAGGGGCTATGCCAGGTTCCTCTCTCGCATCAGGGCTTCGATCTTCTCGACGTCCTCGGGGGTGTCGACACCGTGAGCATCGTGATCGACCTTGATCACCTGTGACCGAATAAAACCAGGTACAGTTACTATAAAAGGAATCATGGAAAGAGTACTCGCATTCTCTGCAGTCACCTTCATTTTGTACCCGTTCTCAAGAACCTTCAGCTGCTCCAGATCTTCCTCCAGCTGCAGGGGAGTGGGGGGGAGGTCCGGATAGATCCTCAAGAACTTGGAGTCGTAGCTCTGAAGAGAAAGTCAGTGGTCAGCTGCCAGGATTTCTTTCCCTTTTTTTTTGTTTTCTTCCGGATTTGTAAAAAAATAAAATAAAAATCGCAACCAAAACAATAAATCAAGACCTGAATACCAAGATGGAGCAGGTAGGGGAACTTTGGGTTGACTTTTCCCGACCTACAGAACATTCAAACATATAATAATAATAATAATAAAAATAATAATTTTTTTTTTTCAAATTAGATTCAAATCCTGGAGATATTTCCAGGCGCAAGGAGGCCGCACGCACTTGTTGTATGGGATCAAACCCCTGGAGAAATAGATAGCATAGCCATGATTGTCCACAATACATTTCACACGGTTGGTGTCGGCTCCATCTTCAGGTTTCAGGGATGTCACAGCAGTGCTGAACACCGCATCAGGAGCTCCCTAGCAGTATAACCATTAAATTATTATTTTTATTCCAATTATTAAATATACATAGATACACATCAAGCATGCCATGCAAGGGTTAGGTATTCTCCCAGAAAGAATATTTATTAAAAAAAAGAAAGAAAAAAAGAAGATCACCTGTAAAGCTTTCACGACACCATCTATTATCTCTGGTTCAATGAGAGGCTCATCACCCTGAATGTTTACAACGACATCATACTTTTTCACAAGCTTCTGGAGTGCTTCATTGCAACGCTCAGTTCCTGGGAAACAAATTCCGAGTGATTTCAGGGTAGAAAATAACTTAAACTCTTCTGGTCGCAGGGCAGGCACAGAAGATGCCCTAACCATTTCGACAAGATTCTGATGTCATTATCACATCAGCTCCAAAGCTCCTGCAGCACTCTGCTATCCTTTCATCATCTGTTGCCACAACTGAGAGAGAATGGAAATATAACTTTAAAAATGAGAGGAAAATAATTCTGAGAATGATTTAATAAACGATAATCATGGACATAGAAGAAATACAATTTGAAGCGATAAAGAACCAGAAGGCTACTGCCCAATTTTTTAAAAAAGGGCTTAAAAAACATATTAAAGTAATCTACCAGCTGCAGACGATGAAATGATCTTAATATGATCACCTGGGATAATCTAGCAATCAAGCCCCACGAAAAATGGTAAACCGTGATCAACCAGAAACAGATAAAAAACGGGAGTTTGAGGCATTTTTATATTAAATTATCTAAAATATTATAGAGATTATTTTCGTATCATCATGGGTACTTCACATATGCCCTTAAAACACAAATGAACAATAAGTATAAGCAGCATAACCAAATAAGATAGGCAATTATTTTTCATTTAAAACTATGAGACTTATTTCCCCAGCTCCTTAAACCTGAGGGCTTCACTATGTATAGTTAGCTAAAGCGCAGTGCAGGAGACCGAGAAAGGTTGTGGCACCCAATATCAAAAGCAAATGTAGTCGTCTTCGTCCTCTACTCACCCATTCCTCATGGCCATTCTTGTTCACAGAGCATAATGACTACATGCCCTACACCTCCTCCTTACCTCGTCCCACTACAGCATGGAATAACATTCTGTTATACCCATTTCCCGGCCAACAGTCCGTTTAACATACGCCCGAAAGAGGAGGGGCAACTTACTGAGGAATGAATAGCAATTTGGAATAGGGCTGCCTATCGAGGGGAGACATAAAAAGGTGGTCGAAGGGAACAATAAAGGCATCCAGAAAAAGGGATCGACAGGGAGAGCCGGGGGTCTCTCGAATTACCTCCTCCCCAAACCCTAGAGGCGTCCTCTGGACACCCCTCTCTCTCCGTTCTTTTCCCCTCCTTACTTTCCTGTTATTGTGGACAGAGATGCTCGATATTCCGTTCTAGTTTGATTTCCTGTTCCGTTCAATTATCTTCCTTCCGAATCGAACCAGAGGATTCCAACACATTCACCAGGCTTGCATTCTCACTTGGGTTTCGAGTTCAAGCTGTAATATGAAAACATGGCTAGAACAATTGTGAATGGCAAGGGAAAGTTGTCGAAGAGAGATCTGTTACATACTGTATAAGATGGGCAAGCTTGGTTAGTTTGGCAGTGGTCGAGTAATGAGTAGATTTGTGAAATCGTTTGTCTAGTTTGATGGTATATCCCAAAGATTAGAAAGTTCATTAGAAGCCACGCCATAACTATTTTGGCGATATTGTTCCCCCATCACATTATTAAGGCCATGAAGTGCAATCTGACGAATATTAGTTTATCAGCCAAGTCAAAGCAATAATCATCATTTAATCAGTGTTACAAGCAGACCCAACATCATCCATTCTCTGCACTATAGTAAGATCTATTAGCTGTAATTTTCAGCACGTTATAAGAGTGGGAGGGGGTGCTGATAGTAATCCTCATACATAATTTCGTACATAATAAATCATTAAACAGCGCTTGGAAAATTTAACCGATATATGGTCATCAGAAATTCAGAAAGAAATTTCTGATCAGTGATCCATGACAGGGTGCCTTAACATCACGACCAATTCGACTGAAAACTAAAAAAATTTACACTGAGGATCAGACTGGTTAAGAGCTGACTGAAAGGTGAAGCACGGCACGGAAACAACAGGATATGAGTAATGAGAAAATGGCGGCAGTATGATTATACCTACATGATCCAGTGTGGTAGCCAACTTTGACCTCTCCCACGTCCTCTGCAAAGAAATAACTAGCTCGCAGCATCATTAATGCAATCACATTGTCTTAATTTTAGTAAAACGAGGATGTCTCAGTATCCGCGACCTACATTTTTCTTTATTCATGCTGTGCATAATCCAGAGATTCGGAGAAACAAGGTCAACTGATCTTTAAAGATTTTTTAAGAAGATGGATAGAACATGATAAATAATTTCGAAAAATAGAGCTTCGAACTTATAACTGATTGAGTTTCAAGTTTACATGAATACCTCATAGACTACTGTCAGTTCATTTGATGAGGTAAATGTAGACATGCTAATGATAATACTCAACTATTCCACTAGCTAGCTTTTGCAGATGAGAGGGGAAGGCTGTGAAAAACTATTGATATCATGTCCAAAAAGCCCCGCATTTCGGACATTCAGGAAGATCCGGGTAAAGTTTCAAAAACACAATGTCAGACATTTTCTCAGAAAATAATACTTATATCGACCGATCAGAACCCCAGGAGACAGTCGACAGTAGAACAACCCCCCAACACGGAATTATTCCATGAATATTCGAGAGGACGCATTACCCGTATTACTTTATGAGGATTTCACCGTTTCTGTCAGTATCCTTTAACATCTACACTAAACTGAACATGTGGAGAGGCGCCATACTCTTTTCTCCCGAAGACAGTAATTGCGTGAAAATTGGTTTTCTACTTGCTCACCGGTCGTGTGCAGTGTCGGATCACATCCGATGTGAATTTGAATGACGCTCGAGAAGACCGACAGATATTAACCCAGAAGAAATGAGTAGACAAACACACGGTGACAATGCATTGAAGTAAATGAGCGCATCTTCACCTGTATCATGGGCTTGCCGAGGATCTGGACGAGAGGCTTTCCCTCTAAGCGGCTGGAGGCGAATCGCGCAGGGATGATCCCCACGACCCGTGTCCTGAAGCCACCAGACCAGCGGAGGTAGAACGCCGCGTAGGCCCCGGCCACCACCGCCGCCCCCAACACAATCCCGTGCGCGATCCAGACCTTGCTCGATCCCCCTGAGGATCCCGAAGAGGCCATCGAATCCGCGGAACAGATCACCATTCTATCCAAGACTTGCAACCTTCCCTCCGGATCCCCAAATCTCCCGTTGCCCGGAGTGAAAGTGGAGATCAGTCCCCCTTCTCCAAGGCTGTGCTTCCCTTCTGGTTCTCACTCGATAGTACCTCAGACGGTTGCTTCCTGAAACGCCCCGACAAGCGGAACGTGTCAACGTCAGAGAAATTACAAATAGGGCCTTTTACGTAAGTTAAATTATACGTAAACCATCGTGCCGTATTTTTCAATATTTAATAAAAGGCAGCATTAATCATTAATTAATGAATTAATTAATTTAGTGAAAACGCAACGTGCCACTAAGAGCTGCTGACGACGGAGATTATTATATTTTCGTAATTCGAAATGTATAATATTTTAAAATTGTGAAATGGGAATATTACGGAGTAAAAGATCGATTAAAATAATAGTTGCAATATGGTTGTCAATTGAAGATTTTATCCGGATCGTTAGTAAAGAAATCCAGGATAATCGGGCCAAGCCCGATAGACGTGAGGCCCGGTCCGTTATATGCCGGTGTACATGTAGCTGCTCTGTGGTAAGCAGGAGGATACACGTACATGTCAGATTTTAATTATTACCGCATTACTTAACCGGTACCCACACAAGGGACAAATTTGTGGCCTCTCAGGAAGAGCTAATTTCGTGACACGTATGGAGTGGTTTAGATAAAAAGAGACATTTGGTTTGACAACGACACCAGGCGATCTCCTTATCCGGCGGTCAAATACTCTCTTGCGTGTGAAGAAAACCCGCCGTCCGTGGAACGGAGCACCGACCGCTTCTCCTCCCTAGCGCTGCCTCTCTTAGCTAGTTTGCTGCAGAGGAGGAAACCCTAACCACCTGCAATCATGGCGTCTGGTGGATCTTCTGGTCGTCCCCCCTCTGTTTCTCGATCGTTCGACTTTGGATCCGACGACGTGCTCTGCTCCTACGACGACATCGGGAGCCAGGATCATTCCAACGGGAAGCGATCGGACTCCGCCGGGAAGGTGATGTTGTTATCCGCTTCTTTTCTTTTCTTTTATCTTGACATCTTTTATGGGAATGGTTCTCCTTTCGTGTTTTCATGAGATTCTTGTGAGTTGTACGACTTTGTTCGTGAAAATAGGGTTGAATTTCACGAATTGTGCTCTGCTACTTTCCAAATTTTGACTCGGGACTCGGTGCTGCGTCGGTGATGTTTTTCTTTCATCGGATTCGTACCTACCTGGGATGATCACGGAATTTGTTTCTACGGATGTTTTGATTGATTTCCCCGGGACCTCAAATTATGTTATTGAAAAGAATTATAGGGATATTCCAATAACTGCATTGTAGGGTTACCTTTTAGAGACTTTGATGCGGTTGGTATGGGATGTTTCTATTGATGGCATAAAATTGTGTTCCCTCCCTGCACCACGTCAATCAAATCTCCTTTGTTAATCTTGTCGTACTTTGATAGAAGTAGAGGGAAAAGGGCCAGAACATTGTACCTTCGCTCCTCCGATTCCCCAAACTCTGCTCTGAAAATTTATTGCTCTGAAAAATTTATTGGCCTTTTGGAAGGGTGGGGAGAGCCAATTGCGTTGAAAGCGGCTATCGCTTACTTTATGCGCTTCCATGTCTGTTGCCTTTCCTTGAAAGATGTCCTTACACCATTAACATGCTTGAACGAACCCATCTCGTCCAACATATGTTGTCTTTCTACCTCCTATAAATCTCCTTTCTAGAGAAATCCCTCATATCCCACGACGCTTGTCCTCTCCATATCCAACAAGGATCATATCCAACATATATTGCATCACCCTCATGATTTCCAGGCCTCTATTTGCTCCAGTGGTACTTATTCTTCCCTTTTCAAACTGATAGCATAACATAAACCTCCCTCACACCTCAAAGGGCTGAT
The DNA here is from genome assembly GCA_902729315.2 of Spirodela intermedia. NCBI lineage: Eukaryota > Viridiplantae > Streptophyta > Magnoliopsida > Alismatales > Araceae > Spirodela > Spirodela intermedia. The sequence continues at coordinate 1,497,378 of LR746278.1, read as the reverse complement.
TTTTATCTTTTGCATTTGTACTTGACTTTTTGGGTATTCCACCTTCCTTTCACCCCATTGCACACATGATGATATATCTCGTGATCCTTGAACATCTCTCCTACATCTCTCTTTACTTCTTCAATAACTTAATCCTCATTTTTTGTGCGTCGCTCCAATTTTGTGACCACTATTTCGTACCTTGGTTTTACATAGATCATGAATAATATTCTATCTTACAGAACTATCATGACGCTCCTCTCTTCTGGCCTGGAAGTTTCAGCAAACTCACAATCTGTTTGTTGACCATCTCTGTTCATGTCACCTGATATTTTAGTGATATCTTTACCCAGACTTTTCTCCATCAATGTTAGGTCTAGTCCTCCACTTGATCTCTCAGAATTTGGCCTTCACCCTGATAAGGCTCTCGTTATCGTAAATGGCGTATGCGACCAAGGTGTGATTGCTTCATCACCCGCCTTTCCCTCCATTCAAAATTTATGATTACGCCCATCTTCACAAATGGACAAACATCTCCTCTGCGGCAACTCTTGATTTCCCTTATAATAGCTTCTGTTGTTGTTGAACTCCAGTCCCACTGGTAGCCCCTTGCTGCGTATGTCAATGATGGATCAAGGTCCCTTTTCAATGGTTTATGGATCTCCAGGTCTTTTGTAGTGAGGGTAGCTTATTTTGTCTATCTCACTACATGTTCCAGAGGATTTTTCTTCATTGCAATTCATCGAATCCTTTTGATTTTAAGGTCACGGTTACATTTTTTTGTGTTTTCAATTTCCTCCATACTTTCGAAGGTATTTTGTTATCAGTAGTTTATCTCTCAAGTTGCCACTTTGATGGTGATGTAATGTTTCCCCACCTTTCACTATCATTTTTTTTGACATTAACATATTTGGATCCCATTTAATTTTTGGAAACCTCTAGATGCCTATGTTCCCAGGTTAATAGACAAGTAGTAGTCCATTAATGTCTATCCTCAAATCTAATGAGACGGGTGATGTGGAACATGTCCACCGATCTCATATGTTCCCAACATAATTGGATCTATGGTAATCCTATTGCTATATTTTTAAAAGTGGGGTTTGGTAAAGATGAACACCCTCCCCCCTCCCCCCTTTCCGTATTACCAAGACATGATAGGATCATTATCTCTATGTAAGTTCCTTGGACGGCTGGGTAAGTTGTTCAGCAGTGGTGCGAGTGAAATAATTTGAATTGATAGTTGTCTTATATGGTTTTTGTTGTCCGTGAGCCCAATAACCCCAAGTTGATTAATGTTATACATATCTTCTTTCCCCATTATTGCAGCTTCATTTTCCTTTTGAACTCACGTTCAGTAATAAGGTTTCATCGTCCTAGAGTGGGTCAGAATCGTGTATCCACTTGGAAGAGATTTTTTTAGGGATCCAGAAAGCTATGTCAACCTGGCGTCTACTTCAGGCGATTAGCAGAAACTGTTTCTTGTCTCTAGCAGCCTCATTGTCACGTTGATAAAGAAATAGTTCATCTGTGAGATCAGTGGCATGATAATTTTATCTCTTGTTTGGCTTAGGGTAGGGGGTTGCGGAGTTTTCATGCAGTAGCCACCAGAGGGGAGTTTAGGATTCTTCTCTTTTCCCAGGCATTCTTCGTTATGTATGACCTAATGCACAATCTACGGATGAGAAAGTTCCACTGAATGAGAGCCCCTCCGAACTCACAAACTTTATCTGCTCCATTTATCTGCTTGGATCTTAAATTTTCATTGCTGCTTGTGATGAAGGGTGTCAACTCCTCGTAAAACTTCTGGCCTCTGGACTCTTTGCAGAGCTTTGGAACTTCCATGTGCGCTTTCTATGGTTCTCGTCAGCACTGTTGTTCCCAAACCAGTGGGTCGTTTCTTTTCTGTATCAACTCCGTATCTGATAGAAACCACCAACAGAGGTCGAATTGTGATTGTTACCTAAAAAGACACCCCCTCCTTGCGGTACTGCCTTTGTTAGTCTCAGTAGGGACTCCATGTGTTGTCTGACCAGGATCTAGAAGTTGATTTTTTTAGTCTTTACTCTGATTATGATAACAGCATCCCAGATCCTCGTGTAGCATCCTGTTTACTCAAGTCCCTGGCTAGTATTGGCACTGAGTATTTGTTCCCCAGGAGGAAATGCTTCATGCGTGTGAGTGGACCACGCCATACGGGTCCTGGCACAAGTCTCTCTCTTTTCCGAACTTACCTTAGCCAAAGGATCCTGGAGACATCATGTAGAGAGTTGATGCCTGGAAACCCAGCCGATGGAAAACCTTCCCAAAATTCTCGACATGTCATTTGGTTTCAAGCTAGCTCAGGGCAGAGGGGATAGGCCAAGATTTTTTTTGTTTTGTTTAAGTTTCGTCGGATGACATTGATAACAGCATTTCGGTATTTCAGTAGAAATACTCTTAGTGCGCGGCAAACAGAAGGGCTAACGTAGACTATCTTTAATAATTTTTATTATATCCTCATGGATCGGAATCAACCATTGTAGAGTATAAGATCTCAGAATCAATTTTTGCCATGATTGCCTTTTCTCTGTCATTATAAACATATATGCATGTATATATATATATATATATATATATATATATATATCATCCATGTGTGTGTGTGTGTGTGTATATGTATATATATCATCCATTGTAGATCTTTCCGTGTCCACACTAAATTTGGAGTTTTAATCTATGGATATACAGGATTTCAGAGAAGGCAGAGTAGGAAGACCTTTAGTGGATGTATATAGTCAACGTGAAGAGCATGATAACCGGGATCTGCTTTTAGCTGTCGAGAAGTGCATGAAGAAATATGCTGATAATCTGCTGCGATTTCTAGAGGGAATCAGTGGGCGGCTATCACAGTTGGAACTGTATTGCTACAATCTCGAACGTTCTGTTGGAGACTTGCGTGCAGATCTGAGCCGTGATCAGAGTGAGTCAGATCTGAAGCTGAAGTCTCTGGAGAAGCATCTCCAAGAAGTAAGTTTGTCTGTCATATTATTTTCCCGACCACTGTGTGCCACATATTGACCTAAAGTTGGTTACTTGCAGAGTGCATCTAATACTGTTTAAGTGAAATCTGAAATGTTTTGGAGAAGTAACGATTTTATCAGCATTTGTCATTTTTCATCTGAAGTCAGCCAATTACTAGTATGCATGTGATCATGCCGATGCGTTCCGGGGGATTGGGTGTCATACTATTTCCCTCCCTACGCCGATAAATATCTCAAGCATATGTTTTGTCTTCTCATCAATCCAATTGCTTATGCTCGTGCTTGTCGACATATGCTTTGATATGTTGAAGCCTTGCGGTATTTATTGCGCGGTTGCATCGTCAGTTTCTGAACATTTGCCCGAGCATGAATGAAGTCCACTCATTTCCCCCCCTCTCCCAAGTTAGTGTGGGGGATTTACCTCCTCGCTGCACTCTCACTAAACGGCCTTTCACCTGCATGGAATCGCATAATCTCGGAGGACATTCCTCGTGACAGCGAGTGATCTCTGCTGCGTCAGGTACACAGGTCGGTGCAGATCCTGAGAGACAAGCAAGAACTCGCGGAAACCCAGAGGGAACTGGCCAAGATTCAGCTCGCCACCAAAGAATCATCTGACACCGCCACCGCCACCGCCACCGCCGCCGCCGCCGCCGCCCCCGAGCCGAAGAAGCGCACCGACTCGCCGGACGCCTCTAACCAGCAATTGGCCCTCGCCCTTCCTCAACAGCTACCCCCGAACCCTCCTCCACCCAGAGCTCCCGAACAAGCCCCCCCTCAGCCAGACCCCTACACTCAGGCCCAGGGAGGAGGCCCATTCTACCCCCAGCGCAGCCAGATGATGACCCCAATGCCGCCGCCGCCGCAGCAGCAGCAGCATCAGCATCAGCAGCAGCAGCAACCTGAGCAACAACAGTATGCGCCGCAGAGGCCCCAGGCTCAAGATTTCTCCAGGCAGCCTCCTCCGCAGTATGAACAGCCGTGGGCGCCGCAGCAGCAGCCGGCCCCCCAGCATTTCTCCCAGCCGCAGAGGCCGGAGACGCCGCCGGCGTACGCTCCCTACGCGCCGAGCCAGCAGCCCCCCAACGCCGCCCCGCACGAGATGTACCCCCCCGGCATGCCGCTGCAGGCCCCCTACCAACGGGGCTATGCCCCCGCGCAGTTGAGCTTACAGCGGCAGGAGGTGGCGCCCCCTCAGACCGGCCAGAGCCCTTACCCCCCTCCGCAGGTGAGCAAGGCCGGTGGCTACGCCGCGCCGGTTCCTTACCCGCCGCACTCTAATGTTCAGAGCTATGGAGCCCCCGGCGGCGGCGGCGCCGCCCGCCCTCAGCATTTCCTCCCCGGAGCCTATCCGCCGCCGGGGGGCATGCACCAAGGGATGCAGATGCCCCGAAGTCACCCCTACGCAGAGCTGATCGACAAGGCTATCAACATGGGATATCTCAGGGATCACGTGATCGGCGCTGTCCGCAGGATGGAGGAGAGCGGTCAGCCCGTTGACTTCAATTCCCTCCTCGACGTGCTGAATGCCCGCCCAGCTGCTCCCCCCTCCCAGAGGGGATGGGCCAGTTAGGGTTTCTTGGTATCCTCTCTCTCAAATAATCATGTAAGCATGATGCTTGTGTATATGTGGGGGAAGAGGGGGGAGTAGTGGGTTGGTGCCTCACACGTGTGAATAATTGTAGCCCTACAGCTTGGCACGCTGGGGGTAGACTTATCGAGAGAAGTCAACGGAAAAGCCCGTGGTGTACCGTGGAGATCGGCGGCGAGGATGGCTGTTTCTAACGGGATCTCCGTTTGTGAGCGAAAAGTTGACCAGATCGGATGTGCCCACTAATATTACTTATCTTTTTTGCTTGACTATTTTTTAAATTTTTATTTTTAAATCTTAATGTAAATCTAAGCTGAATATAGTAAAGTAAGTATGCCGAAAGGTGAGGTGGCCCAAGGGTCGGGACAAGAGTACCGCGGGACATTGTAATCCACCATTCCCTCCCGCGTTCACCGCCCACGATAGGAGGAGCTGTCTAATGATATCGACTGTCGGCCCGATCTTTTCCGCGGGACATCATACCGCTCACCCCCCCCACCCTTTCCATCTCCCTCTACCACTTTCAGGGCGTTTAAGAGGATCAGGAGGGGTCTGCGACCTTACTTTCGGTCGCGGGATCGTCGCCTTGCTGTGGGTTAGGGTTGCCGACAGTGAAAGTTTCGATCTCCTTTCCCTCAGTCCGACTTTGCGGAATGTCGACGGCAGCAGCGCCAGCGGGGCAGAAGCCGCAGGGAGGGGCCGCGGGGGCGCCGGCGAAGAGGAAGCCTGTTTTTGTGAAGGTGGACCAGCTGAAACCGGGCACGAGCGGGCACACGCTGACGGTTAAGGTCGTTAGCTCGAACATGGTGCTGCAGAAGGGGCGGGCGTCGTCGGCTCATCTCCGCGAGACTAGGATCGCCGAGTGCCTGATCGGGGACGAGACCGGGACGATTGTTTTCACTGCCAGGAACGAGCAGGGTTCGTGTCTCTGTGCCCCCTTTTAGGTGTCCTGCATCTGCTCTTCGCCTCCCGTTCCACTCATTTTGTGCACTCCGACTTTCGAAACCCTAATTTTATGTTAGGGGATTCCGCCTCTCTCCGAAAGTTTAGAGCACGCGTAGATCGAAATGCCGTCTCTGATCTACGAAGTATGGGCCTAGATCTCTAATTTCTTAGCTACAACGGAAGGTTGGGTTGACCGATCTTCTCTTGTTGTTGGGTTATTCGTTAATCAGAGTCGTAATTTTGCTTTCGACAGGGGGAAAAATCGTCGTTTCCCATCCAATACAGTCGTCATTTTCCGTTGATGACCACTTTTGGCCCCATTATATATCAATGAAAGTAGGAAATTTGCGATCTATGCGGCTTTTAATCCCGTATCGGTTAGATGTTAGGCATTTTGGGAATTAACCCCGTAATACTTTTCTTGTCGTTAGCCTGCGTTCGGAGGGAGAAGTTGTGGGTCGAAATAACATTGCCTTATGCCTCTGTTGATAGCTTTTACCTGCCGACAACTCGGGGACCATATGGTGGTTCTTCCATTATAATACGGCACTATCTTGACTTATCCTTGCTTTTCTCCCATTTAGAATCAGGAGGTATTTCGATACCTTCTATCATGGAACTGTGTTTGATGTTGGGGCCTGTGTTCATGCGTTCTTTGTTGTCAATTTCCATGAAACGATGGCTTAATCTTCTTACGCGGTGATTACATAAGAAATTTTTTCCTGTTATTATTTGGGAATGTCTTCATTTTACATCAAACACATTTGTTCTCCAGTTGGTTTGGTTCTAGCCATAAATGCCATCGTTAGTCAATGTTAGAATATTAAAATGTTTTCCCCCCATTATAGTGCATTTTAGATTCTTTGATTTCCAGCTGACCTCATGGGTTCATAAAATCAAAAGCTTACTCTATGTGCGCATTTTCTCATAAACTCTGGTGTAATTGGTATGCTAATTCGTTCTAGCGAGCCGATCATAGGCTTGATGATTTCAATCACATCTAAAATAATAAAAGAGTTGGAGTCTGCCGTGTCCATCAAATAGCAGATCTTAAGTGTTCATAGAATCAAAAGCTTATTCTATGTGCACATTTTCTCATAAACTCTGGTGTAATCAGTATGTTCATTAGATTAGTGAACTGATCACGGGCTTGATGATTTCAATCACATCTAAAAAAATACAAGCGTTGGAGTCTGACGTGTTCCTTGACATGCAGTATCTAGTTCATGGAGCACATCGCTATGTACTTAGGGCACTTCAACTCTCTGGGTTTGAAAGGCTGTTGCTGTTGTGCGTCTATTAATGGTATTTTGGTTTCCAGCCACAACTGATCATTTCATGGTAGTCAGTCATCCTAAGTCCAATTGGGCTGTCGGTTTATGGGGAGCTAGAACACGTATGCATCTAGTATAGAATCGAGGAATGCACACCTATTTGATCGTTGACAAAAATCCTCTTCATAATATGTTGCTGTCTACACCACAATTTAACAGACCTCATTCGCTGTTGTCTTATGGTCAGTGTTTTGAAATGAAATTTATGTTCTTCAGTGTGTTGTAACAGTTTCAAGAATAATGTTTTGGCTTCTTTTCAGATTGCCTCAAACTATGGGCCTATCCTTTATTTATTTCATCATTCATGTGGTGATGAGTTCTTTTTTTTTTTTTTTTTTTTTTTTTTTGTGTTTCGTCTCCTCCTCCATCTGGCAGTCGATCTGATGGAACCCGGCGCCACAGTGATCCTACGCAACGCAAAGATCGACATGTTCAAGGGGTCCATGAGGCTTGCTGTTGACAAGTGGGGCCGTGTGGAGGTCACCGAGCCAGCAACCTTTACGGTGAAGGAGGACAACAATCTGTCCCTGGTCGAGTACGAGCTGGTGAAAGTCGAGGAGTGAGAGGGAGGGAGGGAGGGAGGGAGGGAGAGGCTCGCCTCCCCCTCCTCCAATCTTTGTGCGACCCACAGAGGAAAGTTTTTATTTTTCTTTAAGCTTTGCTGGTTAGTCTTATTCTTCTTCTCGTGCCCATGAATATCCGAGGTGTAGTTTCCATGAGAAAAGAAACGCTGCTTAAAGTTGTTATACACATCTCCCTGCATAGAAATGTTCCTGTTTCCGTTGACTTCTGCCGCATGAACTGGGCTGGTTTCTACCCCTCTGTGGATTTACCAATGCCGCCTCTAAAAGTCAAAGTCGCATCTTGAGTTTTTTCCTCCCAGAATCGTCTGGATGTGGTGCTTTTCTTCCTATTTGGGTAATCTCCAGCAGGATTCCTTTGTCTTATGCTTTGCTTGCCCTTGAAGTACTCCCAGTTTCATTCTTTATTGGCCTTTTAGAGAGAGAGAATGTTAGTGTTTTTATGGATTTATTTCGGATTAAAAAAAAAAGCGCAGGGTAAGGGGAGGCTGACGGCGCCACCATTAGGGGTCAGACCAGCTCAGTGGTCAATGCGGAGAATAAACGCCTCTGGAATTTTTAGATAGAATATAATAGATTCTGTGGAAATATTGCGTATTTATAGAAGCTTTAAGATTTCGGCCCCGTCAGAACCAATAAGAATCCGATAAAGTGACAGGCTATCGGATCGCCCGAGACCCACGTCCGGGACGATACAGTTGTTAATGTGGAAAGAAAACGCCTCCGGAATTATTATTATTTTTTACCGTTTTGTTGGGAATATTGGGGGATATATAGGAGGTTTTAGGATCCGCCCCACTAAGCCGACAATAAATCCAATATGTTAGACAATATCGGATCGTCCGAAGACCCGCAACGAGAGGTTTGGTTCTTCTGGCTCGATCCGATTGGATTCGGAACTTCTCCCCATTTTCGCAACCCTTGCTCTTCCCTCCTCGTCGTTCTACGGGGGTCTGAATCGAACGCGTCGGGAAGGGCGATGGCTTCGTTGTTCAAGGTTAGACGTCCGCTTACTCGTCTACCAGTTGTTTCCGCTCGATCTGTAGCCGTTTCTGGATCGAGATATGATCCAGATAGTGTTTTCATTTTGGACTGGAACGGTCAGTGTTCTGAGTCTTTTGAGTTTCCTGTTTGATGATCTCGCCTGTCGTGCAATGCATAGGATTTGAGCAAGCTATCGGCGTACCGGGACAGGAGGTTTCCCGGAACGCAGGAGGAGTACGACCACGCGCTGCAGACCTCGACGACGTTGTATATTGGCAATTTGTCTTTCTACACAACCGAGGAGCAGGTTTACGAGCTTTTCTCTCGAGCTGGCGAGATTAAGAAGATAATTATGGGCCTGGACAAGAACACTAAGACTCCATGCGGCTTTTGCTTTGTCCTGTAAGGGTCTGGTGCTTTTATCAGCGTCTCAAATATCTAAAGCAATCATTAGGTGGATCGAGTCCTGGTCCTTTGTCTTTCGGTGGTGTTTCTGGGCGTCATTCGTCATTGTTGTGACAATCTTCACCGGATAGACGGAAACATCTTGTTTGCACTCTTTTTCTTTTCTTTATGCATTGATAACAGTTTAGTACTCTTTTTCTGGGACGAAACCGTACGAAAAGATAAGTTTGCTGCTGGTGTCTATATTAGAGGATGGCTCCTGCTGTAAAATGTGCTAAACTGGAGGCTACAATTAGGTTCCTGAGTGGTTTAAATTCTGGGGGAACGCTGCCATACAGAGAAAAAGCTTGGACACAATTTTTCTGGAGTTTTTTTTGTGGGGAAAGATTCATTAATTAGTTTCTACCTGTTAGATACTATCATAGGGCTTTTGACGGATCTTTTGCTGTTGATGGCTGTATTGACCAATATATTTTTCACGGCCTTGTAATGGTCTGACATCGGGATGAGCAACTGCCTGGAATAACGATTAGGTCGATGGCATTGCTTTTTTATGGTTGCACTGCCCTAAGCATATTTAAATGTTGTTAGTTTGGATTGGGGGGGAGTGGCATTTTCTTACTGTGGACGGAGATTATTATGTTTTGAGACACAAGTTTGGCAAGAGTATCTTCATACTTCTTGTTTTCTTATATTTGTGGTCAGACCAGAGTCCTCCCATCCTCCTGGTGACTTGTGAGGAGAAGGGAGATAAAAAAACTTATTACGAAACAATTAATGAACCGGCCAAAGGCAAGAGTTCAGTTGGTTATAATTTTTTGTTTTCTCAAGTTTCTCCCTTTTTTTCTCTCTGTTATAAATTCAGAACAAGTTCATCGGCCATGATTTTGGAAGAACTTTGTAGAATAGTGTATTTTAATTCCACTTCAAGTTCAACTTATGATTAGTTTTTGGGAGTTTTCCATCTCCATATATTAGGTTGAATTTACATAATATCCTTAAGATTCAAGGTAATAGGTGCCCTTAATTTTTATTTTCTTCAACTGCTCTTTCGCATATGTGTACTGCAATATTGACAGATGATGTTCATGTAGATTGCTGAAGTTTTGTTTCAACATATTGTAGTTTACTAGAAATGACATATTGTAGTTTCAACATATCTGCAGAACATTCCCTTCATTCTTTAACCTCACTTGGTATAATTTGTATTGATATTAGTATAAATTTTAAAAAGGCTAAGGTCTTTGTTTGAATGAGGACCTGGTCTGCACATCTTTTATTCAGCAAAGATTTGAGAGTGCTGATGCAGTCACCGATTTTGCCTGCCTTCAAAGTTGGAAGAAAGTTTTTAACGTCATCTATTCATATTGAAGTGGTGTGAATATATTAGTTTAAAATAAAGCATAATATATTTATATATATAGATATTATATAGATAGATATATATATATTTATATATAGATATTATATATATAAGTTAACGGTCTTACATGTCTGCCCAGAGGCTGGATTCTGGTTATTTTATTTCATCTGGCAGAAACCAGGTTGCCTAAGTGGGATGAGTAGTTCCACATGATTCGGATCTATGCATTGTATTTCTTAGCTGATCGAAGCTGGGAGGTTCTTAGATGATAGGCAGCCCAACTGGGGAGGTTTTCCACATATTGACAATGACAATGACAGTGACAGTGACAGTGACAGTGATCTGAAGGAGGTAAACATATGCGAGTTATCTTCTGTGTACGATTGTGGATTAGATCATTGAATTCTGCTGCCGATATGTCACTGGAATTGGATTCTTTGTTTCGTAATGGGACTTTCTAGTGCATTTTGTGGAATCTTCCAGGTAGATGTTGTCTAGGTCACAACATTAATGGAGTTGGTTTATATTATCTGAGGTTGGAAGTTGAGCTCGCCTGCCAGAAAAGGTACAACTAAAATAGCCTCTTGTGCTGTCGTAGGGTATCCTAATCATCTGGACATGTCATTAGATGAAGAAGGGTTCTGAGTTATGGATAAACGCTAAATCTCTCCTCAAAGCTCGGCAAGAATCATGGTTATACTACTTGCAAGTAGATTTCAATGGGGTGTATATGTGTGCTCGTAGATAATGTGGACAGGGTTACATGCATTCAGATGATCTGGATGCAATTTGGGTGGCCGTGGTTGGCATTTAAGCTAAAAATTGTGTAATATTTTCTTATTCAGTTTCAATTTTTTATCCCGTGTAAAATCTCCTCTGCTTAGCATAGATCTTTTTTTGTATTTTTTTTTAAATTTTCAAGATGTCACTTTTTATATTCCTGCTGAAGCCATTTGAATTCTGTCAGTTGGTTTTGGACCACTAAATATGCATGTTATAAGGTGACAGAGTAATGTACATTTTATTTCAAATCATTATGGGTTCTATCTATTAATGTTGAAAAATGTGTATGTAACGTTTTTGCAATCAGGTATTATTCAAGAGATGATGCTGAGGATGCAGTTAAATATATAAGTGGAACGATTCTGGATGACCGTCCTATTCGTGTTGATTTTGATTGGGGTTTCGAAGAAGGAAGGCAATGGGGCCGCGGTCGAAGTGGGGGGCAAGTCAGTTTCCGTTTTTGGGCCCTTCGTTTTCACATACACTTTACACATGCTGTTCATCTGTTTGATTTCTTGTTTCGTTTCTTCACAGGTGAGGGATGAATATCGAACTGACTATGATCCTGATATCCTTTTGAGATGTATGTTTAGATTGAGCGTTTTTCTCTGCAGATTAGTGAAAAAAAAAAATGAAGCTCTGGTTCATGCCTTCATTCTCAGTAATCATCTGCACTTGAAAATACAATACTTTTTACTAAGTTTTTCTTAGTGAATGCAATTTAATGAAGAACCGAATTCCAAAACGTCATGTCCAGTCAGATACTGAGCACAATATTTGATATGATCTGACTGATCCGTGAGCTGACCTGGGATTGCTTTGATCTCTCATGTTTCATTAGAAAACATGACAGTATATACGCATATATATATATTGATATATACATATATAGTATTTGATAACAAACTGGTCTGAGTTTATGAGCTTAACGAGTTTTGGAAGAATTTGCAGGAGCTAAGCATATTTATAACGTCTTTCAGTCATCATAGTTGCCACAGCCGTTGACCAGCCTCTCTTATCATCTTCTCAATGTAGGAAATGGTTGACCTTTTTAGAAAATATCATTTGGCAATTGTACAGCCTAGTTTGTTCATAAGAATGCTCTCTACCATTTTCGGCATGTTTCCGAAATCTGAATGTATCTTGCCCATCTGCTAGATCCGGAATATTATACTTTATAATTAATGCAGTAGGCCATGAGATGGTTTCATCCCTTGACGGATCATACGCAGAGGTGGGTATGGAAAGCTGGTCCAGAAGGAGCTTGAGGCCCAAAGAGAGCTAGTGGATTATGGCACAGGCTCGCTGGGCTGTTTCCCACCAGCTCTTCTTCCCAACTGTGAGTCTCCGAAAGCTTCATTAATACCGTTGATTCAATGAACCGGCGTTATTTCCCGGACAATTTGGGTCAAAGCTATCTGCATCGGGTCAATATTTTAGTCAACTGCTGTGCTTTCCATGAGCTCATTATGTCGGCACGCCCTGTCCTATGAGCTCATGATGTCAACATTTTCTCTCTTGATTTCTGGCCCTTCAGATATATCGATGTTCATCGTCGGGGTCAACGCCCAAATCTCCTTTTCATTAAGCTGGTCATTTGGTCAACCCTGACAGCCAGTGCTTTCTCGATCAACAGAGCTTAATCGTCTTTCTCCTGACCCTTTCTCCGGATTGTGCAGTCGGAAGGCCCGGAGATAGAGGACCCGGTGGCTCCTACCGACAAGGTATGCTCCCCTGGTCTTCCATCTCCTCGATCATCATTCCTGGCGGCTAATCTCCGGTGTTGACTTTTATATTATTTGAACAGATTACCATCGGAAGCGGCAGCGGGAGGACGACCGGCCAGCTCGGCGGGCCACCGACAACGAATCTGCCAGAGCCCCCGAACTCGACACCCGTCCGGTATCCGTTGACCTTCCTCCCCGCCATGATCTCAACATTTTTTTACCCTCTGTTTTCTTCTGCCACTCTGATTCAAATTCTCTCTCGCAGGAGAAGAACCCCCGATTCCGAGAGAGCGGCGACTCGGACGAAGACGATGAAGAAGATGACGGCCGCAAACGACGGCGTTGACCTCTCTCTCTCTCTCTCTCTCTTCTTCCTCGGTTCTTTTCACTACCTCTCCTTTTTTTAACACCGTGCTCTTCAGGAATCAGCCCGAGAGAACCGTAGGTTGACCAAACTTTCATTTATTAGAACATTCCGGCGCTTCTGTTTATGTTATTGGGCCGGCCTGGCAGCAGGCTTTCGGGTCGGCTGGGCCCATTACGTGCCAACCAGAGGCCTCAGCAGGTTGGGCCTTGAGAAAAGGTCAGCTGGCTTGGCCCAAATTATAATCTGGGCTGGGCCACACTTCTGAAGACGTGTCGGGATCCTCACCGTCAAATCCACCCTATGCTGATCGGACGGCTTCGGAAGGTCCAAAAAGCCCGCGGACTCGCCCATTCCCCTTCGTGTCAACACGCACCGTGTTCGTACGCATCCCTGTAATATCCGGTCTTACGTCAGGAGATGACGAAATCAATCCGTTGTGGGGTCTCTGTGGTGATTTTTTGTTATGTGGTGTGCATGGCCTTCGTGAAAATTGAAGCGAACGAGGGGAAGCGGATGAAAGAACACGAGAGCAGTAATTACCATACAGTAATACGTGGATAAATGAAAGTCGTATAAATTTGTAATTACGAAATCCAGCTAGGCAGTTGCCTTCTGCTCTACTGCTCCCCCCCTCCCCCCCCCCCCCCCCTCTCTCTTTCTCTCTCGTTTCCCCTCTCACTGCTAGGGTTTCTCCGCAGTCATCTCCTCCGGGGAGAAACGGCCTCACATCGAGGACATTTAATTGAGAGATTTCGAGGATTGAGGCGAGCGGCAAATACATGTAAGTTTCTCGATGCGTGCTTTTCGTTGGTTGTCCCCCCGATTGACGCTTCATGGATTCGGGAACAGGGAAAATGCTCCCTCTTAGTTGCTCCCTATCGTGGTGGGGATGTGCCGTGAAGTTTCGTTCAATTCGAATACTGTAGTTGTTTGAAACTTGAGCGGCATATCTTGCTTATTACTTTTTGCCCGCGATTTTGCGGCTTGAAATTGAGGATTCTGCTGTTCGATAGTGAACCGTCTTGTTCTTTTTATGATTTATATTTTCTGTCGTTCCGATTGCGTAGTAGAATCCCCAAAATAAGTCTTCTTCCCCATTTGTATTGTTGCATGTTTTCTTCATTTTTCGTCGAAGAAATTTTAATATTTGAGGCTCACTACGATGTATTTTATGATCTTTTACTAACAAAGTATTAAGTTTTAATGCTTTTATCCCGTCAGAGTCATATAATTATAAATTATCGGGTTATTTTCGGTTGCTATATCTTAGATCTGTACGTCTTATGGTCGTATGGAAGAGTAATATCTCCATTAGTGGCTTTCTGGGCCATGTACTTGTAAAGACGTGACGTAGCAGTATTCTGATCGTTACTTCTAGTTGCTCTATTCCGCCTTTGGATTTTTTGGTTCACAGATTATGTTAGAATGATCAGGAAAACTGAAACTTTGCTGATTTGTAGTGTTATCTTTAAAGGCTTTTGTGCTCATGTTTGACTGGAGCAGAGTGCCTTAACAAAACAGTTTACTATTTTGTTTACTATCATGGTTACTAAATATGCCGTGCTACTTTTTGTGTATATTCTTGTCTTCTCCGAATAATTTCTTTTTTTCCCAACTTACATAAAATCTGGAGTGCATTTTCTCTAGTTTAGTTGTGTGATATCCTGTTTTTATTTTATTTTGCTATCTGGTACTGTACCAGATTGCCCGCGTTTATGCCACAACTAAGTGACTATGTCTCAATCAACACAAGGTTGGTGGACTAAGAGATTGAGCAACAGAAGCCTATCTACTAACCGATAGATGTTGTGTTTATGATTGTAGTCTTTGGAAGCTAGTAGTCCTGTTGGCAGAAATTTCAGGATTTATTTCTTCTTTGATGAATTTTAGTAAAGCCAACCGTGATTAATAGGTGATATTTAAAGGAGAATTAACGGATAGCTGAGTTTGATGAATAAAGTAAAAGTTGAGGATGAGAACTGATATTGTTTAGCCGCTATGTCAGTCATTTAATTTTTCTCTAGATGTAGTTTAGTTGTTTTTACGGTGAGAACTAGAGCACAGGAGCTCGACAGGTCAAGTTTTGCCGTTTACAAATTTCATATCAAGGTTTAATCTTCTAGGTGTCCTCAGTATTTCTATTTATCAGTGACAGGGGCATCATCCCAATCCTCTTTTCTATGTTCGGATGGAAGTTGACAAATTTGAGATATCAGAGGTAGGATAAGGTTTATAGTCAATTTCAGTGTCATTAGATTGTTCTTTGTCAATAAGTTATTATTTTTCCGGATTGGATGAGTGCATGGGGCGTGAAGAGGACTCTATACATATGCATTTGGAGCACCAAGAGTTGCATCTGGTGTAGTACAGACGAAGGGTTCGTTTGTGCGATACATAGCAGCAGTTGTAGAGCCCTATAGGAAATTCGATTCCGAGTGTCAATGTGGGCATAGTGAAGCTTTTTTGCCTGTTGAAACGTACTTCCTAAACAAGGATGCTTATTTAAGCTTCGGGAAGGAAAAAAAAGAGTTTTTTTTGCGGAGTGGGTAAACTTATCTGTTGATCGTCTGAAAATATTGATGTTCTGAAGTTGATGTCATAGTTGATGGAATCTGTGATGATGTCTTTATATGTAATTAGTGATAGCTCTTTCTGCTTAATGAGAGATTGGAGAATATGGGGACTCAATATGCCTACTTCCTCCAAACCTGCAGCAGGCAAAGCAATGAACTGGATGGTGAGGATCTGAAGAAGGAATCAGCAAAGAGCCTATTTATATTTCCTAAGCAGAATAATTTCATCACGAAAGGTGAAATGATGTGGAGGGACTACATCCCAAGTTCCTTCTGGTACATAGTTGATAAAACCATTCCTTCACTGCTGAACATCTTTAAAAGAGATTTATCTATTCCATCGAGCATAGTCATTATCAGAGGATACTTGTAGAACCAAAATCTTTGTTGCAACTGTTTGTGTTACTCCCAGAATGATGAAGTGCAGACCTTTCCTCAAATCGCCTCAATATTCTTTGTTTTCTTAGGCAGGGCATGGCTCATGTTATCAGATGTGAGGGGATGAGATAAAGGCTGGCCAAACATACGTGAATTCCTTAGGTTCTTATAGAACTTTTCATTCAGCTTTGGTTGAGTACTGGCTTCTTGAGTACTAGAGTTATGATTTCAGGCTGCGGATAACATCAGACATTGAGGTGGTCTTAGAGTGGATATTATATTTACATTGGCACAAAATGCTTGAAATTGCAATATTTCCATAGGCTTCAATCGCAGCTTACCTTGCCCTTTTTGCCAGGAATTGTGATTATTTTCTTACTGTCAAATAGGCTATTGGCCGGCAGTCACGCTTTTCTGAAGTCAAGTACTATCTAGCGCGTTTTAGTCATCCTGAATCACAACAGCAGAGGTTAGCTGTGCTAGACATACTAGGGTCAAGAGAAAGTGAGCAAGAATATAAACTTTTTGGATAATTTGTGGAAATGTTCGGCTGGTCAGATATGGTATTATGAGGGATGTTTCCCTGTCATAAATTGATAGCCCTAGGTGCCAATTCAGTTGGTATATGGAAGCCAATTCAATTATTCGATGGAAGCAGCTTGTGAGATTAGCATGAACTCTGGAGGGAATAGGAAGACTGGTTTTACTCGAAAGTTGCACTCCTTTAGCCATAAAATTTATAGCTTCGGAATTCGTTTGAAAAAATAATATCGGCAATTAACCTATGGGGTACACATGATGCATCAAATATTGGCTACTAAGTATTTAAGTTATAGGTTGAAGCCTGATGGTGTATGATTTAGTCAGATCCTGTCATTTGGCCATTTGACATCAGGGTACAGATTTGCAATCTACCCTGTTTAATGCTTCCGTATTTTCTTTTCGTTTTGAATGATTTCATTTGATGTGGGAAATAAAATGTGATTCTTTTTGTGCCCTTGTTGTCTTGCATCCAGTCATCCCATTTTTTTATTTTAAAAGCGTAATTTCGTCAGTCATAAAGTTCAGCTATTTATTTCTAGATTAAAATTTGTTTACTTCTCTCTGCAGACGGAAATGGCGATAGAGGTTACCCAAGTTCTTTTGAGTGCACAGTCAATAGATGGAGCGGTTCGTAAGCATGCTGAGGAAAGTTTAAAACAGTTCCAGGAACAGAATCCCACAGGATTTTTGCTCTCTCTTTCGAACGAATTGGCGAATAATGATAAGCCTGTGGACAGTCGCAAATTGGCAGGATTGGTCCTCAAAAATGCATTAGATGCTAAGGAACAATATAGGAAGTATGAACTTGTACAGAGATGGTTGTCACTGGACGCAGCCGTGAAGGCCCAGGTCAAAGGGTGTTTGCTTCAGACCCTTTCCTCACCCGCCATTGATGCAAGATCCATTGCATCTCAGGTGATTGCGAAGATTGCTGGCATCGAGCTGCCTCAAAGTCAATGGCCAGAACTGATCAGTTCCCTTTTGTCAAATATTCACCAGCCCCATGTCAAGCAAGCAACTCTTGACACTTTAGGTTATGTGTGTGAAGAAGTTTCCCCTGAAGTTGTCGATCAAGATGAGGTTAATAAAATTTTGACGGCAGTTGTCCAAGGCATGAGTGCCTCCGAGGGAAACACTGATGTAAGGTTGGCTGCAACTCGAGCTTTGTATAATGCTTTGGGATTTGCTCAGGCAAATTTCGCAAACGACATGGAGCGGGACTTCATCATGAGAATCATTTGCGAAGCTACACTGTCCCCTGAAGTGAAGATTCGGCAGGCTGCATTTGAATGCCTCGTGTCCATATCTTCAATGTACTATGAGAAGCTGTCTTCTTACATGCAGGACATATTCAACATCACTGCTAAAGCTGTGAGGGAAGATGAGGAGCCTGTTGCTCTTCAAGCTATTGAATTCTGGAGCTCAATCTGTGATGAAGAGATCGACATCCTAGATGAATATGGTGGTGATTTCACTGCTGATTCAGATATCCCTTGCTTCTATTTCATCAAGCAGGCGTTGCCTGCACTCGTCCCTATGCTACTTGAGACCCTTCTTAAGCAAGAGGAAGATCAGGATCAAGATGAAGGTGTATGGAATATCGCAATGGCTGGCGGAACCTGCTTGGGTTTGGTTGCACGGACAGTGGGAGACGACATAGTCCCCCTTGTTATGCCATTCATACAGAAAAACATCAATGAACCCGAATGGAGGCAGCGAGAGGCGGCAACCTATGCCTTTGGCTCTATCTTAGAAGGCCCATCCCCAGACAAGCTTATTGATGTCGTCAAGCATGCTCTGAGTTTCATGCTAACTGCGTTAATGAAGGACCCGAATAATCATGTGAAGGACACCACCGCATGGACCCTGGGAAGGATTTTCGAGTTCCTCCATGGATCGACCATGGAGACGCCAGTGATCACCCATGAGAACTGCCAACAGATCTTGACTGTCTTGCTCCATAGCATGAAAGATGTTCCTAATGTTGCTGAAAAGGCCTGTGGCGCCCTCTACTTCCTTGCCCAAGGCTACGAGAACATGGGTTCCGGGTCGCCCATATCTCCTTTCTTCAAGGATGTCGTTCAGGCCCTCCTCCATGTTACACATAGGGAAGATGCTGGTGAATCCCGCCTTCGCACTGCGGCCTATGAGACACTGAACGAGCTCGTGAGGTGCTCCACTGATGAGACGGCTTCGACAGTCATGCAGCTGGTTCCTGTCATCATGGCCGAGCTTCACAAGACGCTCGAAGCACACGAGAAGCAGAACGAGTTGCAGGGCCTTCTCTGTGGTTGCCTTCAGGTGATCATCCAGAAGCTGGGATCAGCAGAGCCCACAAAGTACGCCTTCATGCAGTACGCGGACCAGATCATGGATCTCTTCCTGCGGGTATTTGCCTCCAGACACGCTACAGTGCACGAAGAGGCAATGCTCGCTATCGGTGCTCTTGCCTACGTGACAGGTCCAAACTTCTCCAAGTACCTGGAAGGATTCTATCCCTACTTGGAGATGGGTCTTCAGAACTTTGAGGAGTACCAGGTCTGTTCTATCACTGTTGGTGTGGTGGGAGACCTGTGCAGAGCATTGGAGGAGAAGATTCTGCCTTTCTGTGATGGAATCATGACGCAGCTCTTTAAAGATCTGTCCAGCAATGAACTCCACCGCTCTGTTAAGCCCCAGATCTTCTCGTGCTTTGGTGACATCGCCTTGGCTATTGGAGAGAACTTTGAGAAGTACCTGACCTACGCCATGCCCATGCTTCAGAGTGCAGCAGAGCTCTCAGTCCGTGCTTCGGTAACCGATGATGACATGAGCGAGTACACCAACCAGCTGAGAAATGGGATTCTGGAAGCTTACTCTGGGATTTTTCAAGGATTCAAGAGTTCCCCGAAGACCCAGCTCCTCATGCCTTTCGCTCCTCACATCCTTCAGTATCTCGACAGCCTGTACATGGAGAAGGACATGTAAGTATCCTAGCCCAAGCCATTTACCTTATAATGCCCTGTATTCTGTACTAACTCTCTCTCTCTCTATCTATCTATCTATCTATCTATCTATCTATCTATCTCTCTCTCTCTATCTATCTATCTGTCTGATAGGGATGAGGCTGTGATGAAGACTGCGATTGGTTTACTGGGAGACCTGGCAGACACACTGGGCAGCAAAGCCGCCCTTTTGATCGGTCAGTCTGTTTCAAGCAAGGGCTTTTTGGATGAATGCTTATCTTCGGACGATCATTTGATTAAAGAATCTGCCGATTGGGCCAAATTAGCTATCAGTAGGGCTGTCTCTGGTTGACGCTCCCCTCTCGGCATGAAAGGGGTCTCCTGCATATGCATTGGGGTTGCTTGCTTCGAGTCAGGTCCGAGTATTGCATGCATGCGTCAGTCAGTCTTCTTCTGGTTTTTGGGCAGAGTCCGAGGTCACCACCATGGAGTCAGATTCGGGTTCTTCCTCTCACAACAGGCGGGGGTCAACGGATGAGCGCCCCGCCCCTCCCCTTCCACTGGGCATTGCATCGGGGCAGAAGGTGTGCCCTAGAAAAGAAAAGAAGACTCTTTGTGGGCATGAGGACTCAGAAGGAAGCCCGCTCTCCTCATTTTCAGTCCAATTCAGGATCAACCCAAGGTGGTCATTTGACTGGAAGGATCATGGGTTCATTCCTTCTTCTGTTCATCATCAAATCCAGGTCTCAGGGACGGTGACCCAGGTGATGGATCACCCTCTCCCCCCCTTCCCCCACCAATTCTTTCTCCCTCTTATTCCTCATAATTTTGTACCAGTCTCATATTTTTCAGAGTCTTCATCATCATCATCATCATCATCATCATCATCATCATCTCTCTCTCTCTCTATATACATCTCTCTCTATCTCTATATATATCTCTCTCTCTCTAGCTCTACATGTCAGCATTCATTGCCCATATGTCTACATACATTCAGGTGTCACATATTGCTCTGATCGGAGCTGTTCAAGCAATGTGCATGTGTTCAGAGTGAGTGCGTCTCTCCTCAGAGCCTCCTGCCCCATAGCCGGGATTTTGAGTCTGTAATTACTTCTGCTCTCTGGTTTCTATCCCATGGCGTTTGTACCTTCCTCTCCCTCTCTCTTTTCCTTAAGTTCAGTGATCTGTGGAGGGGGGGGGGTTGAGGACGACGGCTTTTCTTAGTGGACTGGGGCTCCTTCGGGCCCCTTATTGGGCCTCCAGCCCAGCGGCGGCCGTCTTTTGCCCTTTTTACCCCGCCCCAAAGACGTGGTCCCTCCTGACAGCCTGGCGGCTCCGAGCAAGGTGCCCAGGGTCCAGACTTTCGGCGGGCAATCCCGTCCGCTCAAACGGTAACCCTCTCTCCTCTACCAGGAGAGAGAGAAAGAAGAGAGAGAGAGGGGGGGCTGGATAAACGAGGGCCACAGTGGCCTCCATCAGTACGCAAGAAGCCGCTAGAATGGGGGAGAGGATGGAGATCGATTGTAGGAGCAGGTAGTACATAGCGGTTTAACATCCGCAGACCAACAGGAACGAGGAAGGCGCACATGCACGTGCGAGCGAGCGGATGGCAACCCTCCCTCCTTCGTCAAGCATCGCCGGCTCCTCCGCCGTGGGCCGCTCGAGGCCTGATCCCCCTTCCCTCTTCCTCCGCTCGACCGCGCCGCTCCGTCTCTCCGTTGCCAGGCCGGCTGTCTCCGCCCGCCTCTACTCCTCCAGGCCGTCCTCCGGCGCCAATGGCTCCGTCGGCGAACCCTACCCGGGGGGAGGGGAGGAGCTCCAATACGGCCTCCCCACGCCGCCGCGACTGGCCGGAGGCATCCCTGTCTTCGTCACCCTCCCCGTGGACGCCGTCGGTTTGGCCGGGCAGATGTCCCGGAGGAAGACGATGGCCGCCTCCTTCATGGCCCTCGCCGCCGCCGGGGTTGAGGGAGTCGTGGTGGAAGCGTGGTGGGGGATCGTGGAGAGAGACGCGCCAGGAGCGTACAACTGGGCCGGGTACATCGATTTGGTGAACCTGGCGCAGCGGTTCGGGCTCAAGGTCCGCATGATCATGGCCTTCCACCAGTGCGGTTCCGGCCCCGGCGATCCCTGTTGGTTTGTTGCTGCTTACCCTTACTCTTGATAATGTGTGCGTTTCTACGTCGAATCAATTTCTAGATCCCCGCCCGTTGTTTATCAGATCCTGATAATATTCCCGGACTCATCCGCTTACTCCTGTCTCCCAATCTTCCTAATCGTTCTTCAATATTTCCCGCTATTTAATTGGCGAGAAGCCGATGGATCGGATGGTAACGTCGGTTATTCTCGCTTTCAATCTTCTTGGGGGCTGACATTCTTCATAGTATTTAGTCAAAGAGAAGTGGAATCCCATATGGTTGACAGGTTGTCTACAGGATGGAAAGCGTGTATGACCCTTTTTTAACTGCAGAGCCTTGGCAAGGTACTAACTTGATTCGACTAACTTGACGTTTGGTAAACATCTGTTCTTTCCTCAACCCAATAGACCGACTGTGATGTCTGGTTTGAAAGACCGAAATCTATGACTGGTTGCAGCATTTTTGGACTATACCCATTAGAAAATTCTGTTTTGTGGCGAAATGTGGCATCCTAACCTTTTCCAGCATACTCTCCAATCAGCATCCTCAAATGTTCATACAAAGGAATCCCCCTTGTGTCCTTCATCTCTCTGTTATTTTGCCCTTCTATCTTCTTTAAAAAGAAGTTTTCCAAAACATTTCTTGGAGCTGAATAGATTCACCGTCTCCAACGTTCCTTTTTGACTGGATTTACCTTTTTCATTGCATTTTATACGATTTTTCCCTTTTGGTCTTCTTTAAAAGAAGCTTGCTGAAACATATGTCAATTTATCGATTTGATGGTTTGCAAGGTCCCTTTTGAATTAGATTCCCATCCATCATTTTTCTTGTTCGTCCACACCTGCCAGATATACGGTGTCCCCCTCAAGCCCGGCACCAAGTGCGGAAGTACGACCCCTCTCTCTCTCCCTCTCTCTCTCTCTCTCTCTTACCCCACCTCAGCCACTCATCCTCTCTGTAACTCCCCGGGCCCGCTGTCCCCTTTACTCCCTTCTACCAGGTTTAGTCGTAGAGTGCCTAAAGATTAATTGTTGGGATCTCTCAATGACGTCAAAGTTTTAATTTTCTCAACTTCTACTGGGTGGAAATTGATATGAAGTTTGTAACGTGAAACATGCTCTTCCAAGTGGGAGATGAGAATTTAAAGGAATAACCTCGGCTCGTTGCCATGCCTGAATTATTTCTCTCTTTATTGTTTCAGTTCACAGAGAATTATCCACCTCTTTCCTGAATTATTTAGCAATAAGTGATTGAAGGTTTCGATCACAACCATAACTAACTCATCCTCCTAGATCCAGTGTCACATTTTACTTCTTTTGTGTTCATTATTTGTTCTGGTAGCTTTTTTTACAAACTGAATAAGGAAATTCTCATTTATACGACCGGATTTGACTGACATGATATTTGAGAGAACTTCTATGTTATGCTGGAAAGTTTTAATCTTGAAATCATAGAAAACATTTTAACCTTATTGATGTGAGAGATTAATCATGTACCCTCTGCTTCGTAACTCAAAACTCAATATCTTGAATTTTTATGTTAGTGAGTCCATTCAAAATATAAGCCCTATGGACCTACCTTACCTCAGTTTGCTAGTGAGCCCATTCGGCTCATATTTGGACTTTCTTCTGTATGTATATTAATTGGTGAAGGTGCCAAATTATGACCTTTTGATTTCTGTTGATGTGGCATTTGCTTCTGTAATTTCTTCAAGTGACGGTCAGACTTATTCCATCTTTTCATGGTCTTGTCCATTGACCGTTTATGAGGTGTAATTTTTTCTTTAAATTTTATTTATCTGTTTTTTTTAAAAACTTAAGATACAAGAGTTTGCTGATCTTAGATTGGTCATCTTCCTCTTTGGTGATTGATCTGGTCGATGTGCCTCCATCCTGATCAGCTTGCGTCACCCCTTGATCTGCTAGCCCAAGTTGATCTTCGGTTTCCTTACCCATTGTGAAAAGCAACTCCTGCTGTGGCAAAAGAAGATTATGTGCTATCAGAAGATGGTCGAGACTCTGGCATGTGATAGTAACACAGCAGTCCTCACACATCTAGACACGGCTGGGTATTTGCCAATTGTGGGTTTGATTTCTGGATAGTTTAGACATGCATGATAAGGAGTACAAAAGCAATGGTTTGACCCCATTTCCTGAAGCGAAATCACATGTTTCTAAATAAGATTGGTTATAGTAAAATGATTTCTGTAAAAAACAGCATTTTGTTGATTTTTACGTAGGTTGTAACCTCAATTGCTGCTATCCTATTGATTTGTTGTGGTCTTTGCGGTGGTTGGATCATTGTGGAATGCGCCCAATTGTGGTGCATTTCTGTCTTGGTCTGTTGCTGTCAGTGTCTTGAGTGATCTATCAATTTTCCCAACCGTGGGAATCATTTTGCTCAAAGAATGGCATACGTTGCCACGTATTTATGTTCCCTATCTGTGGACCTTATTTTTATCAAAAAAAAAATCCTGATGAATATGTGATACTAATCAGTCTAAAAATCTAAATCTAATGTTAATTCAGAAAATGTTGGTGATTAGCATCCTGTCAAATTTATTGTTTTGTATTTAATTTCCAGCTGCTTTCAGTTTGTAGAAATTGTGCTCCAGAAAGCGATAGTGTAGTGAAAAGTTCTTATAAGACCCCTTGAATGGCTTTTCTGTAAATTTTCCTCAATACATATCCGTACGTGCAGTTATCTAGCATCCATCCTCAATCATTATAGGATTTTTTGTTCCACTTTTCCACTTTGCTGGCGGTTTTTTTTCCCCCAAGAAGTTGCAACCATCTATCATCCACTTATAGTCATTACAGAGCTGGTGATCGATTTTGGTGATGTTCTTTTCTTCTTTTTTTTCATCCTAATCTAATCCCTCAGGTTTCCTCTTCCACAATGGGTTCTCAAGGAGATAGAGGTGAATCCTGACTTGCAGCACTCAGATAGGTTTGGACGAAGAAGTAAGGAGTATATATCGTTGGGATGTGACGTCCTCCCTGTTCTTAAAGGAAGAACCCCGATTCAAGCTTACTCAGATTTCATGAGGAGTTTCAGAGATACTTTCAAGGGCTTTCTTGGAATCATAATAACAGTAAGTTGGCACCTTTTCCATGTACTCTTTCTTCTTGAAATATTTGGTAGATGAATCTTCTTCATGGATATAACATTCTGGCGACTGTTCTTCCTCAGGAAGTGCAGATTGGGATGGGCCCGGGGGGGGACCTCCGGTACCCCTCTTGCCCATCCGAGAAGCTGATGCAACCAAGAAGCGGACCCGAACTCGGGGAGTTCCAGTGCTACGACAAGGTTCGGGCTCTCCGTGCTCAAGAGAGCATCTGGTCTCTACTCCTTGTTCATCTTCTGACTCTCCTTGTTCACAGTATATGCTCGCCTCTCTAAATGCTTGCGCACAAGGCGTGGGGAAGAGTGCATGGGGCAATGGTGGCCCCCTCGGCGCCGGCAACCTGTTCCAAAACCCGGAGGAGACCAGCTTCTTCAAGAGCGACGGCTCCTGGAACACAGCCTACGGCGAGTTCTTCCTCGAGTGGTACTCGGGGATGCTCCTGAAGCACGGGGAGAGGCTCTGCATCGCTGCTGACGCCATCTTCTGGGGCTTCGGGATGAAGGTGCTGGCGAAGATCGCAGGGATCCACTGGCACTACAGCACCAATTCCCATCCATCCGAGCTGACCGCCGGCTACTACAACACCCTCATCAGAGACGGCTACCTCCCCATAGCCCACATGTTCAGCCGGTATAGGATGATCCTCTGCTGCGCCTGCTTCGACATGCGGGACGCTGAAGTGGAGCAGGTCAACCCAGATGGCAGTCCAGAGGGCGTCCTGAGGCAGCTGGTGCGTGCCGCCAGAATGTGCAACCTGTCGTTGACCGGGGAGAACTCGGTGACCCGGCTCGACGACATGTCTCTGCAGCAGGTGGTGAGGAGCTCCAGGTTCTGCAGGGAAAACCTGTACGGCGGCCACCCGCTGTCCTTCAATTTTGTGAGGATGAACAAGAACATGTTCGACAGCCACAACTGGACCCGCTTCACCCGGTTCGTGAGGCAGATGTCTGATGCTCGGACATTCCAGGCGAGGCTCGACTTTGGGGCCAGCGAGCAGCTCTGCCTTGCCTCCGCCTCACCCTCCGAGGATTCCGGAAGGGCTCTCATTTTTAAGAGGCTTCTTCCTTGTCAGCTCCGCCTGTGCTCCCCCTGTGCCTAGCTGCCTCTTCTCCTTCTTCTTCTTCCTCTCCTTCTTCTTCATAGCATATGATTATTGTACATGGGGGATTCATCGAATTTTCACAAGTTGTGGTACACATATGGGGGTTATTTAAGGTCCCTGGCTGAGTTAATGTATCATTTCCTGTTGCATGCATGTCCTTGAGCGGCCACCTGAGAGCCCGGGTCTCCGGCTGGGCACATGTGAAATGTGGTGTCCTCCACGCCACTCCCTCCTGGGTCTGTACATTACATCCCACGTCTCATTGCCATAAACAGGCTGTTCTCAATGGAGTTGTGCAGCAGTGTAGGGCTTCTGACCAATGCTGAAAACCTTGCATTGTATGAACTGTTACAATGATCTCCTTGTGAGAGCACTCTTGGCTTAGCTTTTTTTCTTTGTGCTAAGACCGAGTGTTGGATCTTGCCTTCCTTTAATTTTTGTCAAAGAGAGAGAGAGAGAGAGAGAGAGAGAGAGAGAGAGAGAGAGGGAGGTTGCTACTACACCATAACGCCTAGTACGGGGAGCCAACATTCAACTGACTTAATGAGACACCATGTGGCTCAAACCATGGGCTGCTCTCTCTCTCTCGCTCTCTCGCTCATGATCTTTTCCTTGAGGCTCAAAACCAGGGAGAGCCTCAGGACCAGCCCATGCATTCCTAAAAGTAGCAGAGAAACGAACAGACAAGATTACACAGGCAGAAAGAGGGATCCGAAGAATTATGAGAAAGCACTCTGAAGCATTCGACATCAATCGATGATGCTGAGAGGGACGTACATATCTGCTGTCGAGGCCAAGCATCTGGACATCCAATGCATTCTTATGTACATATATATATTCAAGAGCCCACGCGCCTCACAGTGAAAGGAGAGATGATATCCAGATCCCGAGGGAGACGAAAGCCACCGTCGCGAAAGCCTGGCTGACTTCGAAGAGGTAATTCGGTCCTTGCACCGGCAGCTTCTTCCAGTCTGTCCTCCTGCCAAGATCGACACAAATCATGGCCTGAAGATGATTGATTGCATCTTACTCTTAGTTACAAGGATGATTATGTAAAGATATGGGTACCCCAAGTCGGCTATCACGATGCTTATGTTGTCTTCTGACTTCTGGTCCTGAAAAGAGTGGGAATCTGGATGTTAGCCACCGTTCCAATATCTCGTAGGATGGTACTAACACTGAGAGATCATCATATGAAGTACCAATGCAACGCGGGCAAGCTCTTCACAAGCCATCTGGAATAGAAAAGAGAGGACTCTTTAGCTTGTTCGTCATGGGTTTATGATATGGACCCACATGAGGAAAAAAAATTGAGGACGATACCTGCACATCACCATGTTGACGCAGTTGATTTCGAACGAAGGTTACTGCTTCATAGCTGTAGAATCCACCAAGATATAGGAGATATCAGATGCCAATCATCTCTAAATGCGTGTGTGTGTCTATCTTTCTTCGTTTATATTTCTTAATGAAGGCAATGAAGAAACACATCTCGGCAGACCTCTTCATGTAATCCCACAGACCATCTGATGCTAGCAATATAAATTCGACATCGGGTCCAAGGTCCATCTCGTATATGTCTGGCACAGCAGTCACCAAGTCTCCCTTGAATTGTACTCTAGCAGAACAGAAGAGAATTGTCAGCCAGAAGGCAACACAAAGGAACGCAAAATTCAATGGCTATAGCAGAGTGATCACCAAGAACAACTCACGTAGACAACAATGGAAACAAAATGTGTGGAGTGATTGAAAATAACTCGGAACTTTGAAGATTGCCGCTAGAATAAGAAAGAATTTTATGGCTAGATATGATTTATGTGCTAGTTTACTGCCCAGAGCTTTAGAGGCAACTAATTCTAGTGCAATTCCTCAATGCCCCAAAAGCTTCTATCATTTCATCTGAAACAACACCTCTGCATCAAAAGTAGGGGATTACCCATCGATAAGCATTCCACATGCAGATATTTCCTTTTTTCTATATTCATGTCTAGAGTGACGTAAATATACTCTGTCCACTGCGTTTTCACCCGCACGGATTTGAGTAGTATGTTACCCACAGAATCCAGGTATCATAAAATATCTGAATTGGACTGACTTGATTCACAAATGTGAGAATTTCACACCACGAAAAGGCCTGAGATCTTGCTACTGCTCTATGGACGAGCTGATATCTTTGCTTAGAGCTGTACCTAATCCGAGAGTCATCACACTCCATGTGACGTACAATTTTAGAAAGAAAACCACCTATCAAGTGAATACAGCATAATAAATATCTATAAATAGCAGATAAAGTATGATTTTTCATGCCATAAAAAAATAAATATAGTGCACAATGGTATTTCAGTTGTGAGGATAAACCATGCTTGTAAAAGTTGCTACTGGAGACAGCAGGGATCCGCTTTTTGAAGTACATAAGGTAGAATGATATATATCGATAAGAAAATGTATAGGCAGATATCTTCAGAAGCAGATATTAATGTGACGATGTTCCCATTATTTTAAGTAAGAACAGGATTCTGGTGGCATATGCACAGATGAAGACCGATGAAAAAAATTATCTCTGGGTAGATGAATTGTCAATCAGACTATACCGAGAGATAAACTTCTGGTTCCATCGACCTTCCAGGACTCCCTTTTCTAGCATCCTAAATAAAAAGGAAAGCAACTGAAGACTATTAAAATTCCCCTCAATTAAAATTAATTACGTTTATGAGTTATTGAAGGAGAAAATAGAAGAGTACAATGGACTAACTCATTCTTCTTCGTCTTGAATCTTATGTCCCCAAAAGCCCGAGATACAGATATGTCCCCACAAATTCGACCATCAACAATCTGCAGAAATATAAATTTGACATCAGACGTCCGATATTTCTTCATAAAAACAAATTAAACACATAAGTGTAAGAAAATTTCATGGATGACGTATCTTCAAAATGCAGATTCATCTATTATGGTCGCAGAATGAATGCCCAAGGGAAAAGAAAAACACATTGAATAAGCATGGTGTTCGCGAGAAAAATATTAGATTGGTAATTTAGATGGAACTTTGAACCTCACAATAGAGAAGGACGAGAGCATGATGCCCCAGTAGATATCCACTATTGATGACATATTTTGTACACATAAGCTATCTGAGTTTCTAAGATCCTACTCAACTTATTTTTATCTCATTTTCTTTAACATCACAAAGACTTTACTTCATCCCGGAAGTCAACTACAACACACAAAAAGTATGCACAGAAGAAATAATTTCTGTAGTTCAAATATTTTCATTACGGACCAGTAGTCTTCTAAAAATTGCCAAGCCGCAAAACAGCAACTTCAAAATGTGGCAGTTCTGAAGCATTGTAAGAGAAAACAAGAAAAATATCCCGAACACCAGTAAAAAAGCGTGCATTAAATGGAAGAAGAAACAGAACAAAAAACATACCCATCCACCTGCTGCTCTGATTCGCTTGATCTCTTCAAGAGACATCCTATTGCTTCCATAAGGTCGATGAGGATTAGTTAGTACTTCTGCTTTTCCAGAGCGCGAAATTGCCTACACCATAATTTATTTTTGCACACCATGAAGAATAATTAGTCCACAGAAATTTATATATTAGGGGTTTTATACATTTGCACACCATAACTGTGAATGACTCATGGTTGACAAGAATAGAGTGATACCACGCAAGAGTCACCAATGTGTGAAATGAACATTACATCACTTCTGACAAAGATAACCGTAGCGGTCGATCCTGAATCATCTTCAGTTCCTGTTTCACTAAGCCTTCAAAGGCAAAGCTAAAAAATGAGTCCTCTAGAAGATCATGGGACATATAAGCTTAGTTAAAGCTTCAATCAAATGCCTCATGATGATAAATTCCCATCGTAGGAAACGCACCCAAAAGAAATTTCAGACTCACCTGCTTAAAAGTTTTGCATCGACAGACTGAAAGGCTTCACATAGTGTATCTCTAATGGCATTCAAGTTTCTGTCAGCTAGAACCAATCCACCTTTCAAAGCTGTGACACACTCCTTGTACAAATCATCCCTGAGAACAACAACAGAATGAAATCGCACAAACAAGTGAAGCAGCAAATGCTTCATACTAACCATTGATTTAATAAAAATTAAGATCAGCCAAATATCAGTGCAGGCAGACCTATGAACACACATTATCAAGCTTGATCCTGTGAAAAGAGGGCTTAAAAAGACCATACTGAGACTTTGTCTATATGGCACGCCATGTATCAAAAAACATAAAATTCAGCTTCAAGATGCACCCTAAAACAGATAACCCTGAAGTCTACACCTCCCAGTTTCCCCCATCAAATGTGCTGGTCTCACTTTATGGTTATCACACCTACGAGAGCACTATTTATGTCTTATCGATAAAGAATCGTCCCCATTCTCATTGGCACAGCTTATGCCAGGACCTGAGCCCAGTTTAGAACTTGTAACCCATATCAAAGAATTTTAAGAAAAAGGGTAAGGAAACAAAATTGACGCCAATTCTAGCCTCTGAAAGGCAGTCATTGAAAAATGACCATCGCACCACCCTTCACCTTGTGGGTTTCTGCTTCTACTCTTGTACACACATTCTCTTCCCTCACAAGGAAATTACCAATGATATGGCAACCATCTCATCTCCATCTGTGGCCACGCGCCAGGTTGCAATTCAAAGTAAGCTTCTTTGTGTGGCATTCTTCAAGGATATTTACCACTAATCTTTTCAACCCTTCCAAAAGATTGGACAAAATTTTATTAAATTAGGCCTTAACTGACTAACTGAGTTGCTCAGCAACCTAATACATTTCGATATGTTCTTAGGAGACGCCTATACTCGTCGAATAGAGCTGATATAGAATTCGGTATCTGGCACAGAAAGTACTTGGTGAGCAAAGAAACAAAAGGAACTCGCATACTTAAATTACAAAGGAATGTTCGGAAATACGAGCCAAAACTTTCCTTGATTGGTCTTTTTGGACTTCAGAAAGGCAAAAGAGTTATAAATAATTTCCCGTGGTTATGCACAATCGTTAAAAGAGTGGGCAAACGAATTTCCTTGCTAGAATTCCGCTCAGTGTGTAAGGACAAGTAGCTCTTACGCAATTGTACGAGACCAGTGAATAATTAAGATATCGTTTCAACGATTTGCTAGCACTGCTTCTCTTGCATAGAGGTCCATCGGAACCACGGACGTTTGACTCGGCTGAGTCTGGAAATACGAAGAACAGGGAGACAAAAACGATGAGCTCACCTGATAAACTCCACTGAAGAAAAACCGGCATGCCCATCAAAGACAGCGGCGAAGGTGAACCCGCCGAACCCTTCCGATCGGATGACCACATCGTCCTCCATCTCAGTCCGCAGACCTTGCAATTTGCTTGAACCCCATCTGATTCCGGACACGCTCGACAAGGCCGGGGAGGAGTCAACCGCAATCGCCGAGCACCATCTTTTGCTCTGTCTCCTCGCCCTGGCGACGCGGCCGGAGACGTACGAGTTGCAGTCGCAGCGGCAGCTGCCGTACAGCGGCGACTGCTGCAACCGCGGGCTCAGCAGCGCCATCTCCCTGGAGCCAATCCCCACTCCATTTCGGGGGACTTTTACAAATGCTCCTGATATTTTCAAAAATTAAGAAAATTAGCGAAAAAAACCTCCGCCTTTAACGCCCCCGGGAAAAGATTTGGTTGCCATAACGGGAAAAAAAAGGGGAAATGGTAATTAAGTAAATAAATAAATAAATAACCCGACGCCCGCGAGTAAGGTTGATTCGATGGAATCCGGCAGTACAGATAACGAACGGTGAGACGTACAATCCACGTCTCCCGCGGCTTGTGGCGAAGACGAGGAGCGAGGCGGCCCATGGGCCCGGCATTTGACCCGCCTCCGCCTCCGCTTTGCTTGTGGGGCCCACACAACCGACACCTTCGATAATGGTCCTTATCGGGCTTGTCCCATTACTCTTTTCCGAGGCTTAGTTCGGCCCATTAATATTTTAAACGTACAAAAGCATTCCGCTGCCTTTTTTCTCTGGTCTTGGCCCGTGTCGGACTTGTAGGCCGTATTGGCCCATTATGGGATTTGCGGATAGCTCGCTACCTGCGGCCCAATTACTGACGAGCAATCATCCTCGTTGTGCTATATCGTCTTCCCCACTCTGGAACTCCGTCGCCGGCGGGAATGGCTGCAGCGTCGCATTTCCACACATGGTTCCACTGTGGAAGGTGTGCCTCCGCAAGTCGGCTTCTGGATTTATGAAGCGGATTTCTTTGGTTCTTCGTTTCATCTGGCTCAAAATTCTCTTTCATCTATCATCTTCCGCCTCGCCGCGAGTTGCGGTGGATTTTGTCTGTTTAAGTTTATCACTGCTAATCCGAGAGGCTCTGGCTTGTAGCAAGATAGACCGGACGCCGCTCGCTCGCTGGAAGTAGCCAGTTGCCGCTGTGCAGCGTCGTAAGCCATATGTTCTTCCGCCGGTATTTTCTGATGATGGTGAAACCTATCCGTTTGTTTTCAGGAAGATCTTGTGCTCGAAGCAGAGCGGTGGTGTCGAGGTTGGTCCAGCGGTCGTCTGGGGCGTCCCCGGTCCCAGGTTTGGGCTCCATGAGGGGCATTTTCGATTGCAGACCTCTTACGGTGCGTTCCTGGGATCCTGCACGAACCCCGTCTCGGCAGAAAGTCGATGTACGTTCAATGTTGCATCCCCCGGACTGAAGAAGTGAGTCCTTGGTTCTTGCCTCGTTTATGTGCGTGTTAATATGTTCTTGCCTCCCTTATGTCCTTGGTTTTTGGGAGGATTGGGGGAAGTGGATGGTATCTCATGGTCATGTGATGTGGAAAAGAGAATGGGATATACAATAACATGTCCAGTGTTTAATGCTCTTAATAAAGACCATTACTTGGCTTCACCTCATGTTTTTGTTCCCTGGACAAGGAAGTTGCAGTGGATGAAAGCAAAGAAGAAAACAGTTGCATGTCTTTGGTTTCGTTTGGGTTCTGCCAGCACCGATCTTCTTCTTCTTCTCCGACTGTTGGTAACGTAGCAGTTATCCTGGACCCAACTTCAAAATCTGAGTGGCTGGCTTTGCTGTAGTGAGACTGGGGTTTTTCCCCAAGGTATCGATTTGGACTCCATCAGTAGCATTTTACTGCCTGCGTTACAGGGAGATCATACCCAAGTTTCTTCGCAAAACTGAACGAGCCATGTTTTTTAGTGTTTACTGCTGCAGTCTGATTGTCAAGAATACTGACAACTGTAGGAACTGTAGGAGGGGGCACCGGGGGGGGGGAGATGGGGGGGGGGGGGAACTGTGGTGGTGGGTTTGCCGCTCTCAACCCAGCGCAAAGGATTTCTCCTCCTAGGTTGGTTTGATCAGGGGGAAGGGGTTGGGGTGGAGATATCGTTGCATTATCTTTGACTGTCATTGAAATGATGAAGGCTTTTTAACTTCCAATCACAAAAGTTCTGATACATTTTGCTCTATATTTTTAATAATAATAATAATAATTTTGAAGTTTTAAATTCAACATACTTAATGCAATGTTGCTGCCTTTGCAGACTTCTTGATTTTTTTTCTGATTTATTTGTAATTTTCATTGGTAGGTTATCAGCAGTTGATGATCCAGGTATTTGCTCAAATGATTTGCAAGATTTTGAGAGAGAACTGGAAGAGTTCTTCTCCAATGTCAAAACTATGATAAAGTTGGATAGGAAAGATGACGCCATAGAGCTACTTCAAGCAAATTATGAAGCTGTGAAAGAACAAATAGGGGAAGGTACTAGAGACGTAGAACAAGCTGCCTTACTTGACGTAATTGCTTTGGGGTACATGGCTGTTGGTGACTTCGAGACTGTTGAGAACATTCTGCAAATGGTAATTTCATGAACTGAGACCTAGACAAAGTTTATTGAAAAAATTCGATGTTACTGAAAGTATGTTATTTCTACATAAACAAAGTTTTAGAAATGATAGAAGACATGATGATCAAATAGAGCTATACTGTGCAGGCAGGTAGAAGTTGGTAGCTGTGCATGGAAAAAAAAAAATTCCTTTATATTATTTCTTTGGTTACACGCTCAAGTTGGAGTAGTATAACCCATGTTGTGAGACCTTGGTTACTGCCTATCCCCCTCTTATATTCATATTATGCGAAAGTAGGAGAACGAGAAGAAAAATAAATTAGAAAAGGGGGCTCCAACTTTGCTGTTGTTATGGGCATGAATTAGGTCTGACAAACATTTACAAGGGAGTCAGCATTTGAGAATTCATCCTTTTATTTTAGTCTTTAATCATTTTTTCTGTTACATTAAAATGATGTCATTTTTATATTGACTCAGCTATTTTTGCGATATGCCAATATTCCATTTATATAATAATATTGATATGGGTTCACCTAGGTGAAGATAGTGCATCTTCATAAATTTGGCTCAGTGAGTGGAAATACGTGGGAATATATCAAGAATCCATTCAACACACGTACTATTTCATAGACAAATCATGCAGGTTTTGTTCGATATACACCCACGTATCGAACATTCCACTGACGAGCTTTTGGGCATGGATAATTGAATGACGAGCTCCAGCGCATGCATTTAAACTTTCTAGCTTTGAAGCATGTCATATTTTTATGGCTTCTTATGATATACAGTTGAATGAGGTGGTGGGTTGCATTGCCGATGGAAAACCATTGATGGATTCCATACTTATTCATATTGGAAGCTTGTACACGAATCTTGGAATGCTCGATAAAGCATCGCAGGCATATGGAAGGGGTCTCAAGATACTGGAGAATGCTTTCGGTAGGGAGCCATATGCTTTCAAAGTTTTTGATTTTTAATAGCTACAATTGTCCGCCATCATATTTCATGTGGAGACAATTTTATCTTGGAAGAGCAGGCATGAGTCAACGCCGAATTTTAGCTGAAAACATTTTTGGCGTGATTAGTGTTTCATGTATAATCGTTCTTCTATATCTTATCTACCTTAGTTTCCAGGAAGTCTTACTCAGCTGATGATGTCTAATTTTCTTGTGATAGGAAGTCAGAGTCCTTTCCTTGTGATGCCACTCTTAGGTTTGGCAAAGGTTTTGAAATTAAGTGGAAGAGTGACTGAAGCGATGGAAACCTATCAGCGGTCAATCACTATTCTGGAAAGAAGCAGAGGACCCATGAGTGAAGATCTTGTTCTCCCATTGTTTAGCATCGGGAACCTTTTCATCGACGAAGGACGAGCAGTAGATGCTAAAACCACTTTCAGCAGGTGATCATTTCATTTTCCTTGTGAAGATTAGAGCGTTTCAACTCCAGAGTCAGCCTTTTTATTATTCGCTTTAATTCTGCAGAATTGTGAGCATTTACACTCGGATATTCGGAGAAAATGATGGAAAGGTTGGAATTGCTATGTGCTCTCTGGCGCATGCTAATTGTGCCGAAGGTAACTGAGTTACTCATCACGGAATTTTCATGAAATTCGTTGTTCAATCGCCCTAATTAAGATTGACTTATGAAATATTATCATCCAGGAAATATAGATGAAGCCATTCGTTTGTACAAGAAGGGTCTTCAGATTATCAATGATTCCAAATATATGTCCATAGACGACGACATTCTGGAAAAGATGAAGGTAGATCTTGCGGAATTGCTCCATGCTGCAGGAAGGTAAACAGTTAGTTTTTACCAAGCTATTTCTATTTCCTTCCTGTAAATGGCGTCAAGGCTGTCACTTCAATATATATATGGCTGTTCGTCTCGATCATCTTTCTATAATGGGTTTCAAATATTTCTGTCGTTGACAATCCATCTGTTTTGGGCTTGCATCGAGGTATTTTTTCTTTTAATGGCGGATGGATCTCGCTCACTCGAATGCAGGGAAACGGAGGGCCGAGAGCTGCTGGAAGAATGCTTGCTGGTGAACGAGAGGCACAAGGGGAGCGAGGACCCCAGCTCAGTGGCCCACCTTCTGAATCTGGCCACTTCCTATTCCCGCTCGAAGAACTTCGTGGAGGCAGAACGGCTGCTGCGGACGAGCTTGCAGGTGATGTCGAGAACAGTTGGCCCCAGAGACCAATCTCTGACGGTCCCGATGCTCCACCTCGCCGTCGTCCTGTACAGCCTCAGACGAGACGAAGAAGCGGAGAAGTTCGCCCTGGAAGCTCTCTCCATCCGCGAATCTGCTTTCGGCCGGGAGTCGCTTCCAGTTGGTAATCACGGAACGAGGCACTTGGCGGCCATGGGCTGTTTGGATCGAGCTGATGAGATTTGTCTTGGCAGGGGAGGCGTTGGATGTTCTGGTTTCGATCCAGACGAGGTTGGGGAAGGAGGAGGGAGAGGCGTTGGAGAATCTGAAGAGGGTTCTGGCCATTCAGGAGGCCGAGTTCGGGCATGAGAGCGAGGAGGTGATGGAGACGCTGAAGAAGGTCGTCTTCTTCTTGGACAGGACGGGGAGGAGAGACGAGAAGGCGCCCCTTCAGAGGAGGCTGGCCCTGCTTAGAAACAAGTACAAGTATCTGGTCCCTTCTTGAGGTACCAATCTTCCTTCGTCTTGAGCCGTCTTTCTGGGCTCTCTGTGGAGTGCCCTCTCTCCTCTCTCTCTCTCCCTCCTCTCCCTCTCTTCTGGGCTTTGTGGGTCTGGCCGGAGTTTGAGCTTTCTGGACTGTCCCTCTCTCTCTCTCTCTCTCTCTCTCTTTCTCTGGACCTTGTGGGTCTGGCCAGAGTTTGAGCTTTCTGTCCTCTCTCTTCCTCTCTCCCTCACTCTCTCTCTCTCTCTCTCTCTCTCTCTCTACGTATATATATGTTATATCTTATTCGCCCATGGCATACGAGGGGGGGGGGGGGGGTAACAATTGCTTGATTTTTTCGAAAATATGAATATGATTAAATCCTGAGTTGGGCCGGTGGAAAGAGTGGACCCAGCCCATTGGGTGGCAAGGAGCGGCCGACGTTGACAAAAAGGGTATGAAAAAAAAATCGGCCCAAATGCGACCGAACAACGCCGCTCGGTCGGTCGCAGTCCGCGGAAATGGTAAACAAATCTTCGATGGGCCCAGCCCATAAAAGAGGGAGAGCGGATGACGGCAGTCCTACCCACTAGTGGACATTAACAGCCCTGTCAACTTGTCTACATCCTTTTCTTTCTAATACTAAAGGGTATATCCCAGTCTACAGCACTAAATATTACCAAAAATAATAATATTAATATTCGAAAATATCCAGTTGCGATTGGCCTTGACAAGCCCAGAGAGAGAGAGAGAGAGAGAGAGAAAGGAAGAGAGTCCAGAAACTCGAACGGGTTCTTGGTGGATACTTAGTGTTTAACCGTAAAAACGGTGTGGGTTCGCGATTTCGACGAGCGGTTATCGTCAGTGTGGGGGCCCGCAGGCGACGATGATGGCAGCGGAGAATGGAGGATGAGATGGGCCGTTGCTGTCCTCTTCCTCTGTTCCTTTCCCGCCTACCTGCCCGCGTCCGGTATCTGAGCTATCTCTCTCTCTCTACGAAGTTCTTCTGCCGGCTCGCTGCGGTGGTTTTCGTTTCTTGGTGCTGATGCTGATTGCTGTGGAGCGTCCAGGCTTGGGACGTCGCCTGTTCTGATGCTCGTTTGCATGTCGTCTGTTTTCGCGTGATTGAGTAGCCTGTTGAGGGGATCAAGCGGCTTGTCTTGAGTGATTTGTTCGTGAGATTATGCGGCAGGAGTGGACTATCCTTCCTCGCGCTTTTGTATTCCAGAATTCAGTACTGGTATAAAGCTCGCGCTCCTGGGGATTCATCTGATGTTCTTTTTCGCCCTGTGTCGGTTCCCTGCCATGATTCTTGGACTATCGACGCTTGTTCTTACCTACGTTCTTTTGCTCCTCCCAACTACTCACTTCGAGGTTGGGTATCGGTCTATCATTCCGTGCTAACTAAAGCCTGAGGAGATACGTCTGGTAAAGTGTTGGGGCTTTCTCTGTGCCTTGTTGGTTTGTTTTCCTTTCCTGAACAGGTATTATGAAAGGCGCATCTAATGTTTATCAAAATGTCTGTAAATACTGAATTATTCCTGGGTTATTTGAATCCGCTTCTCCACCTCAAAGGGCATTCAAATCTATTTCACGGAATCCTTCCGGTTCACGCCGATGTTTTGACCTTTTTAGTAAAGTTTCTTTTCACTTCCGCGCGTTGCACAACGTGCTTCACCTTATTCAATTGTTGTAATCATGAAGAAAATTATGGTTCTCGCTGCGGGGCGTTTCTCATCAAAGCACATGACTGCATACTAGATCTGACTTTCACGAGTACACATTTTTAATACTGCGGGGCGTTTCACTACTGCGTCTTTTTAAAGGAATTTACGCCTATATTGTCACATTTTCAAAGGATGTTTCAATTTAGCCACTGAAATTTTCCATTTAATCTCTTGTTCATAACTTCCGCGGGCATAAAATAAAATAATCTTCCGATGTATAACTACCCATTTGTTTCATTCTAGAAGTATCGACAATATTTTTAATGCTTATAGGATGAAATATTTGTAGAATTAGTTTTAAGTTGACAATCTGAAGCATGCTTTAGGATTTGGAATTCTTCATATGGTGGTATCTTACTCTTACCTGATAAAGAAAACTAACGACAAGTGTTCCTGATTTTGTGCAGATGATATCGACGTAAGTGTTCCTTTTTGGGCAATCAAGAAGTAATGGAAGCATCAGATGCACCGGCTTGTTGTCACTGTAGGCCTAATAAGGGGAGCCCAAAGCTTGGCCACTACCCTTCATCATGTACTAAAAAGCATCCAGACTCAAATGAGGGGACTTCAGAAAAAGGAACAGACAGACCTGAATCAAATTCTATCCCACTTATTGGGGACCCCAGAAAATGGTGGCTCCAGCTGCAACCCAAGCTTGGGTATCGAAAGGATATCACATTAGGACTGCCCAGTGTTTTAGAGGAGCTTGAAAACTGTGCCATCCCAACTTCTGAATTCTCCTGGCTTGAAGGACCTACTGCAGCCAGTCATGTCGATGGTGAGAAAAAACCATGTTCATCAGAGACACCGAGGATGATTTCGTCAAATAATTTCATGCACATAAATGAGGTGAAAGAAGTACATGGTTATTTTCAAGAGCAAAACCAACAGAAGGCAGTTCTAGGTGCGGAGTATCAGAACGGGGATTTAGTGGATTGGATGGCTTATCACCAGATATCATCAAAGAAGCCAGATGAGCTATGTCCTAATCTTCAGAGTTCTAGTATAATAAGTGAAAAAACCGAACCTTGGTGGCGCATTTCTGGCAAAGATGAGTTGGCTTCATTGGTCGCACAGAAATCTTGGGTCAACGTCGAGAATTCCGATCTTCCCCAACCATTAAAAATTCATGTCTTTGGAGAACCATCTGACTACCTCGAAAGTCTTGATGATAATCACTCATTGGATCCATTCCTAGACAAGTCATATGCCAGCAAATATGATGCAAGTTCCAGATGTACATCTGGAAGTATGGATGGAAAATATCAAACTTCTGATAGCTTCAAAAAAACTCAAAGGTATTGGTACCATGTAATAGATTACATTCGCTTGCAGATTGCTTCAACGTTCAGGAAATTACTAGTCCATACTGTATATGTTTCTTGATTAGTAGGTCCTTTAATAGCATAGCTGTTTCTTGATTAATAGCCATTGACGTCTGATTTGTGTGTAGCCATTAGATCCACATTTTATCCTGTATAATCTGGTGTTGAGGGAAAGTGGTAAAATAACCAGCTTGTCCTTGATTTCTTGTTCTATTTTCACTCGCTATAGACCAATCAGCTCCTTATGTGATTACTGATTTTTATTTCCCCTTAATTCGATAACTTATCCAGGTTGATGATAATGAAAGGTTTCCGTTGACTCTTAACTCCTTTGCTCCCTCGTAGTCAACATTTCATACTTTTCCACAATCTCTTAAATTTACTCTTATTTTTTCATGCAGAAACATGCTAACGTATAGAAAATATATAAAAAATCTACCAGCCGGTGAGCACCACCCCGAGCGTGATCCAACCAAAGCCGAGTTGCTTGAGGCACTTTGCCATTTCCAGACATGCGCAAGGAAAGCCGAATTGGCGGCCCAACAGGCCCACATTGAGAAGCAACACATCGGCAAGCTCTTCCTCATGGAAACATCGCATCTGCTTAAGTACAGGCATTGGATCCGTATGCTGCAATCGGAGTGCTTCTCTCTCAGGCTTATGTTCGAGGAGCACCATACTTCTCTCTTCCCATTCTCGTGGACGCCTCTAAATGGAGGGGTCCCGTCTGGACGCTGTGCGCCAAAGGCAAAGGGGAAAGGACGCCATAACACACAAAGAGGAAACATTTGGAGGTACGCGCTCGCTTTTTTGGCTGGCCTTGGCTTGTCCTGCGCTGGGCTGCTTCTTGGCCTCGTCCTGAGCTGATTTGTGCCTGCCTCGGGGTCACAACTAAGCGCAGAGAACAGACCAAATCAGTTCTCCAGCGTCCGGAGCAGGTGACCTATCCAGGAAAGGTGATAGCTTCCTCTTTTATTACAATTCTTCGCGGACAATCTCAACTATTTACAGGAACTAGACGATCATGGTCCCTGCCACCGCTGTATATATTAAATATTTTCATGCCATGTTCATAAATTATATATGAAAGTGTATGGGTCCTCCTGTGTTCTAAGTAAAAAAATTCATCTCTCCCAAGGCGGGGCCCCGTGCGCTTCTGTCATTTGTTAGATCCTTTTCGAGCTTTTCCAGAGTAGAAACCAGATCTGAAGGCTTCAAAAGTCATTCCACTCATCCTCTTTCAAGCATCCTTCTACGGCCTTACTTCCACTGTTTCTTCTGAGATTCCTAGGCATTGCTATATACAAAATGAAAACAAAAGATCTTTATTGAGATTTCGAAAATCATAACAGGACCCATGATTGTGCTCCTCTCTCTCTCTCTCTCTCTCTCTCTCTCTCTCTCTCTCTCCTTTCATGTGAAACCATGGTCACAAGAATAGCTTACTGATCAGGGAGCACACCAGAGAATGTGACTCTATGATTTTGGCAGTTCTCAGTACTCATCCAAGTAGGCATATAGCATGTCGTCCCTTCTTGACTTCCGCCTGCTCAGCAAAGCCTTGAACAGCCGCTTAGTTTTACTTGAATTTTGTTCGGAATCCTTCTGGTTGTCCCTATCATCGTGCTGTCTCACAGATGCTGACTTTCGA
Source organism: Spirodela intermedia (assembly GCA_902729315.2). Classification (NCBI taxonomy): domain Eukaryota; kingdom Viridiplantae; phylum Streptophyta; class Magnoliopsida; order Alismatales; family Araceae; genus Spirodela; species Spirodela intermedia. The sequence goes on along the minus strand of LR746278.1, from coordinate 1,456,301 downwards.
GGGTCCATGGAAAACTGCACTCACAGAGAAGAAGAGAAGAAGAGTTGACTATATTTCTGAGATTAAATTCCCAACAGAAAAACATCCTTGAGAAACAGACATATCATCGATCAAGAAAAATAGCATCCAGAACAATAGATCAACCAACAAATCTCCAAGCCAATCTACAATTTTTTTGGTTGATTCGTGGAATATGTGAGATGCCCAAGTCTAAACATAGAGCACAGGAGAATCAACCACCATCTCCCTCTTCATCAGGTATCTTCAATGGGGTTCCATGTCTACTAGTTCTGGGTTCATGATGCAGGAAAAGGGTCGAGGGGGGAATCATCTTGCACTAAGAGAGCATCTCCTCAGATAAATAGAGGAGTTTGCGATATATTGTTTTCCTGTTTTTCATTTTACTATTTTAGTTTTGAGTTTGTGGAAAAAACAAAAACAGAGGAAACCTGAAAAATCGAAGAAGTTCTGGGCAAACCCAGTTCAGTTCTATGAACCATATGCAGCCATAATCATGGTGCCAATCCTTGGAAGATATAATCTTTGACTATGGATCTTCCTTTGATGCCAATGGCAGATATCCTCAGTAATTCTGTCATGATAAAGCCATAATCAACCCGAAGATTCATTGTTCTTACCCACAGGCCGGTGCCAGAAGGGTTCGGAGCAGACTGCCTCCTCGAAAGAGATCCAGAGCGAGCCAGCAGATTAGGGTTTGAGGCAGGAATCGGGGACCCAGATCTGTTCTCTGCTTCAAAAGAGGAAACCATCAGGCAAGAGCACCACTCTCCATGAGACCTTCCCATAATACCAGTGGAACTCATCTCCATCATCATCATCATCAGATCCCCTCCTGGTTTAGAAGTACCTGAGAATGGAGGTCTCCCCAGCTGAGGGGAGGGGGAAGGGGAGCGACCCTTCTTCAGAGGCGAGGAGGAGCGGCCCCTCTGCGAAGGAGAGAGAGACCGGAATTTCCTGCGAGGAAACAGAAGACTGCCTCCTGATGCACTGGCTACGGTTTAGAGGTGAACCAGGGAGGGAGCTTTACCTGAAGGAAGGAGCCGAATCCTTCGTGGTTGGATGAGCTACTGGGGCAATGGACGGGGCCGCAGGATTACTATTCTGCAGCGGCCTTGGCTCTGCCATCTCCTCTGCCCATTTAGCCTCTTCACAGTGAGCTACAGCATGCCTCCCAGACCCAGGCATGGATTCTCCTACTGCAAGAAAGAGAAAGAGAGGGAGATAGACAGATATAGAGAGAGAAGAAGAAGAAGAAGAAGAGTGAGAACACAGACTGAATAAGAAGAAGAAGGGATGATGCAGAAATCGTAAATTGCCTGGTAAGATGTACCGCTTGTGGTACTTGGGGGTCGTGATCACCAGCGACTGCTGCGAGAGGCCCTCCTGGTCGATGAGCCCCTGGCATGTCCGAAGCCGCTGCAAGTCCCCCAGGAGGAAGAGGAAGAAGAAGAAGATTACTCTTTTGGAAATCTTAGGTTCTGATCCGAGCAGGTGGGGGGGGGGGGAGGGGGGGGGTGGGAAGTAAGCTACCTGCTCTATGCAGGTGACTCGAAGCTCGGCGCCGGAGACCTCGTCGACCTTCTCGCCGAGCAAGCCGTTCACCTTGCAGGAGACGGACCCCAGATGGTCAACGGTGTTGACGATGGCCTTCACTGTGTAGTCCTTGAGAGTGTCTACCACTCTGAAACCGAAATCCACGCGCAGAGAAAAATGTCAACGGGTTGAAGATGAAATCTGGGTGAGGAGATGGTCCTCACGTTTGCTTCTGGTCGTCGTTGGTGTAGGACAGCTCGAAGTATTCCGCCGCCGAGTACAGCTGCGACCGCAGGTTCCTCAAGTCCTAGAGTTCCGAAGAGAAGAATAGTTCAACGGGGAGGAGGAGGAAGGAACGCGAATCGAAGGGAAGGGTAGGCGGCGGGGGGATGGATCGGATTACCACCTTGAGGCTGTCGGAGAAGAGCAAGCTCTCTTCCATGGAGAGCTCGTCGAAGGTGGACGATTCGTCTTCAGACGCGGCCGAGGAAGCAGATGACGGAGACGACGGCGTCTCCATTCCCGCCCGCTTAAGGTCAAGAAGAGGCAGCCGCCGGATGGTTGAATGGGGCTTCTGACGGTGTTCGAGAGACGAGATCAGTAGCGAGAGAAGCTCAGGACGAGAGAGGAAATGAGATTCTGAGACCTCCCTGGCGAGGAAAAAGAAGAAGAAGAAGGGGGGAAGAGGACAGAGAGAGAAAGGGAGGACTACTCACCGCCTGCTTCGTTTCCCGGCTGGCGGCCACCGCTCCTAGCGAATGCGGCGGCGCCACCGCCCTCTCTCCGACCTGAGGAGGCTCCAAATGCCAGAGACAAGAACCGAAAGACAGAAACCTGAGGAGGCTCCGACCTGCTGCTAAAGCGCTCTCTCTCTCTTTCTATCTTTATCTCTATCTATCTTCTGTTTATGCCTCAGCGATCTCTGCTGGGTTTTACTGCAAGGAAGGAACTGGGTCTCCTCGCCCGTCGGGATCCCATGAGCGGCCCTACGATCCAATCTTGGAAGTTTCCTGGCCTCTGTGCAGCCTTTTTCTCGAGTTCACAGAGGAGAGAGAGTGGCGGGCACGGGCACCACTGTCTGGCGTAGAACAGGATCCGCGGAGGCTTGCTCGTCCGCCGCAAAGGAGAACGGTTATTTATAAATACCACCTCATTACGAACACAATCACAAAAGAACCCTCTCCAGTGATTTTGTTTAAATTAGAGCACTGAATTGGCTGAGTGAAAAGAAATCCATTTGACCGCGGACAATGGTGGATCTTTACCGTCTTCCTACTTCGGTGGTGGCTACACAACGCATGCCCTTCGATCGAGATCCAATGGCTGACGTGACAGATCACCGGGTTTTCGTCGCGGCTAGGGACCTGGGAGTCTCGTGCCGCTCAGGTCTCACCGTCTACTTTTTGGTGCAGTAGTTCCTACAGTGTCGATGTGAAGCATGCAGTGCAACCCGTGAAGAGAAAGACAAAGATAGAGATAAATAGATAGATAGATAGATAGATAGAGAGAGACAGAGAGAGATGGATAGATAGATAGTAGAGAGTGAGAGAGAGAGAGAGAGAGAGAGACAGTGAGTGAGAGGGAGACGTGAGGGACAGAAAGACAAGAAGAGAGCGAGCGTGAGAGAGGGGAAAGTGAGACGGTTTGGGAAAGGAGCGAGAGAGACAATCTCAGAGAGGAAAAGCATGACAGAGAGGGTAAGTAAGAGAGTGGAGAGTGAGATTGAGGAAGAATAAGAAAGAGAGAGAACCGAGAGAGAGAGAGAGAGAGAGAGCTGGCGGAATCTCTGTTAACCTAGTGCTCCCCGTGACCGGCGGAGCCTCACCAGTTTGCTCCCCCAACCCGTGAAGAGGACATGCAACGCGGTTCAATATGTAAAAACCCCCAAAAGATTAAAAAATTACGTATAAACCTTATAGTAATACTATTCATAGATAAACCTTTTTTCTCAACTTCGGTCAACGAACACAAGCAAATATTACGTCGGCGTGATTTTTCAGTACGAAGCAGGTTCCATCGCCCATTTATGGGCTTTTTGGTTTGGCCTTGCATGTGCGTGGCCCATTAGTATAACTGGGCTGGGCCGATACAGGCTCAATCCTTCTCCAATCTTTTCATTTATTTTTTTACGAGAGCGTGGTAATAAAATAGCCCGAATTATTATAAAAATTAATACAATAATTAGAAAACAGGGGGCTATCTCTCTGCGGGTAGTCAACGGCGAGGAGAGAGAAGAAGAAGGCGGCGGCAGCGGCGGCTGTGGAGGCCCTTCGCAGCGGGCCCGCCGCCGGTGCAACGGCATTGTTTTCTCGTGTGGCGGTGGTCGGCTCTGTGGGCCCCCACCGGGGACGACTGGCAGGGGAGACTCCAAAGGTCAGAGGAGACAAACCGGGAGATAAGAGAGATCAACGTCTCTTCCACATCCAGGGTCTGACGGCGGCGGGGGTCACCACGTTTCTCGTCTCTCTGCCCCCAACCATCTTCTTCGTCTTTGTTTTATTTCTGTGGTCGTCCTTTCTGGCCAGCGGTGGAGTGGGACATGGAAGATGCAGAGAACAAAATCCCCGATATCTGCAGAAACGTGAAGAGGAGGAAGGAGGGAGAAGGGTAGAGAGAGAGAGAGAGAGAGAGAGGGTGGAGGGAGAGAGAAAGAGAGAGAATGGGGTGCGCGTCCTCTAAGCGAGTGGAGACGGTGGTGGTGGCGGACGTCTACCGGCCGCCGCCGACGAGCATCGCCGTGTTCGACATCAACACGATAGAGGAGCCCTGGCTCATCACGGCCACGGTGGACGGCAACGAGGTGGCAGCGCCGGAGCCGGAGAAGAAGACGGCGGCGAACGTGACGCTGCCAATCCTCGACAAGTTGGACTCCTTGGAGCAGGCCCCTCAGTCCTGGTCCGAAGTCAGCAAGGCGTTGGAGGACCTGAAGCCCTCTCTCCGCAACCCCCCGCCGCCGGTCAATTCCCCGCCCTCTCCTTCTCCTCCTCCTCCTGCACCAGCTCCGGCAGCAGCGCCGCCGGCGAGGAACCAGTCCTTCCACACCCTCGAGGAGCTCGAGGCCAAGCTCAACTCCGACAACAAGACCAGCAAGAAAAGCCCCAACGGGCCCTCTCCCTCTCCTCCGCCTGCACCATCTCTTTCTACCGCCGCCGCCCGTCCTTCGCGGCCAGTGCTGCTGGAGGGCGTGCGGCCGGTGACCCAGAACAGCTTCCTACTGAGGGACAAGGAGGAGAGAGAGAAGAAGGCGGGTTCCATGCCGGAGGACCCAACGCGGCGGTGGCGGCGGAACCCGCTGGACGGCTTCCAGGAGATCTGCCCACCGGGCGGCGCCGACGGCGTGGTCCTCTACACCACCTCCCTGCGCGGGGTGCGCAGGACCTTCGACGACTGCGAGCGGGCGCGGCAGCTGGTGGAGGCGCACTGCCTGGCCATGGCGACGGAGGTCGACGAGCGGGACATCTCCCTGCACGGGGAGTACCTCAAGGAGCTGCGGGAGCTTGTGGGGGAGGAGGCCGCAGTGCCGAGGCTGTTCGTCAAGGGGAGGTACGTCGGGGGAGTCAACGAAGTGGTCGAGTTCAACGAGACGGGTCGCCTGAGGCTGATCTTGAAGCTGGCGAGGGACCCCGCCGCCGCCGCAGCCGAGGGCGGCAGCCAGGGGCGGCGGGTCTGCGGCGGCTGCGGCGGCGCCCGGTTCGTCCCCTGCTCGGACTGCAACGGCAGCCGCAAGGTGGTGCTCGAGGAGGGCGGCAGCCGCAAGGGCGCCGCCGCCGCCACGGTGACGTGCGCCCGGTGCAACGAGAATGGCCTGGTGCAGTGCCCCCTCTGCCGCTAGCGAGTTCCTCGATTTGCCCAGAACAGCATAATTTCTTCATGTAACAACTGGCACATACACATATATATATATATATATAGTCTAATTATGGTAAAGAGAGGATCTTGCATCAGGGTGGGTGGGGGCTTATTTTTCACAGACAGGAGCAGGACGGAGGAAGATCTCCAGTTAGGAGGCCTGGAGGACAGTAGCAGCTGGGCAACCAGGGTGGGCGGACCCGTCGATCTCGACCCAGACCTCGTTGACCCGGCCGATGTATCGGAACGGCGAGTCGTACTGAGCGACGGAGTAGGCGTAGCTGCCGCCGCCGGCGGTGGAGTTGGCCCAGGGAGTTCTGCCCAAGCTGGCGGCGAGAGCCTCCGCTTCCCTGACAATGTTCCCGTCGCGGGCGTAGCCGGAGAACCTCCTCACGGCGACGCAGCGGCTGGCCCAGGTCTCCGGCTGAAGGTCCAGCTCGGGGAGGGGGACCGGCGGCGCCGCCTGGAACTTCTCCGGCAGGTAGAGCCGCACGGCGTAGGCGAACGAGTGGAGGGGACCCGCGTCGGGGTGGATGCTCGTCAAGACCGGGGCGGTCATGGCGATACGCGAGTTGTTGAGATTGGCTCCCTGGATGTACTGGAACAGCCTGCGAGATCAGCCGGATCTTGAGACAGAAGAAGACTACTGCCCACCCACCAGACGCTTGTAAGAAATTAAAAATAAAATAAAATAAACGCAACAAAGCTTCTCAAGGAGGAAATAATCTTCAGATTATTTCCAAGGGGGAAAAAAAAACACCCCATTGATCTGACCAAGGATGGAAAATTAGTTGCAGCAGCTACCAGATTAGAGCTTCTCATCCCCAATCCAATCACTGTCTCCGACCCAGGATTCTTACCAATATTTATATACAATATATTCAGGTATATTATGTTTTCAGGGGAAACAATTTATTTATTTTTTTGCAGTAGAGAATGAAAGAAGAGAGAAGGGATTTTAGAAGAGATTATCTTCAAGGGAGAGGAGAAACTGCATATTTTCTGCTCCGGGAATCAAGGTGAAGCACCCAATTACCATATAACCGATGAACAAATGATGAAATAATGATGATGGCAACCAAAAATCCAGACGTAAGCATTCATAGACCTACTACTTACATACCATATGGAAGGTTAATGTGTCTCCTTTGCACATGCGAGGGAAAGAATTTTTTTGGTTGATAGCTGAGCCCATCGACGAGAGAATCTACATGATGTGCATCATCCTAGAGACAGATCCGATAACTCTCAAAATAGAAAGAATCTTAGTAATTTGATCCATTTTTTGCCGGGAATTATATGCATCAATAATAATGGGGCCCGATTTTTTATATTCAATCAAATTAATTGGAGGGTTGACCTCAGAAAATTATCACGGTAAGCACTTCCAAATAAGAATTTGCAGCAATGCAAATTAAAGCCTATATGTTCCCGAAGGTCGATACTCATGTCATTTCAAATGATCAGCCTCGGACCCTAATTTTCCCAGATATTGTGACATTAAAGGTAAATATATCATATTTTTTTGCATTTCTTCAATTTATTAGATGGCAAAGATCAGGAAACTCTTCCAATGAAGAATTGCCGCAAGCGTGGATCATTAAACTAACTTATTTTTACAAAAAAAAACCCAAGCACTAGAACTTCTCGGGCTGACGCATCCATCAATCCTCCCGGGACCTTACGTTTTCCTGAATCAACAATTCGATCGGCCAGAGAAGAGCCTAGACGCTTGTGAAGCTAAATAGTCCACCCAATCCAATCCAAACCAATCCAGATATTGTGACGGGAATTAGGATTGATAGTCGCTGGATTCTCATCCAACCTACGCCGTTAGGGCAGCGAGAGCCGTGCAGAAGCGAGGAATAGAGTTTCCGCCCGGGGAAAGAAACCCCCGGGGCGTCAACGTTCAGATAAATAGAACGGAAACTCACCGATGAAATCCTTGCCTCGTCGCTCTCTCAAAGGACATCTCACGAGAGGTTGCCGACACCCACGAGCACTCCCGGTAGAGTCGCAACTCGAAGTCCGACTCCGTGTGGAGAACGGTGAACTGAGGGGACTCTATCCCCTGAGAGGGAGAGAATAGGACGGGGGAGAATGCCGCGAGGACGATGAAGGAGAAATGAGAGAGACGCGCCATATTTCAAACCTCCAGCAGAGGAAAACGCCGTCGGCGATGAGTAGAGTTGCTTCTCCTGCCGGCCACAACTCCCGGAATGTGTTCTCTTATAGATTCCTGCACTCCAGAGCTTCTTCTTTTTCGTCATACCCCATCCTTCATAGTAACATGTATTTAATGCACAGTAAATTTATTATTATGGTAATATCCCTATCGTCAGGAGGGAGATAGAGACAGGAGGGCAATAATGTCTTATCATTATCGAGACCCAGGAAAGTTCCTGACCGTGGATCCGAGATCTTGATGTAGTAACGGTGGACCCGGAGGTACATTAAATCAAAGCCGGATAAATTATGCGTATATTTTAAATAAATAATTGTAAATAAAACTTGTCATCAAACCCCCCCTCAATTTATTTTTAATTGTAAATAAATATGGTATTATTGTATTATATAAATGTTATATAATACAATAATACCATATTCCTAGCATGGGAGACACGTTACTGATAAGTTACCTGAAAAGGTTATTTCACAAAATATAATGTTGTTGAGGGGTTTTAGAGAAACTCATTCATGAGGTAGAAGAAGCAGGCCGCTGTCCGACGAAAACCGTGCGCAAGGACTGGAGAGTACCTCGTCCTCTGCATGGGAGTCGTTTGAGAGAGTGGGCTACTTACAGAGTCCATCGCCGGAACCAGGTACGGGGTTCCTCTCATCTTCTTCGGGGAGTCGATGAGAGAGACCTTTCCGGGATGCATTGTTGTCTTCTTCCTTCCCCTTCTCCTCTCGTTCGACCACGGGTGAATGCGTGGGTTTCATGGTTATTTCGTAGGTTTTCTTTTTCCTTCTAAGATTTACCTTTACATTCAGTTCTCATTTATTTTTCGGCATGCATATGGCTAAAATAAAATGGCCTTTGATTCTCGAATACTCTACACAAAGGGAGGGGAGTTGTCGTGGTCCATGACAATATTTGGAAGCAAGAGCGATGAACACTATCTTTCATTCATCTGATATCATCCATTTCATTCTCTCCGATTTTTTTCTATATAATTGTGTATATAATGTGGAAGTGACCAGGGATGTTATTGACGGTATCCAAGGATGAACTCGATAATCTGTGAAGCTTTTGTTAGAGAGAGAGCCAGCTCTCTTATCGATTAGCGGGCGGACAGAATTTTCTTTGCAAATATTTAGTTAAGCTCAATTGGTGGAACGGACAGATCGTTGTATTTCACATAATCTTCCCTGCGTCTTTCCATAATTTAGTCTTGAAAACCAATGGATACTGGTCATTATGAAAAGCCATCGTTTAATTTTTTGTATTCACTCTTAAGACGTAGGTATCTTTCCTGGAGATATTTATTCTGTTTAGGGGAGCCTCATTCTATTTGAGGATACGGATGAATGATCCCTCCCTTTTTCTGTAATCACTAAGACATCATAGCTCAGTTGATAAAAAAATTTCTCTTTTGTCTCACTACATTTTTTTGTCTCTCTAATGCTAGAATCCTTACTCTCTTTGAAATTGCGAGATTAATTTTCGCTGTTTGAAAAATTCGTATTGCTTATCATATGCTCTCAATATTTCACTCACTGATGGTGTTTCTTCTGGGCTTATGAACAATTATGCAATCAACTTATAATGTTCTTGCTCCTTGGATGTGAGAACTTCTCTCATCATGATTTTTTCCTTTCTGATAATACTGATTTTAATATATCCTGAACTTACGCTCACATTCATTCCTTGGAGATTCCAAAGTACAGGTCATTGATCGAAGCGATCCGTCAGAATGTCAAATAGTGAGACTCCAACTACGATGTTTATGAAGGTGGGGAGCATTATTACTCATTCTCAGGTATGTCAGACGTTACTTTTTTTTCTCTTGACTTTATATTTTATCTTTGGATGTAATCCGCTATCCACATGTAGACGAATATGTGCTCTGTTTCATTACTTTCTTTGCTCTTCAAATTATGATGCCGTGGACTGAGAGAAAATGAGTAGTTACTTTTTGGGTGGTCTCTTTTTCTCTCCTCAGAAACTTCAAAGATTCAATGCCTTTTTGTCTTCTCTTTGGCAGAAACTACAGGATGATGTCCAAAAGTTGGCATTGAAAGTTAAGCATCATGAGGACAATATGAAGGTTTTGAAGAATCAAAGCAATAAGTTAGATGAATCAATTCTTGATATGCAAGGTTAATTCGATAAACTTCTTGATAGAAAATTTTCCTTCTTCACTAGTTGAAGGTACCAGTATTTTCTTTAATTGAAGTGTGAAGAAGATACCAGGAGCAAAGGCTCCCTATTTTCTAATGCAATACAGACGTAAAGTATTTGTAAATTTACTTATGTTACTTCCCACTATCCGGTTGGTTAAAAAAATTACACATGATTTTTTTTTTTGGTTTTGCGAATCTTCATCATCTTCACGTCCTTGGGTTATGTTGAAAGATGGATGAAGAACCTTCGGATTCCATTGTGCGACTGGTGGAGTCTTTTAAATCTTTATCAGGCATTGCAGTTGTTCAACATGATGTTCCCTTGTTTGCTATTGTTTTGTGGTCTTCCCTTGTTTTCAAAAGGGCCTATATTGCGTGCATACCCAGTAAATGAGTACAATATTTGATAAGTTTAAAAAGATGCAGACTATGATGTCCTATCTGAACCACATATCCAAAGAGGAAATAAAATAAACTGAACTATCCCTGAGTGGTAAATCGCAAAGCAAAAATCATAATAACGTCATAAGTGAGGCGCAAGATCTGAATGCTTAAGAGCTCACGTACCTCATGGTCTAAGTATTCCATTTAAAGAAAGCTCATGCCAATAGTATTCTCTTTTGAGGGTTATAGTAGAAATTTCCTATCATAAATAACTATGAAAGTTTGAAATGACCCAGAAAAATTTACCATAAACATCTTGGCAGCAGAAGAATTTGATCTTCCTGGTGAGCCTTGTTCTTGCTATGCCAACATATAATGCCACTAATCTACTCAAGTAATAAGTGACATTAGTATAACACAAACAAATAAATCCTGATAAGCATATGCATCAGAGTGTGCACTTGTTTTCAGCCACATGGCAGGAGTTTCCCACCGAAGTTTCTCTGTGGAACAGTCCCTTGGTCCTCAATTTCGTACTTCATTAAGATCGCCCTATTTGTTTTTTCCTTTTATCTGCTTTTTAATCAAAAAACATTCCTAATTTTGAAACCCAGATTCCATATATAATGTTACTGGTGTTTTCTCAGTTACTCTCGGAAAATATCATTATTCCATGACAGAAGAGGAAGAAGCACAGTATGCCAATCGTCAACAGTCTGAGCAGCAAACCATCAAATGCATATTAAAGCAGGAGAAGACAGCAGCAGCGATTGTATGCAGTATCAAAATTCATCAACTGTCACAATCGTTAAAATTGCCATTTACCAAGGACGTGCTTGGTGTAGTGGCAACACTTGGAAAAGTAAATGATGATAATTTTAGCAGGTTGCTCTTTTCCAGTTTCCATGCTTACTTACTGACTGTGCGGCATCACAAGTTAATTGTATGAATTTAATATATTTTTCTCTGCTCTGACACTGTCTTAATGGACAGACTCCTTGCAGAATACTTGGGTTTGGAAACAATGCTTGCAATTGTTTGCAGAAGTTGTGAAAGTGTGAAAGATCTTGAGGAGTATGACAGAAATGATATTATAGATCAAAATGCTGGTCTTCATGGACTTGGACCTTCTATTGGAAGAATCATCGATGGGAGATTTCTCGTCATTTGTCTTGAAAATCTAAGGCAAGAATATTTATAGTATTTCAAGATTGATCTTTTAAACTTGTATATGAAATATAAAATATATTTTCAATTGCATTGGTTGATTCTGTTGAAGGCATCTGGTTGTTAATAGTCGTTATTGCAGGATGTACTCTGGTGAACTTGTATCTAATGATCCACAAAGGAGGCTTGCTCTATTGAAGCCTAAATTACATAGCGGGGAATCTCCTTCTGGCTTTCTTGGCTTTGCTGTAAACATGATACACGTGGACCCAATGCACTTGTCTTGCATCACTTCCGATGGAAAGGGTCTCAGGGAAACTTTATTTTATAGCCTATTTTCCCACCTTCAGGTATATAGAACGAGATCTGAGATGCAGCGTGCTATTCCTTGCATTAGTGATGGTGGGATCTCTTTAGATGGGGGAATAATAAAGAGAACCGGTTTTTTTTCCCTCGGTGTCAGGTATACTAAAAATTGGTTTATCTCTGCTATGTTTTTTGCCTTCCCTTTATTTTGTTATTTGATTGTCGATTCATATAATTTGTGTCCTACATTTCGATTTTGATGTTCTCGCAAATCCGCTTGCTCTGAGAAAGTGTGTGATTGGGGAGGTTTAGAAGAGAGCAGAGATGGTCTTTGCATTTTTCGAGTGGTTCAGCTGCCACAAACGAGTATTATGCCCTTATATCTGCTGGTATTCCGATTTTTCGTGGATGGGGTAGGAGCGAGGTTTGCGCTCGACATCTTGTGTACAAACTAAAACCACGAACATAAATATTTTTAAAAGAAGTGGGCTGGCTGCGGGGAAATTTCTTCAGGACATTTGCCTGGAAAATTAAGGCGTAGGCTGAGCAATGGTTTATTGAAACAGTCCGGTTTCTTGCCATAAGCACTTTCTTTTTCATTAGATGTTGAATGCCTTTTCTATCTCTCATCAAACCTAGTATTTTTTTTTATTCCTGATGATCTGGTGGGATTTTCGAGGAAAGTAACTTTCTTCAATATTTTATCGAATTCCTGGGCTGGTTGCTTATTTACAGATGGTCACCATCATCATCAAGCCTTAACGCTTCAAACTGGGATACCATTTTTCACGTGGCAGTTCAATGTAATGATTTTTAAATTTTGTTTTAGTCACTGAGTAGTGAACAGAAGGGGCCTCTATTTTGGTAAAATAATCCATTTGACATTAAGGTAGATTCCTGGACCTAAATCAACCCAAAACTTGAAATAGTTGATGTTTCTGAGATAAGTTCATTTACTTATAATCAATGACAGTTTAAATGGTTCCTGGAGGTCTGATGTTGTTTGGGGGATGGAGGTAGACATTAACTGCTCCCTTTCTCCGAGGACACAGCAGCATTGCTGTACGTTGAAGGAAATCCACCCAAAAAAAAAAAAAAACGGAGGCATGGTGCCATGTCAGAAAAGGGTTAGCTGACTGAAATGGAAAACTCATAAGATTTCTTCTACGTGTATAATCATAACGTGTCACTTGTTTGCAGTCTCAGAAAAGTTCATGTTTTATTCTCATCTACATCTGTTAGAACTCAAAACCAATGGGCAAGGAATGGGGTAGGTATTATTTCTACAATTTTCAATACAAGATTATTCTTTGCAGCTTCCATCGTGGGTCTTCTTATATTTGGTTTCGATTTTAGAGATCATTCGGGTATATATCATCTATTCATCTTACCGTGGACATTGTAAAACGGGGAACAAGTCAAGAAATAGTCACAATTTAGTGGGATGCTTGAATTTTTTCGTATTCAAGAGTTGCATATTATTTGATGCTTTTGAGGATTTTTCCCTTTGACTAACCTCAGGTTGTGTTGCAGAGAAGAGGTTGCGGTGAGATTCCCATTAAGTTCTGGTTTACGAAAACTACCCCTCAATATCATTGAAACAGAAGAAGAACTTAAGCTTATGCATTGGAAGAGGGAAAGATGTGCTGAAGATATGCAAAGAGAAGAATCGCTATTGAAGAATGCAAAATCTTTTTTCGACAGAAAAAGACAAGAGCTAATGGAACACCTCAGAGAGAGTTCACAATATGTGGCCCAGGTACGGACCCAGATGACTCTTCAAAAAAATATCCACTATTTGCTTCCTCATTACTCTGCTATGGAGGGTAGTAAATAACAAAAAAGTTCATCAATCTGTATTTTAGCCTATATAATCTAGTGGAGAAACCAAAAGATATGGCAGATGAAGGTCAGACGGATTCACTTCACCTCTGCATACACCAATTTGAAAGAAAAGGTGAACGTAAAGGTATTAGATAAAACAAAAATTGAGAAAATAGCTTTTCTCCTCAAGCATTCTAAATAAAAACTCAAAGTGCATGAAAAGGGAAATATACTCAATTGCCCCTGAGAATTTTAATGAGAAGTCTACCAGGTTTTGCCTTTAAATAGCAGGAAATCAGAGCCTTCTTTCCTGCTTCTGGAGAGCAACTAACGAAAGGTGACAAAAATTTATGCAGTACCTGTTCCTTAGATAAAACCAAAATACATGGGAAAAACTACAGATCTGAGGTGGAGTTCTAACCCGGTAAGTAACCCAGGTTAGGTAGACCACATTCCCTGCAAACTCGGAACTAAAATTCACAAAAAAATAATTAGACAAAAAAGAGGAGGCCAGGAAAGCTTCTTAGAGAGGGTGACCCCAGGACGGCAGCAGGATGGAGTAAAGAGCTTCTAGTTGTTATTCGGTCTGACCCTTTAGGGTTCTACTTTCAGATCTCGTCGGTAGAGCCTTCAATCCATATCCCAGAGATTCAAGATTATCTGATATTTCAGAGCCGTTCAATATGCAGAAGAAATTTCTGGACAAAGATACGTTGGAGAGTCTTTACAGCTTGAATGAGATTCGCTGCAGACTACAATGATTGTTGTGATGGTGATTCATTGCGGCTGTTTTCTTACCCTTCAGTGTATTAAAATCTGATAGAACATCCAAGAAAGATCATCTGGCATGTTAGGTTCACAGGACCTGTGATAGCACGGGATTGATTACTCGACTGTCCCATCCAAATTAAGGGACCTGGAAAGTTTTCACAGGTGTAACTTGGTGGTATATTGACTAGGGGAATGAAATAATGATATCTGGAAAGATTGATGTGAGGGAAGGCATTGCCTTCCACATTCCCCAACCCAATCAGAAAACACAAGCCCAAGTTTCACATCTGCTCGGAGAAGAACCTGGCTAGTCAGCTATGCATCAGTTTTAATTTTTCTTTCAGAGTTTTGATTCGTTGACTTTGTTGACTGAAAGTAGATTCTATTTCTTGACTTTCACGGCAGCAGATACTGTTCAAGTTCACAAATTTCTAGGAAATGAAGCATCTTTCTGATTTTTCCCGCAAAGGTTGTTCTGCAAGAATCTCAGCTAGAATGTTTGGTCCAATCATTAAGCTCAGACTTTTTTTTTTGGTCAACGTAGTAGTGTCTGACAGTGATACTTCTTTTTAAACATCATATGTAATTGAAAAAAAATCTGCTGACTCTTTCCACTTGGTTATTCATTACTTTAAGCAGACCGAACCTCAATCTGGGCAGAACTGGAAATCCCCAAGCTGACTTCTTACCAACTTTTGCCTCACAAGGTTAAGTTCAGCCATACCGGGTAAATCAGTTTCAGAGCCAATTCCAAAGGAGCGGGACAACGTTGACCATGCCTTCGTTAAAGGCGCTCAAAGCCCACTCATCCGTACAGAAGATTCCCTATTCTTCTGTAAATTTTGAAGGCACGAAGGTCTTCATCTAGCTTCAGACTGTAATCCGGTTCCCGGTAAGTATCCCTTTTTGACCTAATCAGACGTGGGTTTTTGGGCCTCCTCTGGGGATTTCGTTGACGAATCAAATTTTAGGTTTTTGCTTAAAACAGAAGGTCTCCCCTCCTCCCTCCCCTTCCCTTTGGAGAGATGGGATTCAACTCTCCAAGGCTTCAGACGGATGAACTTTTAGGGTCTTGCTACATTTTAGAGCCATCTGCAGAAGAAAAGCTCACTTTATTCTGAACACTCTGCACAGGATTCCGGCTTCCAAACCTCATAGTATACATCATGTAGAACAGAAACTAGAGTAAGAAAAATTGTGGAGAAGAAGGTCAAAGCCCCCCTTACGGGTACTGCACAGGGAGACTAGGTGGGCACCCCGCTTCCCCACTTCTCGGCAGCAGGTGAGGAGAAAGTGATGTTGGTGTTCTAGCTGCTCACGTCGACCTCCTCAGTGTTGGTGACAAAACTAGGGAACGCTAGTGTTATGTCCCTACAACAGCAACAGTAGTTCATTAATCTTCAAGGATTAGGTTACCCACTTGCAGCATACTTGGCCAAGAAATTAGCAAAAGAGAAAAGAGGCAAGATGATGCCCATGAAAGACCCTTGAACCCTTGGAAAAAGGTGTATACTTTGCAAGAAGAGAGAACGAGACAAAACACATGCATCCATGTTAGAATCCCTTGAAGCATGATTAGTTTCCAGATTTTATGTTCTATGCCGGAAAACCCAAGATGCCCATACAAAATTATTGGGGATATGTACAAAAGTGCCAAGCAGAGAGAGAGAGAGAGAGAGAGAGAGAGAGAGAGAGAGCAGATAATCATCCTGCCCATGCGATCAAAGAAGATCCCTGTCCATGAAAGATACTTGCAACCTCATGAACCAAGCTCAAGAACTCACTTTAGATATGGAAGAGTCATGTTCTTCAAAAGGGACGGATTTTTTGCCACAAAATCCTTCCACTCGTCTAGATCGATTCTTCCATCACCTTTTGCGTCTGCCTCTCTGAAAGTCTGCAAAAATAAAGTAGATTAAAAAAAGAGTGCCTAATTAAAAACTTTTAAAAAAAAGGAATGAAATTAAGGACTAAAAAAAAAAAGATGGAGTTAAGATTTTATATATACGCACCTTTTCAACGATTTGTTCGACAACATCATCTGAAAGCGTCAGATCTGATTCCTTGAGAAGGGCGAGGACCATCTCTTTCAGCTTTTAAGAGAACAACAAATGAAAAAAAATATTCAAAAACAAATTTTTAAGCCCTGAAAAAGCGAATTTAATAGTAGAAACTGGCCTTCATCAGATTTAATAATATGCCCAAATACACAATGTAAAATATTTTCTAAAAAAAGGAGCTTTTTTTACTTTAAAATCCCACACCCAGCAGATATTTCCTAAAAAGGCGTGGCAAGATCTCTTAAAATGGTAAAAATCAGGGCGTCTCATATTTTACCTCATCACGTTCAATGCATCCAGTCTGTCTCAAGTCGTACAATCTGAAGGCAACTGCCAAAGAAAAGAAAAGTTAAGGCCAAATTGCTTCAATAATAGTTTGAAACTATCCAAAGAGGCCATTGACCCCAAATAAATTGCCCAAAACACAATCATGCCGATCTATCATCCCTCAGAAAGATTCAGGAGTAAGAAGTCAAATGAGAGTGAAAGAGAGCGAATGTGCGTCCGTTGACCCTTTATAGAACATAAACTGTTAGATTATGGGTTTCATTAGCATAACATTACCCCAAGATTCTCAATGATAAAATTTATACATGGAAAATCTATGAAAGGTTGATCACATAAAAGCAAGTGAGAAGTAATCTATGATTCATAGATGAAGATATCTACTCATACAGCAGCTGGGAAGCTTCTTACAAGCGATTTTATCAGCAGTTGGAGCTCCTGGGTGGAATACACTTAGGGATCGGACAAACTCTCCGAATTCAATGACACCATTGCGTTTGATGTCAAACAGATCGAATACCTGCATAAATTGGCCAAACATAGAACACAGAGAACAATTATCGTCCAGCACAGCTTGCGTCAAAGAATTTCGAGATAAGTTTTTCATATATTCTGTAAAAAAAATCAAAAAATAAGGAAATACAGGGAACTTAATAAGATGAGAAAGCATTATAAATAAATAAGAGAGAGAGAGAGAGAGAGAGAGAGAGAGAGAGAGAGAGAGAGAGAGAGAGAGAGAGAGAGAGAGAGAGAGAGAGAGCTTACCCTATCAGCGAATAGGTTCTTGTTGTTGCTGTTCCTGAAGAGTGCGAGTTGGAATTCCTCCTATTTCAATAGAAATTAATGACAGGCAGAGATTGCTTGAGGGGGGGACGACCCGTGTGAAGCCCAGCGCCCAGAAAAATCATTAAACAAATTCAAAATGCAAGAGAGATTAGCGTACCTTGTGAATTAGGCCGTCTTTTATTATCGAACAGCTTATCTTCTTGAACAGTTCATAGAGCGCCTGCACCTCATTCACAGTAACTGAAAAAGATTTCAAGTGTTTGAGAAATCCATCAGTCACTGAGATCACCCATGATGAACACTAAATTGGAGACTTTAATTCCAAATCCTCTAGAACTTGAGCCTACCAACAGCAGGGTACGAAGAACATCGGTTCTTCCATCAATTGTAGAACGGAAGGGTATCAAAATCCCAAAGGTAGCTTGAGAAAAGGGCATTCTCAAGCTCCTAACAATCAACAAGGCTATATCTTATCAAATTATGAGCCAAGTCAAGCAATTTCATGAGGTTGGGAGATGCTTACAACAGGTTTCAGAGGCGAGGATGTTGGGTTCCTCATATCCAGGTGTGTGCTTGATATGCTTCGAGGATATGCAACCCATAAACAGGAAAGAACGACTCGATCGAAGGATTGGAGCAGACTTTATCTTCTATGCCTGCAAATAAGGAACTAGGTTTGATGACGATGAAGAAATCACCATACTCATTAATAAGATATGCTGCTCATCTACAGATTGATGGTGTTTGACCAATATAAGGACTAAGCATCCGATTTCCCATATTCATGGTAGATGTTCATATTGATCATCTCTGTTTGCAATGGAAAGCAGGCGCCAATTGCCGATGGGGAAATGCTAGTTCCCCGAATGGTTTCTCAGAACATCAGACTTGCCCCACGTTTGTTTCCGCATTTCATATCAAATCACAGGCGACTATCGACAAGAGTAAGAGATGATTGAACTAAACGCAGAAAGAGACGCTTCCCCACCACAAGAACGACATCAACTCCTGATGAAGCAGAGTAAGGAACCACCTCGACACCGGTCCGTCCCCCACGCTCAGAGACATCTCCAAAGAGGTTACTTACACGCCAGGAGTCCGTGGATCATTTTCCGAGGAACCGAACCAGAATCCTGAAGCGATGGCCAGGGACAGGATCTCATGGAAACCGGGGAAGTGCTGCCGTGGGCAGCGGAACCGGCGGTGCGCTGATACCGCTTGCCGTCGACAGGCGACAATGCCTCCGAAGCGTGGAATGGTCGTGGACAAAAGAAGAGAAAATGATCCATGGACACGAGCTCGAGGTGCAA
The DNA here is from genome assembly GCA_902729315.2 of Spirodela intermedia. NCBI lineage: Eukaryota > Viridiplantae > Streptophyta > Magnoliopsida > Alismatales > Araceae > Spirodela > Spirodela intermedia. Next base: position 1,437,658 of record LR746278.1, on the reverse strand, counting down.
CGTTACCTGAAAATTACGATCCAGAACTACCTCCGAAATCTGACTCTCTCCGTTCCTCCTCTCCTCTTCTCTCCTCTCTGTCTCTCTCCCCGCTGCATGACAGTAAACAAGGGCCATGTTATGAATATTATATCGTAGAGATGACGACGAAGCCCCACGTCTTCGCCCTTTCGCTGTCACACGTAGTTACAAAAGTTTGGAAATTTTCATCTTATCTTTGTATAGTTTCAAATTACCCCTAAATATTTAAGATATATATTTATAACCCAAGTCCATTGCACAAGCTACTAGCTTACGAGTGTTCCGAAAACCCACAAAATACATGCCCAAATTTATTTTAAAAATAGTTAATCCATATTAAATAATGAGAAGATGATTGCCACGGTGGAGGATTATTAAATAATATTTAATGTGACTTAAATAACCTAAATTCTTATTTACAAAAAAATGATAGATGTCATTTTTTTAGTTATCTATAAATGCAATATTCTGAATTTACGATGTTCTGTAACACTTTTTTATAATTTTTTAGTATTTTTGTCCTTTATCTATCAATTATACTTTCGAATCTCTCTTTTTTATTTCTTTTTTGCTCCTCCGTCGAAGCGCTGACGGAAGGCCAGTCAGCAAACGGAATATTCTACTGCGTATCAAACAAACGACGTTATGGCCTGCGACACGACAAGCCAGCAGAGACGTCACCTTGAAGTCCTGGCCGCCGCCCCCAAAAAGTAAAATCATATGAATAAGCACCTATCCTTATCAAAATCTATCATGTGTCCACTGAAAAATGTTTTTTTAATGTATATATTCCACCCATCACTTAAAATAGTAGCAAAACTCGATAAGATCCTCCATATATTCAAATTTCGGAAATAAATTTTATCTTTATTTTATGTAAATAATTGCAGGAAGAAAAACCCTCACGTGGGGGTTTACATCTCTCTCTCTCTCTCTCTCTGTCTCTTGTGCTTTTTGGCGTTTTCTGCATTTGTAGTGTGCTCGGAGATGATTGCCCGAGCGGCTGCTGGTGCCAGGTGCGGTAGGAGAGACGGACACTCGCACCTGTCGGAGGATTCTCGAAGGTTGTGCACACGCTCCGAAGAGTCCTGTCCAATGTCGTACACACACCTAAATGTGGATATTTTCCAAGGGATTTTTCGGCCGCCGCCAGGAGCCTCTCTCTCTCTCTCTAGCCAGTCACTCTTCGCGAAGGTCTTCGTCCCCCGCTGCGCCGGCTAGGACAATCAACGTTGTCGCAACGTGTGTATCGACAGGCCCCGCCGGGCCTGCCCCGCCGCCGGATCTCCGAGTTCTTTGGAGAGCCCGCAGTGAGACGGGAGTTCCTCATCTTACTCCATATAGGTATCAATGCATGTGATCAGCGTCTCTCTCTCTCTCAACCGCGACCGGGCTTGGGAGGTTTCCAGTCCGGCCCGTCGAGGCCAATTAACTACTCGAAGAAAATAATAAAAGTAGGTAGGTGAGACCCCCAAGAACACATTTTTTTCATATTGGTAACGTCAATAAGGTTGGTAGCTCTCGGGCCGGGCTTAATGGCCCGGGCCCGTGAAAATGGGCTCTCGCGTTGACCCCCCCGAGAGGAGGAGATACTCCTATTCATATAACCACTTTCATCAGCTCGCTCATCACTCGTCCAACAGTCACCAGTCCATACATACATACAGACAGCATCACAGATCCTCTCTACCCGCAACGAAAACACAGGCCTCCGCCCAGTGGCGACGACACCGACCAGCAGACACACCAGAGAACTCAATACGTTTTCAGAGAGAGAGAGAGAGAGAGAGAGAGGGCTCAGTTGCAGAGGTTGGGGGTGCAGACGCCGGAGTCGGAGGTGAGCGGCTCCTTCCAAATCCGGCCGGTGACACGGAGCTTGAGCTCCTTGCGGTCGCCGCCGGAGAAGAAGAGTGCCATGTTCCTCTGGATGATGAGGCCATCGTGGCTGTCCCGGACCTTGCGGTGGCTGTCCCTGATGCTCCGTGGGGTGCCCTCCCATGTCAGCTTCCTGCTGTAGCCCCCCACCTCGATGCTGTAACTGTAGTTCCTCGCCTCGTTCTCGTCTCCCATGAACCGGAGGAACGCCATGTACACCGGCGCCATCCCCAGCTGGAAGGCCTCGAAGTGCAGGCAGAAGTACTGCCCGAAGCAGTTGAACACCTGCAGAAACATCCCGTATTCAATCTATATGCACCCACATATATAAATATATATATAAAATATCAATACTATCACTTGCATCATTATTCTACTCAGAGAATTTATTTTTATTTTTTTTTCTGGAACTTACTGTGAGCATCCAAGTGGCGTTTTCCACATCTCGCGGGTTGGATTTCACGTATCGGTGGTTGAAGGTGCAGCCGGTGTGCATGTCCACCTTGTGGTCGTCCCTCAGATGAGCGACGAGGAAGGGGATGTCCCCCATGACGGAGCATTCGGAGCCCGCGTAGGGGCAGTTGTAGGGTCTGAAGTTGCACTGGGCCTCGTGCTTGAGCTTACTGTAGTAGGGGAAGATCTCCGGGCAACCCAGCGAGCAGTACTTGCAGGGGAGCTCGAGGGACTCCGCCACCTTCTCCAGCGCCAGGCACCTGATATCTCCGAGCTCCTGTCTACAGGTGGGGCAGCGATTGTGCACCCTTGTTTTGCAGGTTGAACAGAGGGTGTGGCCATTCCGGCACTGGAAGGCAATAAATAATACTCGTCAGAGGAGTCTTACTGAATTGCATGCGGAAGTTTATTGAAATAAAGTTCGTAGGTGACATTGTAAATGAGCAAACTTTATTTCATAAAAGATAATGTACATGTTTTGGCATGGGTTTAAGATTATTCATTAGGCTCATACACACATTATCCCATAAACAGCCCATTTCGTTGGATCAAACAATTGAGCTTGAGATCATCTAAAGTCATTAAGGTGACCATTGGGCCATGATCACTGAAAACAAGGTTGGCATTAAATCTTAGACTTATTAATAGCAACTTCAGCTGCAAAACGAAACATCTACATTACGACAAATGGCATTCTAGTATTTTCTGTGTTCATCAGGACATGTATTACTGTGCAGGGGGATTGTTTTCCTTCATTCATTACTCCCTAAACGGGGGTGAGAGATGAGATAATGGCTGGAGTTAACAAAAAGATGACAAAGCCCTGAATGGCCGGCACCTTCCCCAAATTATTGTGGGGAAGAGTGAGAAGGAGAAACCGCCCATGGTTCTCCTTTTTTTGCCTGTCTTGGCTCATCACCGATTCAGCTGGGGCGGATCGCAGCAACCGTCCCCTTGGTCATCTTCTTCTTCTTCTTCGGCTCTATCTTCTTCCAATAGCTTCGGATTAGGAATGGGGGTGAGGATGAAGAGCAACCTGGAGGCACCATTGCTTGTTTTCTTTCTCTGACTTCTATATTTATGGTGGGGCTCTTCTCCATCTAGAAGAGCCCAGAGATGATGCAATGAGTGGAAGGCTCTTTCCTTCCTTAGCAGCGGACTATATTTAGAGACAAGCTGCTCCTCTGCTTCTTCAGCGAAGAGGCTCCCTTCTTCTTTATCTAATCTTTATTTTTATTTTTATTGGCGAAAATTTCGTCCATAACTCTCAGAAGCAAAGGGTGACTAGCAAGTAGGGTAGGAATGACACCAAGAACCACAAAGTATGATGGTGTATCCTTCATGAGACCTTTTGTGGAAACATCAAAAGAGGGGAAAAACACAGCCACAGTTTTCCAATGGAAAGAATGTCGGAAGTTATTTGTGATAAGGTGGAGTGGGCAAGGATCTTAAAATAGCATGACCTATCTTCGCGTAACGTATTCTCGAGTGTTGATAGAAAACACACTTCTATGCTCCCTTCGCTCTTTCTAAAATTTTCATTTCTAGCATCTTCTATCACCGTCAAGTAAGCAGCAATGACTTAAAGTTCATGTAACCACGCTCATAAGCACCTAACAAACAGGTAGTGAAACCAAAAACCACAAATAGTCCATTCTTAAATCTGAAATTTTTTCTGAGGTGAGGAAAAATTTGGATTTGTACGCTGATATATGTGGGGTAACATAAAATGTGAAAAATAGCATGAGGAACTTATATTCAGTCAATAAGGAGAGGAAGCTGACGACCAAACCAACAATCCTAAAAGACAGATGTTGACTAAACTTTGAATGCTCTTTCTCAGAACGGATATGCAATGCTTATCGATTGAAAAAAAGCGACTACAACCCATAAGTATACCCTCCAGAGGACCAACTGAAAACTTAGACGAAATTATATTGGAGAAAGTTCTTTGTACTTTACATAAATTAAGTCATCCATTCGCTCAGTGCGTTATTTGGATGACAAGTTCTCTTAGATTTGAATGAATGAACAGTATCATAAACCAGCTGCAAAAGTTATTTCCGAAGTAACTCCAGGTTAGTTTGCAAATTCCCAAGAACAATTAATATTGATTTATTTGTATCTAACGTATAAATAATGAAATTGCATTTTTGCCGAAACTAAAAAGAAAAGGTGAACTATTTCAAAATCTCTGGGGAGCACTTAGACAAAGGTGAACTTCAGAAGAAGCATGTGCAGAAAGTACAAAGCACGTAGTCTTTGCCAGCCATTCAAGCAAGTTCATCTGTTCAAGCTTCTGAAGCTGGAAATGCAGACATTATTTTGAGTGACGATAGTGCATAGGGGTCCAGAAATATGTTGATGATGTGTTAGCATCACTAACGGGATTGGATCATCAAATATGATCCGCTTCCATTCGTCATTTGGCGTCTGTGGTACGACTGAAAGTGGTGCGAGTCAGAACACGACGGAGAAGATGCCAATATGGGAAGATGATCATGTGTAGCATAAATAAGATACTATACGGATGGGACCGACCATCCCAATAGTTCTCTTCATCCCCACCATCAATTTGAGTTTTCAAATTAAAATTATTTCCATTAGCCAATGCAATCTACAAACTCTACAAACAACAGTATTTATCAGTGACCACAATCCTTAGTGTGTACGGAGGGTTTAAAGAATGATCTTGTGGTTTTGACCATGGCTTTATGTCTATTACAGCTAGAGAGGGTATGCCAGTGATCATTCTACTTCGTCATCCATGTGCATTTTAAAAGCACAACTGTTGTCAGTTTCATGCATTTTAGACAGTCTTTTATGTTGCATGTTTCCATTAATCTATTTTATACATCAGAAATAATCCTGGTGTCGAATATGTCACATAAAATCTGCTGTTGGCTTTTGTTAAGGTATGATGAACACCAGAGACAGAGTTAACTTCGTAGATTCTTCATGTTTTTTTTATCTTTCAATAATTCACTGTTTTGAGGTTTTCCAAATGTTCCTAGTCCCTTTTTTACATCTGCTTTTAGACATTAAAACCAATTTCTTTGTTTATGAGAAATTTTCATCCTTTCAGTGGCATGCGTCGATGACAATACAGATCAGACCTTCATGACCAATTCCGTTGTCCAATCATTTGGCAACCAGAGTCTCGGTGGATAAGATATCTATAAGAGACAAACCGCATGCCTAGAAGGAGAAAAATAAGGGTGCCAGATTTTCTTATCGTCTGGTTGGCAACCATCCACCTAACAATAATTCAAAACCCAAACAAATACCCTCTGATTTGCTCACCAGGTAAAAGAAAAGAGGACAAGAAAAATATACATTACAAGAATTCACAATTCATCAATCAGAAAAACATAGATCTGAAGGAAGGTTCTTCAATTGCCGAAATGATCTAAGAAATCTAAATCTGAGCCCAAGAAAAAAAAGAATGTTCCCCCAAGTAAACCACGGTGACAGCACAAAGATTCGAAGATCCACAGGAGGGGCAAACCTGATGGATCGGAGGGTACATGGAATTGGTGCAGACGGGGCACTCCAGAAGTTCGTGGACACTGGTCACAGGGGAGATCCCCGACGGCGCAACGCCGTTGGCAATGCTACCGTTGCCACCGACGTTCCCGCATCCGGCGTGGGCCTTGGTGAAGGCGAGGGGGAGGTGGATGGTGGCGGCGTCGTCATCATCCATACCATCGGACGAGGAAACGCACTCGAGGCTATCCGACTCCATCAACAGACGGGGGAAGAACGGATCGATCGGTTCCCCCAGCTTCCTCCTTCTTCCTCGCCCTCTCCTCTCCGATTCCTCCCCCTATTTTCCCCCTATTTTGCTCCCGAAGAGAGCTCCAGGCGTAGCGGAAGGATGGGGGAACGGAGAATCTGATCTCCCGATGAAAGCAAGGACAAGCCGACGATCGCGAGGAAGAGAGAGGACGCCAGCGCTATCAGCGGAGGGGCGGAAGACGGCGAACGCAAGCGAGACAGGCTTTTACTATCTTCTCCTGTCGACACGTCGCCAGAGAGAGAGAGAGAGAGAGGAGAGACAGAGAGAGAAACTTCAATTTGTCCCCGTTCCGACAGATTGATTAAAAAAATCTACGCCGTTGAATTAAGGTAAACCACAATAATTATTTTAATACATATTATTATTTTATTCTCATTTATTTTTTATAGGAGGGGTTTAATGGGCCGCACAAGCAATTAGCCCAACCCGTTCCGAGTTTTGGGCCCAACCCATTATGTACAGTGATAATTTTATTTATAGGTGCCTGAAAAAAATAAGGGTTATCACCGTGGGGGCTTAGTTCCATTGATCAGATAGTCGTGATTAGAGATGAAGCGATGCCTGTTTAAACCGCTGGATCAGATAAACCTCCCTGAAGGTAGGCTGCCGTCTTCCCCGTCCAGTTCTCGGAGGCGGCCTCCACACGGTGCGCGGAGATGAGCGGAGGGGAGCTCCTCCCCTGCCGTGGGATTCCCTACCACGGCCCCGGTGCCTCCATAGCCATATCCAGGTACCATTCTAGGGTCTTCCTGCTCGGCAATCGTTCCAATCGGCTCGAGATACGGAGAAGAGTGAAGAGCCCGGGAAGAGCCGGATTGCGCTGTCGCACTGTCGAGGTCTTCGGGAAATTAGGGCCTGGAGCTGACGGGGAACCCTCAGATGACTTCGCTACTAGGGTTTTGAAGGATAATCCTAGCCAGGTGGAACCGAGATTCCTGGTGGGTGATAGGTTCCTCACTCTGAGGGAGAAAGAGAAGCCTCGGGAGAGCTCGGATTTTGTTCTCTTTTCCATCGTCAAGAAGTTTCTGAGCAGGCGAGGAGAATTCAAAGAGACGCCTGAAGCTGGTGGTGACGGGGTAGTGAAAGGAGGCAAGGCTTCGAAGGCAGTGTACCTCAAAGATTTACTGCGAGAGTTCAAGGGGGAGCTCTATGTTCCAGAGGAAGTGTTTAAGCCAGAGTTGTCGGAAGAGGAAGAGTTCGACCGGAATTTGAAGTTGCTCCCCAGAATGACTCTTGAGGATTTCGGTAAGTATCTAAAGACAGATCAAATAAAGCTGTTGACATCAAAATCCACGATCAGTGAAACACCATTCACTGGCTATAGAGATTTTGTCATCGACTTGATGGAGATCCCTGGGGACAAGACATTCCAGAGAACTAAATGGTGAACTACTCAATAACGTTCTGAAGGTTTCGTAACCAAAAAAATATCCATCAAAACTTATTTATAGGAATTTTGCAGGGCTATTACATTGACCGCAAATCAAACAAGGGCGGCTTTGGCGGAATATGCTGGCCCTCAGTACGAGATTGAGAAGCACACCACCGTGAGTAATGTGGTCATGTGCTTTACAACAAGACAATGTGCAGTCGGAATCGTCTAACTTTGAGATAGCTAGTTTATACAGTAGGATTGTTATTTATCTTTAAGTGTAATTAATTTTGTGTATAATTGGCAGCTAATAGATAGCCAAGTGATCAATGGATAATCAAACGTATCGTTAGGTTTGTCCATGATCAAACGCAATTTAAAATTTTGATAATTGATTGTACACAGATTGATTATAGTTGTGCTTTTTATTCACGAGGTCATTTTCTTTATCAAAAGGTACCAACTTAGCATTTTTATTTTTTTTCCTGAATGTTAGAATGTAGCTAACAGAACTATTTCTCAAGTACCAGTGTAGTTCCAAATGAAAAATCTGAAAAAATGAACATGAAGTATGGGGTTCAACGGTTGACTAAATATTAACATGCTTATACAAACATTAAGGTCATTTTCCCCTTTTTTACATTAAAAAAACTTTGAAATTTAAAGTAATCAGCTGGTTCAAATTAAAGTTCACGTCAAAAACAGGAATTTGAACCATCGGGTGGTGTTTCAAATAGTGCTCTTGTTCTCTCTCCTTTGGGATGTTTTCTTTGAAAGGTGGACTGCTGAGTACTGGAAGGATTACTTCAGACTCCCATGGCACCTCACAGAATAACACTCATGTAATTCAATTTCTCTTTTTTATCAATGGAGCGTTATCAATAAGCTTTCTTTAAGAGTTTTTAATTATGTGTATAGATGATATGTTTTTTTCTACTTGATTGACTGCCGGTTATCTCTATACAGTCATATGTGGGAAAATTGCTTGAATACCCCAATCCAGTAGCTTCCTCTATATCTAGCAGAATAATGGTCGAGCTGGGGATGGTGACAGCAGTTATGGCCGCTGCAGCAGCAGTAATTGGGGGTTTCCTGGCATCCGCAGTATTCGCTGCAACTAGCTTTATGTATGCTGTGACATTCTATGTGATATGGCCTGTAGTCAGACCTCTTCTCAAGCTTGGTCTCGGAATCATTCTTGGTATCCTCGAGAGAATGTGGGATAATGTTGTTGACTTATTCAGCGATGGAGGGTTTTTTTCAAAAATATATGAGTTTTACACCTTCCGTGGAGTCTCTTCCAGTCTTACAATGATGAAGCCAATCTTGCTTGTTCTGGGAACCATGGTCCTTCTCATAAGGTTCACCCTTTCAAGGAGACCAAAGAACTTCAGGAAATGGGTAACTCCGATACACTTTCTGTGTATCTATGATTTCACATGTTGAGAGGTAATTTTGATGTCCGTTTTGCTATTTGCTAATCTTCTGCGTCTCCATGCAGGATATTTGGCAAGGCATTGAATTTTCTCAATCAAAACCGCAGGCCCGGGTTGATGTCAGTTATCTTTCGCCCAGCTTCATTGCTTCATTTGTTCATTTATTTTCAATCTGAAATGCTGGGTTGATCTTGCTAATTCATATCCTTCTTCTGGTTATCAGGGTTCAACTGGGGTTCTGTTCAGTGATGTTGCGGGGATCGATGAAGCAGTGGACGAGCTCCAGGAGGTGTAACATTTTGTTGTTCTACTTTGTCTCCTTCTTGGCAGTGATTACTGATTTGTCTGATACTCCCATTTGACAAACACCATATTATAGAACTTCACACCGTTACAACCTAATTTGAATCTTCTAATTCACACCTAGAGCACACTTATTGTTTCCATGAAAGACTTCTTCAAAACATATGCTCCTTTTTTTTTTCGCCGAAATTTAGAATGGTTGTTGTGCTTTACATTATATTGTGTTTTCAATGTTTTTTAGTTGTGTTTGTGCAATATGCATATAAATGTTTACAGGCCTGTGGTTCCCCTTTCCAAATATGCACCTTTATTCCCTGTTTCACAGTGTCATGTTTTCAGATTCAAGTTGATATTTCACCAGTCTGATCCACCGTGTCAAATCGTGTCACGAATTATTGACATATGTGACCTGACTTATTTTTATTGTAATCTAGCTAGTAGATTATTTGAAGAATCCGAAGAAATTTGATGAAATAGGGATAAAGCCTCCTCATGGTGTTCTTTTAGAGGGTCCTCCTGGTTGTGGAAAGGTTGGTAACATCATCTGGAATTTCTAACTTTAATTCAGAACTTGCTTTTTTGGCTAACTTAAAAGTTATTATCTAGACATTGGTCGCTAAAGCTATTGCGGGCGAAGCTGGCGTTCCATTTTACCAGATGGCTGGCTCTGAGTTTGTGGAAGTTCTAGTGGGCGTTGGTTCTGCTCGAATCAGGGATCTTTTTAAGAGAGCAAATGTGAGGCTTTGGCCCTTTATTATTACTGTAAATACCTCATATGCTAGAAAGTAGTTTTTTCTATGTAATTTATTTCTTCGTTAACTATATTGGATATCCATTTTACGCAGTTCTTTTGCCACGCCAATATTCATGCCTCTTACTCATACAATATATAGATTGTCCATTGAACACATTCACACCCCACAAGGACTTGAATGGTTCAAATACCGACAGAAAGTACCAGTAAGACCTCAATTATCTACATTGAATATGAAGTTAATCTATACATGATTAACGTCCAATATCCATTGACATGAATATGACGACGAAGTGCACAGAGTTACTATCATTGAACGGTGCCAATGATGACGCACAAATATTCTGATTGACTACATGCTCGTGTTTTATTGTTCAAGATGCTCGTGTTTCATTCAAGATTTTTCTTTTCTAAAAAATTACTGTTACTGTCCACAAGTGAAGTATGGCACTAGGATCCAGAACTCAAAAGCTGCACAAAACAGCCTCACTATTATCTTCAAGTTCTGAAACTTAGTCCCAAAATCCAGCTTATTTTTACCGCGTTTAAATATTGCCTTTTGCTAGTCTCTTGATTAAATACCACGTATACTGTTCATGCAGGTTAACAAACCGGCAGTTGTGTTTATTGATGAGATTGACGCATTGGCTACGAGGTATGGATGGCATAGCTGGTGGAGTTGGAACATATATTATGCACTTAAATAGGCTTTGATATCTTCAATCTTGGTTAGCTAACAATGATCTAATGTGACCAGGCGCCAGGGTATTTTTAGTGAATCTACAAACTATCTTTACAATGCAGCTACTCAAGAGAGGGAGACCACACTCAACCAGCTTTTGATAGAGCTCGATGGGTTTGATACTGGAAAAGGTGTCATATTTTTGGGTGCTACTAATCGTATGGATTTACTAGATCCTGCCCTCCTCAGACCAGGTCGCTTTGACAGAAAGGTGGGCCTTGTATCATTTGTTCTCAAATGGCTGCATTGTAAAAACCCTGATTTTATTATTTTTTGCTCTCGGTTTCACATATGCCTCGCATTGGTTTCTATCTCACTTACAAATTATATTCATAGTTTTGATGATGCATCGACATTTACAGATAAGAATACGACCTCCAGGGGCAAAGGGTCGATTAGACATCTTGAAGGTACATGCTCGCAAGGTCAAAATGTCCCAGTCTGTTGATCTTGCAAATTATGCTCAAAATTTGCCTGGTATTTGTTACCTATCCTTAATTTTTTGTTAAGATCACATGCATGTTTTAATTTACTATTCATTCATCCTGAAAATTGTATTAAAATGGATAGAACCTCAACATTTTTTTTGAGCTTACATTTTATTTTATGCTCATTTATCGCCATGTAGAATGTTTCAAAAGTTGTGTAGGCACATTGCTGCATAAAACCAGAACAGGCAGAATGAAAAACGCTGATTGGATGCCTCAATTATACGATCCTAGCTTCATAGAACTCCTTGCCATGTATAAGCCAAACATGAAAGGTATATCGACTGCCACTAAGTCTTTGGAGAAAACCATGCTGCCCATCTTGCTTAACTACTTAGTCAAAGTCAAATAAATTATACTATCGTCAACTAATATAACCACGAAGTCAAGTCAAGCCCATCAACTGTGGGCATCTGCTCTTCGTGGCTCTGCTTCTAGAATGCAGTTATCCAGAATTATTGTTTATAATTCTTTTGTGGTCTTTCGTAAAATAGGTGAATAGCTGTGCAGGATTAAAATTCGGCATATGATTCAATTCCTCTTGAAGCACGCTGAACTCCAAATACCTGGCGTCGCCTTACTACTTTGCCGTCAGTTCCCTTGCTTTTCTTACTCATTTTGCCTTGTTCTTCCACACTGTATCCTCATTCTTTATCTTTCAAAGGTGAGGAATATTGGCTTGAGACTGACTACTTTCATAGTGCCTGATGTAATGTTTTAATTTCAGTAGTCGTATGTAGACTTGATAGGATTCTCTGGAATTACCTTGTAAGCTGCTTCTTTAATCTCAGTAGTACGGATTTGCACCTAGTCCTGATTTTGTTCTACCCGCCATGAAGACATCCCTTGTTCTTTCAGCCTCGTCTAATCTACTTGACTGGGGGCATTCACTTGATTCGTTGACCGCGCTGGCCTCTGACTTTGGAGTTTCTCAATTGGCCAGGATGGTCAGGAGCTAAGTTGGCGCAACTGCTTCAGGAGGCTGCATTAATTGCCGTCAGGAACAGGCACGAGGCAATCCTTCATTCAGATATGGACGATGCCGTTGACCGACTCACCGTCGGACCAAGACGTCTGGGGATCGAGTTAGGTCATCAAGGGCAGTCCAGAAGAGCCACCACCGAGGTCGGAGCTGCGTTGACTTCTCATCTACTGAGGCGCTATGAAAACGCCATGGTGGAATCTTGCGAGCGTATATCTATCAATCCTCGCGGTGAGGTAACTGAGAAGCACAAACGGCATCATATACCATAAAAACCTTTTATACTTGAATTTTTTGCAAAGGTATGCTTGTTGTTCTGCTTCCCCTGAGTTAGATTCATGACTGCAGACATTCTCCCAAGTTGTCTTCCATCGTCTGGATGATGAATCCTACATGTTTGAGCGGCGACCCCAGCTGCTCCATCGCCTCCAGGTTTGACTATGAATGCGCCCTGCTTGCATAAGTTACCGTTGAATTAATCCTAATGATTACTTTAGGGTTCATTATTCTCAAGTCTCTCGTCTATGAAGGTGCTGTTAGGAGGGAGGGCCGCCGAAGAGGTGATCTATGGCCGGGACACATCGAAGGCATCCTTGGGTTACCTTGCCGATGCGTCCTGGCTTGCCCGCAAGATGCTCTCCATGTACTCCCTCCCTCCCTCCCTCCTCTCCATCTCCATGGTGTCTTCTTCTTCTTCTTTCTCTCTCTAATGTATGATTATGATTACCTCTCTCTCTCTCTCTCTTCTTACCCATTAGCTGGAACCTGGAGAACCCACTGACCATACACGGGGAGCCATCTGCATGGAAGAAGAGCGCCAAGTTCATCGGGCCGAGGCTGGATTTTGAAGGATCGCTCTACGACGACTACGATCTGATAGAACCCCCGGTCAACTTCAACCTGGACGATGATGTTGCTCTGAGAGCGGAGGAGTTGGTCAACAGCATGTATGGGAAGACCGTCTGCTTGTTGAGGCGGCACCATGCGGCTCTGGTCAAAACTGTGAAGGTTCCCCCACTCTCTCATCCTCTCCAAGCCCTCCCGCACTTCAATTTTGGCTCGAACCCATCGTTGACCAGGCCAGGCCCCTTCTATCCCTTGCAGGTTTTGCTGGACAGAAAGGAGATCAGTGGGGATCACATCGAGTTCATCCTGGATAATTACCCTGCAGAGACCCCTGTGGATCTTGTTCTGGAGGAGAGAGAACCTGGAACCCTGCCATTTTTTGAGAGGGAAGGTGAGATGGTTCTCTCTCCATCACTACAAGAGTAGCGTACATCTCCGACCCGGCTGGGGAAGCCTGAATGAGGAGCGATGGCGAGACACCTGCTGCTTCCTGCTGGTTCAGCCGCCATTTTTCTTCTTTGAAGCTGGCTTCGTTGCACTGCGATTGATCTGGAGTAGATGTGGATTGGGTTGGTGCTTGGGCTACTCGATAGATGGAATCATACGGTTTCATGCATTCTTTCGTCTGAATCTTTTGCTTTCTGTGTTTTCTTTTTTTCGATGGAGGGCTGATGTCGAAGGGAATTTTGGAAGTAGAGCGAAACTTTCGTCTAGGTTTATTTGCCTTATAATAATTAACCCTTTACCATTTTTCTGGATAGATTTGTGTCGCAATTGCCTACCCTTGGAGAGAGAACTGAAGTCGTTCACCTCTCTCTCTCTCTCTCTCTCTCTCTCTCTCTCTCTCTCTCTATCTCTGGATAGATTCGCGCTGCAACTGCCTTGGAGAGAGAACTGAAGAACTCGTCCAGCTCTCTCTCTCTTTCTCTCTCATCAGGTGTTCGTAGCAGTTCGCGAAGTACTCAGAGACGTGAGTAACAAATCGATCCGAGAACGGCGGCGGCGGCGGCGGCGCGGTATGCGATATCGCGCCGAGGTCTCCCGGGATTCCATCACCCATCATCATGTACCGGATGCAGTTAGCTCTCCCCCTCCCCCCGAACAGCGTACCGGCACAGAGAAAGAGGGAGATAGAGAGAGACAGAGAGAGAGAGAGAAGGAGAAGGAAGGGGAGAGAGGCTACCCAGTACGGCGGCGTTCTCTGAGATGGCGGCGGTGGGAGAAGACGGTTGCGTATCTTGGGTGAGGCGGGCTGGGTTCTCTTCCCCGGTCTACCGCCGTCTCCACAATTCCGGCAACCCCCCAGTCCCCTTCTCCGGCGAACCCAGTCACCGGCTCTGCCCCAGCCCCGCCGGCGGCGATGGCGGCGTTATGCAGGCCGGGCGGGAAGGAGAGGATCGTCCCCACCGTCTGAAGGAGAAAGCGCGACCATGGACGAGATTCTTCAGTTACTTGATGAGGAAGAGGAGGGTTCATTCAGTAGAGAGCTTGGAAGAAAGAGAAGAAACAAGGGGACCCCCCAGGCTGTACGTGGGGTCTAGGGTTTCCGGCGGCTCTCTTGGCGGCTGCGACGATTTCGGCGTCCTCTACCGCGGCATTTACGGAGACCGACCCGTCGCAGTGAAGGTCATTACGCTGCCGGCCGACGGCCTTCTCCGTGTAACCCTGAAGATCCGGTTCATCAGGGAAACCCACTTCCTAACTCGCCTGAACCATCCCAACGTGATCAAGGTATACACCATGAACATCATTCTATGCAGATGAAAATAGCAGGTTTATACATGGATGAATGTCCTGACGGATTCTGGTTGATCCTCTGTGAAGATGGTGGCGGCGGGGGAAATCCTGCTGGATTCCTGGTACATCGCCACCGAGTATTGCCACGCCGGCGGCTCCCTGAGAGACCTGCTCTGCCGGTCGTGGAACCGGCCTCTCGACCTGAGGAAGCTCATCGCCATCGCCCTGAACATAGCTCGGGGGATGGCGCACGTCCACGCAGAGGGGATCGTCCACCGCAATCTCACCCCAGAGAACATCCTCGTCGTCGACGAAGAATCGTCATGCATGACGATAATCGACGGGTTCGGAGGAGCGTGCGAAGAAGGACGGAGCGAGCCGGTGGATAGGAGCAAGTGGAATGCGCCGGAGATGATCAAGCGGGAACCCTACGACCGGAAGGTGGACGTGTACAGCTTCGGGCTCCTCTTGTGGGAGATGCAGACGGGGATGGTCCCTTTCAAGAGCATGACCATGGATCAGGTGGTCTCTGACGTAGTCCTTCAGGTGCTCTCTCTCTCTCTCTCTCCCCACTTTCTCTCTCGTTCGTTCTTCTTCTTCTTCTTCTTCTTCCTCCATGGTTTCTTGAGAGAGATTCTGGTCGTCACAGGAAATGAGGCCCGCCGTGCCGGCAAAATGCGTGTCCGCCCTGGAATGGCTGATCGAGAATTGCTGGGCGGCGTCGCCGGAGGAGAGACCACAGTTCTCCCAGATTCAGAACATCCTGGAGAGGCTGCAAGTCGCGGTGACCATCGCATACGAAGAAGGATGACGGTGACCGCGATGATCGGTGAGCCCGCCAGATCACATCCGTCGTCAAATATCTCGCAGAATTGCGTTCTTCTGGTCATCTGCTTCTCATTTGCTTCCAATAGATTTCCTAAATTAGGGTTTGTCAGGAACCGTCAAGCTTCCTGGTTCTTTTTCCGTCTCTGCACCTCACTGAGCTTCTCCAATCATCTGATTAGGCGAAAAAAAATCTAATTTTTAACCTGTAATATTACGTTATTATATGTTCATCAAAATGTGTTGTGGGATTTATAATCACAAACCCTACCCAGCCAACATTTCAGGGGGACCCCACCCCATTACTCTCTCAACACACACGAAAGATATTGAATTGATCGAATATCAGCTATTTAATTTACAATGGCTAAGTTTTTTGGGGTCTATAAAAACCCCATCCCAATAGTATTTACATAATAATTCAACGATACATAAATTTAATTTCTTCACGCCGCAGTTACACATCCACTATATGGTTCATTTTGCCTCATTTTTTAATCAAATAAGTGCATTCATCTTGCCTCATTTTTTAAAAAAAATATATCATTTTTATTAAATCTGAAGTCATAATGAGCGGTATTTGTAACAAATGATACACAAAATAAAAAAATTATGTCCAATATAAAGAGAAAGACTCATGAAATTTACCAAAAATATTTTCTAATGCCTCGTATTTAACTTGCTATCTATGACATAAAGGTGGAAAACTAGGTTAGGAAGCTCTATAAGAGAAGGCCGAACTACTATAAAACGGTGTGTACATCTATTTACTGTTACTTGTTGTGTGTAACCAATGTGTCAAATTAACGTGGTCAGTTTAATCTTTATCTACCTAGTATAGAAAAAGAAAAAACATTTAAAAACCAACAAAAGGGCGAAAAAAAAATTAACGAGCCAATTCAATCTATCTTTGTACATAATCTAGCATATATCAGAACTAACACGAAATCATTACTGATTATTGCTACTCAACATGGTTTATGTATGTATATATATAATTATCTACTAATGTGATTTTCGATTCATCTATAGGCTGGGCTAAATCAAGGCATTGTGAAGGCTAGTTCATTCCCCCATAGAGATAGGTAGGTAGAGAGAGAGAGAGAGAGAGAGAGGGAGAGAGTCCCCAGTAGATGATAGTGAAATAGTCAAATGACAAGAAATTGAGCTTTAGCCTATTGGGCTGGATGTTGTCAAAACCCAGTAAAAAAATTAAGTCAGACCCATGAGTCCTCTCGATCTTGATTTTTTTTTAGGCCCAAATTCAGGTAGGAAAATTGAGCCAGACCACAAGAAATTGAGCTTCAGGTTTGCCCCCACACTGCTGACGACCACAAGAAGCGTGCTTTTATCTTACTATTTACAGGCAGATATTCCGGCATCGTTGGCATCCCCTCCGATAACTCAGCTCGCTTTCGCTCTCTAGAAACATGCTGTACTGGAATTTCTGAAAGGGTTATTAGAGTCTAACATGCCCTAACGGGTTAGTCAGATGAATCGAAGAGGATGGTTCGGAATCCCAGCCCCTAGGAACGAACGTCTTGGGTTAGTGTTCTCCTGATGAGAGAGAGAGAGAGAGAAAGAGAGAGGGGGGGGAGGAGAGGGAGAGGGCTCTTCAAGGAATTAATCGGTGGTGGCTCGGTTCTCACTTGCACTGGTGCTGAGAGAACCATTGGGAACGGACGATCCTCCCCATGAGGGCGTCCAGCCGGCCGGCCCCCGGGCCCGGGTTCAGCTGCGTCACGTTCCCAACCTCCGAACAGGGCGGGCTACCGGCGCACCAACCACCGGGGACGAAGCTCCCGTTGGTGCGCCCGAGTAGTTCCGAGTCGATCCAATCCAGGTTGGCGTCGACCCGGCCGAACTTGCGGGCGAAGGCGGCGCCGCCGGCGACCATCAGCGGGATGTCGCCGGCGGTGAGATTTCTGGGGTGCTGCTTCGGCGGCGTGTCCCATGCGATGTAGTGCAGGTCGTTGTTCACCACCGTCTTGGCGAACTCCGGCGCGTTGCAGATGACCGTGTGGAAGTATCCCTCCGGGGAGGAGACGAAGTTGGTGTAGTACATGAGGAGCATCCTGGGGAGATTGTCCCACCCCACCACGCAGAAGTCCACGAACTCCCTCGACAGCGCCATCCATGCCGATCCTGTGCTCTCAAAACCCAAAGGGGGACCGATTGAGCGTCCCCGAGGAAGAAGAAGAAGATCGAGCTTGAATCAGCGGGGGATTTTGATCGGAGAACTCACCGGTGAAGAGCTTGAACGCCGTCGGCAGGTCTCTCTTCTGGCTGACCCAGAAGACGCTGGATTTACGGGACATGTAGAGGCCCGGATCGACTATCATCGGCTTGGCCCTCTTCGCCCTGCAACATTTCATCCCACCGATCGGTGTTATCAATCACGGGCCGTTTCGAGATCAGAAGGATTCTCGGTTTCTGCCGGAGAAAACTCACTCCTTCCATCCTAGGCGGCTAGTGTGATCCACGAAGTTCAGATTCCTGGGCACCGACGAGAACACGTGGATGATATCTGCATGAACAAGCATCGCCGGAGAATGAGCAGAACGAGGAGGAGGAGGAACAGATGGGTAGGGAACGGACTCACCGTCCTGCGTGACGAGAGGATAATCGGCGGCGCTGAGGTTGATGAACCAGTCCCACTTCTTCCTCCTCTTCAGAAGGATTGCGCAGGCGTGGAGGCTGTTGGCGATCATGGTAGGGCCTGTGTAGGTCACCATGTTGGCCTTGGTGATCATCTCCACATTCCCCACGGTGACGAAAACCGGGTCCTCCTCCACGCGCCTCGCAAGCTCCTCCCTCTCGCTGGCGGGGGACTCCAAGTCCAGATGGATCACGTACTGGTTTCTGGGGTGGTACAGGGCCCGTAAAGTCCTCCATAGCCTGTCGAGATCTCCCTTCGAGCCAGAGACCAGGTAGGCCAAACGGGGAAGGTCGTCCTCTGATAGGGAGGCGAGATTAGTTGGCACCAACACAGCCGCCGTCTGGTCAGGATCGGAAGTCGAAGGGTAGACGGAGAGGAAGGAGTTGACGGAGTGGAGGGAGGTCATGAGGCCCATGCTGAAGGAGGTGAGGAGGAAGACGCATATCAGGAAGCTTGCCACGAGGGGAAAGACCCATCTCCTCTCCGCGCTCGGCGCCGCCGCCGCCGCAAACCCGATGGCCTTCAACAGCTCCATTTGGATCGGGTGGGTTCCTCAGTTAATCGTTCCCTCGAATGGAAGCCGAGAACTCTGCAACCTTCAAGGATCCATCGGAAGAAGAGGATCAAGAGAGAGGAACTCGGAATTCAATTATGGCGGTTTTGACCAGAGAGAGAGAGAGAGAGAGAGAGAGAGAAAGAGAGAGAGTTTGGCACGGCGGCGGAGATATTCTAGAGAGCCCAGAATGGTGGTACCCATACTGCACGGGATTGTTATTTAAAGGCGCCATTCTCTCCCCCTCTTTTTCATGCGAGTGGCGTTGCCAGATTATGGCTCTTGTTGTAGTTATGGTGAGCCTGATATGACGGAGAAACGGCCGTTTCATGGAAGAGAGAGAGAGAGAGGGACGGAGGGATGAAGGGAGAGTTTCCGCTCTGCTGTTCAAACCGTCCGGCCATCCCCGCGGCCCGTCAACAGCACATATAATTACCTTCGCGGCCTCTCCGCCTCCCTAGTCGTTGACCCCATTCCGAAACCAGGCCAAATCGAGATTCCGCGTGGGCCCAGCCCTGACTCAGCCACGGCCCACAAATCCCGGCCGTAGCCTAATGACGGGTCCTCCGGCGACGACGTGGCGGGCCCTGAAGTATTCCCCTCTAGAACACACCGGTGGGGACGGATTGGCCACGGCTACCAATGAATGGACATATAACCTACTATTCCACGTGGCGGCTTGAATCAACGTTGACCATTTCAGAGACGGTCTCTCAATAAATATTATTTAATAATCTCTTAATTTTTCCATCCCATGAGCGAACTCCCAATTGAATGCCTTCTCTTCTCGAAACCGACCGACTGGTCCTGCCACGTGTGTGATTACCGACTGCGGATCTAATCCCAAGTTTACATTACTCCGTTGACTTTTCTTAAATCAGTTAAAATCTATATTTATTTCTTCATGTTCTCCCGTGAGGAAATGGGATAAAAACTTTAGAAGGCCCGCCGTTCTCTCTCTCTTAAATTGGGCCGTAATGAAGCCCGGCCCGTTACGTTATGGGGAGCGGCCCGTTTACATGACGTGGGATTCTTCTTGCCCCTAAATGCCCGCTATAATAGCATCTCTTGGCGCTTTTTTTCCGAGATCGGGCCCAAGGATCTAATTCTCACTAATTTGTGGTCTAAAAGTCGGGCCAAAAGAGGCCCGTCAATGAGTATCGGTGGAACGCGCATGACACTTGCCAGCCCTAATCTTATCCGTTATTTGAAAAATTGATGCCCACAGCACATTTTCTGATAGTACGGGATAAAAAAATAAGTCCGTAACGCAGAGAGAATTTTCATGAAATTTTCACCGAAGTTACTATAATAAGTGCGTAATGGACTTCATTTCATACGGTATATAATTAATATATATCGAGAGTTTATATATGACATTTTATATAAACCGAGGAGATAAAAAAAATAACTCTGGTCAATTTGAAACAGGACGGCAGAATCCGCCGGGCGATACAGCTGACGCGAGAATCCGGCGGCTGTTGTGGGCCCCGCAGAGCACGACAGAACGGCGGCCCGAGTCAGTTGGCTTCTCCAGCTGGAAGGGGGCCGCATTGACGGTAGTGACTCAGCAACTCAGAGCCCACGGAGCCGTTGACTTGTCACGTGTTTTTTGCCTTTTCGGCGGCGCCTGCAAAGAAGACGAGAACCTTATCCATTGTCTGCTTTGCCGCACACCGCACACCGCACACGCACAAGGAGCGGGTTCATGTGGCCGTTGGGAATCGTTATTAAAATTACTAATTTTGTATACATTTATTTACACCATAAATAAAAATATCGCACAAAAAGGGCACTCAGTCAGCAAAATCTCATCTCTTGGGAAACTGATGGGGGCATTGACTTTTCAGACGACCTCAACGGCCGTGCGGTGGTGCAAGCTCCGCATCTGCTCGGGAAGATCGAAGGGGCCCCGCATGGAAGCCCTCGGCGGCGGCTGGTTCTCGGGGAAGAACGGCTCGGGCGCCGTGGGCGGCAGCCTCTCGCAAGGGGAGAGCCACTTGGCCTGCATGTACTTGTGCTTCCGCCAGGGGCCGATGTGCATGTTGTTGTCCTTCATGCACTTCTTGGCGGCGCCGCAGACGACCTTGATCACCCCACGCAGCCTCTCCGGCTTGCCGACGAACACCTCCGGGAGGCCGGCGAGCAGGCGGCGGTACTCCGCGCTGGCCCTCGCCACCTCGAACTCCGACCGGAAGCGCAGCTCCACCACCACCCTCGGCGGAGACTTCTTCCCCTCCGCCGCGGCTGCCACCTCCTCCACCACGTCGATGTACGTGTGCTCTCCTGAGATAACACGCACACAGATCAGAGAAAGAAAGAGATGAGAGAGAGAGAGATTATAGAGAATCTCGAGGTCGATGGAACTGATAGATGGTCGCAGATAGGGAAGAGAGAAACTAGAACCAGAGAATAGTGATGTCTAAGTGAACACTGATAAACGCAAGGTTAGAGAGAGAGAGAGAGAGGAGGGGGGGAGGGAAAGAGTTGGGAAGTACCTTTGGGGATGTCGGGAGAGCTGCGCCACTTGGAATGGCAGAGGGCGCTATCGTAGCCGGCTCGCCGGAGTTGCTCCGATACCTTGTTCAGCAGGCAGCTCCGGCATTCTGCGGCGGGATTTCTCGAGCAGGCCCAAAGGCGCTGTTCAGCCCGGATCTTCCCCAGGGCCGCCTCCGTCTCCCGGCGTACCCGCGACTCTAGCGAGCTGCTCTTCGACAGCGCCGCCTAAGAGAGAGAAAGAGGGAGAGAGTTAGAAGAATGGCAATGAGGAGGAGAGGAGAAGTGGTAGGGAGATGCCCGCCAAGGATTCTCACCCGGAGAAGCTGATGCTGCGATTCCCAGAAGGCCTTGCTCTCCTCCCCGCCGCCGCGCTGATCGGATCTCTCCGCCCCCTCGTCATCGCCGCCGTCGTCGGAGAACCTCGCCGCCGCCGACGAGTCCACCTCGAAGAACTCCAAGACCATGTCGGAGAAGCTGATCACCCTCCCCAATGTTCCCCTCCCTTCCCCCTCCGGCCCTGCCATCTCCGGCAATCAATCAATCCTCCGAGGAAGAAGAAGGCCTTCGTCTTTCCCACACATGTTCCCGTGATCTTCGACATCCCCGCCATTTATAGCCCCCCACCCATAATTGGACTTTCGGGTCCCGCCGCCGTGAGCTGGCCCAGACGGGAGGCCCCCGCGGCCGCCGCCATTGGTGTCGGGAAGAAGAACGCCACCTGTCGCCGTCTGATTAGCGGCCGGCCCCGCGACGGGTTGGCGGCGCGAGCTGTTCGGATGAGCCCAACGGGGATCCACGTCAGCCCCTCGCGCCCGGCAAATAATTCCGGCGTTCCCCCTCCCAAACACGCCCCCCGCCTCGCCGCGGATAAACTGGCCCACAATTTTATTCGATCCGTTTTTAGGTAATAATGTCGACATATGAAGCCAAAAAATAAATCAATAAATAAAATATCGCGTTACTCGATACTTCCCCGGGAAAGATCAAGAATCTCTTTATTATTATCGCTAAAAAAAATAATACCAAGTATGAGCCCTTCGCATAGGCGGGAGATAAAAGTGGGACCCGCCAGTTTCAGCGATGACGCAGTCAAAGTTTGGCCTGAATTTGACCAATAGTATGGACCCTAAAATTATTTTTAAATCATTTTTCTCATTAAAATCAGGGAAAAGCGCCCAAAAGGGAGGGGTTATTCTGATTAAATAAATACAAATATATATTAAGTATTTTTTAATTCGTGGATTGGCGCTATAAGAAACGGAGGGAGGTGGATAACCCAACGTGGCGCCGTACGGTGCTGTCCGAAGCGGGTCGTATCTCCGCGTCCTCGAGGGGATCGGTTCAGTGGGACCCACGCCCGAGGGCCAGCGACCCAGTAGGTGCCACGGTCCCTCCCGCTGACGTCTCATTGTTGGATTCCCGCATCTAACGGTGGGACCCATCAAGCATTATCTTATTATATGGATGGAGATAAACCGAAGTGGGCCCCGCAGGCTACTGATGACGAGAGCGAGGTACACATCATCGCCCGAATTTGCCGTCAACGTTTGCCATGGCACGTGCGAGACACAGTAACCCTGCAGCCTACGCAGAAGACTAGTTGCTTGTGGTCCGGTGCCGGTAACCAGACCGCATCGAAGGATCGTCCGCCGCTCGTCCGCAACACGTGTTCGCTGGCTGCATACAGCCCTCCTCTCTCTCTCTCTCTCTCTCTCTCCCTCCGTCTGCCCACTTCTGTCTTCCTCATCTCAAGCTTAACGGGGAAGCCGAGAAGAGCAGGTGGCGTCTGGATCATGTTGAAGGAACTCCGCCCGATGTCGCAATCGAAAACTTTTTATTTAATGAGAGAGAGAAAGAGAGATGCATCCTCCCTGTCTGTTTCTCTCTCTCTCTCTCTCTATACTCCAGGCCGAGCCAAGCAGGACAGAGATTCAAGAGCCCCGATTCCCAATCCGTTTCAAACCTGGGAGGAAGAATTCGAGACGACCCAACAACCATTTCTGGGAAGAATTTCTATCCAATTTAAGGTAGAGAGACCACAAAAAAGAATAGAGAGAGACGGCGACAGAATGAATGGGAAGGAAAAAAGGAGGAATCCCGCTTATGATTACTATCTGCTCGAACCGTCCATTCAGATGAGAATACAACTCGATAGGAGCCCCTCTCTCTACTCTGCGAGCAGTAATGACGCCCAAAGGGGGGCGTCTTTCAGATCATCTCCAGAAGCTTGATGTTGCCGGTGGAGTTGGCGGCGACCAGAGTGGAGCTCTGGCCGCGCCAGCAGACGCAGGAGATGAACTGGGCGCTGTCGTCGATCTCCCGCCCCGACAGCGGGTCGGCGCTGTTGAACTTGAACGACAGCACGGGCATAGGGAAGGCCTTGTGGTATACGAAGACCTGCTCGCCCCCCATTCATTGGCACGATTATACTCAACGAGAGAAAGAGAGAGGTAGAGAGAGAGAGAGAGAGAGAGAGAGAGAGATTACCTCATTGGTCTCAGACCCGGTGGCGATGTACCCATCAGATATCGACAGGCCGACGAAATTCTGCAACAGAAGAAGGAACCCAAGAGCTAGCTTAGCTCCTTGACATTAGAGAGAGGAAGAAGTCCGACGGCGTTAGAGAGAGAGAGAGAGAGAGAGAGAGAGAGAGAGAGAGAGGGGAGGGGGGGACCTTGACGTTGGTGTGGCCGGCGAAGGTCTGGACGGGGGAGTCAAGGACCCTGGATGAGGCGGCGGAGAGATCCCAGAGCTTGAGGGAGTTGTCAGTGGAGGCGGAGACTAGAGTGGAGGAGTCAACGAACTTCACGTAGCTCACTGTCTTGGCGTGGCCAACCAGCGTGTACAGCGGTGCCCTCACGTTGCGCAGGTCGTACAGGTAGATCCGGTGGTCCGCCGATCCGACAGCCAGCGACCACGCCGAATCCGGCGGAAACTGCACCGAGCAGACGTTGGCCTTCGTCTTGATGGTCCCTGTGCTCCCGTTCTGCAACAGGAGGAAGAAGAAGAACCCGTGAGGCAAGCTCGGCGCAGGGAGGTGGCTCGAAGAAATGGCAACGAGAGAGGGCTGCAGCGCATTTAGTTTCAAAGCCGACATACACCAAGTGCAAAAGTGGAATTGCCTGATTGATATTCCACAGCTTCACGGTCCCGTCGTCGCTCCCGCTGGCCAGCTTCGTGGGATCCGTGAGCGAGAAGTCGACTGACCACACCCGCCGTTCGTGCTCCCGCATCTCCAAAAACACCTTGCTCCTCGTCACATCCCATACCTGCAGATCAAGAGTGAGTGAGAGAGAGAGAGAGAGAGATTCGGGCAGGAGAGAGACGCAGAGAGAGAAGGGTTGGCTAGTAAGGACCTGGACGACGCCCTCGAAGTCGCTGGAGGCGATCTGGCTCTTGATGTAGCCGTTCCAGCAGATGCTGCTGAGCTTCGAGCGGCTGACCATCTCCACCACCGGGTAGTGCATGTCCCTATCCTCGTTGAGGACGACGTCGCACTCGAATATCTTGATCTTCCGGTTCACGCCGGCGGTGGCGAAGAGCTCCCTGTCTCGATCGAATCCCAGGGAGCAGACGAGGTTGGAGGAGTTCAGCAGGTCCCCCTGCCGCAGGTCCGCCCTCACTCTCAGCTTACTGAAGGACAGGTACTTGCGCAGGCCTTCCAGAAATGGGCTGATCCATTCGCTCTGTCTGGTTTCACTCTGAACCTCCTTGTAGGCCAGAAGATTATCCACCGAGTTCACCGCAGGGCCCCTCCCAGCGGTAGCGATGTTCCTGCTCCCGTGCCTGCTCCCCGGCTTCGTCATCCTGCACCTCGTCGAGAAGTAAGCGGCCTCCAGCTTCTTGAAGTTCTTCATCAGCCGAGAGCTCTTCGAGGAGATGACCTCCTGGTTCTTCTGCTGCGACTCCGACCTCATGCTGTCGCTCAGAGGCTCGCTGCGCTCGTCTTCGTGATGGGTCCGCACCCTCGAGCGGACCCGTTTGCGAGACCCCGAGTTGACCGAGTCGTCCTTCTCCACGGCGGAGTGGTCTTCGTGCTCGAGGTCCGAGTAGAATTCGCCGTCCTTCTTCTTCACGATCTCCAGCTGCTTCAGGATCTCCCCGATGTCGGAGGACAGGCAGAACACCATGTCGTGAAGCTTGTCGGCGGTTTCCTGCTTGCACTGCTGCAGCCGCAGGAGGAACTCCAGCAGCAGCTCCTGGTCCTCGATTTCTTCGCGCAGCTTGATCGCAGCTTCCCGCTCTTCCAGGCTATCTCTCGGTTCGTTGAGGAACTCACTCTGCAGCACCTCACTGAGAGGGTTTTCCAACATGAAACGGACTTATAATCATAGCGCCAAAAAACCCATTTCTTCTCATGGCCACTATCCATTCATAAGATCCGCTCAATGCCCATGATGATGATGATGATGATAATGATGATGATGATAGTTGGATGAAAGAAGATATCATATAAATTGATATAAAATCATCAAAATCCACACTTTTCTATTAAAAAAATGGCCTGATAAGATATAGTACGATCCCCTGATCAAATATTCTTGATTCCAACCAGTATTTGCATGCCCAGATAGCTAGAAACCTGCAAAATCATGAAAAATACAATCTTTTCTTTAATTTTGTTCTACAGATACAGTCCCCCAAGCACATACCCTTTATTCGGCTAAGCACCCAAGCACAGAACATTAAGAAACAGCCCCCGCCTTTTTCCTTTTTTATAAAAAAGAAATTAGCCTGACATGATCGCCCTTTTTTTAGAAAAAAATCGCATTATAAGATGCAGTATGATCCCCCACGCCCAAGATCCTCGGAAGTCTATGGAACTGACACCCTCATGAAGATTGCCTGGCAATGTTCCATCCAATCTCCTGTAATCTAGGGCCTAGAAGCCCTCTAAACTAAGTTTTGAAGATGTGATAAACTGTAATACCCGCGGATTTCCAGTTGCTCAATAATCCCATTCAGCATCGGTCAAACAAGCTTTCTGGCAGCATAGACTTTTTAAGTTGATCCCTCATGGGCTAGAAGGAGATACGGTGAAGGATTGGGTAGAGAGATGAAGGATATTGAGCTGACCTCAGCTTCGGCCGAGTGTTGGGCTGAGGATGCAACAACCATAGGCAGAAGGAAGCTTCCTTGGGCCATTTGAGCAGCAGAGGTGGAGGGAGGACTCGGTGTCTCAGGTTGGACATGGTCCTCAGCTTCTCGTCGAAGGAGCCCGTTGGGCAGAACAGCTGTGGGCAGAGACCATATCGGCAATATCAGCAATGAAATTGCAATAATGGGAAGAAAAAAAAAACGAGGGAGGACGATTGGAATTAGACGCTGACCTCGAAGAGGAGGACGCCCAGTTTGTAGATATCTGATGCGAATGAGCCCGAGCTGGCCGCAGATTCTTCGGGGCTTGTGTACCAGTTGTACTCCATGAGCAGGATTCGCTTCAATGGGAAGCTCTTCTTCCTCTCCCCCACCTCCCTCCCTTCCTTCCCACGGTCGTCGTCCTCCTTCCTCCGGCCCGTCCCTTCCCCATGAGCCGAGCAGGATCTCAAGCAGCTGGTGTCCGAGGTCTGCTCATATCCGCCCTCTCGAGATGTCTCCGCTGGCCGTGACGGCGAGGTGGACCATGGGTCGCCGCTGCCGCCGTCGCCGTCGTCGTCGTCGTCCTTGTCCTCCGATCCCCCGCCATTTCCGCAGGAATCGGAACCAGAGCTCGAGCAGGAAGCGGACTCGATGAAGGAGACGCGATTGAAGGTAGACATGATGAAGCAGGAGGGGCGGACATTGCCGACGGCGACGCCCTGGGAGTGGGCGAGGCTCACCATCTCCACCACCTGCCGGAATATGTGGAGGCACTCCAGGAGGTCCACAGACCTCTCCGGCCGGTCCAGCCACTCCCGCAGACTGACCTCGCCACCGTCCTCATCCTCATCGCCGCCGCTCCCACGGCGGCGGCCACGGTGGTGATCCGCCGAGTAGCCGACCCGCCGGTCGAGCTCGTCAGTGCAGGACGCCGGCAATTGATCCACCTCCTCCGCCGCCGCCAACTTGGTGGGCTTCCTGGTGGAGCCCTCCCTCGAGGAGCTGCCGGGGGGGTTGGCCAGGGAGCTGCCGGAGACCACGCCGGCGGCGGTGTTGATCCCTCTAGAGGTGGACGACCGCTCCCAGCCGGACTCCTCCTCCGAGCCGTCCCCTCCACCCATCAGCCGACTGGCAGGGACGACGGACTGTGGATCTTCCCGAACAACCTCATGGAGATGCCCTAATTCTAGGGTTTTCTAGTCCTGTTCTTCCCTATTTCGAGGGGATCATCGAAATCTCCGCGGCGGAGGAAGCAGGAAGGCCCCCACCGGAGGCAGAGACGCAGAAAAATAACGAATCTCTTTCACTCTTCAGCTCAGTAAAACACTCCCAAGCTCCCGCCGACCACAAAAAATGGAACAGAGAAAGGGGGGAAGGACACCCAAGGACGGACCGGAGGAGAGAGCACCGCAGAGGATCGGGGCGATCCAGGTCAACCAGAGGAGAGCGTGCACGAAGAACCTCGCAAGAACTCGGGTCGGGAATGAGAGACCCACAATCGAAGAACACCCACGAGAGAGAGAGAGAGAGAGGACCAGATAAAAGAGAAGAAGAGAAAAGGGAAATGGATGAGAGAGAGAGAGAGAGAGAGAGAGGGGGGAGAGATAAGGGGATCTGCTGCTCCAACCTGAAAACGGAACCACACATTCGGGACATTAATTGTGCCTGGCTTTTTCCACAGCCTCTCCTCGCTGCCGGTCTGTGCCCACCCCTTGGGAGGAATGCATTCCAGTAGAGAGAGAATCATCCATAAAGAAAAAAGAGGGACGGGGAGACGCCCCCGACCACAAATCCCTGCAGCAACCTCCCCATTCCTCCCCCCTACTTTCAAGATTATCTGCACCACTAATTAATCAGACTGCAGTTTAAAAATCCCGGCTCATCACAGCTGAGCAGTCGCCCGCCCCCCGGGGCGATTTTAAAAGTTCCTCTTTATCTAGGGCCCCCTCCATCTTCGTTACCTCCCGCACACGCGGCTCAACCTCGTCCACGAGCTTCCCCGTCCGGGGAGGTGCCGCTTCTAGCGGACGAAACTCTCCCTCTCTCCCCCCCCTTTTTCTCTCTTCTTCTCTCTCTCTCTACAGAGATTTTGCTTCCTCTTCTAGAAGGAAAGTTCCCATAGAAAACGGGAGGTACAAGGGCGAGGCGAGGGTAGAGGTGACCGTTAAGTGCTCTCTCTCTCTCTCTCTCGCTTTCTCTCTCCGCTTCGAACGTTCACGTGGAAAACGGGAGGCACAGGGACGAGGGAAGGCTTAGAGGTAAACCGTTAAGGGCCCTTGATTGGGATGCCACGTGTCGGTCTCCCTCACAAGAGGTGACGAAGAGTAGGTGCCGACAGTGACGTCACCAAAAATGCGGCAGTGGACTTCGCACGTGTTAGCCGCCGACGAAAGTATATTCTTATAAACATATTTCATATTAAATGGAATACTTTTTTTAATAAATAAATAAAATATATTGGAAATGGGAATATGGCTCTTCAAAGTAAAATAATATTTTTAAATTTAATCCCCTAAAATATAGAAAACCGGAAAAATATGTGCCGTTTTGGGCTCAGTCAAGAGAAACTTTAGTGGGCCGACGGTAGGGGGGTCGCACGTGTGAAAAATGAGGGGAGAAGCACTGGCGGTATAGTTATCTCCGTCGTCCTCGTCCTCGTCCTCGTGCATGGGAGGCCATGAAGGAGACACGCTACAGGAAGGTCTTCTTGCAGTCGAGCACACGCCCTGGCGGCACAATGGCCGCAGGCAAGCACCGTCGGTGAACAAGGCGGCGCCACCACCTCCTCGCCGGCGCCGGCGGCAGAGGGTCTGAAGCAGGAGAAGCAGTAAACCCACCGGAGAACAGATGATAGTCGGAAAAAAAATTCGTTGGGAGGGGCAGCCACAATTGGAGAGAAAGATGGGAGATGAGGGAAGCTAGAGTGTGATGAAACCGTTGCCTTGGTGAGGAGAGGGGTTCCTTCTTGCGAGACGGAGATGGGATTCTAGGAAGAGGCTTCCACAGTAGGGGGGGCGGCGATCGTACCCTTTCAACGTGTCCCAATTGTGGAAGAGAAGGACGGCTGCCATTTTGCCTCTCGCTTCTTCTTCTTCTTCTTCTTCTTCTTTTCTCTCTCTTCCTCTCTCTCATGTCTCACAGGGCCGAGAGAGAGAGATGCTCATTGACGGAGAGTGATCCGCCAAATGACCGAGAAGAGCGCACGCTGGGCCACCCACCATAATAATTGGAAATCATGCCAGCCGAGGAACCTGCTGATAAACTTGGAAACAGTCGACGAACCTGGGGGGATGGCCCCATGGCGATGCCGCCAACCCAGGTCAATTATCCAGAGGCTCTCTACAAAGTGTAATCGGGGTTTCTCCGTTGCCCAGAAAGGAAAGGGTTTGTTCCCTGGTTTTCCTTCACCCTCGTACCTTAACGCTCTTCGATTGGCCTGCTACCAATACTCATTCAGGCGACTTCTTCGATCCCGCCCTCACCCTTCTTCTCCAGCCACTCGTGGGTACCTAACCTATTTTTTGCCTGATCATGCGGAGAGCTTGAGAAATAATCGGAAAGAAGACCTTGATCACCGTGTTGTTCTTATCCCGGCGATGTTCTTCACTGGATTTGTGCGTGGGAAGAGAAAATTCTTGCTGTTTGATGATTCATTTTGACGTCGAATGTGAGCATATAATTCGATTTGTTCATGCACGATACGCCATCGTTCGTCCTGGCAGTTCTAAGTTATGTTCTTTAAATTCTTTCGCTCCCGTGAATTCTCGAGTCGGTTCGGAGAGTATGCTGTTCTTCGTGCTGTCATCTTGTGGGCACAATTGTGATCAAGGCCACGCTTCTTTAAAAGGCAGGCCCGACCCTGTACATCGTATGCCCACTAAGGGTAACGGGGGAAGAAATTGCCTGACTGGAGGGAATAAATCATCTGGTTGGAGCGAGGGAAGAAGATGAGAGAGAGAGGGAGCCGACTGTTATTGGGCGATGAATACCAGATCAGCCCGTGATTGGTATCACCCTCGGAATGGTTCTTTGCTCGCAGTAAACCCTTCAGTAGCAAAGGCAAATGCTTTCTCTCTCTCTCTCTCTCTCTCTCTCTCTCTCTCTCTCTCTCTCTCCTCATTTTGTAACTGGTTGAGATAGTTTGAACTTAGGGCTATTTTTTTGTGTGAATTACTCTCTTCTCCTTCCCATCTCCAATCGTTCTCTTCCTTAGATCGATCCATCTCTCCATCTTTTTTTATTTTCTATTTTTTTACATGTAGTATCAGAGCCCCAAGCTTGAGGATTGGGTGTTTTTTTGCTGTGGAGATCACAATAACATCAAGGAAGATTCAAAAGCAAAGATTGGCAAAGGTGAAAAGATTTCTGGTCTTAGCAACACATTGAAAAATTTGTGTAAAGTTTTTGAGAAAAAGCAACACCATTGATTATATGTCTGTCTAGTTGTAACCCTCTGACATCTAGTTGTACCATTTTTTAGATGAGATAAATGTAATTTTGGGGTATTAAAATGATGTTATTTTTTATAAGACTTATGAGAGTTAGTTGAGAAGTGTAATAAGGAAGGAGAGAGTTCTACATAAGATAGCAAAGAACTTTGAAATAAATATTATAAAACTTTATTAACTTTATAGAAAGTAATATCATGTCAATCTGCATAAACATGAAAAAAATTGGAGGTATTAGAGTTACAATTGAATAACCTCAAACTCTCCATAAAAAAAATGGAAGTCTTTTTATGAAATCTGGTGGATTTTTTTAGGGTTTATTTTTTCATGTTTGATTTATCTTTAATTAGATGATAATATTTAGAGAAGATATTTGATAAAAAAAATACTGAAAAAGTTTGAGAAGCCTTCCATCTAACCTTCATCATGATGTTGCTATTATTGAAGAGTCTAAATACTTATCTATTTATACTTAAAGTGAATTAACTGATTTTTTTATTAACACATGAAGAAAGTGTGAATAGATCCCAAAGATCTATTACTTAAGTATTCCAAGATAAGGTTGAAATTTCAAAAGAGTAAAAAAATAGTGAAGTCACTTATAATCAATGATATGATAACATGAATAGAGGTAGATGAACTTATTATAGCCAAAGTCATGGAAGAACCTGTGGTATATCTAATTTTGGACAGTAAAAATATGATGAAGAAAATAATCAAAATCAAAAAACTAACTTATAGAATAATGTAATATCTATTTTGTAAGAAATATGGACATATGAAATAATATTATTGAAACAAGATTAAACAACAAAAAAAAATATTGAAGAAGAGAGTTAAAAGCCAATGTGTAATTTTTAAAGAAATATGAGCATATTAAAACTAATTGTTTGGACATGAATAATGAGCAAATAAATATTACTGGAAAAATAATCTAAATATTTTTTTTCTTACTTATGCAACCTTAGTTACAAGTAAATCAAATAAATCATTTGTTGATAATGGTGTCATAGCATTCATATGATAGGTGAAATAAACTTATTTCAAAACTTTCATATGTTTATGATGTATGAAATTAAATTTGGTGTTTGAAATAGTGCTCTAATTGAACATGCAAATACATTTGTTCTTGATATATTTTTTTTTCTAGAGTTTGTATACAATTTACTTAGCACGAGTCAATTGATGGATTGTAGATATATGTTCATTTTGAAAATAATAAATATTTTATTAATCATAAAAAAAGTGACTTGCCTCCTATGCTAATTCTTAAGGTTGGAAAAACGATAATTACTCTTTATATTTCAAGACTTAATAAATTTATAATGATTATTCACTTTAATTTACTCAAATTATTACATCATGGAAATATAATTTCTGATTTGTCATGCACTATGACCAATAATGATATATGTGAAACGTATGTTTATGGCAAACAACACGGTTTATCATTTCCAATATATTTTTTCTGGAGAGCAACGTTTCTTGACGTATTTCATGCTGATATATGTGGTCTAATAAGGACTCTATCATTGAACAACAACTAATATTTTTATTGATTATTGATGATTTTAAATGTATGAATTAGGTATATTTTCTGGCTCATGAATCTGAGGCATCTTACAATTATCTTCCATCTTTAGTAAAAGAAATCTCCCAAGTATTCAAGTGGGATTTGCACGTCTTTATTCTCATCCCATGGGGATTTTTTTTATTTAAAAATTGGTGCTATATATCTCGCTTATCCATAACTCCAGGTCTGGATCTGGTCCAATTTGAACTATTTGACCCAAATACGTTAAGATTAGGCATATATGAACAATGCCCGTTTGAGCCTGTCCGGGGATTCATAGATGTGTACAATGCAATGGACGATCATATTTATCCCAGGATTCATAGATGATTTTCATACCAGAGTTCCCATACCGTATTATTTTATTTTATAATTATTTAGAAATAATTATGGATAAATAATTAGTATATAATTGGGGTAGGGGATCATTCTGACTATCCTTGGTAAAACCTGCAACAGAATTTTGCTCGTTCTTCACAGATCGCAGCTGAGAAATTATAATTGGTTCATTTTTGTGGAAGTATTTGCACAGTAAACATTCTAACCGGGAGAGAGCGCAATGATCCTACTGAGGATGAACAGATTGATGTCGTTGAAGGTAACTCCGACCATCACTTCAATAAACTAGAGAGAGCATCGCGTGGGAGAGGAGGTTGGCTGGGACGACGATCACTCTGACTCGATGATGTCTGCTTTTAATGGCGGATTCGATCGATGGGGGTTGATAGAGCGATTGCTGCAAAGAGCATGCAGCAGGGATGGAAGATCGCAGGAGATCGGCCTTTTTCAGGCTATAACCTTCATCACCACTTACTGGGTCTGGATCAGGTTTTGGAATCAAATGGCCATTCTTCTCTCTCTCTCTCTCTCTCTCCCTCTCTCTCTCTCTCTAACGCTGATCTTGAAACCCAAAATCATGTCCATATAAGATGACGAACAAGAAATTTAAAGAGTGACATCAAATCAAGAGCTGCCTGGCAGACGTCAGTGTAGACGAACACAGGACCTTTAAGAAAGAAACACAAGGAAAAGGGACTGCTTTCATAACGAGGACCAACGCTGAGTGGAAATGGCCTACCGGCGATGCTGCTACTATCACCCTTCCACCTGTTCTCTCAGCCTGCGAATGGTGCTCCTCACAGTAACCGCGCTAGCGGTGCTGAAAAAAGTCAAACCGGCTGGGTGAGCGGACTGATGGACAAATCCTAAGGGAAGATCTTTAAAACGGGTGAGAATCAAAGACACTCACTTCAAGGTGTATGCGCCTCCAGCTTTGACTTTTCCACAATCCCTGCAGAGCCATATACCGGTCGCCTTCCTCCTGACAGAATACTGGGACAGAGGGGAGTACTCTCAGTAGCTGACCCAATCACGGAATGCAGAAATAATTCTAATTCCTTCTACCTTCCTGAATTGTATAAATAAGATCGAGTGACTAGGCAAAGATTATTTCCGTTTTAGTTTTAGTTTTTTTTTAAAAATCATCGTCAACGAAGAAGGGGACCTCATTTTTGGGATTTCTTGAGTGTAAAAATATGAAAGATATGTGAAGAATGTTTCACCAGCCACCGACTTAAATGTCCTCAATTTACTGTAAATAGCCCCTGTAGACCCATTTACCAGTCAAGGAGCATATATACTTTATATAATGGAGTAAAGTATATGTATGAATATTGATGCTGTCTGCAACAGAGATGATTCACAGAAGTATCGGTGATAAATAGTATCACCCAAATCATCAAGCAGAGGTCGAGGATAGAATCGGAGACACCATGTGAAGCAGAATGGGAGTTTTGGGGGGAGGAAACGTTTGACATTTTAGCCTCTTTGATTAGTGATTCACATTGTCCTGGCGACTTCTTGTACGAGAAGACATTTAGGATGGTGAAACCTGAACCCGTGTGAAATTAAACAAAATGGGGAATGAAACCCCTGTTCTCAGAAATCAGAGGAGCATACCTTGCCGCAGAATTCACAGAAGTACTTTGCATGCTGGGACACCTCCATTTTCTTGATCTGCTTCCGCAAACTGGCACCATATCTGGTACCTGAGCATTGAAAGAAAGAATGCAAAATAAGGACAAGGATCAACATTGTAAAAGGGGCAATTTCAGATAGAGCAAGATTCCGGATTTCACACCGTATTTTCCAACAATTCCAGCCTTCTTCGTGCGCTTCGTCTGAAGACAGATCAACACGAACATTGTTAGGGGTTAGAACAAATCTCTAACAAAGTGAACTGATGAGAAGCTTACTGCAGTCATGTTTTCTCTACGAAGTTCCAAAAGTAAAGTAAATTCCTCAGCAGTACTCATCGACTAGCATTCCGCATTAATATACACATGCATGCATCTACCGTACCAAACTGGTACAGGACGACCTAAGATTTCATATATGAAATCACCGACGAGGAACCCGATCCAGAGCTACTTAATAAACGAAAAATTGAGAGAAAAACAAACAAAGTTTAACTATGAACAAATCCTCACTCCCTAAGACTCCTCCCTATGCCATTAACAGCGAAGACTGCTCTAACACATCTAAAAGAACAGTGGAAAAATACTAATCATGTCGGAACGGCGATAACAAAGAAGGTATACATGGAATCAGCCGCGAACAGGTCTCTACGTCATTGGTTTAACATGAAATTTGGAAATCTTACCATCGAGGCAGCGTGAGAGAGACGAGATGCTCTCTACGAAAAGATCCACACCAGGGAGGAGGCGGAGGGAGCACCAGCGGAGGAAGAGGGAGGCGGCCGTGGGGAGGCCTCTCGCCTAATAGTGTTAGGGTTTTTTGGACGACTCGGCAGCCTTACAGGGAGTAAAATTGACGGGCACGATTGCGCATGATGAGCGGGTCTGACACTTGGACCGATCGGTAAATAGTTGATTAAAATGGGGGTATACGAGTCATTTAATCCATGAGGGTTGGCGCGAAGGATCGTTTTCCCGCGCTTTCCATCCCCAACAACGCACCCCTCTTCCCCCCGCCGATCGCTAGTTTGCACTATCACTGCTGCACATCACAAAGGAGGACGAAAGGGAGCTAGAGAGAGGAGAGAGATAGCGAGAGAGAGAGAGGGAGGAAGGTAGATCAGAGATGGATGCATTTAGTGGGTTCTGTGTAGACGAGAAGTCGGTCCAGGTGGAGAACATCTTCCTGGAATTCCTGAGGAGGTAATTTTCCTTTCTTCTTGGAGTTCTAGCTTTCTTGGCTTGCCAGTGGCAGCAGCGTGATCTGCTTGATCTTTGTCTCACCCTGGTCAATGGATCCCCAGGTTTAAAGATCACCAGAACTCCATCGAACCGTTTTACGAGTCGGAGATCGAGGCCATGAAGTCCAAGGAATCCACTACTATGTTCGTGGATTTCTCCCACGTCATGCGCTTCAACGACGTCCTCCAGAAGGCTATCTCTGAGGAGTATCTCAGGTGCCCGTCTTTGCCGGTCATGTGTCGAACGGTTCCATCCCAATTTGAGAGGCTTATGTTGGGAGAATCCCTTCAGTCATTCGTCATCGTAATCTTGGTCTTATTTAGATTCGAGCCATATCTGAGGAACGCTTGCAAGAGGTTTGTGATGGAGTACAAACCTGCAGACAACAGGCCCACATTTTTCTTGGACGATAGCCCTAACAAAGACATAAACGTAGCTTTCTACAATATCCCGCTGCTGAAGAGGTATTATCAGCAACCGTCTTGACCACTTACCCTGATTTCTGGGCCTAAAGTTTGATTTCTTCTAATTTCCATTTTATTTTACTGAAGACTGAGGGAGCTGACGACATCAGAGATCGGAAAACTGATCTCTGTCATGGGGGTTGTTACGCGTACAAGTGAAGTGCGGCCTGAACTCCTTTCAGGAACTTTTAAGTGCTTAGACTGTGGAACAGTCGTAAAAAATGTAGAGCAGCAGTTCAAGTACACTGAGGTGACCCTTGAATATAAACATATCTTGCTATAATCCTCCTGGCCACAGTGATTTCTTTAGTTGCGATTTGTTCATACTATTTGAAATATATTGTACCTTTCTTCCTGATTGAATTTCTGCTTTATTCTCTTTTAGCCTATAATATGCACGAATGCTACATGTTCAAACCGAAGTAACTGGGCCCTGCTCCGGCAAGAGAGCAAATTTGCAGATTGGCAAAGAGTTAGGGTGCAGGAGACCTCAAAGGAGATACCTCCTGGGTCTCTTCCCCGTTCCTTGGATGTAATCCTCAGACATGAGATTGTCGAGCAGGCCAGGGCTGGAGACACGTAATCTATTCTTTTACTTTTTCTCTGGCTCTCCGGTTGAATTCCTATCTCTTCATTTTTAAAGTTCGTTACAATATTGGTACGTGCAGAGTTATCTTCACAGGCACCTTGGTTGTGGTGCCAGATATAATGGCACTAGCTTCCCCAGGTGAAAGAGCAGAGTGTAGACGTGAAGCACCCCAACGACAAAATGCTATTGGTGGGCACGAAGGCGTGAAGGGTCTTCGGGCTTTAGGAGTGCGAGACCTTTCCTATCGTCTTGCATTTATAGCAAATTCGGTGCAGGTCTGTCTGACAAATATTGCATTACAGGGTTTACTTTCAAATTTTCCTGCTTTTATCCGTTCTTCCTCTCATTCTTAAATTGTGTCAATCGTTTTCTAGGTATCCAATGATAGAAGAGATAGTATACGGGACAGGAGAAGGGATGGTGATGATGATGATAGACAGGAGTTTACGGTAATTTGAGTTTTTTTTCTTCTCGAAAAATATTAGGCCGGCTCGTGACATCTCAATGACAATGCGTTATAAAACATTGAATGTAATATTTTGATATGTCCTTGTGGTTGCGTTCGCCAACTAGCCCAGGGATTCTTCTGAAAATCAAGGACTTTGCACCTGAGACTGGCTTATTACTCGAGAACAAATTGACAAAACTTACATTCTGATGGATATCTTCTGAGCATTATGTTGTTCATTGCATGAACCGTGGTTTTGTCCTTTTTTCTGTATATTCTATAGCTTTGTATGAATAGCCATGATTGTTATATATGTACGTTTTATCTATCTTGCACAACATAACTATGCACTGTTACTTCTGCATGACACTGTGGATCTGTCTCATTCTTTTCTCTTCTTTGGTATACATTGGAATATCGACATCTATAATTTTTTCATTCCAGCAAGAAGAGGAGTATGAAGTTTTCCGGATGAGGAACACTCCTGATTTCTTCAATAAGATAGTCGACAGCATTTGTCCAACTGTTTTTGGTCACCAAGAAATCAAGAGAGCAATCCTTCTTATGCTTCTGGGTGGTGTTCACAAGTTTACTCACGAAGGCATCAACCTAAGAGGAGATATCAACGTTTGCATCGTTGGAGATCCTAGTTGTGCCAAGTCCCAATTCCTCAAGTATGGTTACGGATTTTGTGTTTTACTTATTTTACACTACTGTGCCACTTTAGTTCCGAACATGACCTCTTACATTGAAAACCAAATACAAGACTTGGCCTATTGAGTTACCAATTTTTTACGGCTACCCACAATGCCATCGTATAGGTACACAGCCAGCATTGTGCCGCGTTCTGTCTACACATCTGGGAAGTCTTCTTCTGCTGCGGGATTGACAGCAACCGTGGCCAAAGAGCCAGAAACCGGGGAGTTCTGTATTGAGGTAGTTTTCCTTCTAGAATGTTTCAACTTTTCCTCTGGGAATGCAACGTTTTCTGAGAATCTTGCACTCCTAAGCTTGATTCGATGAAATGATCTAGTGCTGTTGGTTCATGGTAGTCGAACATAAGCATCTCCATCTAGTACACAGCACCGTATTCTGGTTT
The DNA here is from genome assembly GCA_902729315.2 of Spirodela intermedia. Lineage (NCBI taxonomy): Eukaryota > Viridiplantae > Streptophyta > Magnoliopsida > Alismatales > Araceae > Spirodela > Spirodela intermedia. The sequence goes on along the minus strand of LR746278.1, from coordinate 1,399,396 downwards.
TAGCAGAAAGTAATTTGAACGTTAAAGTGAACCTTTATTCTAATCTTCCACAGGCAGGTGCGCTGATGCTTGCAGATAATGGTGTCTGCTGTATTGATGAATTTGATAAGATGGACATTAGGGACCAGGTAATGTAATTATTTTTTCTTGGTCCAATTGAGATTTTGGACCAATGATAAAATCTTGAAAATGAAGGTTGCAATTCACGAGGCCATGGAACAACAAACGATCAGTATTACAAAAGCTGGAATACAAGCCACTCTGAATGCCAGAACATCCATCCTGGCAGCAGCAAATCCAACAGGGGGACGATATGACAAATCAAAACCACTAAAGGTAATTGTTTCTCAAATAGTGACTTTACCTTTCACATACCCATGCTTCAAGCCTTCACTTTGATAGAAATAAATGGCTGCCCATCATGTCCGCGATACCATGGTCTATTTAATATATGCATACACATTTAGCATCATCAGCTCTTTTCCCTTTTAGATTAGAGAAAATGAGTCAATAACTTGAAGGAACTAAATCATGAGAAGTGAATCTGATAAAGTTTATCAATCCAGTACAATGTAGCTCTGCCTCCAGCCATCCTCTCGAGATTTGATCTGGTCTATGTCATGATTGATGAGCCCGATGATAACACGGATTACCACATTGCACACCACATCGTGAGAGTTCATCAGAAGCGGGAAGATGCGCTTGCTCCGGCATTCACTACTGCAGAACTGAAGCGATATATCTTATATGCCAAGTCCCTGAAACCAAAGGTTTGCCACTCCTGCTTTTCCAGATATCTTCACGCCGGTGAGATCTTAACAAAGAAATGCCTTTGCAGCTAAGCTCAGAAGCTAGAAGAGTACTTGTCGAGTCCTACGTTGCTCTGCGAAGGGGTGATGCAGCTCCTGGAAGCCGAGTCGCTTACCGGATGACAGTGAGACAACTCGAAGCATTGATCAGATTATCAGAAGCCATTGCTCGAAGTCACTTGGACAAAGTGGTAAGTTAGCCATGTGCTTGAATTTGCTTCGTGGCTACTGATCAACATCTGTCTTCGTCAATTATTGCTGCATATAACCCACTGAACCCGTCCACCTCCGACCCACATGAAAATGTCCGGTATTTTCAATCACTTGGTTGGGTGCCACGTCATATAATTGCCTAATTATAGCAAATTTACCAGTTTGTCTGCACTAAAACCCGCAAGCATGGAGATATCTTTCTGCATCTGTGGGCCTGAATTGATTTATTTTTGCTCCTCATCTATGCAGGTTCATCCACCTCATGTGCGCATGGCAGTGAGGCTATTGAAGACATCCATAATCAGGCAAGAAGATTAGAAAACTTACTGCGGCTGCTGCCCCACATCGGTCACAACACCTGGAAGGCCTCACGCCATGTCTTTTTCCCCCCTTTGTAGTGTTGAATCAAGCGAGATTGACCTCTCCGATTTCCAAGATGACGAAGATGCTGCCGCGGTTCCTGATAGAACGGACGACCCAGCCACTCCTGCTGGTACGGAGCCAGCCGCAGCAGCGACTGAAGGTGAACAGAAGTCAATCATCCAATGGAATCAAATCGTCTTTTCCTCTGGAAAGTCAAACCCTCTAAACCAGAACACTTCTCCGCAGATGGCGGCGATGAGCCGGGCGGCCGACCGAGGAGGAAGATAACGACAACGGAAGAGCATTTCCAGAGAGTTACTCGTGCTCTCGTCTTGCGACTGCGCCAGCACGAGGAATCAGTGGCACGGGAAGGTAATGTCGATACCAAGAAGCGTAAACTTACTTTCAGTGATTCCCGTGGATGAAGAGTATGTCCCTAAATATCGTGTGAGATTTCAGGAAGCGGCCTGGCTGGAATGAGGCAAGGCGACCTCATCGTCTGGTACGTGGAGCAGCAGAATGCGCTGGGTGTCTACAGCTCCGTGGAGGAGGTGAAGAGGGAGGTCGAATGCATCAAAGCCATCATAGAGGTAATAAAAAACCCTGGCCGCCGTTGACCCAGAGCTTCCTACCACACCGTCTCTCGTCAACGTTGACTTATTAACATGGGTCGTCGTTAAATGCCGGTCAATGTAGAGCTTGATTCAAAGAGAAGGTCATCTGATTGTGATAGACGACGGCGGCGGCGACTCCGGGGAGGTGCCCAGGCCCATGTCCTCCAGGGAGAGGAGGATCCTCGCGGTAGCCCCCAACTATGTCGTCGATTGAAGGACGCACCCTTCCCCGTCTCTCTTTTCTTTAATTTATCAGTGTAGTTAAACATTTCTCAATTTCTTTCCTCGAGATGTTGAGAGCGGGCAGCCGCAGCCACCTGGCTGGCCCCTTCTCCGCCGCCCGCAGACGCCGGGCCGGCGGCGCCGCCGGGCCCATCGCGTGCCTTGTTTGGGAGCCGTATGTAAGAGTGGCGGTGACTTCACGAAAGAGCATATCGCTGTTCGAAACCGGACCACATCGTATCGACATACAGGTTCTGGGCTCGAATGGGCCTACGTGGTTGTCGGGCCCATTAGCACCGCCAATGGATCACATTTTTTATGCGTTAATCCGTTGTAACTGTGAGGGATTTTATTATTATTATTTTATTACTATTCAAATCTGGGAATATTATTGTGGCGCAGGGCTTCTGTTGACCATCTCTGATTATTGTTTCTATTATTATTATTATTGTTATTATTATTATTGCGGAAGATTTTTGAAGGAGTATCGGCTACTCCTTCGCGGGAGACGTGCACCGGCGGTGGAGTGGAGACATCCTCCGGTGACGGACCGGAGGAGAGCTTCTCCATTGAAGAAACTCCTCAGCTTCGTTCATCCTCCGACGGGTAGCAGAAGAAAGGGTTCCTCCCCCCTGCGGAAGAGAAACGGGAGCCCGTCGTTGTCGTCCATCGGCCATCGTCCTTTGTCGGAAGAGAGACCGGGAATTACTGTCTTGGCTAGGTTGGTGTGATCTCTGAGACGCCTCGCCCCGTGCTGTCTGCCCCCTTGCTTTTGAACGATAATTCGCTTGCCTCTTAACTTCCTTTTGTGCGGCCGGCTCCTCCCCCAGGCTCGTTGCTCCGGCGGAGCGAAAAGAATGGTCTCCGTGTTTCCATCTCCGACGCACGATCTTTCTGGGTTGCGCGAGCAACGGTTGCCGTTTTCTTGTTTTTTTCGTTTTGTCTTTTTTTTCGTTTACCTTCCTTTGATCCTGGTTGAATCGCGATGAGCGTCTACTGGCTGAACTCGGATTGTTCCTAACGTTATTGAAGCTGATTATACTGCTGGTTTTGCTCGATGTTCAGGCTGGTGGCTGTTCTTGGGAGAATCAAAACGGCAGTTCACTTTTTGAACGAACTCGGCATATTTTCACAGATTTCCGCCAAGTTTTGGGTTGGATAGTGTACTGGGGAGAGATGAGATTGGATTTGAGAAATATAACGATTATGTGGGAAATATGAGCCGTTGACATCTCTGTCATCAAAGACATCTTACCACGGTGGGATTAAGGGTGTTGGAATCCTTTTTTCTTCCTTTTTTACGATTTATTTTAAGTTCTAGTTAGTCATAGATAGGTAAAGGCAAACACGGTTGTCCTCCTAAGGCATCTTATTGTTTATCGTGGTGTTTTGACCTCCCAAGTAGATTACTTTGACTTTTTTTTCTTTTTCAGACAATCTGGTTTAGTATTTGGAAGATTCCATGGAGACATGTTATGTTTGCAAAGATGGAACGAGGTGTATTGTCGTAGTCTGAATGAAAGAAATCATGGATCAACTTTCCCCAATAAAATTCTTGAATTGTGCTTTCTTTACACCTTGCATCTCTCTGTTTTATTGTTGATGATATCGACCACATCGGCCCCTATTGTGCATGGGCTACGTGGAAAGGAATATATAAAACTAATTAGAGCTAAAGGTGTGGAGCGAGGCTCTTGTGAGCTGAAGATATGCTGCAGGTCCTGCATCGATTTGGTTAACTTATTGCAGGTGCATGAAAGGCATGGGCTACAAGTATGATTTTTTTTTTTTGGGTGGAACACTGAGGAAGGATATTTAACGCTTACACAAATATCAGAGTATAAATGCTTGGTGCAGCTTATTTAGAAGACCACTCGACCAGGATAAGGATGTAGTAGTTACGGAATTAAGTAGGGAATCTTCGGCAATGCTTAATCAGTCATGTTTATGAGGTGGTCTATGTTATATTGCAGCCACACGCAAATTCAATCGAGATATGGAATCATTTTTAAGTACTGCTGATTTATTTAGAGCCTCTCCATTGGTTTTTTGGTGCTGGGTATCCATAGAGCTATCTGTTCCAAGTGAATTTCCTCCTTCTGTTCGCTCAACATTTCAAATTCGAAGCTCATGATTTCCCCTCCCTTGCATTTTGTCGTATAAGATTCCAGCACTGGTTCCTTAGGCTTCGTAAGCTATCTAACCATGCAATAGAGCCAAATGAAACGCTTGCACACAGTTTGTTTCCATCATGCAGTTGAAAGAAGAAGGGTGATTTATACTAGACATTGGTTCTCTTCCTCATTGAAAGCTTTGCCCATTCTCTCGAAGATTAGAGAGGGCCCATCAGTATGCCAGAAAAATTGAGATCCTCCGGTGTGACTTTGAAGAGTCAATATCATCTGATGGATATCATCTATTAAGTAATTATGCTATCACAATCATAGACTGAATGCTCATTGAGAGAATGCACTGTGCTCATCTCAGTATCTAATCAGTTTGGGTAGTCTGCCATGAATTTACAGAGATTAAAAAGCTTTGATAGGAAAGTTCCCATTGTCTTGCAATTGGTGGATGATTAATGGATGCTACGCCTCTGTTGAAGTTGTTTAGTCTGCGAAGACTTTCTTGGACCTCCAGTACTGTCGGAGACCACAAGGTACATTGGTGTTTCTTTTAATTATTCCTAGTTTAAAAATTCTACTCCGGTTGGCATCTCTGCCTCCCATAAGAGCAGCCGTGTTGGTTTGCAGGCTGCATTGCCTGTCACAGAAGTTGAATCGTTTCAATTAGAAATTGCTGATGCAGAAGAAAGAGAAGCTCATCTGAAAGCCAAGTAAATTCTTCCGGACTTCCATTTTTTATCATAGTAAATTAAGGCCCTGATTCCATCGGATATCATACATCCTCCTGCCTCAATGTTACGAAATATATTCCTACATCCTTCTTCCTCAATGTTACGAAATATTTACCTTATTATAATTTCCTCGTATTCAGTAAACACTTCTTTGTGTCTTATATTGCGTATTGAATCATTTATGCTCTCTGGAGTAATGAACTTAGATGTTGATTCGTTTGGACAAAATTATGAGCTCACATGGATCCTGCCTCGTTCGGCATTCTCTGCATGGGCCTTTTTAGTAGGCTTTTTTCGGTTTTCGCTAATATTATTTTAACTCCATTTAGAACACTACTCAGATCGGCATGTTTGCCAAGGGCATACATTGCAGCATGCACCTCACATCTCTAGACTTCTCTCTTTTTCCATTAGATTAGCACTTCTCAGTTGCTTCCTCCCCGATTATGTGACATCACGTTGGCCTAATTTTCGTGAGTTTGACATCCATATTGCTCCATATAAAGTACTAAGCGCCAGTGCCTTGTGAGATGGTAGAAACTTGTGTTCAATGTACTAAGTGCCAGTGCCTTGTGAACCTACGTCAGAAATTCCAAGAGAACCCCGTTCGAGTACTTACTGATCATAGTATGGAAAACTTGATGATGCTCGATAAACTGTGATTGGTCATTGTTCATTCGTTTTTCTTTAAACAGCCTATTCTGTATTCCATCAAAACGAAGAATCCTCGTGGGGGTGAAACTTTCGATTAAGATGTTTTCATATCTGCCTCTTTTCGTGGTATATAATGCTTTTGAGATCAAGTGTTTCAGAACGTTCTTTAGATGACCATAGTGCTCACAAATGTGGGTTTTGGAACACAAATGAGGCACTTGAAACTTGTGATTATTCAGAGCAAATCATTTGGGTTATCTAACAAAAAAGTGTTTGATTGTTTATATTTCTGGATTTATTGGAGAAATATAAAATACAGTGCAGAGAATAAAGTACTATTTTATCTTCTCTTATTATTCTTTATACTATCATTCAATTCTACTTTTACTTGTATTTCTTTGAAGATTGGGTTTTTTTTTTATTCTTCTCATTCAATTCGTCACATTATCTCCCATTAGAGTTAAACTTCTCCACTTTTTACCAAATTTATTGGTTGCACCTCTTTTTTACTCCTCAGAGAGCTTATAGTTTCTCATTGGGACTGCTGTTTCTTCAAAAAAAATTTCCAGATTAGACCATGTTGATGGGATTCTGAGATCTGCTCGTCTTGCTGACTACCTATATGTTAGAACTGTAAGAATTCAATTTAGCATTTGATTGTGGAAGGTATATATTTTAATTCATAGTAAAGACTTTGAAAATTTTCAAATTTCTTCCACATTCTAGAGATGGACAGAGCTGCCTGGGGAGCCTCCAATAATAGATGATACTGAGGTAGATGACTGGCTTCCCCAGTTTGTGGTCTTTAGCGACTCATGCATCCTCTACTACCAGAAATCCACCGGTAATGATTTTTTTCATGTGATCTGCTGCTTTAGTTGGTCTCTAGGCTAGCTTGTGATCTGTTATTTCAGCAGACTTTATGACTAGCATGGCATCTCTAGGATCAATGCAGGGTTAGGTTTAGGAGATCTTAGGAGACCCATAGGATAGGATTCTCATGATCTCCGAAACAGTGTACTGAAACCCTCTTGAAGGCTTTCGGAGTTGGTTTTTCGTTCAGACTCTAAAACCCTAGAGGCTCTCTACCCTTTCTTCTTTACAATGCAACTCTTCCTCTGCTAATCAGATCTGCATCAATAGGCAAAAGCTAGCTAAAAAATCGTTTATCAGCCATGGCTAAATGCATTCTGCTGGCTTGCTGCAGACTTGAGCCCTCAAGACTCCATCTTATTATCCGATGTTGTTGAAGTGGGCCTGCTCCCGAGCTTTGAGAGAGGAGATCAAGAAATATTGCATGGGTTCTTCATCTTGACCAGTCGAGGATCAAAGTCTGAGTGTGCGAGTCTCTCTAAGGTACAGGTGAGCTCTTATTCCCATCACGCTTTATATTTTAGAGCGAGAGAGAGAGAGAGAGAGAGAGAGAGAGAGAGAGAGAGAGAGAGAGAGAGAGAGAGAGAGATCTCAGAGTAATGAGGACTGGAAAGAACGAATGAGAGACAGGTGGAAAGGGCCAAAAACCCAATCTTGGCTCACTCTAGGGGCTTTTGTATGCCCTGAGATTGAGGTAGTCATAGCTAGGGAGGCAAACGGGCTGGGCCCGATCTTGTGATAGGCCCATCATAGGCCCAGCTCTTTATATCTGGGCCAATAGAAAAGTTTCTGAATGGGGCTCGAGCCCATACCCCCGCGAAGGCGTGGTTGCTCGGAGAAGGCTTCTGGGTATGGCTCCTCTTTGTCTGTGGACTAAAATATTTAAAGAGAGAGCCCGGAATAATTGGGCCCGGGCTGGCTTCTGGACTTATCTTACCCAAATTTAATAAGATCCTTCCCCGCCAAACACTTTCTGATCCCGAATTCTTTTTCTATTTCTAGGTGGATTCGTGGTTGACTACGCTGCAGCTAATGGGATGCCACGTAGGATCTACATCAGATCCAGATGAGTTGACCGAGTAAAGTGGAGATCACATCGTCCATTAGTACATACGCATCGATAATAATACTATTTAAGGAATGTGTGAAAAAGTAGTATTTAAATAAATATTGGTCTATGCACATAAATTGTTGGGGCCCCACTCTGGTTCCGTACTATGTTGGACCGATGTCTTAACCATGAGTAAGATGGACTCGAGGTATGTGGCCCAATCCACGTGTCACCTTTGAAGGGTATTTTGGGCCAGCCAGTCCAGTCATATCCGGATCCGATTTGGGCTCAAGGCCCTAATGAGCCGAGCCCATTATGGGCCCATTCGGAGCCCAGCCATTGATGATCTGAGATGGGCCGAGATGGAACCCAGAGTAGAGTCGTTATAGTCAATGGGCGATTATTGATAATTAAAAACAGACCTAAAACCAGATATTATTACATATTGTATATATGCCGCGGGTTGGACTCGGTGGCGTGTTTATCCTGTGCTGGAGGCCCAATCCAGAAGTCCCTCCCCCACCTGCTTCCGTGGACTGTTTGTAACGGGTACGATGGCCCAATACGCCACGGCAGCACCACCGACAGCTACCTGCCCGTTCCCGTCAGCCGGTGACCCAGTAAAGTCAACGTGTACCCATCCGGACCGTCGAACTTCGCCGACTTACTCCGCTCGCGGAAATCTGACGGCGTGGCTACCATCCGGGGCCACCTGAAAGCTCCGGGCTTGTCCCCATATCGGATCCTCCGCAAAAACCATATATATTTTCGTGTGGCCCGGATTTCTACCCGGCGTCGACCTCGCCTTCAGTTGTCCGCACTCCATATTCCGTGTGGTTCGTGGGAACTTCGGTTCTTTTTTCTTTTTAGAATAAAAAGTATTTTTGATATATTTAAAAATACTAATTTCGGAAAGTATTCAACCCCATCTGCTCGTGAACCATAATTTTGCCGTTTTCACAACTGGTCGGCGGGTTCACTCCAAAAGCCACTGTAGTCGTCTCCTTTAATGTTTATATTTTAACATATATATATTTTCATGTTTTAATATACTATTTAAAATTATTTTAAAATGACCGGATTTATATGTACGTCGGTAGATTTATAGAAAATAATCAACAAGGAAAATAATATAGGAAATGCAAAAAACCTGAGAATATATTTATTATTTATTTATGTGCTCGCATAAAAACGAATTACGTTATAAAAATATTTTCTCACCTTGTAAATAAACGATAATAATATTTTTAACGAATTACTCAAGCACCTCACCGTGAGAATATAATAAAATTATTTATTTATGTGCTAAAGCACCTCACCTTGTAAAAAAAAGAAAAACGTGTTTACTTCACTCTCAAATGGTTCTCAGAAACCACCGCGATGGGGGAGGTCCTTGGAATCAACGGACGGAATTGTGAGCCCTAGGAAGGGACGGTCAGGAAAGAAACAGCTGGCGGTGGGCCCCGTTTGCTGGGGGATGGTTTTTCTAATTTTTCAAAAATTACTGCGAGCTGAGGGGCAGAGGCGCTGTCATAAAACGCCAACGTTTATATGATATATCTGACTGCCGAATCTCCACCCTTCCTTCCTTATCACGCCCCCGCCGCTTCATTCCTTCCTCTCCCCCCCGTTTGCTCCCTATCCTCCTCCTCCCTCCTCCTCCTTCCTATCCCCTTGACCAGCCTCCGACTCTTCTCCCTTCCAAGACGATGGCGGGAAGGTCGTCTCGTCTTCTCTCGTCCTCTGAGCTCTCCCGCTGAGCGCGAACCTCCCGTCTACCTCCGGCGGAAGGCGCCGGCGCCGCCAGTGAGATATCCTTCCGGCCTCATTCCGGGAAAGCAGCCTCCGTCTCCGGTGAGCGGCGCTCCCTCCGCCGTCGCTGTTACGCGCCGAACTTAATTCATCGATTTTTGCACGGTCTGACTGAGGCTGTCGCATTTACCAGGCTTCTCGCCGGGATTTCTCTCGCTTTTTGTTTTTCTTTTCTTTTTAATTTCGTGGAGAGATTGCCGTTCGAAGAGAGAAGAGTCTGCGGTTGTCTAATTACTCCAGATAACTGGCTCTCCGATTTAATTTCAAAATCTAGCACGCAGGAATATGTTTTGTTCGCAGTTTAATTCCGCCTCAATGCAGAGGTAATCCGGATTGGAGGAGGAGAGAGCTCTGGCGAGAATGGCGCCGAGGAGCAGCCGCGGCAGAGCCAAGGGTGAGAAGAAGAAGAAAGAGGAGAAAGGTGAGGATTAGAGAGAGAGAGAGAGAGAGAGAGAGAGAGAGCTTGATTATGTTTGCCTTGACTCCTTTGCTCACTGGTGTGAATGGCTTATCTTCTTCTTCTTCTCTGTGTTGTTCTTCGCCTCCACCACTGCAGCTCTCCCCGTGGTCCTCGACATCACCGTGCTCCTTCCCGACGAAACTTACGTCGTCTTAAAGGTACGAGGACTACCTTCCACTCTCTCTACTCTCCCTCTCATCCATCCGGGGATGTGACAGCTTAAACATGCCGTTGGTTCCCCAAGAAACTCAGAGAGAGAGAGAGAGAGAGAGAGAGAAGAGAAGAGAAACTCGAGGCCGTCATCTCTGCAACTGATAGATAGTAGCATATAGGGGAGAGAGTAACTGGAACCAGAGACTAGAGAGTAGTGATGCCCTAGTGAACACTCTAAAAGCAAGGTTAGAGAGAGAGATGCCGGAATGAATACTGTCAATAGAAAATCGAGGCCGCCATCTCTGCAACTGACTGATTGTCGCAGATAGGGGAGAGAGAAACGAGAACCAGAGGGTAGCGATGTCTGAGTGAACACTGTAAGAGCTAGCCGTAGATGAGGGGGAAGAGAGAGAGAGAGAGAGAGAGAGAGAGAGAGCGGAATGAACGCCGTAGAAGTACGGGCGACTGGATGTATTAGAGTCGTGTCAAAGAAAGCCGGGGATATTCTTCTTGGGGAGGCGGGCGATGTCCGAATTCTAGCTGCCACCAGTGGGAGTCCGCCACGATATTTGGCGTCACACGCGACCGCCACATAGGATTCGGATCCTCTTAATCCTCCGTTAACCGCTTTCTTTTTTTACCGCCGGACGATCTGGCGCAGGGGATATCAACGGACAGGATCATCGACGTGCGCCGGCTCCTCTGCGAGAACACCGTCACCTGCGCCATCACTAGCTATTCTCTCTCTCACGAGGTGCGTACAGTCAGTCTCTCCTCCTCTCCACCGCCTCGAGCGGCGAGCCTAAGGGCCCCACTTAATCGATTGTCTCTCAGCTCAGGAGCTAAGAGGCTCATAATCGGTCATGTTACATTCTTTTTATGGAATCCGATCGAGAGTTTGTAAGCGTTTTGCATGGGATTACGTGGGGAGTGCGTCGCAGCACTAGTCACGTGTTTGGGCTGAAGTTCTACCGTTCGTTGCAGATCCGAGGGTCTCGATTGAAAGACTCTGTGGATGTTGCCGCCTTGAAGCCCTGCGTGTTAACGTTGGTGGAAGGTATGTGGTCCCGCGTTCTGGATATATTTACAATAAAAATTTAAATTATATGCTTTTTTAAAATAAATATATTATAAAGGGTTTAATGTATAATATTTATGATAAATTCCAATGATCTCCGTTATCTTCTGACCTTTTGGTCCCCGTTGTTTTTTCCCGCCCGAGCAGAGGAGTACGACGAGGCTCAAGCGGTGGCCCATGTGAGGAGGCTGCTCGACGTCGTCGCTTGTACGGCCTGCTTCGGCGGATCGCCGGCGAGGGATGTCGCGTCGTCGGCGGCGGCTGCGACGCCGGCCGAGGCGGCTGTCAGCAGTGGCAGCAAGGAGGTCAGGAGCCCCAGCGGCGGGGGAGGGCAGAAGGCCCGGAGCAGCGGTGGCAGCAGCAAGCAGCCGTCTCAGGAACCGCTGCTGCTTTCTCCCTCTACGCCTCCGTCCAATGAAGCGTCCGCGGCGGCGGTAGCCGCTGCGGAGGTCGAGGCTGAGATGAGCGGCGCGTGCCCTAAGCTTGGTTCCTTCTACGACTTCTTCTCTCTCTCGCACCTCGTCCCTCCCCTACAATGTACGTTTTTCTTGATCCCTTTCTGACCTGATGCTGGCAAGTCTAAGCTTTGATATAGAGGAATTAAGTTTTCTTCCAATTTGCAGTCATAAGGAGATCTACGAAGCCCCTCCGACAAGACGAGAGTCCCTCCGAGGATCACCTCTTCTACATCGAGGTACATTCTCCGAGGCGGAATCACTACGTGTTATCTTCCTTCAGTGATGTGTCAAGTGGTGATTAGTTTATCCAGCATTTTGGCCATGGTTTCAGGTGAAGCTTTGCAATGGGAAGCTGGTGACTGTAGAAGCGCTGAAGAAGGGGTTCTATAGCGTGGGGAAACAGCGTATGCTCTGCCATGATCTTGTCGGGTTGCTCCGACGGCTCAGTAGAGCTTTTGACAATGTAAACAGACAATCCGCTCGCTCACTAAAAAAACCATTTGGGTTCTCTATCATGATGTGATTCTGAGCATTAATTTCGGGATAGGTCAAGTAGATAGTCTACCTTTCTAGTGGTCCTGTGATTTTCAAGTCAGACGTATTGAGCTGGGAGCAATTGTTCGATAGTATCAAGTCTAACCTTGTTGTGCAGAATGGGATACGAGACGGGTCAACAATAAATATCTTGTCGGAGAGATGGTGGTTTAGGTGCTGACATAGTTGGTAAGGGTAGGCGGAATTATGCGAGTGTTGTACAAGTAGAGCAGATTACTTGAGCTTATCAGACATTTGAACGCAGTTATCGTCAGAAACAGCGTGCTCATCAAGCTGGGTAGATATAATCGAATTGTAATCATCCTTCGGTTTTTCCGTCGCATATATCTTTTAGTAGTTCCGAAAACATCTAATGCACTGATGATGGGAAAGCAGATCTCAAACTCGTGATTTCCTTGGGCCCTGTTAGACAGCAAATATTTATTGTTTATTGAAGGAAACAAAGTAGGCTGCGCTGGCAACAATAAATGTTTCTGCCTTTGGATGTGGATGTCATTTTATTTTTGTTGGTGCTCTCTGAGCCAGATACTCAATTTTCTCATGCTCGTATAACTGTCTGATTAGTTTTCTGCCTTTCTGTATAAGTCAGTCTCAAGAATAAACAGTGGCATATTTTTTACGTTTTAAGATTAGAATAGCGAAATTTGTCTCTCCCTATTTCTTTCATTGTTTGCATTTGGTTCTTTGTTGGTGTGTTCAGAAACTCTTTGATATTAAGTAGGTACAAATTCAAGTATAAAATATCCTGATTCTCTGTTTGTTTGTGGTTTCTAGGCTTACGAAGATCTCATGAAAGCGTTTTCAGAACGTAATAAGGTCAGAATGCTATTAACTAGTCGTGTTCTCATTATACTTTCTGAACTTCTTTCCCAATTTCGATTCTTATTCTGTTCTCTCTGTGTACATATGCATGTCATTCTTCCATTGAAACTTTGCTCATAGTCATCAAATTAATGCTTCACAGAAAGCCTCTCGAATATTACTGTTTTTTATAGTTCTTTCTGTGTATATATCAGTGGATAAGTACAGTTTTAAACGCAGTGGGAAAACATGAGTTGTTTGCATCATCAGTGCATTTCTCGGTTCTTTGGGCCATGAACTCCATGCCATTTCGTTTTCGTTTTAAGTTCTTCCTGCTCCTGGCTTCTATATCAGATACTAACGGTTCCTCTTCTACAGTTTGGAAATCTTCCCTACGGATTCCGTGCAAATACATGGCTCGTTCCTCCATTTGCTGCTCATTCACCATCATCATTTCCTCCCCTCCCAGTGGAAGATGAGGCATGGGGAGGAAATGGAGGGGGTTGGGGTAGAGATGGCAAGAGTGATATGATACCTTGGTCTGATGAGTTTTTGTTTCTCACGTCAATGCCTTGCAAGACAGCTGAAGAAAGACAGATTCGTGACCGGAAGGTGTTCCTTCTTCACAGTTTATTTGTGGACGTTGCTATCTTCAGAGCAGTTGCAGCCGTACGCCATGTTATGGATAATACGTTGGTCGAGAAGGATGGCATTCTGTACTGCGACCGAGTAGGGGATATTTCTATTTCTGTCCTCAGAGATGCTTCTAACGCTAGTTGTAAGGTGGATACCAAGATCGATGGGCTGAGAACCATAGGAATTGGTGCCAGTAATCTCATTGAGAGAAATTTACTCAAGGGAATCACAGCAGATGAAAATACTGTAGCCCATGTAAGATACTCTTTTACTCACGATTCTCGTTTTACTTAGTCTAACGATGATTAATCAGCATTACATTTGAATCTTGCAGGATGTTACCACCTTAGGTGTCATCAACGTGAGGTACTGTGGATACGTCGCAGTTGTAACAGTTAACAGAAATGAGAATAGGACTGGCCCATTGCAGCAAAGAGTTGACATTGAGGATCAACCAGAAGGGGGAGCTAATGCATTGAACGTTAACAGGTTTTTTTCCAGTGCAAACCTTGTTTATTTTCATCCAGATTTATGTACGAAATTCATTTAAGAGATGTCTTATTCTTTGTGCGTGTTTGTTAACCACATTTCGTTTATTTCAGTTTGAGGTTGCTGCTCCACAAAAAGCACTCAGAACATAACAGAGGATCGAGCAACTCCCAAAGTTCGAAGTATGAAGATATCAGGTTAGCCCATGCCTTTGTGGAGGGAGTATTGACAGAGAGTCTTACCAAACTTGAGACTGAAAAAGTCAATCAGGACTCTTTTATGAGATGGGAACTTGGTGCGTGCTGGATACAACATTTGCAAGATCAGAAAAATGGCGATAAGGATAAGAAACAAACTGGCGAGAAAGACAGGAAGCAAAATGCTGAGAAGATTGGACTTGAATCAAAGGTTGAGGGACTTGGGAAGCCTCTCAGGTTTCTTAAAAATTCTAAGAAAAAACTGCAATCTGATGAAGGGAAAGATCTGTCCATGGCCAGTAGTTCTGATCAGTGTGTTATCGGGGAAATGCAAAATGTTCATCTGCATGGTGCAGGTTCTCCTAGTGAAACCAGTGCCTATGAGAATGAGCAGGAGCTTAAAAAGTTGTTATCTGAGGCTGCATTCATACGGTTGAAAGAGTCTGAAACTGGTCTTCATCAGAAGGTAACTACTCTAATAATTTACACTATATTAATTTTATTTCCATTAAGCTTGAGAGGATACATTACTGGCCGAGCATATAATATTCTTTTAACGCCAGTGAGAGTATTTTTGAGAGACGTTTTGATTTTTTGCTTTTTCTCCGTGCTCATTTATTTTATTATCCACAACGGGGGTCGGCTAAGAACTGATCCAGAACAGTACAGATATGCAGATGATACTAGGTCCTTGCATGCTCTTTATGGAGTCCATAAATATATAAAAGAAATATCAATGGTTCATTAGTCTCTTTCATTTCGAAGTTGATGTACATAATTCAGAAGCCTCAGACCTTCCCAGGGATACTGAACTCTGCTCATCAATCATCAATTTGGCACCCTGATTTCACTAAAAGCCGTGGAACATAGCAGAACGAGAGATATTCATATGTTATTGCGGGTTAGCCTACACATGTGTCGTGTAGGTTTTGAATGATTTGATTTTATACAGGTTATCACCTTCTCTTATTCATTTTGTTCATCTTACTTAACGTAAATAGTCACCACAAAATTGTTTCCGGATAGTAGTTATCCAATAGATGCGGTAGGTTACATAATATAGCAATCTTTATGTTTTGCCTTATTTTATTTTCTGAGTTCCATGAAGGTTTTCCTCGAAGACATGAGAATAACCCTCCCCTCGACATTCAGTCTTTGCAGGAACTCACTGAAATGGCTCAAAAGTATTATGATGATGTTGCTCTTCGAAAACTGGTAGGTCTCCAATACACAGTGGGAAAGTTTTTTTTTCCCCTCTGTTGAAGTTATCTTTAGTGATATGTGTGTTTTCGTGTTTAGGTTGCCGATTTTGGGTCGTTGGAACTTTCACCCGTAGATGGCCGGACTCTTACTGATTTCATGCACACTAGGGGTCTGCGGATGCGCTCTCTAGGATGCGTTGTAAGTATTTTTCTCATGACCCTGTCCACAAACGTAGGCAAAACAAGCTCATTTTTGCACAGAATTCTAAAATGCTCGCTTGTATCTCATGAGCTAATTGGTGCTTGCATCTTATTTACCTAGGTTAAGCTTTCGGAGAAGTTGTCGCATGTGCAATCACTTTGCATTCATGAGATGATAGTAAGAGCCTTCAAGCATGTCATCCGCTCTGTTATTGCAGCTGTTCCTGAGACAGGAGACTTAGCTCCATTGATAGCTGTCACTCTAAACATGATGCTTGGTATTCCTGATTTTGGTGAATCCAACTCCAACGGCAAAGTACATGGTATTGTTTGGAGATGGCTGGAGACCTTCTTGAAAAAAAGATATGATTGGGAACTTACAAGTTCACATTATCGAGATATAAGGAAGTTTGCTATATTAAGGGGTCTCTGTCACAAGGTAAAAGATTTGCGTGTGACAGTATGACGACTGTCAGGGGAATACTCGTCCTTAATATTCTAATACTGGCGTATACCTTTTTCTCCTTAGGTCGGTATTGAGTTGTCACCAAAGGACTTCGATATGGACTCTGCAAATCCCTTTTGCAAGGCAGATATTCTCAGCCTCGTTCCTGTCCATAAAGTAAGGGTTTTCCGTTTTATAACAAATGTTATTGAACAGAATAATTGCTTTAGCCAGTGCACGGGCTCACATTCGTTTCGTGATTCTTTGTAGCAAGTTGCATGTTCATCTGCAGACGGACGTCAACTTCTAGAGTCATCAAAAACGGCTCTTGACAAGGGAAAGCTTGAAGATGCAGTCAGTTACGGAACAAAGGTGTCTGACATAAATCTTGTTCTTTTTTGTTGTCGTGTATTCTTGTTGCCTCATTTTCTGCTTAACAAAGTTTTATTTATAATTTTGATAACTATTTTGCCATAAATGCAGGCACTAGCGAAACTTATTGCAGTATGTGGCCCTTACCATCGTATGACAGCTGGAGCGTACAGTCTCCTTGCTGTTGTGCTTTACCATACAGGCGACTTTAATCAGGTTTTGAACGTCGCATCTCTTCTTTTATCATTTTCTGTACTACGATCTGGGGCAGGATTTACCTGTCTCTGATTTTACTTCGTGTGTATCCCACAACCTCATGTTATTGGCCATATCTGTTAAAGAAAATTAGGATCAGCTTGATAAATTATGATACAGAGGGCATCTCTAGGATGTAAAATGATCGATGTTTGTGAACATTAAACTGATTGTCTATTTTTTATGTAAAGATGGATTTTCCCAATGCAATTTTTATGGTAGGGGTTTTTTTTTATAGTTACTCATCTAACATCAGATGAGTGGATAAAATTAATCAATGGTGATTCACTATCGGCTGAACATAAAAGGATATTGTAATGGTTCCACAGGATCCTAGTTTCTGGATTCACCTTGTACTCATATCCATTAGGCTGAACATTTCTATTCACTTAGTTATATATTATGGCCATTTCAATCGTTTATTCTTTTCCATTTTAACCATCAAAAGCTGAGCAGGACATGCCCTTCTATCATCCAGCATTCTCCTTATCCTTCATTGAAATTTCGAATAATTTCGTGCATTTTTGGACCCTAATTTAAATAGAAAGCCCGAATTCACCCTCATAATATGGGCACAATGATCCTTTTTATTTGTGGGTAGCTTGGTCAGTCGCCGATTTCATGCCTTTATGTTATCGTTGCCTGAGATCCATTAGTCTTTTTTCAATGTTTCGTTTCTTGTGCATTAAGGGTGTTTTTCTGTGGAGTTCTGGATGGATTTGCTTAGTAATAATGTATCTCTTTTTTTTTATCTATTTCTCCATCAATTAATGACACTTTTTTATTTTTTTACTATATCCGGATTAACTAGAGACAGCAAAATACGTTGATATCGTTATGAGAGGAGAGTTTTAATGTGTTAGAACGTTTCAGGCTACGATATACCAACAGAAGGCATTGGATATTAATGAAAGGGAGCTTGGTCTTGACCATCCTGACACTATGAAGAGCTACGGAGATCTTGCTGTGTTCTATTATCGACTTCAACATACTGAATTGGCGCTGAAGTGAGTTAGATTTTGGAAATATCAAGAACTTTCCGCCATTTTTTTTGAAATAACCAACTTTTGATTGCATCCTACAGTTTTTTTGTCGTGAAAGAAAGCTATATATATGTTCTAACCCTCTCGTCTGTTTGACATAAATGCAAAGTCTAAAAAAAATTCATGAATTGGATATTCCTGGTATATATAGCGCATCCTATTAGTTATGATTGATGTGAACTCTTGTATTCCTGGTTACTGAACTTAAATGCAAAGCCTTTGACGTAGCGTCTGCGTTGACATTCTTGGCATATGCACTTTACATGAGATTTTGCATTGTAACATTTCAAATTAATCCGGTTGAAAGATTTTAACCTAAAAAATACACAAAATAAATTATGGCATGAGCCTCATGCCTGATTCACTGCAGTTGCCTATTTGAGTGGTACCTCGATCAGTATGGAAAACCAAAACCCTAAACAAACCCCGTCCTTAAACGGCAGGTCCATTTACTACTTCTCACCAAGTAACCGTTACCACCGAACCCAACCCAAACCAGAGCCCATTCGAAGAAGCCACATAGATGCACCTTAACCAACAGTATGGAACTTTCGATGATTACAACCACGGTAGCCTCACGGGACCTTGACTAAAACCCTGACCTAAGTGCATAGTGAATTATAAAGCGAAGCTGATAACTCCTCAGACTTACTCAGTATATCAATTGTTTTTTCTTATTTTCTTGTATCCTTCAGTGAGATCACTAATTGAGCTAATGATTGCCATCAATGTCCTCTATTTGTTAACATCTGAGAAACAACAGAAACAAAGTGGAAACAGCAGTGATAGTTTCTTTTCTAGTGTCTTCTTTTATTGCCTTTAATATTTTGAACTTGGATGTTATCCTTGGCTGTGATATTTGCAACCTTTAATGTAATTCCCATCTTTTCAATCTTTTTTTAAAGATATCTTTTTTAAATTGAGGTTTTTTGTAAATTTTGTGTATCATACTTAGCAAATCATATATACTAATTGTGATTCATTGTATTGTTAATCAGGTATGTAAAACGTGCACTGTATCTCTTGCATCTTACTTGTGGCCCATCACATCCAAACACTGCTGCTACATACATCAATGTGGCGATGATGGAGGAGGGCCTAGGAAATGTACATGTCGCATTGAGATATCTTCACAAAGCATTAAAGTGCAATCAAAAGTTGCTTGGCCCTGACCACATTCAGGTCTTCTTCCCTCTCCATATCTTCTGTGTTTTATGGATTCTCCAAATTGCAGCCAGTGTCTAATTGTGATTACATAGATCGCAGTTTTTGTATTTCTGGTGTGATCTCTCTGTGTGTAATTTTTCTTTAGTTTGATTATCCTTGATTTCTTTACGCATATGTGCAAGTGTGTCTTTGGGGCGGGATATGTTACACCGATCAATCAGGTTCTTCGAGGAACATTACTTCACATAGTGAATGAGGTTCTTTCAAAACATACATTTGACTGGTGAGGGCTGCGGTATATGTAAGTGCCTCATAATGCTGTCCCAAAGAAGGAGATGACTGTTGGGGCCTAATCAAGACAGTTCATCAGGATTTTAAAATCTGAAATGCTACGAGGTTCTTTGAGTGCATTTTGATGATGTGAAAGTCCCTCCTGCTTCGATCTAGTTCATGATGTGACAGTTAATAAAGTTAACTGTCTTTCACAATGATGCCTGTAGGAAAATATAGTCGTCCCCTCGTTAAATTTTCTTGAACCTTCAGGCTCGCCATAAGATTGTTCGAATTGGCATATTAACACCCGGCTTTGATGATGATTCGGAAAATGGCCTGGCTACTTTTTCTGTACTGAACTACTGATGATGTAATAATTCCTTTTTTCTAACAATCTGAAACAAGAGTCATAGTTTGAGATTTAGTCCAGGCTGTACCTAGGTAACGAGAGCAGAATATGGGTTTTATTTTTATAATCATGATTGATATCACCGTTACTTCTAACATGTTCTGTTACAAGGAATAGATCATTTAAAATTTCAAGTGAAAATTTTGCCCGGCACATGATTACTTATCCATTTTTGTCCGAATTTTGGTCCAGACTGCTGCAAGTTACCATGCCATAGCCATTGCTCTCTCCCTAATGGAAGCATACAGCTTAAGTGTTCAGCATGAGCAGACAACCTTAAAAATTCTTCGTTCAAAGCTCGGTCAAGATGACTTGAGGACTCAGGTATGTCTTAAAACAATTCTACTGGTTTTCATAATTTTCTCAGGCCTTGTTCAGCGTTTCTAAAATAATGTTGTTGAACTCTAAGGACGCTGCTGCATGGCTTGAATATTTTGAGTCGAAGGCTATTGAGCAGCAAGAAGCAGCTCGAAATGGTACTCGAAAACCTGATGCATCTATCGCGAGCAAGGGGCATCTGAGGTGTCTTTTTATATCTTATATTGAACAAATATCTGTAAACGTGTTGTCCTTGTCTTGATTTAAAATCCTGAAATATTTTTCAACAATTTTTATATCGAAGCACCTGCCAGCATGCAATTTATCGCATATCATATTGTCTAGATATTGTTCCCTGTTCGTTATGTATATAGTTAACCGTTCAAATCAATAAATATTAACTTGGATTTTTCTTAAAATACTACTGTGGTTTGCAGTGTATCAGACCTACTTGATTACATAAACCCGGATCAAGATTCTAAAGGAAGAGATACAGAGGCGGCCAAGAGGAGAATTTTGGCTACAAAGGTACTTCTGATTCACTTTTAAATATCGTTCAGGCATCTGGGAACAATGTAGCAATCTAGGAACACTCCGTGGCCATAAAGAGTTTCTACGCTTCTCTGATCTTACTGGAACCATTCGTTGAACTATAGGTTGTTCATAAGTCGTGGAAATGCATAATTAAGCAGATGATTGCTAAAATAACGAAAGACCAGTAGTTCATTGCTCAATTAAATTTTTCCTTCAGTTCTACGGGGATCAAGCAATGTTTAAGGCATTTGTGTGTAGTGGAGATTCTAGTTAGAGTCAAAACTACATCTAAATCTTGTACGAGATATGAAGATGAGTACAAACACATGAAGAGATGAGCTTTATTAAATTAGAAAAGGATGCTCTTGTATTTAATTAATTTATGCCAAGTATAGAGAGGGACTAAAATCATGAAAGTACAGCCTAAGGTAAAAACTTTTTGTGGCCGTCTAACTCTTCTCCCAGAAAAAAACTACGCATTTTGCCTCGGGGATGAGCGCTCATCTATATACACTAGAGTAGATTAAAAAATAAAAAATTGAAACTAGGGTTTCTTTTGATCCTTTTCTGAATTAGTGTTAAGTATTTCTCATCGTATTAAAGCTTTAAATTGGTGATATTTTCATCTGAATTAACTATAAGCCAGTCTCTTTGGGAAACCATTCTTCATGTACTGATATACGGACATATTTTTGCCAGTTGAACCGATAAAAGGATGTCCTACTAAGTATCCTCAAATGGAGATATTCGAGCTATTTTGATTGCCTTAGAATGAACCGGGATTATTACTTATGCTCTCTAATTTATGAGTTCCTACCAAGTTGTGTAGTATCCTTCTGTTCTTAAAGTTCAAGTAACCACGACCATTGGTCATTTGATCGCTTATTGACGTAGAATGTTACTCTCAGGTTAAGGTTCGCTCTGCCAAAAGCCTGAATTCTGCAAGCTCTGATGCATTGTCGAAAGATTCCAGTACTACTGCTTCAGAGGAAGAGAAGGAAGAGGACGAACCTAGGACTAATCCAGAGGATAATGTAGCCGTCCAAACAGATTTTCAGCCTCAGATTGAAACCGGAGTTCAAGGGCTATCCAGCGTTGCTCAACAACAACCCGAAGTGATATCTACAGATGATTACACGGACGTTGGTGAATTGCAGACAGAAGTGAATACGGGGGCAGAAGAAGGGTGGCAACCCGTTCAGAGGCCAAGGTCGTACGGCATAACCGGGCAGAAGCTGAGGCATAAGCGTGCAAATATTGGAAAGATCTATGGCTATCAGAAGAAGGATGTCAGCCCCGAAGTTGCCCAATATAAATCCAGGGACTCTTATCCGAACAGCAGATATTACTTCTTGAAAAAGAGAACGGCAACTTCTGCCTATTCAGAGAATAACTACATTAAAGTTCCCTCACCTGGCAGCAAGTTTGGACGCAACGTCAGGTCCATGACATACAGAGTTAAATACGTTCCAGCACCGAACATAATGGAGACGGTCGATAGCACCAGAAATGCTGGCGATCAGAAGAATTCTACGCTGGAATCGTTGGCATCTCCGCCTTCTGATCAGATCACATCCAATACCCAGATTAGCACTCAAGAGGACATCGGCGATCCGTCCAAGAGCCATTCGACTGTCGCTCTTGGGAATTCCCTGTCATATAAGGATGTAGCCCTTGCGCCTCCTGGCACAGTAGGGAAAATTCCGATGAGAAAGGTAATTGGCGCTTCGTTAGACAGAGAAGATACGACTGGAAAGGGCAAAGCCAAGCCAACGGAACAAGCGAAAGTTGACAACTCTTCAGAAGATCTCTCTATTCCTGCAGGCCTTGGCGATGACAACGCAAGGGACCAAGATGTCAGTGAGGAAACAGAAGTCGTCGTTCAAGTACAGGGCCACGTTGAGGTAACGAAAGCGATCCCCAACCAACCACCTTCTGAAACTACAGCGGACGCGCTTGGAGGCATTTCCGCTGGGAGTAATCTGGAGGATGCGGCCCTGCCTGATGAGGTTCATGGCGGAGAATCAGACCTCTGCGCCAAGACTGAGGGTGATGCTACCACTACAAGGAGCTCCGAAACCATTCAGACATCTCATGAAGCCTCACTTGGTGGAGTTGACTCAGATGATTCGATTCTTACTTCACCTGGCGTGCGGGTCGATGCTCTTGAGACGAGCAGTGCTGACAGTCCAAAGGTACAGTCGCCTTCCACCACCTTTGACGTGAGAGAAATGACTAACAGAAAATTGTCCGCCTCGGCTGCACCCTTCAACCCATCTGCTGCAGTCATGCGAGGGCCAGTCGTCCAGAATATAAGGCTCCCCATAAGCAATGCCATTCCCAACGTAGCCCATTGGCCTGTTGCTCTCCAATCTCACCCTACTCCTGCGACAGTCTTGCCAACGCCATCTCCCATGTGCTCATTGCCCCTACACCCTTATCCCACATCTCCTCGGCCGCCTAGCGTCCCCCACCCTGTGCCTTTTGCCTACCCTTCTTATTCTCAGGCTCAAGCCGTGCCCAACACCCTGTTTCCCATGAACACAAACATATTCCACCCCAACCACTTCGCATGGCAATGCAATATGCCGCCAAACGTCCCGGAATTCGTGCCTGGAACAATGTGGCCGTCCTGTCATCCCGCCGATTTCCCCATCATGTCTCCGGTCATCACCCCGATCGCCGAACCAGTGATTGAGCCGAGCATGCAACCAATCAACATCGAAAGCTTGGACCCAGCTCCTCCGACGTTGTCCAAGGATGGGGAAGAGACACAGAGAGAGATCAAGGTGGTATCAGAGGTCACCAACGACGGGTCTGAGAAGAAACCTGAGAATGCGGAGGACTCCAGTGGTGAACTGAAGAGCGAGATTGGTGAGTCTCAGCTTCAGAGCGTCACCACCAAGAAGAACGACGGCGAGGGGAGCCTCAGCATCTTCCTAAGAGGGAGAGGCCGCCGGAAACAGACCCTCAGAATGCCGCTGAGCCTGCTGAACAAGCCCTTTGGTGGGAAGTCATTCAAGGTTATCTACCACAGGGTGGTCAGAGGAAACGACTCTCCCAAGCCCACCAATGCTTCCTCAAACGGCGAGGAGAACGCAACCACTCCGGCATGAGAAAAACCCTCCTTCAAGATTTTCTGTGGCCACTAGATGCAGATTCACAGCTCCTCTCGCAGGAGCTGTTCAACTTCGGGTAAACATTTTTGCTAGAACAAGAACACTCAGAATGCACCTGCAAGAGGGAGCCGGACCCGCTGACCTCACTGTGACGTCGAAAAACGCAGAGGTCTGTGCCCCCACCCCGCCCTCTCCTTCACATCATGAAAACGAGCTTTGACCTCTTCCATTTCATTTAATTTAATTTTTTTTTTTTTCTATGTAGGTTATCAGGCTCTTTTTTCCCCCACCTTTTTCCTCTTCCTTCTGAGATTTTCGTCGGGGCTGTACAAAAAGGTTGCTTAATCGGGAGTTGGAAGGAGCAGAGTCATGATATGGACTAATCTAGGGACTATCGAGAGTATTCTTTTCTCATTTATTGGGCCAGAACCTTCTCTCTCTCTCTCTCTCTGTTAAATGGGCTCCGCCGCGTCTCCTCTTTCCTCGAGCACAAAAAAAAATAAAAAAAATTGGCTCTCCCTATTTCTTGAGGATGATAATAATTTCTCATCGCGATCCGTCAGATGTCTCACATTTTTTTGAAGCTTTTACTATCTGACCATTTTGTACCTGACTTAATTTGATCCGTCCGTCTTTTTTATGCCTCAATTTTGGTATTTTCATGTATATGTAAAATACCTGAATATTTTTCAACTTAATGTTGAAGCGGTTGACCTATGTGTTGACCTTTTCTCAGTGGTTATTGGGTGTCCACTCTTTTGCTTTCATAATGTTAAAAATTTCTTGAAAAATTTATTATTATTACATGCTTTAACGAGACTTGATAGAGAGAGAGAGAGAGAGAGAGAGAGAGAGAGAAAGAGATGGGATCCCTTTGGTTGAGGTGTCAAAACATGAATTGGTTTAACAAATAAACATGTATTGCACAAAACTCTAGACACAGGCTCTAGATGGCTCTTGTTGAAAGGCCATGAATAGGTTGAGAGACTAGAGAGAGAGAGAATATAATAACTAAGATTTTTGAAGTCTTATGTTCATTGATAGGAGATGGTGAGTCTCTATTCTCTACACAGAGTTCTTCACGAGGTTCTTTCGACCTCTTCTTTCTATGGCCACTCAACTCCTCTTTATAGATGAAGTCCTTTGGTGTTAGTGACCACCTCTCATCTCACTTTGATTGAGTCTAATAGGACTTGAGGCTTGCCATACTTTATTAGTGCCAAGTTTACCACAATTTTCTATCAAATTTCATCCACCACACACATCTCTTATCTTACAAGATCTCATGTGTGGTTGTCCCCTTTGGTGTTTGGATCTCATTTACCTTATTTCCTTCTTGGGTTGGGCTAACTTTTTCGATACCTTTTTCCATGTGAACCTATTTGGGTTGTTAGGGTCTCAACAATACTCTCCCCTCCTATTTACACACTTTGTCTTCAATGTGGAAATTAGGAGATTGTCAAAAGATGTCACGGGCATTCTCCTAGGTGGTAGACTATGAGGGTGGTAGTGGACGTCTACAACTCAAATCAGAATCACCGTCCAATGCAGGTCGCTATCTATTAGTAACTTAGGCATTGTTAGGGGCTCCTCTTGTTGCTCCACCTTCTTTAGTTGGGACACATGGAATACTAGATGGACTTAGCTTAAGACAAAAAGGTCCATATGCCACTAGCTCAATATGGTGAAATGGGCCATAAAAATGGTGGCATACTTTGAATGCCCTTCGTTGCTCTACCTTCTTTTGCTCCACTATATCAGGCTAGTGGCATACTTTGAATAGACCATAAAATGAGGAGCGAGTTTTGTGTAGGGTCGTCGTGTGACTGTAGTCTGGTGGTAGTGTCGTAAACAAAGGTAAACCCATTCACCTACCTAGAATCAAGTTTCATTTACTTGAGGTCAGCAAAGTACTTCATCTGAGCTTAGGCACATGCCAGATTGTCTAAGTTGTGTAAAGATCTCTTATCACTTTTGTAGTCATTGCTCTAAATCATTCGAGGCAATTGGCTTGCTAGTGAAATAGATCAAGGTGGGTAGACTTCTAAAATGGGCTCATCCCTATAGAATAGTTAAAGTTCATGTTGTACTAAAACTCTAATTAGCCACCTCTAATTGGTTCTTGATCTATAGATGATAAGCATTGATCCATCTAAGTGTGATCCTTTATTAATGGAAGAGAGTATGTAAGAGGCTGCTCATGAAGATCCGATCTTGATTGGTAAGGATGGACCTTGAAAATCTGCACAACTAAACAAAATCTTAGATGACCACTATCGTCACTATGTTGTGAAGGGGTGACAAAATGTAGAAAAATGAATATATTTATTGAGTCAATCAACGACAACTAGAATGACATTCTAATCATGGGAGATGGACAATCCTTCAATAAAGTCCATTGTCAGGTCTTCTCATATCCAATTTGAAATGAGCAAAGGTTAAAGAAGTCCTACTAGTGACAACGCTTCTAATTTACTTCTCTAGCAACTCGAGCAAGTGGCCACATAGTGTACGACTATTGCCTTCATTTCCTTCTAACATACATTTTGTTTGAGCTGAAGGTAAGTCTAGTAAAAGTTAGAATGACTTTCCATTGTTGTGTGATGAAACTCTCGTAGAAGGGCTAAAGGAGACGTGAGGTCACCAATATCATGATTCATCCTCGAGGGAAGAGGTTACTTTACTGTAGTGAGTAGTGTCTCTATTTTGCTGATTCAATAAGTAGTTTCTCAATAATATTTCAAAAGTATTGGCCAACCTAATTCTCCCAAGTAATTTTGGTAAGATTGAACACCTTCGGGCCAAAAAGAGAATATCTAAATCTATACTTATTCAGGGGCATGAGACAAAACATCTGCCGCTCAATTATTATGGCTTGATTTGAAGCATATCTTGAAGTTAAATGAGATAATATTTGTCAACCACTTCAGATAATTAAGGAGTATATGTTGTTGTTCTACTAATCTATACAAATCTAGAACCGATAGTCAAGAAGGTAATGTCGCCATTTGAGATCAGTTTGCACTTGTAAGTGGGCTTTTGTAGACGAGTTGACACGAGCTTAGCTAAAGAAAGCTATGGGTCTCTGGTGTTGCATGAGGACAACTCCTACTCTACGACCAAAGGTGTCTGTCTCAATCTCAAACATGACGAAATTTTTTGACAAGGTGAACACTTGAATTGTCATCAGGGCTTGTTTGAGCTATTGAAAAGCTTCTTCAAGCATTAGGTTTCAACGAAAAGCCTCCTTATTCAATTATTGTGTCAATGGCCAAACAATCTATCCAAAGCCATGGATGAAGCGGCAATAATATCTCACCAAGCCCAAGAAACCTCAGAGATCTCAGAGGGTTGTGGGGGATGACCACTAATAGATGGGGGTGATCTCTTTGAGGACTACAATAACTCCTTCAACTAATATCCAATAGCCTAAGTACATAATTCTCTTCTAACTTAACAAACTTTTTTCTAGATGAATGTGAAATTGGTATTTGTAGAGAACAAAAAATACCCAGACAAAATGACCCTTGTGTTCCTTTCTAATTCAGTTGTAGATGAGGATCTCGTCAAAGAACACCGAGACAAATCATTACAAAAATGTATGTGATACATTCAAAAAACTATTTTTGACACATCTTTCATTCAGACGTGGACTTAGTGGTAGTTAGATTGTAGGTTGAGCTTTGAGAAGATAGTGGCTCCTTGTAGCTCGTCAATGAGCTCATATGTGACTGAGATAGAAAATTAGTCTAGAATTATTACCTTATTCAACATGTGATAAGTTACACAGAAGCATCACAAACCTTCTTTCTTTCAGATGAGGAGTGTCGGGCTGGAGAAAAGGATGTGAGAACGTTGGATGAGCTTAGTCACTAGCATGGTCACCACTTACTTCTCTAATTTGGTTTTCTCAAAGTGACGGTAGTAGAAGGGACAGACGTGGATTGTCTAGCTACTTGGCTCTATGATGATACAATATTCATACTCGTAGGTTAAGAAAATACCAATGATGTTTGCGAAGACCTATGAAAAATGCTCATGAAAGTTCCCTTGTTAAGGGTTCATTTGACATTATGTCGTTATTAGGCCCTAATTGGAACATCTTGAAGTATGCTTCCCCCTTATATGGTCTCCTGATCAAGGTATCCAGTTGATGTCATTTTCTTTGATCAGAGGTTTCCACCACAATCATCACCTTTTTTTATCGATAGAGTATGATAGTGTCTAGACATCCAAATCAAGCTCCAACTTGTGTCTTTCTTCAATTCAATGAATCCCTAAGATGTTATCGACTGAGGTAAGGTGAAAGACATTTGAGATGATGGTATTCATGAAATCAATAATGAGGTTGTGACACATTTTTGAGATGAGGATTATCTTGCCTGTGTTGGTGGCTTCCTAGTAGGGTGTTGTCTTGACGGTTGATAGTTGTTGCTCTCAAACCAAGTGACTATTGAGCATTACTCATGTATTGAGTAGACTAAAAACTTATCACCTTTAGATCATTCTTTTGAAATATATAGCTTGCCCATGGAGATGACCAGACATGAGTGGAGGAACACTTTGAGTTAGACAATCTTGCCTTCATATAGTGATGGGTCGTATGAGAACTCCTTTGCTTGTGTATCATCTGATGTTAAATTAAAGTCAGCGAGAGTGAATAAAATATTTAACTCTTATTTGCACCAATAGCTAGGTATGAATTTCTCATCGTAGTGGAAATATAGGCCTTGGGCCTATCACACTTAAATTTCATCGATTGTGAGATGCAGGCATCAACAGTGATCGGTCAGAGGTGTTCTAGTGGTAGAGATCCATGGGCCTATTGCCATTGGTCCAAGGCCCTATCCTCCTTTGTGATTGCTTGCGTCATACAGTGGAAGATATATTTGGCACCCATCATACACCGAAGACCCTCTCTTCATCCCCCCTCCTTGTTGTGGTTGACCTTTGTTCGTTAGTGTCATCAATTTTATTTCAACCCTCTAAGTGGTTTACATCATTGGTTCTAGGCCATGTGGGTTGAGGGTGATCACTTATGCATGTATATCCCACTAGAAACTTTTGAGGAAGTTGCCTTTTAGATTAGCATCTGGCACGTCACAATGTATGCGAGACAATAGTTTAAATTGTTCCCAATAATCTTCCACTAACCTCATCTGCCTAAGTTTGATGAATTGTTGACTAAAGGAGCTAGAGTGTTTATCTTCATAGCATTCCAACAACATATACTTTAGGTCTTCCAAGATGTGGAATGATTGTCGACATTCAACTCAATGGAGCCAATGGAGGGCCTTCCCATCCATGTTGATACTCACCTCTGCTAGTTGTTAAGGCGCCATTAATCGACAGGTGGAGAAATATATCTCCACGTGTTATATCCAGCTTTCTAAGTTAGAACCTGTGAAGATGGAAAACTTCAATCATTATCAGGGGTTGGGTTCTAGAGGTACTCATGGTTGGTGATACCCAAGCAATTCGACATGAGCGTATGAGTTGGCAATTGAATCCTCTTGGTAACAAGGGTTACTTGATGGAACTGGGGTTCAGCTTGCACTAGTTTCTTTGAGGGGGCACTCCTCTGATGGCTCCAGGATAAGTTTGACCTTACCAACTCAATTAGGAGAAATGCATACTTAGCACTGAATATTGTTCAAGATATGGGCCACTGGTGCTAATTGATGAGAGACTGAATTCAATCTTTGGTTCATTGCAACCTACTTTACTCATATTGCTTAGAGCTGTTTGATGTGAGCTGTCAAATTATTTCTCATGAGGTGTCAAAACTCTTCTAACTCTTTCGAGAGAGAGTTGAGTTTGGGGTAAGAGGATTTAGGCTCCATGTAAATTGTGGTTCGGTTTTAATACCAATTGATGAAATCTCTTTGGTTGAGGTGTCAAAATATGGACTAGTTTAATAAATAAACATGTCTTGTATAAAACTCTATGCACCTGGGCTCCAAATAACTCATGTCGAAAGGTCGTGAATGGGTGGGTTGAGAGATTAGAGAGAGAGAGAACACAATAACTAAGACCTCTGAAGTCTTGGGGTCGCCGATGTGAGATGGCAAGTCTTCACTTTGCATAGAGTTCTTTGCAAGGGTCTCCTGACCTTCTCTTTTTGTGGCCACTCAACTCTTCTTTATAGCTAAAGTCTTTTGGCGTTGGTGACCACCTCCCATCTCACTCCGATCAAGTCCAACATGACTTGAGACTTAACACGCTCCATTTGTGTCAAGTCTGCCACAATTTTCCACTGAATTCCATATACCACACACGTCTCATGTCTTGCGGGCTATCCTGTGCAGTTGTCTCCTTTGGTGTCTGGATCCCATCTGCCTTGCTTCATTCTTGAGATGGGCCGGCTTCTTCAAGACCTCTTTCCCTATGTGCCCATTTGGGTTGTCAAGGTCTCAACAGAGAGAGAGACAGAAGTGGGCCCTATTAGTTGATGACCCATTAAGACCCATATTAGATCCGAATCCGTGAACAATCACATCAGATCCGAATCCCTTGGCTAGGTGGGGAGGGAGGGACGGGGGAAGAGAGAACGCTGAGCTTTTCCGGCCCATTACGGCTGACCTAAAATCCGGAAACCCATTGTGATGTGGATCCGTATCCGTAACCGTCAAAGGCGAACAAGAAATGTCGGGTCGGATCCGGACAACTGTCGGACCAGTTTGATCCGTCCAATGCGGTTGTATCTTGGCTGGCGGAGATTAGATAGTCTCGGCTCGCTACGATATCCCTTTGCCCGCCTCTTTCTCCTCTTCTAGCGACCGCTATACGGGAACCCTAATCCTCTCGGGGATTGGATTCTCTCCAGTCCTGTCGCTGCGGCTCCAGGAGGAAAGGGTGTTGGCCGGCGCTTGTTAGAGAAACTACGCCAAGATAACCGCGATCTCCCCTTCCATTGGATCGGTGAGTCCCTCTTTTTTGCCTCTCTTTCGACCATTTTGTTGTCGGATAATCTTCGACCTCAGGTCTCTCCTTGCGGGCGGGGTCTCGGTTTGTAGGCGGCAATCGGTTGTGACTCGTGTCTCTTTCTGTGTTCGTCAATCTCCATGTATTTACTGGCTTGCATCCCGTGCTATTCCGTACTCATTTGGGGACTGCATAGCTGTTTATTTGGAAATCTGTTTATTTAGGATTAGGTAAACAATAGTGGTTGCAGAAGGACACGGTCATCTTCCCTCTCTTCTCGTACGGCATCACCGGTTCTATAGGGGATTAGCGGAGTTTCTTCCGTCCTCCGTTGAATCTATTTTCGTATCTAAAGGGAACAAGCTCTGAAAATGGCATCCGTTCTATCTGCACCTCCAAACACACCTTGTCCACATTGATTCCTTGAAGACTGTTTAAGTGTTATTTTAACCCGTAGAACACGAAAACCGTAAAATAGTGTATCAGCTGCAAATCAATAATTTTCATGTCGCTCCCAAAATCTGTTATTCCTCTCCTTAGTGCATTGATTTCAAATGTAAATTGCCTTATTGTTCCTGTCATCTGTTCTTCCTCCCCTATCCTAAAGGGCCAGGGCAGTACATGTAAGACCACCTTACCCCGTTTTTCTCCGAGGACCTTGAGCACAGAAAAGCCCTTGCTCATTGATCGCAGGACTAACTCGTAGAGAATGCCCTTAATGCGAGACACTACAACGATATTATCTGATATTTATTTTTGCTAACGACGGAAAGCCCAGTTATCTGCAACTTGTGTCAATGCCGTGTTTTTTTAACTACGTCGAATATAGAGACAGAATAGTGTCCAAACTATTGAAAAAATATCTTTCGAATAAAATCTTTCTGCTTCCAGCTGCTCGAAGGTTTGACATTTGACACTCTCATCCTGAGATTGGACGACTATTATTTTTTTTCCTGCTAAAATGCGCTTATTTTATATATTTAATCAATATGATGCCCCAAACTTTAAATCATTTTAATCTTCCATCGGCAAGCACCTGGCATTCTAGAAAATTTCCATCACCCTGCTCAGTTGAAAAATTGTTAACGTATTGTGGGCTGGCTTCTTTTGCTTTGTCTTCAATAGAACTTACATGATTATTTTTTTTTAAAATCTTGTACAGCCTGAACGCGAAATAGTTGTTTTGGCATTAAATCATTCTACATGTGCTGTACGCCTTTTTTTTGTTGATGTTTTAAGCAGATTCTTGCTTTGTTCTATACATGCTGCTCATCAGACTAGTGAGATTTTATGTATTCTAAGACTAGAACTATGATTTATTCTTTTCTACCCAGCGGCTATATTTCTGTCTCTCACTCTTCGATCCATTTCATGCGCTGTTTTTATATATTATATTCCATTATACAATACTTTTATGTGCTAGATTGTTTTTTTCCTGTTATCAAATGGCCAACTTATATATTTAATACTTAGGGTTATTTGATCTTATTTTGACCATAATGCTTCGTCAAGGTTATCGACCTATCTCCCTAACCATATTTCAGACGAAAGAAAGACACGGAAGATATATTCCCCTGTTTATAAGCATATTTTCCCCCAGCATGTGTGTGAAAAAAAAAAATCATTTTTTTTATTTATGTTCCTTTCAGATGGCCGCAAAACCTTTAACAACTGAAGCTATTGCATTGACAGAAAAGAAAATGGACATGAGCCTAGGTATCTCTTTTTTTTTCATATACTTGAAACGTTGGTTTTTCCTGTATTTGTTTGGAGGAAGTAATTATCAATGCTTCGTTGATGTTTGCAGATGATATTATCAAAATGTCCAAGAAAAACAGTTCTAATGGAAAAAAACCTCCTAGGATTTCGGTTAGTCCTTTCTCCATGATTGGTTCACTCTTTTTTTAGCCATAATTCTATTGAGTGCTGACATTTCTATCTGTCCTTTTAATAGAATAAGAGCCGAGGATTCTCAAAACCTGTTGCTCCCCAGAGGAACTCCTCCAAGGCTCAAAGATTTACGGATTCAAGAGTGTTGGTTAGACAGGTATTCTGAAGCTTCTCTATGAGATATTTCTTGGTCCCTTCTACATGCTAATTTCCGAACTTTATTCTGTGTTTAGGGTGTACTTGCGCAGAAAAGAACTAATTTCCGATCAAATCAGTTTCCTTTGACTACTGAAGTTGCTAGAAAAGCCCAGGTTGCTCCAATTCGCAATAGAGGGGTCAATTGGCACAACCAGAGGTATGCTTTTGGGTATAATGCTTATATACTGTATTTTTTGCCATTTTCTATATTATGTATTTTTTTCTGGTCAAATGCTTATACACTTTTATATTTTTAGGTAAATAATGGTCCCCTCATTTCAGTTTCATCCTATGTTCCTTATGTTTCATTATGTCAACATTATCCATGATGCAAGCCCAGCTACAATAAGAGTGATGATGTTGAATTTGACATTCAAGGAACTATCTCTGGGTCTTATGAATACTATGGTCTGAATAATAATTTCAGTTTGGACATATTTTCATATGAAGTTGTCGATTACCTCCGTTACATTGCAATGGAACTTTGTGTCAACGTTCTGGCTAGCGCAGTTTTTGTGGAGACTGCAGAACTCTGTTCGAAGTTAATCTCAGCTGCATTTATCACAGGCAAGGTGACACTGTAGTAGCGTTTATGCGTGCGGACCAGCGCTTATTGATGCACGTAACATCTTTTGGTTCAATTAGATTGATGTAGATTCTTGCCTAAAGGTGAACTGAAATAAATAGGTTCCAAGGTGCCCAAGAACATATTGTTCAAGGTTATTCAAGCTATGCAGTTAGAACCTTTGGATTCAAACAAGTGATTGACTAGCAATTTGTTTGTTTTGTGGAACTCGTACTTACTCTATGCCATCTGCTACGAAATTTAGGGGCCAGTTGCATGTGAGGATTCAGTTGATTCTTTCTCCATTTGCACTCGTCTGTTCTTTGGAAAGCACTGAATTTTGTGGAAGAATTGTCCTCCTCCACAACTGAATTCGTCGTCATTGCCTTCCTTCTGAGGATTCATAAATAGAAATCCATGATACCTGCTGTATAGTTCTGACAAGGCAACCTGGTCTGGGATCTACAGTATGTCTATCCCCAAGCAGTGGAGAATGACAGATCCGTCCCTCCAAAACGCGGGTCAACTCAAGTCAAACCATTTTATCGGAAATGGGCTGACATTCCTGCCGTCATTTTGTATCACACGGTCAACAAACCTTCTCTCTGAAATCGTGGCCTCCATCGACGCTCTGTGCAACTGGCTGCGATGATCTGAGTGGATGCAGTGCTAAAAACTGGAATCAGCCACACCATATCATATCGGCAACGCTCGCAGTTTCTCTCTTAGCCGGAGGCCATTTTGTTTGCCGGGCGGCGTATAGTATTATCATTGGGAACCATTTTAAGCATCATTTTCTGATTCTTGCCATGCATCATTTGCTGCCCCCTCCTGGTGAGTGATGATTCTTCCATGGAGCTTATATGGGCCACACTCTTTATGGGGGGTACAAGACCGGAGACTGGTATCTTCCCTGTCATGTTTGTGGGCGTTGTTGATTCTCTTTGACTTTTGAGAGGGTTTGACCGGTGTCTCATGTGTTGAGATGGTGAGTCTATTCTGAATCCTGAGCGAAGTCAACCGAAATGTGTCCCTCCACAGGCAGAGAGCTCAATCTACTCTGAGTGGGTAGTGAACTAAGGTTTATTTATGGGAAAATCAATGACGAATTTTTGATTCCTGGTGCAGAGTTGCAGCAGCCCCTCCCGCCCAGATTCGCGCTCCTGAAAGCTCCAACGTGAAGGTAAGCTCTCTTCTTTACCTCACTTGAAACTTTCTTCGTCTCTCCATTAGAGAGAGAGGAGCTCGTGCGGTACTGACGATGTTTAGCACCGGCGCAGGAGAACGCGGTGAAACCGCGGCCGCAGACTCTGGACGCCCTCTTCGCCAACATGAAGCAGCAGAGGATGAGAGCGGCGAATCAGCAGGTGCTGCGTGGCGCCGGCGGAGTGGGCGGTGGCGCCGCCGCCGCTGCCTCTGGCGCGACAAACCCGC
This sequence comes from Spirodela intermedia, assembly GCA_902729315.2. Classification (NCBI taxonomy): domain Eukaryota; kingdom Viridiplantae; phylum Streptophyta; class Magnoliopsida; order Alismatales; family Araceae; genus Spirodela; species Spirodela intermedia. The sequence goes on along the minus strand of LR746278.1, from coordinate 1,364,752 downwards.
AGCGGTGGCGGGGGCAGCAGCTGCGCGGTAGGGGTGGTGGATTTCTCGTCGGCGCCACGCGTCGGCTGGTAACCTCCACTAAACGCTACTAATGAAACGTCACGTCAGATGTTTTGGGGGTACGTGTCAGCTCTATGTCACCCGATGGCCAACCCTTATCTGTTGTGCAGTTCTTTTCCCATCGCCTGCAACGTCGCTCGCCTTCGAACCACACTTCTCTTGTGGTTTCTCCTTACAAAAAAGACTAGCTCTGTCTCTGTCTCTGTCTATCTCTGTAATCTACAAGGGAAGCGGATCTCGACAAGCTGTGTTCTCCATCTTATTTAGAAACTTTCTTTTGCACAGTGGTGGTGGGCTCTGAGCCCAGCAATGGAAAACGTACTACTACATCATTGAGTTAGAATACAGAAGAAGATTGTGAGCAGGTCCGGAGGCCAGCTCCCTGGCGATGCGCCTGACTCTGAAGCAGACAACAGACGAACAGAAGCTCTACGACTTGGGAGGCCTCCCCACCTCTGACTCCTCTGTCCTCGCAAACCTTCCCCGTACCCTCGGCTGGCTGTCCGCCAACGCCTTCCTGCAAGCGTACTGCAATACAGAGAGAGAGGGCACAAGTTCTTATTCTGCTTCGTTAATGGAAAAAGGCCAGTTATTTATTTTTTATTATTATTATTATTATTATTATTATTATTATTACTACTATTAGCTCACCTCGATCTTCCTCCCGAAGTTCCTCCTCGTCTTCTTCTTTCGGTATCTGGAGAGCTTCTGCCTGCGCTCCTCGATCCTGTCGAAGTGGGGAGGAGGGAGAGAGGGAGGGAGGTGTCTGAGCGTCGTACCGTTCCCCCCAAGGCTCTGCCCGCAGGAAAACGCTTACTGAGCTCTCAAACTGAGGTTGCAGAGGAGGAAGGGATCGTTCAGTTGTGGAACCTGGATGTCTCCCTCGCTGTGGGCTCTCCTCATTCCGAATACCGCTTGCAGGTCCATCCCCTGGAAGTCCAGGAAGTTGGGCCTCGTGATTCGGCCTCCTCCGTTGCGCCGCCAGTCCTCAGAGGTCAGACAGCCGGAGCTGACGCTCCTTTGCATCGGCCCCTCGCCGGCGACCTTGTCTCTATCTCCCTCGATCGACGAGATCTTGGCGTCCTGCTGCTGCTGCTCGGGGGAGGCGTCTTCTTCGATCACGGATTTCAAGGGTTGACAGTCGTCCCCGATCGGGTCGATGGTGGCGCGGCTGATCTCCTCCTCCGCTGGGATGGCGCCGTCGCCGGTGGACATCATGGAGATGGCGGCGGCGACGAGGTCGAAGTCCATCGGCGGTTCCTCGATGATGGGCTCCGGTGCCTTGAAGAGGTCTCCTTCTCCCCCCAGATCGTACTCCGTCACGGTTGAGCTCTGCAGCACGTTGTCCTGCAGCAGGAACAGTGCGAGAGTGAGAGAGAGGATCGAAAAATCTGTTCCCATCGATCGGTCCCAAGTTCGGAATTCTAATTGGCTGATGATTTTCAGATCAGAGCAGATTTTATTTCACGGGGATGATCCGAGAGTCGTTCTCCAATCGTCATTTCGGCAGATCGGAGGAAGATCTTCTTCGATCAACCAAGCCGGAGATCGGGGAAGACGATGATTACCAGGTCGCTATCATGGAGGCTGCTGCGGTCGATCTGCAGGCGGCGGAGCAGCTCCACCTGCTGGCTGTGGTAGAACTCCGGCAAGATGCCCTGAAAATAGGGGAACATCATCCCCGTCTCTGCGTACATCTCCCTCCACAGTTCTCGCCGCCCTGCTGAAATTAGGGTTCTTCCAGTGGAGGGCAATCATAGACGACGAGCCCCCTCCGAGATGCCTCGCTCTCTGCTCTATATATAGCGAAAAATGGCGGCGTAGAGAGAGAGAAAGAGAGAGATAGAGACAGAGAGGAAGGGGAAGGAGAAGAATCCTGGTGTGGACGGGAAAGGAGAAGGATAGAGAGGTGAGATGATGGTGGGGGTGAGGTGGTCCTCGGGGAGCATAAAGAAGATGAGAATCCTTCCTCTACACGACAAGCCGTAATGGCGATCTGTTCACCACTTTCTCTCTCTCTCTCTCTCCCCTATGCAATTTCCCTCACCCTCCTTGTCTTTTCAGCTTTCTTTCTCCCTTTGATCGGCCGCCGATGGAGAATTTCCAGAACATATGCTCTAATCTTTCTCTCTCTACTCTCTCTCTCTCTTTCTGTAAACAGAGCTTCTTCTTTCACCCACGAGGAGAAATCTGCAGAGAGAGGATGGGGAATCGCAGATGGGACAGGCGAGAAAAAAGTGCCCGTGCCGAGTGCGGACAAAGACGGCTCCGGAGAGTTGACACACGGGGGAGACGGCGGGGATGAGGAAGACGACAGAGGAAAAGCTCGGCGGGACCCCGTGGTGGACAGTCTCCTTCTTCTTCCTCTTCCAGGCCTGCGAAGAAATTAGGTTTACGGCTCCGACTTTCGCAACGGGCCAAAAAGGGGACTGCAGACGGGGGAGAACTGGTGCAACTTACTGCTGTGGCCTTCTCGGTGGAGCTACTGCTGCTGCTGCCCCCGCCATTAAACTACAGAGCCACTGCGGGCCCGGGACAGGGAGCACCATCATGTTGCCCTCAGATGGCCGATTAATGGCGGCAAACCCTAAATTATATGCCTCGGTGGACGTCAGGGGCGACGTAAGGCAAACCCTGCTTCCTCCTCCCAATGATAATGTCGGCCGAAGGCCCCCGTGTGCCATCTGCGAGCACAGGGAGGGGAGCCCGGCGAAGATTCCAATGATCCGGAATCTTCAGACGACTGTGGCGGGGGTTCGAAACCCTAAAAGCAGAGGACAATCCATGGCGGAGCGCCAGAAGAACTCTCTTCTCCACCCCGTAGTCTCCGACGGCCGGCCACTTCACATCGCCTTCAAATCAGTATCTCCTCGGCTGGGGACGGGCCAGCTGGGAAGTCACAGAGAGAAGGAACCCTAAGAGCCTATCAGAAACCTGCAAACCCTAATTGGCCATGGATTCGCCGCTAATCGGGTGTCCACCACCGCAGGAATGGCCTCAGAAAGATCTTAGGGGACAACAGTGAGTCGCTGTCGAACAATGGCAACTGCCATCCACCGCCGCCTTCCTCACGAGAATATAAGGGACAGGACCTTATCACGGAGGCGGCCCACGACGGTGACACCGGCGGCCCATGACGACGATGACGACGATCGCCCTCTGGGTACGCTAAATCCATCATCATCATCATCAAGAAGATTTTCATAGTCTGGATTAAGAGGATAGAAGACGACGGTGAAGCTGCCGTCCAATTGGCCGAGCGCGCTTCCCGAAATCGCTGATGAAATACGCCATCACTTCGACTTGACTTGCGGACGTTGACTCCCACATGATAAGTAAACCTCTCTTCTTCTTCTCTCCTTTCACTCTCTCTCTCTGTCTCTGTCTGTCTGTCTGTCTCTCTCTCTCTCTCTTTATGCGGGAACTTCAATGGGCCCGGCTGGCGGAGATATTATCCGGCCCAAAAGCACGGAGAATTCCTAACTTCCCCGTTATGCATCTGGGCAGGAGCCCATTTCTTTGTGTTTTCTCTCGTTGCCCCCATTAGCGCATTGAATGGAAAAGGTCGTAGCCCATTTTTGAGCATTGGCATCGGCCCATTGGTTATGTTTGGGCCCATTGCGAGATCAGAAACGAGCGGAGAGGCCAGTCTTGGGATGGCGAACCGGATAAACGGCCTCGTCTGCCGCCGGGAGGACGGAGTGCTGCGAAGACTCTCCCTCTCGCTCTCTCTCTCTCCTCCTTCTCTCCCTTCTCTCTCTCTCTTCTCTCTTTCTCTCTCTCGCTTCTCTCTTCTGATGGGGGACAAATTTAGAAAATCAGATTATCCTTCTGAATTGAGGTACATCAAATTAAGGTTTGTAAAGAAGGTGCTTTAAGACTTTCAAACTGGGGTTTAAGTCACTATGCTTGATCACGCAATTAAGGAAATTTGAGACCGTTTTAATCACCTTAATTAGGGTTGCTCATTCAATAAATCAGAGAAGACTTATTCCGGAGGAATGGATCACCGAACTTTGGAATTTAGTAGCTATTCTATGGATACTCACTTCTAAAGCAAGGGAGTTATAATTCAATTAGGGAATTTAGTAACTATCATATGGATACTCATTCAATTAGGGTTATAAACTTTGATCAATCACCACAATAATTTAGAGGTAAAGATACCTTGCTGGAACCCTTGAAAACTCTTAATAATTCTTGGAGTAGTTGGTTTGATCCTCCTTAGGAGTTCCACACTTTGAGAAGAAGATGAATGGAGAGGAAACAGGGAGGAAAAGAATAAAAGAGAAGACACTCCTAAAGCTGAAGATGAGGAAGAGAGGGAATTCAGTGAAAGATGGAGAAGGAAAGGGAAAGAGATAAGATCAAGGAAGAGGTTACAAGGGAAAGAAGATGGGAGAGAACGGAAGTGAGGGAGAGAATGAACGAGTAAGGGAGAGACGGAAAATTGACATGGATAGGAGGCGAGAGAGAGAGAAAAAGGTAGTTGTCGTGGCGATGACTGCCGGAGAGAGAGAGAAAAAAGGTGGGTCTCGTGCTGACTGCAGGAGAGAGAGAGAAAGGGGCTAAACGAGGGCGCCAGCGGGCGAGAGAAAAGAGACGGCTCTCATGCTGACGGCGGAAGAGAGAGAAAAGGGGGCGACGGGTGATCGGCGAGGAAATGGAAGGCGGCGACGAGGCGGACAGTGACGAGGCAGAACGGTGGTGGCGAGGCGGACGACGAGGCGGCGGAAAGGCGGCGACGGGCGGCGGCGACGGGCGGCGGCGACGGGCGGCGACGGGCGGCGGCAAGAAGGTGGGAACGGGAACGACAGGGCGGATGGCGTCGGGGCGGACGACGAGGAGGACGGGATGATGGCAGCGAGGCGGAAGGCGAGGAGCAGGCTGGCGGCGACGGGCGGTGGTAAGGCGGTAGAAATCGTGACGAAGGGGTGGACGGAGAAGAGGCAGAACGGTGGCAGCGAGGTGAGCGACGAGGAGGCAGAGAAAGAGAGGGGAAAAGGGACTAGGGAAGAGATAGAGGGAACGAGGGGAAGGGGATGCCGGTGGAGGAGAAGAAGTGGAAGGAGGGAGAACGAAGGGGTTCCGGCGGAGGAGAAGGGGAAGAAGGGGAAGAAGGGAAAGAACGAGAGAGTAAAGGCGGGAAAGATAAGATGGTATTCCATCTTCCATTTATAGAAAACGAGATGAATGAGAGAGAGAGAGGGTAGTTGGGCGGTTAGAAACAACTCTTGGGTAGAGATGGTGTCTCCATGGGCCCATTGGCTGATGGGCACTTCCTCCATGGGCTCTTCTTCTATGGGCTCTCTTCTTCTTCTTCTGGAGTCCTTTGAATAAGGTGAATCCTCTTATTAGTCCAAGTGTCAAAGTCAGTTTTAACTGAGGTGGGAATCTGCCCTTAGTCAGCTTTCTGGATCTCAACATCAGTATTCAATTCTCTCCCCTTGTTCTGTTGAAGTGTTCCGATTAGTAACCTTTAGGTGTCTGAAGTATCCAATCGAGGTTGATCATTTTCTAGAGTTGACTCCGTTGAGTTGACTTTAGATGAAGAGATGTTTGGCTCAATCACTCCATCATCTTCTGTCTTCCTCTCTCTCTCTCTCTCTCTCTCTGCGAAGACTCCCTCCTCTCTTTCTCTCTCTTCCTCTCTCTCGCTTCTCTCTTCACTCTTTCTCTCGCTTCCTCTCCTCTCTCTCTCTCCCTCCCTCTCTCCTTCTCTGCGAAGACTCTCTCTCTTCCTCTCTTCTCTCTCTCTCTCCCTCTCTCCTTCTCTGCGAAGACTCTCTCTCTTCCTCTCTTCTCTCTCTCTCTCTTCTCTCTCTCTCTCTTCCTCTCTCCTCCTCTGCGAAGACTCTTTCTCTTCCTCTCTTCTTTCTCTTTCTCTTTCTCTTCTCTCTCTCCCTCTCTGCGAAGATTCTCTCTCTTCTCTCTCTCTCTCTCTATCCTTGTAGAAGAAGCTCAGGTATCTCCGGCAGACGACGAACTCGTCGGAATCGTGAGAGGAGCTATTCGAATCCTACGGCTGCTGCCGCCGCTTTTCCCCAAATAGGCCGGGCTCGGGATCGTATTAGCCGCTCGATTAGCAATACTTTTGACTCGAAGTCCGCATGCACTAATTGACCGACTGCTACACGACGTTCGATTCAGCTTTTTCCTAATATCTGATGTCAACTCAGGACATCAAGTCTATGTTTTCACGCTTTTCGGCGACCAACTGCGTGACGGCGTCGTAGAACCAAACTAAGACGTCACTATTTAACTCTGTAGGGTGTTTTTTAAAATCCTCAATGTGGTCGGTGCCCTCCGAGAGGGAAGTCAACGCGCGGTCGCGTGGGACGACTGAGACCACAGGAAGATAAATGTATCTACCATTAATGAATAATCATTAGGATTATTTCATTTAAGATATGTTAAATATATATTTTTTATATTGGGTGGGTAAATATGATGTCGTCGAACGATATTACAAGCATTTAATACTTTAATTAATAATATATATTTTTTAATCGAGGAGAATGAACCAAATTATCGGGTGATATTATAATATTTTAAAATGGACTTATAGAGAAAAAATAATCTGGGTAGTACAATTGCTATCGACACATCGACGAGTCGGCGTGACTGCAGGGGACCCACTGACTCAACTTCTATCGTGTATATCTTCCTCTGTTCTTCCTACGACGAGGATCGTCGCCCCCTCAATCCTCGCCTCTCGCCCTCTCTCTCTCTCTCTGGATGGAAGCACCAAGCAGAAGGAGGGAAAAGGCCCATCCTCCTCAGAAGCTGGAGAGGAAGACGGTGGAGAAGAAAAGAAGGGCACTCATGAAGTCTCTCTTCTCCAAGCTGGACTCTCTCCTGCCCCCCTCCAAGGTACTTGCCCAACCTTCAGAATCCCACGGCGACCACTCTCTTCTTCCATCACAGTCCCATCCATACTAGAGAGATAAACTCTCTCTCTCTTTCTCTGATGCGCAGCGAGGGGCTGTGGGGCAGTCCGACCGCTTGGACGACGCCTGCAGCTACATAAGAGAGACGAGAGAGAGGCTGGCAAAGATGGAGGAGAGGAGGGAAGCCATGGTCAACGCCAACGCCGGTTGCGGGACCCCTACGGCGGGCGGCACCGCATCAGGCCCGGCGGCGCTCCCCCACTTGGAAGTCAGAGACCTGGGCTCGGGCGTGGAGGTGGTTCTCGTCAGCAGGCGGGCTGATCAGCCGGTTTTCTTCGAGATCCTGCGGGTGATGGAGGAGGAAGGAGCCGAGGTGGTCAACGCGGGCTTCGCCGTGGCCGGCGGCGCCGCCTTCCACAGCTTCCACTCCCTGGTAAGTCCCTCTCTTGCCCCCCATAGAGACGGTGCAAGAAGAAACGGGCCTCAGTCACTCGCTAAAATCGTGCAGGTTTCGGAGAACGGGAGCAGCCATGGCGATCCCCTGCGAGTGGCGGAGAGGTTGAAGGAGGTTGTCCGAGAGCTAGCCGGGGGCGCTTGACGCCCCCCCGTTAGCAGCGTTGAAGGAGACGACGACGCTTCGCGTCAAATGCGGATTTTAATTATACTATACATTTTACAATTTAACCCCTATTTTATTTTTTTATAATTTATTTTACATTTTTAGTAAATGTTCTTTATGCCCTAAAACGTGGTTGCATCGGGGGAGAAGATGATAGAAATATAAAGCACTGTATGTCGTCTTCCGACGGTGGGGTTTCGGATATCGTAAAGTGGACTCCATTGCTTCTGGGCGTGGTAAATTATCGGGCCCAAATGGGTCGATATACTGAAACTGGGGCCCATTTTGTGTCCAGCCAGATTCTATCTAAGCCCATTAAAAACGGGGCGACAACGGCCGTGAGAAGAAAACAGCACGTGGAGATGGCGGCCGTCGCTGCCGCTCCCGCGGCGGCGCTGGCGGGTCGGTCGTCGCTGAGAAGGGCATTTCTATGGTCTTCGCAAGCTCGCCGGCTATCTCCTCTCAAATTCCCCTCGTACTCTCGGGGTAAGAGGACGGGTACGGTCAGACCTCGTTGGTTCCTCGTCTCTGGAAACCACGAGAAGGGGCGCGTCTGAACGGCGTATTTGTCACTTTTTGGTACAGTTCAGGTGCGCCATTCGGAAGTGGAAGCTCTCGGGAGAGACGGAGTTTTCTGTGAGATAGCTCCCGGAGGGATTGCGGATAAGAATGTCGCGGAGGCCGTCAAGAACGTAATTGAGATGGTACTTCGTTGCATCACTGTTTTTCTCCCTCCTCCTCGTCAATTTGTTGAGTCATAACGTGATACGAGTCGGTGGAGAGGATCTTTGTGCCGTTTTGATTCGTTTTTTGTGGGCGGTGGCGTTCTGGGAGTCACTGTCAGTGTAGGTCTTCCTGACTATTCATCGATTCCTTTTACTCTTTTCAATATTCCGATCGTCAAAACAGTCACGAACATTGTATGAAACTGTGTCAATCCGAAAGCACACAAGATAGCACATATACATCCCCACTGATGAAACTTGGAGCTGACTTTATTCTGGCATCGTGTTTTCTTTATTGATTTCATGAATTTATCGGCTGACTTTTTTCTGCATTTTAAAAAATTTCACGGAGGAACCGCCTGGTGACATCTGCACATATCAAATGTATGGTTATATCATGAAATTTGAATTTGATCCCTGAGATTATTTCGTATAAAATAGATAGTTCTACCATGTCTTCACTTATTTAAGTCAATATGATGAAAATGTTATTCACTAATCTCTTTTTGTGGTATTTCATCTCTGTGAAATAATTAGTCTTCCATTCATCGAAGCTATGTTTCTCAGGTCCGCAATCGTGTTTCATCACTTATGCCATTGATTTATATTGCGTTGACTCAATGATTCTCCTTTAACCAGGCAAGAAGGGCCTCCATACGAAGAAGCATCATACACACAAATTTTCTTACTCCACCTGTAGTGAAGGAAGCAACAATGGCCCTAGAGAAGTTAGCTGATGTCAGGGCCGTGGCCCAGGGAGGATACCCTCAGGTAAGCGTTACTCTGTACTACTTCTTGTTGACTGCTAGATTTAACTAAACCCTACTTCTCATTGCCTAGCCGCATCCCAATCGTCTTAAGAAATATGTTGTGCCTTATATATGTTTGAATTGTCAAGGCTGAGCGTTGTCGGATTTCTGTTGGGCATCCTGACACCATGGAAACCACTCCAGATGCAATTTCTGCTGTGAGGTATATTCAAATCTCTTATTATCGGAAATCCTAATGCATAACTGGCCCAAGAAGGTTCAGAAATGCATCTTATCATTTAAGATAGATCGGTGTGCACTATTGATTATTCAGCAGTATGTTCGGTGGTCTCCTACACAAGAACGGACTGCTAGCCCTTTGAGAGGATGAAGCTTGTGCAGGATGAAACAGAGACTAAGTACGAAACAATGAGGTTCTATACGCTGAAGATGGGTGGTGCTGCTGTGGATGAACTTATATCGGATCTTGTGCCCTGCAGACTAGGAAAGCAAGCTTCCTGTGTAGAGGGCCTTCATCAGGGTGCCTTCTTGGTGCCGTCCTCGTTTTTTTTTTTTTTTTTCTCTGAAAGTGTCGTTCGAAATAATCTCAATATATGTTGTTATCCATTTTCTCAAGGTTAAAAATCCTTCCATTTTTTAAAAGTAAGCTACAAATTTTCTTCGTTCTTAATGAAGCAACTGAATAGTCATTTCTCCCAGAATCTCAGGGAACTTTGAGTTTGACCCTTGCGCTCATGGCGACTTCCTTGGAGCAATCCTGGGTACAGGCATCGTGAGGGATAAAGTGGGAGACATATTATTGCAGGTAAATATGAATCTGCCTAAAGTCTCCCTGCTTGTCTGGTGATCTTCTCTTGGTGCATATGCTTTTATAAGTATCAATAAAATAGTTTTAAAACGCTTTTACCCAGGGAGAAAAGGGTGCCCAAGTCCTCATCGTGCCAGAACTCGTTGACTTCCTCGTATCAACATTAGACAAGGTCAAGGTCTCTTGGCTTACTGTTTCTATGTAAATGGTCTGCTCACGGAACCTTAGTACACATGTTGACCCAACTGTTCTTCATTTTCTTTTTGTTCATACATATCAAGTGCAGACAAAAGGAAGTTGAATGAAATGATACCGCATTAACTGGTTTTTAAAGCAGTTATGATCGTTTCTTCTTAAGGATTTACATTATAACGCCAAATTCACGCACAGATTATGTAAAATTTCTGCTGTCGATCTTCCCCACCCTACAGGTCGGCAATGTTTCTGTTTCTTGTACGGAGATACCATTGCTTGCCTTAGAGTATGAACCACCAAGGTTGGCGATCACGTCTCCATTTGCCTTCATCTCTTAAAACGGGTGTTTACTCTTCCTTGGTCTTATCATCCATGGCAGGACAAGGTCGTTTAGAACGATAGAAGCATCACTCCGGGTCGATGCCCTTGCCAGCGCAGGATTCAAGATATCACGTTCAAAGCTTGTTTCTTTGATCAGGTCTGTCTTTTCCATGAAACCTGGCGAATTCATCGCTTCTCATCCATCACCTGCGCCGGCCACCCACGTCTCCATTGATTCATCTAACTGTAGATTGTTTCGTTTCAGCAATGGAGATGTGAGGGTGAACTGGTCTCCTGTCACGAAGAACGGAGCCACACTCAAGACCGGCGACGTCGTCTCTGTCAGTGGGAAGGGAAGACTGAAGGTATCAGCTGCTGGCCATGAGAAGGTATCAGATCTCTCTGAGCGTCATCTCTGAACATGATTCTCCATGTCACTTGCAGGTTGGGGAGATCGTTGCTACAAAGAAGGGAAAATTTTCGGTTGAACTCATTCAGTATTTATAAGAGAAAAAGACAGAAAACAGAGAGGAGGTGGAGAAGATGAACTCACGTAGATCATCCAGCCACCGGAATCGCCTGAAAAATCATTCAAATGGCGATGCGATTTCTGTTCTCTTCTCTCATTCTATCCCTGTAAGATGCCAACCAGTTAGTAATATACGCACAACGGTTGAACTTTGCATTGATGTTACATGATAATATTACATTTAGGTCCTTATTTTTTCATGAAATTTATTCTAAGGTTTGGATAGGTTTGGGGCCTATTTTTCTATCCGGGGTTAATTTATGGGCCCCACTTTAAAAAAAAGTGTACAATCCGAATCGTCATTTTCGGCATAAAATGCGGTTTATTTTTATGTTGCGTGTTAATTGAATAATGATGGGGTAAAATTAAAATTTTATAATTTAAAAGGGGCTGTGTAAAAAATATTCACATCCGCACGTTGGCTACTCGTGGGAGCCCAGCGAACGTCACCTCCGTTCCACTTCCCCGCAGGAGAATCGTAGCTTCAATAGACGACTAACATTTGGGAGGATGCCGCACCCAAAACTGCGGAGCTTTTTAATTTCTCGAAGCCTCGCGGGTTGCTGGACGCGCACCACCACTGAGAAGAGGCAGCCCGTCGGAGTGGGGAGGAATCAGGGAGGAAGAACCATGGCCACCGCAGTGAACGGGGGAGTGCCTCTGCTTTCATCGCAGGCGTACCTTGAGAGCACGGCTGTGAAGGAGACCCGTGGACTGGTGTCGGAATTATGCCGGCAGTTCTATACCCTCGGCTGGGTCTCCGGCACCGGCGGCAGCATCACCATCAAGGTCCACGAGGACTCAATCGTCAAGCGGCAGCAGCTCATCGTCATGTCCCCCTCAGGTGGCATCCAAGTCACAACCTAGAGTTCGATGCTTGCTTTCTATCTGCGGTTTCCTTTCTCCGATTTCTCGTTGATAACGGAACGGCGACCACTCGTAATTCCTCCGATCATGCGTCTCTTCGCCGGTCGATAGGCGTGCAGAAGGAGAGAATGGTCCCTGAAGACATGTATGTGCTCTCGGCGAGCGGCGAGATCCTGTGCACCCCTGTGAAGAAGCCTTACCCGCACAGGCCGCCAAAGTGTACTGACTGCGCTCCTCTCTTCATGAAGGTAAACACCGGGGTCTGTTACTTCGTGAAAGATGAGATGAAATTCTTCTTCTCGAAGAGGAGTTGTGTACTTATTAAATTTATCAATGTGTGAGTACAATCGATGTTGCGTCTTGTACTTGGGTGTCCTTACCCCAAATATCTGCTCGTATCATCGTCTATGTGGTCTCATTGTTTGTTGCATTTGCGTGCGTCAAATTCAATCCTCGCCACTCTTCAGAACGTCTCAATTCTTAAATCCACTCAGTTAGTCAATTGTAAATGCCTTACTATCCTTATTCTTTTGACACTTTACATGTTGTTGGCGTCCTTTGATTTCTTCTCTGGTTTTCACAAAATGTAGATTGACATTTCTACTTTATTTGGGTTCGGTTTATTTTCCTTGCATTTCTTAAAAAGGGCTTGTTGGTTGGATTTTAATTGTCATACATATATTTTAATGCTTTTTAGGCTTATGAAATGCGCGATGCTGGTGCAGTCATCCATAGTCACGGGTTAGAGTCCTGTCTCGTAACGATGCTGCATCCTTTCTCAAGGGAATTCCGGGTAAAGCTTTTGACTTACGTCCATTTTTCTTCAAACGTTACTCTTTCGTGAGTTTTTGACGATATTTCTTTGCTAGATTGATATTAAATATGGTCCTTCTATTTGAAAATTTTAACCAATAGCACTTACTGGTTTCAGTTTTTTACTAATGAATCGACAGTTCTATGACATTACTCATACTTCTATGAAACTTTTTGACCATTCACATGTGCATTTCACATCTACTTTATTCACTGTGTTCATGTAATCTTCTTCTCTCCAGATAACTCACATGGAGATGATAAAAGGTATCAAGGGCCATGGCTACCATGATGAGCTCGTCATCCCAATAATAGAGAATACCGCACATGAGGGCGAGCTCACAGAATCCCTTGCTAAAGCAGTATGCTCATTTGAATCTCTAGGCTTTTGATGACTTATTTCATTAATGACTGCTATGAGTAGCTAAATCAAAGCATGCAATACCTAGTTGAGACTGATCTCACAGGGAATTTAGGATTCAGATATCTAATTTTTAACTATTTGAGCATCAAATTACGATTTATATGAAATCTGATAGTCAATGTTGATCTCCAGCACTTCAACTATTATGAAATTTTGTGCCAATTGAGAGATGTTAATCCATGAATATTTTTGAGGTTGACATAAAAAAAACGAAGCATTTTATTTGTGTGTTCTAGTGGCTACATTGTGGCGGCATACATTGAACATATGTAGAATGACACCATTTCATTTCTAAAATGAATGTGGTGAAGGACTACAGTGATGGTGTCAAAATGATGAGTCGATGTTTAATTATCTGCTATGTCTTTAGAGAGTGAGAAAATACCCATCCTCTGATTGAGACAGTGAGTCAGCTTAAATTCTGACTTTTTTAACGTGGATGGATTGCAGATTGAAGACTACCCGAAAGCTACAGCTGTTCTTGTGCGTAATCATGGAGTCTATGTTTGGGGAGATTCCTGGATCAACGCTAAGACTCAGGTTCGTTTCCTTTTTTACGAAGCATGATATTCCCTTCATATTCTTAATATTTTTACTTACTCTTATGACACATGATTCCCAATGTGTATTGAAAGCATATATCGTTTAGCACGTATGTTTCTTCTGCTTACAAATGATTTGTTATTTTCGCTGATCATGTTTGTGTTAGAGTATGGATAGTATAGCCAATGGGTTTTTGCCCATCAGGAGGCAAGTTAGGTTACTTTTATGTTAGTGGAAAGCATGAAAATAATTTTTCTGAATCCAAACTGAGGATTCGCAATTATTGTTCATTCTGATATGAAATTACTCCTGTGTTGCTGTTGCATTTATGGTGTATCTGTTTTGCTGTGATGATATGAAAATATGTGCTCTCCCAACTGAACAAACCAATTTGTAGCTTTTTTAATGAAAATCACTGTCCAACATTTCCTCTTCGTTACTAGTTGAAACATGGACGAAGGAATCACAAGGTACTTTCTGGAATTGAAGGAATTGACCAATGCTGCTCATTGCTTATGCGATGAGTGTCAAACCTGAACCAGAAGATGGTTTAAAGATAAAACAATGCATAATGTGCACTGAAAATCTAAATGAACATTTGGCGTAATTTTCTCAGTTTTGATGTGATGAGTTGATTGTACATCCTACTCTTATGCCTTTCAACATGTTACGGTATTCTGAAATGCGTTTCTCATTTCTTTTGTATCATCTAGGATATATTAGTTGATATCGAGGCTTTGGTCCTAAGATCGTTTTTTATTGAGTAAGAACTTGGGCCTAGTTGAACCCTGTTATTATTTAACAGTATGTATTTTGTTCCGTCCCAATAATAGTCCCGCCTTGGATAGCATCTCTGCTGATCTGCAACGTTTTGAAATGTATGCCATCGATAACCAGATGCTGCCTTCAAGTGAAATACTGTGGAAATAGCAAACATTCTTATGTTTCAATGCGAAACTTTTTGGCATTTAATGCTTTTCGGTGAACGCAATTGTCAGAGTATGCTCGGTGGATTAATTCCTCATAGAATGTTATTCTTATAAAGTGATTTATTCGTGAATATGTGCTTTTTTGTGTATCCCCTAAATGAGTTTGTTAGGATTATTTTACCCGTTGTGTAACTGGCATGGTTTTTTCCAGGCTGAATGCTACCATTATCTTTTTGAAGCTGCTCTCAAACTCCATAATCTGGGTTTAGATTGGTCTACTCCACTCCATGGTTCGATTCATAACTCGAAAGGATATGAATATACAAATAGACAGCAAGCCGGTTCTGTGAAAGCTCAACTTCAGAATCGGAATCCTGTCCCTGAACCATCTAGAGTAAGTGTGGCACTTGACTCTGTCATGTCTCAGAAACCACCCTCTTTAGGCTCTTCTCTGCATTTACTGTTTCCATTTTCTTTATTAGGGCGTTTTTTTGCATTCAAAAATGAAGTATGTTTTTTTCGCTGTTAGATGACTTGAACCCACTGTTTTATTTTTCAGCATTGTATCATCCTTGATATTGAAGGAACAACGACACCAATATCTTTTGTGACTGATGTTCTGTTCCCATATGCCCGTGATAATGTACGGAAGCACTTGACTGCCACTTATGACAGTGCTGAAACGCAGGATGATATCAAGTTGATACGTGCTCAAGTAAGAAAGGCATAATTATTGTCGCATGTTGATTTTCTGCATTCGTGTTTTCATAGCTCTTTCGAATTTCACTAGAAGAAGCATATAGTACATGATCAGAGGTCTCTATTTGACACTCTTGGTCAAAACTCTGTGTCATTTTTATTTTTTGCAAATATTGGTCGATACTTTCATATCAAATTTGATGTTGCGCATGTGGTTCTTACCTCTGATGCAATACCCACCGCAATATCTTCTCTTTTAGGCTCTTGTTCTTGTGGAGCCATTCATGTGAACCCCAGTCCGTAGATTTGTCCATTTGAATATATAACCTGCAGTGGAGTACACTCTCCCTTGCTTTTCTGTTGTAGAAATTAATCTATGATTATTTCCTGCGCTAAAAGTTCTTGTTTGGCCGTTCTTCTTCATGCTTTGACAACTCTGCCTTGGTGGAGCCCACTTTCTCACTTGGCCTATTATTCACTATCATTCTTCGCGATCAAGGTTAACTATTTGTCTATAACAGGTTAAGGATGATTTGGAAAAACGTGTTCCTGGATCCGTTCCTATTCCTTCCGAGGATTCTGGGAAAGATGATATAATAAAATGCCTTGTCGCTAATGTAGAAGCAATGATAAAGGCTGACAGAAAAGTCACTGCTTTGAAACAACTACAGGTGATATGTCTGTTCATTGAATGGTGCCCTCCATAGTAATCCAGAATTGCTTACATTTTTATTGCCTTTTATACCCGCATGTAGGGGCATATTTGGAGAACTGGGTTTGAGAACAAGGAACTTCAAGGGGTGGTGTTCGACGATGTGCCAGAAGCCCTGGGCAAATGGCAAGCGACTGGCATCAAGGTACTAATCATCGTGGCCCATAACTTGGTGATCTATAAGAACCGCTCTCACCAGTCAGCTAGTTCAGCTCGTGCAGCCGCTCCACTTGGTTTTGTTGAATCTTCTTCTGTTGATCTGTTGTTTGATTTTATTTACACACACCCATCTAATTATCTCTGCAAAATAGTTGTTATTTTTTGTCTTTTCTTTGGATTATTCTTCCATTTAAGACAACTCTTAAGATCCTCAACCGGAATGGACTGTGAAATCTTGTCCTACAGGTTTACATCTATTCCAGTGGCAGCAGAGAGGCTCAGAGGCTCCTCTTTGGGAACACCGCACATGGTGATCTGAGGAAATACTTGTGTGGGTTTTTTGATACCACGATAGGGTGGGTTTCCATATTTTCACCTCCCTTTTTCCCTTTAGAGTTTTTTCATGCAACTTCTCTCTCTCTCTCTCTCTCTCTCTCTCTCTCTCTCTCTCTCTCTCTCTCTCTCTCTCTCTCTCTCTCTCTCTCTATGCCTGTGACAGCAACAAGAGGGAGTCTCGCAGTTACTCTGAGATCTATCAGTCTGTGGGAGTGGACAAGCCCTCACAGATATTATTTCTGACCGATGTCTACGAGGAGGCTGTTGCAGCAAAGGCGGCTGGTAAACGCTCTCGGTTCCATCCATTCAATTTCTGTGTGGATTTATTTATTTTCCGCCCAAACTACGGTCCGGATTGAATCGAGATCGTCGATCCCTTCCGATTCTTGCCACCCGATTCCTCACAGTGAGATCGAAAATCCCTGTCAGACCTACCTGGCTGATAAATAGACTATGCCATTTTTGGAAGTGATTTTTTCGTTTGGGCTCATCCGTTGACTTCTCCCTGTGGCAGGTCTGGAGGTGATTATCTCCGTCAGGCCCGGGAACGGCCCGCTCCCCGATAACCATGGCTTCACAACTGTCACCTCATTTACCGAGGTATGAATCAGCCCTCTTCAAATGCATATTTTAACAGGGTTGGGATATGGAAGGTGGGCCCTCTGATGGGCACCGAGAGACATGACGTTTTATGTATCGTTTTGGCAAAAGGGGGGGGCGGGGCTCTGACACCTGGCTTGTCCTCCACGTCATCTACCTAGAGTGAGAAAGTCTGAATGCCCGCGAGCACTTTGACGTGTTGGATATACCTGTTCGCCGTTCCAGGCCCATCTATTTTAATGGGCCGGGTAAGCGCGCCTGGATATCGACGGCTGGACCGGACCATTTTGAGGGGTGTCGGCTCAGGAATCTATTCTTCGTGGCGCGAGACCTTTGACCCTATATATTAAGGAATCTAAGCGTAGGACCCTTTTATGATTGAAGGATTTTATGGGGGCTACAGTATAAAAAAACACATTCTAGTTCTTTGCGGGATATTATCTATGACTCCCCATAAAATCAGTGATTTTATGGGGGCTATAGTATAAAAAAACACATTCTAGTCTTCCTAAGCCTTTGACCCTTTTTTTAGTCAAAAGGGTTAACTGTGAGGGCATATTCTAGTAATGCCGTACAGAAAATTAACTGGATATATCATCACAAGAAATCAATTTACATGTTAGAAGTAATCATTATTTAGTTCAAAAAATAATAATCTTATTCGTTGGTTGGTAGCTGTTTTTCGCCATTTAAGCTCTAGAAAAATGCAAAAAATGGTCTGGTGAGAGAGCAACAACCATGGCAGCATTCAGGACAAGTCTCATTGGCATATTTGGAACAAAAACTTCATATCCAAGGATGAGCACTCACTGGACTTCACAATTTAATGTTTTTAGGTCAACTCACTTGGCCTGTGAAGATCTCAAAGAAAACTAGAAATCCTTTTTGAGCTAGAAAAGCAAGCTTTTTGATAGTAGATGCTCCCTTGACTTTCATCCCAATTTATACATAACAAAATCATCAGATGAGGGGACCTCTTCATTAGACTCACAACCTTCATTGTTTTAAAAATGTGGATAAGGCCCGATATCATCAATGCCAACATGAAATATATATTTTCATAAACCTGGGCATTATCTTAACATATCTGAAAAATGAATTTTGATACAACTATGTAAATAAAGATAGCTATTTAGATCCCCATTGGATGATAATATTAGTTATCTAAGCTTGCAGCTGCTAATATCTCTCGGACATAAATGTTACTAAAAATGTGGAGTTTTCATAATCTTCTTGTATAGGCGCTCAGGAGTTTAATAAAAAAAAAAAGTAAAGGAGCTACTAAGTTGGGATAATTTACCCATCACCAGAATGAATTATAGTTCAATCCATGTGCTAGTTATCCATCTCATTAAGATGAATAGCATACAAAGAGGCGAAGGAGCTTCAAGCGTTAGTCCTTGTGAAACAGTGCAGTGGAGCCGTTTCTAAATAGCCCAACGAGGTCACGTGACTATGGATAGAAATTAGTCTATGTGAGGGCATCACAATCCAACGAAGAGAGAGAGAGAGAGAGAGAGAGAGAGAGAGAGAGAGAGAGAGAGAGAGAGAGAGAGAGCAATTTGGTGGTTAGGGTAGGGTTGTGAGGGTAGCATTCTTTTAAGGGTTAAATGGAGTTAAAATCACTCATCTCTTGTATTTTTCATATAGGGACTGAAAACAATGCCAACGAGAGTTCTTCTAGGCACAAAATAAGAGGGTTTTCAACAATTAGCATACTTTTTGAGGTGTTATAACAAAAAAATAGCTACTACTTAAAGCATTTTAAGCAGATCGATTTAGGCGCCTAGGGTTTTTCTCAGCCCCTCCCTCCTCTTCGTCCATAAAGCGGTTGGTCCCTTGCCCCGGGCTATAGCTGTTGAGTTTCCTTCTTCTTTCCCCACCTCACCTCCGATCTGCGCCGAATCTCTGGTTTAGTTTCCTCTCCCTGCATTTCGGTGTGCCCTCTCCGTGCAGATGGCCCTTTCGGCATTGCGATTTCTCCTTCTCCGGTTTCTATTTCTTCTCTGTGCCGGGAGGCGATGATGAAGAATAAAAGTAGAGATGATACTCTAATGTGATTCATCTTGTCTAACAAGTCTACGCTGCGTTCTTTCTGAGTCTCCCCTTCCTTTCCTCTCGCTCTCACTGTTACCTGACCAGTGAGTGTGGAGATCTCAGTCGCAGATCTCCAGTTTTGCTCTTCGATAACACGCTATTTCTTTTTCTGAGCCATGCGTATCAATAGTTTGAGTAAAAACGAAGTTTATCCTTCAATTATTTTCCGTTCGCAGCGAATGATCCAAGTTCATCAGCATTTTCGGTTTCATATATGTCATTGATGGCCGATGGTCGAGAGCGTAGAGGGTTTACTGTTACGGATTAACTCGGAAAGATTATACGCCATGTCGCAGCTCTTCATCCAGTGAGACGAATGGCTAGAATCTGAGGTTTCACAGACCTAAAAATTTCGCTGGCTCGAATCTGGCGGTAAAAATGTGCGCCAAAGGATTTCTTAATCTTATCGTAAATCGACTGACGATCTGATTTTGTAGTTGCAGAATCTGCCGTCCTTGAAAAATCTCATCTTTATAAATCTGTCGCCATGGGAATTTTATGAGTATTACAGAAATTATGGAAAGATGGCGCCCGGCGGCGGAGCATTGGAATAAAATCTGCGGGCACTCTGTCGCAGATAACCAACTGCGGGCTTAACATTGGCAAGGAGGTCCCGTTGGGTGAGGCAGGGGATGGTTAACGAGAGAGAGAGGGGGGATCGAAATTGGTGGAGACGCCATCGGGGTTTGGTGATGGCGGCCCGAACGCCGGAGGGTCTCCGCCGGGGACCGGAGGCCTCAACCGATATTCCTCTCGGCTGTGAAACCTCCAAAGCCGGGTAATTAACGGAAATTGTGTTTAAAATCCATGAAGATTTAATTTTTATTATATAATAGTCATACAAGGTTTGTATGTTCCCTATATGGTCCATTTGCCAACAGTTTGAGGATAAGGGCTTATATTAAATCTTTTAATTCTGGGGGCTTCATAAATATTTTGAGGTTTTAATGTCTTTTGTACATTTTTATAGAGGTATCTCTAAATTACAGGGCTGGAGAGAGGGGACGGAAGGATGTGTTCATCATCAAGTGCCCATTTAGAACGTGTATACAGTCCTAATTGTCACATGGGTCATCTCGTGTGGTAGTGCCTAATCACCTCACTGGTCAGCCTTTTTTCATTTCTATATTTCTCTGAGGTGGAAAGGATTTGGGGAAGATCTTGAATTCTCCCTCCTTCATAGGGGACCCTTCTATTGTTAAAGCTGTCATTACAACATATTTGCACCACTTTTATTGCTCTTTAGTTTGCCTCTCGATTGTTATGGTGACTCGTGGGAGTCTCATTTGCTGTGTTTTGTTGTACTCTACTGACACCTATTATGAGTTCCCTCCATCATGCAGATAATGTGGTTGCTTGCGTGCCTATTCCCACCATTGTGTAGGAATGGTGGTCTCACATATGCTCACCCTCATTGGAGTGTTCATGTGTTTTTCCATCTCTGTTGTTTGTTCATCATCTCACTAATGCCCATTCGTCATCCACACCTTCTGCACCAGGAGTGCCCACCATGGATGCCTACCACACCTTCTCTTGTCACAATGGTGTCATCCACATCAGGAGTGCCTACCATGGATGCCTTCTACAATGCACATCCATTGTGTTTCTTCTATTGTCCTCTACTAATTTGATTTATGTTTGTTCTTGCCCTTTGTCTATTACTCATAACATTCTCCCCCTCTTGCAAAGTCTAATGTACTCATTGGAAAGGAATAAAGGTAGCTCTCCGCTTGATTTTTGAACAGCCAAAGATCATTTCAGTCATGCCAAGTAGTTGCCTCTCGTGCTTCTCATTATATTAGGAAACTTATGTGTCAGTGGCATTGATAGTGACCTCTGTTGTTTGTCACTTGATAGTTGATGATAGTTTTTTGCTTCTTAGTAAAGGAATAAAACAAGATGGTTATTATTTATTTATTTCTCCTTGAATGTCGTTAATAGCAGCAATTAAAATGATGTCATGTTGCTAAACTTATAGTAGACTTGTGATAAAATCTATGGCAATGGTGTGCCATAATACTTCTTTAATGAGAAGTTGGTTGGAGCACTTTTGAGTAATTTTCGTCATTCTATTTTGTCTTGGTAAATGAGGTAGCACTTGGCATATGACTCGACATCTTGGTCGATCTATAGTCATAAAAAGTCATGACTCTGGAGTGTAAGTATTCATTGGTGTCTTGGATGATTAAATTATGAGATGTGAGGTTTTGTGAGTCTTTATGATCAATGTCTATCGAAGGTTTTGGGCATTAGATGTGGTGTCCCCTAATTTATATAAAGCCATTGTCTACCTAGAGGCATTTAGGTTGTGGATGTTGTCTAATAGCTTGAGCTTGTGGTCATCTTTGAGAGCATTGACATTTATGGTGATGTTTTGTGGTCTTAATCTGTATTATATTGTGAAATATAATTATATCATGAATTATTATTATTGAGCTTTTTTAATACTCAATTTGGGTTGTGGTGAAATAGTTGTCCACTACGTTATTTGAAAATAGTGAAGTGACTATCGAGTAAGTAATGTTGCTAATTCCATAAACAAAGCATGATGGCCATCTTTCATTCATGCATTGAGTGTTGCACCTTCTGTCGTTGAGCTTATGCCTCTCTAAGGCAACAAGATAGTCTCCCAATTGAATGCACCTTTGATGATGCCATTGTTGCTATAAGTATAAATTATATATAGTTTGGTGAGTTGGGGAGCTAGAGAACTAACACGATTATAATTGTTTCCCCAAAGTCAAAATGCCCACTTGTTATGTTCATCTCATTTTCATGTAATGTCATTATATAGTGGGTTGGTCAAAATTGTTGATATATTGTATATTTGTTCATGCTCACTACATTTATATTGATGATGTGTTCTAAGGAATCAATCTTCATTCAACTCCTTGATGTACACTATCTTTTGTTGATGATGTCCCTAAAAAAATAGTTTTTTTAACCTCAAATTTAAGATTTTAAAGTAGATAATATATTATTATTAACAAAAAAATAATAT
This sequence comes from Spirodela intermedia, assembly GCA_902729315.2. Lineage (NCBI taxonomy): Eukaryota > Viridiplantae > Streptophyta > Magnoliopsida > Alismatales > Araceae > Spirodela > Spirodela intermedia. The sequence continues at coordinate 1,342,655 of LR746278.1, read as the reverse complement.
ATCAATAAATATATTCTACATGCACTTAGTAGTTACTATTATAAGTCAAAATGTTTTCATAATAGATGAAAATGAAGTCATCTTGTTGACCCTTAATTTTGATACAACAAGCTAAAATTTTTATATTGAATATTTAATAAATATTATTAGAACTTATGTTAGAAGTTTAATATTTCTAAGAAGTATTAAAGGCGTATATTGAGGATGTTAGAGTAATCCTCTGGCTAACAAATGAATTCACAACATTATTTCTTGATAGATTTATGTGTTGAAACTAATACAACATCATAGAGGTTGTTATAAGTATAAAAATAAAGTGTAAACACGTGAAGTATTTACAAAATATCAAAAATATCAGAGTCACTAATAAGATTTAAACTCAAAACTTGAATGATAGAAAGTTAGAAGTCTTAGTGGGAAAACAATTAGAAAACCAAGGAATATTAAATCAAGTCAATGATTCAAATAGAGAACCTAAATGTCAAAAAGTTGGAAGCCTATGTGAGAAAAATGTTTTAAAAATAAAAAAATACTAAGTCAAGTGCATGATTCAGTCTTAGAATATAAATGACATCAAGATGGAAGCCTCAACTAGAAAAATATATGAAAAATATGAAGTAACAAAGGTACATATAAGTATTGAGACACTTGAACAATGGTAAGCTAGAAATCTGTGTAAAAATATACAAAAAAATCAGATATCACGTATCTATTAAGACTCATATTAAATATCTATACAATGATGCTTCATAAACAGTTGCGAGAAGATATTTAGAAAATCATGAAAAGGTGAAATCATTGTCAACATTCTAGACAATGACACATTGACAAAATATACAAAGATATCAACATATTAAATAATTTTATTTGGACTCAACCCCAACAACAAAGATATTCATCAATAAAACCTAAATCTGCAGGCCAAGTTTTAAATTCCAATCAATGTGGAAATAGTAAACTTCAAATAAAAGAATGAGATAATATTATTAGCACGTAGATAAAGCATTTTTTAATTCATGTGATCATCTTTCAAGACACAAAAATATAAGAGAACATTAGAGAATAAAAGAAAGGAGGTTATGAAGAAGAAGAAAAAAACTTGAACAAATACATTTTTTTAGACTGTATATCTACATTGTAAATAATAACTTTCTTCATCTATCAAGGTTCAATAATCGTGTGCTTCAACAAAGAATTGAAAGTTACATCAATACTTTATTCAATGGTAGTGATTTAAAGAAATACTCTTTCTAAAGGCTAACTCTCTCTTTCAAGCCTAAGGTACTTAAGTGGTGAGTGAATAAAAGTTTAAACTAAAGCACATGGTGATGAGAGTCTAGTTGTGTCTATGAAGGATGTGATCTTTGAGGAGATCGAAGTAATGTGATTTAGTTAATAATCCTCATAAATCAATGTATATTTCTAAGATAAAATAGTAAACTTTTGTATAAAAGATAATTTGGGTTGGAAGTAGTCAAGTGAGCGGTAACTTAATATAAAAATATTTTGGCATATTTGGTGGTGACAAGAGAGTTGAAAAGAAACATGTGTAGAGAGTTAGAGAGCCTTGAGTAAACTCATACTCAAAATAAAAAAGTTCTGTGAGCATTTGTGTCAACACATTCACTCAAATATAAAAAACAAGAATAGAACAAGAGTTGTGAAAAAATCAATACACCCCCCTACTATCTATGCATTTCACCTAGTTTTATTGAACCCTTCACCAAGTATAAGTAAAAAATATAGTTTATTAGGATATGAAAAGTTGTTAGACAATTAGTCAATTAGAATAACATTCTAAGTGAATTCAAAGGAGTTGTAATTGATCACATATTAAATTTTTAATTAGTTTCTTCTATAAATACAAACTTGATATTATCCACTTTTTTAGGTTGAGCTTGATGAAAACCCATTGATTGAACATGTGTTTAACATTGAGGATATAACATTTGTTATCAATAGAGATTTTGTTGAATACTTGGTAATCTAGGTACATCCATAGTATGTTATCATGCCAACCAACTAACGTAGGTGATATTCTGATCATCCATCAATATCATGAATGAATTGTAATTTGTTGTATGTCTATATATAATGTTCTCACCAAAAAGTCAAAATAGCAACATCATGTATCATTACTTGCACACTTGTTCAAACATGAGTATTTTCCACATGTGTTCGTCCATTGTTTGCACATTTCACATCACATGTTCTCACTTAATTGCATACATTTGCCATGTTGTCTATGCCCACCATGTGTATTTATATGCCATCTTCTTTTGATGTGCTATATATACTTAACACTCCATGCATACCCATTATGTTCCTCATGCCTCTTCATACTACTTTAGCATTCATTTTCATTTTGATCTTCACCTTATCTTTTATATTCATTTATGGTTTCTTTCGTGATCTTGATTGTATATTTATTCTGTGATTTTAGATGAATGTAAGATTTTGGCATTCTAATTTGAGATGAATGTAGAATGACATTTTCTCCCTCTTAGAGGTTCTCCAATTACCTATTCATGAGAGTCCCTATAAATCTTCACATAATGATCAAGTTTTTTTTAATTTCTTTCTCTATTTTTATGTGATATTCTTATTTTTATCTATTTTTGATTTGATTTGTTCATTCTTAGTTTCATTGTCCTTATTCTTCCTTTATAATCTATAATGTCTCTCTTAGTAGGTGTAGGAGGAAGTGGGTTTGGCATATTATATTATACTTATCTTGTTAATTATTTGATTTTTTTTGTCTTTTTAAAGATCTTTTTGAAAAGACTTCATAGGTTAAAAAGAATTCGAAGGTTAGTAGTCCCTTGAGAGAGCAATGCCAAAGTATGCACCTTATGATTTTCCATAAGAATTATGCTCTTTTTGCCTTCATTATTTTTAATTTTGTCACTTCTCTTTATTACAATTAGTTACTTTTGTAATTTGGCTAGTATTGTGACTCCTTTCTTCTAACCCATAGACTTCAAAGACATTTTTCTCTCATTTGCTCTATTTCTTGGTGTGGAGGGAGATGAATACTCTAGAATTCTAACATATTTTACTATCTTTTTCTTCTCTTATACTTGTTTTGCTCATGTCATAATGTTCCTCCATTTATATATTAGATTTAGGGTTATGCAATTGGCTAGATTTGACCATGAAACTAGATCAACTTGGTTGCTCCTTTGTTTATTTTGGATTTTCTAGATTCATATTCATGATTTAATCTCAAGTGGCTGGTAGTCCATTAGAAATTATGATTCATATAGTTAGTTGATATCTATAAAAAAGGTTTAATGGAATTGGTAGGAAATCAGTGTGCACTTGTATGGTGGCACTATGTAATCTTGTTGGAATTTTCGTCTATTATTATGATGTTAGAATAGATCTTCATTAATATAATCAATAAGAATTAATTTTATTAATTGATCTAGTTTTTTTAAAGACGTGACTAATTTGACCAACAAGAGACAATCAATGATATAATTATCCTTCTTTTTACCTATTGATTCAAGCAACCTTATTCAAGGTTTTTTTTTATCTTGTAGATCTAAGGATTGTCAAATAAATTCTTATGGACCCAAAGATTTGTGATTTTCATGGACTATGGATTTTAGTCTTGATTTTCATTCTTCAACAATTTCAAATCTCATATGTGTATACAAAGCCTGATGTTATTCTAGAACTTTCACTACATCACTCACCTAATACAAAAGTAAACACATGATTATCAAAATGAGACTACCTCACTCATTGTTAATCAACTTTGAGTCAAATTGGTGTGTTAACTCTAATTCAGATTCTAAAGGGATTGCTTTGTTGTGTTCTATGTACTTCAACTTATATTCGTAATGTAATAAATTCAAACGGTCAACTTACACATAAGGCATCATATGAGAATTTTTTGTACATTAATTAGAAACATTGACATACAATCATACATTATTGTAATATACTCATTGCTAATTGATTATGTTGAATGACTTCATTAATTTAACATCATGTACTAAAATATGTTGTAAAATGAGTGCTAGGGTAATAGTTAACTTTCTTCCATGATATTTACACAAACCCAAGAGTTGAAGAAATAAATATTTAAATTGAATTATAATAATGAATTGTAACTCTTGAAAAATATATTATTTTAGTCTGTACTAAGCTGATGCCCAAACACACTATTATTTTCAAAAACTAGCTCGTCAGAAAAAATATTAAATCAAATCCTCTTGCATAAGAAAACCCAAGTTTGTTATAGAGAGAAAAGGGAGTTGAGAACATGTCAAAATTTAAAACATTTTTATAAGGCATCAATCTTTCGTAGGCCTTTTTTTTTCTCATTAATAATGTTGGATGGAACATTGAGGAAAACAAACACACTTATAAGCCTACACTTCATATAACTAGACAATGTGCAACATTGACTTTGATAAGCACATACTTTTAACAAACATATTTAGTTTTTATATTTTAAGTGTGCAACTGATATGATGGCAAAATCACTCCAATAATGCTACAAGAATAGTTATGTGCAGCTTCAAGACAAACCCCTCTCCCCCCCCCCCCCCCCCCCCCTCTCTTCTTACAACATGCAACACATGTAAAAGTTGATTCTACCAATTGCAACTAAACGCCTAATTTGATGCTACTTTAACGCTATTGAATTTTTGAGTTTTTCTACATCAAATGTACCATGTCAACCAACTGGAATCAAGAGTGCAAGCATAAACTACTTACCGATCAATCACCATGAATGAGTCTCAGTGCCCGTTCCTGCGTTTGAAAGTCAAATGGTATGGTGTCATGAGTTGTTTTGCTCTCAAAACGGACGAAATTTGGTAAATAAGAGGGGAAGCATGCCATTTAATGTCTAATTTCTCCATTATGCCGACTCTGCCCAGTTGCCCAAACGGGAAAAATCAGCGTTGGGATCCGCAAATGAGGGAGATGCTAGTCCTTTCAATTTGTACAGAGATTTTTGCGCTTCAGCCTTGACCAATCCGTTCAATGCAAAGACCTGAAGCGGTTACAGGTTGATGGAACTCTCACATCATGCCTAACACAGATATTTCAGCCAACCGTGGTGGCTCTTGACTAAGAATTGAAATAAGAGAGATGACGACCCACCTACAGAAGACCATGCCGACGGGTAGTATCTCCGCAGTCGTCTCAGGCTACAACCTGAAAAAAGCATCGCGATCAACGGTCAGGGTTGGAGGAAATTGTTTCCTTTTTTTGAAAGGGCTGAAAGAGAAACGGCCAACGGGGAAAGATAGCTACGTGAAAATGTGAGGGCGGCTGCGAGAGAGCTGAGGTCGCTTCATTGGTGAAATAATGAGATTACGCAGAGTGGCAGAGGGGTTGCTGACGCCAGTTCCGAAAATGGACCGGGAAGGTCTACTCGCTGCATCACGAGGACCCGGCGCGGGCTTCGCCGGCGAGCCTCCAGAAAGATCGAACGGACCCGAGTTGGATGCCTTCTGTCTAGGTGGAGGCCACATGTCTTCTCTCTGCCCTGGGGTGTAAGGAATGAAAACCGAACGATCTGCGACAAGTAAATCATCTGGCCCTCTTGGGGATCTTACGGGTAAAAGCTTACACAAAGTTATGATGATTAATGACCCTAAGCAAATAAGTAGGTGATAATGGCAAAGCATTCGAGAGCAATGTGTGGCATTTAAGGCAATACTTTACTTAAAATGTACAGAGGAAAAATTTCTGGAGAATGAGAGGATCGTCATGAGGTAGTTACGGTTTTGGTTCAATATGGATGCTGTTATGTCATTACCTTGTCTTATGGACTGGCGATTATCCTTAACGTTGGCGGGGCTAGAGAAGAAGTCGGGTTCAGCTCTATGGAAGAAGCTGCCGGCAGGTTGAATTGCCGATCTTTTGAGCAATTCGTACTCATTTCTTAGTTGATCGTACATCTCATCAAGCTTTCTTTTCTGTCTGGTATCATAAGATAAAGATCAGAGGAATCCCCAATAGCATAGGTAGCTGATTTTAAAAAAAATACTCTTGAAACTGCGGAGAACTGACCTCGACTTCTCCGCAAACTTTTCTTGGAGTTCTTGCTTATCCTTGGACAAACTCTCCATCTCTTGCTCCAACATCTGGCACCTCTTGGTCATTTTCTGATATGCCATGTGCACTTGCTCCAGTTTCTCACTAAATTTTTCTTGCAAGAGCTCACACTTCTCCCGACACTGTCCAACAATTTTATTCATTTTGTATTGCATCTCGAGCTCCTTTTGCCCAGTGAAGAACATCACACTCTTGTAGGCACTTTTCATCACTAGTTTTTAATAAGGAGAACACATATTTAATTGCAATATTAGTTGAATTTTGACAAATCTTTCTGTTTCGTGATCCTCATCTTGTTGTTTTTCTCCTGAGAAATGTTGAACTGAAAGCCTCATCACAAGTAATAGTACTGTAGGTTTCATATATATAAAAAGAGATCATCCAAGACAAAGGATACATATCTGGGGAGAAACTCCCGCCATTGCCATCTGCAGCATAAAATAAAATAGAATATTGGACTTTAACTAAGAAGTAAATGTGCACGATACAGCAAGTGGAATATCCTTACATTTATCCACTCATCGCCGGGATTTATATCCACTGGTTTCATGAGGCTATAAAAAAAGGTAATTGCATATAAATGCATCATGAAATATCCCATAACAATGAAAAAAACACAGTAATTTTTAGGACGTATATGCACGTTTCACATTTTGCCTTAATTACAGGGGATAATTTTTTCTCACAAAATAAATAGCTCCAGCGTATAATCAAAAGTATGTAAAACTGCTGACCTTTTAGAGAGCACTTGATCACATATAGGGCAAGCGGCATCATTGCTTAGAATCTTTCCTGCATCTTCCGTGCCTTTTTGAGAAATGTGTCAAGGTTATAAATTGAAGCGGATAAACCTCCAGTTTGAGACGTGAAAGCTAACAGAATCACGGTTAGAAAAAAGCAGGTTCTCAACAGCAGTTCAAATGCACTTGCCATCAGGATACACAAGAGATGACCACATGTTGTTGATATGGCCCTTCCTTCCAATTCGCGCCAGCAGGCGTTACACCTCATCTCACGCCTTGACCTTTAACACTGTTCACTGTATCTAGGAAACAATGAACTATTTTGCGCACGGATACAATCGTCAGCAGAAATTTCCATTTAACCTGTTAGAAAAATGATAAAGAGGTCATAAAATCTCCATCAAGACATCGTTCCAAGCTCGGTGACTGATATGGCGATAGACAAAAAGAAGCATCAAACTTAAGGAGGTAACTTTTGAAAGAGGAAAAGATAATTTCGAGCAGGTAGTTATATTGCAAATCAAGAACTAGATGCCAGGATTGCGTGACGAAACAATTCATGTGACATAGCAGAATATGACTGAATTAAGGACGTTAGAATTCGTGCGTTAAAACGGTAGCCACACAAATTTCGACAGAGGCCGTTAGAGCTAGGGCAAATAAAACATCGTCTGGGGAACCATAGGAGGGGCATAGCCATCGACTCAACAAGCAAGAAAAAGATAAATCCCAATGAAGGAGAGACCATATACATCACGAACCGAAACATCCAGATAAAATAGAAAACCAGTTGATCAGGTTCGATGCCATAGAGCTTTCCATTGATCTGGCTAAAACAGAAGGTTTACATGACTGGAAATCCAGAGATTACGATCGGAACCCTAAAAATTAATGTAATCGAGGCACATCTGAGCAATTTTTATCGCACAGAGGAATACATAAAACGCGAGTTCACTAGTCCTCTTTCCAGCGCTGGAGCTGATAATCGATCGGAAACAGAACCTGACCTGCTATATAGCGAGAACTGGGAGCCTCGATCTCCGGCTACCGCTCCGGAAGGAATCGAGAGAGAAAGGTCCTTGGCAGCAGGGGCCGCCCACCATATGGTTCGAGAGCCCGACCAGAAGAACGCAAAATCGAAATCGAAATAACGGTTTGGCGCCAAAAGCCAAGCGCCGCCCCCCCCCGGTCCCCCTCCCGGAGGTGGGCTGGCGGGGCCTCCGAGTGACACGTCAGCAACAAAGAACCATCGCCCTCCTGAAAAAAGTAAAAAACCGGTGGGTCCACGTGGAACAGACTGAACCAAGGCATGCGTGACACGTCTGCGAAATGCGTGGACAGTTCAGTTGTACACGCGTACTGGCCACGTATCATTCCGGGTTGACGCGATGGGCCCGTTGCCTAAGAACTACTCCGATATTAATGGCCTCTAATTTTAATTAAATGGACAGCCCGTCTTGTATCGGGCTTCCAATGTTTGCAGGCCAGTTGAGAGGAATAGGCTCCAATGATCTAGTACACGTGGACTCGGTGGGCCCACCACTCATGCCATCAAAAGCAGCCGCGTTGACCTAAGAGAACCCGCCGACATACTTTCAGGTTGGCAAGATATTTTCAGAGCCAAACTCACGGGCCACCCGTTCGGGCATCAGCTGAGTCACCGCCACATGGAGCTGAACGAGGCTCACGCGGAGGGGCGGCGGCGGCCAAAGTCGATGGACTTGCCGAATCGTCAGGTGGGGCGTGGACCACGTGAGCGGTGGGCGGACACATCGAGGCGAGAAGATACTAACGGTCCTCAGCACAGAAAATATCTCCTACCGGCGCTTTTAGATCCCATTAGTCACGTGGAAAGATTCTCCGCCACAAGAGCTAAATTAGTTTTTGGAAATAATAATACAATACATAATGAAAAATACACCACCTGAGACGTCCAGGTCAACGGTTTACGCGATGGTCAAACCACTTTGATCCGGATAATATACGATTTCATGGTCATTTTTATATTTGTTAAACGCGGCGGTCTGTACATTATTGTTTTAAACAAATGGGGTATAAATGTATTTTAAAATAGAATAAAATGGCCCGGAAACAAATAATAAGTAATAAACCGGGGTTTTAAGTAAATAATAATAAGTAAAGTTTCGGGAATAATATCTACTGAGAATACAGAAAAGGTCCAAATTGTACGGTGGGCAGCCCGCGGGGATCCATAAGCTGTCTGAAAAATCCTGGAAACTATAAGACAGCTGGGTGTTCCTCGTCGTCTGCCGTGAGGCCGTTCGAAGACGGCGATATCGCGGAGGGCATTGACTGATCCGGGCGACGATCCGAGAAAGGGAGGCGGCGGCTCCGGTTGGGTTTTGGAGGCTTCCTTCCGCCGCGGGTGCTGGTAATCTTGCGAGGATGAAGATACAGTGCAACGTCTGCGAGGCGGCGGAGGCGAAGGTGTTGTGTTGCGCCGACGAGGCGGCGCTGTGCTTGGCGTGCGACGAGAAGGTCCACGCGGCCAACAAGCTGGCGGGGAAGCACCAGAGGGTGCCCCTCACGGCCGCCGCCTCCTCCCAGGTCCCCAAGTGCGACATCTGCCAGGTCTGTGCTTTGACGCTTGCTTCTCTATTGCTCACCAACTCGTCCCACCCGGTCGCTTTGGGAGTATAAGTCTTGGGTTGGAGTTAAATATATAGTTTCCAGATTGATTTGATGTTTTTTTCTCCAGATTGATTGGGGAACAACTGGGGAATAAGTTTACTCGCGATTACATACCATCTTTTCTTCATATTTTTTTCGTGATTGGATGAAGACGGGCAATTTTTAGAAGCGGATAGCGTTTTTTTCGTATCTCCAAGTCAACCCTTTCATAGGCTTTCAACGTTCAAAGTCACGTCGAGGAAGCAAACAACGAACACAGAGCAGGGAACCCTTTGTTTTCATCTTTTAGTGGTTTATGAGTCTGGGTTATTGTTATGGAAATGATCTATTAGCGGGTTCTGAGATTGGTTTAATGAATTTGGGAGCCTTGGTTCAAATTTGATTTAAGTTGGATTGTTATACTTCGATTTTTGGGAAGAGGAAGCTAGTGAACCATATTTTTGGATCTAACTGGGGCCTCTGAGAGTGGATATTATCCTCTAGTGTAATCGCAGATCGGTTGACCAAATCTCATTCTCACATGGGTTGGGGGGATTTGGCATCCTCTATTAGGACTTTGTAGAAAGTTCACCCATTTTTGATTCATCATCTCATCCCCATTCAGGAGCTGCAATTTACGTGTTGGTTAAATTCTTACATTTGTTTGAAAGTTACCAAAAATTAGGCATATCTAAAAGATTGATACTTGATTTGGTATGGCAGTGGGTGCGTGAAAGACATATCTAAAACCTGGATTATATTCAATATCCTAATTTTCCAGCCAGAAATGTCCAGCTTTCCAAAGATCATGAGCAAATGAGCTATCTTTATGAAAATATTTATTTATGGTATGAGGCTCAGCATGCGCCCCCATGGTCTTGAGTGCAGTATAATGAAATTTACTCATCTTATCATGATTTGGCGCTTATGTTTACTCAGATCTTGTTGTGTAATTCCAGGAAGCCGCAGGCTACTTCTTTTGTCTGGAGGATCGAGCCCTGCTATGCCAGGAATGCGACATCTCCATACACAGCATGAACCTCCATGTGTCGGCCCATCGAAGATTCCTGCTTACAGGGGTGAGAGTGGGCACCGAACCTGCTGAGTCGACTCTATCCTTTGCTGAGCAGCAGCGGAGTCCATTGGTGGTTAAATCCCTACCGAAGAGAAGCTCATCCACAACATATTCTGGTGAAAACAAGGAAACGGTTCCCAGTCAAGTGGGCTGGGCAGGAAGTCAAGCAGACAACAGAGCTCCATCAACTGGCACCCTTCTGACTGGGGGCATCACCGACTGGCAATTCGACGAGTTCTTTGGAGCTGATTATGGCCACAATTATGGGTTCACAGTTAATGAATCTTCCAAGGTACGAAGTGGACCGTCATCGGTCATTCTCTTTCTCCCTCTAATTTGGAAATCAATTATGGAAAACTATTTGATGCCCAGGATAGATGTTCTTTCTTTAAAATCCACGGACCTTTTCTTAGCTACTTGATCCATACAAAACTGCAATCAGAAGTAAACCCATTTAACTAAAAAATAAAATTATTTTTGAAGTTGACCGATTTAAAATTTATGAGTTTGCAGACCCCTTAATCAAGCATTAATCCTTTTTCTCCTCATATGTTATTCAATAGGGTGACAGTGGAAAGCTTGGGAACTCAGAGGGCTCCCCAATCTACCACCCAGCCTGTGAGGAACTGGAGGTCGACTCTGTTAGCCAGGTGCCTGAGGTTCAGTGGACAGTACCCGAGATCCCATCCCCACCCACAGCCTCGGGACTCAACTGGTCAAGGAACTCCTGGAGTCATACTCTCGCTGATCACACTGCATTTGTGCCCGATGTGTGTGCCTCATCTTGCGAGGATACTCAGCAGTGCCGGCAAGGTGCTAGCTCCATGAAGCGCCAGAGACCACGCTGAAGAACCCACATGGAAGTTAAAGGTGGCACCATCATTGCGTCCTGGATGGCCTCTAATCCCTGGCCCCGGATCCACCTGCCTCTGTACTGGCTGCCCCATGGTCGGCTGTCAGGTGGGTCTGGCCTGGTTGTGCTTGCTTGGTCCTTGCCATGGAGAGGCAGCAGCTTGAAGAGCAGTTCTCGGCTCAGATCTTCTCTGGGTTTTGGAGCCCAGAGGCCTGCTGATGGGGGTCCCCTTCAGCCCTGCGGGGATACCTGATGTCATGGCGAGTCTGGAGAATTGTCCTTACCACCACCACCATCATCTCCCATCTGGAATTCCAGTTCTCCTCAGGTTGTTTGTCGGGGTCATCTCCCCTCCTGGGTAGTGCCCACGTTTCTGTTGTTATGAATATGTTGTATGCTGAATAACCTCTGTTGGGAGAATGAAGGGTAAAGTGCTTAGTTTTTTCTAAGATTTTTTGATTTTTCCTTTTGACTTTATCACATTCTTGGAGTGCTTGAATGTTTGACCGTGATGGTGTGGAGATTTTTGGCTTAGTGATGCTGGGACCCACATTCCTGGTAAGCAAATAATCAAGCGTTGGTAATATGGCTGGTATTGCTCTGGGATGTCATGCGGTAGTGAAAGTGTCTTTGGACTTTTGGACCGGATTGTTTCAAGCCTGGTTAAGGTCTTAGGAGAAGTCAGCCATTGACTTTTAGATTCCAGAAGACGGAAGTGCATTCGATTGGTGTTTCCTCGCCGAAGCTTATGTCCACAGAGCTTCTACGCCGCGGTGCACAACGCCGGATTCACGAGCGCGCCACGTGTATCTTATCACGAGACTCGCGACTCTCGGTGCTCCGGGGCGTTGTGCGCCCGGCGCGGAGCTCCTGGGCCGCCTTATTTAGGCCGTAGGTGTTGGCGGCGACTCGATTAGAGCTCCTCTGGCATTAGGCTTTCTTAGTCGGGGTAGATAAATCCCTTCGCAAGATTAGGGTTTTTCATCGCGGAAATATTTCCCTGTAGAAGATCTTCCCCGAGCGTATCACCCGTGTTTCGCAGCTTAGAGTTATTTTGACTGCCATTCAGTCGGGTGAGCCGTCCCTCCACACTAGTTTATTAAGCCTTGGGTTACGGGAGTGGCTGCAGGATTTTTACGAGCCGTTTTCTTAATCGCTGAACTTCTTCGCGGATTCTGATTCTTCCCATTCTTGTTCAGTCCTTCTCTATCCCGCCGGTTCCTTGAGCGATCCGCGCAGTATTGCTGGGACTGTGCGAAATTTTCATACTCGATGCCCAGTAGGGACCTGGGCCGTAATCGTTATTCCTTTCATTTACTCATTTAAATAGCGACTGTATGCTTTCGACATTTCCGATTGCTTTTCTGTCGTTAAGTTTGTATCTATGGGACAAAGATGAGTTTCAAGTTCTGTTTGGATACATCCCCTACTTGTCACGGTTCTTCATGCCCTCATTTACTAGATATGTATGCCTCCATCTATTGTTGGTTTTACCTATCGGAGTACCTATCAAACACGTTGTCTTTAGAAAGATGTGTGCCTTTGTTTGAGTTAATTTCCTTTTTTTAGCTTCAAGATAGCTACTTTTGAATTCTATCTATTTCTCGTCAACGTTTTAGTTATTCTTTATTTGGGTCGGACTGAGGTTTTTTTTTGTTCGTGAATGATGCATTTATTTGCGCTAATAGTTATTTGGAAGCCTGATATATATTACATTTGATACTCAGTATGGGGGACGCTTCAGAGTCAGACCTTGAACGTGCAGAAGGATTCAAGCTTCAGGCTAATGAAGCATTTAAAGGTAACTAGAATTGATTAATCTTTTTTCCGCCATAAGGGTTCATTCTATCAATTCATAATAAAGAGGTAATTTCCCGATGTTTTAAGCTGGCATGAATGTGCTGCTTAGTATCCTTAAGCACCATACCATTGGTGCTGTCTCTATTCTATCGTTCGGCCTTAAAGGAATTTTTATATTGTTTTGTTCATGCCATTTTTTTCTAATGATCTGGGATATTGTTGATTGTTTTCAGCTCACAGATTTTTCCAAGCTGTCGATCTGTATAGTCAAGCAATTGAACTGAATGGCCTAAATGCTGTCTATTGGGCAAACCGTGCATTTGCCCATACTAAACTTGAGGAGTATGGAAGTGCCGTGCAGGATGCAACCAAGGCTATTGAAGTTGATCCTAAGTACTCTAAGGCATGTGTTCCAACTGCTGTTCATATTAACCTCGCATGTAGGTTTTTAAATTGACCTGGAAAGTTAATTTTCATATTTGACAGGGTTATTATAGGAGAGGTGCTGCCTACCTTGCAATGGGGAAATTCAAGGAAGCCTTGAAAGATTTCCAACAGGTGCCCACCGTACTAGTGTGCTTCCTACTTATGTGATCTCAGACTAAGAACATGTTTCTTGTTATTTCGTAATTCTTTTTAATAAAAGTTTACCGAAGACAATGTGCCGCTCAACATTAGCTGATCGACTATTGTTTCACGAAGAAACCTGCTTGATTGAGTTTGTGTTATATGGGCATTGCAATTATCTAAACTTCCATCTGGTTTCTTCTTCTTTTTTTTAATAAAAACTCGAAAAAATAGGATTCATGCCAATGTATAACGACTATTGTTTCACGAAGAAACCTGCTTGATTGAGTTTGTGTTATATGGGCATTGCAATTTATAACGACTTACATTTGCATGAATCCTATTTTTTCGAGTTTTTATTAAAAAAAAAAAGAAGAAACCAGATGGAAGTTTAGATAATTGACACAACCAAATATTAAAGTGCATTGATGGCGGGAAATATTATAAGTTTCAGGGAAGATAATGACTCTTCTGTGAGGGGTGTAATAGTTGATGCTAGAGTACCTTTTTGTTTTTGAAGCTAAATATGGAAAATTATATGGAGTGGCATGGGCTGTTGGATCTGATACCCTTTTGTATTCTGATTCTACTCCCCTGATGGAGGAGCTAGTCTCCAGCTTTTCCTGCCTTCTTCTTTATACTTTTTCAAGAAATTCAGGCACCTTCTAAAGGACCTTTGCAGGTTTTAAGTACATATGACATTGGTAATTACATATTAAATGGATTATGGTAGTTTCCCTGGTTCTATTTTTGCCTCTTTTTTATCTCATGTTCCAAAACTATTCCAAATCTTCTATTTTTTATCTACTTTCCTGCCTTTTATCATTTAGTGCATATTATCGTCAAATTCTGATTCAATGGATGATTTTCCCTTGTCCAGAATAATACTAATCCAACACACAACAGATAAATGTGACCAATTAACCTGCTAATAAAATTACTTGTTACAAATAAGATCTTGTTGTTGCATCATTTCTTTTATTATACATGTGCTTCACTTCAGGTGTTGATAATTCTTCATGTGAATTCCCATAAGGATAAAATATGATCTCATTAATATGTGATGCATTCAGTTGAAAAGGATCTGCCCAAATGATCCAGATGCCGCTAAGAAGTTGAAGGAATGTGAGAAAGCTGTGCAAAAGATCCGCTTTGAGGAAGCAATTGCTGTGGATGATGCATCAAGACCGTCGGTAGCTGATTCTATTGATTTTCATTCGATAGGTAGTATCTGATTCTGAATTGTAACCCCTCCCCCACCCCTCCTCTCTATCATCATAGTTTCTCTGTTGTGCTGATGTGGAAGATGATTTATTACATCTCTTGTTGAAAGCTCGTAATGCTTTTTTTGTGGAAATTTATTTTATTTAGGAATACATTTGATCACTTAATCTCCCTAAAAAGTATCTTTCAACACCCAGAACTCAGAATTGGATCGGTAATCCGGATTGACCCGGGCCCATCCAATCTAGAAACTCAAGTAGGTCGCATGATGCAATAAGAATTGATATACCTGTTTGATTATTATCCACTGCCTCCCTCCATCTGACAATCTAACAGTTTGCCCCTCACAAGCATCGTGTTCCCTTGATTGTCTTGTTAATGTGGTCGTCTGGATAGATCATTTCTTAAGATGTTGAGCATTGATTCCACTCTATTGTCTAGTCAAGTCTGAAGTAATTAACATGTGTCGAGCCAAAGATACTACTTGTGCTTAGACTAATCTCTTCCAATAGTCAATTATTAGCAACAAACTTCTCTATATAACGTAGTAATATCATAGATAAATGTCGATTAACTTCTACTTTGGCTCATTATATCAGAATAGCATCTTGTGCACGATTTTTTGTACCAGTAATAGTATCTTAAATTCCGCCATTTTTTCCTTCCACGTAATGTAATCCGTGTTAGATGGAATGTGACGACCTCTTTTGAATGCTGTCTCCGTTAGTGTCTCACAAGATTCTTTTTCTTTGCGACTAGATGTTGAGCCTCAGTATGCTGGTGCAAGAATAGAAGGAGACGTGGTAACTCTGGACTTTGTGAAGAAAATGATTGATGATTTTAGGAACCAGAAATCCCTGCATAAGCGGTTCGTAACTATCAAAGTGTCATCCCACATTCTGTCTTGAAGCTTAGTCCGATTAATTCATGAAATCTTTTCATATTGTCTTGTACAGATATGCCTATCAGATAGTTTTGCAAACTCGGAAAATGCTTCAAGCTCTGCCTTCTCTCGTTGATATAACCGTGGAAGATGGAACTCATTTTACAGTCTGTGGTGATGTGCATGGTCAGGTAATACACGAGATGTTAATCCAGCAATAGTTTTATATTTCAATTGGATATCTATCTCAATAGTCTCCAATGTTTTACTGATATTCCTCGAAAATAAACCTGTCATTAGGCTTGTATCCACAGAAACTTGTAACACCAGTTCAAGCATTTTTTTCAATATCTGAATCCTCGCCTTTTTTATAATCTCGCTCTATATCCTCCGCCTCGAAAATTCTGAAGTATGCTGGTCTGAAAACCTATTACCCAAGATGGCATCCTTTTGTCCTTGATTCATCACTGGATTTTCCTCCTCAGTCAGATAAGTAGTTGTCTCTTCGCAATCCATTATGGTAGAAGTCGCCTTGCCACATGAGAGATACAAATGCCTTCCGCCTAGTAGCGTTACCCCATTTGGTGCTATATCTTGGAGGCTGCTTTGATTTCTTTTCTGTGGTAATTTTCGTTTAAATATACGAAAGCATTTCCCATATTCAATGCCCTGGGATGCCAAATTCATTTCTTGAAGAACTTCAATTCATTATTCACCCTGGGGAAGTGTACCTTATTGCTGGGAAAGTTTGACTATTAGTCCACATAATCATAGACAAAAAAGCATATAAATTTGTCATTGCTGGGTTAAAATGCTGGACATCTTCTTTAATCAATGCCTATGAAAATCTTTCTTAAGATAAATGATAATCCATTGCCTGTAGTTTATATTGCTTTTGTTTTGCCTCAATTTTGGGCGTTACCTTGCATGAAACGAACCTATTAGATGTAATTATCGTCCTGCATTTTTGTCTTTTTTCACCTCTGGTTATCTGACATTGTTTACCTGGAAAATTGCAGTTCTATGACCTACTAAACATATTTGAGCTTAACGGGCTTCCTTCGGATGATAATCCGTACCTCTTCAATGGAGACTTTGTAGATCGAGGGTCCTTTTCTCTGGAGGTCATTCTCACATTGTTTGCCTTAAAGTGTATGTCTCCACAAGGTAAGTGATTTTCGCAAGCCGGTAGACAGTAGACTCTTTCTTATCTTATGGTGATTTGGGAATTATGATAATTTATCTCTTGTACGTTTTATCCTATACTTGGGGAAGTAATATTTCTATATGGTGCGGTGCCTGTCTGTCTTCCATTTAGATTCTAGTTCAAACTTGTCGTTTCTATCTGTCAGCGACATATTTTTTGTAGCCATTCTTGCCTAGTGGATGTACGATAGCTGTGCTGTCATGTGAGCTGCCCTGGGTCATTTTCTCTAATGCTTTTACTTTCTTTCGTTTTCTCCATTTTTACCCCTGCTGTTGTGTTGAAGATCCTTTCTGTTTTAATTCATCGTTTAAATCAGGGCTGCTCCTGCAGCCAACTATGATATGTCTATTTGAGGAGAGAAATTAGAGACAATCTGGGAACAATTTCTGCATTCCACGTCGTTAGCAATGCCAATCTTTCAGAGAAGCAGTTTTTTTCTTTTTGTGCAACTAGGAGAACGGTATGGCCTTATGCCCCACATGAGAGATGCTCTATTGATCCTAAGCTCAAAGAGTAATTATGTAGATACCCTTGATGAGTTTTTTTTTCCGTGATGTTCCCCACTGTTATGCTTTCTGGAATATATTGTTTTCCACTAGGAGGGCATGATTGTGTTCTTTAGTGTTAGGTTTTCTTATAAAATGTGGTCCGATCACTTTCCAAAATCTTGTAGTAGGCTGGAGGTTATGAGTTGGTATAAAAAGAAGAAGCTATGAATGCCAATAAATGAATGATCATGCACATTCACGATGTTTGCAGCGACATGAATTTAATGAAAAAGGAGAGGTTTGATCATACATGTTCCTTAGGGCTTCATACTTCACAACGCTGAAAACAACATCCCAGCTCTGTATTTTTCTGAATCACGGGCTACTCTCATTATGCTCTTAGTTTCTGTCCTCTTTCTCTTGGGTACAGCTGTGGCTAATTTGTCAATCTGTTTGAGCAACAGAAACTGACTTCGGGGGAAGCATGGTCTGTCTCGTGTGTAATGCGTTCGAATTTATTTATTTATTTTAATAGTTATATTATGTTTAACTTTATAAGTGTAATCAAAATTTATGAAATCATTCAGTTGTGTAGATGTCATTGAATCTTCATGATCGTCTGTGCTGACTGCTGTCGAAATATTTTCAGGTATACACCTTGCCAGAGGGAACCACGAAAGTAAGAGCATGAACAAAATCTATGGATTTGAGGGGGAAGTCAGGTCGAAGTTAAGTGAAACGTTTGTAGAGCTCTTTGCAGAGGTTTTCTGTTGTTTACCTCTGGCTCATGTCATAAATAATAAGGTTCTTGTAGTTCATGGTGGACTGTTTAGTGTTGATGGAGTGAAACTCTCTGACATCCGAGCAATCGATCGGTTTCATGAACCTCCTGAGGAAGGTGTGTACGTTAGGCTGATTTCTGTTTTTGAGAAATTTCTGAAGGAGAATGATGATGTTCTTCGTGATTTACACATGAACTATGTCAGATTTAAACCGAGCTATTGACCCGACTTGGGATCTTGGTTATCTTTCTACAGTTGGGCTGGGGGTCTAGCCCACTGACACTCCTCTGGCTCCTTACCTCTCATTCATCCCATTCTTTTTGTTTCTCTCTCTAACAGGATTGATGTGCGAGTTGCTTTGGAGCGACCCCCAGCCTCAGCCTGGAAGGGGCCCAAGCAAGCGAGGCGTTGGCCTGTCCTTCGGTGGAGATGTGACTAAACGGTTTTTGCAGGAAAATAATTTAGGTGAGCTGCCCTAATTAGCCCTCAATCCGCCGATTTTCTCTTTATCCTCGTTAACAATGCATTATTTATTATATATGATACCTGCTCTTCCGCCAGATCTGGTCGTTCGATCCCATGAAGTGAAGGACGAGGGATATGAGATTGATCACGATGGGAAGCTTATTACTGTCTTCTCCGCTCCGAACTACTGCGATCAGGTGAAGATAATTCTCCCGTGCAAGCTTTCAGCTTTGGCTGAAGGGATCTTTATCTCGTGATGTGGTGTGGATGAGTGCTGTTCATCTGTATCAGCTCGTGATAATTTCTTTTAAAAGATGGTAGAAAACTATTTTGTTTCGAGGGAGATTGTTTAGTTTAGTGGGATTTATGACCCATGGGCGGTCGCTTGATGCAGATGGGCAACAAGGGAGCATTCATACGATTCAAAGCCCCCCAATTGAAGCCGGATATCATCTCATTCTCGGCTGTGGTGAGTGATCTTATTTCTTGATGATTCCTTTTTATGACTACTCAAATTCCCTCTCTCTCGAATTTCTCTCTCTCTCGAATTTCTTTCATGGGAATTCTGAACTGTCAATTATAAGTTTGGGTCTTCTTGATCTGATGGAGAATGTATGAATCTTGAAATCATGCTAATTGAAAAAAATATATCTGGTCATTAATCCACCAATCATCAAGATATAATTTGTCATTAACATTATGCGTATGTGTTTAATTTTCTTCTTGCAGCCGCACCCGGATGTGAAGCCGATGGCGTATGCGAACAACTTCCTGCGGATGTTCTCCTGATCTCCGAGGTTCTTCTTCATGGGGGCGTGTTCCATTGCCGTAAAAGAGAGAGAGAGACAGAGAGAGATAGAGAGGAAGGAAATCCGATAGAAGCTGGAGTTCGTCATCTCTCTGGAGGTCTCCAGTGGTGCAGCTTTCGATTAAGTTTATTAATCTCCCGGCAATGGAGTCATCGTCTTCGTCCTTCCCCTCCCTGCGTGTAATCCTGCTAGCCTTCTTAGCTCCTCCCCCCCGTCGTCTCCTCCGTGCCATTTTGGTCCCTCAATTCTTGCCACTGGACGGTGCGTGCTGAAGCTGTAAATTATTCTGAGACCTCCAAGCTCCCCCCATTCGGTTGCCCATTGGACCTCTCCGTTGTGGCTGCCCGCCAACCAGTAGAGAGAGAGGGAGAGAGCAACTTAAGAGAAAAAAAAAAACTCTCCCCAAGTCGCTGAGGTTCTCGCCATGAAAATAGCACAGAGAATTGACAGAGAGTAGCTCTCCCTTGTGGCCAGCCGTCAACCAGTAGTAGAGAGAGAGAGAGAGAGAGAGAGAGAGAGAGAGAAGAACTAATCTTCATAAAAGGGTTTTCTTCCGCACCGGACCGGATAAAGTGAAGAGGTTTCCGCCATGAAAGAGAGTAAGAGAATGAATGTACAGAGAGGAGCCAAGGGGGAGGCGCAAAGAATGCTCCACAAAATGATGGGGGTAGAGAAAGAGAGAGAGGGAGAAACGAAGACAACTTCAGTAATTCAACAGGGAGTACTTGGCCCGCACGACGATCTTCCCCTTCTCGATCCCGAGCTTGGCGCCGGTCACCAGCCAGTGGCCGGGGCTCTCCTGCGGGCCACGGCAGACCTCCACCGTGTCCACGAACTTGTCTAGCTTCCCGGCAGCGGGGCCGTCGTCGGAGCTCTTCCTCTCACCGCCGGAGCTCGACGGAGACGACGACGGGTCGTCGCCGCCGCCGTGTTGGGTCATCACGGACGGGTCGTGGTCCCAGACGGACCTTCGAATGGTGCAGCCAGGGACCTTGGAGAAGAGGAGCTTCAAGTGGAGGACGCTCTTGGCGCCGAAGTCCCAGACGCCCAGCTGGGCGCCGGTGACGATGAAGACGCCGGAGAGGTCGCCGATGGTGGTCTCCGTGTTCTCGATGGGGGCGGTGCTGACGTGGGCGAAGTTCTTCCACTTGATGGGCTCGAACCAGCGGCTGTCCTGCTCTTCCGGGCCCTGCCACCTCGGCGCCCCGATCGCTACGTGGGCGTCCCAGTGGGGCTGCAGCACCTTGGGCAGCGAGGCCAGGTGTTGGAGGTGGATGGCCAGCCTGTTCCGCTTCCCACCTTCCAGGCTGAGCCTCAGCCCCGTGATGGGTTTCCGGCCGACCGCCACCTGCACAGACCAACACTTTCTCGATTCAGAAAGCTCCTCCTCCAATCGGAAACACGACGACGGAAAACCTTCCATACCCAGTAAAATGAAGGGCATGGGACTAAACAGAGAGACGCAGCAAGCAGAAGAAACGGTAAAAATGGGCGGAGAGAAATTCCGCCATGACGATGACGAGGTTAGATGGATGATCCATTCATGGGAGCTGAACTGCTCGTTCCTCCACTCCAATCCGGTCCCAACCAGCCGAGAACACTGGGTTCGAGCATAAATGGGGTATCTTTCTCAGTCTTAATTGGTTCCAATGCATTTGAATAACGCATAACGTGAGAGAGAGAGAGAGAGAGAGAGAGAGAGAGAGAGAGAGAGAGAGAGAGAAGCTGAATACAACCACCAATCTATGAAACAGGGCGGCGAGGATCAGATTATTTTCGTCGAAAGGGTTGACTTCCCGTGAACATTGTTAAAACAAATAAATTCGCGTGCATGCTAGGTATAGATATGGTAAATTCAGTAGTGAAATAAAAAACTGAACCAGATACCTGCTCTGCGCTGATATAGAGCTTCGGGCCCATCAGACTAAACTGAACAGAAGGACACACGGGCTCTTTCCTCTGATGCCCCGGAATGGCGTGAGCCTTCACAGGTGCCCAGTCTCGCTGGACTTGGAATTCCAGGAAATACTTCAGCTCCTCAACGGGAGGCTTGTCTGAGAAAGTTCATCAGAAACAAACGCAGTCAACCAAGAATCAGAATGGCGATGAAGATACTTTGGTCTCCAATTTCTACCTCCATTCCTTAATCATGTAAATAAACAACATGGTTTTTGGAACACATGATAGTAATTATCGCCAAGATTAAAATGCATAATAAAACAAAATAACTAATGATGATGACGGCGATGAAGATGATATGACCATTAATGTTGTACTTATGAAGATTTTTATTTCTTCGGACCACAATTCATCATGAAAATGGAAGATAAATAGCAGGAAGATGTTGTACTTGAATTCGTTCTGTCAGAGGTCAAATTAAGTGAATGTGTGTGATGAAGCTGGCTTCATTTTTCTGACTACCAAGAGAGGGGTTTAATGCAAATAGAGACAGCACAAGGAGACATAAGTTAGGCGGTATTAGCTAGAACAGAAATATTATCATAAAGATGGGCCAGCTGCACTCATAGATGGCCCAATAAGTTGAACATGGTAACAGAGTCGACGATTGCTCTTGGGCCAAAATATTTTCCTATCAGTGTAGTTAAGAATAGCACCATATTTATTATCATAAAATAAATATGTAATTATGAAGATAGCTCTACTCCACTGATGGCCAATTGGCTTCGAGATGGAGGGCCCAATTACTCTGACTCCTATCATCCAGCCCAGTACAAGACTAATCCATCGAAAAGCATCCAAGTTCTATGCTTGACTTGACAGATTAATAGAATTATTGGGCTTGAGGGATTGAGGGATCATTATATATGATTATGGCCGGAGAAGGCCTACCAAACTTTTGTTCCCATTTCTTCACAGTCATCATGATCTCTTCACTTATCTTTGAGGTGGGATATAAGCTATCAGGGTAGGGAATGAGTCAACCGTCCCCCCACATATGCAGTATGCTTCCACTGTCAGCCCTTTATGATAGAGTATTGAATACTCTATTTTTTCTGTACCTACACCCCAAAAATTCTCATTTATCAAATTCCATGCCGCCTGTATCTCAGGTTCTAACAAATCCAGGGTTATAAACTTGATGGAGAGGACAAATAGCATCAAAACCCTTGAAAAATTATGAGGATGTACTCTTCAGGAAGATCTGGCCTTAAACTAGACAAGAAAAATAATCAAGGATCACCCTACAACATGTGACTATTTGGTCTGACCTGGTTTTCTGGTAGATATTAGAGACAGGTACTGAAAACCAAGAATGTCATCTAGAGCCTAGAGCAAATCTTTCAACCCCTGCTATGTTTTCATCTTAGAGACTCCTTGATTCTTTCCAAATGTTAAATTGACCTGTGCAAGGAGGCACGTTGAAATTGGATGGGAAGAATGATCGAGAATTGAGTTAAGTAATAAACTTACTCAGAATCAACGGGTTTTTAATTGGATGATTTGATGGAAAATCGATTTCTTTGCACCAAGACGCCTTAAAACTACAATTCATCATCACGCATGATGGCTTCACCGACATTTACATCACTTCTTACAGGACAGAAATGGTCGTCAGGACTCTTGTCCCTTGGTAATGACTGAAATTTAAATTATTTGATTAAAAGTCATGGTTCCATTGTTTTTTGCATTATACATCAAAATATTATCAAATAACATATGGGTGGCAAGAATCCATTACTGTTTAGAGAAGAACAAAAACAATTACCCACTCACAAACAAATTTTACTGAAGGATTGGCAATTAAGATAAGATTGCATTGGGTTGCAGTGAGGAAACAGCGAGACAATGACACATAAACTTACGTTCCAAGTATAAACCAATGGCTCTGGCGAGATGTTTTGCTCCAGGCAGCCCATTCAGAAGAGAAATTATGGGAAGAAATGTCATGTTGATCACATCTGGTGATGACGACACAGAGCTAGCCCATTGGGAAAGATTCTGAACAAGATCGTCGCCTCCTCTCCTCCTAAAAATCACTGTAACGTCCTGCAGCAGGATGGAATCGTCAAGTGATTCGAAAGGGACAAGTGTAACCCAACAGATGGCTCACAAAGAGCGAGCCGGAAATAAAATGGTGATGTAGATACATATAGAATGATACAGGAGAGAAAAGCAGCTAGATTTATACTGTCAGTGAGAAATAAAGAGACCATTAAAAAGTACAGTTTAATAACATGTATTTTGATGAGGCAAGGAAAGTGGAACTAAAGTTTCAATAAAATAAACAAAATACCGAATTGAAAATGAGTTGGAGAATGTTTCGAATGTTGCAGTTCATATTTCACTCATTTATGAGAACTAAATCCAAAAATATAGTCCTCACATTTTAAATCAACTAAAAAAATGTGACGAAAATTGGATCCCAAACAAATAAGGGAAGCTAGCTTTGTCAGTCTCATAATTATTACAGCTGAAAGGAAGTGCTATTTAGGCAGCACTTTTTGCTGGCATAGTGAGTAGAAGAACAATACCATAGGATATGTAGAAAATATAAGAGAAACTAAGACGTAGAGCAGTTAAATAATTAAACAGTTTGATACTTTATAGAATGTTGCATGATTTATTGTCTGTTTTCTCATGTCCTTTTCTTGTGAGAAGGAAGACAATGGTGCCACATCAGTCAGTAAGGAAAAAATATGAGAGCATGAGGGAAGGAGGTAAATAGCAAAGACCACAACTTTCGAAGAATGCCCCTCCCCCAGGAAAATAAATGCTCAGACCATAATCATAGTAATTCCGAGTGATCTCAGGCCAACTGATTCACAAAGTTCAGCAAAGATCAAACGGTCAATCATTGTCGTCAGATTTAGGAAGAGAGTGCCCATCACACGCATATTCCTTGACAAAGGGAAATCATCACCTTCCGTCCTCAATGAAGAGCCCTTTCCCTGCTCTTGTTTGGTTGTGAAGCCTATTCTATTACCAAACATCTATCACCTTCTTCGGTTCTACTCATTTTCTGACATTCCATAATTTTCCTTGTATCTCTCTTATGCTAACATTATGGTATTTTCCTTTTGATCCTCCTCTCTCTGCAGCTATATTATTTCCGTTTGATCCTTCTCATTCTACAACTACATAAATTTTCCTTTGACCCCACTCATTCCACACCCTTTTCTTTTGGCCCTCCACATTCTAAAATCCTATTAGTTTCCTTTGATCATCCTCATTCAACAATCATATTACTCATGAAAAGAATTCACAGGTACACCCATGGCACATACAGCAGATTTTCCTACTGGGTAAAATTAGCCCCCAGCAAGCTGAGACAAATAAGCTGCCCACGAGCCTTCTACTACACCATAGCTCATCTAAACATCCATGGAGGACCTCATTTCCATGGCGCACTGATGACTATAGAATTCATGGTTGAAAATTCAGGGAATGAACACAAATGGAAGCATACAGAGAAACATCAGTTCTTCAAATTATCTCCAATGGAAGCTTACCTCTTTCCCACTTAGATGTGGAATATTTGAGGGCTGTGGATGTATCTCCCTAGTGTAAAGCAAGGAAGGATCTCCTCCCTGGTAACATGAATGAATTATAAATAAATCCACAACAAAACTAGCCTTATAATCGACATGAAGATATGAAAATAAAACCTGATCGTTGTATTTGGAAGAGTTGGGGATGGGCTCATTCTCCAAGTCCAAAAACCTTTGGTCGCCAATATCTTTCACATACTTTTCAATGTCCGGCAATGACAAGAGAGATGAACTATGCTGCTTGACATAGACTACATCTCTGCCACCGATGGTCACTGAGGTGATTATATGGGTCCCAAAGTTCTCGATGAAGCTGGAAAGGAAAAGAGTCAACAATTGGCAACATGATTTCCAGAAGTAGAGGCTGAGATGTGGGCATCACGCTGCCAACCTCGCCAATGAAGCTGGCTCCCAATTGCGGGGAACTGCGTTCTTCACATCTTCTCTCAGAGTCAGCCCAGAATTCGTCAGCCTGACTTTATATAGAGGCATGAAGTAGCCATCCATCACGAGGGCTTTCGTGGAAGTCACATCGATCTTCCAGGAGCCCGTGAAATTGAACATGGAGTTGAAGCCGCCCAGAGGCATTGATTCTGATAAGCCGGACTTCTTGTTGAAGTACTCTGCCATCTGAGATCATAGAGTCATCCCATGTCAGATTGTTGTCATAGAGCGGGCGACAATAATATCATTCACAGAAAGGATGGAGCAGTCAATACGCATACTTGTGCATTTCAACAATGAAACTGTCATTATTTGAACGAATATCGTGATAGATGAGGCATTTCGTATAACATCAGGCATAAATACATGGAATAAAAGGGATCAATCGAACGCCTGAAGATGTGGAACGGAATTCGTCCGAGTCCAAGGATGGAGCCGGATCATAATTGGGAAATCCAGAAGGAACTCAGGTGTGAGGAGATCAATCAGTCGGCCAGAGACGTACATGGTGGAAGGATAAGACACCGGTTGTCTCCCGTCCGCCCTTCCCTGGCAAGACATCAATGCCAACGGGCACCTCTTGGACAACGACCCCCTCGGATACGCGAATATCCCTCGTGTTGCCCTCGTTAACCTGGACGAGCCTCGACCCGGGGGCGCCCTTGCAGTAGAGGAGGCGGGTGTCGGAGTTGACGTCGAAGCCCCGTCCGAGGGCCTGGATCGCGTTGACCAGGGTGGCCTTTACAGCCGCCGAGACAGCGGCGGCGGAGTCTGACCTTTCCGACGCCCCCCCTCCCTGCGCCGCCGCTGCTCTGTGCAGCCTCTCCATTCGTTTTCTCTTCACTAGAGACCGAATGACAGCACCAACAGCGTGATAGAAAAGGCGGACGGAGAGGAACACGCGGTTTCTGCCGCCACCATTAATGCATCAGATGGCGGGGAATTCCATCGTGACACCAAATTCCTCACCTTCGTCCCCAACACTTCCCGTCATTCTGTTCCACTCCGCGTTCGAAATTGGGATCCGCCCGCTCGGGACCTTCAAACTTGGAGGGATGGAGGGGCGGCGCGACTGGAGGCGGTGGGGTAAGCTTAGGGCCTCGCCGCCCCCGATCTGACGAGTCTGCCTGGAAAGTAAGCCCTAAATGTTGTTCCTTTCTCATTCAGACCAGCCGATGGAAGACATGGCTCTTTTGACCACTACTGCTCTTGTAAGAGCTCAAAAAGGAAACCCACCCAAAGTCAAAACTCCAGCCAGAGAAGCGTTGACTGACGCTGCCCACTCAGCGACTTCGTCGCCGACAGGCTCGTGCAGACGGACCACGATCCCCCCACATGGGCAGCCGAACTTTCCTCCGCCTTCGTCCTTACGTCAACCCTCTTCAAACCCTCTAGAATACCCCCAAATTTCTTGGTACCCCTGCAACCGAGCGACGACCACCTCGTCCTTGACTGGAAAGAAAAGTTGCAACTTTCGCGACCAGTCAACTCAAGACGGGCCCAAGACAGTCGATCCAGAACCCGGGTGATAATGGGTCGAGCCCATTTCTTCATCGGGCCCTGAAGTTGAGGTCCAATTTTGAATAAATCAAGCCATCTTGCCCACCAGGCCATTGACTCTCATATTCACACGTGCAGCTAGTAATCATGATCGTTGACCGGTAGCTCGATCGCCAGGCCTGCCACAAATCGCCGACCTCAGCAGTAAGAAATCAGGAGAGAAGAAAATTGTTCGTGGGGAGATTAATTTAGATTATTATATACATCATTGATTGAATCCCCATTTAACCACAAGGTCAAACTCGGTCTCCCGCCCAATACGTGACAAAACTCAGACCGCGGGGTCAAATGTGGGTGAAAACCGTGCAGCGTGGCCTGAAGATTGGGGTCGACCGCAGAAACAAAAGAGTCTGGTCAAACTTAACACATTCCACGCGTCGGTGATTGAATCGCTTGCTCCGAGTTGGGGGCGAATCAGGAACACCGTGACGAATGTGATAACGTCAAGGAACATGTGATGGGGAGGGCCCTGTGTGGAGTTCGTATAGAAAGCAGAGCAGAAGAAAACAGGCTTTGTTGAGCCCACACACCCCACTGGAGAGAACCCACTTCTCCCTCTCTCTCTCTCTCTCTCTCTCTTCTTTCTTCTCTCTCTCATGCGTTGGACCTGCTCTTGGAGCTGCCGAGGGTGAGCTCGAGGTCATCTGAGCCGCACTCCTCGTGGATCCTCTCGCCCGCCCAGGCCTTCACCGGCCCCAACAGCAGCGCGTTCTCGTTGCTGCAGCTGCCGCCGCCGCCGCCGAAGGCGAACTCCTCTGAGGGCGGGGCCGGCGGCATGGGGACGTCCGCTTCCCCTGGAACGGCGGGAGAGCAGGTGCCGCTCTGCACCGGCGTCCACATCGCGGCGGAGCCTCCACGAGCTGCGGGCACCTCGCTGAGGAAGCCACCGAATGGGTTCGACGAGACGAGGCTGAAGGTCGGAGAAGAAGGCCCGCCGGTGGAAGACGACGGCAGGAACCAGAGCGGCGGCGCCGCTGGGTCGTCCCAGTCGGTCTTGATCCGAGGCGTGCGCGCCGTCGGGGAGCTGAGAGGCGGCGTGACAGGGGCGCTGATCGACCCCCCGTGCATGTAGAGGTGGTGGAGATGAGGCGTCGGCGCTTTGGAGGGGGAAGAAGCCGACGCAAGGCTGCTGAGGAATGGCACCATGGAGTTGACTTCGGATGAGTTGGCTGCCCAGTTGTGGCCGTTGGTGATATAGGACGATGAAGCAGGGCTCGGGAAGGAGGATGATGCAGGGCTCGGCTGGTACGACGAGCATGGGCTCGGGGAGGCGGAGCCGCCTGCGACCTCCATGTGCTCCGCCGGCTTGCATCCCTGGAAAACAGGAGGAGGAGAGATGTTAGGGCTGCAGAGCTGACCGGTGAAGATCAAAGCAGAAAATGGAAGAGATGAAAAAATGGATCCTTGCTTTTCTGGGTTCGCCCCCGGTTTCCCTCTAACTGGTACTAGAAGACGAGTAGGGAAAGAATGGCTCAGCTAGATTCTGCAAAAAAAATGAAATGGGAGGAGGAAGAAGGGTCTAGAAGAGACCCACGGTCGGGAATCCGATGAACGGGGGAATGCTTGCTCCTGAAGAAAGTTTGGCCGGATCGGACGGGCGTGATCGGGAAGAACAAATCAGGCGAGGAGGAAAAAACGATCGAAGAAATATGGATCAATGAATATAGCCGGCGGAAAATTCCATGGGGTGAATTGGCTTTACGAACAGCGGGGATGGATTCTGAAAAAGACCGATTTGGATAATATCATGCCTCAGATCGATCATCTTGGGAAAGAGAAACTGCCTCATGGCTCCCCCATGATATTTCTCTTCTAAACAAAGAGGTGCGAAATTGAAACTCAGAAACAACACCAGAAAGGACGGCGGACGAAGTAATTTTGCTCTTCTTTCATTCGAGAGATGATATCGATCGATCGATCGATCATCGGGATCCCAGATGAAGTGTTGTCCCTCGATGCGAAAAGCAACATGTGAAGATGGACAGTGAACCGCGAGCCGATCGCACTCTCAGATGGAACCAATCGATTCAGATCACTGCCCGGCCTTCAAATCTCCCATGACCCTGACGATTCTAGACGAATACCTCCGTCGATGAAACACCGAGAGAGGTGTGCCTACCTGATTAATCGGAATTAAGGACGCGGGGGGCTGATATAAATAGGCTTATATGTAGTTCACGAGATCACCCGTAAAAGAGGTCCGCGGAGAGGGATGTGGTGGCCTTTACCTTGCGGTAGGTGCTGCCGTCCTCCTCCACTGTCCACCCGGCCTCTCTGCACAGGGCCTTGAGGACCTCGTTATTATCACAGTGCTTCGGAAGCTTGTAGTTCCCATACATCCGCAGCCCCGCGTAGATCTTGGCGGCGATTGCCCTCCGCCTCCTCTCCCTGCGCTTGTTGTTCTCCCTCTCCTTCCATGTCGGAAGCCGCGCTCCCGAAGTCATCTCCGCCGCCCCTCTTCCCCCCTCTTCCTCCACGGCTACAGATGGAACTATCACCGGTAAACTGTCGGAGTTGTCCCACCGTCTAGGACGTAGAAATGCTGCACAGAGAGATCAAATCCCCTTCACCGGCAAACATGTCATACGCGTACCGATCGGCGTAGCACCGGCTTCAACCCCTAAGAATGGCGGCAGCCGGTGAGAGATCTTCAGATCTGAGAACGCCGATGTACCGCTGGCGTTGCAGATCGCATCGAGGAACAGCCCCGAGGAAACTGCCCCCGGAGAACGGGAAAGGGAGGGGAGATCGACAGGGCGGGGAAGAGGGACCAACGAGGACGAGAGACTGATCACGCAGGCACAGAGAGCGAGGGGGAGAGAGAGCTCAACGCGGGATATATGGCATTAAACACGGGACTACCTATAAAAATACTCCTACTAATTAGCACAATCACGAAAATGCCACTATTCTATGTCAGAAAAGACCAAGAAAAACGTGAGCTCCCGCGGGAAACGGGGGAGATAAACACCGAGAAGTGTAGCTCGCCCGGGTTCTCCAACGTTTGGAGACGATTTCGATTCCACGAATCGCTTAGCACTATCGTCAATCGATTCCCCACCTCCTCCCCAACCAAGTCGCACCGCTCTCTGTGACAGGATCCGATTCTCTGTCCACGTCATGATTGAACGTGCGCAAGGGACCTTACTCCACACGTGCAGCCACGTGTGCTGGTCAGCCATATTGACCGGTGCCTTGGCGTGTGAAAGACTTTGGAGGGTAAAAAGGGTTGCTTGCCAAGCGTCTCCTACGCGGTAGCGGCCCTTTCACACCAACCGCCGCCCGCACCGGCATTAAGATAACAAGACGGCGGGTTGACTAGTTCAAAGTAAAGCGGTGCCTTCCTCATCAACTTGACCTAATTTGGCAGTCAATATTCTCACCCAATACGAACCATATCTTGAAATACCCAATACTCGATTCATTTAATTAGTCAACAGCTGGGTTTTTATCCACTCAATTCATTAAAGCCTAAACTCTTGACTAATGTCCCATCTTTCTGAGTAATGAATTGTAAATTATCAATGGCAATGGCCAGTTGTGATGTGCCACTAGAGTTGGAATAATGTAACTAGTGCAATTAATAGTATAGCATTGGGTTCACTCCCAAGGTCAAGGTGTTAGGGAAGAAGAGGTCCTAGGGAGATCTAAACTCAGTAACAAGAGCCCAATGTGCTGACCACTATGCCACAAGGGAAGCATAGTGCACTTAGAGCCTCCCCAAAATTCACACAATCATTGAAACTGAGGAGCTCCAGCTGGGATGTTTCCAATTGACTTTATCCTACAAGTGCAAGACTTTTGCTTGAAAGATTTCTCGTCCTATAAGTGGTCTATGATTCTATTCTATATTCTTGTGCCAATTCAACGTATTTAATTTTTTAGAAGATCTAGAGAGGTATTGAATGATGCCTTCAATCATTATAGTTCATCAATTCCCTTTATGTGAGTTTACAGAAGACACAATCTTCTACTTTGATTCCAAAAGAAGATTATTAAAATATTATACATGAATATGGTTGAATTTCTTAGGGTTGATTCCCCTAAATCATGCACCCATATCTTGCCTCTAATGTGCTTAAACAAACATGTTAAATAATCATAATCTTGAAAGTTAACATGTATTGAGATATTAAAAGAATTAGTAGTGGGTTGAGAGCACCAAACATATGAGAGTGTGGTGTTAATATTGGCACCTTGGTCATGTCATAATGTTATTTGCAAACTTGATGGCCTAAGTAGCCCTAAAATGTAAAAGCATGGACCACAAAGTTTTAAAGGCCCAAAATGTATTCTTGCCCAAAATTCAACCATGTCCCAAACCATGTGGATAACACATACATTTCATACGATTAGCAACTATTTTCTAATTAATTCACTTTTACATTGTTTTTTTAGATGATTCAAATTTATTGGAGAGTAAGAACTGATTTTGGCCTATTTAAATGCCAACACATTGTGACATCAAAAATAAAAACAAGAGAGCAACAATAAAAAAATTGTTGAATATAAAGGTTCATCTTTGCTCATAAATTCAATGGCTCTCATTCAAATCCTTTATCTATTCAAAGATAATTCAAATCATTCCTTGTATAAAATATTTAGAGGATTTAAAATAAAGTACAAAATCTTGAATGATTTACAATAACTGAATGGTGATTTAAAATGAGCTTACTCAAATATTTTTTTTGAAGTTAAACAAGATGGAGAATTAAGATCATGCACATGACTAGGATTGTCAAAAAGAAAAATATATTGATTTAAATATAAAAAAGTGAATCATAGAAAATACTATAAAAATATATTATTTTTTTCCTATTGATAATCATACTTTATGCATCAATATTTTCAAGTATATTTTATTATATTTATGTCATTTAAGTAAGTCATTGAATAACAAAGTCTCACAAAGTTGAAAAATCATCAATAATTTTGTGACCAATACTCCTTAACAAGTCAATATATCAAACAAGTCTAAATGAACACAAGGAATTTATTGCATAAGTTTTTAACAGAAGATAAGGCATAAATATGTCAAAGTTTTATACCATAAAAAATAACAATATTATACTATCACCAAGTATTTTAGTTTGTTGGACAATGGTGAGTACAAGTTACCTCATCTACAATAAGTGACTTTTAATAATAGTTTCCTCACCTTGCTATGTGGTGGCTAATTAAGTCAATTGTAGCATAAATTTCATGGGTTAATATATGTAAATGGTTGGTGCCATATGGTCAAAGTTGAAGTAAAAAAATTATGAGATTTTATCTATTTTTTGAATATTTTTCAAATACTATAATTAAATACACTCGACTCACAAGTATGATTTTTGTTAAAATAATATGTTAATGTTATGACCCTTTGGGTTGGCCTAGAAGAAATATAGTTGAATGAGACAAGAAAATCAAACTATAATAAAATGTTGAATAGTTATTTCTACAATAACATCAAAATAGAAAAATAAGACATAAAAAGGTGAAGAGTTTAGTGGATGGCATAAAGTTTAGAAATGAGGTAATTTGAGAGTCACCCCAACTCCTTTGTTGATCCCTATTTGTAGATGTCACTTAATTATTCTTTTCAAGTCACTTTTTGTATCTCATTTAATAAGTAGCTTAAATCTAAATCTAACTAGACCTCTTCCTATTTCATCCACCTTATTTATAAGGTAGAAATTTAGAAATTAGTTGTGGAGGGATGTTGATGATTGTCATGTCACTTTAAAGTTAGGAAAGATTTTTCAGTTAATGAGGACTTGGGTTCTATTAGATGTCTCATAAGTCATTAATCTCTTTGGGTTGAAAATTTCTTTAAAAATATTCAATTCGTATTAATTTAAAGGATTGACTATAAAAGCAGTCATTAATTGTTTTCTTAAGTTAAGATATATGAAAAGTATATGAATAATAGTATAATCCAATAAATTCAATGCGTAGTCAACTACATTAACTTAATTAATGATACAAAAAATGTCTTAAAAATATTACAATAAAAAAATTTCATTCTTCTCAAGAACGATAAAATACATCTTACAAGGCCCTAGTTTGAAGTAAATTATCTCATTTGAAAACTTTTACATTTTAATGGTATTGATCATCATAAGTTTTTATATGTGAATGGGCCCTCATTACGTGATATTTGAGCTCTTTCAACAAAGAGTAACAATATTATAAATGATCTTCAACCACTGCCACCATCATATGTTGACATGAGTTGTGATTAATCAAGAGAGAATCAATTCTATAGTTTGCTCAAAATAAGATGGTATTTACTAGTGAATGAAATGTGGTATTATATCACAATTCTACTAGAAGTAACTAACAAATCCACTACTTATATTTGTTTTCTAGAATAATAAACGTAAATCTCAAGTCAATAAGTAACTATCTCTATTTGACCATCCACTTATAAATGTAATGTTGTATTATATATGAAGGTGGTTCTTTGTAATTCGAACACCTCGATCTAAATGAGGTTGATGAATAATTCATCATGATTAAATGTGATGGATCTAAATATGTCATATAATTTAGACACATGTTCGAGAAAGTTTTCAACAATACTTAGGATGATAAAAGGGTGCAAGAGAGGGATAAACTAACTATATTTGTTGAATTTACATATGACCACCAGAATGAATCAAAAGTCATGAGAGATTAATAACTCTTCAATGAACTATATTGCCACATTATCTTATATTTGATGTTGAGAGAGGTTAAAGTAAGTTAATATGTGTTAAATATTCATAAAAATTATTTGTGAACAAAAGTTTAAATGGTGTTTCTCATATCATGCCTAATATATTTATAAATATAGAAAAATCTAAAGTGACCCCCTATTACACTAGTATGATATTATCTATGAACGATCTATATCATATCAAAATAATGTAGGCTGAGTAGTTACCATTGATAAAAAAAAAGACCCTAATATAGTTGGTACTTGAGCCGTTCAATTAATATATTAATCAATGTTTCTTTGATGGTAAAATTTTTAAAGTATGAATGTACTTTAATATTTAATTGACTAATTTTGGAGGGTGTAAGTGATTATTTTTATCAATTGTCATAGAAGAAGATAATAAATCCGTGAAAGGGAATAAAGACTTTAGTTTCAACTTCATACTTATATTTGATGACAAAGCTAAAGTCTAAAAATTTGGCTAAACATTTATACTACTTAGGATGTATCTATCATTTTTTTAAAAAATGTTCTTTGATCAATATAAATGGTCACATATTATATACCTTAAATTCAAATTAATTTCCACTCCATGACTTTCAAGATTATGGTTTTAAGTTTCCTTTCATAAATAGGTTTCAATCAATTTTGAACTAACTAAAATACACAATTGATAGATGATTTTACAGGAATACATCTCTAATTTTAAAACCTAAAGCATTGATCTCTACTTAGAATTGTTGTAAAAAAATAAGTAAAAATCATTATTAATGTCACAATCATAGCTCTCTTAAGCTCATAAAAAGTCATCTTTGTTTCTTCATTCCACCCAAAATCATATCTCTAGAGTTGTTGAGTGAAGGGTCAAATAATGATTTCATAATTTTGTATAAAATGCTTACAATATCATGTTAGTCCCAAAAGATCTTGTATCTAACAAAAGTTAGTAGGAGTGAACTAGTTGGGCATAACCTAAATTTTTTCATTGTTCACTTCCACTTATATTGTCAACACCTAATGTTTGAGATATTTTATGTGACTAATATGAAGTTTGTATTTTTTACACCAAACCAAAATCTCATCAAATAATATTAGTAGAAAATTTGAGAGGAATAAGTGAAAAATCTATTCATCAAATATTGTAATGTAATTAAGATGTTTTTGAGTCTAAAGGGTATTATCAAAAAATTGTTGTGACCCTCATGAGCTTTTAACATTATTTTTTAAATGCCCATTTTAGAATTTAGACTTGGTTATAATCTGATTTCAAGTCAAGCTTAATAAATATCATTACTTTGTGGAGCTTATCTAGAAACTTGTTCACAGTGGAAATGAGAAATATGTTTATTATTTTGACTTGATTTAGAACCTTGTAATCCACACAAAAATACCATAATTTTTTTTATTAAAAATAATAGACTAGAGTAAAGATCTATAGGGTATATATAATCTATGAGAAATAAATTTTATTTCAATTACATTAAAATTTTATTTTTCATATTAATCAAAGTTATACTTGGTTCCATTGGGGTGTAGTGATCAGCCTATCAAGGGAGAGTTAATCTTGAGAGAGTACAAAAACCCTTAAAAACTTAACAATGAGTCATTGCCCCATACTACATTAAGAGTATGAGTAACCTTAATGTCATCTTTGGTGATGTGGCATAGTTTGAAAGTCGTAAATGACTTTCTACATAAGAAACACAAATATTATCTTGGGCATATAGTGACTTTGGACATTATAATTTACTTTGACAAATTAGAAACCTTTTGCCACAGTTTCTAATTAAAGTCACAATTATCTTCTAAACTATATCTCACAATTAGATATATCTTTAAGATTTTTAATTTGTGAACTACTATATAGATCTTTGTATTTCCATTGCCACTCCATGGCAAAATCTTTTACCTTTAAATTATCCCATTTTGCATAATGAGTACATTACTAATTTTATACTTTTCACTAACTCTTAAGATAAAAAGTTATGTGTCATGTTGTAATCTAACAAAGTAATTAATTCATAAGTTTTTATTCTTTTTTCACTTTTATAGTCCTTAGGATAGACAACTCCATAACAAAATTCAAGGAGATCTCAATATTATACATATTTTTTTCTCTTATATCTCAATTGCCTCTTTCACCTAGTTGTATTTCACATATTATTCCTTTGTCAAATATTTTTCATAGACAAGAGTTAATTATAACTCACTTTAACAAATGTGATATGATTGGTATTTTTCATCTCAAAAGAATCATACTTACTCTTATTTTCTACAACTTTGGTTATGTGAGAGTTATATGTCTTTGACTACTTAACTATCTCAAGCTGACCTCTATCCATCTTAATGGGTGGTAGGACTACTTCAAATGATTTCTTTATTTGTCAAACATTCTTGACTTTTATTTGTCCTCATAAATCACTTAACACAATAAACTCATACATCTTATGTTTAATTATCTTATACTGACTTTGATCTACAACATATCTAAGCATGATATTCTTCTTTTTTATTATTTGTAGTGTATTCATAAGATCAAAAATACCTTAAATTTGAATAGTTTGACTTCAATATAGAATTATAACTTCAACCTTTTTATAAGAGTACTATTGAGTGACTCTTCTGATATTTTCTAGATGACACTATATTATAACATAATATTTTCAACTAGTGATCAACCATAGTTATCTACAACTTGATTTATAGAAATCATTATCATAAAGTATTTGATAGTTCCAATTCAAAATGCTTATGCATGTTGTGTTTCACATCCTTCTAGTCTTTGAATGATTTTTAGACATTTGAGGACCACTTCATTATCTAGGTTGGATGTAGTTGTTTTTATTATTCTCAACCTATTATACAATTCATCTTAAAGTATAATTTCATTCAGAGTATCTATATCTTAGGATTTCATGTGCCAAAAAAATCAATCTTTAGGTAGTATGCACCAGCACTAACTAGAATTGAGTGTTTCACATGTCTATTGACTTTGGCCTCTCACAATTTTGTTGCAGTCTAATCACTATTAAGTTGTGGTCAAGTAATTGTGTCCCTTGCTTCCTCTTGTGTTAGGGTGATTGTCTCCCTTATTAAAATAGTTCATTCCTCATTCATTGGCTGCACAAATTGAGTTGTTGTCCATGTTTAGGTGATGAGTCATTGCACCACTATGTAGATAAATGCTCTCATCATGTTCTTGATGAATTTAATCCTTAATATCTTTGCTTATCTTGCCGCTTTCATGTCTTCAACCTCTATGTACCTTGCTTCAGCATTTATGGACTCTATAACTCTAATATCAAATTGTTAGGACTTCTAGGTTGGCTTGAAAGAAATAAAAATGGAACAGGAAAATCAAACTAAAATAAAATTTTGACCAGTTCTATTCGCAGTAATAATAAAACTAAAAAAAAAAGAAGATAAAAAAAAAGGAAATGAAAGAGAAGTGTAGGGACTCCAATAAACTCCTTAGGGTTTGGGGAGGTAGTAATTTGAAAGACCCACCAAGTCTCCTAAGTGATCCTTATTTTATATGCCCTAATTATTATCCTTTATTCCCTTTTTTATATCTCATTTGACAAGCAACACAAATCTAAATTACTCTTATGTCCCCAATAAGTTGTCCCTCATACGATTTTATGTTACACTGATTGTGGGCTTAGAGGAGGGTCGAGCAGTGGGTTTAATAGTCTCTCTCCCCCTCCCCCCCCTCCCCCCCCTCTCTAAGATACTCCATATGATTGTTAACAGGTCGGAGCTAGCTAATGTCTGGTGGACCCAGTCCAAACCTGGGTATCAAGGCCCAAAATCGGCTTTGAAAATGGACTCTGATCCACCTACAAAGCGAATAGACGATGAGCCCATTTATCCCCCCCATTACGACGGCCTCTTCCTATAGAGATAATGTGCCGGCCCAAAAAAAGCCCATATACGACCCTCGTACTCTCTACTGTCACTATCAAATTCCTCTCTCTCTGGCTACTTTCTCACTCTACGTTGTTATCCATTCGTAGGGACAGACGTGCCGTCAAACGACCTCGTCAACTTGGTCGCTTTTTAAATCTCGCTATTGCGACGTCGACCCTGGGCCCCACACGAAGGCCGAAATGCCAGCTGGTTGACATGTGGCAGTACGGACAATGGTTCGTCGGGAGCGGGGAGGGAGGGGGGCCGAAGCAACGGAATATGCGCGGTTGCGATTCGGAGGCCAGGGAGGAGAGGAATATGTCATACATGACGTCATATGCCACGTCTGCACGTCATCCACTCTTATCCGCTCCGCTGAAATGTTCCCTCGCCCTTTTTTCCACGTGGCGCACGCGCCTTGCCGGCAGTGCGGCGGGCCACGTCAAACCGCAGCACCCCCCGTGTCCGAGTGGGAATACGATTTATTACCAAAAACCCTCTCTAACGTATTACTCACAAAATCACCGTCCAAAGAGTATAATTTCCTGTCGACCTAGCGCACAAGATATAGAATATTATAAAAACAACAATTATATACCTCCCAGAAAGTTCGAGACCATGGTAATTGGAGCCACGTGGGCTGCAATATGATGGCCACGTGTGCGCACGGTCCAGCGAGCTCGCCGCCTAACGTAGAGACTTTCGCCATGCCAGCTGGCTTGCGCGGGGGGGGGGGGGGGGGGGAAACTAGAGAGAGAGAGTCGGCCGACCCCTTACCCTGATCTTATCCTGTCTCTTCGTCCCTCAGCAAGTCAGCAACGCCTCTCTCTCTCTCTCTCTCTCTCTCTCTCTCTCTCTTCTCTCTAGCTGCCTCCTCTTCCTCTCTCCTCTCCTCTTCTCCGCCCCCCATATTTATTTATACGAGAAATTCCGTGTGTCTCCTCTCCTTCTTTTCCCCCTTTCTTCGTCTGCTAAGACCACAGAGCCGGGGAGAGGATCTGGGCGGCGGCGAGTTGATAGGAGCTTATTCTTCCCCATTTTCTTCCTTCTATCTCTCGCCCATCTGCGTCTTGCGGTTCTGGAGATCGGCTACTTTTTCCTGGTTTGTCGGGCGGTGTCGACGGGGCGGAACGCGGAGGGGAGAAAGCAAGATTATGCTCGTTGGATTCGTTCGCCGGCAGGATAGCTTGATTCCGACGTCGATTTGTCGTCAAGGAGGAGAAAAGGTTGGGGATAGAGGGTGGCCGGCCTCCAGTGGGCTTGATCCAGGTAGGGTTCTTATCGATCGTGGGTCTCCGCCCCCTTTCTCTGTCATCGATTTTTCGCTGTTGCAATGGTAATCTTCCCGCTGTTGGTTTGCCCTGGTGAGCGGGGTTTTAATCTTCTTCCATTGTTGTCCTGGATCAGGCTGCTGGCGTGATCTGTGATCGGCAGCGGTCAAGACTCTCCGGAATCCCTCCATTGGGCGTTTCCCCTAGGGTTTCTGCCAGGGATCGGTTTATTTGTTCTCTCCGGCGGTGAATCTCTCGCGGAAGCTCGGATAAGGCGCGAGAGTGTTCGTCGGGCAAGATGATGTCCAGATCGTATACTAATCTCCTCGATCTGGCGTCGGGGAACTTCCCGGCATTAGGCGGCGGCGGCGGGCGTACCAGGCGGCTGCCCCGGGTTATGACGGTGCCGGGCATCGTTTCCGAGCTTGACGACGACCAGGCGAACAGCGTCTCCTCCGATGTTCCTTCATCCCTCGCCCAAGATCGTATCATCATCGTCGCCAACCAGCTCCCGATCAAGGCCAAGCGCCGCCCCGATGGCCGGGGATGGAGCTTCGCCTGGGACGAGGAGTCCCTCCTCCTGCAACTCAAGGACGGCCTGCCGGACGACATGGAGGTCATCTACGTCGGCTCCCTCATCGCCGATGTGGAGCCCGCCGAGCAGGAAGACGTCTCCCAGGCTCTGCTCGAACGATTCAAGTGCGTGCCGGCCTTCCTCCCCGGGGAGATCGTCGCCAAGTTCTACCACGGGTTCTGCAAGCAGGAACTGTGGCCTCTCTTCCACTACATGCTCCCCTTCTCCGCCGACCATGGCGGCCGCTTTGACCGATCACACTGGGAGGCCTACGTCGCCGCCAACAAGATCTTCTCCCAGAAGGTGATCGAGGTGATCAACCCCGAGGACGACTACGTCTGGGTCCACGACTACCATCTGATGGTGGTGCCCACCTTCCTCCGGCGCAGGTTTAACCGCCTCAGGATGGGTTTCTTCCTGCACAGTCCCTTCCCCTCCTCCGAGATCTACAGGACGCTCCCCGTCCGCGAGGAGATCTTGAAGGCGCTGCTCAATTCGGACCTGATCGGCTTCCACACCTTCGACTACGCCCGGCACTTCCTCTCCTGCTGCAGCCGCATGCTGGGTTTGGAGTACCAGTCGAAGAGGGGCTACATCGGCCTGGAATACTTTGGGAGGACTGTGGGCATCAAGATCATGCCTGTGGGTGTCCACATGGGGCAGCTCGAGACGGTGATGAAGCTCCCCGACGTGGAGTGGAGGGTGGCGGAGCTCCGCCAAGAGTTCCAGGGGAAGACGGTGCTGCTCGGTGTGGACGACATGGACATCTTCAAGGGCATAAATCTGAAGCTGTTGGCCTTCGAGCACATGCTGAATGTTCACCCGAGCTGGAAGGGGAGAGCGGTGATGGTGCAGATCGCGAACCCTCCCAGGGGAAGGGGAAGAGACCTCGATGAGATTCAGGCGGAGATCAAGGAGAGCTGCCAGAGGATCAACAGCGCCTACGGGCGGGACGACTACCAGCCGGTGGTGTACATCGACCGGGTCATCTCCTTCAGCGAGAAGATCGCCTTCTACACCATCGCGGAGTGCGTCATCGTCACCGCCGTGAGGGACGGGATGAACCTGACACCGTACGAGTACATCGTCGGCCGGCAGGGAGTTCCAGGGTCGGAGTCGGAGTCGCCGAGGAAGAGCATGCTGGTGGTGTCGGAGTTCATCGGGTGCTCCCCTTCCCTGAGCGGGGCGATCAGGATAAACCCATGGAACATAGAGTCTACGGCGGAGGCCATGAACGAGGCGGTGGCGATGGACGAGGGGGAGAAGGAGCTGCGGCACGAGAAGCACTTCAGATATGTGAGCACCCACGACGTGGCCTACTGGTCGAAGAGCTTCCTGCAGGATCTAGAGAGGAGCTGCAAGGATCACTTCAGGCGAACCTGCTGGGGCATCGGGCTAGGGTTTGGGTTCAGGGTCGTCGCCCTCGATCCTAACTTCAGGAAGCTCAATGTGGACGTGATCGTCTCGGCGTACGAGAGGGCAAGGAGCAG
Source organism: Spirodela intermedia (assembly GCA_902729315.2). Lineage (NCBI taxonomy): Eukaryota > Viridiplantae > Streptophyta > Magnoliopsida > Alismatales > Araceae > Spirodela > Spirodela intermedia. The sequence goes on along the minus strand of LR746278.1, from coordinate 1,301,604 downwards.
GGCGATACTGCTGGACTACGACGGGACGCTAATGCCCAAGACCTCCATCAATAAGACCCCGGGGAAGGAGGTGATCTCCATCATGAATTTGCTCTCCAGGGACGAGAGGAACGTCGTCTTCGTCGTCAGCGGGAGGGCCAGGGGGAGCTTGGGCAAGTGGTTCTCTCCCTGCGAGAAGCTGGGCATCGCCGCGGAGCATGGATTCTTCGTGAGGTTTACAATCTCTCACCTGCTGCTGCTCCTCCTTTGCATTGAAGCAATCAAAGAATCAATCTTTTTTTTTTTTGGTGTTGTGTATGAACAGGTGGGGAAAGGCGGAGGAATGGGAGGTCTGCGGGCCGACGGCGGATTTCGGGTGGTTTCAGATAGCTGAGCCTGTGATGAAGCTGTACACTGAGTCAACGGACGGATCCTCTATCGAGACCAAGGAGAGCGCCCTGGTGTGGCACCATCAGGACGCCGACCCAGGCTTCGGTTCCGCCCAGGCCAAGGAGATGCTCGACCATCTGGAGAGCGTGCTGGCGAATGAGCCAGTCGCAGTGAAGAGCGGCCAGTTCATCGTTGAAGTTAAACCCCAGGTGCGTCCTTCATCCATCCCTCCTCTCCCTCATTGGTTTCCATCCAGTTGAATCTCTCTCTTCTCTCTCTCTCTCTCTCTCTCTCTCTCTCATGGGTTTCTTCTATCTACATGAAGTTCGGGCGAAATCCCCGATTTCTCTCCCATTTTCTTTGACCGGGTTTCACGGAAACTTCTTCCGTTGAATCGACGACTGTGTTGGTGGGTGAATTTTGGTCTTTGGCTGGCAGGGGGTGAGCAAAGGCCTGGTTGCAGAGAAGATCCTGTCGTCGATGAAGGAGCGGGGGAAGCAGGCGGACTTCGTGCTGTGCATCGGCGACGACCGGTCCGACGAGGACATGTTCGAGGGTATAGGCGCCACGACAAGGGACCTCCTCCACCCCGCCACTTCCGTCTTCGCCTGCACAGTCGGGCAGAAGCCCAGCAAGGCCAAGTACTACCTCGACGACACCAACGAGGTCATTACCATGCTCAAGGCCCTCGCCGACGCCTCCGACGATCTCTACTCCCTCTCGCCGCCGCCCTCCGACGACAGCGACGGCGGCGACCTCTCCCCGCCGGCCTCCTGAATTGGAGGAGACGACGCCATTGCCGTCGAAGCTGCCCGCCGGAGGAAGACCATCCGCCGTCGCCGTCGCTGCCGCGGCCGCCGCCGGAGGAGCCGCCGGCAGCAGCCCCTCCTCTCTTCCCCCGCCTCTCTATTTTTGGGTACAACCTAACCGATCCGAACCTCTCTCTCGGCACCAAAATCAGGCTCTGCTGAGGAGAAAAGAAAGAAAGCCATCACCACCCGCCCCGCTCGGTGGGGAAGGGGCTGAGGGCAAGGGGGGGAAGAGAGAGAGAGATCCATCGAACGCCGGACCAAGGGAGCTCGGCGTGGCCCTCCTCTCCCCGGATTGGTTGATTGATTGATTGATTAATTCGTTTTCACTTGTAATGGGTGTACTGGGAATGTGGGGGCGGGGGGGAGAGAGAGAAGTTAGGCCCTCCTCTCGAGCAGATAATAAGCTCGTAGTGGGGATGTACGAGGTGTTTCAGCCCGCCATTTTTCTTGAGTAGGAAGAAGAAGAACTCTTGTTTCTGCGGCGAGCCGTTGGGAGCGAAGAGGCTCTGCGTCTTATACGAGCCCAGCCGACCCAAAGTTGCCTGTTAATCAAGAGAGAGAGAGAGAGCGTGTCACCCCCCTATTTGCGGAACTCTGGACAGTCCAGCTAGGGGCGCGCGTTCATCAGATGCGGTGACGTGGTTTGCATTCATTGGCGTATGAGACAGATCTCCTACTATACCTGGTGTAGGGTACGGTTAGTCGTATCGCGTGATTGGTGGACGAAAGGCTGCGGAGGGTCTGCGGTCCAGCTACGAAAATCGATCTTGCACTGTCCACGTTATATAGACTTTCAACCGTACCCTACTCAGCTAGACAGATGATGGATGATGGATGATGGATGATGGATGGATGATTCCCATCCCTCCAGCAAGGTCGATTTGCTCAGACACAGGGGGAGAGAGAGTTGAGGAGGGTCGATAATGGATGATGCCTCGAGCAATATTAATAATACTAAATAGAGGATTGGATGGATAGAGAGAGAGAGAGAATAATATTAAATAGGGGATTGGATGAATGGAGGTAGAGAGAGGAGTATTTTACGACATCTGGGCGGCGGGGGGGATATCTGGCTCTCTTCGGGCCCCACGGGAGCCACCAAAACTGACTCTATGACCCACCCATAAGACCTTTATGACTCTTCCCCCCCGCGGCTTTGATCTTATGAACGTAAATAACCGTCACGCCCCCCCAAGTCAGCGCAGACCGGGGTTGCGGGGGTGCGGAGACTACACCACAACGCGTTAACGACGCCGTGACGTAGAACAAACCGCCTTGTCATATTTACGTATATATATATGTAAAATAAATACAAACAGAGCTCCTCCAGTGACGGAGAGAAGACGCCGTTCCACCTCCGTCCCCTCACTCAACGCCCCTCCGCCGCCCTGGCGGGGTAGACCTTGCACTGTATTATCGTCCTCCCCACCCGGAAACCCGGCACCACCGTGAAGCCCACGGCGGCGGCGCCGGCCTCGTCGACGACGCTCTCCATGAAGAGCTCCGAGAATCGGCAGCCCCTCCCCGCCTGGAAGATGCTCGCCTCCGCCGCCGGCTCGAAGGAGAAGAAGAGCCGATGGAGCAGCCACACCCTCCTCGCCATCTCCGCGAACTGGACCAAGAACTGGGTCGTCACCGGGAAGCTCCCGCCGCCGCTGGAGCTGAGGAGGTCCCTCTGGGTTTGCCCTCCGAAGGAGGCCTCCATCGCGGGGTGCACCAGAGCGAGGTACTTAACCCGGCAGAATTCCGACAACGGCGATGGGCGGCGGAGGATCTCCCCGAGATCGGCGTCCTTCAGGTCCAGAAACTCATCCAGGAACGAGGACGGCGGCCGGCCGGCGGCCCCGCCGTGGCCGAGCTCGAAATCCCGGAGGTGGAAACCGGAGAAGATTATCCGGCAGACGTACGATTCGAAGGCGAAAGATCGATCCTCCGGTCTCCCCCGAAGAACGTCCGGCGCGATGGAGCCTGCTGCGGCCGTCAGATTCCACCGGGCGGCCTCCATTTCCTTCACCATAAGCTTGACGAAGGAGCGGATCGACTTCACAGCGCGGCGGAGCACGGCGAGGAAGAGAGCAGGATCGACGGAGGAGAGGCGGAAGTGACCATCCAACTTCTTCTCCGAGGGCCGCTTTATGTTGGGGCCGATGTTCTCCTCCATCCACCGGCAAATCGCCTCCGTTTCAGAGACCTGGTTCTTGAGGAGCAGAATCTGGGAGTCCTTTCTCTCGAGGTCGGATTCCAGCTTCTTGGAGGTGATCTCGAAGGTCCTGAGGAGGTTCCTCTGCTCCTGCAACTCCGCCGCCAGCCTACTCCCGCTGCTGCCGCCGCCGCCGCTACCGTTGATCGGCAGCCTCTTGAGGTAGGCCTGCTTGAGCAGCGACAGGTGCTTCAGCTGGGAGACCACCAAGCGGTCGGAGGACTGGATGGTCTCCGGGTCGTACGGCGACTGGGCGACCTGCAACTGGGCGTACTCGGCCTTGATGGCGGCGATGCTGGCGAAGAGCTCGGAGATCAGCGTCTCCATAGCCTCTCTGCGGCGGAGCTTCTCGTCGTCGTCATCATCGCCATCGCCGACGTGGGTCGGCGTCGCCGTTCGAGAGAGAACAGAGCCTCCGTCCGAATATTCCGATAACTTGGTCTTCCCCCAGCTACCCACCGCTCGCCGGAGCAGGGCGATCTTCCCGACGCTCCGCATGAACCCGCCGAGGTCGGACTCTACAGTCCTGGCCATGTCCATCACCTCCCTTCACACGAAGAACTTCAAATTATCACAGGAGGGACAAGGAGAAAGGGCCGATAAGAGAGAGAGAGAGAGAGAGAGAGGGAGAGGGAGAACTTTCCGACTGCCTGTTCTGCCCCTCCAAGATGTCTTTTCATGGATCTTCTACTATTTTTTTTCTCTGTTGCCTCTTACCTTTAGAACTGAAGGCAGAGAAAAATGAGACGCAATCGAAGACGGCGGTGAAAGGAAACGGGTTTTGAAGAATCACTAAAGAAGAAGATGAGGACCATCGAGAGAGAGAGAGAGAGAGAGAGGAGAGGGACTTCTTATCTCGATTCTGATAGTAAAATCAAAGTCTCTGTTCTTCGAGGGGACACGACAAAATCGAGCCAGGTCATCGGAATCCAAACCGATCAGGGTACGGATCGATGTTCCCCGGGATTATTTTCTCGTTCATTTTAAGAGCGGGAGGATCATCAGTTTCTTGAGGGCGAGGCTCCCTAGAGTGCTTCTCTTCCACACTGGAATGATTCCCAGGTGATACCTCCGGACGACGGCGGCGGCAGGGGGAGGTGATGATAATGTTTTCTAGAAGCACTCGGATAGAGGATGATAATGGAGGATTCTGGCTTCACGAGGCAGACGACATTCCAGGTCCTAAAGTAGGAGGGGCAACAGTTGAAGAGAAAAGAAAATCTCAAACGGCTGGCGGAGGAAGATGACGACATTGTGCTTTCACAGGGAGGACGGCCGGGGGGAACCAGGCCCCGCCGGTGGGAGAGCTTCCGGAGAAATGCATTTACAGCAAGAATGTCCGATCAAAGACTCACGATGACTCGGCCATTCATTAGGTTTTTTATCAAGACAAATCATCGTTCTAGAGAGAGAACCAGACCCCTGCGTTCGCGGAAAAGGAGAAAGCAGGCAAAGGTAAACCCTAATCATCCGCAAGAAGAATCAAGACAAGGAAAACAAGATGTCCCTGGCAGCCTCACCAGGTCTTGCGGGGGGGGAGGGGGGCGGTGCCTCTGTCCCGTGCCTCCTCTTCTTCAAAGACGTCACACCTCACTCTCCGCCTGCTTCGCCATGGCGGAACCTCCTCCTCTCTCCATTTCCTCTAAATCCGCTGGGAGCAACAATATCCTCTCCACTCCCTTTTCCGTCCCCGCGGAGCTGACCAGCGCGCCGCCCCGCAAGAGAAGAGAAACTGAAGCCGAAGCCGAAGCCGTAGCCGAAGAAAGAACACGAGATCGACGGGGCCAGGACCAGAAGGCCTCCCTCCCTCCTCCTCCCTACTCACGAGAGCTCCAGAAGAAGCAGCAGCAGCAAGGACAAGAATGCCGAGTGGCTTCTCCTTCCCTGGCCGTAGCTATCAAACATAAAATAATCATACACTGGACTAATGGCCACTCTGAAATTAAAATTACCTTAAAGCCCTTCCCAAGGAAGCTCTCTGGAAGCCTTGAAACCCTAATTGAGGGTAGTTTGGTACTATATTATTAGCTCCAACCCAGCTGGAGGGTGACCCTGGTACGGGGCCCACCCCCCCCCCATTCCGGACAGCGTCTGAACAAACCAGGAGATGAGGCTACATAAGGAAATATTTCCAAGGACTGGTATTTACCAGATTTCGTTCTTCTTCCTTTCCAGTTCGACTCAGGGTAGTGAGAGTATATATGAATGTATTCATCCCTGTGGGTCTATATGAAATAAATGCATCCCCTGGCTCGATCGAGAGCTGTAAGGATATCCACGTGGTTTTACGTATTTATTAGGTATTTATGATATTCAACCGAGAGGGCCAACGTCCATATTAACTAATCAACGCCAGAGACAATTACACAATTAAGCATCATTGAGGACCTTACTGAAATACAATTTATATATTTGGACATGTAAACGATTACAGGAATATAAAGGTATGTGTGGCCTTCAATCCATTCCTCTTCTCCCCCTCGCTTTCTTGCTGAGGAAGAAGAAGCCTGCTCCCGATTCTTCTTCCCGTCTCTGTCCGGTGGTCCTGTGAATCGATGCCCACGAGGTGTTCGACGTTTTGATCCCAACAAACAGTCTCCACAGCCCGAGAGATGCTCGACGTTTTGCTCCCGACGAGCAGTCTTCCGTAGCCGGAGCTGGAAGACAGGAAGAAGAGGGGCCGTTGGACGGTTCCTCCTTCCTCCATCAGTCGAGGGGAGCTGATGCGTTGCGTCATGGCCCATTTTCCGGTGGGCTCCAGCAAGGAGACCTACGGGCGGCGCCGATGGGGGACCGCCACCAGGCGGCGCCTTCTCCCCTCCTCTGTACCCGACGGTGGTCCGCCGTGGCCCCTGTCGCCTTGCGGTTCGCCCCGGTGTGCGTTGGCAGGAAAGGAGTGCGCCTCTCACTGTTACTCGTCTCCCCACCAAGAAAATCCACAGAGCTTCTATTCTAGGAGATGGATAGATAGATAGATAGATAGATAGATCGAGAGAGAGAGAGAGAGAGAGAGAGAGGAGCTTGCTTTCTGTATCTTTTTCTCTCTCATTATCGGGGTGAAGATGGATCGGTTCTTGGAGGTAAATGGGTGTGGGCCCGATAAAGGCCATTGGGATTCAGGTCGGACATCGGCATGGGGGGGCTCGGATCCAGCGCGGCCCATTAAGGGGAGTCCTTTCAATTTTTTGTATTTTTCAGAACATCAGTTTAAAGAAAATAATATTTATTGTGAGTGATGGGGAAATTTTGTTTCTTTGTAGAATTGTTTTTTAAAATTCTTTGATTTGGAAATCCGAAAGATGAACGGCTGTGATCTTCCCACGTTGGTTGAAGGACAAAACTGGAAACATCTATAATCTCTCTCTCTCTCTCGCTCTCTCCCTGGGCGAAGATGGGTGGCTTCATGGAGGTAAATGCGTGTGGGCCCGACTAAAAGGCCCTCAGGAGTTGACCCCGAAGTGGACATAGCGAGGATCGGATCCAACCGGGCCCATTAAGGGGGTTTGTTTGAGATTATAACTTTTGTAATTTTAAGCATATAAATTTATTAAAGATGGAATTTAGGAAAACGTCGCATCTTTGTGGTAATTTTATTTTTTAAAAAAATATCTGTTAGGGAAATCCAACTGATGAACGGCTATGATCTTCACACAGAGGGTGAAGAACAAAACTGTAAAAATCGGTAATCTCTCTCTCTCTCTCTCTCTCTCTCTCTCTCTCTCTCTCTCTCTCTCTCTCTTTCTCTCTCCATATAGATACGTTGAGCGCATCCGTCCAAGGAACACTCACTCACGGGAGCAACGACCATTCTTGCCGGCGTCGCACCCTCCATCCTCAGAAACGGTGGAATTCTGTCAGGCTACAGAGAGATCCTCGACGGAATCCTACGTCTCCGAGTCTTGTACCGTAGCTCTCATCCGATGATCCGACCTCGTTCTTAATTTGAGGTGATTTGCGGCGTACGAGAAGGATGGGATGTGTTGGATCGTGGCTGGCCAACGGGGGTGGTCATCTCTCTCTCTTTCTCTCTCTCTCAGCGTCCCTCACCGTGCATTCTAATCGCTTGTTTTTTTCTCCGGAGATTGGCATGATGACCTCCGCATAGGCGGACTCTTTTTTTAGGTCTCTTTCTTCGCCGCAGGCTTTCATTTGACGAGATCAAGCGATATCTCCTCAGGGTTTCCCTTTTGTCGGAATATGAAGTTGCATGAATCGGCTCAATTATTCGCGAATACTTGGGAATCCGATAGTTAAGCTTCCGTTAGTTTTTAATTTCTGCTTCATTCATTTTTCTTTGTTCCCGATTCAGGCACAGGCTGATGTACAGATATATTCCCTCGAAGATATGTAAATGTTACTGTTGAGCCGGTACCCTAGCTTAAATGTAACAAAGTTTATTGTATCATTGTATTTGAATGAACAATGGGCCAGTTTGAGGCATTTGACCATTTAAGACCCGGGAAAGGAAGCATTCAAAATTTCGCATTACACTAGAAGTTGACATTCTGAAACATCTAATATGCATTCAAGACAAGGTCATGTGCAGCATGTGGAGCGGTTCCTTTTGACCATCGAGACCGAAGCTGCCCTCAGATATAAAAGAAGAAAAATTCCAACCAGACGTGGACTTTTATTTCTAGAATAAGGCTGGTCCCTGGCCCGCTTTAGACTTGATCAAGATACAGAATAGTAAGATCAAAATTCTTTCTCCTAAATTTATCATTGGCTCATCCCCTGTTTTTTCCCACCCTTAGATCCCCCCGGGCAGTGTTTAATTTAAACCAGAAAAGATCACAGTAAAATACTTGCAATGTTTCTCACAGTTTACTCGGGTTACACAGTTTCCATTCCTGTGAGCTGCGGTTTATGAAGACGAATTCGTTATCTTTTTGTCTATCTCAAGGTTTATCACCTGCTTGTTGACTGAATAAATCTCCTCTGGATTCTCGCCTCAATTTTCCTTGTCACAGAGAATTCAAAGAAGCTGAAGAAGCCAAAACCTTGGAGACACACCGAGCCCATAACCAGGGATCAGCTTGCACAGATGCGTGAGGAATTTTGGGACACACAGCCTCATTATGGTGGCCAGACAGGTTCCCCTTCTTCTGTTGACTTCTCATCTTAGTTCCTCCGTATCATCGTGATCTGGGTTTATAATCCTACGCGGCGAATCTTCTTCGTGCGAGATGGAAGCTTTATTGAATTCAAGTATCGCAGCAAATGGTTATTTTCCCTAATCGCTGCATTGACACTCCGTGGAAACTCCATTGAAGCTTCAATGGAGTCCTTTCGTCATCATCGTCGTCATAATAATGGCTCATACATTCTCCCTAATCGACGCAGAGATCTGGGACGCGCTCCGAGCCGCCACGGAAGCTTCCGATCTGATCCACGCCCAGCTCATCGTGGAGTGCGCCGGCATCATCCTCTCCACCGCCGACATGTCCACCTGCTACGACGAGAGAGGTACGTCAGATGACAAAACGAATTACCGTCAATAACAATGATGCTCTTAATGCTCCATTTCTTTTTTCTTTTTTTTTTTTGCAATATTTATCCACGGCATCCGAGTCTGAGGGGTCCTCTCTCAAAATAGGTACCAAATATGAACTTCCCCGTTATGTTCTAAGCGAGCCCACCAATTTGATTCGCGGGAGCTGACCACGGAGACCGTTGTAAATCCTGACAGCGACTCTTTTACCTGAACTCCTCCCCCGCCCCTTGATGGGCTTCTTCTGTGCCACTCGACTGCTCACCTGATCAAGGCGGCTTGAACGAGGACTGATGCCCTTTCTCTCTCTCTCTCTCTAGAGCCTAGTTCTGAGGATGGTGCAGGGAAGCGGAGAGTTGACCCGGCTCTTTGGATGACTTGGCCCCTGGGATCTGATCCACGATGAAGGAATGGTTAGTAGTGGCTCTCGTAGATTTTTTTCGCATGTTTTCATTTGTAGGTATTTCTTTTTTACTAATCTGCGAACCAGATGCCACCAACCACTCCTCGCCAACAACCAACCATGTTGACCGTTCTAGGTTATTCGGCGGCACTGCCCTCCGCCGCCAATAACCAGATGGCCGTTGACCAACTAACTCTAAAAGCGGTTGACAAATTCTTGTTTTAACCCTACATCACGGTGATTCTTTCCTATGATTGAGCGATAAACGTGACGATCTCCCCCTCTCTATCCTCCACGTGGAAGCCATCCATATGGAACGTGCCGATGTTTACTGACTTTGGAAGATGGAAGGAGCCAAATGCAGATAATCCACGCCCAGCGCCGCCCCAGTAACCCGGTCCCCGCCGCCAGGTGGATCCCCTGAAGGCCAGCGTTGACATTTCTTAGCGGCTCCGCCGCCGCCGTGGGTTATCCGAGGCGACACATCCGTCGCCCAAGCGTACACGTCGGAACAACGTGGAATGGGGGTAACAGTCAACGGTATGCCTTCTGGGAGAGCGAGGGAGGAGAGAGAGAGAGACAGGCAGACAGACAGAGGGACAATACCACGATAATGCCGACGGCGATGGTAGGCGCCCACGCGGCAAGGCGAACCTCAAAGAACCCACTCTTGAATAAAAGACCCGGGCAGCCCTTTTATTCTTGGACCGACGCAGAGCCCCAGAACCAGACAGAAGAAGAAGAAGAATCAGGGAATCCTCCCGCGCGTAGGTGATCTTGGCGACTAGCTCCAGGAATGGCCAACGCACCTCCCATCTCGTCGTCGCCGGGGAGGAAATTGCCGCTGGCTGGGGCCTTCTTCCCTCCGGCGGACCTCTCCGACATCGCGCTCGTCCGAGCCCTCGCCGCCGTCTCCGCCGACCTCGCCGCCTCTGCAAATCTCCCCATGCCTTTCCAACGCCGCAACGCCCGCTCAATCGTCCGCGCCGTCAAGATACTCTCCGCCATCTTTGAGTCCCTCGGCGACGCCTCCACCGCGAGGACGCAACAGCAGCAACATCTCCCGGCGGCGGCGAACACCTGCTTCAGGGAGCTCTACATCCTCCTCTACCGGTCGAAGATCCTCCTGGATTACTGCGCCCACTCGAGCCGGCTATGGCTCCTCCTCCAGAACTCCCACATCTCCGGGCACTTCCACGACCTCACCCAGGAGATCTCCACCCTCCTCGACGTCCTCCCCCTTCGGGAGTTCGCTTTGGATGAAGACCTGTGGGAGCAGATCGAGCTCCTCCACCGGCAGGCCAGGAGGTCGAAGCTCTATCTTGACCCGCGCGACGAAGCCCTCCGCCTGAAAGTCTCCTCCTTCCTCGACGACTTTGACAAGGATCAACCCCCGGACATCTCCGACCTCCGCGAGACCTTCGTCGAGAAGCTGGGCATCCAGGACGCGAGGTCCTGCTGTGCCGAGATCGAATTCCTCGAGGAGAGGATATATTCCCAGGAGGACGACGTGGATCCGGCGGCGATCTACGGGGTCATCGCCCTCACCCGCTACGCCAGATTCTCCCTCTTCGAATTCGAGGAGGCAGCGCCACCGGAGGCGGGGAAGGGATCCGGCGCCGCCCATTTGAGGAAATCCAGCAGCGTGATCTCCCAGATCGTCCCCAAGGACTTCTGCTGCCCGATTTCTCTGGACTTGATGCGAGATCCGGTGATCGTCTCCACAGGACAGACCTACGATCGCTCTTCGATCGTCCGGTGGATCGAGGAGGGCCACCGGACCTGCCCCAACTCCGGCCAGACGCTCTCCCACACCCGCCTCGTCCCCAACAGATCCCTGAGGAACCTCATCGCCCAGTGGTGCGCCGCCAACGGCGTCCCCTGTGACCCGCCAGCCACACCCGACGGCTCCGCCGAGAGCTTCCTCTCGAGGGCCGTCACCAGAGCCGCCGTGCAGGCGAACCGCGCCACCGCCAGGTTGCTGATCGTTCAGCTCTCGCGCGGATCCGAGTACGCCAAGACGGAGTCCGCCTGCGAGCTCCGCATCCTCACGAGGACCGGGAAGGAGAACCGGCTCTGCGTCGTGGAAGAAGGAGCTATCCCCCCGCTCCGGCGACTGCTCCGCTCCACCAACCCCGAAACCCAGGTCAACGCCGTCACGGCGATACTCAATCTCTCGTTGCCCGACAGGAATAAATATCGGATTATGGAGGAACCCGGATGCTTGAGGTCCATCGTGGAGGTTTTCCGAGAAGGGTGGACGACGGAGGCGAGGGAGAATGCAGCGGCGGTGCTGTTTAGCCTCTCCGTGGTGCACGAGTACAAGCTGCTGATCGCCAGCGAGGAGGGCGCGCTGGAGGCCCTGGCGGCGCTGCTGGCCGGGGGAACGCAGACCGGGAAGAAGGACGCGGTGGCGACGCTGTTCAATCTGTCGACCCATCCAGAGACCAGCCTGAGGATGGTGGAGTCGAAGGCGGTGGCGGCGCTGGTGGCGGCGCTGGCAACGGAGGCGGTGGCGGAGGAGGCTGCCGGCGCGTTGGCGCTGCTGGCGCGGCAGCCCGCCGGAGCCGAGGGCCTCGCCAGGGAGGACAGGGCATTGGCCGGCCTGGTGGGTCTCATGCGGCGGGGGAGCCCGCGGGGGAAAGAGAACGCCGTCGCCGCTCTCCTGGAGATGTGCCGGAGCGGCGGCGTTGCCGTGGCGGATAGAGTCGCGAGGGCGCCGGCTCTCGGGGGGCTCATACAGACGCTCTTGTTCACGGGGACGAAGCGGGCCAGGCGGAAGGCGGCGTCCCTCGCCAGAGTCTGCCGCAGGACTGTCCCGTCTCCCCTCTCCGGCGGCTGGGCCTTCGCGCCAACGATGGCGTCTCAGAGGACGGCAACCATCTCCACCGTCACCGCCACCGCCGCCGCCATCACCGACTTCAGCATCGTCGACTCCGCCACCGCCGTCTCTGGCCCAATGGCCGTGCCGGCCCTGTAACTCTCTCTCTCTCTCTCTCTCTCTCTCTACACACATTTGATCGCCCGAAAGAATTATTATGTTCTTTGATTCATTAAACAAGAGGGAAGATCCCCCGGATCGTGGAAGAACATCTTGTCGGATTTTTCATACTCTGCGTTACGTTTCCATGCATGGATCGGGAGAGATCGCTGGTTGAACGCGTCCGCCTCTCGGAGGAAGACGATTAGAAACGAATAGAGGAGATATTTCGATATATTTCCATCCGATATCGTTTGCACGTGTCCCACCCAAAGCAGACCGTCAAACTGGGGACGGGAATTCCGTTGATCACCTTCCCAGCCCCCGTCTTTGACTTCTCGAATCCCCGCCGCCCGCGTTTTCTCCATGGCTAACATGCGGCCAGTCCACTCTCTCTCTCTCTCTCTCTCTCTCTCTCTACAAGGTGAGTGGGTCGTCTTGTAGGCCTACTTTTTAATGCATTTATTGAATTAAAAAACATTTACTGAATTCGGGAGAAATAATATTTTCCCATATTCTATGCAAATGGGCCGGGGAAACGTGGCCAAGTAATCAACAGTTATCGGTGTTATTGGGCCTTCAGGCCCAAATTCTCATCAAAGATATTTCCTTCATTTGGTACCCTGTCATCTACCTACCCAAAATCGAATAATCGTACGGAATATTCTGGTGATTTTGGGATTTAACCTTAAAATATGGGATTCAAAGTCCTGCCAGTCTTCAAGAAAAGTATTTGCACAAATTTGAGTGAATAAGGTCTATAATGTAATTTAGGAGAATGTTGGGGGCTGCCGCCTCAACTCAACGGTGATGGTTAACATTCCGATTAGCGTCGAACGAGGCGGGGGTTACGGAGCGGAGGTACAACTGTTGCGGTATGTGATGCAACAAATATGTAAACATACGGGGTATGTAAAACGAGAAATCATCTCCGTAACGATCTGCCACGCCGTCCGATATGTTACTTGTGGAAATTTTGGGGACTTTTGGTGAATTGTACAGGCAGTCTTACTAAGTGGAGACTCCGTACCTGTTCTCACCTATTTTCTCTCTTCGCCGTCCGCAGAGAAGTACGCCAGAGCGGGCGACGGTGGATCTCCATCCGGCGAGACGATCGCAGCTTCAGATCTCCGGATTTGTGCGCCAATCTCCCTGTGATTGCTGGATATCCACCGGAGAAACTGGGGGAGCAGGGCTTTACGGTGGAGGTCTACGTGCTGTCCCTTGGGCAGACGGGAGTCGCCCGGCGAGGAGTTGATTTTTGTGTCTGTCCTGTAGGCAGCTCGACGAAGTAGCGACCTCGTTGACTCACTCGGCAGCCGGACGTGGGAGCGCCAGACTACGGCGGGTGGCGTCTTCGAGAGCCGCCGGGAGTCTCGTTCCGCGATCTGATCATTCGACTCTTCGGTAGCTCCACAGAAATAGGTCGAATCTGAGTTCGAGTGCCTTTTTGGGTTTCTAGGGTGGCGTAGATGATGTGATGTGGATGCAATAGAGGAGTAGACGAATGGAAGAGAGTAGTACCGATTCTGCAAAGGGCGATGAGCGAGAAGAGTTGACTAACGAGGGAGATGACAATCCGGAGGCCGCCGATTCGCTTCACCGTAGAGAGCTCTCCTTCTCTCGGTGGTGCAACGAGGACGGGATCGAAGCTCCTGGTCCTTCGCCGGAGGACTCTGGATTGAAGGCCGGGGGTGATGCAGAAGAATGCGACGACTTCGAGCTGCCCCTTCTGCGGCAAGATGGATCCGCCGGAGAGAACCCTGGACCAGGGAGCCAAGTGAGTAACAAGTTCAGACAGACGACTTTGCATCTCAATGGGGCATTTACTTTTGGTCAAGAAGGAGGCGGGAACAGGACGAAGTACCTTCCCCTGGATGTAGAGCAAGCTAACGGGTCGAGACACAATGAGTTCACAGACGGCGAGAATCATCAGACTGCTCTATCCGCACCTGTCGTGCTGAAGACATTATTCTATATACTTCTGTGGTACACATTCAGCACATGTTTGACGCTGTAAGTGCCCGGATCTCGCTTAAGTTTCAGGCAACAGTTAATTTCTTCTGCGTTTTCTAAGATCGGAAGCATCTTCCCCGTCTCTTCATTAGGTACAACAAGTCATTGTTAGGAAATAAGCTTGGCAAATTTCCTGCTCCGTTGTTGATGAATACGATTCACTTTACGATGCAAGCTGTATTATCCAAGATGATCATATGGTGTCGATCTCAGAAGATGGAAATCAACACAAAAATGACATGGCGGGATTATTTCTTCAAAGGTTAGATTCTTTAATTTAATGTGCTCTGTTTTCAGATTTTGAAGGTGATTTCTTTTCAAAACTGATGGTGGATCGCTCATATGATGAGGATGTTTTTAGGGAACAAAGGTAAAAATTGAAGGGAATTTTATGTAAATTGTAGTATGGCTTCAACTTCGTTGACAAAAGGAATACAGTCTGGGAGTGAGGAGCCTCAGTAAGGTCCATAAGGTCTTGCTAGGAGGTGGCTATCTCAATAATGATCATGGAAGCTTGTGGGCAATAAAGTCAGGCAGAAGTGGTAACTGATATTAAATCACTGGTCTGACTTCGCCCATTGTAAAGAGTAACTTTGAAAGTGGGAAAATATTCAAACACGTTCAAGATTTTATGGAGTATGGCACCTACACTAGATTTTGAGAAGATAATTGGTGTAAGAGGTGCACGAAGATTCATACGCTGTTGAAGAACAAAGAATTCATCATCTGTGTCCACATGGATTTCAATACTCATACATTTGTTGGTGGATATTTCCTTAGTTACACGACAGAGAGAGGGGAGAGAGAGTGAGAGCAAGAGCGAGAGAGAGAGCGAGAGAGAGAGAGAGAGAGAGAGAGAGAGAGAGAGAGAGATGCTTAAGGAACCTTGAGCTTAACAGCCCTTCATGCAATTTGGCAGTGGGAAACCAAGAATGGATGACATTCCCCATACGAAAAGACATTCTCTGAGATACAAGTTTATAATCAGATGGTAAGCATGTAGCTAATGAAGGATGAAATAACTTTTTTGCTTAAAGTCGCCGATTTGGTTGTTGGTGCTCATCCACATTAAGAATGCTGACAGAACTGAAATAAGTGGGTGAAAGCCAAGTTTTGCCAGAGAATATACATTCTTCACACTGCAGTGAACACTACTCTTAATGATACAAACGTTCTGATATCATTTAACTATTTGGGGAATTATTTCTGCTTCATTTATAGACAAATATGGATAAAAAATGTGTATGATCTCAAAAAGATTAAATTGATAAATCGTACGTAAGAACCATAGCATTTCTTGGTTCTCAGGTAAATTAATATTATTTCTGTGTCAGCCAATAATCTGGGACCATTAACATAGTCGAATTTGAACTGCCTGACGTCCAAGCACGACCTGATGACTTTCTTTCTACATGAATATTGGCTCAGTGATACAACATTGAACGCAGGGTTTCTGACGATTTTACGATTTGTATGTTTGGTGGATGACAACTTTATTGTCTCATGAACTTCATGTTAGATGTTTCTACCAAATGCTAATGGATGGCTAATTTTTTTCAAATTTTGGAGGCCGATCTCTTGGTATTATTAGGGATCTATAGATTTATATTGGTCTTTTCTTCTTGATTTGCCTGCATAGAAATGTTGACATCGAAAATACCAGTGCAAGCTGAGAGTCTTGACTTATTAATCTATGATTGGGTTTGAACCTGAAAGACTTGAGTCCTGAAGTTTTACTTAATTTTGTATTTTCTCTTGTTCCCTTTTTATTTCTAAAATGTCATATCTGCTCATGCTCTTGATGTACTTTACTTTTCCACAGTTGTGCCCACTGCATTGGGAACAGCATTGGATATCAATCTTAGCAATGCTTCACTCGTCTTCATTTCTGTCACATTTGCTACTATGGTTTGTCTCTTTAAACTGCATTTTATCTTTTTCTTTTATTTTCAAATATTTTCTTTTAGCTCTAAATAAGCGTCTTTTCTCACTTTTATTTATGCAGTGTAAATCTGCCTCTCCAATATTTTTGCTTATGTTTGCTTTTGCATTCAGGTGAGTTTTCTCTGTCGTTTTATGCACATGCTGCTTAAATTTTTTCTTTTATAATGTGTCTATCTCGTCAGGTTAGAGAGTCCCAGTATTAAACTTTTGGGTATCATTTTCATCATTTCGGTTGGAGTACTTCTGGCAGGTATATGGCTTTTCATTTCTTAATTTTTTGCGGCCATGTTCGCTCTTGTGCATTATTTTTTTGTCATACCAAATTTGTTCTTGATGAATGATTATCTGATGTTGACCTCTTACCAGTTGCCAGGGAGACCGAATTTGAATTCTGGGGATTCATTTTTATTATGTTTTCTTCCGTTATGTCGGGTTTTCGCTGGTCAATGACTCAGATACTTTTGCAGGTACGCATGTATTTATTGGTTAAATTTGACGTCATTTGTCATTATAACAAAAAATGAAGTATCATCCCTTCACTGCATCTTTTTATTTTACTTTTTTGACTGTTTGATGATGGAAACTGATAGATTGTTGTTGTTTCGTTCTGGTTGGTCCCCAAAATTTGATGAAGAAAGAAGCCTATGGTAAGCATTTTTTTTTTATGTAAAGTGGTATCTGCCAACTATTTTCTAGAATAGCACTTTGTTTTGATATGTCTACCTGTACCTTTTGAGACCGGCACCTGTACTTCTAACTTGTTGATGATCTGTGCTTGTCCAAGTCATTGACGTATTTTCTTAACTTGGTTCTTGGTTCTAAAAGTGATTCTAAGTTACAACTGTAGGCATTGGTTTCTTGAAGAGTACCAAACATTTCTTTGGGTCTAAAAACAAATCTTGCTCTCATATGATGCTGATTTTTTTTGGGGTCTTGTTTAGGTTTAAAAAATCCGCTCACTTTGATGAGTTATGTCACCCCAGTGATGGCTGTGGCAACTGGGATACTCTCTCTTATAATGGATCCCTGGGATGAGTTCCGAAGTAATGGTTACTTTGATAGCTCACAACACATAATTCGAAGTTGCTTGTTAATGCTTCTTGGGGGAGCACTAGCATTCTCTATGGTAAGTGTTATGATTTTAGTAGGCGCAAGGATTCTGATGTTAAGTCAATTTTTTTTTCTTATTGCTTCATGTTTTGCAGGTGTTGACCGAGTACATTCTTGTTTCAGCAACTAGTGCTGTAACAGTAACCATTGCAGGTGTTGTGAAGGAGGCTGTGACCATAGTGGTATGTTTTGGAATTTCCTTATTGGTGAATCGAGAACCATCGATAGATGTATAATTTTTTTTTTTCTTCATGACTCTGGTAGTTTTTGTGGTGCTTTGAAAATTTGAACCATTATCATGCGCAGAATGGTGCTAACACCCTCAACCTAGGGAATGCTTATTTTTCTTCATTCAGTAGGGATAAGGTTATTTGTCTCCTGTAAAATATAAGGGTTCAGTCATTTATCTTCAGAGGGAAAAGTGATGCATGACTGATGGTAGGGCTTTTATCCCGAGTAATTGCGTTAAAGATGATTTTCAGTAGGCAACCTGAGGCCTCGATTTTTATTAAGGAGCATTGAAGTGCAAATTCACACCTAATAAATTTGCAATTAAGGAGCATTGAACTGCAAATTCACACCTAATAAATTTGCAATTAAGGAGCATTGAACTGCAAATTCACACCTAATAAATTTGCAATTTCCAAGCGTTATTATCATCTTTGTTGATAAATTTTGATCATTTAACTTGCATTACCAAACCTTGCCACCAATACACAAAAAGTTTGGTGTTCCGTGAATTAGTTTCGGATAGATTTTGGTTGAGTTCCTCGTAAAGGAAAACTATCCAATAGTTTAAAGTTTTAAGGAGACGTCATCGGTTCAGTTGCCCTTTTTCTTGTTTAAAGGATGTACTTTTATATGTAGTGGTATAGTACTGTAAAATGGGAATTTCACTGGGGGTTGGGCTCAGGGGGCGTTAGGATCCTCAGTATGATCTGCATGTTAAAACACAGCCAAGATGGGCCTTGGTTGAATAGGCCTATGCCTCCTTAAGCCTTGGCCTGGCCCAACTTGGCTATTTTAGTATAAAAAAGGTAATGGATGCTCATTTGACCTGCGTAGACAGAAGAGAATGGAGGGATGTGGTGGAGTGGCTGATGAGGAGATGGAGGGTGAGGGAGCAGAAGATAGGATGGTAGGAAACTGACAGATGAGGGAAAAGGGGCAGTCAGAGAAAAGAGGGAGGAAGGTGCGAGTTTTTTTTGCCAGAGCAGAGACGCATGGAGGCTATGTTGGAGGTAGGAGGTATAGGGAGTGGAAGAAGGGTTGGGAAGGGTGGGATTGATGAGGACGGGGTGGAGTTGGTGATGAAGAATGCTCTGCAAGCCATTGTTCAGTGAAAATGAAAATTGGCTTGCTTTAGTGTCCAAACTGGTCAAAATTTGGTCAGGGCTTCCGAATGGCTCTACCCATTGTTCTTGATGTGATATTTTTGCTTTCATTGGCTTCTTTAAAAAAAGGTTTCTTCAATTATTTTCATGTCGAGTTGATTTGCCTTGTCCATTTGTATGGTTCTGAATTCCTATAATATGCGTAATTTTTGTTCAGGTTGCAGTGTTTTACTTCCACGATAAGTTTACATGGTTAAAAGGAATTGGGCTACTGACAATCATGATTGGAGTTAGTTTATTCAACTGGTACAAGTAAGTAAACGGATCTTCTGTACCTCTCCTGATGATATGTTGTTATTGATCCCTTTCTTCTGGTGATTGTTCTTTAACATTCTATATTTGAAGAAGGAATTGGGCCATAGGTATCTCCTGTGATACCGACCCTCCAGTTCCTCTTTGGTCTGGGTTCATTCTTCCCTCCAGTAAGGGGGTCCTTTCCGGCTCTAGGGCAGTAGCTTCCCTCTAGAGTCCTAAATCGATACCTATCCTATCATAGGATATTTGTCTTTCTTTCGTTCTTGAGGTTTCGAACCCGGAAGTTGAGACGCAAGGAATAAAGATCAGCTGTGGCTTCTAGGTAAAGTTATAGTAGTGGAAATTTTCTCTTGACAACGGCATGAACAAAATTAAATATGATGCCTTTTAAACCACAATTATTTTGAACGGTTGACTATCGGATTGAGATGTAAACGAAGGAACTATCTATTAAGATAGGCGAATAAGTTTTACAGAGTGATACAATTGACATTGGATAAAAGTGCTGTACGAACACCAAAACTTTCACTGCCCTTTATAGGACATGATGATGCTTGAATCGGAGCCCTATTTTTAGGGGTGGGGGGTTCACGTCTTATTGCGAGAATTTTTTAAGATCTATGGCATCCAACACTGATACTTCAATCGGAATCCAAGAGTGATTTAAAATCTGCTACAGTGCATAAAATATATGGCATTCTGATTGCGAAATGCATTGGAGTTTTCAAGGTTTTTTCTAAGGTTTTTTTTGTTGAATGAAAATTATGGGCAGCCAATTTCTTCTCACCTTTTTTTGGAATCAAATGTATTTTCTGCTGAATTTCGACAAATAAAATAGGTTTTTCCTCTTTTTACCCTGCAGCTCGGATGAAGTTACCATAAATAGGGAAAGGGGAACCTCACTTCATGGGAAAATGAGTGGATAACCATAAATATGTAGTCTGGGAGTTCTCATACTTCACTCAGATCCAAGTGTCAGTATTTCCGTGGTCTTTTAAAAATAACAAAGACTCAGCATTGGTATTGAAATATTCTGCTGAAGAAAATGTTTCTGCATTATTCTCTTTTAATTTGCTTTTAAGACCATCGTGTTTTTCTTTTAATCCTTCGAGTTGGAAACTGGGACTTTTTTTTCTGGATTTAAATGCTTACGTTTCTTTATTTCCAGGTACCAAAAGTTAAAGAACGAATCATTTTCAACGATTACCAATGGAGCACCGAAATATGTTATTCTTGATGAGATGGACTCCCACAATGACTCTTCACGCACGCAATAATATTCAGGGATAGTTAATACGCTTTGGTAATTATCAGTTACTTTTTAAAAGAAAAAGTTTGATGAGGGCTTTGATTAATGGTCATTCATTTTTGCTTCTTCTTGTAATTTAATTCTCTAATCTCTCCACTGTTTCTCGATGATTGAACATTGTTTTTCCTCAATTTGGGGTTTCCTTCTTAAAATTCATTCGTGAAATGATGAGCATATTTATTACCAAATTAATTCTCATAGGCGACTTGATGATAGAACATTGTATGCGAAC
This sequence comes from Spirodela intermedia, assembly GCA_902729315.2. NCBI lineage: Eukaryota > Viridiplantae > Streptophyta > Magnoliopsida > Alismatales > Araceae > Spirodela > Spirodela intermedia. Next base: position 1,281,089 of record LR746278.1, on the reverse strand, counting down.
CCTTGATCGAAAATGCAGGATACTGAAGAAAGATTTCCTTCTTTGGCATTCTTTTTAGGATAATTTTTAGCATTTAATTTAACACTTAATAGCAGTTTCAATTCAAACCAGTTCTTTCTCTGTGTGCAGTTGAGTTATTTATTCAAAACTTTCAAGGAAAACACACACGATTGAGAAGTCAACAGGGTTGTTCTAATTCTTCATTCGGTAGGAGATCTTCAGTGATCCAAAGTCTTGCTGACCAATGGCTTCAAAGGTAGTGGGAGTTGTAGAACACCCACGAAATCATCGGCATGAATCTATCAATTGCTGTCAAATACGATCTCATACCGACCAGCTGATCCTGTCAATCACAGAATGATCTAGAGGGACTTCAACGCTGGCCTGCTGTTGTCTATAGCTTCATTCATTTATGAATCTACCCACCCACCCACCCACCCATTATTTATGAATCTAATAGGGATGGAACAGTGCAATCTTTTGTCTACCCTGCATCATTTCCTGTATTTTTTTTGTATTATTGAAACTCAGATTCATCATATTTTTTCGTAAAAATGATCAGAAATCTGTTTATATTTTTTTCTGGAAATTAAGAAAATGAAGGGTGAATGGAACGATGCAATAATGGTTTCCTGCTGCTCACTGTTTCCTATTATATTTCATCGTAAGATTAAACAATTATCAGTGCACACACAGTTTACAAAACAAATCTAGAGGTTCTTCTGTTTTCACTATTTTTAAATCCAAATGGGGTGGACTTCCCAGGGTCTGCCAATCTCCCATCACATCCCGATGTAGACAAGAGGGGGGGGGGGGACTTGGAGTGGGGCCCACCGTTTCATGGAAGAACTCATGCCATCAGTATCTAATTAGTCTACTTACTTTTCTCCCTTGCAGCAGCCCTAGGTCGTTGTTTTGCCATCGTCAAGCAACATCACTTTGAGACTGAAACATAGTAAGACCTCAACGAGGTGTGTGACTCTCTCCCCATTAGGTAGAATTTTGAGGAGAAACTGGTTCGATTCGAAGTTGTTGATGTTCATAGCCGTCAGTCATAGAATAGAAATTTTGATTCATTCCAACCAGACCAAGCTTCCTTCTTGTTAATCTGAAGATTTTTCTCAGATACAAGGGAATTATTCAATTTCAGAGCCAAAGATGTGTACTTCTCTAACAAGCAACTCCCAACTCTTGAAAAGGTGGTAGCAGAGGGATGGTCGGCCAGTTAATACTAGAACTGGGTGAAGAGGTGCAGAAGCGGGCGATACGTTAAGGCCAAGTACCCAACAGCAGAACCAGAGACAGTTAGCACAGAACAAAGTTAAGCACCACTATATGACGACCCTTCTACTACTTGAGAAGTCGTAGTGTCTCCACTAGGAGTTTTGAAGATTGGTCATCTTGAAGCAGTTACCACTCTGGGGAAGAGATCCTAAGAGGGTCCCCTCTAGTTACCCTTTTGTTCCATGTTGTTTCCTTCCCCTAAGTTCTAGTGTCCTCATCCTATTATTAAGGAGGTCAGGTTGTATTTTAGCTATATCAATTCCAATAAATAGTTCGTCATTTCTTCTCTCTCCCTCTCCTTCCATCTGTCGACCCTGGGTACCTATCAGTTTGGTATCAGAGCCCAATGATCCTCTATGGCCCCCCAAACCCTGGGATCCAAAGTGGGACCTCCTCAAGAAAGAATTAGAGGGAATCAAACACCAAGTCACCACAGAGCAAGTAGACTTCCAGCAAGAGATCCAATATGAGCAAGCCAAAGTCCAGCTGCAGCTCAGATCGCTTACTTAGACCATTGAAGGGCTCCATCAAAAGATCGGCCTCCTCCCATGTGGCTGGGCAAGGAGGAAATTGGCTTTGGACTGTCTGCCGCATGGTTCATTCACTAGAGAGCTTAGTCATGGACGAGGCAACCCAAACCAAGAGGGAACTACGATGACATCCCTTGACCCCTTAACTCTCATAGCCAAGCCCTCATACCAAGATACTCAGAAGTCAACTACCAGAGGCGGTCCCTTGAACAATGTCACGGTCATATATTAGAATTGACTATGTTCACAAGAGTAGACCTGAAAAATTGGGTGTTTCAAGCAGAACTATATCTCTCCACTTACTGACTTTCAATACAAGAGAAGCTATACATCGCTAATTTGAGTTTGGATGGTAGGGCGCTCTCCTACTCCCAATGGGCAGACAATAGGCACTCATTTCAACATAGGAAAGATCTAAAGGTTCACCTCTTGGAGCAGTTCAGTCTCAAGCCAACTAACACCTTTTGTCAGCAATTCCTGAGCTCAAACAACATAGTATAATCATCAAATAGAGAGGAGTTCGAGCTGTTATTAGGCTTAATTTGGAACATTTCCGAACATTCTCAAGGTGTTATATAGGGATATTTAAGCAGAAGTCGGTGTACTAAATCCTCTAGCTCTCAGAGCGATCATGAAGACCATCCAGGGCATTGAGCTTGATCGACATTTTAGTGAAATTTGGAGCATCCAACTGACCATGCCTCATCAGGTTTGCTGAATCTAACCCCTTGAGCATTGACTTTTGCCAACATAGAGCACTTGAATTGAGCATTCCCCACTGCAAGGATGACAATGTGCCCTGAGGAGAGTCTCAAGGTCTTATTTAGGAATATCTAAGCAGAAGTCGGTGTAGTAAATCCTCTTGCTCTCAGAGCAATCATGAAGACTGCCCAGAGCATTGAGCCTAAGATCAACATTTTGGTGAAATTTGGAGCATCCAACTGACCATGCCTCATCAGGTTTGCTGAATCCAACCCTTCAAGCATTGACTTTTGCCAACATAGGGCACTGGAATTAAGCATTCCCCACCACAAGGATGACAATAGGCCATGAGGAGTTCATCAAGATTGGGCCATCCATTAGAACCCAAACCCACTTGACAAGTGGAGGAAGCTGGATTTTTATGACTGCCAAAATCCGAGCATGTCACACCCAGGATGTGTTTTTTCTACAATGACAAAGTAAAGGCTAAGAGATTTCGACTTTGATGATTTCAACTTCCTCTTAAAAGATATTGAGCCACTATAAGAGTTGTCAATAATCTTAATACAATAGAAGCACTAGTCAATCTCAAAACCAATCAATATCTGACCATTTAAGTGTCTATATTTTCAAAAGGTTAAAATAGGAAAATTGATATGAGAGATACTTGATGTACACATAATTCAATATTTCAATAGTATGTGATCCTTGATATATTTTCAATCATAGTAGTGGAAGAGTTGTTGGATGCAGTCCACATTGCCTAAGAATTTTCAAAACTTAACCTCTAATCAAGATATCATCATATTTAAATTAACTCAAATGACATTTTAGACATATGAAGGTCATTACAAGTTCTTCATAATGTCATTCAAGCTCTCTAACATCTTAGCCACCTTCCAATCTATGATGAACATCTTACTTTATAATAAGACCTACAAAGCCCCTAAAGAGCATATCATACAAGTATTCATTGTCATTAAAGATCATCAACTCCATATCAATTCAAAAAATGTTCGTTCAAACTTTCTAAAACTGCCTACTTTAGCCATTAGGTCTCTCATCATATGGGTTGTCATTTAAGGAGAGAGAAAATAATATTTGATAATGAAAAGAAGGTAGAAGCCTCATATGGGTTGTCATATAGGATGTAGAGATCAAAAGCTCCAAGCTCAAAACAAGAGGAATCCAATCAATGACCATAGAGAACCTTTGTAAACATGTATGCAAGTTATGCTTCTAAAGACACTTTAGTCAGGAGAATCAGTTGAGCTTGAAGCTTCTCTAAGATGAAGTGACAATCAACATTAATATGTTTCATCCATTTATGAAAAACAAGATTAAAAGCAATATAGAGCGCATACTAATTGTTGCAGAAGAGACGCATAAGTTAGGATGAAAGAGGTCAAGTTCTATAAGAAATTGGCATACCTGAATAAGCTCACATGCAGCATTCTACATAGCCTGATATCCATCACTGGACATCACAACCACATGTTACTTCTTGCTCTTCTAAGAGATAAGATTCCCTCCAAAAAAGATGCAATAACTAGTGGTGGAGCACCGATCAATAAGAGAATCTGCCCAATCTGCATCAGAATAACCATAAACATTAAGAGAAGAAAAAGATTTGTACATAAGTCATCGGCTAAGATATCTTTTTAAATACCAAAGGATCCTCATGATTATGTCCCAATAAGTAGTGCGTGGATTAACCATAATTGGCTAACTATACTCGTAGCAAAAGAAATGTCAAGATGAGTAAGGTCAAGTAACTCCGTCCCCCACCAAGTGACGAAATTATTATAGATCCTCAAGAGCATCACCTGAATCCAGAAGCAACTTGACATTTGGATCCATCAGTATAAGAGCAAGTTTGACACCCAACATCCTTACATCTTGTGATAGATGAATCACATACTTTTGCCTATTGATAACCAAACCCTCGAAAGAACGAGTAACCTCCATGCCTAGAAAATACTGAAGCTGACTCAAGAGACTGTTGGGTCCAACAACAGAACCAGAGACTGTTGGCCGTAGAAGAACACAAGAAAGGTAGGCACCACTATAAAAGACTGTTGAAACCCCTCCAATTACCCTTTTGTTCCATGTTGTTTCCTTCTCCTAAGTTCTAGTGTCCTCATTCTATTATTAAGAAGGTCCGGTTGTATTTAAGCTATATCAATTTCAGCTAAAAGTTCTTCCTTTCTTATCCCCATAACCACCACATGGAGTTGTTTTATTACCCACCACTCTAATCTCCGGGGAGTAAACTGGGTCTCGGCCGGTGGAAGCGGGTGACCGGTTTCGACCCGTTCGGAGAGGTTCCTGTCACTTGCTGATGGACTTCTGTGTGTGGCCGTGGTTGCTGCCGATGGCTTATCCCTCACTCGGAGAGGGCCTCAGTGTGTTCGACGGCGCGCTGCTTCTTCGGGCAGAACCGTGGTGGGAATGGACCGGTGCTGTTCCGCCGCCGGCCTCTCGATACCGACCTCCGCCGCGCTTTCCAACCTCCAGGTGAGCCTTGAGGGAAAAGTCCAGTCCCTACCCCCCTCCCACCGCCGAATCCGCTCCCTTTCATTTGGTAGCCTGTGCAGTTCTTTCGTAGTGATTATCCTGTTGTTCTGCCAATGATTTGTCGCGGGCCAGTTGCCAATTTCCGCGGAAGGGAAGGGACTTTGGCTAATAATCTATTGTCTGATCTCTCTCTCTCTCTCTCTCTCTCTCTCTCTCTCTCTCTCTCACACACACACACACACACACACACACACACACACACACACACACACACACACACACACACACACACACACACACACACACACACACACACACACACACACCCACACACACACCCTGCGTGTGAATCTCTCTGTCTGGAAGTGGACCTTCTCTCAAGATCGAACCTGTAAATTGCCGTTGATGGAGCCCGTTGAAAATTGAATAGAGAATGAATTGAAATAAAAGTTTCTTCTTCCCGAGGAAAAGAACTGTGGAGAATGGTTCTATCATTATCTTTGACGTGTTTACAACATGTAGTTGATAAAACACTTATCAGAATGAATGTTGATCGCAATTTCGCGGATTTTGTTCTTGAGATATGAATGGTAGGAGCTATTATTTGGCGACCCAGATATTCAGTTGATATCTTATGTCTATTATTTAACAACTCTTACAGTCGCTAAGGAGGAGAGAAAAAACGTCCGTTGAAAACAGAGAACTAGATGACTTGAACCAGACAATCTACAACAGTGACGTATTGATGAAGGGATGTGAACAAGATTTTTTAGAGATAAAAAAGGAGCGAACGGTTTAATTTTCATTCTTCCATCAATCCAACTGGCTTTTGGGCTATTTGAACAAATCGGGCTGCCTGTGGCACGGTTTCATGTCCGACGCTTTAAGAACAAGTGCTGTCCAACGACTCAGGTTTCTGAGTGAAGAAGAAATATTTAATACTTGATAGAATTTTTCAACGATTGCTTTTTTGAATTATCCACCTTGAGTTATAGTAGTCGTCATGTGATATGTGGGTTTGGCACATTGGAGTCAGGACTCTACATGAATGGTCCTTGCTGGTCGCAACGAAAGATAGAAAGCTTGACATTGTGGCTGTTGAGATTTATCTATCGATGTATTTTCTAGCGGCCATTGTGTAAAATATCAGACGAAAGTAAACATAATGGTGGAAATATAATGCTTAGATAGAAGCATAGTATTTAACATATTATCTAAAATATAACGATGGGCTTTTAGCCTGGTGGTACGTATAATGTAGAAAGAGCCAAACCAAAATTTTATTTTCTCTATTTCCATTTCTATTCATCTAAAAGTATGTAAACGCTTGCTTTTCTGTTTTGAAATAGAATGTATGTTCTGAGAACTCGGGCAGCTTTAGGCTTGCCAGCACGTTGAAACCTATCAAGATCATCATCATTTCTACAGAAATCAACACCCCCCCTCCCCACTCTTTGATGATGTTGCACATAGTTTAACGGATTTAGTCATGAAATTAAATTTAGCTGACGAATGTCTTTATTCTTTCTTTCTTTATCATTTTTTTCGGAATTTTTCGCGTCAAATGTGTCCATCTCACCATATTACCTGACGAATGCCCTTGGTCAAGTATGTAAGACATGATTATGTTTAGAATCTTTCCCTAAATCAGGACTTTTACTCATCCTCATCTTGTTCATTTTGGTGGTAAACTATCGTGAGAAAAGGAATAGATGCTCTGTTTAAACTTGCTCATAGCAAAAACTGGGTCAGATGGGTTTCAGGTGTTTCACTATCCTGGGTTTTGTACCAGTTATGTTTATCTTTGGTATCAAAATTGTATCAAAAAAGTTTGCAGATAGTTTGTGTATTATCGTCTAACCATAAAATGAAAATTTTCAGGGTTTTTCTTCTTCAGCCTGTGCGAGCTTCATTGTGAAAATCTCAAACCCCAAGCTTCTGCCTATTGGGTCTAAAAGGCTTCTTCAACTTGGAGACAGAGCCAGTTTTTTCCTTCATCCAAGCGGCTTCCCTTCTGTCAACTCGAGGACATCTAGGAGATACATATGTGCCGAATCTGGGAAACAGAATTGGGATCTCGGCAGATTTCTCAAAACTCTCTACTTTTTTAATGGGCCTCCATCTCCTTCAAAGGTCAAATCTTTTAACCTTGGTTAATGACCACAGAGTTTTAATTTTTTGGGTGATTTGCCTAATTGAGTTCTTTTGCGCATACAGTTCATTGAATCTATCATTTCAACGCTTTCAAGCGGAACATCCAGTGAACCGCAGAGGGCAATGGCAACTTCTGATGTCATCTTGGTGGTTGGAGCCACTGGTGGTGTTGGTCGAAGGGTTGTAAATATTTTACGTGAGAGAGGATATCTCGTTAGAGCACTGGTAACATTCCATTTTATTACTAATTTGCCTTATTAACTGCTTGGATATTTGGTATACTTAAAAATCTGTGTCCATATAAAAAAATATTCCTCCTTGCCAAGCACCACCTCTTACACTGTTTATTCTCTGAGTGCTTTCCACCAACTTTTGTCACATGAAATTTTTATTACTGAATGAATCATTCATTCATTGAGGAGTTTTAGTATCCAGTAACAATTCTGGGATAAGTTATTTCTCTTCTACCACTTTTTCAATCTTAGGTCAGAAATAAGGAGAAGGCGAGAGCTATGCTAGGTGCTGATGTAGACCTGGTGAGTGGTCTTTCCTATTTTATTTCATTTCTTAATAACTTCCTCATATCTGTCCATCATAAATAATAACTTATGAAAATATTTTTCGGATGTTTTGCCTCTGGAAACAACTGAATCCTTGTCGCTGTCAGTGAAGCAAGTGTCTGATCCGCATGCATAATTGTGGATTTGAAACCATGAAGATTAGTGGATCCAAATGTCCCTAGTTTCTTCATCCAGGGAGGTTTCGACACCCAGTTGGTGAAATATGTCCCTCAGCTCCAGTTATGACCATACACGTGTATCCTCTCATTTGAAGGCAAGATTTGTAGGCAAGATTTGTAGGCCTATGTGATTGCAGTTAGGCATTAGAATTTCTTTTTGGAGATGAGAGAACAGCAACCAAGTGAGAGAGAGAGAGAGCACAAAACTTGCCATAGTTGGTTTTTACTCTATAAAAGAGTATGGTGCCCATCTTACACTGTTGATGTTATGGCCGCACTCTTATCACGTGTTTTGAATTATTCTTCTTATAACTATTTTTCAATCACTGATGCTTACTTATTGGCCAAGTTCAGATTGTTGCGGACATTACAAAAGAGAGTACACTAGACCCTGAATACTTTAGAGGAGTGAGAAAAGTCATCAATGCTGTATCCGTCATTGTTGGTCCAAAAGAAGGGGACACTCCTGACAGAGCAAAATACAGCCAAGTATGGTATTAAACGCTGATCACAAAACATGTTTTAGTTGTGTAACTGATGCAAGTTACTTCCCATAGTTCGTGTCTGCCAACCTGTGCATTTTTTATTTTTGTACTGCTGTCTATGGGATGGTAGATCCGCCTTTTTTTTTTTTTTGCACTATAGAACTTCGATAATCTTGCTTCTTTAGTAATTGATGCTTTTTGACATATGTGAATATCTTCTTTCAGGGAATCAAGTTCTTTGAACCTGAGGTGGCAGAACGATCTTTCATATCTTGTTCTAAGAGTTTGATTTATTTTCAGTGAAGTTTTGTTGTTACTTTATCAGTGCCTTTTCGTATGGTATGTGTGTGCCATTTTTTTATCTCTGAGGCTGTCACTTCCTTCTCTGTTATTAGATAAAAGGAGATTCCCCTGAAACGGTAGAGTATATTGGGATTAAAAACTTGCTTGCTGTTTTGAAGAGCACTGTAGCACTGCGTGATGGAAGAGTGCTTTTTGGATTTGATGGTATATGCCTGCCTCAACTATTATTCATCTCTCTCTCTCGCTATATATATATATACATACATACATATATATATATATGCACATATGTCACGCCTACTATGATAACTCCATGTCTTGAACTGTAAAGGGGCATATTTATGTTGTCAGAATGTAGTCATGTTTAAATATAGCAGTGATGTAATGTTTAACGTTTACAGGCTAGTGGACAATGAAAGAGGTCGATGTTCAAAGTACATAAACATTTCATTAAAATGGTGATACTGCAATGAAACCTTGAATAAGGGCATTTCTATTAAACCATGGTTGAGACCAGATTTTTTCTTGCAGAAAAGGTTGTAATTGAAATTATGGTTCTAAACTAGTATGTCAGATCAGATTTAGAATGATTTTTGTTGATTAAAATGGGGATCAATTTGAATCGGAATTCGTGATTTGGTATTCCAAATCAGTGAGGGGCTCGTCATATGCGTTTATCGAAGTTATTCACTTTTTATTCTTTGATACTGTAGGCAATCAATTAGGGCAGGTGTCTTGGGGTGCTCTTGATGATGTTGTTATGGGAGGTATTAGCGAAAGTACCTTTGTAGTTGATTCAACTGGTGGTGAGAATGGAGGTCCGACCGGAGTTTTCAAAGGTCATAGTTTTTTTCTCCTTCTTACAAGTTTTCCGTAATTATTCTCACTGCATGAGTTCGATCACATTTACCGTCTCCAATGTCTTCTATTTGTTTATCTCAGGCACTGTCTCTACAGCCAACAATGGAGGTTTCACTAGTATCAGGACAAAGGTACCGAGATATTTGATGTTTCCCATTTTATATGTGATAGCTCGTAAATGAGCAGAACTTGCTTCAGGATTAACTCTATTCCTCTTGCTAGCAGTTAAGCAATCAGTGAAGGCTAGTTATGCTTAAAGCTTTCCATTCATGAATCTCGGACAATATTCCCTGCTTGAAACATTTGTGATCCTACAAATGAAACATGTTTAAGGGCGCTGGATAAACCTCTGAGTTCTTTTGTGGTAGTATCACCTGTTCCATAACCTATGGTGATATTTATTTCAAATATTTTTCTCTATTTTATTAGCGTTTACATTATGATAATTTTTTGTCAAATTATCTCGCACTGAAAAGAGTAAATCAATTCTTGTTGTTAAATTATATAGACCAGCACTTATTTTCAATTGATTATGAATCGGGCCATCTTCTGGACAATTTATTTATGTCATATGATATAAAAAATCTAGGTTCCATCCCCTCTTGTGTGCACTGTTTTTGTCGTACACCTGTGACACTCCTGAAGAAACTTGCATGGATTTGGGGGAACATGTCAGAACCATATCAAATTAAAAGATATGAGTTTAAATCTCTTGCCCCACATTTCATATTTACTGTTATTTCTTTATATCGGAATTCATGTGAGTAGCTGTTTTACATAAACATAATGAGTGTTTTACATAATTAATATTTGTAACATTTAGAAACTATTTAGGCGGAATGCCTTTCAATTTTTATGGTTTGCATCTCCACATGTATTATACGAGAAATTCTTCTTTGCATGGAAGCCAGAATTTTTCTGCGCCTGAGGACCTTTCAGCATATAATGGTCTAGAACTTCGAATTAAAGGGGATGGTCGCCGTTACAAACTTATTGCGCGTACGAACCCTGGTTGGGACACTGTGGGTTATACCTGGAGCTTTGACACTGTAAATGGGGAATGGCAGACGGTAAGCTTGTTCTTAGTGCTTATGGGTGCTAAGCTCTTTTTGTGGTGTGGATCATTTGAGGTGTTTTCCCTTTTACTTTCATCTCTTCAGGTTAGGCTTCCTTTCTCTTCCCTAAGGCCTATATTTCGAGCACGCACAGTGTTTGGTGCTCCACCATTCGATGCAAAAATCTTATCGCTCCAGGTATCTTTCTCTGACTTCCTCCCCAATTCTATTGATAAAATCCTACCAAATGGAAGACTAATTTCAGTGACATTTATCTTTCAGCTAATGTTCAGTAAGTTTGAACATGATGGAAAGCTGAACCCTACTTTCGTAGAAGGTTCATTTCAGCTTCCCCTCTCAAGTATCAAGGCATACATAAATGAGCCTATCACTCCCAGGTGAGCATATTTACAATGATCTTGTTACTTCCAAGTGAAACATGTTGCAATCAGGAGTCCATGTTGAGATACACAGATTGCTAACAAAGATATCTTAAAATCAGGAGTCCACATAAAGACGTCTGATTCCTTTTAAAAAGGGTTTGTAGGAAATGAGAACTGGAAAATGAAATCCATCGTTGAATAATTTAGCTGAAAATAATAATAATTAACTCAGCAGGTTTAGAGATCAATAGGGAAATTCCCTCTCGATCTGTGCATACTAGAGATCAATAGGGAATTTCCCATGGATGGATTTCCGGAGAACCATTATCTAGTAATATGGCAAATTTACAGCATTTTTTCCCCAGCGTTGATTACTGAGATATATCGCATATTAAGGTGTATAATCGGAGACAGAAATCTGGAAAAACTCATTCAACTAATGATAATAATTATCACTGAAGATTTCGTATCATTTTTTTAAAATGTATCTTTCAACAAATTTCGGAGATTAATTTTTTTCCCTAATGAAGTTCATCTACTATAAGCACGTTTTGCACCACCCCCTTTTATATGATTTCTTTGATTGCAGGTTTGTACATGTGGGCTCTGCTGGAGTTACGCGGCCTGAAAGGCCAGGACTTGACTTAAGTAAGCAACCACCTGCTGTGCGTTTAAACAAGGAGCTAGATTTTATTCTGACGTACAAGTTGAAGGTAATTAAAAAAAATAAATCTCCCATTCTTTTTTCTTTTTCCTAAAACATGTTGACAAACATTGTTCTTGATTCAGAAATTGAAAGTGCATTACGAAAATGAAGAGTTAGCCAGAAATTTTAATTTATGTTCATACTTCAAAATGTGATCGGAGAATCCAGGTCTTCTATATGATTTGGCATTATACCAATTCTCTGAGAATTTTCCACTATTAATCAGGCCGTGCTAAGATACCATTATATAACTACTCTGATAATCATGAAGTAACGTCATTAGTAGATAGATATCTGCCTATCTCGAATCTTTTAAGGTCTCTGCCTAGAGTTATGAGCATGTCTCAACCCCTTTGTTGTCAGACTCCGACTTCCCCATTGAAATGCTGTATCCACATCATTGATGCGGGCCCTACATTTTTGTTCTGGGGATGTAGGAACTGCTAAAGTGAATACTGCATTGAAAACCTTTCAGTCACGGGCTGTTATTCCCTGACGATGACACGGTGGAAATTATCAAATTAAAAACAACTAGCAGGCCTATTGCATCATACTACAGGGACTATCCTTGTGCTGATTTGGTGCCGTGCCAGGGAGTGTAGAAGTTTGAACTGGAAGAGTTAACCCATACCATTTCTTGGAGCAATATCAACGTTCTATATAAACTTGATTTTTCAGCTGTATTAATTTTTTTATTTTTTTTAATAAGCGTTGTGTTGTCTTTCAGGGGGAAGATTTGATAAGGGAAAGCGGAATTCCATATACAATTGTGAGGCCCTGTGCTCTGACTGAAGAACCTGCTGGAGCTGATGTCATTTTCGACCAGGGAGATAATATTACGGTAAACTACAATTTTTTTTTAATTTTATGTTATTTCCTCTATTGAACTCCAGGTCAACTTCTGTAATTATGCATAAAGGTAACTTATTACTCTCATTCTCTCCTTTTATATTTCATAAATTTGTTGTACTCAGGGTTAGTACGTTACATGCAATCACTGAGCTTATCATTTCCAGTTTCTCCACTTTCCAGGGAAAGATCTCGAGGGAGGAGGTTGCTAAGATATGCATTGCTGCTCTTGAAAGCCCAAATGCCTGTGATAAGACTTTCGAGGTAATCCCCTGTTCATGTCGTTTTTTCTTCATTTTAGGTTCTAAGATTTTTTTTTCTTTCATTTTCGGCTGATAATAGAATGCCATGTCCCACAAACCCAACTAAATGATAAGAAAATATTTTTAGTGTCCTGAATTATTTATTTGCAGTTATGCTTCCTAGATCAATGCACGTCTCATACCCTAAAGTTTATTTTTTCATGTAACGCTTAACGGTTTCGGATTTATTTTTCGATTAATTTGGGCTTCCCGGCATGATATTTCCAGTTTCCCTGATCTCCAAAGTCATTTTTTACATATTTTTAGCCCGGAAAATGCCTTTCAGGAGAGATATTTCCACTCATGAAAAATTCTATTTCGCATGATTTGTTCTTGGAAAGCAGCCCTTTATAAGGAGGTGAACTGAATTTTGTCGGTGATGTTGCATCATGGAATATATCTGTCTATGAATGGAAATTTTCTTTCAATGTTTACAGGTTAAGTCTACCATTCCATTCAGTGAGACATATACAGTGGATCCCTCAAGCCCACCTCCCGAGAAGGACTACAGCACATACTTTGCACCATTGAGGGATGGAATCACAGGAAAAGAGGCCCTGGGGGAGAACCTGGTGGTGTCTTAGGGTTGACTTGAATGATGGATGGCCGTAAGAAATAAGAAGGGCTAATAAAGCTTCCAGTCCATAGATAATAGCCTCAGGAGCCATAGGCTTTCTGTAATTAGGCTCCTAATTATCAAAGGATGAGGTTGCATCCGGGCCTTTGTTGAGCTTAGTTTGTTGACTTTTATCTCATGAAATATCATGAGCTTAGTTTATCGAGTTTATGGAATATCACGATGAGAAATAATTGTACATCCCTAAACCCTAATTTTGTTCGTCAAAATTATATTTTTTCCATGTTTCCCAGGCATCTTATGCTGCAGTTCAAATGCCTGCTGGTGGGCTAAACAGGCCGGCCTACGGACCAAGTCCTAATATCTCTTTCAGTGCACTTATCCAGCACAGAGAGAGAGAGAGAGTTGAGCATTGGGGACTTGCTGAAGCATGGGCCCACTCACAGCGGAGACCGGGCCGATCCTTTTTTTCCCAAAGCTTCACTACGAGGCCCAAGCCCGGAAAATATTTTTTAAAAAAGAGACAGCCTGCCCCCAGAATCTCAACCTGCCCAGTGAACCCCCCCTTCTTAGAGCCCTGAACATGGTCTGGATAGGGTTCGGGCTCCGGGTCTAACCGGCCCATTGATTATTCAATAAAAATGGGCCCGCCCATTGTGTTACTGAGCCGCTGCCCGAGGAATAGGGCCCACATGGTCCGGACAGACAACTTGCCAACCACCTCGGATGATGAGTTTCTCTGCCCGAAATAGTAATATCTTATTATGGAGCCCATTAGGCCACCAGCCCACTGACCGGAAAGGTGAAAATTATATTTCTTTAGAAGAAATAATAATTACGGAATAAAGTGCCGCGTGAACTGAACGGTTTTGATCAGCCCCACCTCCCCCCCGGCCGTCGTAACGCCGGAGGGTGGGGAATGGCCGTCGCCGACGAGGGAGACGCCGCCGGGGATGAGGGCATGGCGGTGCCGCCGGCCAGAGCCATCCAGCTCGTCCCTCGCTGCGTCTCCGATGGGCTCCTTATGAAGTTCTCCGACGTGCCGGAGCTCGGGTTCGAGTACGAGAAGAGCGGGCTCTGGTCGCCGCCACCGCCGCGCGCCGCCTTCCTCAGCCCCTCCGGCAGGATACGCACCAGCGGCACCGCCCGTCCCCGGAGAAGGAAGGGTTGGTTCTTCTGCTTCCTCCTATCTTCTCTGTGACCAGGCTGACGGCAGCTCGCCGGCGGTGATCCCTCTGTGGAAAATTCCTTCCAAGGGGAAGAAGCTCGTCGGCTTCTTTACCCTTCTCCTCAGCTCCTCTCCTTTCGTTTCCCATGAGTCCCTCGAGATCTTCAGACGATGTAGACCCGCTGAAAATAGCAGAGGAGGAGTCGAAGCTCGGAGAACCCATTGATCGTTTCCTCATTTGGCAAAGAATTTGCAGCTTATTTCGGCAATCTTCGGGGTAAGACTCTCAGAGCATAGCCCCCCTCGTTCATTAAGATCTTACGAAGAAAGTACAAGGAACTAGAGATGATTGACGTGCAGAGCCCGGAGTCTCTCCAGGCACATCAGTAGAACAAGGAGATGCATGGCCAAAGGATAGATGCCGGCGGCGGCGTGAATTTACTGGTTCCGGGTGATTCCGAAATGGGCTCTCGTTGATGCGCCATTAGGAGTATCAAAATGGGATATTTATGGGTCAATGTTCTTAGTCAACCTACTGGTCAACGTTGGTCAGCTGTCCCTTGCTGGGTAGTTCTAACGAAGGGCTTGATCGGTATAATCTGATATTTTATTGTAAAAACTAATAATATTTTTTTATAAAAAATATGCAGTATTTTTTTTATAAAAAATAAGAATAATTTATAAGGAATATGTCAGAAAAGGGCTTGAAAGGATCGGCCTTGTGCGGGATGAAGCTAATTTGAGAAATTCATTAGACGAGGGTTATTTTTATTTAAAATAGTAAATTACTTATGTACCCCCACGTACCTTTAGATTTTGATGCAGGAGCTGGGGGTATGTCTCTCCCATTGGGGGGGCGTCTCTCCCCTCCCCCTTCTTCCTCCCTGTCTTGGAGCCCCACCTTGCTGCTCTTCTTCTTCAAACCCCTGGGGGGGTGGCGGCGACACCTCGTTTCCCTCGGCGGAGGCTGTCGGGATTCCTCGGCGGGGCAGGTGAGCTTCATATTCTTATTCTTCCGCTGATGCTGATCTTCAGTCGAGGATCTCGTGTTTCGGCGGCGAGGTCTCTGGCAAGCGGACGGTGACAGCGCGATTGGCGAATCCGTCTTTCCTCTACATCATACTACGTCTTGATGTCGACCTGTCATTTTACTTGTCTCCTTTCTCGAAATTCTGTCCACATTGGGAAATCGCTTAAAGGATACTCCAGTCAGAGTAAGGGTATATTTGGCCGGTAATTGTTTGGAACTAAAATTTAGTGAATGTCCGGAGCTCACAAGGGGAACTTACTTATGTTTCAGTCGAGGATATGCTGAACGGAGTGCCTTTGATCTCTACACGACACAAGAGCTGGACTGTCGTCAGTTAGCGTTGTTTCTTTTAGGGAGCTGCATGATTTGAAATAAAATTCCGTGGATATAAAGCGTTAAGGATTTTAACCAATTTTTTTTGGGGATAGTAAACGATAGAGATGGTCATCTTGAATAGGAATATAGGGGCATACTTTCAACAGAAACTTATGCAATATCTAAAGATTTTTTTTCAAACAAATTGGTATCAGATACATAAAAAATATCCATAGGCCTCATGAGAAGAGTGTGTTACGTTCGCTCATTACTAAGCACCAATGGATACAGACTGAACGGTTAGTGAAGGATTGAAGGAAATTTATTGTAACTCAACCTACAATGCACTTGAAGTTATGGGGATCAAAGAAGAGGTCAGAGAGTAAGCTAGGAAGCCTATGGGGGGTTCAGTTAAAGCGGTGGATAAGGTGTAGGTTTTACAAATTTGTGATTCAGAAACTTTAATGGAAGTCTGAAAGAAGCTATCCATTGGTCTTCGTCCAGCCAGAGAACTATCAAGACTGGCACGACAACATTGCTCAATTTGAGAGGCTAATGGGTATTTAGATTAAAATAAATAAATCTTCTGTTTTCTCCAGCACATTGCATTTCTTGATGATCTATTCTCTTCATTACAGATTTATCTCAATAAATGGCTTGGATGTGGATGGCCACTGTGATAATCTTGCTGTGGGCAGTCTCATTATGGAAGGTTATCCATTCTTCAACGATGGTGCCATCAAAGTTCCAGGCCATTTTTCATGGTGAGGAAATATAAGCTACATGTGTGCATACTTACGTATATATATCAATAATTCAGTTCCTTTGTTAGTAATTGGTTTCATTCTGTATTTGTATTTTTCTCTCCTTTCAGGATCAGGTGAAAATGCTAAGAACAAGAAAGTACTGCTAGTTGTTGCACATCCTGATGATGAATCAATGTAGGTCTACGTTTCTTCCTTTGTGTCTTCTTGTCCTTATTTAGCATAGAAATAGAGTTTGTTCCTTGTAAAGGGTTATGCCTGATTCTTCTGGGTCTTGAGGAATGTTGTGCATCTATCCAACCTTTCAGGAATTAATCCAACTGGGAAAATCTACATTCTGCAGTATGATTAAAGGAATATTATATTTTTAGAACCTCAAAAAACATGATTTCAAATATTATCTGTATATCTTCGTCATTTTCGGGAGGTGATGTTTTTCTACATGAGGACAGGAGGGCACAGGAAAAAAATACAGGAGCGATTTACTTATCCAAATATTTTTCTAGGGCTTAAAACTGAAAAAAATAAATGAAAGTGGGGCCTTTTCTTTCTGATAGGTTTGTAAGGGCTCAATTATATTATTTATGGTGTTAAAATTCAGTTATTTCTCACACGGTCATGACATTTCCAAAGAAAGTGTGGCTGGATTATCATTCTTCGCATCCCAGGAACTGGCGTCATTTCGTGGGGTGAAGTGTCAACTTTTCTTGGATTATTGAATCATTGCTTTGAATATCTGAAGTACACTGTTCAGTTACTGTAAATGTTGCAATACGTAATTTGTTTTTGCCTTTGCTCTTTAATTTCAGGTTTTTCTCGCCAACTATTATTTTCTTGATTTCACAAGGGCACAGTCTTCACATTTTATGCATGTCCACAGGTACCCTTCTTTTATTAGAGATCTCGGCATTCAAATTCTTCTGTAAAGTATGTATTTTTTAATAGAAATATTTCTCTGATTAGTAAAATTATATTATCTGCTGAACTTTATCTTCTCCATGCTTTCAGTCAAAAGCTGTTTTTTTGGGCTCAACTTTCAACAGTTGGTGGATTTTTCTTGTCTTTTTCGCAGGCAATGCTGGAGGCAAGGGAAGCATCCGGAAGGAGGAGCTTTATCAAGCGTGTGCGGTTCTCGGGGTGATTTTAGAGCTCTATTCTTGTGCATATCTTTCTGCTGATCATTTGAGAGATGATTCTTGGCTTGAAGCAACCTTTCTTTGCAGGTCCCTTCTCGGCAAGTTAAAGTAGTCGATCACCCAAAGCTACAGGTGTCCATTTCTCTGTGGCACAGTTTCTTGGTTCTCTTGGAACAGATATATGGCTTGTCAGTGTATATCGTATGATTTGGCAGCAAAATTTATCTACAACTTTTCAGGATGGATTTAATGAACCATGGGATCACGGTTTGCTGGCCACTATAATTGGGGAGCAAATCAAAATGCTTGAAATTGACACGGTAGTGTCCAAATTTACTCAAATGTTTGGCACATTCTTGGTTATTTTTTCATGTCATTTCCCTATGCAAAGCATACTCCGCCATTAAAATGGTTCCTCCGGTGTTTGCATCTTTTGTCCTGTTTTTTATTTGATCTTGTTCACATAATTTTTACATTCTTTTGTTATCTATCATTTCCTTTCATTTAACAATGTTCTCCAGATATGGGATTATTTTTATGAACTTTATAGAATGCTCTCTCGGCATTCTGGTGCGGAGATTCATGCTGGCTCTGAGATGTAGCCATTGTTTTTTCATTCTTTGTTCCAGATAATAACGTTTGATGGCTATGGGATTTCTGGTCATCCAAATCACCGTGATGTCCGCCATGGTTTGCGGTAAGCAAGCTCTTTCATTTGTTCAGACTATCAATGCCCGAGGAACTCTCTTGAACGCACATCTGAACAACGGGACGACTTCATGTTATTGCCTTAATAATTTCTTGTCACATTATTGAGCAAAGTATGCTGAAGACATCTTCGATAACATTTCCATGCAATCTCGACTTCCTCTCTTCATTTGTCGAACAGCAATTATCTGCGGGAGAGCGAAAACAGAGATGAGGCATGGGAACTCGTACGTTTCTGCTCCTCGTTATATTTCATGTTCATTGATAACCATCTCTCGCTATCATTTGTAGTCCAGTTCAGGAGTCTTCACTCACTTTGATTAGCTTTACTTCTCATGGGCTTTCCGGAGTTTCTGGCATGACGGGCTTTCGTTGCTTCTGACTGTCCAGATCAGCAAAGGCATTCTTCGCAAGTACATTGGCCCTGTTGATGTCTGGCTCTCCATCTTCCACTGCCTTCTTCGTCATCCGGGCCAAACCTGCTGCTTTCTGAACGCCTCTCCTCGCAGGAGCTACCGCGCCATGGCCGAACACCAGAGCCAGTGGCTATGGTATGCACATGCATCTACATATATGTGCGTATAAAGAGAGAATCTGTCCCAAATTCTAGCTTACTTGAGTGGGTAAATTTCCCTGGTTCTACAGGTTCCGAAAGCTGTTCGTCTTGTTCTCCAGCTACACTTACATGAACACCCTCAGGAAGGTCAGCAGCCATTAGGGTTTGTAAGCTCCTTGGAATCTGTCGTCGGGGCATGTCCTCATCTCTGTTCTCCGTCACAATTTTTCTCAATAAATGGGTGAATAATGTTTATCGGTGACTCTACGACCACTTCCCAGAGAATACGGTACATGCACACGCTATCAAAGTTTATCCCTCCCTTTATTAAATTATATCTTAATGAAAATGATGTTAAAGTTGGATTCAGTCAGCGTTGACCAAATGCAGGGCCAATTCCATCGTAGATTCGGTCAGCGTAATATCAGCGGGCTACTTATGGCATCATCGTAAGACTAAGCTTGCATGTTTTATGTAGCACCATTTATTTCATGTGAATAATGACCTTATAAAACTTACATTTTTGCTTTCATCTGATGAGCTCACATCCAACCCGACTACCTCTGATGGGAATCGAATAGACCATCCTAGAGAGAGAATATATATACAGAATATGTAAGAGTGATGAGGAGACAGTAACGAGAGAAGAAAAAATGGGCAGATTTCTAGAACCTAAGTAAGTCGAGATAAGTTTTAAAACCCGTGTCGAAGAAAAAAGGAGCAGCTGGAACACGGGGTTGACCCGACCCGTTGACTTACCTACCATTCGATGCTTAACCGGGAGAGGCTTGAATCAAGAAACCTTCCGCGTGAGCATTAATTGTTCACCGACCTGCTCCTTGCTACTTTTGGGTAGCAGCGTTGAAATAGTGAGCAGCGATGAATCCTGCGCTCCAGTTGTCATGTTCAGAAAGTCAACTTCATCCAGGGGCCACGCATTTCAAAGATTCCGCGCCTTCGGAAAGTCATTCTGTGTACACACGCAAAGTCCGACTGGAATTCGAGCATCCTGATACAAATTGGTAGATAGACGGATGGTCGAATAGGTAGATAGAAAGCGAGGGAGAGAGAGAGAGAGACACACACACACACACATTCCCTGCATGTTAAGTTACACACACGCATTTTTCCGTTGCAGCAGCAATAGTTGAAAACTTTGCGGACCGTCACTGCTATATAAGGACGAGGGGGGTTCATGCAAGCGGAGTATCACCAGCAGCAACCCTCTCCTAGCCATTTGTACCAGACATGGCCGTCTCCCTGAAGCTCATCGCGCTTCCTTTACTGCTATCCCTCCTCGTTTGCGCCTCCCAGGCGCAGCTCTCCGCCAACTTCTACTCCCGTAGCTGCCCGAACCTGAAGGGGATCGTCCGCGGGGCCATGACCCAGGCCGTCAGACGGGAGCCGAGGATCGGTGCCTCCATCGTTCGACTCCTCTTCCACGACTGCTTCGTTAATGTCCGTGACGTCCACATCATCATCTTCTTCTTCTTCTTCTGCTTCACCTGTTGACGTGTTTGATGAAACCCTACCAGGGCTGCGACGCGTCCATCCTTCTGGACGACACGTCGACGTTCACCGGAGAGAAGACCGCACGGCCGAACAGCAACTCCGTTCGGGGCTTCAACGTCATCGACGACATTAAAACCCGCGTCGAAGCAGCCTGCCCCTCCACCGTCTCCTGTGCCGACATCCTCGCCCTCGCCGCGCGCGACGGAGTGGCCCTGGTCTGCGCCATTCCTCTTCTTCCCCACAGAACCCTAGCAGAGTCTCCTTCTTTCCTAAGCACTCAGAAGACAACTCTCTCATCTCCTGTGGCTCGGTGCAGCTTGGGGGACCGTCGTGGACTGTGACGTTCGGCCGAAGAGACGCGAGGACGGCGAGCCTCAGCGACGCCAACAGCCAGATCCCGCCGCCTTTTGCCAGCCTCTCCACCCTCATCTCCTCCTTCTCCGCGAAGGGACTCAGCGCGGGGGAGATGACCACCCTCTCCGGCGCTCACACCATCGGCCAAGCTCGCTGCACCACCTTCCGTTCCCGCATCTATAACGACACCAACATCAACGGCCCCTTCGCCGCCAGACTCCGCGCCAACTGCCCCCTCTCCGGCGGGGACAACAACTTGGCCCCTCTGGACCTACAGAGCCCCAATGGATTCGGCAACAGCTACTACCAGAACCTCCTGACCCAGAGGGGTCTTCTCCACTCCGACCAGGAGCTCTTCAATGGCGGCTCGCAGGACGCGCTGGTCCGCCGCTACAGCGCCAACAACGGCCTCTTCTCCCGCGACTTCGCGGCGGCCATGGTGAAGATGAGCGCCATCAGCCCGTTGACCGGCACCAACGGAGAGATCCGGACAAACTGCAGAAGGGTCAACTGACGGTGATCCCCACCGACAGCGTCCCCCTATGAACCAAGTAATTGTTCCCTGCCATTGGAGGGGGAGATTTAGTTGCTTATGGTAAAAAATAAAGTTCACCCTCCAGTATTATCTTTTGACTAGTCAACGGTAGAGTGCTTTTCGGCGGTAGTTGTGACAAATTGACGCCTTCCTGTGAGGTCAACGGTTTGGAGTATGCGACCGGGCTGAATAACTTCTTTACGAGACAAGTGACCAATATAAGCTAAAGTTACTTTTATGGGATGGCGCATCAGAGTGGGATGGGACCGGTCAAAACGGTGCTATTATCCTAATTATTCTCATGAACGAGATATTTTGCTAAAAAAAATATGAAAGTGTACTAAAATACACTAATGAAAGCACACTAAAGTACGCTACGGGTGGACCGTAGCGGGTTCGGGAATATTCCAGACAGGACGATTAGATGCTTCTTCATGATTGTCATGATTTTTGCGTTTTCCGTGAGAACGGCAATCTTGACCGTCTGATATCGGCCTTAGTCCAGCTGTCCGGCTCATAAAAGGCCCGCCCAACGTCCGCCACGTCGGGACTTGATGGGCGGAGCCTGATGAGCTGGCCGTCGCTGTCAGCCGTCCACGAGTCGTCCCCGACAGGGAAGATTGAACGGCAGACATTACCGTTGAGGTTTGTCGGACCCACTGGTTTTCGGGCAAACGGGAACCGTCAGTTTTCGCGGTACGACCTGACGGCGCAAAAAGGGGCGGCCGTGTTTGTACCTCCCATCCTTTTAAAGGAGGAAGACGGGGAGATCAGAGGGGTTCCTCTAATGGCGACGGAGACAGATAACCAGAGCGCCGGCGCCGGCGCCGGCGGCAGCGGCAGCGGCAGCGGCCCCCTGAGAGGTTCTAGGAAGGAAGGGCAGAAGCTCCTATTGGGGAGGTACGAGGTGGGGAAGCTGCTCGGCCATGGGACGTTCGCGAAGGTCTACCATGCGAGGAACGCGAGGACGGGGGAGAGCGTAGCGATCAAGGTGCTGGACAAGGAGAAGATCCTCAAGGGGGGGATGATGGCGCACATCAAGCGGGAGATTGCCATCCTCCGGCGGGTCCGCCACCCGAACATCGTGCAGCTGTTCGAGGTTATGGCCACCAAGACCAAGATCTACTTCGTAATGGAGTATGTCCGCGGTGGGGAGTTGTTCGGGAGGGTGGCCAAGGGGCGGCTCCGAGAGGAGACGGCGCGGAAATACTTTCAGCAGCTCATCTCCGCCGTCGCGTTCTGCCACGCTCGCGGGGTGTACCATCGCGATCTGAAGCCGGAGAATCTCCTCCTGGATGATAAGGGGGATTTGAAGGTGTCCGATTTCGGCCTCAGCGCCGTGTCGGAGCAGATCCGCCAGGATGGGCTCTTCCACACCTTCTGTGGCACCCCGGCGTACGTCGCCCCCGAGGTGCTCGCCCGCAAGGGCTACGACGCCGCCAAGGTCGACATCTGGTCCTGCGGTGTGATCCTCTTCGTGCTGATGGCGGGATACCTACCTTTCCACGACCAGAACGTCATGGCCATGTATCGGAAGATCTACAAGGGGGAGTTCCGGTGCCCCAGGTGGTTCTCTCCCGAACTCATTCGCCTGCTGAACCGTCTTCTGGACACGAACCCTGATACACGGATGAACATACCAGACATCATGGAGAATCGTTGGTTCAAGAAGGGCTTCCGTCACATTCGGTTCTACATCGAGGATGACCGCCTCTACAACCTCGATGACACCGCCACCCTTGACACAGTCGATTCCGAGAAATCAGAGTCGGAAGCAGAGTCGGAAGCCGACTCGGAATCCTCCACTTCCTCCCTTTCGGATGGATTCAAGCAAAGGCGCGCAGGGCTGGGGCTGCCGCGGCCGTCCAGCCTGAACGCCTTTGATATCATATCCTTCTCCCGTGGATTTGATCTCTCGGGGCTGTTTGAGGAGACGGGAGAGGAGTCGAGGTTCGTCTCTGGGGAGCCAATATCGAAGATTATATCCAAATTGGAGGAAATTGCGAAGGTCGTGAGCTTCTCTGTGAGGAAGAAAGATTGCCAGGTGAGCCTGGAAGGAACAAGGGAAGGTGTGAATGGCCCTCTGACAATAGCTGCTGAGATATTCGAGCTCACACCCTCATTGGTAGTGGTGGAGGTCAAGAAGAAGGCAGGGGACAAGGGAGAATACGAGGAGTTCTGCAACAGGGAACTCAAGCCTGGGCTGCAGAACCTCATGTATGGGGAATCTGCTGCCCCTGCAATTATTGCTTCTGACACGGAATAGGAAGGCACGAAAAGTGACCCTTTTTAATGAATTTTACAGTACATTCTTCTTCTTCCATTTTGTAATATATTGTTTTCCCATTATTTTCCTCTCGCATCGGATGATGTTAAACACAATTTTCAACAATGGATTATCCAAACAATAATGCCGAGAAGAGTTTTTATTGTAAATGAGCTTCTGTTGTTATTCACTGTAAGTTATTGGGTGGTGGTCGATCACACCCTATGAATGTTCAGATCTGTTGATTTGTGCGTGCAAGGGTTGGAACCATGAGGGAAGGAAGCTATGGAAATCTTGTTGTGGCTCATAAATGAGGCTTTCCGACATTTCTCATTTGGTAGATGCATGCTAGAAAGCCTGGCATATCTCTTTATTTGCGGACTTGTGGAGCCTCATGTTTCCGAGAATCATATGTCAGTTCCATCTTTTTCAGTGTCCAAGGGTAATGATCACATGGGAATTTTCTTCCGTCAAATTTTCTCGCACCGCCATTAGAACTCACTGAAATGTCTCAGCGAGCATCATAGCTCTGCGAGGTCTCTGCTCTATATGCAAGCTTTTATCAGTCTTCTTTTCCATGGCTGCGGTTTATACTTTCTTGCTCCCTTTCACTGAACTATTCTCCAGCTCGTTTGACTTTTTTTGCTTTTTTTATGAACTTTTGAAGCTTCGGATAGATCTAATCAGTGCTTCTTCCTAGCGAACAAGGAATAACCTGCATTCTTACCTTTTGATTATTTCTCATCTAAGACAGTCTTTCTCACGCATTCTCTCATTCCTTCTTACCTCTGGGTTAGATGATTCTTGGAGTTTTCCTCTTGACCTCAATGAAAATTTCATTATCTCATCTGATTTAATTACCCATAATTTATCCTCCTCAATGCAGAAACGACCGAGGGCAAATTTGGTTATGCAAATATCGATGTGGGATTCGGTCCTATCGAAGTCCCCGTCTCCTAAAAAGAGATCTTTCTGAGGAATATGCTCTGATTTTGACCAGACGAAGAATGCTGAGATGACTGCAATATATATGCTCAGCTTAGTTGGATGGATCGAGCGCTTACATGGTAGCGCTAAGGTAGGTAAACAGATATCAACTAACGTCCTATAATTTTGATTTTGAGTTTTTTTTTTTTTTTTTTTTTTTTTGGGTTTAGATTTTCTCGGTAAAATAAAACCAGTGCATAGAACCCGTTTCTTGGAAAGAAGGGAGGGGGTGTGCGTGGTTCGATCTCCACATTTAATTAAATAGCTACTTTTGAAGTGGAAGATAGCAAGTCAGAGACAATGATGGTTCCCCAGTAACCATTTTCTTTAATTGTGGGCTGATTTTTATGATAAAGGATGAAAAGGGAAATTTATTTGAGAAAATAAGCGAATTTCTTCTTGGCTGAATATTTTTTAAAGTTTATTTAAATGAAGAGGGTGGGAGGAGGAAAAAAAATACAAACTTTCATCTAATATTCCCATTAAATCGTCGGAGATACATTGAGGAAATAAAAACTCTTTATTTATTTATTTTATTATTATTATTCTTTGCAAAAGAGTCTAATGAGATGCAAAATTTCATGTGCTATTTGCCTCATTCAGGTCTGCTGTGTTGGGTAAAGGATGTTTAATTTAAGTGGGATTATCAGAGTAATTCCCTTTTTTAGCTGAGTTTTCTCTTATAATGAGAGAGATTTGCGACGCACAATGTAAAAACTGTATGGATGAAATTTTTCCTTCATTTATAGACCAGAAGGCTTCTCAGTGCATTGAGAAATTATAGCTTATTATGGCTTATTAATCTCCAGAGAGAGAGAGAGATTGATTCTGGTCTATTCGTAGAGAAAACGCGGTTGACTCGTGAGGCACATGACAACATCGGCGGGCACGCAACGCAGTCTTGGCATCGTAGTGCCCAGCTCTACTTCGGTGGAAACCTACCCCCTAGTCGCCTGTCATCCATTCCACTCAATTGACGGGCTCCCTCGGTGACATCCCAATTTTCAAGGATGATCTAGAAATAAATATGCAATTTTGATTATAAAAATTGAGAATAAATCTTCCTGGTTTTCGTTTCACGTTCAGTAACCCAAAAACCCATTTTTTTAAAAACTCAGAAAATGGTATTTATCTAGTTTATTAACAACATAGAGATAGATAGATAGATAGAGAGAGAGAGAGAGAGAGAGAGAGAGAGAGAGATTTATCTACCACGGATAAAAAAATGAAGAGGAAGAATATAATATGCGTAGAACATGAATAACTGACCTAGAATAATATTTTGGGACCATAAATCCAGCAAGACCCGTTGAAAAGCGGGACTTGAGAGGGGGGGTTTGACGAAGACTAAAAACTTGCGGTGCTGGCCGTTTTCTATTTGAGCGGCCACGGAGCTCGCCAGAAGATAAAATCTGCACGTTCCCTTCAGAATTTTGCCCTTTGAGTGTGGCGCTGGGGCCACCAGCGGCGGCGGGGGCGCCCCCGCACTTGTCTCCCTTCCGTTCAACCCCCCGGCCTTTGGCCCAGTAGATATCCCTCTGTCTTTGTCGGGCAGGGGAAGGGCGCCCCAGCTCCTCTCTGCCCCTCTTCGCTCCCGGAAGGGCGATGGCTCAGAGGGGCGCCTTCTCCGGCGGCGCCGCCGTCGTTCCCGTTCACCAGGAGGAGGATGAGGGCGGCGACGCGGTGTCGGAGGAGGAAGGGGCCGAGGACCGGTGGGCCCAGATGCCCCCGGACCTCCTGAGCGACATCCTCGGAAGGGTCGAGCTGAGCGAGGACAGATGGCCGGTGAGGAAGAACGTGGTGGCCTGCGCCTGCGTCTGCAAGAGGTGGAGGGAAATCACCATGGGCATCGTCAGCTCCCCACCAGAGTCCGGGAAGATCACCTTCCCTTACTCTCTCAAACAGGTTCCCCCCCACGAACCCACCTTCCGCCCTCCTCTTCCTTCTGATTTCCGCCGATCTGACCGGTGGATGCGACGATGTCTTGCAGCCCGGCCCGAGAGATCTCCCCCTTCAATGCTTCATCAAGAGGAACAAGAAGACCTCCACCTTCTACCTCTACCTCAGCCTCTCTCCAAGTATGCAGCAGCTCTTCCTCCCCCTTCCCCTCAAGAGCGGATGAATTATGCTCCCCTACTTTTTACTTTCTGGGGCGATCTCGATCGATTGACTGGTTTATTTTTATTATTTTCTTTTGTTGGAGAATTCGTGGATAAGGGGAAGTTCCTCCTGGCCGCCCGGAGATTCAGGCGCAGCGCCTGCACCGAATACATCGTCTCCCTCGACGCCGACGACGTCTCGCCGGGAAGCAGGGGCTATGTGGGCAGGTTGCGGTAAGACTCCCGATGGGTTTATCGAGATTACCCGTTATTGTACTTGTGATTTGCGAGGTATCATCTTGTCCGGCGAGGGCTGTGGCGGCGCCGCCGTATCTGGCGGGGGAAGGCGAGGCAGTCATCTGGATCATGCCGGAGGAGGCCTCAAAATCTTGGATTGCTATAGTTGACATGAACTATTGTTACAGGTCCAACTTCTGGGGAACGAAGTTCAGAATGTACGACAGCCAGCCGCCGTTCGAGGGCGCGAGGCCCGCGGTGACCCGAGCGCGCCGCCAGTTCGCCGGCGGCAAGCAGGTCAGCCCCCAGGAGCCCGCCGGCAGCTACGAGATCGGGCAAGTCTCGTACAGATTTAACCTCTTCAGGTCGAAGAGCCCGAGGAGGATGACCTCCACTCTCCACTGTCCGCAGCCGAAGGAAGACGACGCCAAGCCCATCGTTCTCTGCAACAAAGCTCCGAGATGGCACGAGCATTTGCAGTGCTGGTGCCTGAATTTCCACGGCCGGGTGACGGTGGCCTCCGTGAAGAACTTCCAACTGGCGGCGCCGCCGGCGCCGGCGAGGCAGGACGCCAGCAGCCGGCGGGTGTTCGCCGGAGATGAAGAGACGGTGCTGCTCCAGTTCGGGAAGGTCGGAGACGACCTGTTCACCATGGACTTCCGGCAGCCGCTCTCGGCCTTCCAGGCGTTCGCCATCTGCCTGACCAGCTTCGGCACGAAGCTCGCATGTGAATGAAATAAAGAGGACATGTCGTTCCTCTGGCCGCCTGCATTATTACTCAGAACCCTCGTTTACTAAGAATGGCCATATGATATTCGCCGATATACGATGCCAATGAAGAAAAGGAGATGATACCCATCTCTGCGTCGAAGAACCTGCGACGAAAACCAACAAAATAAGATGAAGGTATCGGAGTATGAACAACCCGTTGACCCATAGAGGAACCACCTCGTCCAGGCTTCCAGCTTCCGCAAGATAATTGACCCTCTGGTGATGGAGAACACTCATCAACTGAGTTAACTCAGAGGGTAAAAATCCACTTGAGTGAATCCAGCTCCCAGCTTGTTTTTTCTTCCTTTAACTAGAAGGAGTCCACCTCGTGGATTCTTGAATTGTTCAGCACTCAAAAGGGTAAGATTCTTCAACAGGAGAAGCTGAGAACGTGAACCAAGAAGATCTGGATAACTTCAACAATCAAAAGGTTTCATTACATGGGGAAGGATGATTTTCAGTTGACGGGATATTTGACCCAAATAAGCTTGATGCAGCTTATATGTGGAGCGATGACAACATTAAGCGTCCCCCTCTGAACACATTCAGAAGATTATTCTCACATGATCTGCAATTTTTGAGCGTCACAGAACAACCACTGGGCTGGGGAGGGGGATCCATTATATGTATATAATTCTTGGCAAAACTAATTTGGAGTTGAGATTAGGTTAAGCTACAGTGTCGTTTTCCAAGTGATATCAGAGAGATTTGTGACAGAGAAAAATAAGATTTTTGATAACCATAGGAAAGTGCAGCTGGAACTCATCCACTAATCAGTGATCTAAGAACGGATAGAAGAATCGCCTCCCATCAGGTCAACAGTCTCTGCATATGCAGTGGAGGGCTTGCAGATTAAATAATAACAGAGAGCTCTATGATTTAACAATCCACTCAACCGACTCATAGTATGAATATATATATATATATATATATATATATAATATTTTTTTCAGAACTGAAACTTAAAAACCCAGAAAGAGAAGGCGTACCTGCGGGCCACCCAAAATGGAGGATTTTTTCTGTGCCCTCTCTCCTAGGGATCGTTTCGATGGAGCTCGAATTCTGAAGGAACTAGGCGCAGCCGCCGAGTATTATCTGAGGCAGAGAAATTCTCCTTTCTCCCAGTTGTTCGCTTCGTCAACCCTGAGATCCTCATCTTCCCTGAACATGCACACGAAAAAGTGAGAGCACTCGGATCTTCTTCGACCACCATCGCCCTCCTCTCCCTCCTCGCTGTCCCAGGAGCCTTCTCTCGAGAAGAAATCATGGCAGCCTCTCAGGGTTTTCTGCTACCTCCATCGCGTGATTGGACTGGATTCGGGACGGTTTTGGGCTTCATCAAAAGCCCATTATGGCTTGCAGGCCCAAAAAATCTCAATAATCTTATTAATCTCAAATTTATTTATTTTTACTTTGTATTCGAATTTGCCGCTTGACGAAATCACTGATTAAGATATTCGGTTTCGAGTGTGCGTACAGAAAGGGCTTGGGAAGTAATTTTGGTGGGCTGTATACGTGGACCAACATGATCGGAGTCAGCTCCTTTTGGTCAACTCTCCGGCTCCACCACCTTCATGAGAATCGTTAAGCGTCCTCTTCGCCGTCTCCCCTGTATATGAGAAAGAGATAATTTGATGATTTAAGGATGGTCTCGATAGGCGTCTGCGAGCAGGAAGCTCTGACGATCCTCCAAAACAGGGTGATCCCGGAAGGATTGCTCAGATGGTACAGACGACAGGGAGGGGAGCTCCGGGCGAAAAGTTACGACTGCGAAGAAGAGGGGTGTACCGAAGTAAGAGATGAAGTTGGAGACCCGGAGGCCGTCGGGGGTTGGCCGCCGTCAGAGACGGTGGATGGTGACGGCGGCGAAGTCCTCCACGGTCTTCTTCTTCAGCTCCGGTTTTGAACTCGGTCTTCAACTCAGTCTTGGGTTTTCCATCCTCGCTTAATGGAGGCTTTCCCCAGATCTCATCTTACTCTCTGGAGGTCCGTCTCGATTCCCCGTCTTCTTCCCAATCCTGAACATGAACATTGTTGAATCTTTCATTTTTCTGGAGAGAGAGAGAGAGAGAGAGAGAAATGAGCTAAAAATTTGACGAAGGGAAGCTTACCTGAGAGCAAAAATGGTCCGAGTGGGGCTGCAAGTGGGCAGTCAGTGAGTCAAGATAAGGGGCGGCAGCAGCAGTAGAGACAAGGCCTTTCAATCCTCACTTGCAGGCCTCGCCAAGACCTGCGATGCAGAAATGGTTTCACGGCAATGCCTTCGATTTTCTGGCAGAAAATTTAAATAGATGGGGCTAAGGAGCAATGGGATTACATCGGCAAAACGCATCTGGCATTTGGGAAGCTCGGGGAGTTTGACCGTGGTTTCCAACCTGGGATCAGCAGGCGATGCCCCATGAACCTCCTCCTCGGGCAGCAACGGTGAACAAAAGAGTGACCGCAGAGTTGGTTGTTTCTTTGATGGCACACGAGTCAAGGTGCGAAAAAGCCAGGACTCGGAGGGTAAACGAAGCGGTTGCAGAAGATCGCCGTCATTCTTCCCTTGGTCTCCACCTTTCACCGGCTCTGGGAAATGCACATGATTCTGCCTAGAATCCTCTGCGTAGATGTTCATTTGTTGCAGAAAATCGTCTGAGCTATTATTCAGGATGACCTTCTGTACCGAGGGACAAGCTTCGTAGTCTGAACTTTCCAGCTGGGTGATTGCTGATGCAGATGATTGCTTGTGGTTCAGACGGGTGATCTCCCACTCGCGCTCATCATCTGCGCAATAGGATGCAGACGATCTACAGTACTTCCCTCCGTAGATCGGGGATGGAGGCAGGTGAGACGAAGCACGGTTAGAGCGACAGCAGAGAGAGGACCCGTCGGGTGTCTGGGAATCGCTCCAATAGCAGAGATGGTTGGACTCGCTGGATACCTTACTTCCCTTCTGCCTTAATGGCTGATGCGCTGGCCCCATGTTGTACCTGCAAACTTCTTCCCACGAATTCTGCAATGGTGAAACCCGAAACATTCAGCAAATCAAGAAACAAGACCGAGTACCCAATAGGTTGATCTGCCCGGTTCTCAGTCTTACCTCGTATTCACTGGTAGCAGGTCTTAGCCGAGTATCAATCTCATGAGCGGCTGGCAAGATCACCTGGCCCCTGGCCTTCGTTCCTTGGAGAGGGTTCAGGTGGCAGAAGGAACTCTTCAGACATAGTCTGGGAAAGATTCCACAGCCCTTCATCCACAGTTGGCCAACCTCATCACATCTATCGTCATCCTCGTGATCATCGTCATCACTTTCTCTGTTTCTGGTCCCTGTTTGAGGGTGAATCGGGGAGTAGGTGGAGGCACGATCAGGCCGGTGCTGGTAAGGCAGAGGAACGACCGGCCGCCGTCTTTCACGCTCATTTTCAACCACTGGTCTCGGAGGCTCGCGGGACAACTTCATCGATGAGAACTGCGGCGAGACTGTCGCCGTCGCCTTTGCCGCAGGAAGAAACTGGCCCGCCATGAAGTCGGGGAGTTGTGAATCAGTTGAAAATCTCCCGGAAGGTGCGCGCGATTTGATCTCCTCGCTCAGCCCGCCCATGCTGCCTTTCATGAAGCATGACTCAGTACTCGACAGCATCGCCGGTGCATCGGAGAAGACGACTTCCTCTCTATCTTTCTCCTTTCGGCTGCTGAGTTGTTCCTCCAGCGTCCGTGCTTTCGCCGAGACCGGCGTCGTCCTCGTCCTTTCCTCCGGGGTTTCCATGGAGCTCTCCATGGATTTCGATGAGGTTCTATACAGAGGAGAAGAGGGCATGGAAAAAGCCGTAGCAGACACAGGGCAATTTGGGGAGACGGGGAATGATCCGAGGGCAAAGGCACAATCAATCGTTGAATCGAGGCCATCAACATCGGCTTCTTCCTTCTCATGCAGAGATCGTCTCGACGCCCCACCAGGCGGTGGCGGGCTGGAGGAAACCACCGGATGCTCCGCCGGCGTTGCAGGCGTTGCGTCTGCAACAAATCCATCCTTCGGCTGCCCCGGGCGCTGCTCCCACGAGAAAGGAACAACGCCAGGTTTCTGAATGGGGCCTGAGTTCACATCCGACTTGTAGAAAGGCAGCGGCGATCTCTGAGGACTCTCTCCCATCGCCCTCCCCCTTCCGCATTCCTCTTTTACAGTACTGGGGGAGTAGAATACCGGCGTGAGCGGAAGGGCAGAGCCGAACCGGCGGACAGAGGGGAGGGGGGTGTTGAAGTCAAGCCGCTTGACTGACATGGTCTGATGCTTCAGTGGATTCTCCCTCTCTGCTCCTCGACACTACAGACGAAGAACCAGAAGAGCCGAAGAGCGATTCGCCGCTGAAAGGAAGGGACGATGATGAAGTGAGCTCTAGCCGCGTGCATGGAGATATCACAATCGGAGGCGGTGAAACGAGAAAGAGAACCTGAAGATTCGCCAGGGGCGACGGACATGCAACCACCAGTGCGATGGCAAGGACAATGGTGAGGAGACGGCAGGCGTCCCCCTGAGATCGCTGTCAACAGTCGCCGGAGCGGAAACTCCTGTTGGGAGCGTCGCCGAGGACGGAGGAAGACGAAGAAGCCGTTCTGAACACCTACCCCATTTAGTGGGACAATAAGGTATTAATAACCACCTCACTCGACGGAGGTGAGCTTATCCGCCAGCGAAGAATTTATGGTTGCCTCGTGAACCCGTTTACCCTGCGAGTATTCGGGTCAACCTGCAGATGGACCCTGCTCGTAGGAGTAATATAATCGTGATCATTAACGATTAATTAAATAAATTATATAATTAATCATATTGGTCAGTTCCGTGCGCAAATCCCAAGTTCCGAATAATAATTTTACACGTACCTAATGACCGGTGGAACTGGCGATCCATCTTAACCTGGATCCACTGTTCGGCGGATCCGATGGTTAGATCGGGTCGGGATGCCGGGTTGGACCCATCCGGCCTAATTGCACTGCGTCAGACCGAGTCAGCCTTGGGTAGCCGTCCGACGTCATCATGGTCCGAGGAGCCCGGTTATCCAAGTTTCTTGTCGCGCCACCGAGTCGACGACCACCGGGTGCGGTAAGATTCTCGTCTTCGGAACCCTCGCAAGCACGCCATCGAACGGCATGTGTTGTGTATTAAATGATGTCTTGAAGGTGGATTGTCAGACTTACTTGAATGACATCTTAATGTACCCATAAATGACTAACTAACCGAGCTGGTTCGCCCTAGTGTCCGTTACAGGCGCTCTCAGCTCTCGGGCCGTGAATGATCGAACAGGCGGGCCTGGTGCTAATAGGACGAAAAATGGACTGATTTCAAATTTTTCAATGCGACTCCGGGGAGCATAAAGTACCCCAAAGTAAATCGATCCCCTAACTGCCTGTGTCCGTTGAAGTTCGTTACAGTTCCCCGGTGTTCACGAGGGCATTTCGCCAATAAAAAAAGAGGGGTAATTTTACTTACTCGTACCACTGAATTCAATTAAAGACGGTATAAGATAAAATGGGGAATTTTGAGAAGAATATACGACTTCCAACCCGCCTGCGCCTCTCTCTTCTCTCTGACACGTGGACCGGGTGAGACCGGGTCACCCGGTGGGGCCCACTTACCAAAAGCCGGAATTATTAACTTAATAAGGAAAAACAGCAAAAAAGCAAGGAGCACGGTGGTGGTCGTCTCGTGCCGACGGCGCGTGTGGACCTGGGGGTGGGGGGCGCAGCCGTGACAGCTGGCAGGCAGTGGGGGAGTGAAAACGCGGTATTCCTCCGCTTCGTCCCCCCCAGCCGGCCCCTTTTGGGAACGTGAGTCCCGCCGGTGTATACGCCGTCGCTTTCCGTCGGCCCAATCGAAACAGACGAGCCCCCGCCGAGCGAATTAATCTAACCGCCGGCGGCGACTGCCGATGGGGAGAGATCAACGGGGATTACGAACGGCGAGAAGGGGGGGGGGAGAGGACGGGGATCTGTATAAATACTCTTCCCTGCTGCCTTTGTCGTCCTTTTTCCCTCCCTCCCCACTCCGCCATTCCCACGGGCTGCTTCGTACTCCTCTGCTCCGTAACCCTCCTCTCGGCATCCCGTCCGTCTCTCGTGGGAGCACTGGTGCAGGGAGCGTTGGCTGCGGTGGTTGTTTCGTTGTCGCGCGCGCGAGCTCGGAAGCGGTGCCCTAGCTCCGCGCGCCTCGTCGCTCTTCAGTTTGTTTGGACGCACGGTCAGGGACGGTGGCGGGAAATCCTCGGTTCTAGGATCAGGAGGTCAGCACCGTCGTCGTACGTTGTTCCCCCCGCCGCGCGAGCAATATTTTATCCGTGGCAGAGTGTTGAGCGGCCTGATCACGACTGGTTTTGCGTTTGTTTTATCGGTATCTGCCTGGTTGCTTACGAATTGCTTGGAAGCGAATCGAATGTGCATTTGTTTTGGTGTTTTCGGACTTCTATTTTCCCTCATCCGCACGTATGGATGATGAGATGGTGTATTTTTGTTCCTTGTGTCTGTTTTTTGGAATTCTTGGTGTCACATTGGTAGATATTTTAGAACCAGAGTGAATGTTGATCAACATTCTGTGTGGATAATCTACGCTTTGAATTTTTTAATGGAATTATTGGTTATTGGAGAATGAACCTCGTGTAATGTGTCATGAAAAAAGTGCAGCCATTTCGAACGTTGAATATGTTTGTCGTTCTCGTTTAACTCGTCTGACTTGTATGTTTTCCAGTTTTCCATATGTTTTTCTCGTTCATCCAGTCTGAAAATGAGTGTATGTATAACTAACGATAATGTGCAATGCTGCTTCTCATATTTTTTATGTTTTCATTACATGGAAGCTTCTCCGTGTTCATCGCCATGCTCTATCATACCTTACGTGGTTGATTAATTTACTGTTCCATGTTCGTGCTCTATTAGTTCAATAAATCAGTACAGGACCTTCTATAAATGAGTGGCACATAAATTGAGTAATACTCTCCCTTACAGCCTTCTATAGTATAATTGGGTTGATTGACACCATAGAACAAGGAAGGGCTTTTAAACCACAGTGAAGCTGTTCTGGAGTAAAAGTTACTATTAACTGGTGGAGGTGGTTTCAGGCATGTGCTTTATGCAAATTATTTGGTATGGATATTGAGCATTCATTCGTCAAATTGCTGGAGCCATTGACTAGATTGGCACCATTTCGACTGGATACAACTGGGAATCTACATGATCTATCAGCTGGGTGATTAAGAACCATCAGTTGATAATTTACAAGGAAACCGGGTGGGGTAACGTAAAGTTTCAAGGATTCTTATATGTAGGTGAGAAATGTGGAAAAGGACACTTGGTGTGCTTGTGACTGGAATGAGATGTTACCTCGTTTAGAGCCTTCTATGAAATGACAAGAATAGGATGTTAAATTTGGGTTTGCTCTATATATGGCGATTAGCATTCTAACTAAAATTACAGTTCAATTAGCAGAATGGTACGAGCTAAATAATATGACATAAAGATGTGAATAGAAAAGAACTTGTTGAGGTATTCTCCAGTAGTGGTGATGATCATTTTTATATCTTTAAAGCATGTCGGAAACAGTGATGGTTGCAATACTTTTGTTGGGATGCTGATAAAGTTTAGAATGCACTTCAAAGCAATTTCCGACCAAAATACATTAACTGGTTTGTAGGAGAATTTTCTTTGAATACTCTCGATGTCAGCTAATCAGACAGTTCGAGTGCCACAGAAAGTCAAACTAGGAATGTTATTGAAATCTAGGGATCTGTCCACTGGTATCCGAACTAAATTAGCAGGACCACTGCCGAACATATTGTCCAAAAAAAATAGGGATCTATATTTTCTTAAAAGATCCTCACTAAAGTAGAATGGTCGTTAGTGTTCAGACCATATTTAACAAGGCTACCATTTTTTGTTGACATTCGGGGGGTTTTGCAGAAAAATTGGAATTATTTGCATCCGCAAACCTTTGGAATCTCTTCGCACTTTTCCAGCCTCCTGCTTGTTAACAGCAATCTGGGCGCTCTTTTGATGTAAATTCACAAATCCTTGGATTATAGGACTTATGAGGTTCTTTCTGAAATGAATATCTAATTGGACGATACTTCCTATCTAATCCGAAAGATAGAAAGAGCATGGGCAATACACCAAGATGTTTGAGACATGTCTTTCTATCCCTTGGTTTCTTGAAAGAAAATCATCCTCTGATTGTAATATAGGCCGACTGGCGACTGCAAATGCCCATTGTTGGTTCTTTTGTCTTTAAAAGTGACGGATAACCTAAAGTTCCTTTATCATAGAATTCATCGCTTCAAATTTATACTTATTTCTGAAAAATAATTAGGCCTCTTTTATGACTCATGTTGCAGACACGTATATGCATATATCACATCTATTTTTTCATGTTCTATTCTCAATATCCACGATGTTTGACATATTCCCATGCCCAAAAACCTTATATCCACCAAACTTTCGTAAAAAACAGTTAGATAGAATATTTCTTGGTGGGTCTTATTTATTTCATAATGATAAAACCTATTTCGCGAAAACTGTATAATTTCTTCCCAGATGTAGTTTTGATACATCGTCATTCATTTCGTTGCATTTATATTGTAGAAAATGAGACCGTGTATTCACTTTATTCTTTATGCTGTGGGTTTAGTTTGTAATGTCAACTCGAGCTTCAGTTTGGGATGGTTCTCACATATGAAGTTTTATTCTTTTTTGAAATCTTTGTATAAAATACCTGCATATTATATGCAGGCAGTGCCCGTATTATAGCAGAATGGTCGTCTGTTATGCGGTTCTCCTTTTTTGGTAAATGTCTATACAATCAGGTGTGCCATTTATTCCAAGGTATTGGTTGTTTCAATGGGCATGCATGCTCGAGCAACCTTTTTGTCAAGCGTAGACATGGATCTAGAAAATTGGTCAAAGCAGAAAATGAGTCAGATATGTTGGGTTTGCTTGGATGCTGCTGGGACTACAACTCGTGTATTATCCTTGTTATCTTGCCATAAGATGTTTGAACAGCTTCTGAGGGTGAAATTTATGGCCAACTTCTTGAGTTTTATGTTTATTCTCTTTCTTCGCATGTCCTCTATTCTCCATTATTTATTTGCACGGGAAAAGAATATGTAGTCTCTCTTGGTTTAGACATTAGTTTTCCAGTCCTTTCTTGGGCAGAGTACTGTATCCCTTACCTCAATATAGCAATAACTCATAGGAGATTTTTTTCGTTTTTTTGATTTTAAAGGTTTAAAGTGGGGTGTACGTTTCCTATGCTTTACAAGAGAGTAAGTGCGAGAACTTTTATGAAAAAGATTGACGCCAAATTTCTTGATCTGAAAACTTATAGAATGTTAATAATTTTGCAGATTGTATGTTCTTCAGTCATGGGCGAAGCTCCTCGGAAAAGTCCTTCCATGACAAGCTGTCATCTGAAAAGTTTTATGTTCAGAATGCATTTTGTCAGTTGAGAGATGGCGAGATGATTGTGTAGCTTTTCCTATTAGGAAAATGGAGGAGAGGACAAGTGATTCAGGGCCATGTGAACCTGGCCCTACAAACTCTGGTTGGTGGCCCTCGGATTTGTTTGAAAAGTTACAATCAGTTTCATTGGGTTCCAGAGATGGAACATTGACTATTAGGGAACCTGCACATAGTTTGCCGTGTGCTGACTTGTCAGCCCATGCAGCATCTCAAGCTCTATGGGCCACTGGAACGTACTCTGGAGTAATACCCAATGGATTTTACTCTGTCATCCCGGTGAGTAACAGTTTATGCCTTTTTGTTTAACTTTTAATGATTGATGGCAATCAATTGGCCCAATGGCTTGCTATGATCTCTGTTATTTAGCAACCTTTTGATTTTCAGTTAGTGTTTTTCTGTTCTTTCAAAAGTCTACGGTTCGAGTGTCAATCACGATAGTTTTAGAAACCTTTTTGTGCATAATATATCCAAGTCATGCAGTTGGACTGGTTAACTATAATCTTTGACATATTTTGATTTGTGCTATTGTGCCGCTCATGTCCCCATGTTTTTACTCAAGCTTCTTCTGTTATATTCAATTACATCTGTTTACTATTCTGTTATTTTTCTTTTTAGTTTTCAGTCGGAGATCTTGGAGTAGTTGATTTTCTGTTGCAAAGATTGAGTGTGGTTGGGCAGTTTTTACCTTCTCAACTTTAAATGCTGGATTATATTTACCATATTTTTGTCAGTTCATAATGAAAACGGTTGATGATTCACTATTTTGGATACGTGTACTATTATTGTGAAGTAGATGTGTTTGATGGATAGTACTTGCACATAATCATTTGTATGTCCTCTAGTTGATTATAGTCTATCTCCCCCTTTGGTGGGCTTATGTTGAACTTCCCTGTAGAGTGCCATCTCCAATCTCTACAATGCGTAGTTCATGGAATTTGTTGATTATAACCAAATTAGTTAACTTGGATCAGTATTAGCCCTTAGTAATCTGATTTCTTGCGGAAACCGATTCAAAGGGTTATTGATCTGACTCGTGTGAGTTAATGAACCTATTAAGATTGGATCAGTTATTGGTACCGCATGACTGCAGCGGGTATTTCCGAGGACTGAAGCTATAGACCTTGGGACACCCGCAACTTAGGTCTTTTACATGTTTTAAGTTAAGCAGTAGTATTAGCTTTATAGAACATTTTCTCAACAATTTCACTTTCATCTTTGTGCAGGAAAAAAAGTTCAAGGAGGATTTTGACACGATTCCTTCGCCCGATGACCTCTCTTCACTTGGCGTAGAGGGACTTAAGGCGGAGGTCATTCTTGTTGACATGGAAAAGGATAAAAAACTTTCGATGCTAAAGCAGTTAAGTGCCGCACTAGTGAAAGGGCCAAACGCAAATCCAGCTTCAATTATTAAAAAAATTGCTGGACTGGTGAGTACTTTCCCCGTGCTGAACACATGCTAAAACACAGAATTAATGAAACACTTTTTCTCTCTTGTTTCTATGGCATGTTTTGGACCTGATTATGCACTTCCATTTTGTGTATTATTTGTTTCATTTACAAACCATTGGATTATATGGATAACTCTTTCTAGATAAGTAGTGGAGAACGTCTATGGTTGGAAGCCAATATTTGTTACTTGAGGGATAATAGTTGGAGAATGCCTTCAAAATGGAAAGAGAGAGTATCAATGTCTGGTAGAGATTTTGATCGTAGCATCTGATTAAAGAATGATGAATTGACTGGGAAGATGGGGTACTTAATTTCCAACATTCATTGGTGGAAAATGTACAATGATTCGGTAAAAGAAAGAAAAATTATGCTAATAGTTCATGTCATGGACACGT
Organism: Spirodela intermedia; assembly: GCA_902729315.2. Classification (NCBI taxonomy): domain Eukaryota; kingdom Viridiplantae; phylum Streptophyta; class Magnoliopsida; order Alismatales; family Araceae; genus Spirodela; species Spirodela intermedia. The sequence goes on along the minus strand of LR746278.1, from coordinate 1,241,880 downwards.
GTAGGTTGATCATGGAAAGTGCTACTAAGTTTGTGGATAACCAGCTTCATACACCCGCCGTGCTAGTTTAATATGAAGGTACTATCGCATAATTCATCTCCAACTTATATGAGTTCATATGGATTGGACTTGGCAACTTGGAAAACCACTTTTATCTTCAACAGTCAAACTACCTACCGCTCGATTTTCTCTCATCTCTGGGTAGGAGCCTTCTATCTGTTTAAAGCTGATCCGTTTCCTGTTTTGGGGTCACTTCCTCTACATTATAGTACTCAGTCACCTATCTTAATATTGACTCCTTTCTCATCCTTCTCTGGATGTATTCGAATCCCTATCAGCTTCCTTATATCAAAATGGCCCCTCTGCTGCAGATTAGCATGGTATATGCATCATTTGGATCTAGTCTTCTCAATATTGAATTAACTGCATGAAGAGAAGGCTTTTCCTTCCATGCAACCAAAATTCGTGACATCCGACTCTATTTGCAGCTTCTGTCTGATATTTACAAATATTCTTTTGATAGTTAAAACTTGTGTTCGAATTAGATCACAACTATTTCTTAAATATTTATTTATGGCAGCAAAGTTTACTGGTGACCTCAGCATTGAATAAATGGTCCATACCTCTTGAAGTGGTTCGAGGTGCTGCAGAGCACCATGGCCTTGCTTTGCTGTCAGACGAACGTGCCAAATATCTCAGTGCTTGTTTCTTCACTGGGATTTCTCTTTCCCCATCGGGGTAGAACCTTCCTCCATGTGTCTATATCCACCCTTCCCGTTGCCCCATTGGCTTCCATCCTTCCAAGCATCTGTGATTCTGGGTTCTGGAGATTTTCATGATTATTTAGATTTAAATATCGTGATCTAATTGCATATGATCTCACCATTTTTATGAAATATATTCGTGTCACTGCATTCTCTGTTTGGTGAAATAATTTCGTGAAGTTTGTCCTTTTCCTGTTTTATTTTTTGTCTGAGAAGATGACATACTTATTATGTTTAGTCAGAAAAGGGTTGTAATGTTCTTGCCTCGGTTCTATTCCCCCTTATATTGTGGATATTATAGGTGTCTGACTTCTATAGACGCCCGAGTTCAGACCAAAGCCCTGCGAAATCTGGCTCAGAGGGAATTCCTCACTTGCAAGAAAATAAAGGGATTCAGCTCTTAGGTCAAATACGTCATGGTTCATGTCGCCCGCGGGCAATTCTTTTTAAGGTTTTGGCTGATGCTGCTGGCCTTGAGAGCAGACTCACAGTAGTAAGTTCATTATCTTTTCCGATTTATGCTACCCAGCTTAATGTTCTGCCTGTACTTGTGACTCAAAGACTAGTTCTCTTTCTTTTTCTTCAGAATAAATCCTCTTCGCCCTCGCCCTGTTTGTTTCTTTTGGTTCCGAAGTTATCTGTGTCACTTTCTTCCCCATTTTCCTCCCTTTCCTCTTTTCTGAGCCTTCAGCTTTTTAATAATTATAGAACCTAGCCTGAAGAATATTACTGATCTTCAGAGGAGCAAGATTTAATGCTTTTTCTAAATCTTTTGCAGGGCCTGCCTAATGATGGTGTTTCCGAGTTAGCTGACTCCTATAGGCATATGTCAATTGCAGTTCTTTTAAATTCAGTGGAATTGTTAGTTGATCTCATGAGATTTCCCGGTCAGCTAATTCCATTTTCAGCCAGAGCAATTGTTTTATCTCACATTTCAACAGCGGTAGAGAGTGACTCAGCAGAGAACGACTCATGCGATTCTCCTCTTGAACCTAATAGTCCTTCGTGTGGATTTTCAGAGAGATTATATGGTGACTGGTATGTTCTGTACTCATGTTAGAGAAATTCTAATGGGAGCATTCTTATCTTGGGATGCACTTTCTCTAATGATTGGTCTGTTCACGCTTCATCACGACAATATTCCTTCAGTGTTTTATGCTGCTAAAATATTCTTCTGTTGTAGATAAGTACCTTTTTGTGCTCATGCTATTAAACCGAGCATACTATATTTTTTATTGGTTTGCTGAAGAATTATTCAGTTTTCGTGAAAATGGAAGTTTTACTCTCATATATTTTCCTCAAGGTTAGTGCATAAAACGATAAGTTATTATTCCAAATTCTGGCTTCATTGAGTTGTCTTTTGATATCCATGGTGTATCTATGTTGATTGTTCAAACACACGAAAGCATCTTGTATGTGGTCCTTCTACGAGGCTAAGAAGGATGCATCGTGCACACTGGAATCCTAAATTTGCGGTCAGATGTTCGTAACCGGACAAATCTTTGGCAGATCTAATCATGACAGAAAACTGGCCTTTTCACATGGTTGCCTTTTCAGAGGAAATGGTGAGGAGAAACCTAAAATAGAAATGCAAGGGGAAGAAAAAGAAAGAAAGGGGAATGGGCAACTGAGGAAGATGAACGACAAAGTAAAACAGGAGAGAAAAAGAAAGGGGAAGAAACCGACCAAGGTGCCTGGCTTTCAGAATGGCCAATGTAGATTGGAATCAGTGGGTTCTTATTAGTTAGATGTGGAAAAATGCTATCGTTTTTTTTTCACGTTGATCCACCAGTTTTAAGTCGCTGCAAGCTGCGTCTTGGTCTTTCAAATTGTTATTTTATTGAATTTTATTTTTTTACATATTTGGCCCAATTGGCCATTTCCCCTTGTAGTACTCTGCCGTGATCTAAGATTGGGTTCCATTATCGACTCTACCAACTTTCGTAGTAAGGAGAAATTCTCTTCTTTTGGTGAAGTGATGAACGAAAGTTTTCTAAAGTACTCCATTAATCTCCATGAAAAATATATTTTTTGTAAAGTGCTTCGTTAATGTCCTTGCATAATACCTTAAGATAAATCCTCCCAGTGGTATTATTAAGGATATAATATCAGTGAATGTAGTTTTACTTGCAGCCTAATTATTTTTTTGTTATGGTAGCGGTGACCAAGGTGAGAACCTTCAGTCAACATATCAGCGGAGAGTTGAGGCATCATCAAATGCATCTGTTGCACCATTGCGAAATTTGATGTTGAAGCCCCTGGGCTTTGCTGAGGGAAAGTTAAGGTAAGATTTATTATTTTAGCAATGTTATCATTCATTTGTTATTCTTTTTTTTATTTTCATCTCTCCCCGTACTTTTTATGTGTTGTATTTTTTATGTATGTTACTTTCGTTGTATCAGCTCATCTCACAGTGAACCTAATATAGCAAATGCTTTCTGGCGGCGCAGCCGCAGAAAAGCTATTGCTGAACAGCGTGCATCGAGTTCAAGGTTTGCATCTTTATTTATTTCTTGAATTTTTTACGTTCATTCCGTAATTGATTCGGTTTGTGAACTATTAATCAAGTAACTGTATTGTTGCTGGGGCATTGCCATTTGAGGCACTTTGAGATTGATTGTTGTAGAACTCTCATATTTTTAAAAATTACTGACAGCCGTCTACATTTCTAACAGCTCAAATAGTTTTACGATGCATGGACGATATTTTATATGTAATTTCGCAGGACATTTCAATTTATGAATTTACCCCTAGTTTGGGTGGAACGAGGTTAACGGATGAGCCCGTGAACCTTGCCAGCAGGTCCCACTTTGGGAACTTGTTCTGTTTAGCCAATTCCCTTGCATGAACAAATGAGGTTCTGAGCGCAAAACCTTACCGCCGTCATGAGGCAGTGTCATTTTGAGAACCTATCCTTTTAATTTCTCGAGTCTCATGACACGATTTTTTGTAGCTCGTATGTAAATGCTTACTCTTTTCTTCATGTAGAGTGCATTCTTGTACCTGTCAAGTACTTGTACCTATGTTTTGTTCATAATTTATTTGGTGTGACAAATGTATCTATTATATGCATTTCGCTATTACCAAAAAGCGGAATAGGCCGGAGTACATATACTGATGCATCAGGAATTCTGCTATATGAAAAATCTATTGTACTTTCTTTTAAATAAAGGTGCCTGTGGTCTAAAATTCCTGTTTCCATCCCCTTTCTTTTACGGATGCAGCCCAGAACACCCTTTGTTCAGAGCGCGGGGAAGATCCATGCTTGGTGGTGAGAAACACTCATACGGAGAATATGCAGATGGTGTAGCTTCATCAAGGTCCTTATTGCAAATGATGCTGTCGTTAATGTGTCAGTTTAGTATTGAAATTAATTGGTATTTAGTGCCATTTTCATCATTTTATGCCTGCGTGTTTGAAAGTCATTGTTGGGTAGGATCTAATAAAGATGACGAGCAGAAGTCGTTACTGTCCATTAGTTTGCGTGTACCAACAGTTTGTCTCTGTGAAATTCATTTTTCATAAAGTTCAGTTTCGTACTTTTAACACATTCTGACGACAATACTTCATGATGATCATGATTTGCCTTAGTTTATCGCTATCGGTTTGCATTTTTTAACGACCTGTTGAAGATCACAGTCATGAAGGTCACAGTTTCATTCTCATATTGAAAATGTGCATTTCCCATGGTTGGTTGTGGTCTCACTTTTCATTGTAGGTTTTCATGGAAGATCGAGTTCAGGAAAAAACTTGTACTTTGTCTTGCTTTCCCCTAGAAAATATCTTGCTCAATGTGTACTGAATTCATTTATCTTTTACACTGTTTCGGTGGGACATGTGTGGCATCTAAACAGGGGAGATAGGAGATCCATGAACATAATATATTAAACCTTTGCATGAGGCATGAATCCCTATCCACCATTTGGCCAGTTCATGTAATTATCTTGATTTCTCCTAAGTTAGTTGTAAGAATACTTGACGTCCTGGTATATGTGGATGGTGAAATAGTCTTACCCGGAAGAGGAAAGTTTGATTTTACGCTGGATTATGGAAGCCAATCAGAAACCATGATATTCCCTATGCATGAAAGACCATTCATCTCGAATTGTGTTAGAGCAGTTCATACAGGACAAAATGGGGCCTAACCTTCTGTCTACACTTATTTATGTGTCAGAATGCAGGGCTAATTATCCTTCCGATGTGTGACAGTGCAATCAGGTTTCCATATGTTCAGTTGTAGCAAGACTGTACTGAGGATTTTAGATTGGTAGTGCATTGGACGATGTAACACTTTTTTTCCTGTGACTCTGGGGTGTACGACTTTGCAAAGCATCTGATCAAATGGTATAACATATCTAGGATTTCACTGGATGGCTACTTAGTTTGGGGCGTATTGTGAAAGCCTAGTGATCGTTTTCATGCAGGAAGCATGTGCCGTGGTAAGATTGGTATGAGCAGGAAGGCACCAAAGGCTGTATGGTACGACCACACTTGAACTGAAGTACAACCTTAATAGACGTGGACAATGTTACACGGTTAAACAGTGCATGTTGCCACATTTCAAAAGACATTTACTCGTGGCACAATGCCAAGTGGCATGTGGGCCACAACTGGGTAGGATTCAGTGCAGGACCTGGACAGGCATGTACATGAGAGAAACACGCCGTAGGTAATGCATGTAGCGTACATGCCATGAATAGTTGTGTATGTTTCAGAAACTTATGGAGAGCCATTGGGAAGGTATCTATTAAGCAATCAATAGAAGGCATAATCACCAAAAGACTCTCAACGGGCCATCTCACTTCAGGTTTACACAATTCAAACTTGAAAGACATGCTCAGGTTGAGGGGATATGTCGAAGATCAGGTTATTAGATACTGGGACCTAATTACGTGAACCTGAATATTATTTATCTGGGTATATCCATACGTCAGGATACAATAGCTATTATTTTATTAGTTAGTTATATTCTCACAGAGCAATGTGATAATAGTAGGGAACGTTGGATTTAGTTCGAAGTTCCAAATCTTATATGAGTAGATATTGCATGGTTGGCATGGTAGCACAGGGAATCTTCACCAGTGATACTGGAAGAGAGTTTCTTGTCCTTACCGGAAAATAGCGACCTTTGTCTGGCGAAAAGATGGGTTTTTTTGTTCACGCTTTTTCATTAAGTGAAAATAAAAGTATAAGCATCCATGTAAATCTGTAGTGCATGGTGGTCAATATAGCAACCATTTACAAAATAAGTTCTCATTGGCTAGCTAAATTTAAAATCAACTTTTTTTTTTCGTAGTGTTCTTCTAAAATATGTAACGCTGTTATACCACACGGACACGTCAGAAACTCTGAGGAAATCCTGATCCCTTAACCTAAAAACAAGAATCTAAGATTAACGATAGTCCAAAAGTCTTGTGTTGCTATTCTCAATCTGGTTCTTCATTCTGGAAAATATGCATTCACCTGATTCACAAACTTTCCGAAAGATAGCTTGAGAGTTTTGTGTCATTTAAGTAATGTTGGGCCGGCATTAGACCATCACTTACGGAAATGCAAAGTTAGTTGATTCCTCTTTGGGTTGTGATCGCCTGAGCTGATCTCGTTTTGAAATGTGCTGGTTGAGACCAGCGAGAACGACCATTGTCCTTGCCTTACCTGGTCAGTGTCTTCCCTCTTGGTCGATGTTGATCTTGGTTGGATTTTGGGGGGTTGGCTAACGACCCTGGTCAGTACCCTCTCTCTTGTGCTTTGACGGAATGTCATTGATTTTGAGTGCATGAACCAACCTATTCCTTTTATCCATGCTGATACTTGGGGAATCTTTTGAGGATTTTCAGTCTGTTTTAATTCGTCCTTAACTAATTGGTGGCCTGTTATTATGTGAATCGGTTTTTGCGAAGAGATAGGGCGTTTATATCATAAATTTGCACAGGTCAGATGGTGCATCGACATCTGATACTCGTCGAACAAGGCGTCGAAGCATTAGTATGACCCCAGAGATTGGCGATGATATTGTGAGGTTGGTTGCTCATAGTGGCTTTGGTTTCTTTAAATTCCTTGGTTTTTTTTCTCTATCAATGCCTGCTTATAGTTCCTATAACAAAAAATCGGGCTTATGCTTCTTTCTCCCTGGAACTCCCCTTTCTTTTGACCAACGGGTCCATGATGAAGTATCTACTTTCATAGTCACTTAAAATCTTTTATGCCATTTGAGCTTGAAATTTTCTGTTTCCGATCTTGTCTTATTGATTGAATTCACTCAATCAATTATGTTCTAGCGTAACTGTGAGAGTCTTATATTGACAGGATAGCAATTTCTGTGCATCATGAATGACATTGTTTAGCCATTAGCTTTTTAGGCCGGAGTCTCTCTTTTGTATGATCAATCATGATGAGAACGAAAAACCTAGTGGCAGCTTGTGGTTTAGAAAATCTTATGTTTTCGTCTATGGAATATATTTTGGATTGATATTAGCTTCCGGACTGGGTTTTCAGTTGATTGTTCTTCCATGCGAATTTCAGATGTAGTTTTCTATTTCGAAAGTATTTGAGGAAAGGCCAGATAGCTCAGTTCCTGCTGAACAGTGAGTAATGAAATGGATTCCAACCTCATCCCGTGCAGATCTGTTGTTGGGGAAATTAGAGTTTGATCCTGTGCTGATCTATTTCCCATCCCCACCTCCCCTTTCAACCCCAGCGGCGAATCTTTTTGGCGGAAAGATAGATAAGCTGAGTTTTGATGAATCTAGTGTTATATATATTGGGGTAGTAATGTCTTGGAAAATAATAACTTCTAAAGCGACGGAGCAACTGTCAGATCTTTTCTGGTGACTTCCAGATGCAAGGAAACGGGTCTTGTGGATCCCACTGTTAAATATGTGGAATTACGTTTGCGTGATCTTTAGGTTTGACTGTATGATGTGTATAGAGCATACCAAGAATCACCCCTCATTTGATATCTTATTTTCTCTCGTGTCAGTGTCTTTAATTTATGGAACTTTCTTTGAAAGATTGGATATCCCTTGAGGCTGCTGCTTCTTGTTCATGTGATGAGCATTCTTGTTTGGTTCTGAGTTTTTATTGTAGCATAAGCTTCTACTAGAAGCCAATGCTGCCTCAGTGTTTTAATTTCCTCCAGCCTTACAAAATATTGACGGTAACCTCTTGTAACATTTTTACAGGGCTGTTCGAGCAATGAATGAATCATTGAAGCAGAACCGCAGGATACAGGACAAAGATAATGAAGGGTCCATTGCATACTCAGATGACAAGGGCAATTGTGATGACCTTTGGAAAGATGTACGTTCTCTTTCAGTGCACTGCATCCCTACGTTGATGTCACTGTTTTTCTTGCTAAGTGATTTCTGATTTCTCTTGCCATATTTCCTCTTCATCTGATTTAATAAAAGGAAACTAGTGTTGACCAATGTATATCAGTCGATTTCTGAGTTTAACTGTCTATGGCCTGAGCATCATTGTGTTTGGTATTTGTTGATTAACCCCTCTTCCCTCGTACCCTTACTGAACCATCCTGCCTCATTCTGGGTGCAGGTTCAGATATCCGCATCTCCATGGTTGTAACTAAGGGATAGACTCTTACATTTGGCTGTTCACGCACTAGATTGTCTTGTCCGATCATTCTCACTTTGTTATAGCCACGATACTGGCAACTTAGAATGTTTTTACTGACCATCGTAAGCCGTTTTATCTGTTTCCAACTGTAGATACATAATTAGGTATAAGTATGTGCAACTGATCTTTGTCTAGAAGGCGTTCATTTTAAAAAGATGTCTAGGGGGAATTAGAGCCATGCTACGTCTGAAAATATTGTTTGCTTGTGTGGAATGTGGTTTTGTGCGAGCCCTGTTCATGTGTGTGATCACCTTTTGCTTGTCATAGTGATATCCTCGTGCATTGATTTGGATTAAGTTCATAACTAATGTCTCAGAAAAGATACTCCCTGATGGTGATACTTTCTTCTGTTATGAACCTCTACTGTCAGTCGTTTCATTTCCAGAACTATTATTACTCGTTGATGACCCGAAATATCAACTGAAGAAAGACCGAGTGATATTTATGAATTTTAAAGCTCATAATTAAACCTGACCGAGTGATAACACGCGTGCAAACACTTCAAAAGTTCACCGGAAGCTAAACCAGGAAATTATTGTTGTTTGAGTACGACAAGTTGTGGATCGATGAGACAAGGATCTTTCGTAAATTGTAACCTTGATTGGATTTTTTACTTAACAAGGTCATAAACTAACTTCTTGGTTTGTAGATTTTATAACTTCTGCTTCTTACCATTTTACTCTAAATAGCATGCCTTTCATCAGTTTGAAAAGTATTATAGTCGAGAGTCTAAAATTCAATAGAAATATGAATCGATTGAGGAACCCGACATGCTGATACTTGACGCGAGAAAAACGTCAGAGAACACGATGAAAATAATATTTATAACCAATAACGAGCACTTTTAACATTAAGTGTAGAATTGAGTGCTGTTTGGATGAAAAAATGCAGACTTTGGGTGCCCTCAGTCCTGCATTTCTCCTTCGAATTAGGTATGCTCGAAAGTTTCTTAAACTAGCCCTAATGAACTCACGTGCAACTCATATCGTATGTATGTATTGCATCAAGGGTGTGGAATCTAACAGTTCTAACAGACCCCACAGCCGTGTCCTGTATGGGACACGCCCAAAACTGATTGGTGCGTTATTTTGGAACTGGGCTTGTAAAAGACAGCTACCATCTATAAGATATTCCTGTGAATGTCTAACTGTAGCATGGCAAATGTAAGCTGCTTTCGCATCTATCTTTCAAGCCTTTTCAATTGATGGTCACTTGTTTCCCACGTGACATCTGCTCGTAGTTAGATAGGGTGACAAACGTAGCATGCATATTATACTTAGCTCGTTATTTATTTATTATTCCTTTCACTTTTGTTGTATTTATTGTGATCGTAAAGCCAAACAATAATTATTCCTTTCTTGTTTCTGTTTCGTAGCCCTTCCATGTTTCTGAATGCTTTGATACCAAAAGTTACATGGACTAAAGAGCTTGAATTTCTCGTTTTTTTCAGTCTCCAAGTTATCAGTTGGAAGGTCACGCCTATATATCTTCTCCATACATTCATTCTAGAAAGCAAAATAGTACTGGCCAGAAGGCAATATCATTGCCTTCTTCTCCCCATGAATTCAGCACTCAGAGTTCCCAGGGAATTGGTGCTTCAGGCTTGTTGACAACTGAAGATATGGTTTCAGTATGGGATAAAGTGTTGAAATCCTCGCCCTTCCTAAATAAGCCATTATTGCCATTTGAAGAGTGGAATATTGATTTCTCAGAGTTAAGCGTTGGCACGCGTGTTGGTATAGGTAAGCATTTTGATTGGGTGAGGTATTTTCTTTGTAAATAAATATCCCATGCAAATCTTATATGTCAGCTACGTTTTCTGGTTACTTCATCATCTCGATTTTCATTCAGTAGCGTGTTATCTTTACTGCAAAATTGGTAGTGCCACAATTGGCACGCTCCCGTTTCTTTTTATACGACATTTTTTTTTTCGCGGGGGTGGGCGAATTTGACACCTCGGAAAATGAGTCTCTAGTCTTTGTTTTTCTAGATGGAAGGTCCCAGATTTCCCTAACAGCGTTTTATCCTTGTTATAAAGCCAGACATCCTGGCTTCATAATCCGAGCTTATTAGATATTAGATGGACAGGGATTGTACAGAGAAAAAGGAATTTCATCAATACAGCCCAACGTAGTTGAGCATGGATGCTGTCAGCTGTTCTAACTCGCAGATGTTGCGTTTAATGCACATCGGAGTGCTTTATGAAAATTGCATGCGAACGATTTCCTTTCCCCTTTAGGCTCACAACTGTCTAAGGAGTAGCCACCGCCTTGGTTGTGCCGTATAATTGACAGAATCTGTAGCAACCTCCTTTTATCTGGCTGGAACCGTTAGCCGAAACAAAGTAGGAGAGAACGAAGTCATGGTATGAGAGGAATGCCGTAGATATTAATACGAAATTGATCGTTTCACGGTCTTCCTCATCGCTCCTCTCATATATAGACTGATATTCATCCCGTTGAATCCATGTTTTCTCCTCGTTAGAAGTCTTTCTATTTGTATTCTCTGCCGGGAACATGGAAATGGCAATAATAATTATGAACGCTCAAATATTTCAAATGGAGGGTTCTTCGGAGAGGTTTTCCGGGGGATCTGGAACGGCACGGATGTCGCCATCAAGGTCTTTCTGGAGCAAGATCTGACCCCTGAGAACATGGAAGATTTCTGCAACGAGATATCCATACTGAGGTACGGACCCATTTTATCGACAGCAAACAGACTTGCTCTCTCGCACATCGCTCTAAGCTTCTATTCTGACCTCGTCTGCCCTCTTCTCTTCGTTGTTTCAGTCGCCTCCGGCATCCGAACGGTACTTTCCTCCTTGCCCAGGAACACACCCACCCGCTCTGTTCTTTCCTATGAATCACCCGTTTGCCCTCGGAATGACTGTAGTTTCTGCTCTCCTCCCGCAGTTATTCTGTTCCTCGGGGCCTGCATGAAGCCTCCCAAGCTGTCAATGATCACCGAGTACATGGAGATGGGCTCCTTGTACTACCTCATCCACACGACCGGCCAGAAGAGCTTGAGCTGGCGCAGGAGGTTGAAGATGCTTCGTGATATCTGCCGGTGAGAGCTCTTCCATCTCCTCATCCTCCTTCCAGCTGCTGCTCCTGGAAGGTATTCATTGGAGAGATTCATTCTGATTGTTCATCTGAGGTAACTGCAGGGGGCTGATGTGCATCCACCGCATGAGAATAGTTCACCGGGATCTGAAGAGCGCCAACTGCCTGGTGAGCAAGCACTGGACCGTGAAGATCTGCGACTTCGGGCTCTCGCGGGCGATGACCGGCTCCTCCCCCATGAGGGACGACGCCTCCGCCGGCACGCCCGAGTGGATGGCCCCGGAGCTCATCCGCAACGAGCCCTTCTCCGAGAAGTGCGACATCTTCAGCTTCGGCGTCATCATGTGGGAGCTCTGCACCCTCAGGCGCCCCTGGGACGGCGTCACCCCTGTTCAGGTGGGTCTTCCTTCTCATCCGTCCCTCCTCTTCCTCTTCCTCCTCTTCCTCCCTCATTCCCTCTGTTTCTTCAGGTCATTCACTCGGTGGCCAACGAAGGCACGCGATTGGAGATCCCCGACGGCCCCTTGGGGAAGCTCATCTCTGGTCAGCCCCCCCTTCATTCTCATCTTGCTGATTTCTGCTGTTTTCCTTCGCCATGTTAATGACCTTGGTTGCGTCCTCGCCTCCGCAGATTGCTGGGCGGAGCCCGAGGAGCGGCCAAGCTGCCAGGAGATCCTTTCCCGCCTGCTCGACTGTGAATACACCCTCTGCTAGGTTCCACCCCCGTCGTGCCTTGTCTTGTACAGCGAGAAGAAGCACCCAATGGTCGGCTTGAGTTACACTTTTGCCTTCTCTGTCTTTGTATTCATCCATCCATCCAACCCCGCAGAGAGAAAAACCCAGGGGGAGAAGAAGCAGCAACAGCAGAGGGCTGTAATGAGTTCTCGATCGATACGAATTTTGCCCACACCGTTTTGGAATCTGCGGAGCCCGCCACGATTGATTTTATTCCCCAAAAAAAAAAAAACAAAAAATCAATGGCTCCCTCCGTTCACTGGCGTCCTCGGCATTTGTCTCAAGCCTTGAAGGGAAGGAAGGAAATGAGGTGGGTCAGTCGGGGATGATGCGGCGGTTGAGCGCGGCCTCGAAGCGGCTGGTGGAGTCGACCCGCATCTCCGTGCTGGCGTCCCCCTCCGGCGCCGGGTAGTAGTCCTCCCTCAGCTGCACGTCCCTGATGGTGGGGAGCTTCAGGAGGAAGTTCATGAAGTGCTCGTGAGCCGTGCCATGGATGAACAGCTTCCTCAGGGCAGTGCACTGCGCCAGCTGGCCCGCCGCCGGCAGCGACACCCCCCGCTGGTTCATGTCCTTGTCCTGCGGCGGCCAATAGTCCAGCTCTTGTAGCCCCTCTAATTCGCCGATCCTCCACAGGTAGAACCGCTCCCAGAGGCTCAGATCTATCTGCCCCATGGGCGCCGTGAGCGCGTACCCCTGCGCCTCCCCGCAGTCGAGCTTCATCTTCCTCAGCCGCGTGTACCTACTGAGGGAATCCAGCCCGAAGAATCTCCCCTGGTTCGGCTTCGCACACCTCCGGCAGTCTCCTTCCACCTTGATGCAGATCTCCTCCAGCTGCGGGCAGCTCTCCAACCCCGCCTCCACAAGTGGGTCCAGCACCTCCCCCACCGGCACCCACAGTGACAGCCTCCGGAGCCGGCTCCACGTCCTGCACCAGAACCCACCCTCCCCTCCTTCCTCCTCCGGGCCGGCGAGCTCTGGTGCGGAGTCCCCCCGTCTCTTCTTCACTCGGTATTCGAGATCGGCCTCGAGTTCTTCTTCTTCCGGCGGAGGATCTGCCGGCGAGGTCTCCGATCCCGGGGCGGCGGCGTCCCACACGCAGTCGAGGTGGAGGCTCTCGACCCGGTCGCGGATCGGCTCCACCGACCAGAGCGACCGCGCGGCGGTCAGGCGCCGGCAGCCAGCGATCCTCACCTCGACGAGTGTCCCTCGGCGGTTGCTCACCAGCCTCCGGATCCCCGCCTCGGTGACCTCCTGGCACCCCTCGATCTCCAGCTCCGCCAGCCTCGAGCATCCCCTCCCGATCGCCACCAGACCCGCGTCCGTGAGGTCGCCGGCGTTCTTCACGGCGAGCCTTCTCAGCCTCCCGCACACGGCAATGCCGTCCAGGTGCAGACCCGTCGCCCTGCAGATCCCCTGGAACTGTCCCAGCCTCAGAGCTTCCATTCTCGGGCACCTGCTGTTCAAAGTCTCCAGCACCGGCCCTGCGTCGCACACGCCGGGGTAGACCTCCAGGGCGAGGTCCTCCAGAAGGGGAAGTCCGGCGAACAACTCCTCCAGCGCCCGGTGGGAGATCCTCGAGTCCTCCGGCGGCACGCCGCCGTTCTCCTCACCGCCGGCCCTCGAGGAGGAGAGCGCGGAGGTGTCCACCAGGTGGAGCAGCGAGAGGCGGGGGCAGTTGGCGGCGAGCCCCAGCAGGGCCTCCTCCCCGACGAACCCGATCAGCCTTGGGTTGAACACGCAGGAGGCCCGGAGATGGCGGAGGTTGGGGCAGGCGGCGGAGATGGCGAGGAGCTCCCGGGAATTGAACCCCTGATCGGAGGAGAGCCCCAGCAGGTCCAGGCGGATCAGCGAGGCGGCGGCGCGGGGACAGGCCCGCAGCGCCGGAGGCAGGTCCTCAGTCCAGCAGTAGAAGTTGGAGAGGTCGACCGAGAAAAGCGAGCTACAGTGCTGCAGGAGCGGGACGAGCTCCGTCCCGACTTCGGAATTGGGCCGCTGGTGCCAGCGAATGAGCTTCACCTCGCGTAGCCGCGGCCACTGCGGGCCGAGGGCGGCGACCACCGCGGGGATCCGGGCATATACGGTGAGGGAGGTCACCGCAGGGAACGCCTGCCGGAGCCGGTGGGCGATCAGCTGGTTCCCGTAGTGGCGGAGCTCATCGTCCTCGTCCTCGTGCTGGTGGTAGACGGGGAGCAGGGAGGAGCCCCAAGGCGAGAGGAGGGAGAGGTCGAGGTGGGTGACCGATTGAAAGCAGGTGGGCACGAGTAAGAGATCCCGCACGTTGCCGCGCAGCGCCAGCGACGATCGGGTGGCGCGGTCGACCTCGAGCCACCGCCGGCACACCAGCGCCATCGCGTTCCTCGTCCTCGTCTCCTCTACCGCCGTGAAGATGCTGTGGAGGATCACCTCCGGCAAGTCGCTCAGCTGCTTCCCCCCTCCGCCGCCGTCCGCCATCCCTCTCGACTACACTCGGCCGTCGCTGGTCGGCTTTACCCCCAATTCATCTCCCCCATCGACCTCCGAAGCGCGCGGAGGAGCGGCGCCGCCTGCCCGTGGGGCGGCGAAGCGAGAATCTGCCGAAGAGGCAGCAGAAAGGGGGCAGCGAGGTCAGGCCGAAGCAGGTCGCAGAGAAAGAGATAGAGATGTGGAGAGGGTGGATTTTTGTCGCCACATGGTGTGCCATGTGATCATGAACCAGTTTTAGCCCTTACCGCTCTCTCTCTCTCTCTCCGCTGAGGGGCCGCGACGTGTCAGCTGACGTCGGGATTTCGTCGAAGGACAGGGTATTGGAGCTCTGTCATTAATTCTGCAACTGACACGTACCCGCTCCGCAGGTCTGATTCCCCCGCTTCCTAATTTATTTAACGGCCGGCGTCTGCGCCGTTTAACCCACTCGACGGCCGCCACGGGGTTGCCGGAGTTGGCAGGACTCGCAGCGCCGTCATCGACCCTGTGGCCCACCCCCCTTCCCCTCCTTCTTTCCCCATTTTCTCCCACACCTCAAAAGCGACCACTTTCTCCCCACCCCCCTCCCCCCCTTCTCTCTCTCTCTCTCTCTCTCTCTCTCGCTCTACTTTTGTCGTTAAAAATGGCCAATAATTGTGGCCACTCACAACGCGCGCGGCGGCGCGGAGTCGTCGCCGCCGCCGGGACGGACCCTGGAGAGACTGTCGTTCGTGAGCTCTCTCCCCCCCTCCCCCCCACGAGCACCAGAAGCGGAGATGACGGCAATCGTGGAGGGGTTCCCCGCACTGAGAAGCCGCCGCCAGTGGCCGCCGTCGAAGGCAGCCCTCCCCCGGCCGCTCGCCGTCCACGACGTGGCCCTCCGGATGCTAAAGGGGCTCAGAAAGCGCGGCTCTGCAGACTGGTTAGAGATAGAGAGAGAGAGAGAGAGAGAGAGAGAGAGAGAGAGATGAGAGGTTCCTTATCCTGTATGAGAGGCCGCGACGACCCCCCGCCGGTGCGTCAGGGTCTAATTTCGTGCTCCGTGCAAGTGTGTACAGAGCACGCGGGGGCATTTTCACAAAACGTATCCTGTTCATAGAAAAAGGCATGCCACGTGTTTGTACTCACAGCCGCTCCTTGAATTCTGGCATATTATTTTACTAAATATATTATCGCTCCTGATTAAAGGAACATGCCTGATCTTAAAATCTAGCCCTATTGGTAATCAGCTCTAGATTTTAGGGCCTTTTCTTACAGTATATATCCTTAATAAATATATTAACAAGATATTTAGGTCCTTTTCATTTTTACTAATTATATTTTGTAATGATTACTTGTGATTGGCCTCCTCCTCAAGATATTGAGACTTCTTATATTTAAATATATATTTAAATATATATTGTTCACAAATAAGGGAAATGACACCTGTTAGGTTCTAGCACTTGGACCATACTACCCTTCCATAATTAGCATTTACTTAATAAATGTTGGTGGTAAAATAAGATGTTAGAGTCTAGCACTATCGATGACCATGATTGGACTCCCCTTCTAGAATTTTCTAGAATTGTTCATAAACATTGGGCATTAAATAAGGGTGACCATCTCTTCTCATTGTGTTCGAACTACTATTTTGGGTGTTTTTATATACACCTTTATTAAAAATCAACGTTGACCATACAAATGGGGGAAAATTAATTAGGGCGTGGGTTGACCTGATATCAGAAATGGAAACTTGTGAGTGCATATGGCTTACTATATATGGCATATATCAGTAACTATAGCTAAAGAACGATTGCCCCAAGTTCCTCTTGTCCCTACTTCAAGGCACAAGGTCACGATCACAATGATCTACAATCATCGTCATCATCATCACCATTAGGGGCTACTTTTCGGTCATTAATGGTGTGGAATAGGCTGTTACACTTGATCATCACCATTACTTTAACTAGGTCAGTTGGACCCAAATGTTTCATCAAAATATTATACTAATTGAGAATTATTATTTTTGGAACAGGGAATAAAATTTTAATATTTACCCACAAAAAATTGATATTAATGACATAAAATAGGGAATCTGCTGCCATAAAAATCCATTTTTTTTCATCCCAATTATTAGTTTGACCCAATACTAGGCTCAAATAATTACCCAAAGTTTCATCCACACAACCGCTCTCTTTTCTCCCTATTTTGGTGGACTTCAAGAACGAAAGCAGACTAATATGAAAAAAATACTTTTTTAACGTCCATAATTTTCCTCCACCGACATCTTCCCACCGTATTAATGGAATGCGGAGGTCAAACGTTGTTCCCCTTCTTCCGGGCTTCGAGAAAGTCAAACTTATCCAAGTGGAGGAATTGAACACCAGCCCGGATAGCCCTTCCTCCCTCCCGTCCAACCAAACCATTCAGGGGACCATCAGCCCTCCCCCTCTCCCATCCCCATCCTCTTCATTGTTATGCTTATCCCGGCCCGGGGAAGAGGAATTCTCTGCACCAGGACAACGCCCCTTCCTCCCTCATTGTAGAGGGAGACAGACAGAGATAGAGATAGATAGATAGAGAAAGAGTGTGTGAGAGAGAAGGATGGGGATTTTCTTTTCCTTCTTTTCTCCGGCGGTCATCGTCCGCCAGCCCATGTTGCGCCGCCGCCGCCGGCGGAGCCGATATAATAAACCCAAAGCGCCGCCGTTCCCTCCCTCTCAATCTCCAGCTCTTCGCCTCGCCCAGAGGCCGTCTCTGGCGAGTATTATAATAAAATCCGACGACCAGAAGCTTCTGCCCAGTTGATTAGATTTGGCAACATCATCCATCCAGTTAGTTCCACTCAACTTGACGGTCTTGGGGGCGTTCCCTTCCGCGATATTAGAATAAAGCTGGTGGCTTTATTGATATTATCGCCACATCTATGAGTGATTAATGGCCCTTCCCAACGCCCGATGAGACAAACCTCTCTGTCTCTCTCTTTATGGGTCTATTTGGGCCGGCCTGGGAATCGTAAGGTTGGGCTTGCTTTCGACGCAACGCTTATTTGGCCATACTTTTGGGCCCATTATCTTAAGTCCAATCGTCCTTCTGAACAGTGATTTCTTCGAACGAACTCGGGAAAAATCGTGTCATCTCTTCATTTCTCCACCGTTTTAATAATTTTTTTCTAAAAAAAATAGTTCATCACCACCATCCTTTATATAGTTATTTATTCAATCCTCTTCCTCTTATCACTTAGGGATAATGGGCCGGACCGGTTGGGAAGTATGGGCCTGGCTTGGAGGAGGTGGCCCGGGTCGGTCGAGTCCAGCCTGGGCCGATTCTGGCTGTGGGCATTGGCCAGTGGAACGTTCTAATATTAGATGGTTATTCAAATTAGGAGAACAAATGAAGAAAAAAGGGGGGTGGTGTGACGAGGCGTGGGACCCAGAGGAGGCAGTAACGATTGGCTCGAATGGCTGACGATTTTCCGGGTCAGACCGGCGGCCATCCTTTGGGACTCCTTTTTTGCCTTTTCGCTGTCGAAGCAGCAGAGAGAGAGAAAAGTCCGGAGCGCGTGGAGTAGGTCTGAGACAGAGAGGGAGCGGAGAGAAGGGGGAAGGGAAGTGGGTTGTGGAGGAGGATTTGGGATAGGAAGAGGAAGGGGATCAGATCTGGAGCGGATCTCCATGGCCAACCAGAAGGAGCGCGATAGGTTGATGTACATCGCCAAGATCGCCGAGCAGGCCGAGCGATACGATGGTGAGCGGTTCTCGTTTACACCGTCCGGAGCCAATTAGGGTTTTTGGGGAGGAGTGGGGGAGAGGTCTGGGAGTCTAAACTTAGTGGTTATGGCGGCGTTTTGGGCTTCTGTTTTTGCAGAAATGGTGGATTCGATGAAGAAGGTTGCCAAGCTGGACGTGGAACTGACGGTGGAGGAGAGGAATCTGCTCTCGGTGGGGTACAAGAACGTGATCGGGGCCAGGAGGGCCGCCTGGAGGATCCTGTGCTCCATCGAGCAGAAGGAGGAGTCCAGGGGCAACGATCAGAGCGCGCGCCGGATCAAGGAGTACCGCCAAAAGGTGGAATCGGAGCTCTCCACCATCTGCGGCGACATTATGACGGTCATCGATGAGCATCTCATCCCGTCGTCCACCGTTGGAGAGTCCTCTGTGTTCTACTACAAAATGTGAGATTTTCGTGAATTTTATGGGTTTTAATTATTTCAGTACCTTTTTCCCCTCGTTAACCTGCAATGAGAAACTGAAGGAAGGGGGATTACTATCGTTATCTCGCCGAGTTTAAGGCAGGAGGTGAGAAAAAGGAAGCTGCAGATCAGTCGCTGAAAGCATATCAGGTTTGGTTAAAACCCATAAAATATGCTGTTTTGTCTTGGTTCATTTTTTTTAGTTTATCGTCTCAGATAACATAAGATCAATAGGGTATGGATAAAAAAGGTATTACGTTTACTTCATTTTTCATAACATAAATCATAAAGGCACATCTGATGTATAAGAAAAATGTTCTGTGATTAAGCCCATTGGTGGTGTCATAGGCCAGAGGATCTTTAAGCATGACATAGCTTGGATATTGCTTCATTCTCTCTGCACAATTTGACACTTTAGGGTTCTATAAGATTAGGTTGTCCAAATGTTGCACTGCGGCTGGAATCATATCAGCAGGAAGATGCATCATTATAGTACATACTTTTTTTTAACGTATCCTCTTATGGTGGCACATCTTTTAGGACTAAAATGTTTATCTTTACTTCCACTGCTGGTATCATTCGTGTCTCCCCCTTTGTTTTAAGAACTCTGTGCCGGATGGTCTGTGAAAACTGGGGAACTGGGGAACTGGGGAACTGGGGAACTGTGCAGTCAAAGGATATTCTTTTTTATAAAACGTTTATTGTGTGAAATTAAGGAACTTAAAAATTCCCCTTGTTCCAGGTATATCATCGACTTTATTTCGTGGATTATTTGTTTCTGTTAACATTGATTTCTGTAGCACTTGGCTGATCTTCGGGGGTAGGTATTGGATTTCTTCCAGAGTCTGATTTCAGGTTCCTCCTGTGTCCGAATTGTACCCTGAGCTTGGTGGATAAATTTTATATATATATATATATATATAAAACACCAATCGAGGCCTGTGGAATACTCCCATTCTCTGCTGCTTAGTATAACGGTTTTCTTTGCATTCCCTCATTAACAAGGAAGTCCTACAGAATAAAGAGTTGGCTATCATTCTTAATTCCGTGGATGATATTTTCTTAAGTCCATACTGCATGCAACCCTCCATCCCATGCCTCTACATGGTTACGATAGTTGAGTGGAGGGGAGAGCACCGAAGCATCAAGAGTGGCAAATGCGTATTGCCAACTTTTGCATCAATTTTTTTCCCACCAGTTTAGATTATATTATAACGTTCCTGAAGATGATTTATCAATTTTCTGCAGTTGGCTACCGCTACAGCTGAAGCAGATTTATCTCCTACGCATCCAATTAGATTGGGCTTGGCATTAAATTTCTCTGTTTTCTATTATGAAATCATGAACTCACCTGAGAGGTATGGATGACATCACCGTACAGGGTTAGTCACAGTTTGAAGTTCTGGGTTATGTTAATCTGGTGGATCACGTGGTTATTTGCAGGGCCTGCCACCTTGCCAAGCAAGCATTTGATGAAGCCATTTCTGAGCTTGATACGCTGAGTGAAGAATCTTACAAAGATAGCACTCTGATAATGCAACTCTTAAGAGATAATCTCACCTTGTGGACTTCTGACATCTCTGAGGACCCAGGTAAGAGTTGAATTCTGACTTGAGGCCGATTTTTCTATATTTGAACTTGTTCAGCCCCTTCACATCTGAAGCGTTCTGTTATCTAGGCATCCATCATTCATGACATTTCTGTGTGTCATTCATTCTGGGCAAAATAACGTCAGTGATATGATGCCTTCTCTTGCAGTGTGTAAGAGTAATTCCCCGCTGATTGGGATAATCTAAACCCGTGTTTAAAACATGTGGGGGTTTCTCCACTTTTACGCCAATTGATTATATGCTGGACTGTACGATTGTTTCATATGATATCAGAGTCTGCTGTTGTGTTCTTGGCCTACAGAACCTCGCTCTATCATTCTACCGGGCCGAACTTGAGAGAAGCAGGACGGATGTGAAGGGGGCCGCGTCAGAATAATCTCATATTTGTTGGAAGACTTTCGTTGGGTTGTTCAATTTAAAACTAATTACAGATGAATGCTATGCACTCGTGTGTTTTGACCTTAGGTTTAGTTTCCTCTTACTAATGTGAGATTATTCTAGAAAAATAATAAAATATTTTTCCGCCTAAATTATTTGGCAGAAGTAGGACGAATATATTAATAACGTTTTACCATATTCGTGCGTGATGATTATAATGCTGCAACCTTTTTCATTAGCATAAACTCCTTTCGAAATTTGACTCCAGCAGAAGACTCCATGAGGGACAGCACTGGCAGGACTGGTGCAGACGCAGACGTGAGTTCTCCCCACTACTCCTCCCCACTCTCTCTCTCCCCTTTCTCTAACATTCCTTGTATCTGGCGGAGACTTTGCAGTGAGAAGGGGACAAACTGGGATCCCTGCCAGAGGCAGAAGGGAGAGGTTGCTGCCGGTGCAGAAGCCCTTGCCCATTTGGAAAACTATGCCCTTTTCCATTCTGAAGGTTGCTGTTTTGTGAGTTTCCGTGTTGATCTCTTGATAAGATCCCATGTGAGGGTTCTGTCAGAGAAGTTCACATGCAGAATGTCTCGTCCCGTCACCACCTCCGCTGTATTTGAAATTCGAGGGACGTTGGTGTGCTTTCTTCTCCCTTCTCTCTAGGCGATATTTATGTGGACTCGACGCCTGTATTGTGCCTGAATGTTTCTGCGTCGTTCTCTCTGATACCCTCATCTCCTTCTCTCTCTAGAATCGGAGATACGCTCGTAGATCTTATAAAAAAGCTCGCAGATTATTGGTAATTATGTTATAATTATTTATTCCACTCGTGCAGATTGTTTTATTTATATCCTTTGTTTCTTGTTGATTTAACTGGAAGCTTCGAAATAATTAGCATTGTGCTGATGTGGAGTAAATAATTATGATGTTTCATGCATGGTAAATAAAATATGCGTATAAATGCTGCAAGAAATGTCTCAACTTAGTATCCATGCTAAGTGATTATTCAGGAAAGATCCACCAGTTCAATTAATTCTGTCCATTCATTGCCATTGCCAAGCATAGTGTTCGTAATGCGTAATTATTGAAGATAACATATACAAAACAATGATATTGGTCTTCAAGAGAGCGTTGACCGGCTTAGCCTCCATTAATTTTTTTTTTACCTGTTTTGGTATCGGAGTATCTCAATCCCAAGGTAGTCAATAGTTCCATGGACAGCAACGTTTGGTTTCTTGACCTCCACCCTGACAGCAGATATCTGAGGGAACTTTGCTAAGGTGGCAGTCGCGATGAGGTGAGCTACGCGCTCGAGAAGGTTCTGCGATGGCCCCTCTACGATTTCCTTGACTATCCTGCACTTTGGGAAGGTCAAGACTTGAAAAATATGCTCTTTCAACAAGACATGCTCAACAAAAATAAATATCGGAAAAGATAATGTCCAACCCTTTTTCAGGAAATTTCAACAAAATTTCAGATGGGCATGACACAACCCTTTTTTCGAAAAGATAATCTCAGAACGAGAATGTTAAACGACTACCGATTCATAGCAGGTGTAATGTTGACAATGCCATAGAAATGACCAAAATTTTAACATTTCACAGTATTCATCACATAATACTTCTGCCCAAGAATCATACGGCACTGCAACCTTTGGAATCGGATCAGAAAATTCCATATCGACCGATCCAAAAGGTTAGGACAGGGGGCTACTATCCAACACTTTCATCTGGCGCTTGGTAGCACGAGATTAATAGAAATTTGGGCAATTTTCATGAGCTGTAGAGCCCTTTCATTGGAGTATTCATCACTACTCGCACTTATAAGGAATGATAGGCAGAAAAAATGACCTCTTTTATAAAAAAGAAACTTCTAACCACATGATGAACATGAATAATTAAAGGTGCCGATAGCACAAACGTTCCAAATTCAATGATCCACGATAATTGAGGGGAATGTACCACTTTGGAAATATCATAGAAATATATATTCGATAAGGGGTCAAAAGATATGGCACGGATACGATAATATCTAGTCAATGAAGCCTATTCACATCAATGATTTGCCTAAACGTCCCGTTACCTGTATATTACCTGTATATATCTGTATAACTGACAGTATCGGATAAACTATCAGTCTCACCAGCTTCGTGTAAATCCAGCCAGGCATCCAAATCGATAACAAACTTCTGTCCCAGCTTCTTCTCCTCTACCCGGGCACCATGAAATCCATGGAACTTGAGGCCCCTAAGCACAAGCTTGTCCCCTCTGGGAAGATCCTTTCCACTCATTATGTTGCCTGAGAATAGACAGAGAGACAGTATTAGACCATACATCAGTAGTCCCTCAGAGTACAAAAAATAATGATATTTTATATTCAGGCTGATTTGAGATGCGATTTCATTGTCTACCGTAAAGTTTGGGCCCTTCATTGATCAGACTGAATGATGCATGGAAGTAGTGACGAAGATTCAGTGCAACTTACCTTTTAATCATCTATTTATTTATTTACATTTTTCATCTCTAAGCAACAGAGTAGAACCTGGGTCAAGATTAAATTAATTTAAATATAAAATGTAGATTAGATTCTGATGGGATCTGTGGAATAGAAATCTCTGCAGAGATTAGATTTATAATCTCCTTCTTATACACACAGATTCATCAAATAATTGTGGACTACTTTTCCCGATGGATATAGACGAAGAGTAGAGCATTATGGATTCCAACTTTTCACCAGAGGCTGCCACCTCCACAATATTGACTTGAGCAAGCACATCCTACATCACTATAAGGAATCGTATAATTATGCATACAGATCTTAGGCTACCCATAACACGAGAGGTCGCTCCAATTGAACACGAGTGCCGTACACTCCCGAGCAGAAGCTAAGATGGGGCCAGGCCAGGTTACGCATTCCAGTGGCACCACTCGGTGCCGGCTAATATCAGCGAAGAGAGAGTGATCAATCATGGACGTACCTGGTGTCAAACCGCCGCCGGTGTTCGGCGGCGCAATGTATCGACGGGGCGGCGGCGGCGGCGGAGGAGAACGGCGAGCTGGGGCGGAAGAAGTGATAAGAAGGGGAATTAATGGGCCGGCCCGGTAGTGATATGGGCTGGGATACCTGATTTTATATATAAATATTGTATAGCGTTATTCTGACATATGTGGTACTTTATAGGAGTTATTTAAAATAAATAGTTCCCGTTGGCGCGGGTTCCAAAGCTAGATTCAAACACCACTTTTATTCAAGGGTTCTCTGCATTATTTCGAATTCCTCATTCTCAGTAGCCGGATCCTCGCCGGAGGAAGGGTGAAGCTGCCGGGAGAGTCGTGTATGGTGCTCAAGCTCCGCTTCCCGGTGAGATCGCACGCCTCGTCCTCCCTTCCTCTCTCTTTCTCTCCTGTTTCTGTTCCTTGTAGCTGGTGTGGCGTCTGGTACTTGGCGATCCATTCTGTATATATGTTCGTCGATAAAGTGCCGGTGGAGTCTAGTTCACCAGCTATTTGATTCCCAGAGGTTTCTACTTTTTCCTTCACTCTCAGAGGTTTCTGACTCTGTGTTTTTGATACATGTTTCTGTCTATTTTGTGTTGATCGAGTTATGTTTGTCGGAGAAAATCTAGGGATGGGAAGATTTTAGCTCGAGCATTAGTTATTGTGGATATTTGCCGATTCTTCAGCAAAGAGGCGGTAAAGCTGTAGCTATCGAAGAGCTGCCCTGTCCTATTGGTTACTACTAAGAAATCGTGCAAGTTGTCTTTATAAGTTCTTAACTGCAATGTCATAGCCGAAATGCCATTCGGTCAGTCCTCGGAGAAGCCATCCTTTATCCTGGACGGGCGATTTTGCGAGCTTCTGCTCCGTTTCATCTGGCTTCTACGCAATGTTCATTGTTTAGGTTTCTAAGTAATCCGCTCCCTTGTTTGTCTGAGTGAGCCGCCGCCCCTTTTTGTGGCTTCGTCGGCGCTTCTTGCTGGCACGTTTTGTGTCAGGGTTCCTTGTTACTCTCTTATGGTGTGGTGCCTCCGCACTCAAATCTCCTCCGTTTTAGTTATACAATGCAGCACCTGAAAGTCGCATCAGTCTGATTATCCAGGAGGAAGTGCACACAATTGGAGGATATCCTGGGAGTGATTGAAGCTTGAACTCTCAAGAATGCGTAGATCAAGGTCTAAATGGTTGACTGGATGATTGTTTTCTGTGTCATGTAGTCTAAACTTGTTGAAGATCGACTATAAAATTTTACTTTTTTTGTTTTTCTTTTCTCTGTAACTATTTAGCCCGTCTGCTCGTTCAACGAGCAAGGAAGTAGCGATGCCGCAGCAACCGCAGCGGCCGTCCCCCCGTGCCCCTCTCCACAACCCTAAGACGTCCAGCTCCGACTCAAGCGGCGCGCGAACTACCCGACGCAGCAGCCCCAACCCAGAGAGCACCCGCCGCCGTTCCCCTCGCACCCCCCTTCAAGAGGTAACCAATCGCTGAGGATGTTCATTTCTGCAACTTTTGGGGGAATACATTGTTCAGTCTGCAACTCCTGCAACACGTCGTATCCGATTTCTTAGCTACCAGCAGGGAACCAGAGAAAGTTGGGTCCTCCGACTAGAGGCGAAGGGGACCAGAGGAAGAAGATGGGGACAAAGGCGAGCGATCTAGAGGCAAAGTTGGGTCGCGCCCAAGAGGAGCTGAGAAAAATCAAGGAGCAGCTAGTGTCTGCCGAGTCCGCCAAGAATGACGTCCAGGATGAGCTTGCAGAGGCAAAGAAGAAGCTCCCCGCCCCCATGGCCGCCACCACGGGAGATCAAGCGGACCTCGACCAGAAGAACAGCGGAGAACCAGACAACGATGAGCCACCACCTGAGGAACCAGGTCTTCACGTAGAGGAAGATGAAGGCACAGTAAACTTGGCGGAGGAAAAGGTTGCAGAGGAAGAGCACCGAGCGAAGCTCGAAGAGGAAGGGGAGCTCGAACGCTGCTGGACGGAGAACGCCAGTCTGAAGAAACAACTGATGGAGGCGGAAAAGAGAGCTGTCGCAGCCGAGAACAGGGCAGAGGAGACGGCCCAGCAGCTGAGCCGCTCAGGGGAGGAGCTGGCGGAGGCCAAGCTCAAGGCCAGTCAACTGCAGGAGCGGCTCGAGTCGGTGGAGTGGGCGAGGGCCTCGCTGGAGGCGGAGATGAAGAAGACGAAGGTCCAGGCCGATCAGTGGAGGAAGGCGGCGGAGGAGGCGGCGGCTGTGCTGGCGCCCACCGGCGCCGCCGCCTGGCCGAGGGCGACGGCGTGGCCTGCGGCCATGGGTTACGAAGTGGGCGACGGTGTCTTCACCAGCCTCTGGTCGCCGCTTGCGACTGTTGAGATGGATATGGCTAGAGTTGAGAAGAAGACAGGGGGAATCCGTATGTTCGGCGACCTGTGGAAGAAGAAGGGTCCCCAAAGATTCTAGGGAGAAGAAACTCTCTCTCTCTCTCTTCTCCAGCGGAGAACATCAAGTTCTCTCAGTAATGTAGACGCTTCTCCGTTGAAGTTTAGTTATACTCGTCTCTTCATTGAAGCCACCATCTCCACAGTTCAATTTCGACCAAGACTATCCCTACCAACCTCAAAAGCCCCCTCCCCACCATTCGAAACTATAAAAAACCCTGCAGGAGGAGGATTCAGAGGTCCTCAAAGAGCTTGATATGATCTTCAAACGTCTCACCATGCCTGATCTTCACCACCGACCCAGCATCTACCTGTAGATCCCAAGTGAGAGAAATCAATCAGCATTAGGGCAATCCCTTCACCATATTCAGTACTCTGGGGGAGCAGCTGCCTCATACCCAGTACTCTGGGGGCCGCATCTTTAGATTATAAGTAGAGGCCATGCTCATGCAGTAAGCTCCAGCGTCATGAACCACCAAGCCAGCTCCCTGAAGAGGTCGCATCTTCTGTCAGAAAATAGAAAAGAAAAGAAAAGAAGAGCTGGGTAAAACAGCTGGGCAGTGTGGCAAGATCCTACCTTGGCTGGTGTGGGAAGCTCTCTGTCTTTTCCTAGGAAGTCTGCCGACTCGCAGACAGGGCCCACCACATCAAATGTGGAGACTTCAGCTTCAGGTGGCGGGGGAGAGACCAGCTCTATGTGCTGCACCAGGAAATGTCAAGATTAACAATCGGTAATATTATTATAAATGGGTGATTCTTTTAGCTCAAACACCCTTTTTGAGCCATTTTTCCAAGAAAAGGAAATGGGTGAAAGGTGAAACGTCGGAAAAATTAACCTTTCAAGATGCCCAATTGGGTAATTTCATTCCCTTAGAGAGCATTCGCTTCATAGCGGCTTACCTGGTATGCCCCATAAAGACTAGGTCTTATAAGCTCGGACATGCTGCCGTCGATCACAATGAAATTCTTAGTGCCATTTGTTTTAACTCCAGTGACCCTGTTGACGAAGCAGCAAGTGTTGGCGATGAGTGACCTCCCAGGCTCGATGATGAGTCTCACATCTCGAGAGACGACCAGCTCCCTGACCTAAAATATGGTCATCAAAAAGTCAAATATAATCCAAGGGTCCAGGACGTACCCATGTCTACATCCAACCATGCATGGCGACTCAAAATTATTTGTCTGTGCCTTTTTATTACACATAGATACATACAAATCACGAAGTGTAATGCATTGCTCTAAAATATTTGTCAAAACTCATGCATAGCATATGTTCATGGAGCACATCAGGGGGCACATTTTCTGCAAAATCATAGTTTGGAGATCAATTTTACCATGTCCAATATTTGCTCGAGTATTCCAAGGATAAGATAATTCATATGGCTTTCTAAATAAGTTACCCAGAAAACAAAAAAAGTTTCTTCACTGGCCATAAAAGAAGATCGAAAACATTGAGGAAAGTAAACCCCGGGGGAAATGCCAAAGTAAAATCCCAAATGTCAATAACACATTGAAAAAATCCTGTACCCACGATTTATATAACAACAAGAAGTATGGGCATTAAAAAAATGACGGCTAAATTTGAACTTACGGTGTTGATGAGGTCCATGGGCGTGGGAAGGACAGCACCAGTGTGGTGATAATCAATCCCTAAACCACCTCCGATGTTTAAGTATTCAATTGTGAAACCTTGTTCACGAATTTGGTCAATGAAATTCACCATAAGAACTGCAGCATCTCTGAAAATGTCCACCTGATGGCAGGATCAAAAGAAGATACGACGGATTTAAAAAATCATCACCCAACAACATTGCCGATCACACAAGAAAAAAAAGCAAATAAAAATATAATCCTTTACACAACCATAGGCAGCATTCTCTTTCAAAAAATATTATTTTCCAAGATATGGGTTGGTTCCCCAAAAAGACGACCGTTTTTATGGCATTACAATTAAAGGCATTGTGTATTTTCTCCATGTGGATCTTGAACATTCTCCCTTAGATTTGTGAATTGAAGATATCTGAATTCAACCCAGGAATTCAATCATTTAGCCACGATCCAATTTTGCATCAGATGTTGCATTGTCTCATACCCATGATCACTTCCATGAAAAGTAACAAAATAGCCTAATACAAAAGCTCCACTGTATAAGCTGCTTCTCCCTTGAATTTCTATCACTCATATAACCACGGAATGTAATCTTCAATAGACAAGCCTCCTTTTCTTTTAGTAGAAAACACGATACTTAAGCCTTTAATATTTAAATGCTCAATTTCTTCCTCTCTACCTGACGTGTAAGATATTTTCAACTCGTTGCCTGAATTAACTTTGTTATGTGTCTATCCATGGCATATTCAATGGCCACCAATACCAGTGAAAATAATTACCTTGGTAATTGTAGAGCCAAGATGGCAATGCACTCCCACCAGCTGCAGTTCATCAGGTTGTGACTTGACAGCATCCAGAAACCACTGCAGCTTCTCATTTCTGATACCAAATTTAGAATTCTTGTTCCCAGTAGCGACATAAGGATGCACCTTAATAGAAATACCAAAGAAAAATCAGTGGTGGCCAGGAAAAAAAAGGCAATTTTGACACCAATATCCACTAATATCATCATCTATAGTGTTGAAAAATATCTCCACAGCTTGATATTCTAGATCGAGTAGTCTATACAAACCTGGGGATCAACATCGGGATTGATCCTAAGCAACACTCTGACCTTCTTTCCTGCGAGCCTCGCTGCAGTCACAATGTTCTCCAAGTCAAACTCACTATCCACATTCACAAAAACGCCCGCTTCAGCAGCCAACACCAGGTCCTCCAGGAGCTTTCCATTCCCATTAAAGATGCACCTGATCTTCCAAACGAGTATATGGAGTTTAATAAGAGATTCACGGCCAATCACCTGACCTTCTTGTTTAAATAAAATAAATTTTTTAATTAAATATATTAAATACAATTCATTGAACATCAAATAATAGAATCATCGCAATACACAAGATGGAATATATAATCCAAAAAAAACTTCAACATTTATTTTTTTTAGGAAAATGCAAAGGAGGCAGATTCTTCCTGTTTAGCACGGCCTTCGAAAAATCCATAGACCCCATAGACTTCGTCCGACGGATTAAGATGGATCGGGTTTGAATTCCTTGCCCTTATCTTTTTTTATCTTATGTTGTACTGCAAAATCACGGCCTTCCACATTCAGGTGGCTGTATCCAACGCGAATTCTTTAAAGTTGGGTTGAAGCAGATGGGTTTACTGTCTCTTACTTGGTTGGATCGAATCCAGCATGCAGTGCTAGCCTCAGCTCATTCCCACTGACGAGCACAGCCCCGCAGCCCAGCTTCCGCAGGTGCTCCAATATCTTGAGATTGTTGTTGGCCTTAATTGCATAGCCGATAATAGAGTTCAGCCCCTCCAGGGCCTCCTTGTAGGCCTCCACGTTGCGGGTGATCTGCGCCTTGCTGTAGAGGTAGAACGGCCGCTTCTCCACAGCTTCCATCACGTCCTCCACTCGAACCCCCTCACAGTAGAGGAATCCGTCCGCGCCGGTGGTGAAGCAGTGCTTGAACGACGATTTACTCACTTCCACTGGGGCGGAAGACGAAGGGACCGAAGTGCTCACCGCCGCCCGCAGACTGAGAGACCTGCGCCGGAGGGGGAAGGAGGCATTGGAGAACGAAGCCCCCACGGGCCACAAGATGCACTTCCGCACCCCTGCGAGACCCTGCGGGAGGGAGATGATGGGAGCGGCGGCCATTCCTACGTAAGCTCCTCTGTTCAGCAGTCCCTCACATGGATTCCGTGGAACGACTCCCAGACTGTACATGTATCTGAGCTTAGGGTTTAGATGGAGACTCGCACGTGCCATGAAAATAGCCGGCTCACGAGGATACCCGAGCCCGGCCCACTAAAGTCCGGTGACGGAGAAACATATAAAGCCCAAATCCAGATTGACCCATATAGGCCCATTAATAAAGATCAATTTGGGCTTTTCATTCATTGGGCCTTTCCAGCCCAAGCCTATCACGTGGGATAAGTGTTAGGAAAAATGCTTCGAAACACACGTTTTGAAACAATTACGCATTTATCTAAAATAAAATATATACGTAGAAATACCGGGACGAGAAAAAAGGACTGGAATGTGAGGGAATATTTTTTATGAAGCACTAATATTTTGCACACTTTTCTAATATTCCCACAAAATTTTATTTTGAATAGAAGTCCTCGGAAGGGGAATGGACAGGCACGCATTTCGGGGTGGATCTCCGCTTCCGCAACGACATGGCGGACGAGTTCGACGGGACCCCGTCAAACTTCTACTGTTTAAACGCTCATCACCAACGTCCCGCCCTGGCTCTCTCTCTCTCTCTCTAGTACCTCTCCCCCAGCCCGCCAATCTCGGGGGTCCGCTGAGGATTCCGAGGGACCATAAAGGGCATCCTTCCTCCCTCTCTCTCTTCTCTCTTCTCTCTCTTCTCTCTCTTCTCTCTCTCTCTCTCTCTCTGGGCATTCACAGGTCCTGCCTACATTTCCATCGGAGGTACGATCGTTCACGCTAACTTTATTCCTCGGTCGTTCTCCATCCGCTCCTTGTTGTCGCAGGTGGAAACCGGATGACTCTCGGTGGAGCTCCGGGTTAGTGCACGCATATCTGAGGTGTTTTGGCTTTCCGAGGGACCGTGTTTCTTGTTTCTCGTTTCTTGGTCGTCTCTTCTTCTGTATTCTTGAAAATGTTCGAGGAACTGAATTGGAATTCAGATGGTTGCGTAGATTTGACTGCGATGTAGCTCGAGGTGGTGGGAGGGGGGGGGGGGGGGGGGGGTTTAGGAAGAACAGCAAGAGTTAGATAGGGTATTCTCGTACGATGGTGAGTTGCCATGAATGACGTTGTTATGGCGCTGTACAATATGCGTTGGACAAGTTCCAAGGAACTGCAGAATCTGAGGGTACCGAAATACATTACTCTTCGCCTTCGCTAGTTTTTTTGTTTATTCCGTAAGATTGATTATCGTAATTTCTGCCTGGTTCTGAGGGTACCGAAATACATTACTCTTCGCCTTCGCTAATTTTTTTGTTTATTCCGTAAGATTGGTTACCTTAGTTTCTGCCTGGTTTGAATTGGATTTCAGCATAATCATTTTCACATCTCTCTCTCTCTCTCTCTCTCTCTCTCTCTCTCTCTCTCTCTCTCTCTCTCTCATATTCCCTCCGACCTTATGACTGGGATTAATTCAAGTTCAGGTGTTTGGAGAAGCGTTTGGTTTTGATTGCGTCGGTGCGACTTCTGAGGCCTTCATCCCGTCGGTGTGCTCGGGTGGATCAGTTTGCGAACTTGAAATATGACGGATCTATTGTCAGGCCCTCTCGACCGGCTTCCCAGACCTGGTAAATAACTAGAAGAAAATAGTATCACCTTGTCCTCTTTAGGGCATATGAACTGTAGATGTTGTATTGAAATGGAACCCTTTCCCTGTAGACGTCCTCAGCAATCCTTGCCCTTGTCACATGACTAAATTATTGTCATTTATTCATCTTCTTTTTGAAACTTTTCGAAGTTTTTTCATAAATGAGAGGATTAATATGGAAGCCGGCATTTACATTTTGAATATACCGTTCCTTACTAGAAGAATGAAGGTGTAAGTTGCGTTCGTTCATGATCTTCTGCTTTCATGAGTCTAGAAGTGGTTAACTGTGAGATATGTTTTCAGGTCTTGATGGATCCTCTTACTGCGATGAAAAGAACAGAAAGTCTGATTCTCAGAACAGTGAGGACGAAAGAAAGACCAGGATTGGATCTCTGAAGAAAAAAGCCGCCAATGCCTCCACAAAATTCAGGCACTCGTTGACAAAAAGGAGGAGGCACTGTAGTGTTCTTTCTGTCTCCATTGAAGATGTACGCGATGCTGAAGAATTACAAGTCGTCGATGCATTTCGTCAAGCGCTAATCTTGGAAGAGCTACTGCCTACAAAACATGATGATTATCACACGATGCTGAGGTCAACATTTTTCTTTCTCCATACCAAAAGCAGACGTTGAATAATGGATATAACGCCGAGGAAACATAGGAAATATAAAAATATACTTCCCCAGCCCCTGCTTTCTTTCCTGTGGTAATCACCATCCACATTTTTTCTTATTGTTTCACCAGATTTCTGAAAGCCAGGAGATTTGATATTGAGAAAGCAAAGCAAATGTGGGCTGATATGCTCCAGTGGAGGAAGGACTTCGGTGTCGACACTATTCTGGAGGTAGAACCCAGTAATTTGATCGTCCCTTTTGTCATAGTGAAATTCATACGAGTTTGCTAACGTGTTCATAAAAAAATGTGGCATTTGGGATCGTGTCCTAGAAGAAGGACCCAGTAAAACAGATTCCAGGATTTTAACAGCGCCAAAATGTTGGCGATGTAGTGTTCACATTTTTCCGATTTCCATGTAACCAGAGATTTACTTTTTTCATGTTTTAGTTATTTTTTAGTTTCAACTCTTCATATATTTTTTCTCTCTTTCTTCATCGACGTAAGATCCTTCTCGTAAAGTAGACCGAATTGCTCTCCGTAATTCATCGATTATCCAATGCTTTTGTCGAATTTCGCCCAGTAACAAAAACATCAGTATGGCCAAGCGACCGGCTTTCGCGTGAACTAGTTCGACGGCCGGATTCGTGCTTATTTGTTCCTACCAGTTGTGAACAACACCAATCGCCTTTTTCTCCGCTGTTTGGCAGGATTTCGGATTCGAAGAACTAGATGAAGTATTGGAGTACTATCCCCAAGGTCATCACGGGGTAGATAAGGAGGGGAGACCTGTTTATATCGAAAGGCTTGGGCAAGTTGATCCCAGCAAGCTGATGCAAGTGACTACAATGGATCGCTATGTGAATTACCACGTTAGGGAATTTGAGAGGACCTTCGCGATCAAGTTCCCAGCGTGCTCCATTGCGGCGGGACGTCAAATTGACCAAAGCACAACGATCCTCGACGTGCAAGGGGTGGTAGGTGATCATCTCTTCCACGTCTGAATGACTAATATTCGGATTGCCGAAGTTCTCTAAAGCGGCAGAAGCCCGGTTCGGGGAGATTTGGCCACGATGATGCTCGGCACTTGAGGCCTTCTTTTTATTTTCTCGTCTTCCTTTTTCCTCTCTTCGGACGACGCTTACGATTAAAATGTGCACAATAGGGACTAAAAAATTTCAGCAAGTCTGCCAGAGATCTGATCTCACGCCTTCAGAAAATTGACGGTGATAATTATCCAGAGGTATGTCACCCAACGATTTTCTAAATCATATGCCTTGTACGCATTCTCCCAGCGATCATGAAACTTTTTTGTCCGCCGATAGACGCTGCATCGCATGTTCATAATCAATGCGGGCCCAGGATTCAGAATGTTGTGGAGCACTGTGAAATCCTTCCTCGATCCAAAAACCACGGCAAAGATCCACGTAAGTCTACCCTCATGTATCTGTCAAGTATCATTTTTGACCTGAAGTCCGCTCACTCTATCCCACTCGGTCCATCAGGTTCTGGGGAATAAGTTCCAAAGTAAACTGCTTGAGGTGATTGACGCAAGGTGAGATCTTACCCAGAAGGACTTAATGTCCAAATTATATGGGGATAAGAATATGGGTCTCTTCTGATTCCGGATTTTTGGCTTATAAGCTACTGCCTCTCCGATTTTCTAAGCCCAAGACTGCGTCTTTGTTCCTCCCAGTGAGTTGCCAGACTTCCTTGGTGGCGCCTGTACGTGCTCCGATGCAGGAGGGTGCCTTAAGTCTGACAAAGGCCCGTGGAGAGACCCAGAGATCCTCAAGGTCAGTCCCATCCTCGAGTGAATTCGTTGACCATCCAATTCATCTTTGTCCCATATTTCTCTCCCAACTATGAATTGAAAATTGAATGCACAGGTGGTTCAAAATGGCGACAAGCAACGCCGGAGACAAGTCGTGACCTCCTCATCCAGGGATAAGATGATGCCCGAGGACGAGGTAATTAGTGTACCCTTATTTTCGCCGTTTTCTGTCATTATAAAGCCCCAGCTGGTAACAGCGGTTAGCAAGCTCGCCTCTTAATATCTTCCAGGCAAAGAGGTGCGGTTCGTTCCATGGAGAAGCAGTTCTGGATGGCGATGAGAAAAGACCCGTCCCGGGGAAAGATCCATGGGAGTATATACAGCACCCACATCTGTCTCCTGTCCACGAAGAGGTAGGCACCTGGCCACGTCTCTTCTGGATGGCATTTGAATCAATTTTAGCCGGAAAGTCTACTCTGTACGTGAATTAAAGTCAACTTCTCCGGAGAACCTGCGGTCCATTTTCGGTAACTAAACCAACGCGGAGTTCAACACGATGGCAGATGTCCTCTGGCGATTCAAATTTTCTTGGTTCTATCATCAGATCCTTAGATTCTGAGCTCGGTGAAAGCTAACGGGCCGCTCTGTCCCATCTGGTACGTCTGTTCTTGTCAGCCACAGGCGCAGAGAGACCGAGCGAACTCCCTCACCTCTTGCCGTTACAAGGGCTACAACATTCCTGTGTTTGACAAGGCCGTGGATGCATCCTGGAGGAAGGAACTATTTGATGAAAAGCTTTCTTTCACCAACGGTACGCTCTCTCTCTCTCTCTCTCTCTCTCTCCCCATCTCTTCTTTATAGTCTCCGGCATATTAACTCCTTTCTCAGAGAACAAATAAATAAATAAAATCTTCCGAAAGCAGCATGATTGATTATTCTTGAGAAATTGTTTTCCGAGGCTGCAGGTGGATTCTCCGTGGGAGATTTATCAAAGGCTACAGAGGGTCTCAGCGGGCTGATCATCTCCAGGGTCATGGCCCTCGTGGTGGGCATCCTCGCTGTGCTCCGATTGACCGGCCCCGCGCCAGGAAAGAAAATCGACCCGGCTCTTTGGTACGCGGGCGGCGCTGACATTGCGCGCAGCCCGGTCAAAGGCCGAGTCAGCTGTCGTCAGGTTCCTCACGCAGCCGTCTCTCCCGTCGAGTACTCCGCCGTTCTGAAGCGACTCGGCGATCTCGAAGAGAAGGTGAGTGTTCTGAGCAAGAAGCCCACGGAGATTCCCCCGGAGAAAGAAGAACTTTTAATGGCCGCCGTGAGCCGGGTCGAGGCCCTGGAAGCAGAGCTCGAGGCGACGAGGAAGGTAAAGAACTTCACTCCTCGAAAAACCCTACCATTTAATCGCTCCCCTTATTTGCGAGTGTTCGTCCATTCAGGCTCTGCAAGATGCTCTTGGGAAGCAGGAGGAACTTCTCGCTAGCATGGATGAGAAGAAGAAGAAGAAGAAGAAGAGCAGACTGGTACGCTAGCAAACTCCCGCTGGTTCAACCCAGGCAGCGACTCGGATTTCTGATTCTCGGGCCGTCTCTGTGACTGCAGAATCCGTTCTCTTGGTGAATCCGAGGTCGAAGAAAGGCCGTCATCTCGCGCGAGAGGCTGGGGAGCAATGTAGAAGCCGACGAGTCATTCCCCCCCACCCCCCACGTCAGCGGCTGTATATAATGTTTACCTTATGTGTCAACCACCTCTACAAAACTCCTGCGAGACGCAGTCTTCCCTCCTCTCCAAGATCAACCAACGTCGAGGAACAAGTTCTCGTGTGACCAATCTTCCTAAGCGGCCCCCTAATGACTCCGCACGTTACGGAGGACGGATAGACTTTTTGTCATCAGCCTCAGTGTAGAGGCAGGCTATGAGATAAGCTGGGAACCCGGGGGGTCGTCAGAGCGAGCGTCTAGCTTGGCGGCGCCGTCTCGAGAGAAGGCATACAAAATCTCTATTTCCGGTCAGGGTTGGCGTGAGGTTCAGTACATAAAAAGTAATATCCCCTCATCTTGTAGCCGTTTCTGGCTTTCCGCATGTTAGAGTGGGATTGACCTTTTTTCTTTCTGATGATTGGTGTCAACGCATCGAGCAAAGTTTTCTGATGATTTGTGGAGACGGTGAGAAATCCTAGACCGTGCCAAAGGGGAGTAGAGGACCCAGATGGTTCAGCAAGGTCAACGCAAGAAAACTAGGAAGAAGCCGAGCTTGGACCAATCATAAGAACACAGAATCGTTATCCAGGGGCGCGACAGTGAAAAAGGAATCATGGGTAAGTCAACGTCAAAGTCAACAAACAAGGAGAACGCGAACAAGAAGGCTAATCTAATCACAGACTTTTCTGCTAGATTCTGCCGTTTCACTTTAGAGATATCATCGAGGAGTCGTAGTCATTTCTACATCGTGCAACAGGTTAGAACATCTCAGTACTTACACTTTTTCTTCATTCTCCTGTTAAGACCCTTCCACTTCATACTCTTACAACGCAGCCAGGTCGCGTGAAGGGCGGTCGGTATTCACAGCAGAACGCTTAAACGTACAGAAGCGACCGGGAAGAAGAAAAAACTGAACAAATGCTCTCTCCCCCTTCACCAGCAAAATTTCTTCTTCTGCAGAGAGAAATGAGTTCAGACATACCGGTGAAAGATGGAAAATGGATGACCGTTTGGAGGGGAATGCGTTCCCAACTCACCCGGAGCTTTGCCTGTTCATGGCGATCTATGTAGGCCAGTAACTCCTCCTGGACCATCAGAGCTTCGTGCAAAGCCTATTCACATGCAGGAAACAGAGTTCTTAGAAAATGTGTGCCTGAGATCAGAAATAATGCTAATGTTTGTTAGAGGACATAGAGCTTGTCGGTTTTTCACTCGATCCGGAGACTATTCACCAGATCTATAGCTCATTCCCTATATAATCATATAATCCATCAGAGTCAACGCTCGTCTCTAAGAAGTGAAGTTGCCAGTAGGTTTTTATCCCTAGTGTAGAGGATATAGAGTTTGTGGGTTTTTCACTAGATCCGGAAACTATTCACCGGATATATAGCTCATTCCCTATATAACCATATAATCCATCAAAGTCAACGCTCGTCTCTAGGAAGTGAAGTTGTCATCAGGTTTTTATCCTTAATGTAGAGGATATAGAGCTTGTGGGTTTTTCACTAGATCCGGAAACTATTCACCAGATCTATAGCTCGTTCCCTATATAATCATAATCAATCAGAGTCAACGCCCGTCTCTAGGAAGTGAAGTTGCCAGTAGGTTTTTATCCTTGCAGGACACCAACGTGGAATGGAGAAAGAATCCCTAGGTATGGAAGATTTCAGGAGATAACAAGTTGGGGAATAGAGAACTCAGATGCGCTGAATGAAGAAACGCACAGACGTAAAATATTTCCAAGAATGGAAGCAAAGACAACAGCATTGATACCTTTTTGGTCGCAATGAGCTCAGCTTCCAGAGCATCCACACGACGAACAGCAGCGTTGAGCAACTCCTCCTTCTCAAAGGGCATTTCAGATGGCTTCATTTGGAGAGAGACAATCTTTTCCTCGAGATCCCGAAGCCTTCCCAGAACAGAGGAAAGCTCTGCCTCTCTGAATCCGGGCCCAGGTGAGGGGGGACGATGTGCACCCGAGGGTAGAGGTTTAAGTGGAAACGTGGGATCGTGGTAGTCCACTTCAAGGCCTTCGAAGATCTTTGCCACTTGGTTGGTAACTAAACGAATATATGCAAAGATGGCCAAGATGAAGGCTGTCAGTATCATAACTATCTGCCCTCTAATCCCCCAGAGAGCTCTGTCAGTGCCAAGAAGCTGATGTGAACCTGTAATTTATGGGTCGCACAGTATGAGATGAGAAATGACACACACAAAAAAGAAATAAGTAAAGTAATGGGCGGCGCAAGTCAATTCAAGAGTTGCAGACATTAGCAATTAGAGAAAATTAAATGAGATAAAATCCATAAACTCGCAACCCTGAACTTGAGACAATATTTTCCTAGATAAGATCAAATCTATCTTCCTCCGATTTATTACGCATGCAGGATCTTTGCAAACATTCTTAGACTCTGGCATCTGACTAGTCACAAAGTTGATAAACTGGCTTCTACTGTTAGCTAATGTTGACGTTCATCAGACTAAATGGCTAAAAAATACATATTTATTGCATGTTCAAACAGGCAAATCCTTCAGATTTCAGCTTAAGAATCCAACACAGAGGAATTTGGTAGGACAGATGAGTATGCTGACCTTTGAAAGGAGAAATTAGTTGACTCGGGCCTTCTTTCTTACATCCTGAATCCACTACCTTATCCACCTCGGGAACACCATGCTCAGAGAAGTTGCCTCCTTGGTTTCCTTTAGCAGAAGCTTTAGCCTGCCGTTGGGTAAACCCAAAAAAAAAGATATGAAACACGTAATCTGGAAAGCGTGAAATGATTATAATAAGAATGAATTCATTATATGCCAAATACAACTGTTGAATTATTATATTGTTTATATCCATGTATTATTTTGTCAACATTCCTCCGAAGCTTGTGCTCTAATTATGCGGCATTTTCGCATCTATTCCCTCGTATATGATAAACTGTGGACTCAACCGTCATGTTATTGCCTTATCAATTTTGTCCCAGAACCTCATCATGACCAACCACGATCCATTCGAATCAAAACTTTAATCACAGTAATAGAAACGATAAAATGCTTTCCTTATCACCACTAGACCTTCTGAAAATCAGAAAGGGGCCATTGCCGCAGTCACAGATTGCCTTTGCATTCTGATAGTGGCGATGTTACTGTGGCTATTGCTGACACCAGCGTAATACTCAAAGTTGCTTGGATCGTTGTGGTTGCTGGTAATACTACTGTTTGACCCAAAAACAAGATTTCACTTTGAAGCTTGTTCGAAGTTTTGGTTCTGGGTTCATAAATGTTGCAATAACTTGGTTTCTCACAAGGAACTATTTTGGATCTACGAGAATTATCCCTACTGATGAACTTGGAGCTTTGCTTAGAATCCTATCTCGGAAGAATCGAGATTTATGGCGACTAGGTGTAAATCTTCGTCTTACCTCTAATCTTGGTCGGCTCCTGAACTTCTCCTTTTTTTCTGTTTTGTTTGTTTCACTTTATTTGGTTGATATCTTTTCGATCTTCTTATGGTATGATCGCATGCCACATCAAAGAAGTCATATCCATTCAGATAGTTAAATCTCGCTCGACCATTTTAAGATAGAAATAGAAGAACATCTCAAACTTCGGCGAAAAAAATCTTACGGCAAAAGAATCACGTCTCTTGATGATATTATGTTGTAAGATCTAATATCGTTCGATAAAACAAAACCCACCTCTTCACATACTGGAGTCAGTTGAGGCAACAACAAATAATTCCGAAGCGCCTTGGGTGAGGTAATATCCTCAGCTTCTGATGCAGATTCAGCAGTAGATGTATCACCGCCCCTTATCTTACAGAGAAATGAGAAAGCTTTACTTAGTAAGCAAAAAATGAAGTTTATCAAGGAAACCATTGCAGGAAAATAGAAGAGTCTCTACCATGGGATAGTGCGGTTTAGCATAAGCAATAACCTTGCCGTCGCTATTGGAAACAGTTACAATTTGTCTACCACATTGCGCTTCACCATTAAGAATCATCTGCACATACCACAGGCAAATCGCATGAGTAAAGAAACCCAATTCACGATGCTAAATGGATTGTATTAACATTCAATTGCAAATTACAGGATAGAGGTACCTTCAATATATTAGGGTCCTTCCATGGACCCTTATCAGATCTGAGGCAATCCCCATGTTCAACGCATCTACAAGTACCACCAATGAACTCCGGCAGTTCACTAAAAACAAAAGCAAAAATTAGCATAACTAAAAGGATTATAACACAATATTTCAATCCAGAACTATTCTAACAAAATGAAATGGATAAATCCTTACCATGGATCAATTATTTCAAACAGCCTACTCTGGTATTTCGTTCCCAGAACCTGGAGGGAAACAAGAAAGAAGTCAATCATAACTTGAAAAAAAACTATTGACAACCCAGAAAGTAAAAACCCAAGATACTGTCTCACATGAATCTTTGAGGTAGTTTTGGGATCAAGGAAAGTCTTCACAGTGTTCCACAGTAATCTAAAACCTGGACCAGCATTGATGATATACATTCTGCACAAGGTCTGAAAAAATATAGTTTTAGATTGTATTGTATCCAAATTCAAGCCCTCGAAAAATTCAATATATAAATATTTTGTACAAAAATGAAATCAATGAAACTTTACCTCAGGGTAGTTATCACCATCAATTTTCTGCAGACGTATAATAAGCTCTCTTGCAGCCTTATTGAAGTTTTTCAAGGCCTGAGTTTACAAAAGTATATTACATGAAGGACCATATAACTCAAAATGGTAGAACGTCTAAAGCAGAATCGAATCTGCACTTGATAAAAGAGGGAGAGAATGCAACCTACCACACCATGGACATCCAAAATTGTTGTAGTTGAATCAATATGCCTTTTTTCTGCAATTGAGCAAGCTGGAAACCTTATCGAAAAGCTTCTCTCAAACTCCTTAACATGATATTTTATGTAACGATCCATGCTTGTCACTTCCATGAGCTTAGTTGGGTCAACTTTCCCCAATCTTTCGATGTAGATGGGTTTGCCTTCCTTATCCACACCATGATACCCGTGTGGATAATACTTTTGAACGTCATTCAATTCACTGTATTCAAAATCCTGACAAAGAACAAGCATGGTATAAATTCAGTTCCTATATTTAGCATGAGGAGCTATTAACGATGTGTATGATTACCACAAAGAGGTTTCCCGCACATTCTTAATGATAAAATAATAATTTAGCTGCAACCTGTTATGAATTATATAATGTATAGGCAAACTGAAGCCAAGAGAATATGTAGGTGCCTTGTTATGAATTAAAGAAGCAATCTACATTGACCAAGCAGCATATCTGATGTTCTTTTCTCTCAATTTTTTGTCTTGCTTTTATTAAGTCTATAGTGCGTTTTTTCTAAATAGTTTCATAATCATCCTTGTAGCTACCATGTGCAAGTTTTAGGGGTGTATAACTCAATCGACGTGGTTCGAAGCCAAATAAAAGGAATCGAAACAAGTACCTATTATGGGATCCCATTCTACATCAATAGTAGCATAACTATTTAATCCAAAAGTATAACAAACAACATCGCAGTCTAGGTGTTAAAGTTGATGCAAACTAAATATTTCTACCTCAATAATTGTGTCAACCCCAAAATCCTTCCTCCACTGAAGCATTTCAGACCACATGTGTTTCGCTTTCTCAATGTCAAACTTTCGTGCCTTCAAAAATCTGAAATGAAACAGAAGAAATTGAGAAAAATCGATATATGGGCATAACAAATAGCGCAAGCGGGATAGCAGTGCAAAGTAATCACTATGATTCCATTCTTTTGCAAAATCTCCACCATGTACTATACCTACAGGTCATTAAGCAATTACTAGCAAGGTGTACATCCAATAAAAACTAATACTTACTAGAAGATAATACTTGCTGCGGGCACATTAATGCTTATCATAAATTAGAGGGAACTTGACATTTAGAAAGATTAAGAGAAATGAAATAGGGTTCTCTTCTGCATTAAAATTGTATGATTAAGAATCGCCGAGTAGTCTTTATCCTAGTAAGTTCTAGTTCTACTCTCACGTGACACCTCAAAGTGTTACCACAATAGCCCCTGTCCTTTCCTTGAATGACATTTGAATTTGACATCAAGACTGGGCGCAGTTTCCACTTTACAAGAAAAAAAAAACAAAAATCCGAAAAGCAGGAAGAAAGCATTTTAAATTTAAAGAGAAAAACAAGAAATTACCTCAGCATCATGTGATAATCATCGTGCCTGGCAGGAAGAAGATCATCCAACATCAATGCATGCCGAAATGAATCAACCGCTCGTAGCTCCTCAATATCCCTAACATCTTCAATAGAGACAACTCGACTGTCACTCTTTCTTCTGCCTCTTTTCTTCAAAGAGTGTCTGAGCTTTGTGGATGCATCCAAAGCCTTTTTCTTTAAGGATCCAATTCTTGTTCTCCTCTCATCCTCAGAATTCTCAAAATCAGATTTCTTTTCCTTCCTATCCTCATGACAGGAAATCCCATCAAAACCTGCATACATACCCAACTGTCAATGATGTACAACCCATTACTAAACAGCTCTACATCGATGGGATCATTCAATGGGTGATAAGTACACCTCATAACAATATTTTTCCATGTGATAATACGGCCCATAGAAGCATTCTATTCGTATTACAGGCCCTCTCAACCAGGTTTAAATTAGACAAGTTTCCTCTAGAATACGCCTATTGTTTCGTGCTTCAAAAAACACCATGCTCGTGAGTTGGGGGAGGGAATCGAACTTTGAGAAGTTAGGATTTGGCATGCAATTCTGATTTACACATTTTTGAGGAATTAATCCATCATAAATATCAGAAAACGATAAACGATGATGTGATATATGCCAACTCGAGGGATTTTAACCATGAATAGGACACTTCTTCACTGCAGTAATAAAATAAAACTGCCTTCGAAATATTTTTCACAATTACAACTAATATTTTTCACGCGATTCTACATAAATTTACATTTTACAAATAATAAGCATGCCATAATATCTTTCACAATTACTAAAGTAAGAAAGGCAAATTCAGAGAGTTCTTTTCATCAAAGACGAAGAACAATTAGTGTCTTTTCTGCCAAATCTAGAAGTACTCCAGCAAAAAGTGCTTGCCAACAACGCGAAAACGTCCAGGAGCATCCAACAGTTAGATTAAGAATAGAATAATTCTTCATTATGATTATCAATGAGTGATTCTTCGAGAATACTAAAACATGAGGATGCAAACCATCACAACACCGGGAGCCCAATCTCGCAAAAAGCTAGAAAAGCCGAAACTTGAAAAAAATATTAAATCGTCCACAGCAACTAGGATTCAGAGGAGGCAGCAAGGGTAAAGAATAACATGAAACTGATCAAAGAACAAAGAATACTAGAAAAGAACAAAGAACCGATCTTTGG
Organism: Spirodela intermedia; assembly: GCA_902729315.2. Classification (NCBI taxonomy): domain Eukaryota; kingdom Viridiplantae; phylum Streptophyta; class Magnoliopsida; order Alismatales; family Araceae; genus Spirodela; species Spirodela intermedia. The sequence goes on along the minus strand of LR746278.1, from coordinate 1,198,747 downwards.
TTAATAACTCACAAGGCCTCGAGAAACAGTCGGGTGGTCCTGACATCTCCAACCTCTACGAAACGATATAACAGCCCCCCACGATCAAGGGCCCATCTGCCGAACGTCGGAAACCCTAAAGTGACGGGGAAACGGTCAGGAACCAAAACTCCTGTCAACCAGAAGATAAATATGCCGTACACCCCCTGAACCCACCCTCGTATCGTCCGAGGGGGGAGAAGAGAAGGTAAATCTGTCAGAAGCGGCGCCGCAGGTCTGCACCAGGCTCGCTTCCTTCCCTCCGACGAGGGTATTGCTACTTCGGGGGGCCGGGTGGGAGGAAAGAGAAGTACAGGAGGACGAGGTAGGTTGATCGAAGCCCTTCACAAAAAGCAACCAATTGGACTCAGAAAAAAAAGAGCCTACCCATTTTATAAAGAATCTAATTTACACATAAATCCTATTACCGATACACCTATAAAATCATATCCTATATTTTGATTTTTTAAAAAAATGTATATACGTTCATACTCTGGGTCTCATATGAGAATAACTCGGAACTTCGCATACATAAAAGTTAGGGTTTTTTGCACTAACATAGTTTTATGGGGGACTAAAAAAATATTGATAAAATTTTCAAAACAAGTCCGTGTTTAGGCAAGACATGGTCGTCCTCTTCGCTCGCCCCCTTTGAATGACTCACCCCCACTCTTCCTCCCCCTGACCGCCTTTTTCCCCCTTCTCCCTTCTTCCACGCCATGCCCGTGGGTGAGGGAGGAGAAAGGGATGGCAGAGTTGTACCCGGCGGTGACATCTATGGTCCTCCTCCAATCTCAGACGGATCCGATCCACCGGAAATCGTCACAATGAGGATTGAGATCTGGTTCCTGTTGGTTGCCGGTGGATTTCAACTTGATCTTCTTTTTCCCCCGGGGATACAGACGACTAGCCTCGTGCATTCCTCAGAAGTAACCGTGATGATCTTGCTGCCGGCAGTTGCAATCCAGGTCTGCTATCTCCTTCCACCGTCATCTTCCGTCAAGTCGAATCTCTCGGTCGCTTGAATTCCGCGGGAATTCTCCAGAGCCCCTGGTCAGCACAGGATCTCGGACCGAAACAGTTGACAGGCAAACCCCTGGATGAATTCCGGCCGCGGTTCGTCTTCGAAGGGGGTCGTTTCGTCGCCGGCGATCTTTAATCGCGAGATAATAATTTGACTCCACTTGTTTTGACCATTGCCGGCAGATTTGACCCGTAGAACTATCCCTCGTGGACAAGATGGGGAAGTCAACTTCGTACGATGTCGGTCTTGTTTACTCCGTTTGGGACTAGACCTGCGGGTTTCGTTTTATTTTTATTTTTTATACTTATAATTATTTAATCAGACGAATGGTAGTTATGTAATTTAGCTCCCATGAATCCCGATTTTGACTAGTCGAGTTGGAGAAAGAGAGAGAGAGAGAGAGAGAGAATAAACTTCATTACTTATGCATTGATAATAGCGAAATATTTAATATTCTTTACTACATAAATGTAGAACTGGTCCTCGTCTCTTTTTCTGTATGCATTTTAACCTTATAAGGTTCGTTTTTACGAAACCGTTTTAACAACCCTCGTCAAAATAGTTTTTACAAAATACTTTTTTGAAATGCATTAGTAGAGGGTTATAACGATTCCTCATTTTACATGGAAAAAATGTATATAATTTATATCTTAATAAACATTCGATTCTACACGTTTTTTATAGGCGACAAAGGTGGAGAGATTGATGCTGACGAGGCACATATCTCTATTTTATATTTAAATTAAATTCGACAATAATTAAATTATTCACAAAAATACAAAAATCACAACTTTTTTTGAACAATAAACAACCACACGTGAGAAATCGTTTTATCCAGAATTTTACACCAGTGCATATTCAGAATTCATGAAAGTCACATTCCACATGAATATGAAGGTTATATTCTATTTTCGAGTTTAAAATATATTCAGGTTATTTATAAAAAATAAGAAAACTGTTTTTGATGAATTGAGATTTTTATCAAGGGCTAGTCTGAATCTGGACGATAATAAGACGTCATAATTCATATTTATTTTCCGGAAAATGGCTACTTTAGGAAAATATGTTGATTGGGCTCCATATTTTTTCTGTTCGCCCATGTAAGGGTGGAAAAGCTCGGACCTCCAGTCGGGCCTAGTACTGGTTATGTTCGGCCCGAAATTTGATTTTCAGGACCGGGCTGCCCCGTTCATCTGTGTTGCCGGAGTATTTCCCGAATGTGAGTCTTCGGCGGGACGTCGAAGCATTTCAAGACCAATCGTCGAGAGCTACTGGCATGGAGGAGCGGAGTCACCGGCGGGGTCGGAGCAGCTTCCTTCAGGGGCAGGGTGACGAGGAGCAAGATGGGAACGTCCACAGAGCTCCTCCTGCTCCGCGCTTCTTCTTTCATCATGTCGGCAATGTGAATGCAGTCTTGGAGGAGATCGATGCCTGCTGCTATTCATCGGCTTGAACAATGGGTCTGATTCTGCCTCTGTTTGGGCCGTCCTTCTTCGGACATGAAGATTGGAAGGTCGCTCTGGGAAAAGTGCGAATACTCATAACATTAATCGCCTGGCCTCCTCACTCATTTTGGATTACATGTCGTCCCCTGCTCTAGGGCTCCGTGACGACTATCTATCGGGGCGATGCGAGGGATGTCTCTATAGTTTTCATGCACGGTTTGATGCACTGCCAGTAGTATATGCACCGCGCCTCTTCGGTACTCCGTCTTCCACTTGCCTGTTATTTTTTCTCCTTCTCCCTCGTCCTATTTTATGTTTCTCACTTTCGGATGAGGTGATCGTTTCCGCGATGTACTATGCTGGCGATTGAGCCGAGGACTTTTTACATGTAGGAAAATTTCTTATTCACAGGTTCATGACAAGCACTTAATTGTTCCCTATTTTAAAACACAGGTCTAAGATTCAGATACAAGTAAAAAACTTAAGCGGTCTGAATGATTCATATTTGAAGGATCTGGTGAGTTGTTAGAATTAATAATAAGTAGAAAATACTAAAAAAATGAAATAGAAATTAGGAAACTGAAAATTATGATTGATATATTGCTCATTTGTCAATATAAATCGTTCTTTTTTGATAAACATCAACAAAAAACATCTTAATTCAGCATTCCGTATGGAAATCTATGGAAGTTTCTTACTTATTATTTTTTTGAATTTACATTTAGATGTCACATGACTGAGATTTATCTTGCGGTACCATCGTTTTTGGATCATCTAAGGGGAATCAGTACGATGGTGTTTTGTGCATGCTGGCGTCAGTCCATGGGTACCGTTAATTTCTGGGTCTTGAGATGTAGATCTTGGTCCAACCTCGGAAGATTGGCATTTCATGCACCGTCATCTGGAGTACCATTAACATTATCTTCATTGAATGTTTCATCCTGAATTTAAAAAATATTTAGGGTCTTGTGCTCCTTGCTTTCCTCTTGTAGCGATGGTAGGGTGCACACAAAAGCCCAAGTGTGCTGGCCTATCTAATTTAGTGATTCGGCCAATTTGGGGTGAATAATAAGAGAGTACGTTGTTGGAAAAAATATTGTGTACTTCAAAGTTGTGATATGTTTTTACGTCTCATGATTGTACGGCCAAGGTTATCCTTCTAATGAATGACATATTGCTTCTATTTTTCGAGTCATATAATTTTAAATCCTTTGAGAATCTGGCCCTGAAATCCCTGAAACTGACGAAAACGGGAATCTAGCATCAGGAAAGATGATGTCGTCCTTGAGAATCTAGCATCAGTGAATATGATGTTTTCCTAATGCCTTACACTTTGAGGATGTAGCATTAAACATATGTGTGTAGTCTTAAAATCTTTTCAACTCTAAGGTACAGATTAAAATACCAAAGGTTATAAGATTGAGTGTCTGAGGAGTATGTTGAGGATCTTTGTGATGCGACGCAGTTCTCATGTTTAGTAGCCATACATGAATGTATTATATTCCTGGACATCAGAATTTACACAATGGGGAAAAATGGTGTAGAACTTTATTATTTCTACAACAACCCTGAAATGGCAAACCATTCAATTTTATCTATAGGGCCATCTCAATACCGAAAAGAACAAGCAGGTACTGTTGAGGGTATATGGAAAGCACTATTGCAGCCTTCACATATTACAAAGTCATAGATACAAACAATATACCGATACAGTCATACTCTGACTGCTTAAACGTGTTACTTTGCAGCCATTGTCTTTGATTGGGAAGGCTTTCCTGTGATGACCTTCTTCACTTTTGCAATTGAGTGTTTGACTTTTGATTTAACACCTGATAATATATTGTGAGATTTCTTATGCGCTGGCTTTGGTTCTCCTTCTGTCATCTCAATTGTCGCAGAAACCTCAGTGACTGATTTGTCTGCATTATGGTCTTCTTCATTCCTCTCTTCTTCTTCATCAGATTTCTTCTCTTCAATTTGCACATCTATTACATCTTTACTTGATTCATCTTTGCTGATTGGGAGATTTTTTTCTTCCGTAGTATTTTCTGGCATATAAATACCTTCGTCTGTAGACCCAGTTTGGAAATTCAATAGATAAAACTTGTCTGAAGTTAATTCTTTTACTTCCTCAACTGGGATTTCTCTGGTGATATGTTCATCAGTAATTCTTCCCTTTTTATCATCTGCCTGAATCCTTACTTTTCCTTCTTGGGTTGATTCTGAAGCTTCTTCTGGTATCTGGTTGACTTCTATAACTGGGCGTATTGATCTCTGTGTAGGATGCTGGATACTCAAGAGAGATTCGCCACTCCCTTGGGATTTCTTTGTTTCAATGACAATCATTTCTGATGAAATATCCACAGTCATAGCTTTTTCGAGCATTTCAATATTTGGATGGCTTTCTTTTGTTTCCTCAAATTCCTGCCTTCCTTCCTCTTGCAATATCTTATTGTTTGGAGTTTCAGCAAGCAATAGGGTCTCTGGACTTTCGTGTAGGTCCTGATTAGCATTGAAGGATTCCCTTTTTTCTGTTGCTTCAGCTTCATCATTCTTTTCGTTGGTCATTGGATCAGGACTTACGATCTCACCATTTTTCTTTTCACATTTTGTTTTACTTTTTTCTACTGCTGCACTCTTCTTCTCGTCTTGGGGTAATTCATGGCTTATCTCAGCCATCAAACCTTCCTTTTTGGCATTGTTGATCAACATTTCTGGCACGGGCAAGACTATATCAGTTCTGTTGAGCTTTTCTTCATCACTGTTGTTTGGACTGTTTTGTTTGTCACTGCTCTGATCTTCCAGTATCAATGTAACATCATTGGAAACTTCAATTGGATTTTGTGACGTACATTCTTCTGTCTTTTCTTGTTTGTCTGATGAAAGGTCTGAGTTCTCCTGCTGTCTTGTATTATCCGCTCCTCCAAAACAATCTTTGGCGTCATCTTCTTTGATGACAATGCATTGCTTGTCACCTTCTTCTCTCAGTATTCTGTCTGTCAGTAGCTGTGACACAGGCAAATGGCTAATGCCAATCTGTTTGTTTTCTTCCCTTTGTGATGTATCAATTTCGGGAAGTTTATCATTCTCATCTCTTATTGGCTTCACCTCTTGCCTTTCTTCCGTCATGAGTTTTTCTTCCACTGGTACTAGTGTGGGAGGAGCATCTGCTATCCCAAGACTCTGTGATTTAAACCCAACGATTGTGGCTTCCAATTGATGCTCATCACTATTATCTGATATTGCTCCCAATTCCCATTCTACTGATGAAGAAGAGTGGTCAACTTTGTAAACAGGCTCATCTTTTATACATGTGATACCGTTGATATCAGTTACCTCTGAACATGGAAAATGGGTTTTGGCTGGCTGTTCTTCAGTTAACTGTGATGCACTGCTTTTTACTTCCATTGGAAAGTTTCTTTTTTCTTCAGTTGTTGTATTATCTTCACGAATAGACCCTTCAGTTAAAGCAGGACATGTTTTCTTGAGTTCTTCACTTGCTTGCACAACCTTGGCTTCTTCGTTTGATCCTTCATGAGCTTCCCTATGTGTGGTTTCATCCAGATCTTTCTTGTCTCCTATTTGCTCGGTGTAAACAATCATTAACTCACTTCTGATTGACTGGCTTCTTGAGGGCATCTTTAAACTATTATGCGTAGGAAAATACCTTATTATTGTGAAAATGGGGAAAAAAATAAAAGGAAGTTGTGAAATACAATTTTTTTTATTCTTATCTCACCTTGTGAAAGCTGTCATTTCATCAAACTCGTTACTCACTTCTGTGACAGTTGATAGATTTGGTTGTTCATCCCTGGATTCCTTAGCTTCTGTCCCCAGACTCGAGCACATCATTCCAAAATCATGTTTGAAGGATTCACTATTAGATTCCTTGTCCTGCATAACAAGTAAATATAATTTAATGATGGAATATTAATAAACAAATCTGTCCTAGTAGTTCCACTTACATTCTCCCGGTTGCTTTCTTCCGCTGGTGCGCACAAAACTGATAAGCTGCAAGCTTCCTCCTGTTTCTGCTCGTATGTAGTGCTCCCCAATGTTTCGGCATTCTGCTTTGATGAAATTTTGTTATATGTATATTTAATCTGTTATATAACAGGAATAATTCAGCTAGAAACTCAACATAACAATAAACAACAATTTTTTGTACCAATTCGACCTCTTCATTTGGATTTGTTTGTTCAGCAGTCTCTAATTGTCTGGCCCGTTCTTCATCCTGACCACAAGGCTTTTGTGTCTTTGTTGATTCTTCTGTGACTGTTCTTTCTTGTTGGTCGTTGCTGTTACTTTCAGCCTCTGTTTCTACAATGTTGTTTGCCTTCTCAGGCCCATCTAGATCTGTGGGGATGTTTTCACATGCCCTTGTTCCATGTTTGGCTTCTGTTTCAACTTCTTCGGAACTTTGTTCAAATGTTGGATGCTCAATGTTTGTGCTACAAATTTCCTTGGAATCTCTCTCTACCTTTACGCTTTTGTCCTCTATGTTCACATCCTCAGTAGGTATGTTGAGTGATTTTGACGTTGCACTAGTGCTCTCTTCCATGTTTGTGGACGGATTTTCTTCTCTTGCTTCCTCCTCTGCATTGCTGATGTCAGTACTTCCTAGTTTATCAGTTGTTTCTGGTTTGCCACATTGTTTTGGGTTCTTTTCTTCCAGAATATTATGCAGGTCTGTTGCAGTCTCTGCTTCAGAATTTTCTTCCATGGTTTGAATATTATAATAAGCTTCAACCTATCCAAGAGAGATGAATGGCATAAAAACTTTAGAAAGTCATAAAGAGTGATGTTTAATGCGTTGATAATAGTGAACTACCTCTTGGTCTTCGACTCTTGCTGGTGTGATATTTGAATCGTTTTCTGTGCTTCTCTGATTGTTTTGTAGCTTCACAGATGTTAGGTCTGGTTCCAGATTAGCAGTGCCTTGAATCTGCAATTACCACGCACCAATAATACTACTTGATATTAAAGAAGGCAATGGCAGATTTTGACGGGGTTGATAAATTGAGAAACATATGAATTGTGCAAGAATTGAAGATTTGAAGTTTCTGACCTTTCTAAGTTCAGCACTTTCACAGTTGTGATCCTCTTCTAAGATATTCTTTCTACCTGGAGTTTCAGTCTCTAACATGTCTTTGCCACATTGCTGGTCAGTTGTTGCTTTTGTGTCTTCTAGTTTGGGAATTAAGCCAGTTTCAACCTATCAAACAGAGTTGCATTAGGGAAAACAATTCTGGCCTCCATTCGGATACATTTGGTTAAATTATTTACTCACCTTTTCATTAGGATTCGTTGCTTGTACAATGTCATTAGTCTCTTCCAGATCTTTGGGCTTGTTTTTACATGCCTCCTCCTCAAGTTTTGCTTCTATTATGTCCTCAAAGCTTTCTCGTTTCATCATCGTATGAGAAGATTTTTGTCCTTTTTCCTCTTCTACAATGCGAATGTTGAACCTTCCTGGTTCATCAATGGATTCTTGGTCGTCAGGGTTTTTAGCCATCATTTCTTCTACCAAGATATTATGTTCATCTGTCTGATTTTCTTCTGATTTGTGATGAAGTCCAGTATCCTCTAATACTTCAATTTTGATTGGTTCTGTTGACATTGTTGTTTCAAATGTTTTCTCTACTGTTTGGAAGGTGGAAACTTTGACCTGTCCAGAGAAAGAAAGTGATAAAAAACGTTAATGATGATATGAATAGTGAGGTTTAATATTTCTTCTACAACACCTCTTGAAGTACCTCTTGTGTTTCAACTTTTGCTAAAGTAGTGGTTCCAGATTCATTTTCTATTTTTCTCCGATTGTCTTGTAGAATCAAATCAGATTTGATCTGTCAAACATATGACCTTCAGATTAGAAGAAACATATTGCGCATGCCATGTGTACATTAGCTTATTTTCCTAAAATACCTCTTGATTTGGAGCGCCTCTTTCTTCAGTCTCTTCTGATTTTGCAGTTCTATTGTCTACATCCGTTGGCTTCCTTTTAAATGCCTCTTCCTCAAGTTCTGCTTCCATCTCAACTTCCTCAACTTTTGTTTTTGACATTGAATATCTAATATTGATGTTTTCGGAAGCTTCCTCTTCTTTTGTGTTGTTTTTCTCATTGTCCGCATCCTCTGGTGGTATCTCGGATCCATTTAACGGTGTACCACTGTTCTCTTCAATTCCCGTACATGAATCTTCTTGTCTTCGTTTTTCCTCTCCTACATTGTGGATTTCTCTTACTGGATCGCTGACAAGTTCTATTTCATTCGCCTCTATCTTTTCTTTGAAGATAGTTTGTTTGGTGCTCTTGTTTCCCTCTGCTCCAGTGTGGAATTCTATATGCTCGACTGATCTCGTTTTGACTGGTTCTGCTTCAGGTGTTGCTCCAAATGCTTTCTCTATAATATGGAAGCTAGAAGCTTCAACTTTGCCCTAAAAGGAAAAATGGCTCAAAAAGTTATGGCAGGTACAAACAGTGAGGTATAATATTTCGCACAAAATTACCTCTTGGCTTTCAATTGTTGTTATTGTCGCAACTTCTCGTTCATTTGGCTTGTTTACCTGATTTTCTTGAAGCTGCATGTGCCCTGCGCTTGTTTCTGAATCAATAGTGTCTTGGATCTGTTATAGCATAAAAACCGTTAGTCTTTCTTGAGAGGAACCGATAGAAATGAAATTTTTTATTGATTGTGACAAAAGAGTGACACATAAAAACTTCTAAGCTTTGGGATTGACATTTTTAGCTTTCTATTTTCAGATTCTTCATCATTGTTTTGATACGCTTGTGAGATGATCTTTCTATTGCTACATCTTGGTCAGATCCAAGGTCACTTGTTCCTTTCAACCATTCTCCTGTAGGAATCAAGTCAGGTTCATCCTGTCAAATAGGAGTTAATTTAGAAGGAATGAATTATTCATTCTTTCAGGGGAGCCTAGGTTCTGTTTGTGGCCTATCACTTCATTTTGAGTGTCCATTTCTTGAGTATCATTTTCATCAATTATTTAATCTAGACCTTTAGGAGTTATTTCGGATGCCACTTTATATCTCTTTTTCTCACATCTTCAGCAGATATCTCAAGGACCTTTGACACTATGCTAGAGTTATCTTCAATGGTTGCATATGACTTTTCTTGTTTTCTTCTTTCCTCTTCCACTGCGTTGATGACAACACTTCCTGTTTTATCCCTGGATTTTGATCCATTTAGGTTTTTTCCAAGATACTCTTTTCTGAGGTCAATGTTGATAGTTCTTGACCAGTTATTCTTTCTTCCAAGTCCTTTTTGTGTGTATCTGCCATTGTCTCTGTTTCTCTCTTTTTGCGATTGGGCTTCAAGTGGGCAATTATGCCTTCCACTTTTAACTCTTCAAATGTTTTTGTTGATAATGATGGTGAATCACTGGTTTCCGTCACTCCCGTTTCATTCACCATTTCATGGTTGCTGTCCTTACATTGACATTCTGAGTCTCTCCCACACTTCTCATTCTGTCTGGACATATTATCCTCTGTTTTTTCTTCAGTTTTGATGATTTGAAGAAGATGAGCAAGAGTGTCCTATAACTCATTCATACATCCTTGAAATCAAATGAAAAACTTGTGGGATAAGTCAAATAGGGTGATACCTAAATTGAGAACAGATGTCCAATGTTATATTTCTTACCTCCTTTATGAGGATTATATCTTGTCTTTTTCCTTTCTCCAAACATCCTTTTGTAGGCTCCTCAACAAAGTTGTGTAGGTTGGCACTCTTATGATTCATTTATATTTCCATTAGTTCAATAAATGTAATAGTATGAACTAATGGCTCAATAAATGTAATACAAGTCTAATGAAAGCATATAAGACGTACACAGATGTTTGGCATCACATTTCCTATCTCCTGCTCTGCAATGACAGCATCTTGGTTCTTTTCCTTCTGTATTGATGCATGTGCAGTCTCATCGGCCAAGTTATCCAAGTTGAAGTCCTGTGAATCATTTTAAGATTCATGAAGTCAAATTTATACGATGTGAGATGAATGAAATGAAAATATTTTAGGAAGAAAAATAATATCCACAGGCCATTGTCCACCTTTTCCTCTGTAAATTTGACATCCTTGTTATCTTCTTGGTCAATGTGTACAAGTGCTGTCTGTTCAGTCACCTCCTCTGGGTCTAACCTCTATAATTTATATGTAAAAAATCGAATTGGTAATGCGTGATATAAAACAATACTACATAAAATAAGCGAGAATAGTCAACATCAAAATAAAGTTCTCCAGGATAGAGCCCTGTAAATGTTTTTGTTAGGTCTGTGACATCAAATGAGAAACACGTGGTGCAGCTCGAAGGTGTATAAGGTAAGTAAAGAGTGTTCACTATCCAGCTTGTTACCTCATTCTCAGTAATGACCACATCCTTGGCCTTTTCTGTCTCTATCTGTACACTTGTAGACTCCTTGACCACAGTGTCTTGGTTAAAACCCTTGATTACATTCACATGAGCATGCAAGCATATTAACAACATGTGGCGCGAACGAAATTAAACTGTCAGAGGTGAATCAGAAGTTGATCGCATGATATACCTCGTGCTCTGTTGCTGTCGCATCTTCGCCGTTTTGTTTCTGTGCATATGAGTTTGTGGCCTCCTCAGTCGCCTCCTTTAGGTTGGGGTTCTGTCATTGATTTAGAGATCCATTAACAACGCGTGGAAACATTTTGTGATGAAATTACTGGTGTACAAGAGTAGCAGCGGGCATTATTTGGTTCTCACCTCCTCATTGGCTGCTATCTGCTCCTCTCCGTGTTGTTCTTTATTCTGGTCTTCATTTTTCTCCACCTTTGTCTCAGCATTCTGGACTCTGGAAGAGCTCTCGTCTTTGTCCGCATCATCTCCTTGGTCAGAGTCTACACCACCAGTCGTTTTCCCATCTCCAGAGGATGGCGCTTCCGGGTGAGTTTTAAGGTCCTCACCGTCTCCTTCGAGGCTTTGTGGGGCGACCTCCACATGGGCATCCTCTAGGGCCGCCATATGATCAGCACTTGGTGCGTTTGACTTTGGAGGTCCATTCGTGTCTTGAGTGGCTGGAGGTTGTGTCGTTGGTGCTTCGTCTTCCTCCTGCTCGTTGTGGTCCTCGACCTGGGTGTCCAGGTGATTTGGATCCAGGGCTTTCGGATGTGGGTCTTCTTCCACTACCTCGTGGGTTGGTGGAGCAGTATTGTCATGCTCTGGTTCGTTCTGTAGGCATTTTCCTTCTGCAGACTGTTGAGTAAAATCGTCTGTTCGGAAGGTGCTCTCGTCAGTTGTAGCTTCTTGTTTTGGAGTGTCATCGGCTAATGAAACGGCGGGGTCTTGATTCTCATTGAGAAACAGGCTTTCAGGATGCAGGGGAGCCTTGTTACCGTCGAGAGCTTCCTTCTCTGAGGTCTCATCGTTATGATGGATGGCTTTAGGAACTTTAGTGTCTCGGTCTAATGTAGGATCTTCATCTGAATGCTGGTGTTCCGGTTTTGGAGCCTCCAGAATGAGCTGGTCGCCATTCGTTGAGATACCCTGCACAAGGCGTTTGGTCTCTGAATGGCTCGTAGGTGGTGGTTCCAGGTCTTCTGTGCTCCGCTGTTCAATGTGTTCTTCTAAAGAGGGTTCCTGGTCTCTCTGGTCTTCAGGCTGTTCCTTCTGTGGGGTAGTAGAGTCAGAATCATTGTCTTCTGGTGCTGGTGGAGGCTCCGAGGCAGGCCCATCACTGGGAAAAGTTTCATTAGCTGCATTAACCACAGCGGATCCCAAGTGGGCAGCATTTTCATCCTCTGATTGGGTCAGGTCTGTCGGCACTGCAGGTTTCTTTTGGGGCATTGAGTCAGTCGGTTCTTGAGCTGAATTTGTTGGGCTTCGGTCATGTTCCAGAGCTGATTCTGGGGAGCTCTGAAGTATGAAAAAATCATGATTCAGGTACTGGTTGGTCTTTCTTGGAAGTTTGCCTAGAAATATTATTAGAACAATAATACATGCGCAAAGCATACTCATGTGTAAACTCTGTCTTCTGAAAAAGCTCTATCGATCGGTCATGAAACCAAGAGTAACTTGTGCAATAAGTCACGTAAGAGTATACATAAATTCAGCTGGGGTTTTCCATGTCACATTTCTTACCTCTTGTGCGACAACACTATCTAGGGTGTTTTCTTTCTCCAAGCACGCTTTTGTTGTGTCCTCAGTCAGACTCTCTCGGTGAGTGTTCTGTAGTTCAATTATAATTCCTTTAGGTCGCATTAATAATGAATGACATAGGTTGAATCGTGGAAATATGACGAATAAGGATGGTTTGGCATCACATTTCCTACCTCGTCTGTAATGATAGTATCTTTGCACTTTTCCTTTCCTGTAGATGGATTTCCGGTATCATCAGCTATGCTTTCAAAGTTGGAGTCCTGAGAATCATGTTTGGATTCGTGAAATCAAATTTATGACACATGACGTGATTGAAATGAACATATATAGGATGAAGCAGAATTCTCAGGGATTCATGTCCTACCTTTTGCTCTGTAACTATTGCGTCCTTGCTCTCTTCCTCCTCAATGTGTACATCTGTTGTCTGTTCAGCCGACTTCTCTAGCTCCGAGCTCTATAATTTTGTTAGAAATAAGTGAAGTTGGTAGTTGGTAATGTGCGATAGAAAATCGAAGAAACAACGTATGGCAGATGAGGATGGTCGTCTTCGCTGTTTCTTACATCCTGTCTTGAAGTATGTACATCTTCGCTGTTTGCTTTCACTGCATGCACATCTGCAGTATCCACAGTCAGGTTCTCTGGGATGGAGGCCTGTAAATTTTTTGGTTAAATGCGTCACACCAAATGAGAACTACGTGGTGCAGCTCAAATGAAAGTGGATATGGTGAATAAAGAGAGGGTTCAGTATCCAACTTGTTACCTCATTCTCGTTAACGAGCACATCATGGTCGTCATTTTCTTTCTCTATGTGTCCACTTGTAGACTCAGGCGCGGTGTCTTGGTTAGAGCTCTTGATTTCATTCACATGAGCATACAAGCACATTAAGAACATGCGGCGCTAACGAAATTGAACTGTCAGTGGTGAACCAGAAGGTGAGTGCTTGATATACCTCGTGCTCTGTTGCCGTCACATCTACGCCTTTTTGTTTATGTGCATGTGAATATGTGGTCTCCTCACTCGCCTTCTCTAGGTTGCGGTTCTGTCATTGATTTGGAAATCCGTGAAATAACCACAACACGTGGAAACATTCTGTGATGAAAGAACCAGTAAATAAGAGGAACAGCGGGCATTTATTCGGTTCCCACCTCCTGATCGGCGAGTATCTGCTCCTCTCCGTGTTGTCCTTCGTTATGGCCTTCCTTTTTTTCCCCCTCTGTCTCAGCATGCGACACCCTGGAAGAGCTTTCATCTTTGTTTGTGTCGTCTCCTTGGTCAGAGTCTGCACCACCTGTCGTTGTGCCATCTCCGAAGGATGGTGCTTCCGGGTGAGTGTCAAGGACCTCATCGTCTCCTTCGTGGCTTTGTGGGGCGACCTCCACATGGGCATCTTCAATGGCCTCCGTACGGTCAGCACTTGGGTCGTATGACTTTGGAGGTTCGTTCCTGTCTTGGGTGTCTGAAGGTTGTGTCGTTGGTGGTCCGTCTTCCTCCTGTTCGTTAGACTGGGATGCTTGAGGGTCGGCATCCTTTCTCTTTGAGCTTTCCTCAATATAGTGGTCCGACTCTACTGGGTTTTGGTGGTCCTCGACCAGGGAGTCCGGGTGATTTGGATCCAGGGCATTTTGAAGCTGGTCTCCTTCCACAATCTGGTGGATCGGTTGAGCAGGATTTTCATGCTCTGGTTCCTTCGGAATGCATTTGCCTTCTGCAGACTGTTGAGAAGAATCTTTGGTCTGGAACTCGCTCTCGTCGGTTGTAGCTTCTTCTTTTGGAGTATCATCAGCTAATGAGATGACGGTGTCTTGGGTCTCGTTGAGAAGCAAGTTTTCAGGATACAGGGAAGCCTCATCGCCTTCTAGAGCTTCCTTCTCTAAAGTCTCATCATCATCAACGTCTTGTATGGTTTCAAGAACCTTGGTGTCATGGTCTAGTGTAGGATCTTCATTTGAGTGCTGGTGTTCTGGCGTTGGATCCTCCGGAATGAGCTGGTCGCCATTCCTTGAGGAATCCTGCCCGAGTTCAGTCTCTGAATGGATCTTAGGTGGGGCTTCCTGATCATCTGTGCTCTCCTGTTCTATGGCGTCTTCTGAAGAGGCTTCGTGGTCTCTCTGTTCTTCAGCGTCACCCTTGTGTGGGATAGTAGAGACAGATGCATGATCTTCTGGTGCTGGCAGAGGTTGAGAGGTTGGGCCATCAGTGTGTATAGTTTCGTTAACTGGATTAGGCACGGCTGGTCCCCCGTGGGCTGCATTTTCGTCCTCCGATTGGGCCAAGTGTGCCAGCTCCAAAGGTTTCGCCTCAGGCATCGAGTCGGTCTGTTCTTGAGCTGAATTTGTTGGGCTTCGGTGATGTGCCAAGACTGCTTCTGATGAGCTCTGAAGTATGAAAATTTATTTGAAGTTACAGTATGGACAAAATGATTTCATGAATTATTTACTGGTTGGTATTTCTTCTAACTTTGCCTAGAAATTTAAGGACTCTAAGAGTACAATATTACATGCGGAAAACATAACTTCTCCTTAAAAAAGTATGTCAGTCCGTCATGAAATCAAGAATAAATTGTGCAATAAGTCAGGAAAGATTATACACTAATTCAGGTGGTGGTGTTCCATGTCACATTTCGTACCTCTTGTGTGACGACGATTTCTTGGGTTTTTTCTTTCTCCAAGCACGCTTTTGTTGTGTCCTCGATCAGATTCTCTTGGTCAGTGCTCTGTAATTCATTATAGGTTTAGTAGGTTGAATGACATACGTCGAATCATAGAAATATAACAATTGGGGATGTTTTGGTGTCACATTTCCTACCTCGTCTATAACGATAGTATCTTTGCTCTTTTCCTTTGTTATAGATGGATTTGCAATGTCATCAGCTATGCCTTGCAAATTGGAGTCCTGTAAATCATGTTTATACTCGTGAAATCAAATTTATAACATTTGGCGTGATTGAAATGAACGTATATAAGATGAAGCAGAATGCTCAGGGACGTATTTCCTACCTTTTGCTCTGTAACTATCGCGTCCTTGCTCTCTTCTTGCTCAACGTGTACATGTGTTGTCTGTTCGGTCGACTTCTCTAGCTCCGAGCTCTATAATTTTGGTAGAAATAAGTGAAGTGAAGTTGACAGTTGATAATGTACGATAGAAGATCAAAGAAAATTGGATGTAAATAAGGATGGTCAGCATGACGTTTCTTACATATTGCTTTGAAGTATGTACATCTTTACTGTTTTCTTTCAGTGCATACACATCTGTAGTATCCACAGTCAGGTTCTCTAGGATGGAGGCCTGTATTTTTTTTTGTTAGATCCGTGACATCAAATTTGTAGAAGGTGAGTAAAGAGCGTTCACTCTCCGACTTGTTACCTCATTCTCAGTGAGGACTACGTCCTGGGCTTTCTCTCTCTCTATCTGTTCACTCATAGGCTCCTCGGGCGCAGTGTCTTTGTTAGAAGCCTTGAATTCGTTCGCATGTCCATGCAAGCACATTAACAGCATGTGGCACGAACGAAATTAAATTGTCAGAGGTGAACCATAAAGTTGAGCGCTTGATATACCTCATGATATGTTGCCGTGACATCTTCGCCGTTTTGTTTCTCTGCATATGAGTTTGCGTCCTTCTCAGCCGCCTCCTCTAAGTTGGGGTTCTGTCATTGGTTTAGAGATGCATGAAATAAGCACAACACGTCGAAATATTTTGTGATGAAAACACAGTTGTATCAGAGTAACAGTGGGCATTTATTTGGTTCCCACCTCCTGATCGGCCATTATCTGCCCCTCTCCATGTTGTCCTTGGTTCTGGCTTTCATTTTGTTCCCCCTTTGCCTCAACATTTGGCACCCTGGAAGAGCTCTCATCTTTGTTCCCGTCGTCTCCTTGGTTAGAGTCTGCACCACCTGTCGTTGTGTTGTCTCCAAAGGATGGCGCTTCCGGGTGAGTGTCAAGGTCCTCACCTTCTCGTTCGTGGCTTTGTGGGGTGACCTCCACATGGGCATCTTCAAGGGCCTCCGTACGGTCTGCACTTGGGTCGTTTGAATGCGGAGGTTCGTTCGTGTCTTGCGGGTCTGGAGGTTGTGTCGTTGGTAACCCGTGTTCCTCATGTTCGTTAGATTGGGATGCTTGAGAGCAGGCATCCATTGTCTTCGAGCCTTCCTCAACGTTGTAGTCCGACTCCACTGGGTTTTGGTGGTCCTCGATCTGGGAGTCCGGGTGATTTGGATCCAGGGCTTTGTGAAGCTGGTCTCCTTCCACAATCTCGTGGATCAGTGGAGCAGGATTTTCATGCTGTGGTTCGTTCTGAAGGTATTTGCCTTCTGCAGACTGTTGAGAAGAATCTTTGTTCTGGAACTCGCCCTCGTCGGTTGTAGCGTCTTCTTTTGGTGTATAATCTGCTAATAAAATGTCGGTATCTTGGTTATCATTGAGAAGTAGGTTTTCAGGATGCAGGGGAGCCGCGTCACCGTCTAGAATTTCCTTCTCTACAGTTTCTTCATCTTGTATGGCTTTAGGAAGCTTGGTGTCATGGTCTAGTGTAGGATCTTCATTTGAGTGCTGGTGTTCTGGCTTTGGAGCCTCCGGAATGAGCTGGTCGCCATTCCTTGGGGAATCCTGCATAAGTTCAGTCTCTGAATTGCTCGTAGGTGGGACTTCCTGATCATCTGTGCTCCCTTGTTCTTTGGGGTCTTCTGAGGTGGCTTCCTGGTCTCTCTGTTCTTCAGCGTCTTCCTCATGTGGGGATGTAGAGGCAGAAGCATGGTCTTCTGGTGGTGGCGGAGGTTCAGAGGCTGGCCCATCACTGGGAACAGTTCCATTATCTGGATTAGCCGCGGACGATCCTGCGTGTGCAGCTGTTTCGTCCTCCGATCGGGTCAGGTGTGTCATCTCTAAAGGTTTAACTTCGGGCATCATGTCGGGTGGTTCTTGAGCTGAATTTGTTGGGGTTCGCTCATGTTCCAAGGCGGCTTCTGATGAGCTCTGAAGTATGAAATTTCATCGATCATCTACTGGTTGATCTTCCTTGGAAGTTTGTCTAGAAATACTAGAAGAACAAATAATACATGCAGAAAACATACACGACTCTACGATCCACGTCTTCTTAAAAAACTCTATGGGTCAGTCATGAAACCAAGAGTAACTTCTGGAATAAGTCAAGTAAGATTATACATAAATTCTGGTTAGACGTCACGTTTCCTACCTCTTGTGTGATGATGATATCTGTGGTCTTTTCTTTCTCCAAGCACGCTTTTGTTGTCTCCTCGGTCAAATTCTCTTGGTCGGTGTTCTGTAATTCATTTATAGTTCCTTTAGATTGGATTAATAAGAAATGACCTACGTTGAATCATGAGAATATGACAATTAGGTATATTTGCCGTCACATTTCCTACCTCCTCTGTAATGATAGTATCTTTGCACTTTTCCTTTTCTGCATATGGATTTGCGGTGTCATCAGTTAAGCTTTCCAAGTTGGTGTCCTGTAAATCATGTTTAGACTCGTGAAATCAAATCTCTAACATTTTGCAGAACTTATACAAGACGAAGAATGCTCAGGGACGTGTTTCCTACCGTTTGCTCTGTAACTATCGCATCCTTGCTCTCTTCTTGCTTAATGCGTACATGTGTTGTCTGTTCAGTCGACTTCTCTATCTCCGATTGCTATAGTTTAGTTAGAAATAAGAGAAGCGAAGTCGGTAGTTGGCAATGTGTGATAGAAAATCAAACAAACAATGTCTGATAAATAAGGATGGTCAGCATGACGCTTCTTACATCCTGCTTTGAAATATATACATCTTTGCTGTTTGGTTTTATTGCATGCACATCTGCAGTCTCCACATTCAAGTTCTCTGGGATGGAGGCCTGTACATTTTTTTGTTAGATTATTGACATCAAATGAGAAACACGTGGCGCAGCTCAAACGGAAGTGTATCAGGTGAGTAAAGAGAGTGTTCACTCCGACTTTTTACCTCATTCTCGGTAACGACCACATCCTGGGCTTTTTCTTGCTCTATCTGTACACTTGTAGATTCCTCGGCCGCAGTGTCTTGGTTAGAACTCTTGAATTCGTTCACATGTTCATGCAAGCACATTAGCAACGTGCAGTGTGAACGAAATTAAACTTTCAGAGGTGAACTAGAAGGTTGAACGCTTGATATACCTCGTGCTCTGTTGCCACCACATCTTTGCCGTTTTGTTTCTCTGCATATCTGTTGGTGTCTTCCTCAGCCGCCTCCTCTAGGTTGGGGTTCTGTCATTGATATGGAGATCCATGAAATAAGCACAACACGTGGAAACATTTGTGATGAAGGCACTGGTAAATAAGACGAACAACATGCATTTATTGAGTTCCCACCTCCTGATCGGCGACTGTCTGCTCCTCTCCATGTTGTCTTTGGTCCTGGTCTTCATTTTTCTCACCCTTTGCCTTAGAATTCGGCACTCTGGAGGAGCTTTCGTCTTTGATCGCGTCATCTCCTTGGTCAGCGTCCGCAGTGTCCCTGGTTGTGCCGTCTGCAAAGGATGGTGCTTCCAGTTTGGTGTCAAGGTCCTCACCTTCTCGTTCTTGGCTTTGTGGGGCGACCTCCACATGGGGATCTTCAACTTCCTCCGTACGGTCAGCACTTGGATCGTTTGACTTTGGAGGTTCGTTTGTGTCTAGGGCTCCTAAAAGTTGTGTTGTTGCTGTTTCGTCTTCCTCCTGTTCGTTGGGCTGGGATGCTTGAGAGCCGGCATCCTTTCTCTTTGAGCTTTCCTCAATGCAGTGGTCCGACTCCACTGGGTTTTGATGGTCCCCGACCGGGGAGTCGGGATGATTTGGATCTAGGGCGTTTTGAAGCTGGTCTCCTTCCACAATCTGGTGGCTCAGTGGAGCAGGATTTTCATGCTCTGGTTCGTTAGGAATGCATTTGCCTTCTGCCGACTGTTGGTAAGAATCGTCGATTGAAGCTTCTTGTTTGGGAGTATCATCAGCTAATGAGATGGCGGTGTCTTGGTTCTCATTAAGAAGCAAGTTTTCAGGATGCATAGTATCCTCGTCGCCGTCGAGATGTTCCTTCTTTGCAGTCTCATCATGCTGTTCAATGGATTCAGGAGCGTTGGTGTCATGATCTAGTGTAGGATCTTCATTTGAGTGGTGGTGTTCTGGCGTTGGATCCTCCAGAGTGAGCTGGTCGCCATTTCTTGAGGAATCCTGCACAAGGAGTTCAGTCTCTGAATGGATTATAGGTGAGGCTTCCTGATCATTTGTGCTCCCCTGTTCAATGGGCTCTTCTGAAGAGGCTTCGTGGTCTCTCTGTTCTTCTGCGTCTTCCTTGTGTGGGGTAGTAGAGACAAAAGCATGGTCTTCTGGTGGTGGCGGAGGTTCAGAGGCTGGCCCATCACTGGGAACAGTTCCATTATCTGGATTAGCCGCGGACGATCCTGCGTGTGCAGCTGTTTCGTCCTCCGATTGGGTCAGGTGTGTCAGCTCTAAAGGTTTAACTTCGGGCATCGTGCCGGGTGGTTCTTGAGCTGAATTTGTTGGGCTTCGGTGATGTGCCAAGACTGCTTCTGATGAGCTCTGAAGTATGAAAATTTATTTGAAGTTATAGAATGAACAATGTATTTCATGAATTATTTACTGGTTGACATTTCTTCTAAGTTTGCCTAGAAATTTTAGGACTCTACGAGAACAATATTACATGCGGAAAACTTACACAAGTCATCTCCTTAAAAAGGTCTGTCAGTCAGTTATGAAATCAAGAATAAATTGTGCAATAAGACAAGAAGGATTATACACTAATTCAGGTGGAGTGTTCTATGTCACATTTCGTACCTCTGGTGCGACGACTATGTCTTGGGTTTCTTCTTTCCTCAAGCACGCTTTTGTTGTGTCCTCGATCAGATTCTCTTGGTCGGTGCTCTGTCGTTCATTCATAGGTTTACTAGGTTTAGTGGCATAAGTCGACAATTAGAGATGTTTTGGCGTGACATTTCCTACCTCGTCTATAACGACAGTATCTTTGCTCTTTTCCTTTGCTATCGATGGATTTGCAATGTCATCAGCTATGCCTTGCAAATTGGAGTCCTGTAAATCATGTTTATACTCGTGAAATCAAATTTATAACATATGGCATCATTATAATAAACTTATATAAGACGATGAAGAATGCCCAAGGACTCATTTCCTACCTTCTCTTTAACTGTCGGGTACTTGCTTTCTTCCTGCTCAATGTGTACATGTGTTGTCTGTTGGGTCAACTTCTCTAGCTCCGAGCTCTACAGTTTATTTAGAAATAAATGAAGTGAAATTGGTAGCTGGTAATGTGGGGTAGAAAATCGAAGAAACAACGTATGATAGATAAGGATGGTCAGCATGGCGTTTCTTACGTCCTTGTTTGAAGCATATACATCTTCGCTGTTTGCTTTCACTCCATGCACATCTGCAGTTTCCACAGTCAGGGTCTCTGGGATGGCCTGTAATTTTTTTTGTTAGATCCGTGACACCAAATGAGAAACACGTGGCGCAGCTCAAATATATGAAATTGTATGAGATGAGTAAAGAGAGGGTTCAGTATCCAACTTGTTACCTCATTCTCGTTAACGGCCACATCCTCATTGGCCGCTATCGGCTCCTCTCCGTGTTGTTCGTGGTTTTGGCCTTCATTTTTCTCCCCATTTGTCTCAACATTAGGCACTCTGGAAGAGCTCTCGTCTTTGTCCGCATCATCTCCTTGGTCAGAGTCTACACCACCAGTCGTTTTCCCATCTCCAGAGGATGGCGCTTCCGGGTGAGTTTTAAGGTCCTCACCGTCTCCTTCGAGGCTTTGTGGGGCGACCTCCACATGGGCATCCTCTAGGGCCGCCATATGATCAGCACTTGGTGCGTTTGACTTTGGAGGTCCATTCGTGTCTTGAGTGGCTGGAGGTTGTGTCGTTGGTGCTTCGTCTTCCTCCTGCTCGTTGGACTGGGATGCTTGAGAGCCGGCATCACCTGTCTTCGAGGTTTCCTCAACGTAGTGGTCCGACTCCACTGTCTTGTGGTGGTCCTCGACCTGGGTGTCCAGGTGATTTGGATCCAGGGCTTTCGGATGTGGGTCTTCTTCCACTACCTCGTGGGTTGGTGGAGCAGTATTGTCATGCTCTGGTTCGTTCTGTAGGCATTTTCCTTCTGCAGACTGTTGAGTAAAATCGTCTGTTCGGAAGGTGCTCTGGTCGGTTGTAGTTTCTTGTTTTGGAGTATCATCAGCTAATGAAATGGTGGTGTCTTGGTTGGCATTGAGAAGCAAGTTTTCAGGATGCATAGTATCCTCGTCGCCGTCGAGATGTTCCTTCTTTGCAGTCTCATCATGCTGTTCAATGGATTCAGGAGCGTTGGTGTCATGATCTAGTGTAGGATCTTCATTTGAGTGGTGGTGTTCTGGCGTTGGATCCTCCAGAGTGAGCTGGTCGCCATTTCTTGAGGAATCCTGCACAAGGAGTTCAGTCTCTGAATGGATTATAGGTGAGGCTTCCTGATCATTTGTGCTCCCCTGTTCAATGGGCTCTTCTGAAGAGGCTTCGTGGTCTCTCTGTTCTTCAGCGTCTTCCTTGAGTGAGGTAGTAGAGACAGATGCATGGTCTTCTGGTGCTGGCAGAGGTTGAGAGGTTGGGCCATCAGTGTGTATAGTTTCGTTAACTGGATTAGGCACGGCTGATCCCCCGTGGGCTGCATTTTCGTCCTTCGATTGGGCCAAGTGTGCCAGCTCCAAAGGTTTCGCCTCAGGCATCGAGTCGGTCTGTTCTTGAGCTGAATTTGTTGGGCTTCGGTGATGTGCCAAGACTGCTTCTGATGAGCTCTGAAGTATGAAAATTTATTTGAAGTTACAATATGGACAATGTATTTCATAAGTTATTTACTGGTTGGCATTTCTTCTAAGTTTGCCTAGAAATTTAAAGACTCTACGAGAACAATATTACATGCGGAAAACTTACACAAGTCATCTCCTTAAAAAGTTCTGTCAGTCAGTCATGAAATCAAAAATAAACTGTGCAATAAGTCAATTAGGATTATCAATAATTCAGGTGGAGTGTTCCATGTCACATTTCGTACCTCTGGTGCGAGGACGATGTCTTGGGTTTCTTCTTTCTCTAACCACGCTTTTATTGTGTCCTCGATCTGATTCTCTTGGTCGGTGCTCTGTAGTTCATTCGTAGGTTTACTAGGTTTAGTGGCATAAGTCGACAATTAGAGATGTTTTGGCGTGACATTTCCTACCTCGTCTATAACGACAGTATCTTTGCTCTTTTCCTTTGCTATCGATGGATTTGCAATGTCATCAGCTATGCCTTGCAAATTGGAGTCCTGTAAATCATGTTTATACTCGTGAAATCAAATTTATAACATATGGCGTCATTATAATAAACTTATATAAGACGATGAAGAATGCCCAAGGACTCATTTCCTACCTTCTCTTTAACTGTCGGGTACTTGCTTTCTTCCTGCTCAATGTGTACATGTGTTGTCTGTTGGGTCAACTTCTCTAGCTCCGAGCTCTACAGTTTATTTAGAAATAAATGAAGTGAAATTGGTAGCTGGTAATGTGGGGTAGAAAATCGAAGAAACAACGTATGATAGATAAGGATGGTCAGCATGGCGTTTCTTACGTCCTTGTTTGAAGCATATACATCTTCGCTGTTTGCTTTCACTCCATGCACATCTGCAGTTTCCACAGTCAGGGTCTCTGGGATGGCCTGTAATTTTTTTTGTTAGATCCGTGACACCAAATGAGAAACACGTGGCGCAGCTCAAATATATGAAATTGTATGAGATGAGTAAAGAGAGGGTTCAGTATCCAACTTGTTACCTCATTCTCGTTAACGGCCACATCCTCATTGGCCGTTATCTGCTCCCCTCCTTGTTGTTCTTGGCTCTGGCCTTCATTTTTCTCCTCCTTTGCATCAGCATTCCGCACCGTGGAAAAGCTCTCGACTTTGTTTGCGTCATCTCCTTGGTCAGAGTCTGTACTGTCCCTAGTTGTGCCGTCTGCAAAGGATGGTGCTTCCAGGTCAGTGTCA
Organism: Spirodela intermedia; assembly: GCA_902729315.2. Classification (NCBI taxonomy): domain Eukaryota; kingdom Viridiplantae; phylum Streptophyta; class Magnoliopsida; order Alismatales; family Araceae; genus Spirodela; species Spirodela intermedia. The sequence continues at coordinate 1,175,091 of LR746278.1, read as the reverse complement.
AAGTCCTTACCTCGTTCGTGGCTTTGTGGGGCGACCTCCGCATGGGGATCTTCAAGGACCTCCGTACGGTCAGCAGTTGGGTCGTTTGACTTTGGAGGTTCATTCGTTTCTTGTGTGACTGGAGGTTGTGTCATTGGTGGTCCGTCTTCCTCCTGTTCGTTGGACTGGGATGCTTGGGAGCCGGCATCCGTTCTCTTTGAGCTTTCCTCAATGTGATGGTCCGACTCCACTGGGTTTTGGTGGTCCTCGACCAGGGAGTCCAGGTAATTTTGATCCGGGGCGTTTTGAAGCTGGTCCCCTTCCACAATCTGGTGGCTCAGTGGAGCAGGATTTTCATGCTCAGGTTCGTTATGAATGCATTTGCCTTCTGGCGACTGTTGGGAAGAATCGTCGATTGTAGCTTCTTGGTTTGGAGTATCATCGGCTAATGAGATGGCGTTGTCTTGGTTCTCACTGAGAAGCAAGCTTTCAGGATGCACAGTATCCACGTCGCCGTCGAGATGTTCCTTCTTTGCAGTCTCATCATGCTGTTCAATGGATTCAGGAGCCTTGGTGTCATGGTCTAGTGTAGGATCTTCATTTGAGCGCTGGTGTTCTGGCATTGGATCCTCCAGAGTGAGCTGGTCGCCATTTCTTGAGGAATCCTGCACAAGGAGTTCAGTCTCTGAATGGATTATAGGTGGGGCTTCTTGGTCTCTCTGCATTTCAGCGTCATCCTTGTGTGAGGTGGTAGAGACAGATGCATGGTCTTCTGGTGCTGACAGAGGTTGAGAGGTTGGGCCGTCAGTGTATATAGTTTCGTTAACTGGATTAGGCACGGCTGATCCCCCGTGGGTCGCATTTTCGTCCTCCGATTGGGTCAGTTGTGCGAGCTCTAAAGGTTTCACTTCAGGCAGGTAGTCGGTCTGTTCTTGAGCTGAATTTGTTGGGCTTCGGTGATGGTCCAAGACTGCTTCAGATGAGCTCTGAGAATGAAAATTTATTTGAAGTTACAGTATTGACAAAATGATTTCATGAATTATTTACTGGTTGGTCTTTCTTATAAGTTTGCCTAGGAATTTAATGACTTTAAAAGAAAAATATTAAATGCGGAAAACATAAATAAATCTTCTCCTTAAAAAAAATATCTCAGTGAGCTATGAAATCAAGAGTAAATTGTGCAATAAGTCAAAAAGGCTTATACACTAGTTCAGGTGGAGTGTTCCATGTCACATTTCGTACCTCTGGGGTTTTTTCTTTCTCCAAGCACGGTTTTGTTGTCTCCTCGGTCAGATTCTCTTGGTCAGTGCTCTGTAGCTCATTCATTGGTTTACCAGGTTGAGTGCCATAAGTCAAATCACAGACCTGTCCTACCTGCTGTGTAACGACAGTATCTTTGCACTTTTCCTTTGCTGTAGGTGGATTTGCAATGTCATCAGCTATGCCTTGCGAATTGAAGTCCTGTAAATCATGTTTATACTCGTGAAATCAAATTTATAACATTTGGCGTGATTGAAATGAACGTATATAAGATGAAGCAGAATGCTCGAGGAGGTATTTCCTACCTTTTGCTCTGTAAGTATTGCGTCCTTGCTCTCTGCTTGCTCAACGTGTACATGTGTTTTCTGCTCAGCCGATGTCCCTAGCTCCGAGCTCTATAATTTTGTTAGAAATAAGTGAAGTGAAGTTGACAGTTGATCATGTACGATAGAAAATGAAAGAAACAACGTATGATAAATAAGAATGGTCAGCATGACGTTTCTTACATCCTGTTTTGAACTATGCACGTCTTTACTGTTTTCTTTCAGTGCACACACATCTGAAGTATCCACAGTCAGGTTCTCTGGGATGGAGGCCTGTAATTTTTTTTGTTAAGTCCGTGATATCAAACGAGAAACATGTGGTGCAGCTCAGATGAAAGTGTTTAAGGTGAGTAAAGAGTGTTCACTGTCCAACTTGTTACCTCATTCTCAGTAAGGACCACATCCTGGCCTTTTTCTTTCTCCATCCGTATACTTGTAGACTCCTCGGGCGCGGTGTCCTGGTTAGAACCCTTGAATTCATTCATGTGTCCATGCAAGCACATTGACAACATGTGGCGCGAACGAAATTCAACTGTAAGAGGTGAACCAGAAAGTGGAGCGCTTGATATACCTCCTGGTCTGTTGCCGTCGCATCTACGCCTGTTTCTTCCTCTGCATATGGGTTTGTGGCCTCCTCAGTCGTCTCCTCTGGGCTGGGGCTCTGTCATTGATTTGGAGATCCATGAAATCGGCAGAATACATGGAATTTTTTTGTGATGAAAGTACTGTTGTATGAGCGCAACAGCGGGCATTTATTTGGTTCTCACCTCCTCATTGGCCGCTATCGGCTCCTCTCCGTGTTGTTCGTGGTTCTGGCCTTCATTTTTCTCCCCCTTTGTCTCAATATTCGGCACTCTGGAAGAGCTCTCGTCTTTGTCCGCATCATCTCCTTGGTCAGAGTCTGTACTGTCCCTGGTGGTGCCGTCTACCAAGGACGGTGCTTCCAGGTTAGTGTCAAAGTCCTCACCTTCTCGTTCGTGGCTTTGTGGGGCGACCTCCACAGGGGCATCTTCAAGGGCCTCCGTTCGGTCGGCACTTGGGTCGTTTGACTTTGGAAGTTCGTTTGTGTTTTGGGTGTCTGAAGGTTGTGTCGTTGGTGGTCCGTCTTCCTCCTGTTCGTCGGATTGGGATGCTTGAGAGTCGGCATCCCTTGTCTTCGAGGTTTCCTCAACGTAGTGGTCCGACTCCACTGTCTTGTGGTGGTCCTCGACCTGGGTGTCCACGTGATTTGGATCCCGGACTTTCGGAAGTGGGTCTTCTTCCGCTATCTCGTGGATTGGTGGAGCAGGATTTTCATGCTCTGGTTCGTTCTGTAGGCATTTTCCTTCTGCAGACTGTTGAGTAAAATCGTCTGTTCGGAAGGTGCTCTGGTCGGTTGTAGCTTCTTGTTTTGGAGTATCATCAGCTAATGAAATGGTGGTGTCTTGGTTGTCATTGAGAAACAAGTTTTCAGGATGCACAGTATCCTCGTCGCCGTCGAGATGTTCCTTCTCTGAAGTCTTATCGTCATCATGGATGGCTTCAGGGGCTTTGGTGTCTTGGTCGAGTATAGGATCTTCATGTGATTGCTGGCGTTCCGGATTTGGAGCGTCGAGAATGAACTGGTCGCCATTTCTTGAGGAATCCTGCACGAGGAGTTCAGTCTCTGAATGGTTCATAGGTGGGGCTTCCTGATCACTTGAGGAATCCTGCACGGGCATTTATTTGGTTCTCACCTCCTCATTGGCCGCTATCTGCTCCCCTCCGTGTTGTCCTTGGCTCTGGCCTCCATTTTTCTCCTCCGTTGCATCAGCATTCGGCACCGTGGAAAAGCTCTCGACTTTGTTTGCGTCATCTCCTTGGTCAGAGTCTGCATTGTCCCTGGTTGTGCCGTCTGCAAAGGATGGTGCTTCCAGGTCAGTGTCAAAGTCCTTACCTCGTTCGTGGCTTTGTGGGGCGACCTCCGCATGGGGATCTTCAAGGACCTCCGTACGGTCAGCAGTTGGGCCGTTTGACTTTGGAGGTTCATTCGTTTCTTGTGTGACTGGAGGTTGTGTCATTGGTGGTCCGTCTTCCTCCTGTTCGTTGGACTGGGATGCTTGGGAGCCGGCATCCGTTCTCTTTGAGCTTTCCTCAATGTGATGGTCCGACTCCACTGGGTTTTGGTGGTCCTCGACCAGGGAGTCCGGGTGATTTTGATCCGGGGCGTTTTGAAGCTGGTCTCCTTCCACAATCTGGTGGCTCAGTGGAGCAGGATTTTCATGCTCAGGTTCGTTATGAATGCATTTGCCTTCTGGCGACTGTTGGGAAGAATCGTCGGTTGTAGCTTCTTGTTTTGGAGTATCATCGGCTAATGAGATGGCGTTGTCTTGGTTCTCACTGAGAAGCAAGTTTTCAGGATGCACTGGAGCCTCATCGCCATCTAGAGCTTCCTTCTTTGCAGTCTCATCATCACCAACGTCTTTTATGGTTTTGAGAACCTTGGTGTCATGGTCTAGTGTAGGATCTTCATTTGAGCGCTGGTGTTCTGGCGTTGGAGCCTCCGGAATGATCTGGTTGCCATTCCTTGAGGAATCGTGCACAAGGAGTTCAGTCTCTGAATGGATCGTAGGTGGGGCTTCATGATCATCTGTGCTCTCCTGTTCTATGGCGTCTTCTGAAGAGGCTTCGTGGTCTCTCTGTTCTTCAGCGTCTTCCTTGTGTGGGGCATTGGAGACAGAAGCATGCTCTTCTGGTGGTGGCGGAGGTTCAGAGGCTGGCACATCACAAAGAACAGTTCCGTTAATAGCTGGATCAGCCTCGGACGAGCCTGCGTGTGCAGCTGTTTCGTCCTCCGATTGCCTCAGGTGTGTTATCTCTGAAGATTTCCCTTGGGGGATCGAGTGGATCGGTTCCATCGCTGCTTCTGACGAGCTCTGAAGGATTAAATACCATGATCAATTAATCGTTAATCTCTTTGTGGTTCTTCCAAGGTTTTTTCCGCTATAAGGAAACATATCAGCAAAATAAATACAGATAAAGGAACCCAAGTCAATGATTTACGTTCTAGAAAAAACCGAATTAGTCAGCTGAAGCAGCTTTCTACCATATTGAATCAGAGGCCACATATCATGATTCCCACTCGAGGAACCTTGGCCTGCTCTATCAGTGTTTCTTCAAGTCCAGCTCATGCTATTTAGTTCATGATCGATGAGTTGCTTTGGCTGATGCAGAAGCGCGCAGGCCATCATAGCAGCTGATGCAGAACAGAACGGATGAAGATGGGGGAAGAGGCTTCCTTACCTCTTTCATCCCGGCCTCTAGGTCCTCTTCGACCCTTGCTGCGGCCATTGGAGTGGAGCTCTGTTCTCTCTCTGAGCGATAATCTCCCTCGGTACGTAAATGGAGGCCCCGAAACCTGGTAGAACTTAACGTCGCCTCTCTCTCATCTTCTCTCTCCGCCTAGATTTCCCTTCCAAACTGGGTCCATGGGGGCAGAGCCGGTGGCTTTATGGTGGCACCGTTTCCTCCACTTCCAAGCGTCCCAATCATCCTTCGAGAGGGGGGGGCGGGTGACGAAGCGATTATTAGACAAGCTGACAGAAGCGCCACTTGTTCTCTCCCTTGTTCCCCCGTGGTTGGTCAGATGCCTGCGCTCTCATGCGCTGGCCACGGTGGCATTTTCGTATCTTCAACCCGCAATCATATGCTTCCCTCCTCATCGCTGAAGAGTGGCCGCTGTACACTGCGTACCCACCTTCAGAAAACCAGGCATGTTTCTCTCTGTCATCGTGGGCCATTAAGCTTGATCAGTCACGGAGAATGGCTGGTTCTTAGGCACATCAATCTCCCTCCAGCTCCCCATTATTGAGTATTTCCGTTGCCTCTCTCTCTCTCTCTCTGATATGAAATGGTTTTTATCGGAGAATGAGAAACCTGGCTTTTAATAGTTGATAAACTATGGCCTTCTTTCGTAGGATAGAAGATTGCCCGGGGCGGTTGACTTCCTGCTCATCTTCTTTCGCGTCTCATATGGCTTCGTCATTGTTCTTAGTCGTAATACATACCCACTAACACATACATACAATATAGAAGTACCCATGTAGAGAGAGAGCGAGAGAGAGGACCGCCCTGAGCTAAATGGCGCCGACCATGTCGATTCACCATTGTCATCATGTGGCAGCCGTCTTACGTGGAGGAATGCGACCAGGGAGCCGAGTTGGCAGAGAGTTGGACGCTTAAACAGGATCCTAATGGAGACTGAAGGGTTGGAAGCCAGCGCCAAAGGCTAAGAACGGGGGGTCGTAATCCTGGCCGCCCATTTGGGTGGGGGCGGCGGCGGCGGCGGCGGCGGCGCCGAAAGCTCGTGTCGGAAAGCGAGGTCCCTCGGCTTATCGGCTGTCGATCAATTTCCAAAACTGAAGGGTGTTGTGTGAAAATAATCGGTTGGGTCTACAACGTGCGTTGTGGTCTGTCATTCCTGCCGCACGTGCCGCCAGGAGGTTGTTGCATTCTCCAGAATCTCTTTTATCCGTGCTCACCTCACCACGTGATCTTCTTTCTCCGCGTGTCAACCCCACTAGTAACTGAGGGCAAATATGCAATTTTATTGAAATGTTACCCATTAGGAGTCTTACCCTCGAGGACCAAATATATTAGCCGTCTCCTCGAAATGAGAAGGAGATATCGTGCTAAGCTTAGGAGACCAAGGTCTTAACTTATAGTTCACATTTTTTCGGTCACAATCGGAAATATGGATAATTTGGAGGTTTTCTGTGATAAAAGAGTGGGCCCGAGTGAATGTGACAGAATCTAGTGGGGGAGCCGCCAGGGGAGGTGGACCTGCTAGCACAGTTAGGGTGAGCGGGCCGCCACATGCTGTAAAGGTAACATCTCTCCTTAGACCGGTCAAGACTTTTTTTCATCGTGGCATCATCCCCGTCCTATTCATCGATCTTTGTCGGTCTATGCGAGAATACTAACCCTCGTGGATCATTCTATTTTTGCCTTCCCATCTTCCCGCGTTTCGCCGGTCGTATGTCTAAGCGGCGATCCAGAACCCGTTTTTCATGGACGAATATTCTCTCTCTCTCTCTCTCTCTCTCTCTCTCTCTCTCTCTCTCTCTCTCTCTCTCTATCTATCTATCTATCTATCTATCTATCTATCTATCTCTCTACTCTCTATCTCTCTATCTCTCTATCTCTCTATCTCTCTCTCTATCTCTCTCTCTCTCTCTCGCTCTCTGTTTATCTCTCTCTCTGTAAACAGACGGATTGGTTTTCGAATCTACACTCTTTGTCCCTCCTGACAGGAAACGTACATGTTGGGCCCAACACGTTGCCGCCAGGCAAGAACAACTCATCAGAGCTTACGATGTGGAGATCGACCTGTCAAGACAGCACCCAACGAAACCGCCTCTCTCTCTCTCTCTCTCGCTATCTCTCTCTGTAAAACTGAGTCCCTCTCGTAGGATTGGTGCCCATTAGTGGGTTTGATGAATAAAGGCCCGTTAAATCAGGCCCATCAGAGGAACCTTCACAGTCTGGTAGCCCATCTCAGGCAGGATTTTTACTGGTCCCAAGTTGGACGAACATCATTGGACTACTACTGGTACGGCCCAATTCATGTCAAGATGGCTCCTCGATCCACATACCAACAAAACCCTTAAAAAATCCATGTTATTACCATATTTGGAAATCTTCGCACAACCCACAAGAGGGAAATCGGTATTGCTCGAGTCCCAGAGAATCTTCAAATATATTAATGAATTCACCAAGCCTATATTAAAAATCCAGAAATAAAATAAAAGCGCATGTTATTGACTTTGTAATTTTTGAATTATGTGTATATTTTTCTCGGAAATCAAGGCACAATTAGTCATCAAAGTTGCTTTCAAGGGTAGTAAGTTGGCACGGGGCTGATGCTTGCGTGGAGCTTGTTGTCTTGGAACAATATTATTGTTAAAACTATATAGAAATGAAGACAATACAAAATTTCCTATGATCTCATCAAAAGGGTACATGCCGCTCCCCATTATGCTTCGAGGGTAGTTCCGTCAAATACCATAGGAAATTGATTTTTGATTTTTAGAAAATAATTTGTGTGGGAAGTGTCGGTAAAGCTCGGGCTTTTTTGGGTCGAGTGATTCGTTGGACAAAGCGGTTATCGGATCGTAAGGGGTATGTTTATTGAGTGGTGATGGGAACCGACGTGGGATCCGAAAGGTCGGGGGTTCGTGGCTGTCGGTGGGAGGACTTTCGTCTCTGACTGCCATCGCCTCGTTGACCAGTCCGCTTTTAACAGTGTCCCCCCGTCTTCCTTCGAACGTCTCACCCACCTTCCTCCGGCCAGTCCAGTTCCTTGCTAATCTTCTGGAGAGAGAGAGACGGCTGATTTCTTCTCTCTCTTCCCCCTTCTCCGTTCAGTTCTCCCCATCTCTCTCCTCCACAGGAGAATTGCCATGTTGTTGCATCCGGAGATGGCGCTCCCACTGAGGCCGATACGCACAAAGCCTCTGGATGGTGGCACCACCGGCGACGAGGGCTTGCCGGCAACGACGCCGACAGCGGAGGACGCGAGGATTCCGGAGAAGCTGCCGTGCCCGCCGGCGCCGAAGAAGAGGAAACCCCCACAGAGGTGCCAAATGGGGGATACCGAGTTCTTCAGGCCGCCGGAGCTGGAGACGGTGTTCGTACGCCGGCGAGAGACTGCCGAGTGAGGAGCTCTTTGGTCCTCTAGCACCCCTCAACATGTACAAACAGTGGAAACAGGGTCTTCTAGGAATGTTAGAGAACAAATCCTCCATAATTCTAGTCCCAAACTGGTTTCCCTCACCCTTGAACGAGACTCTGCCAGGATTTGGGTAGAATTCCCTCTTTCCCGTTGATAGATCTACCTCTCTCTCTCTTTCTCTCTCTCTAGTTTGTGTAGAAGGCTTGCCTTCGAAGGTTTCTTCCAATAATTCTGGGAGCTTGCATTTTTGAGACGCGTATTCACGGACGATAATTTCACCACGTGCGGGCGTCTGTGCACCAAGATCAGAAAGTCCACAGAGAGACGAAGAATTCCTACGAAACCCTTCGCGAAGAGATTAAAATGACCGATTTTAGAAAAAAGAGAGGTCAACTTTTTCGACGAATTAATGAAGACCCAACTTACAAAGCGGACAATCGAGCTTCATAGGCTTCCAGAGGATCGAAGGTTGTAAGACCATTTTATTTTCTTGTCCCTTCCAAGGCGGTGTGAAACCAGAAGCATTGAAGACTACTACCCGTTTGATGTCTTCCTTGAATGTGAGGGACAACAGCACATGAGTTTAGATCGAACCCTTTAAGGCGCCTGGATCAGGCAACCGCAACCACGGAGAGAGAGAGAGCGAGAGAGAGAGAGAGAGAGAGAGAGAGTCAACATATTTCATGACAACAACGCTGATATGTCGACTAAAACCCACTTGAACAGAAGATCAGAGATAAGGCCCAACCAGAGTAGCTGGCGAAACTTCCCTTTGCGCTTGGAATTTCATGACACGCTGGCCCTCACTTTGTCTCAAGAACATAGGAAAGGGGGGGTTAGTGAGGGTAAAGGGCATAGGGCGGTAATAATCTCTCTGCATCGGGCCAACGAAGGGAGTCTCCCCTTCCCGAGGAATGGGTGGTCCTAATTCCTGACTGCAGCTGTCGTAGTTCTTCCTGGCCTATTGCAGTCCCAGTCCATCTCTTGACCGCCATTCCAAATCTAGTTCGGTGGCAGCTCTTCTCCACCGTCACCCTCGGCCACTAACTGCTCACCAAATCTCTGCAGGGTTGTGAATTTTATAATACTGTGCCACAGGAAGAGAGAGAAAGAAGAGAAGCATAGAGAGAGAGAGAGAGGGAGGGGGAGGGGAGGACGTACGTTACAAGGAATCCAATGAAGTTGGAAGCCATGGGGCCCATTGAAAAGGGATCCCGCTGGGGGGGACGGGGGGTAAGCACAGTTTCGCTTGTTGAGCTTCGTTCCTCGTATGCCTGCGCCGCCACCGGAGGTCTCCTTCCACTGCAGTCAGCGAGTCATCCTCCTCCGCGATTTTTTGAGTCGGACGACGATTTTACCCAGTCCCCGCGTTGGAAAGTAGCGCATAGTTTTCCAAGTAAATAGCGTTGACCTCTCGGGAAAATATAATGACGTGGATTTTATTTTTTGTCGGAGGGCTCTGTAGTGGCCCGTTGAAGAGAGGTCCAGTATAGGAGAGACATTTCAGGGCATCGAGAACTTGGCGCTTGTCGGGATGGACCCCCTGAAAGGCCGTTGACCCGGTTCATGGGCTTGACATTTGATGTCGACGTTAGTGTTCGGGAGTTGAGAACGAGAAACAAATGTCAACAAGACACTGAAAACGACGGCCAATCCCAAGAATGTCAGCGCTACTATTCTTCCTCTACTTCTCTCTCCAACCCATTAGAGGAGTCGAGACGTTGACCGGCGTCACCGTGGACTCCGACGTATCTGAGGATATCATCATAATCGTGTTTTTAGTATGTATAAGACGAGCCTGGGAAGATCCAAGCTGGTATGTGACGTTGGAAGTCAAAGACCAAAAAGTTCGGCCTACGTTTCCAAATGTAGTAGGCCAGCCCATAATTCCAAAACCAATTCTTGCCACCTGGCTTACCCACGATCTCTCGTCTCTCTCTCTCTCTCTCTGTGATGGCGGGGAAAGGGTTCCGAGGGGTCTGACCCCAAGCCCGATTTCCGGGCTTTTCGAGGTCCATCTGGCCCATTAAGCATAAAACCTACTCAGCCTTCCGGTTGTTTCATAGTAAAAGCATCACAAGAAAAAATGCAGTTTAACGGCACAGAGAAGGGAGGAAGAACGAACGAATGTCACTTCACACAGATGACAAGGGGCGGCCCAGATTCTTCCAAATCATCAGTCGACCTTCAAAGGGGGGCAAAGGCCGTCCGCAGCCGCCTTGGGGTTCCTCCGACTCTTCATCTTGAGTCTCATCAGCTTCAGGATCTTGAAGAACCAGAACGCGCTGACCAGCTGCAGCCCCAGCGCCATGGCCTGGTCAAAAGTCAACCATCACGTCATTATGCAGCGAAGGATTGGTGAAAAAAGTCAAAAGGCCAACGTATGTGATTCCCCCTTCACCTTGATGAGAAATGGGTAGTCGGCCGTGAGGGTGACGGTGGTCATATAGGGCCCAAAGCCCATTCTAGCCAATGAGAAGGTGATGCTAAACAGGAACTTCATCATAATCAAAAAAGCCCTCGTTAGACAGAGATTTTGGCATGGTAAGACGACATGAGACTGATGACGGTCACAAACTCACATCCGCTAAAAGATTGAGGTCGGTGTCCTTGTAACCCAGCTCCTTGAGGAACTGCCTCAGGTGAAGGAAAGGGGTCGAGACCTCCGTAATCCACATCGTTGTCACCATCTCCGTCCCGCACTGCAGTAATCCAAGCTCAAACAGATCCAAATCTAGTAAGATAGATAGACAGATAGATAGATAGAGAAAGAAAAAGAGAGAGACGGAGATTTATAGATAGATAGAGAAAGAGAAAGAGAGAGAGACAGAGATTGATAGATAGATAGATAGATAGACAGAGAAAGAGAAAGAGAGAGAGACAGAGATTTATAGATAGATAGATAGATAGAGAAAGAGAGACCGAGAGATAGATAGATAGAGGGAGAGAGAGAGAGAGAGGGGGGGAGGATACCATTTGATAGGCGAGGCCGGCGATGATTCCGACGATGCCGACGGCGTGGTGGACTAGATCGGAGATGTTGATGCGCTTGTCTAAGAGGATGCAGAAGAAGTCGTAGATGAGGTAGGAAAGGGTGACTGATAAGGACTTCATCTGCGAGATTTAGAGAGAGAAAGGGAGCTGGTTAGAGGAGGGAGGGCGGATGGATAATGGAGGCGCTGAGGGAGGACCTACCTGCCAGTGGGAGGAGGGAGAGCCGAGGGGGCTGATGGGGCGTGTCCAGTCCTGAATGGAGAGGGTGGCGAGGACGACGGCCACGCAGGCGTGCGCAGTGGAGATGATGCGGCTACAAAAGTCGAAGGACCGGTTGGGGAGCGCCTTCCGCACCGCCATGAAAGCCGCCGACCATGAGATGACCCCGCACATGACCCACCGCACGATGTACTCCTCCATCTCCCCCTCCAGCTGAAGCTCCCGGCTTCTCTCTATCTGGGTTTTCTCTCCGTCCTTCCCCGGGTTCTGATTCCTCAGAGAGAGAGAGAGAGAGAGAGAGAGATGCTGGTGGGAAACCAGTGAGCGGCTGGGCGGTGGGGGAGACCGCTGGCCAACCCTTGGCAGGCCTCGGAGGTCTCTCGATTGACTCAATCTCTCCCTCGGCCTCCTGTAACTATGGCTTCACTCCCAGGAGCCAAAGAGTGGGTGAAAAGGAGGAAGCTATCAATCCTCCCCTTGGCCCGGCTGACGCTCCCCGCTTTGTGCAATCTGTGTGGGTCTTCCGAGCTCCCCGGAGATCACAACCTGCGAGAGAGAGAGAGAGAGAAAGAGAGAGGATCACAGGCGGGCGTGCAACCCGCGAGCAGGCGAGCGGCCCTCCTACCTCCTCTCTATTCCAACGACCCCAAAATATGAAAAAAGCTGGAACCTTTCACTCTCTACTGTCGGCAATCAGACGCTCACAATCGGCTCACTGATGACGACTTCAATGCCGTTGGAAATTCGGAGTCGGTCGAAGGGGTCGGATCGTGACTCGGTTCAACCCTCCCTCCCACTGCCAACCGCCAATCGACACCGTACGCCTAACTCAGCACGGCCGCTCTCTTGCTTTATTTCTTGAGATGCATATCAGAATTTAATAATTTTAGGCTCACCATCCCATAATATTCAGGACAAAAAAATATTTGGAATTTCAGAGCTTAAACGGTTTTATTGAAATTAAAAAGAAGCCATATTTAATTTAAGGCTACGGCTTGAAGGGGCATTAAGTGATGGCACATCGTTCCATCTACCGTCCATAAATCTCGAGCCGAGCTAGCAAATGAATCAACGGTGCATTGAACCCTAGTGGGCCTGGGGTTGCGTGCGACCCTGCCGGACCCCTGAAGCGAGAGACTTTCCGTCTCTGGGAGGTAAATGGGCCTACGACTGTAACGGGGCCCACCTCTCTGGGAGGTGGTATTTATTACCGTCATAGAGGACCTTGGACTTGTCAAATTCGCATTAAATTTTGGATGAAATTTTGGGCTGATTAAACCCTTTTGGAAGAGAAGCGTCTTGAAAATGGTCATCAGCATATTTTTCAGTCAAAAAAATTTCATAAACATGAGAATATTCCACAATCCTAAAAGATGCTGATATATATATATATATATCGATTCTATCCGGGTTTGAATGAAAATTTTTGCTTTATGTGGCATTTTTGGAAGAAAGTGTTGAAAGGTCAACGGCACGTTTTTCAAGCAAAGAAAAGGAGCTTTTTTTTGGGTAATTTGTTTCTATCCCAGCTGAGATACTCTACGAGCTCAGTTCCAGGGAAATGCTGGGATAAGATTTATCCCAGTAAATCAGGAGAAAAAAACACGAACAAAAATTACCAGAATAGCCCTTTATTCACATGCGAACTGGTTTGACCTTTACGAGATGGGGGATGAGATACCCTCCTACTCCCACTGCAGCAGGTCCAGAGCCTGTTGGTGGAGCTGCGGGTCGCCTGCTGCAACCACTTTGAAACCTGGGAGAGGAGGTAGATTTAGGTACCCGGCTCATAAATTATTGTTCCTACCCGAAAAATAAGGTAACTATAGTTAATAATTGCTTGGGACTTTGGCAGATGATTTAGAATATTTACATTCGGGGTTGGATTCCGGTGACGCCTCCCAGTGGAGATCCTGTCCTCTCCAATCAGTTATCAAGCCGCCGGCACCTTCTATAACGGGTATAAGCGAAAGGAAGTCATAGGGCTGGAGATCAAAAGAAGGGAACCATGAAGGAAGATCACCAGCTGGGCATTGCTCAATGTGAAATAAAAGAAATGTAAGTCAACGAGGGGGGGATGGGGGGGGTTCAGAAGACAGAGCTGACCTTGAGCCCAGACTCAACCACAAGATCCACGAATCCTGTGGCTAAGAGGGCATAGGCGTAACAATCACAACCATAAAGTGGAACTTTCACCTGGGAAAAAGGGAGAAAGAAAATTAAGCAACTTGGTATTCCGATGTGTCAGCCAATTAATATAATACTGGTAATCCGCGGCAATGGTAAGATGGATCAGCTGACCTTGTCTCTAACACGGATGAAAGCTTCTTCGGCGTCGCTGCTGAAGAGATGAGGGCTGGTCGTGTACCTGCCGAGGATTCAATAGTTGGCATGGGCTTAATTTTGCAGGGAAACATGAAATATGAGTGCAGAATGGTAATCATACAGTAATTACATCGAAATGGGATGTGGAGTATTTCCGTAATTAATAATGGTCGTGTGGAATTTATTTTCAAGCATTGGAAGAAAAAAATACCCATTTCGGAGAAAAAAATGAAGGTGTTTTTGATATTTCCTGCAGACCCATGTGATAGAATCATTGCTTTTGGTAGAAAGACAGCGATGCCAAAGAAGAATGGTCGTAATGCCAGCCAAGAAGGAGAGGTATCAGCCATTAATTTCCAAAAGACAGTATCCTCGTGAAGATTTTTGTTGATTTAACAGTAGTTTAGCAAACCATATTCGATCGTATGTTCATATTGGATGATAATTATAGCTCAGTTGATGCGGGGGAAGGGTGGGGCGGATGCATACAAATAGGCTTGGGCAATGCTGCTGCAGGAACGGGCAGAAACCACCGATCCATTGAGTGTAGTTTTCCTTCCCTTCACTCCAATCCATCTCTCTCGTAAAACTGGCTGATCGATGATGCCCACAATCTGAAAATAAAGAAAATATTATTCTTTTCAGATGCACAAGTTCATCTCAACCTCTGGTGATCGATATCCATGTCATAGAAACTGAGCATAAACCCTACTGGTTCCCCCTTGTGAAGAAGGGCGATCAGAGTCCCGAACAGGGGCTTGCCTGCAGAACAATGGAATGAATTGGATTTGAAGAATCTTCGTAGTTCATGAAGAGTATGAGACGAAGGATGGACTCTGAATCGATAGATAAATACCGGTGATGAAGCTTTTCGTCCCGTCAATCGGGTCCAAAACCCAGACGTACTCGGCATAAATCTCTCTGCATCTCCAGCCATTCTCCTCTCCGTAACTGAAAGATTCAGCGTTGGGATTGAGCAGGGGTTTCTTAATTTGCAGTGGCGAATGGATGCAAAAGAGAACGAGCGGAGGAGAATGAGAAGTCGTACATTGCATGGGAAGGGAAATGCTGCAAGATGATGGAGATCATCGATTCCTCCGCTGCCCGGTCGGCAATCGTCACAGGACCTGCAAGAGTGAACGCCCATCGATCAGAGGCCAGGCCAGGGAGAAGAATCCAACAAGAACGAATAATCTCTGGGTTAACAGGGGCAATCAAAAGAAAGGTTTTTTTTTTCTGATTTTTTCCCCTTTTTTCCCTCTGTTTATCTAGTTTCCGGGGGAGTGGGGAGCACCCACTCAGGTCGTCCTTGTCGACGATCTCAAAGCTCTTGCGGAAGTACTTGCGGATGATCTCGCCGGCGGCGTCGGCCAGCTTGTTGCCGACTTCCACGAAGACGTCCACATCTCCCACCCCCATCTCAGCGACTGGACCGCCCGTCCCCGTCTTCACCGGCGTTGAAAATATTGAGGCTCTGAACGACGGAGCGGCGGCGATGGAGGGGAATCTCCTCCTTCCGGAACCCCGACACGGACACCACCCGGAGATAGAGGCAGCGTAGCACGCTGGCGGCGACGAAGGTGGAGGGAGTGGGGAACGCCGGTTCTGGACCAGGCGATTAGATGGGGCGAGCATTTTCTTCGTAGGGTCTGGGCCGCAAACGAGAAATGAGTTCATCGACGAAGGATGAGGTGGGGAAGGTCCGGCCACAGAGAGAGAGAGAGAGAGAGAGAGAGAGCCCTTTGTCTTCAGTGGCGAAGATGGTGAAATTTTCCGATTAAAAACAAGAACGGCATACGAGTGAGGACGGGGAACCTGCTCGATCGATCCAATAAGTTGAGTTTCTGGATTTCGTTGAACGCAGTAATTATTTCTGAACAGTACGGAGACGAGTCAGAGATTTCATCCTCGAGGCAAAGATGCCAACAGGATCAGCAAGAGCGAGAGGAAAGCAGCTAATCGCATGCTTGAAAGGAGAGAGAGAGAGAGAGAGAGAGAGAGAGAGAGAGAGAGAGAGAGAACTTTCCAATGAATCCAGCATCAAATGCTGCAACCCGACTAACCCTCGGAGTGATCAGCAAAGAGAGCGCCAACTTCAGTAAAACCAGTCCATCTCCAACCACAAAGCTGATTAAATTTTTCATGAAGTAGTTGACCGGAGAGATCTATGAGCTTAAGTTCCTCACATCAGACCTGGTTGCAGCTGCAGTCGAGGTATCTATCTGATGCAATGAGGATGAGCAGGTGGCTGGCCCAGCCTTCCAAGTCACTGGATCCTCGATTAAAGAGATGGGGAAGAAACAATTAAAGAGATGCATGGGACCGCCCGTTGACTAGTTCTCCCATGGTTGACCTCCCCTCTTCTTCAGGTCACTCCATGGCTCGTCCCCAGATATATGCCCCCTGCAAGGAATACATAGAAAGAAAGAGAAACTGGCTCTGAGTAAAACTCTCTGGACACTCAAATTCAGAGAGAGTGAGTGAGTGAGTGAGTGAGAGAGAGAGAGAGAGAGAGAGAGAGAGAGAGAGAGAGAGAGATGGGATATGCTCGGTGGGTGTTGCATGCAGGTCAGTCTTTTGAAAGGAAGTGGAAGAAAGGAGAGGTGGATTCAAAGGGCCAGAAATCAATGGCGAATTGAATGGAAAGCCCACTGAGCACATTGGATGGAATACCTGGTGGTATCTTCTTTCAGCTACCTCTCAATGTAAGATAACGACATCCCTTGGAACGAAGAACACGATGCCGGCAAATTATCGTGTGCCGATTTCAGCAATTCCATCAATTCTTTCGCTTGCCGGGTCAACATGAACACCTCATCCGAATGCTTTCTGGTCAGCCATTGCTCTACTTCCCTGCAAAAGCAGAGGAGCGAAGAACACTATAACCACAAACAATATATGCCAGCGACGAACGTCTCATATTTGATCGATGAACGAAGGATCGATGAACAAGTATTGCTTTCAGCGGAGAAAACTGTTCTGAAAGAGTTGACAGAGTTGGAGGAAGGGTCCTTCGAAGCAAACGAGGGTGGAGAAATCAGAGGCGATACGTTTAAATTGGGCATGAGGAGCATCAAGAAATAAGCCACTAAAGGCAAACAGGGATGCAAGAAACTGGACAAGGGAGAAAAAATAAAGGCGAGGATGACATGAAATGAGGCTGATGTAAGGTGTACTTTGGTCAACCATAGATGCAACATTTTTCTACAAAATAATTTCCTTTAAATATATACAAGTATGAGCTCATGCTGCTCCTAAAAGCTAGAATACTGACCTTGAGTAAATCCTTGTTTCAGAGCTACAGTCGGAAAATAGCACTTTAACAACAGGTTGCAGGTTAACCTCAGAAAGGCAACCAGAGATCTCGTTTTCAAAACAATCTCCACTAAAACACCATGCTTTCGAATTTAGAAGAACTATCTGCAACACTGGGGACCTTGTGCTCAGATCCTTGACAATTGTGTGGTAGGAAAGTTCATCGGTTGCACTTTCCAGCAGCGATTTCACAAAAAGTCTCTGCAGCGTGTGGTTTCTGCTCATCAAATAATTCGCAGAAAATGAGTCTTCAAGTTATATCATATTCTCACCATATATTATAGTCGCTTATAATAGGAACAACAATTCAATAATTTAATAACGAAAATACAAAATTTTCATTCAGTTGTGCGATCCCAGAATCCTTCATTCATTCCCAACAGGTTTGAGGCTTCTTATGAGATGAATTCATAAAATAAGTTATTTTAAAAAAAAATTGCGTTTTAGTTGCTAATAAGGTGGAAACAGAACCAAAATAGACAACAAAATGGAGCAAAGAAGAATCTGCCGTGATCATGACAACGATAGCATTATGCATATTTTCACATGAATGAAATAGCTTTTTTTCACTCAGCACGAGGGATTATAGATGAAAATAAATGAAAAATGAAATGTGCATTTACGACGTCAAATTAACTCTACACCAAATCCTTGCTGACTGAGATAAGTAAGGTTTGTATGCAGTTGTTCTTCGGCTTGCAGCGTTGATGCATTGGAGGACTGGGGATTTTTTTTACTATCCAGCTGTCAACCTGATCTGCATTCTACCAAGAACAGCACTAGCCACAAACAATCTGGTTTGTTTATACGAGAATGCAATTTGCGGAACTGTCTGTAGAGGAAAGACCAAGGGCTATTCCACATAGCTTATGCCGTGTTAATATATTCATGATCCAGTGTAGGAAAAGAAACCAATGTAGAGGCATGTATTTACAACTTAATTGATACAGTGTAAATATATATCTTTATCCAGTGACTGCATCTTAAATTCTCAGTGATACCAATGTTATCATTAAAATAAAAAAATAAAAAAAATCAGTAAGCAACACTGATCGTTAACTTCTTTTACCTGAATACATTATCTGGCCCACTACAATCCAGACTCGTTGAAACATAGCACTTGAATAATCGAATTCCACTGTCTACTGGATAATTTAGCCCCTTAGTAATTGGGTAAGATCCAAGTAAGGATGAGCAATTCCTACATGAAAATTCAACCCACTGGACTTCATTTGAAAGATTACATATTTTAATTAGAAAGCCACATCCCAGAACAACATTTAGTGACCCGTTTTGGCCTACATGGGATGCCAAATTTCCCATGGGTGTAACTGCAACATCATGAAGTTTTCCGTAGCTGTGATTTAGATGACTGTTTCTTTCATCAGCACAGCAATGGAATGATTCATTTGGGAAAACTTGGTTAACTGATGAACCGTGAAATATATCAGAATTTTCGTTGGCATCCATCTTCCTCTCTGCACCAATGTCAGCTTTTCTCTCATTCAAACTATGCTTAGTGGGATCAGGACTAACACGAGTGCCTTCACTAGCATTTGCGCTGGACATGCCTTTGACTTTTGCTACAGGATCATTCATGTCACTATGACTTGAATGCTCTACTGGGCACTGAGTGAATTCATATCCTTCAAGATCGTCCTTGCAAATGGTAACTGAAGGGCCGTCCAACAGACATGTAGACTCAGCACAACTGTAAGCTTTAATATATGCACGCACCAATTTTTCACTTATACCTCCAAATGAACAGCAACCTGTCCCAAACCAATTGTCTGCCACCTCACGCCAGTCAGCTGATGGCATTTCCACGAACTTCCTGCAAAGAAGATTATGAAGTTAGCAGAAAACGAGAAAAATATAAAATAATAAGTCAGCAACGGATCCAATGAAGCTACAATTATCAAATGAAAATCAGATTCTTGGCATTGTAGCATCTACTATTTCAGACTTGCAACCAGTTTATGTCTTTCAATTGTTGGCATTGACCCAAATATCAGAAAAGGAGAGTGCATGGAAATTTTTTCTGTGAAAATTAGTTCTTAGTAAAATAAAAAAAGGTAATCACAGGGAAAATCTTTGACTTAGAAGAGCAACCCCGAGCTTCAAACCTAAATATTTATGGCTTCACGAATAATAAAGGAACACTTCAAAAAAATATAATCCTAGAAATATAATAAAATCCCGGAGGAGAAAACAAGATGGCAGAGCATCCGACATATTCAATTACAAATACATTCCATATTTTCCAACACGAAGGAAATGGATGGAAAAAAACCGTGGAAGGAGCTCTACAGAAATGGCGCCTTCCAAAATTCACCTCCATCTCTGTAGGGAAAAAATTACTAAAGAATGGCGCCTGACTATCGGTATACCACAAATTGTTTGTACAATACACAAATAACTCGTAGTGCAGGATATTGCACTTGTCTAAGTTAAACAAGTATCGAAAATGGAGGGCACATTTCAATGCAGATCGTAACTAGGGAGATCTGAGACTATAAGAAAACCTCTCTACAGGTGACAAAGCCTCTTAAGGGATAAAGCAGAAAGACATGGCTTTTGATTCAATTGGATTCCAGAAAACACCAGGATTGATAACATAATTACTATAAAGAGGAATCACAGTGATTGTTTCTCCACAATATCTTGTTTCGTCTGCCTAAATAACTAGCGTTTACAGTGAAGCGATCAATATTGGAATCAAATACAACGAAATGACGTTAAAGATGCCTAAATTTAGTGTACACTGTCATTTACACCTTACATATCGATTATATGCACATGAGCAGTGTAAATTTGTATTTTCTTTCATCATTCTGTAATCGGAATATGGAGTCGAGTTTGAAAACACAGGTAAGTGGAACAGATAATAAATGAAAACTACTACCTTGAAGGTATCTTTGTTACTCTCGTACAGCAAGTCTTACAATAGAAATGCACATCTCCAGTAGAAAGATGCTTCATATCTGGTTCAAAATTTCTGAAATATTAGTTTCAAGGATTATAAACATATATATATGAGTAAAATAAAATAAATTAGGTTCAAGAGATTCGGTGAAAATCATAGAAGAAAATTGGCATTATCAAAATTCCTTCATTTTAACACACTACTTTGCTACTTACGCAAATTAGTCCAGCAGCAGAATAAAGACTCTTCATTGTGGTAAAACCAAGCCGCAATTTGAGAAATGACAGGTGGAAACTAGTGGATTTTGATCCACTATAGTTTAAATTGATCGTGTAGTACCATATATCTATGTAGATGCATTTTTCTCTCCCCTGTCAATGCTTCTCACGGACAGGAGCTTAAACGTAGGATGCGGTAAGAAAGCTTTACATCAGCACACAGGGGACTATCAAATCATTTTCCACTCTATCCCTGCACCTCTTCTAAAGCATGCCCGATCGGAGGAGAAAGGTGCCAAAACAGATACGAAATAACTATATTTGATTTTGCAATTTATGTAAACACAACGGCTATCCGCAAAATTTCTGCTTTAGCTGTCACTAATCAGGTCTCCAAAGAGAACTTAGGAGCCTTTTATCTTATGATTATATACGGAAGGAAATGAAAACGAAAGGGGATGAACTATCCATAAAGAAAAATGCCTTGGCTCACCGGAATCCAAGGAAAGAGGAAGCGAATAGCCTGAAAAATCTCCCTCCGGCCTCCTGAAAAGCGCACCCGCATCCAAAGCCGACCGGGAACTCATGGACATCGGATGATCAAGCGGGAGAACCAGGACTAACTTAACCTCGATGTGGTCCTTCCTGGACAAGACCTGGACTGGCGCCACTGTGTCGATGAGAACCCTGGGAACCGGAACTCTCAACTCCAAGTCCCCGGCCCCTTCTTCCCTCCACCGCACGACAACTCGAGACTCCCCCAGGCAGAGCGAGGCCTCCAGGTTCTCGCAACTCTTCGAGGGTTCGACTTCGGAACTGAAGAGGAATAACCTGAGCGTGGGAGTGTGCGCTAGGGACTCCCAGGTGAAGCGCCATCTTCTGCAGCTCCGCCGCGGCGAGGTAGAAACCAACGGCATGCTCATTCCCCGCGACCGATCCTTCACGCGGCGGCGGGGATTTTGATTTCCGGGTTTAATTTAACCGAAGCGCAAAACCCTCATACATTAAATATATTTTTTCTTATTATAACTAAATAATTATGAACGGCTTAACTTTTTCTTCGAGTGCCGGGAGGCCCATATAGGCCCATTAAGGATCGCTCTCGCGTGATGGCAACAGGAAGGCCCCTTTTCATTTATCGGCCCAACCCAACTTTTTCACTGGGCCCTGCCCCAACCATTAAAGGGCACACAACATAGATTTCCGGGCCAGGTGATATTCTCTCCCAAAAAGGTAAATATGTAAAGTACACAATGTAGAGGGCTTTTAAAAAAATATCATGTGCCCCCACTCACTTTACCCGAGTGAGGGTACATATCAAATCCAAGGAAATACATCTGTTTTTCTCAATAAAGTAATCCTGGCGGCGATGAAGAAAAATACAGAGGGAACACTGTTGGTGCCCATAGCGAACACCGTCGAGGCGTCTTGCCACCGCCGAAGGTAGCTCTTCCCGGCGTTGAACAGACGTCGTCGTCGTCGTCGGCGGCGGCGGCGGCGCGATAACTGGCTCTACGCCCTCACCGTGCCGTCATCAGCACAAGCGCCGGCGGTCGCCGCCGCATAATTCAATATCCTGTCCGGAGAGGAAGAGCCAAGAGAAGAGAAGGGGGGGCCCGCTTGCTCCTCAGAACACGCCATATTTTTCCAGATATGGCCGGTTTCGTGCCACCATCCGTCGCCTTCTCCGGAGTAGAATATGAAATTCCGCCGAGAACTTCCCCAGCACGCAATCCAACCAGTGAGGAGAAGCATGGAAGGTGATCTCACCGGCCGAATATTTTGTAGGGTTTCTGGAGCGCTGTATGAGGAAACAGCTAGTGGATGGAATGGTATCCGTGAAACGAGTCTTGTTAGGTCGCAATGTGACGTCTCTCCCTCGTGGGAAGTCAACTCTCGGTAAATTAGATACCATATCCTTCCCTTTTTCTTCAATTTCGTCGCGCGGGCGCGACATTCGAAGGGATTTCAATGTTTCTTTTGGGCCTCGGATTGTTTCTGACATGTGATTTCTCAGCACTCGGAGAACCCTATCTGATTCGCTTGGCCGGGGGAGGCATTGCAGATCACGGATCAGGTGACCCGCCTAGACCTCTGAGGTATTGCTGAGCTCATTCAGATCAGTAGAAAACCTAGTTTAAGACTAATGATGGTGGCATCTATCTGGAGCGAATCAGGAGCAACGACATGGATGACTATTCTATTTTAATTTTTGTCAATGGGCCCCGCATGCCTCTCCGTGGTTGCCAGCCATTCTTCCCCGACATGACTGTAATCAATTCGGAATTCATTAATCCAGGCCATGCGAAAGCCACCAGATGATGTCTCCCCCAGAATGCTCCAGTCCCTTGGGAAATCTTTAATCATCAGTCTAGAGTCTCCGATGATGGTGTTGGCCCTCTTCTTCCGAGGGATCGCCTCGAGTTCCAAGGGTATTAGCCCATTTGTCTTTTGTTTTTCCCCTAGCAAGAACAGTCTACTGTAGTTCATCCGTGTGGAGGGAGCTCCGACCTCATCAGTCCTCTTATAATCTTCCTTCTTGGGATTTTTATTTTTCTTCTTTATCAAACGAATGATTCTGTATGATTATCACAAGAAAGTGTTTTTTCTTGGAGCGGTTTTTAATGAAGGTGATAAAGATTTTACCACAATGCAGCAGAGGTATCAGAGACTGCCTCCGGATCATACGCTCTCATTCACTGAAATGTTCTACTGCAACTTATCTTCGAAGCTCCCTGAAGGAGATGTTCAGCTACTAACGATTTTAATGATCGTCCTTCTTATCGTTCGTGATGCTCTGCCCAGAAAGATACTTTCCTGCAGGGAACGATTCGTCGACCGGCCTTTTTTTCATCCCAAATTCCGCTGCTACAATCCGCTGACGAGCTCACCAATCGTGCAGCAGCAGCGGCCGGAGCTGGAAGAAAGCGAGTAAATTGGGCGCCGCAGCCCCACCCACGTCCAGCTCGCAAGAGCATTACACGAGCATTAAGAGGAGGGCCTCCCAGCCTGCGGACCCCACATGGAACTGCTCGACTGGTTCTCCGCAGCGTTTTCTGCTTGACACCAAATTGATTTCCTTGTGTAGAAATTATGCCCAAAACAGCCAGCACAAGAGGTTCCCATGGATGAGAGAGAGAGGCTCATGAAGGAACCTCCTTTTGAAGAAAAGAGTGAGGCCAATTACATCAATAGCCCTGCAGCGGAGGAGCTTTCTGGCGACAGTTTAGCCCACCTGGGGGGTCCTTACTCATTTCCTCTTAAATTTAGTATTTATGTGAGGCTCCGTGCTAAAATATCGTCCTCTACCTACAGACACCACCAGGGATAAGCTTAGCCAGAACAGTGCCCCACTAGCCACACGAAAAAGGAGTCTTTCTGAATCATCAGCACGGAAAATTGGCGGCGACCGTGATGGGCTCCTGGCTCGCGGAGATCATCGCCCATGGGTTCACGAGGAAGGCGTCTTCGCAGAGGAACCCTCCACCCTGGTCCACGTACTGGAGGATCTCGCCCAGGGAGTGCAGCCGCCCTCCCAGCTCCGTCATCTGGGCCCTCAGCACGGAGTTCTCCGTCTCCACGGCCAGGCACTGCTGGGTGACCGCCTTCAGGTTGGTGATAATCTGGCCGTTCTCCTTCCTGAGTTGACCCACTTGGGCAGTCAGGTCATCCAGATGCTTCTGCTTCCTCTGCCGGGACCTCCTCGCCGATTCCCTGTTGGAGAGCTTCCTCTTCTGCTTCCTCATGTCAGTCGCCTGCAGCTGCAGGTCCTCGTCGGAGCTGGCCAGCAGAGTGGAGCCCGAGGACGTGCCACTCCCGCTGGAAGAAGCCATGGCTATTTGAAGGACGATAGCTAAGTGAGGTAATATGCGTATTATGGATACAGATAGATAGATAGATTGTAGATAGGTTTGGTAGGTTGGGTTTTATTATTTTTAAGGAGGCTGCAGGACCCAGAAGGCCGGTCGGCTACGGGGGGAGGGATCCTCACGAGAAGACGTAGAACCAGTAGAGGAAGACGACGGAGAAGGACTGAACCAGATGGGTCCTGCGCCTCAGAGCGGAATTTATCATAAACCCGGAGAGGAGGATCTCACTGACGATTGGAGACATCAATCAGGAACATCAAAGGAAACCGGCTTTTTCATGTGGAGGGAAAGGCAAGGCCGGAACGGAGACAGAGGAGAGTGGACCAGCGGCGGTGGCGGATCTCCGATCAAAGCCTGCCGGCAAGAAGGAAAGAAAGGCGGCGAAATGGTCGACGAGGAGCTCCGAGGTGGAGGAGCAGGCGGCGCCGATCCCGAAGGAGAGACTCCAACGCAGGAGGAAGCGGAAGAAGGGTTTCAGCACCGCCGCCCTTGGATCTAAAGGAACGGGGGAGAGAGAACAGGCTGAAGGGAGGACGGAGAAGCGGTTGAAGAAGAGAAGAGAGGGGAGTTACGATTGAGCCAAGGGGCGACTTTTATAGAAAAATAGGGGCGTCTGCCCACGCATGTGCCGGCACACACATGAGAGATAGAGATAGAGATAGAGAGAGAGAGAGAAGTGCATGCACTTTACGTATTTCTGATAATACCTCTAACTTCATTTATTTTCCCTGATACCCCTCTTTTCGCTTGAAACCTACTCCTTTAAGAGATAGCGAGAGAGAGAGAGAGAGAGAGAGAGAGAGAGAAACAGTAGACCATTAGCTCCACAATATTATCTAGTTATCGGAGATCTCGATAATATTATTTTCTTGACAAAGAATATAAGGATTTGTCTTCAGTTTGACATTACGCTCAGAAGTTATGTTTTTTTTTCCAGAACCCTCGAGTCACTAAAATTATTTGTTTATATGTTAGTTTCACGCGACCAGGTTCACTGTCTACTTCATAACTTACGTAAACGGCATCTCCAATACTTAAGACGAGAATCGAATATTGAAATTGGTGGAAATAAAATCCAATTAAATAAAAGTATATTGGAAAGCGCATCGGGAACGGGTGGACGGTGGTGAGGAATCTTCCGCCAGAAAGTCCCTTGGTCATCAGGCAGGGGATAACGTGGCACTTAAACTATCACAACCGTCCGATTTCGACCTGACGTAAACCCCCACGGTCCCTTTCCTCAATCCCTCTCGGCTCCGCCGCCAGCTGCTTGAGTTCGATAGATATTTTCCAATCTAACTTCCATTTTTTTTCTCCGAAAATACAGTTTTCTAGGATTAACATAAAATTCTCGTAATCAACATAAAATTCTCACGTTATGTTTTAATATGATTTAAATTTAAATACTTTAAAATATGTCTCACCTTTGTTTCTACGCAAAGGATGTAAAATCAGACTGATTTTTTATTTTCCTTTAAATTAAAATTTTTAAATAAATAAATTATGGGCTATGGTGGGGGCACCTGGGGTGATGAATAGGAGAGGGGTGTGAAATTAGAGGCTCCGCGGTGACGAGCACGACATCGGCTCACCGCCTCCCGGATTTCAACACCTTCTCTCCCCCAAAAACTCTGATAACATCATCTTGGAGGCCGGTACCAGCCTTTTTCTGGGGTAGGTTGGTAGAAAGCACGTGACATCATGCCACTATTTGGTCTTGTCTTGTCTTCTGTTCTGAGATTATCACCCCCCGGATTTCAACACCCCTCTCTCTCTCTCTCTCTCTCTCTATATATATATATATGTCATCTATATAATGATTAGGTAAAATTAGGTAAAATTATTCACATAAGTAGAGAAGAAGTCAATAGAAATAAAATAATGAAAATTGAATAGGAATGGTCAAGCATATTGATCATTAAAGTCATTGGCTCAACCAAAAAAATTAGTTATTAGAGGTTCAACTTGTTGACGTGTAATTAATTAATTGGGTAAGACTGGAACCCACATCAGTCGAATTCTCTTTGTGAGCACGTGCCTCGAGAATCCTCTCCCCCATCCCCATGGGCACCCGAGTGGCTTCTGGTTTCTGAAGTAGGGAGCTGGCTGGCGGAAAGAGCCCCAAGGGCAGGGATCGCCCACGCCGAACGTGTTCGTAGGAGCTTTTTTATTACCCTACAACTTAAAAAGCATCTTTTTCTCATCTGGGGGAGAGAAGCAGGGGAAAGCCATACCCCCCTCCCCCCTCTCTCTCTCTCGGTGCAGCGATGGAGAGGGAAACGGGCGGTGACATGAGAAAAGAGAACTCCACTGAAGGGCGGGCGATGTCCCCCTCCTGGATAAACCTCGGTCGACCGGTGTGAACTGGGCTTCGACCCACTAGTCCATATATAGATTTCCCCCGCCCATAGCACCAAACGGGGACCCAAAAAGCTGATTCGGGAAAGAGGAAATTCCCCCCGGAAATTCTCTCTCTCTCTCTCTACATCCCTGGGCATATCTTCCTTGGTCGTGTGTTCTTTCCACAGGATCTCTCCGGGCCATTCAAATAAGGGGGGCGGTGCCCGGCGGGCGGAGGAACAGAACCAGGTTCTAAGATGTGGGCCACACAGACAAGAGGGACTGCAGCGTGGGCCCCAGCTGCCCTCCTTATTCTACACGAAGTATGGGAAATGGGCTCATAGCCCAGGAAAATAAAATGGGCTAGGCCCAATAGCCGGTGCTAATTGGATTAAAAGAGATGGAGGCTTCTAGAAAAATAAAATAAATTAAAAGAAGTATACTCATTTTGGTTCGACTACTCTCTTCTCCTCTGCGGGTGAAATCAGGGCATCGCAGATCTCTCACCCTGTCCTCGTCCATGATTGGAGGGCGGTAACTTCACGTTTCCGTGCGGGGTCGAGCACAACATCGCGGCGCGTGGAAAACCGTTTTTGCGGGCCCAGATTTTAAATCTTCTGGAGCGCGGGAGATGGGGGCGGTTAGGTACCGCCCGCTGACGTGGCCCTTACGCTGTATAAGAGGTCAGGAGTCTGTCATATACCTCCGTCTCACTTCTCTTCATCCATCCTGGTCCTCTCTCGTTCTCCGTCGATGGAAGAGGCGGGAAATGTTGCATTGGTGTGGGTGGATCAATCAGGGGAAGCCGCCTCCTCCTCTGCAGAGTGGAAGGAGAGCTGGGAGGTGGAGTTCTCGCGCTTCTTCAACTTCCCCTCCGTCTCCTCCGATGCGTTGGCCTCCCACAGCCTCAAGCCGATCACCAAGTATAGAACCCGCGGGGGGACCTGGGTTACAGCTTCATCTCAGGCCAGGCTCCAGCTGGTCAGACTTCGAGCTGACGTTGATCCTGTCATCTCCGTCTCTATCCGAGGAACGATGATCGTCAGTGCCTCACCGCCTTGTTCACCACTTCTCCATTCCCCTTTTTATAGAATTCCGTTGTTATTCTTCTGTCTTGTTCGGTATAGTTAGATCGCAGTTCCGGTCTGCTGGCGCTTTCAAAGTTATGGTGACAAATTTGAGTGGTCTTCATGGTTCCCTCTTCATCTCTTCTTCTAGTTGTAGTTAAAGACATTGGAGAGAGAGTTTGCGAAATTGCTGAGGCTCTCGTATCCCGTTATCACTACGGAGACTTTTATTCATAGATTTATTCGTCGTTTTAGATTCTATTAGCACTTAAATAAAGCCACTGGAAAGGAATTAGGGAGATTCGTGAGGCTCGTCGATTCCTCTCCTCCCCCAGCATTCCGCGATCTTCTAAAAATTGATTTGTCTATCTTCTCCAGAATTTTATAGCGTGAAACAAAGATGAAAGTATATTTGTTTTTACGCGATCCATTTTTATTCTCAAGTATTCATAGTTATGATTGAAAACATAACTATGAAAACTTTTCCATTGAAAATAATCCATACAGTTTCAACACTAGTAGGTTTTGATATCAGTGATGACATTTTTTATCTGGTTAAGTTAGTATCCATTTCATTTTTATATGATTTCGGTATACAATCACCCTGGATTACGTACATGCATGAAATTGATAGTTATGAAATCTATCTTTATAATTGAGCGACTTTGAGTCCCGAAATGACTGAGTGGAGTTGAAACTTTTTTTTTTTCATTACAGAGTTTTTAAAATTCACTTGTCAGAGTGATCAGCTATTGTGGACACCCGTATACTACGCACTTCGTACCGTCTATTATATATACACCCCTGTGCGCGGGAGCAGCAACAGGACTGGTCTTTTTGCCCTCAGGATTAGAGTGGACTCTGACCAGTCTTGAGTCGAGGTCCATTATCCAGGATACCAATTGTGTCCTAACCCCTGAGATGGACCGAAAAGCCAAAGATAAATGACTGCAGTGACAAGGAAAATAGGGATTTCCAAAGGAACGGTTATCCTTTAATGTTTCACGTATGTGTATCACATGCCTCACATAAGTGGGTCGTTTTCTCAAAAAAATACAAAAGACTTCAGATAACACATGCTTTTTCTTCCAATTATGATGGATTTTTTTAATCTTCATTTTTAGCTTTTACATTCTCTACGCTGGTAAGGTTTAAATGTACTTAATTTTTTTCGTCCCAACAGGTTTTTACCCTTACTTTTTTTCAAGGGAACTCTTAGGCTTTGCCGGGAATCAGGTGATAGATATTTACGTTTTTCTTTACATTCTTGCTACAGGAAGAACACTTCATCTCCAATCTAAGTATCTCCTGGCCTCAGGTGTCTTGTGCATCTGAGTGCCCCACCAGGGGTAGCAGAGTGATATTTTTCAGTTATATTTGTTCCTCTGGTCAGGCGAGTATCATATACCACTATTTTCCCACGACTAGCGTCGGTGACATATAATGATCCAATTTTTTTTTCGTTCTTCATAATCTTGCCTTTCTCGTTGTTCTCATTAAAATTTTTATTTACAATGAATATTAACTATAATAGAATATCTCTTGTGTATTTGCAGACACATAAGTTTGCGATCCGATTTAATGCATCTTCCCTGCTGCAAGATTTTCTTTATAATATTGAGGTACGTAATATCTCTTAATTATCTCCTATTGTTGGTTTTATCTTTAACTTTTGAACTATGGTCCATATATTGTGTGTATTGATGCTTGATCCAAATATTTTTCATGCATTCTTGGACACTGTAAAAACCAAATTATTGCATCAGATGTCTCTGGAAATGCGAATATTTTTTCCTTTTTTTTTTATAGAAAAGTCAACATGTTTTCTATCTATAAATCCTGCTGTGACGATTTGATTTTGAGGATTTGAGACTGCATAATAATTAGGAAACATGATGTTAAATACATTGTTTTTTGGGAAGAATGTTTTTTAACGCTGTTCTTGTGTGATACTTCTTTCGTATACTCATAGTAAATAGTAATATTACTTATTTTGACAATGGAATATTTGATGCCTGGGAGCCGTGCTTTACCTTGATGTGTCCCATGATATTACTGAAATTTTATTACTGAGTATCTTACCAGTCCGCAGACCTACCTCCTTCGTATATAAAAAGGTTAATTTTGGGTAGGACCTATCTTAGATAGATAAATCTTGCACTTCATCCACGTCTAAACCTGTTGTGTATACAGTAATCTTATATAATGATTTTTTATATTTTAAATATGATAATTTTATAAATCATCAATCGTGATGCTGTCCTCAGGCTAATCATCCCTTAACGCAAATGAGTTGCCATCACTGTCTGAGCCGCCTGTAGCATAACTACTAGATTTGTCCTTGTTAAGAGTCACATTGACGTTCCGCATCACTCATTCTTAATTGGGCCACATCCTTCATTTTAGTTGATAATGTCTCTATTGAAGGTATTGACTGCCGCTTTAAACGTTGACCTCGAATTTTTACTCAATATTTTTGGTTATCCATTTTATTTTCTTTTTATGGACGCTAACAAGTTACAAGCGAAGTATATGATCAAGATTTCGGTGCATGTCAGGGATCACATCAGAAGCTATGATTGCAATATTCATCTGTCCCCTAGGATCAACTTTAATTATGCTCATTAATGAAGTGATCATGCCCACAGTCTCTGACCTTTCTCCTCTCTTGCTCTCCTCCAACACTTTTCTCCACAGAAGATTTGTAATGACAAGAAGGTTGCTGGCACTCTTCTATGTGAGGAGCCAACAACTTCTGATCAAATTGGTTCGAACAGGCTTCAACACAGGTGAATAGATTCCATGTTTCCACATCCACCTTCTTTCCCCCCCATGATCTTCCAGAATCGCAAGGTTCAGAGAATATGATTTTTTTCTAAAAATAAATTCGCATCTTATATACGCTACTGTCACTGGCCAACTCACACTAAACGAAGAATTCTTTTAAAATATTGTGTGATGCGCACTGTTGTACCAACAGAAGTAGCGAAGAATCCGGCTTCAGCAAGCCTTCTTCCCCATATACACCGGAGTTGCCAGTCTTGTCTATAACTGACGGCGAGAGCAGATGCTCTCTGCAACCATTGTTCGTAGACGACATTGAAGCCTTCTTAGGAGTGCCTCCGAGTTTCACAGAGCTACTCACCGAATGCTCAACTCAAATTGGTACTATCTACAGTCTACTCCCCTGGATTTTCCTTTTTGATATCCGTATCGGCAATAATACCTAAGAGTATTGCCATGCATTACCGTTGTGTGCATTATTTTTAAAATCTTTTGGTTACTAAATATCGAGCATGCATATATGGACCATGTACTAATTTTTTGTTAATATATGGACGATGTACCTGAACATAACATGGCATCTTAACAAATATACTCATTCCTATTGCGCCCATGTCATGTCCTACGGATTCTGAGCGCCTGAACGGGATGAATGTATGGGTATTCTTATTCGTTATATATATTTTTTTAAAATCTCTAAATATGGACATTGCAGCCCAACGAATGCAAGGAGCAGGAGACAATCGTACGGATAGAAACACGGAGGTACTTTAGACAAATAACAATCTCTCAAAAAAAAATCCCAATTTGGCGTTCTCAGTGTCGACCTTCTGTATAACATTTCCCTTTTGGATTACATCGACGCAGAAAGCCGCATCGAATTCGCCTCTGCGTGACAGCCTGAACGGTGAGTCCTCCTTTTCGGGGCTCTCTTCGATGGTCTTCCCCGTCAAGTCAACGCCTTTGTGGGCCTCCCTGCAGCAGTTTCCGTCGACGACTTCCTGACCAGCCTGGAGCAGCTAATGCTGGCGGGAGAGGCCGATCTCAAATGCCAGATCGAGGTACATATAGTCAACCCTTCCAAAGAGTCCCATTTCCTCGGTTTCTCGACCCCATTTCCTTACCGATAGATCACTCGCCCTTTCTCGCAGAAATGCCTGGCCGACGCTTCTTTCCGAGGTACGGACGCCAACCCTTTCTCGCCCTTATAGTTTGACGAATAAAGTTTTCTTAGGGGGCGTTCAATTGTCTCGCTTGATACTTAGGACGCCCGGGTGGAGTAGTAGTCATGATCAAGTGCTTACTCTTGACCACATTTGGATCATGGAACGTTAGTTGCGGAGGCGCCGATCACCTAGCTGACCACTTGCATATATTCTTTAACGTGCCAGATATGTTGGCCAAAATAGAGAGGGTCGTCGATGAGCTGGGAGGTGAATCGACGGCACTTAGTTCCTCCCCGCCCCGCACAGACTAGGCCCCTTCTCGAGACGATGGAATGGCCCGTCGGAAGATGATGCGTCAAATCCCACTGCCATTGTCGGCCTTAGTTGTGTCCCTTTGTCGTCTCCAAATATGGAAAACTTCCTTCTACCAGTCTTTGCCCCTCGCAATCAACACTCCTCCGCAGAACCCATGGCGCAGAGAGGCGGTGGGCTGTTTGGCTCGGTGAAAACGTGCGCGCGAGAGCCGCATCTCCGTGGGAATCTCACGCGCTGACGAGAAACCCTCCGTCTACTCTCCCTAACCCACCGAAAACCATTATTGAACTCCCCCTGGGTTTTCGGTGGGTCTAAAAGTTTGAGTGTTAGATATTATCTAGGGAGGACCACCAAACGAACAAGATGTGGGGGTCAGAATAAACGTTTTGAAAGGAGAGGTATGGCTGGTTTGTACGGGTTATCTCCCCATTTATGATCCATTCTTCACAGGAAAGCTTATATTTGGCTCTCTTGTAGATGTCGGCGGATTTTTCCAAACCATGTGGATGTTTGTATTTTCTTTCATCTTATAGACTGTTTGCTCTTCAATATATACATGAGTCTCTTTTTGATATTTTGACAAATATTGATACTGAACTATATACACTGTTGTTTCAATATCTCAAATTTTTGCAACACCGGTTGTCATGTACACAACATCTGTATTAGAACATATTCTCATGATTATGTAGATTTCATTTGCTGCATAAAGATCCCAATTAGAAAGTTTGACGTTGAGAATTTTGATAGCATGATTTGGCTTAGGTCTATTTTCATCTATAGAATAATTATATATTTTATATTTGCTAAATTCTCTTTTTAAAAAATATTAAACATTATATATTTATGATCGTCGTTTGTAACAATCATCTTACCCCATGAAATAATCGATTGCTAAGGGATAGATAGGCCAAATCGACTTATTTAAGTGTTGGTTTGGAGAGAGTTGAAAGGGCTGAATTAAGTCCACCCCAAGAAACCTACTCCCATAATTCTTGTTGACCAGAGGATTTAACTAGCTTTCATTAATTTCTGATATGTAAGCTATTATTATAGACTTAGAAGTATGAAACTATGTATCAAATAAATGAGAAATTTAATATTATTTGAATTTGATAACTAAGCTTATCAATTGTTACTTTAATAGAAAACACTACCCACGGATCTAATTCAAATTTGTATGAATCCATAGGTTCCTTCAACTAGATGACTTAATTAGATTCTCAAACAAATATTTAAATGACATATGAACATTAGACCAGGAAATAGTTCAAGTAAATCTTTTTAGGCAAGAACGGAAAGAGGCAAACATCAGGGATAATAATGCAGTCAATCATTGTTTACGAGTATATGAAAGTAATGATTTTTTATGTAGCACTAAACAATAATATGGCACCATTGGCAACATTGTCCGCATGTCTGTGTACCATCAAGTTCACCATCCCTTTTTTTCATCATGAATTTGAATAGCTCATATGTGCATCTTTGGAATAGTCTTCTTCTTTTTTTGTGTGTCATCATCAATTTCACACTGTCATCAGTTTCTCATTGTTCTGTCTACAAGGTACGAGCTCCCCCACCTTTTTTAGTGCAAGATTATTGTCAGGGTTCGTAGTCCTCTATGAAACCATTGGATATTCTCTTTGTTGGACCACTTTGTTGGATACACTGACCATACATGTGAATTACCATTTCTTTGGCAAAGCTAGGTTTGTTGTCGTTTCTTTGAATATTTCATAATATTTTTACATAGCTGTTTTCTCTTCTTTCTAGCCCTTGTAGATACACACAATGAGTCAATCCTCTTTGATGTAGGCTTACAACTAGGCCATTACTTGAAAAGTGCTTTTGAGGTCACTACAATGCTCTTTCCATTTTCATCTTACCTCTATGTCCTTCGAACCACATTCATATATAGATACACAAATGTCTATTCTTCTCGTCTTTATTTATTAAGTAAGCATTATAAAGAAATATATTCTTTACATGTTGATTTTCTTAATCCTTTGATAAAAGTAGAAGAGCAACAAGGAATGAAAATTTAGTGTTTTAAATTGATATTATTAAGGATTTCTAATATGGTGGAGGAGCTTCCATGAAGAAGGTAGACAAAAGAAAAGAATTAGTAGAAAGCTAAGAAGAGTATATATGAAGTATTAAAGAGACGAGTGATTTTAGACTACAACAAGTTGGGGCTCGAGATCCCTTTAATTAATGGTTGCTTATGGAATTAGATCAACTAGATGGCATGGTTATATCTCTCATAAGCTAAGCTTAGGCCAACTAATTATTAATATCATTAATTAATATCATCTTGCAAGTTTTATCATTTTATCCAAGGATATGGAAATTTAGTGATATTTAAAAATAAGACACCAAATTATAATTTAAATTTTAGTTTATATGTCTGTATCAAAACCAAGTTTAAACCTCATTGTCTGCACCATCGTCTGCACGACGCTCGCCGACGTGCATCGCCCCTGCGAAGCTTGCTGACTGACCGCGTGAAGCTAATGCACGCGTGACAGCTCGTGCACTGTTTTGCAGGCGCGTCACAACTTGTGCACCGTCGCCGGCGCATCTCCACCCGCTCACCGCCCGCCGCACATCACCGCCCGTGCATTCATCGCATGTGCGCTCGCGTGCCGGTCGTCGGTGCCGCCGGAGCACTGGTTAAGGTAAAGTTATTCTGATTTTAGGCTTTCCTTATTGTTACAAAATAAAATAAAAATAAATATAAAATCACTAAAAAAATTCTCTGATTAATTCTTGGCTCTCTGTGGTTCGACCCTTACTCAGTTATACTTTGTGAGGTGAAATATTAGAATTTTTTTTTGCTGAATCTAGAATTTACAATGATTACTGCCACATTTTCTAGATAATCACTAGCATAAGGGACACACAAGTGCAATTGCAAACAGAGAATTAAAGATCAGATCTGAAGTATCACAAGAGCTGAAAAGTTAGCGCACCTTGATATGGAGAGATACATTCTCATAATTGTTGGCTTGTAGACCTTAAGATAGATCTTCAATAATTTGAGAAAGTGGTGAAAAATGAAATAAAAAAATGAGAAAGATTGATAAGTGGAATGAAAATGATAGTTGACCCTCATGGACTCCCCAAAGATGAGGCATTGACCCTCATGACCTTTCCCTAAGGAGTGATTGACCCTCATGGCCTCCTCCTTAGATAAAGGCAAAAATTGAAGAATTTTTTTTTTCAAAAAAGAAGGTTTCACCCATTGTTACATACATAGGAGTTTATCTCCCCATTTATAGGAGAATTACAAGGATTAAACATAGAAGTTAGGGTTGAGCCTTATTCTTGTTGACTAGTGAAAGTGTGTTGACTTCTCAAAAGTTAGCCCTGAAGAGGTGTCTAGCCCACCCTTGAAAGCACGAATTTTTGGGGTTCAAAGTGTGCATTTGGAGGTGATTAGCTGGTAATTATAGATTTTTATTCCTTGACTTCTTTTGGATGAAAGTTGAGGTAGTTATTGAAAGTTGGTGGAAGCATCTATTCCAAATGAGCCCTCTTCTTGACTTAGGCTTAGGCTGAATTTTAGTTCAGCTGTCCCCTAAGTTTAAATTCACCTTGAGCATGTATAGTTGTCCTTGCGTCTTGGTCAAAGTGTTGATTTTGGTTGACTTTGATCCCATCAAAAAGAGTCTTCCAAGGTCTCTTTATAGTTAATAACTTCTTTTTAAGTAAATGACTTAGTGATAATATGTTTTATATTTCTTCATATTACCTTTATAATCTATTTTGTTCTTAAATATCTATTTATAACCAATAGGTTTTATATTTTTGAGTAATTGAATGAAATCTCAAATGTCATTTTCTAGTATAGATTTAATCACTTTATTCATAACCTTAATTCATTTATGAGAATTAAAACTCTCCATGACCTAATGAAAAGTGATGGATCATCTTTTATCATTCTAATGTTAGCCCCATAGTTTTGAAGAAATACAATATAATCATCTAGAATTATACTTCTTCTTTCTTTAATAAATCTCATTAATGACATGGTCTAATATTACTTTATGAATAATGTCAAACAAAACCTATTTTTTATCATTGTTGATAGTAATAATAGGAATAGAGACGTGTTACTTGTGAAAAATAAAATCCCAAATCTTATCTCATCATGAGAGCTCAACTTATTCAAATAACCAAGTATTTTCCATATTGAAAATAACCTTAGTAATTAGATCATAAAACTTATAACCTCTTGAACTTTCAGCATATAAAACAAAATAATGACTAAAAATTATGCTCTAATTGTCCATATTGCCTCCACTTCAACTTTACTATCATTACCCATAAATATATATTCTTAATATTAAATAACTTTCGAGAGTGGAGAAAACTCTACATAGATATACTTATGTGAATAGTGACAAAAAATTATCCATCGTGTCCAAAGGTACAAAATTAGTTAATATATGAATAAATAAATATGAAAATCTCACCTTTCTTTGACACCAAGCTAGATACCTGATGCAATACTTATTTATGTGTTCATGACACCTACAAAAAAAAAATCTTATATTTGTTATGTTTTATTTTCCTAAGTGAAGAGATACTTGTAATTTCTTTTCCTTTATGTCTTTTCTTAAATGTTTCTTTACAAGTCATAATCAGATGAACACTTTCATATATATCTTGTTTCAACTATTTTACCTCTTACATAGTGTGAAATGAGCTTATTAAGAAATAATTTGTCCTTTTAATAATTGTAGCACACCTTGAACTAATTAAAGTATATAGTGATATAAATTAGAACTAAATGCAAGAATAGGTATTCCTTAATAACTCTAATTTGTGTTTTTAGTTTCAACGTAGGATCTAAATTTCTATGATATACAATCTTATATTTAATTTTATTGTTATATTTTCTATATATCGAATTTACTATGTTCGTACTTATTTTAACCTTATTGTTCTTAATAGATATTTATCTAATTCGACAAGGAAATCCTTTGTTGTAGTGCCTTTTTTGGACAAAGTGAGAATGAAGGCTTTTGTACTGATGTGTTTTATAATCATCAAACTCATGTGATTTGATCAATCTTACTTTTTTGTATCTTAATTCTCCTCATAATTTATGGGTTGATCTATCCTCAATGCAGGGTCCAGATCTATAATTACAAAGATAATCATAATACTCTCTTTTCATACTTTAAAATTTATACAATTAAACATAGGAATTAATTTAATGCTAACATAGATATTTGAAGCATAAGTTAAAATTAGACAAAGAACAACACATAAGCCCACATAAACTTAAGTTCAAATAATAATATTTTCTATCATAATATATCAATTACAACATTAATATTACACCTTTGAATGTCAATATCAAATTGTAAATAATATTTTGGTGTGATAAATAAATATCAAAAATAAAATTCTATCAAACAAGAAATCTTTCTTTAGATTGACTTATTGTTCACATGAAATATTGAATAATTATCAAATATTCATTATCACAAATACATATAATTCAGTCAAATACTAAATTATCATTTGTAAGTTAGTATTCATATGAATTACATGTTTAACCATCTTAATATTCTAGAATAATCAATTTCCATTAGAGAACCAACTTTTGTAGTATGTTTGTTTAATTAATTTATCTCAAAACATAAGATATGCACGAAAATTTGAGGCATGAAAGTTATTTGACATTTAAATATGTTTAATGCAGAATAATAATTGATAAATCAAATACATTAATTTACAAATTATGAAATAAACTTCACAAAATTAATTTCATAGATAACCTAAATGACATCATGAAATTGAATTTTTTTTAGATGACGTCAGTGGACAGAGTACTGACGCCATCATTACGACGTCAACCCTGCGGACCCAGTGTATCGGCTCGCGCCGAGCCGGCGCATCATTCCTCCGCTCGAGCCGTTCCTTCACTCGGTATGAGCCGAGCCGCCGCAGCCGTTCGGGTCGAAACCGGCGCGGGGGGCTGGGGTTAAGGGGGGCGGCTGCTTGAGAGAGCTGAACGGGAAGGGAAGCGGACGGCGAAGGGGAAGCGGCAGCCATGAACGCTCCCGACAGGTACGAGAGATTCGTCGTCCCCGAGGGAACGAAGAAGGTATCATACGAGAGGGATACAAAGATCATCAACGCCGCCTCCTTCACCGTCGAGCGCGAGGACCACACCATTGGCAACATCGTCCGCATGTCAGTATACCATCGTGGTCTCGATCCCTTTCTTCCATCACGAACTGGAATAGCTCGTGTGTGCGTCTTTTTAATCGTCTCCTTCACTTTTTCGACGTTATCATCAGTTTCTCGTTGTTACCAGGCAGCTGCACAGGGATCCGAATGTTCTGTTTGCGGGGTACAAGCTCCCTCACCCTCTGCAGTACAAGATTATCGTCAGGGTTCGTGATCCTCTACGAAACCACTGGATGTTCTATTCCTTCGACTGCTTTGTTGGATACACTGACCATACATTGCGAATTACCGATCTTTCGCAGAGCTAGGGTTGCCGTCATTCCTCTGAATATTTCATAATGTTCTTACGTACCTGTTTCACTTCCTTCTCGCCCTTGCAGATACACACGACGAGCCAGTCCTCTCCGATGCAGGCTTACAACCAGGCCATTACGGATCTCGATAAGGAGCTCGATTACCTGAAAAGTGCTTTCGAGGTCACAACAATGCTCCATCCCTTTTTATCTTATCTCTACGTCTTTCAAACCTCATCCCTATCTAGATACCCAAATGTCTACTCTTCCCGTCTCCATTTATTAAGTAAACATTATGAACAAATCTGTTGTTTATCCTAGTCCTCAGATGAAAATGGAAGAACAACAAGGAATGGAAATTTAGTGTTTTCAAGTAATATTATTAAGGATTTCTGGTACGGTGGAGGAGCTTCCACGAAGAAGGGAGACAAAGGAGAGAATTAGTAGAAAACTAAGAAGAGTAGACATGGAGTATTAAAGAGATTGGAGTGATTTTGGACAAGAGCAAGTTGAGGCTCAAGGTCCCTTTAATTCAGGATTGCTCGTGGAACTAGATCAGCTTGGTGGCGTCATAATATCTCTCTTGTAATTTGATTGGGAAAAATGCATGTGCGAAGCTGAGTTTAAGTAATGTTCTAATTCAAGTCATGATTCATATTATCCCGCCAGTTTTATCCCAAGAAATTTAGTGATATCTACGAATCAGACACCAAATAATTTAAATTTTAGTTTATATGCTTGTTATGAAAACCATGTTTAAACCATAAATGGGTTTCTCATTGGCTAACATATACTTGTTGTCAAAAAAACGTTAAAATTGTATATCACTTATTCATATATCATATTTTGACAATTGATTTGATGCTACTCGGGATAGTCCTCAAGTCTATCATTTCAATTGGCATTATCATAATAGAACTTTTTTCTGGATCCTGCTAAATTGTTAATGCGGAGATGAATTAACATGTCGTCAATAAGTCAACATTTATCTCATTTGTTTTCCATACAAGTTTGACGAATTGTAATGGCCTATTCGTGGAATATGCACAACCTCGACAAATAGTACATGCACGATAAGATGGTGGAGGAGATGATAAAGACTTCCTAGGTACCAAAGTGACCGTAGGGAGCATCCTTGTGGCAAAGATGCTGCAGTACAGGGTTCATGTATCATCTATGCTGAAACGTTACTTTTGCAACAAGATAAGGGAAATCTTGTGGTGGCTTAAAGTTAAAGCATTTTTAGTGTGGGATAAGTTGATGCGAGCATGGAAGGGTTTACTAGACCATTGATATAATAATGCAAAGAAAGTGAACAACGAGTTAACTAGGTGGGATCCTGTGGTTGCAGGGTCCCTCCAAGGCCAAGAATCTTCTGAGTGGACAATGTGTGTTTTCAGTTTGCATGCAACTTTGAATGGAATGGTTTCCTTGGTTGCCTTCTGAGTTGACCATGACTCAGAGAAACGTATCAAAGTAAGACATTGGAGGAGGTAAATAAGATATTTTGTCTATTGGAAGTTTATCTTAAATTCTCTTGATAGATGCAGCTAACATGTATATCAGAACCTAAAAGAATTTAGGTTTACAGTAGAGCTTTATGAGGAGACAATAAACGAAAAAAAAAATCTTAACATCTGTCTATGGGAACGATCTTTTGCGAAAGGCAACATTTGGATCCTATAAATTATTCAAGTAAAAGTTGTTAACCAAAGGTTTACATGCGGAGATCTTTGACATAAGTACTATGTGACACGACATCAGAATCCCTGAGTTTTCTCTGTTATGTCATCAGAGTCAAATAATCTCTCTTGAATTGGTTGGCCCGTATCCAAGTAAAATTATGGAAATCCATGGGTGTCATTTTATGCATCTCACTATTTCTATCATGAAAGTGAGTTTTTTTATGAGAAAAGAGTGAATACGCTCTACAGGTGATTTTCATAGCATGTTCAAGCTATTTTGTTAAGGGAACAGTCATTTTAGCTGATTATTTTCCTGCTTTTATCCTATCTCTGCTGACTACCTCTTAGTCTGACAAGGATTTTCCAAAATAAAATTGATACTCTAACATGATATATACTTCAAAGGATAGTCTTCCTCTATTTTGAGTAGGATATCCATTTTGATGACCAAAATATGGCAATAATCGATGGTGGACATCTGTCAACACCATCCTTAACTGGGGTCTTTGACTAATTTTTGAAAGAAAGGACCATCAAATTGGCCAAAGTTTTTAAGGTCCATCTGGACTGGTCCAGTTTCAATTTCGCTGCAACCTATTTCAGCCCGGATGCAATCCGCGTATTTG
Organism: Spirodela intermedia; assembly: GCA_902729315.2. Classification (NCBI taxonomy): domain Eukaryota; kingdom Viridiplantae; phylum Streptophyta; class Magnoliopsida; order Alismatales; family Araceae; genus Spirodela; species Spirodela intermedia. Next base: position 1,134,489 of record LR746278.1, on the reverse strand, counting down.
TATTGTAATATCAACACCATATTTTGTTACAAAAGATATACGCTAAATATATCAAGTTGTAGTGCTTGAATTGCAGTTTACAGTATATCATACGCATACACTGCCATATACACTTATTGATGTGTGTGTGTGTGTCTGTGCACGTCGGTAAATCGGTATCCAGTATCCGTCTCTGATTCAACCCAATTTTACCCTTTTGAATTTATCTGGGCTTGGCACTTTATTCAGTTGTGCTAGCGTTTACTTTTTTTTTATTTAATTTGTGATGGCCTGAATTTGCTCAAACCCAACCCTACCTTGCTCAAGTCAGCTCACCTAATTATTTGATTTCCACATGCAACCATTATTTACATCAATCAGGTAGGGCTTGAATACTGTGGGATCTGGCTGATCCCCCTGTGTACTCTGAACTTCCGTTAGAGAATCAGATTGTCACCTGATACATACATATTCAGTGCCACCTGATAGTTTTTCATTTATGAACTTCATTTCGTTCTGCTGCTGCTCTTATATTTTTAATTTATATTACCGGTAGAAAAAACAGACAATGGCTGTGCTTGTTGGATCCAACGTAGATTTGTGAGATTAAAGCACTGAATATCACTTATTATTTCTGCAGAACGAGAAATCCAGATTTCAGACGGGGAAATATTAAGCAAGGCAGGGGGATCATGAAATCGAAGGGCTATAAACTAGTCCTGTTTTGTGTTTCAAAGGTCAACGGGATCGGTCTAGGAGAGACAGAGCGGAAGAATGTTGCTAAAAATGTTTTTGGCTGGGACAGACCAGAAATTTCACTAAGTTATAGGCCGAGTCAGACCCGACTCTCTCCGGACGTTAAATTTCATGGGCCCATTTCAGGCATGGCCCCGTCTTGTCCATGACTGACGGCGCGAGCAGATGCTCTCTGCAACCGTTGTTCTTAGACGTCATTGAAATCTTCTCAGGCGTGCCTCCGAGTTTCAGAGAGCTACTCACCGAATGCTCAACTCAAATTGGTAATATCTACAGTTTATTCCTCTGCATTTCCCTTTTGATATCCGTATTAAAGTAAATCGATGATTCTGGGCTCCTCTAAGTGGTCTATTACTTTTGCAAACTGTTACCTAGAGAAACCGAGGAAATGGGACTCTTTGGAAGGGTTGACTAAATGTACCTTGGTTTGGGATTCGAGATCAGCCTCTCCACCACCATTAGCTGCTCTAGGCTGGTCAGGAAGTAGTCGATGGAAACATGATGCTGAGAACTTTGATAACATGATTTGGCTTGGGCCGATTTTGATTTATAAGATAAAATATAAATTTTAATATGTCAATTATCTATTTTTTATAAATAAATTATATCCAAAAAAATATGTTTTTTGTAAATGTCTAATAGACCTAATCTTATTTTAAAAATTCAAATATATTCATTAAATCTTTCTCACAACCTTTTTATTCTCTAATAATTTATACTTGTCAAAAAATATTCACATCCACCGTGAGAAGAATAGACATATGCTTTTTAAAATGTAAGTTTCTTGTAATGGACTTCATGCATATACCTAATAATATCTTTCACCATAACAAGTGTACTCCCAATGTTGGTAATATAATATATTTCATCATCAACTATACATAATGTGTATGTTAACATTTTGATTAAGTTTTGATGATTATTTATTATCATGAATTAATAATTAATTAATAATATATTGTAAGTCTTAACTCATGATAAATTGACTTATATTATGTTAAATTATAAAAAATGATTTTAATTAGTTAATATACTTTTTAAATTAATAATGTGATTTTATATACTTTTTATAATCATGTGTTTTGAGATAAATACAGATAAATAAATAAAAATATAAAAAACGGGGGGAGGGGCTCGTCTACCAATTGGGCTCACAAGCGGGTTGGAGACACAATTAAGTGGAACCATGAGTAAGGGGCTTGAGCAACTAAGGATTAATAGAGGACACATGTGCATCATCTACTTCCAGATCATCATTGGCTAATCAAGCTTTGAGCAAAGAATGGTCGTACACACGTGAGAGAGAGACATATTGATCACATAATCTTATATTACTATACATGTGTCTATAAATTAAAAAAATAATTAATGTGAGACTAAATCAGTATCAAAGCTTCCCAAAAGGTTTTTAATAATTTTAATACCTAAATTATTCTTTGTTTATGAGAAAAAGATATCCTTATGATGTCACTTTATAAAGATATCCGCATACTTATTTTACTCTCTCTCATATAAGTGGATGGTCAATGAGGATTTTAATCTCACCAAAGCCAAAACTTATATTTAAATGGTATGGCCCAATAGATCGAGATTGGACCTGAACGAGTCGCCCAGATTGTCCAATAGGTGTACCTGGACTTTTTTACTGACCAGAGGGAAATCGGGGTTCGCGAACATTCGCGGTCCCGTTGCACTTATTTTCCTTCGAGGTGAGGGGATCACGGGAGAGATACAAAGAGCTTAGCTGCAAGTAGCGGGTGGCTGGAAGCCGTTGCGATGGAAGCCCTTCTGTCCGCCGCCCCTACTCTGCTTCGCTCCTCCGCACCTAAGCCCACTTTAAGGTTCCTCTCCTCCTCCTCCCCACTGTTCTCAGTTGAAAGGAGCAGGAGAGCTGCTTGGAGGAGCACCGGGAGGGCTTCCCTCCGCCGTGTTGCCGTGTCTGCGGCATCTCAGCCATCCGAAGCGGCCTCCACCGCCACCGTCGAGGCCTCCGTGCCGGCCACCATGAAGGCCTGGGTCTACGGCGACTACGGGGATGTGGACGTGCTGAGATTCGACGAGAGCGTGCCGGTCCCGGAGGTGGCGGAGGACCAGGTTCTCGTCAAGGTGGTGGCCGCCGCGCTCAACCCCGTCGACTTCAAGCGTCGCCAAGGCAAATTCAAGGCGACAGATTCTCCCCTCCCCGTGAGTCTCTATTCGATCCTTGTTCCATTCCCGATCCGGTTCCCCTCTCGAATCTGCAGAGCTTTCCCTCATATGATGATAAATCTTCATAGTGTTGATCTTGGTGTCCTGATTATATGTTTTCCTCATTGATAGTTTTCTTTGAGCGAGGAGGACTGCGAGTGGAACAATCTTCTTCTTTTTCTGCTGTTGCTTGATTTTCTTCTCAGATAGGTCATCGTGAGGCCTGATTCCCTCGATCTTTGCAGACTGTCCCAGGTTATGATGTGGCGGGCATAGTGGTGAAGGTGGGAAGCCAGGTGAAGAGTTTCAAGGAAGGGGATGAAGTGTACGGAGACATCAACGAGAAGGCTCTGGAGAACCCTAAGCAATCCGGGTCGCTCGCAGAATATACAGCAGTGGAAGAGAAGCTCTTGGCTCTGAAACCCAAGAACATAGACTTCGTCCAGGCAGCCGGATTTCCCCTCGCCCTCGAGACGGCCTACGAGGGCCTTGAGAAGGCCGGGTTCTCCTCCGGCAAGTCCGTCCTCGTCTTGGGCGGGGCCGGCGGAGTTGGGTCCCTCGTGATTCAGGTGAACTATCTATATTGGTCCCCGGAGGATCTTTTTTTTGAGAATCATAGTTTTCTGGTCTTTCCTCTTTGTTCAGTGGCTCTAGTCTCTGGTTGATCCAAGGACTCTCTCTCCTCCTCTTTTTCTTCCTCTTCCCGAGTCGAATTCAGCTGGCGAAGAACGTCTACGGCTCCTCGAGAGTCGCTGCGACCTCCAGTACCGGTAAATTGGAACTTCTGAAGAGCTTGGGGGCTGACTTGGCGATCGACTACACCAAGGAGAACTTCGAAGAACTGCCTGAGAAATTCGACGTCGTCTACGACACCGTCGGTATGCTCCACCTGGTTATTTTCTCTATTCCGAGTAATATTATCCATCTTGATCAACGGAGCTGACAGACCGCGGTGATGGGCGCTGCTAACAGGGCAGGGAGAGAAGGCGGCGAAGGCGGTGAAAGAAGGCGGCAGCGTGGTATGCCTGACCGGCGCCGTCGTCCCCCCGGGCTTCCGGTTCGTCGTCACCTCCAACGGGGAGGCGTTGGCGAAGTTGAACCCCTACATAGAGGACGGGAAAGTGAAGCCTCTCGTTGACCCAAAGAGCCCCTTCCCTTTCTCTCAGGTGGTGGAGGCCTTCACCTATCTCGAGACCGGGAGGGCCACGGGGAAGGTCGTCATCCACCCCATCTCCTGAGGCGAAACCCTTGATCAGTTTTCCGTCCTCTGTGACGACCCAAGTAATCTTGCCCTGTAAGAATCAAAAGAGGGAGACTTCTTGATAGCAAAGAATCGGAGGCAGAGCGGAAGCAAAGTATCTCTCTAATCGCCGTCTTCCCTCTTTCCCCTCTCCCCCATTGTCTCGGCACAGCAAATGGCGAGCTCTTCGCACCTCATCGCCCTCTTTGTCAAGCTGGCCGCCGCCTCCGTCACCGGCGCGATGGCCCTCCTCGCCTTCCGGCGCCACCTCCGCGACGAGGCCCTCTCAGCCCTCCGCCGCGACATCCGCATATCCCTCCTGCGCATGCGTGCCGACGTGCCGGAGGGCGGCACAGGCTGCCGTGCCGCCCCCGCGGCCGTCGTGCTAGGCTTCCCCTCCCACGGCAAGAGCTCCTTCGTGAACACCGCCTGGCGGGCCCTCGCCGGAGAAGAAGGGCCCTTCCTGGCCCGCGCCGAGACGGGGCCATCGTCCCCTGTAATCTCTGCCCGGCGCGTCTTCCGCGTGGCGGTGGTGGACCCAGACGCCGGCTGGCTCAGTACAATCAGGGAAGGGGAGAGGGAAGCGGACGACAATGGGGCGGCGGCTCTGGACCTGGTGGACTCGCCGGGCTTGCCTGAGGCCGAGAAGCTGACGCGCGCCGACGTGGAAGCGGCACTCTCTCTCGCGAGCCCCTCGCCGGAGTGCATCCTTCTGGTTCTGCGCTGCTCAGGCCCGCAGAGGACCAACCTCAGGAGGCTGCAGGACATAGCCGCCGTCATCCGAGAACGAGGTGAACGCGCCGGTTCTCTCTCTTCTCCTTCTCAATCTCAATCTTACCATGGATGAGCAGATCGACCTCACTGTGAGTGGCCCCGGGTTAGGGCTCCACCTGGTGGTGGTGTTGACCCATAGGAACTCTCTGAGGAGTGCAAAGCAGTCGGAGGAGCTGAGGAGGGAGGTCGCCCTTCGCGCGAAGACGGACAGCGTGTACCTGATCGAGAACTATACGGCCACCGCCTTCAAGGACAGCTTCAGCACCCACTGCAATGCCCTGGCTGTCATCAGGCAGTGCGTCGAATTCGCCGCCATGCACCGGCAGCACCGCGCCTCCGCCGCCCAGAAATCGTCGCCACCGTCGACCCTCGGAGCCCAGAAATCGGTCTTCGAATGAGACAACGGCTGCGGATTACATGTTTGTGATATTCCCGTTACCTTTTCTTCTTCTCCTTGTTTAGAACGTTCCAAAAAAAAACCCTGGGTTTTGCATTTTTCTCCAAAAAATGGCTCTCGTTGACTGAGATCTCGACGGGCCGGGCCTGTACGAGCACTGTCAAGCCCAGTGGAGCCCGAAATATAATTACAGTCCCTGGCCTCGGGGCCTAGACCCACTATGGCTGAATTATTATTTTTCTGGGCCCAAAACTTTTGAGCGTATATTTTGAAGACCAAGCCCGACAACTGAGGGGCCCGACCAGAGTCGTCCCCAAGAGGCCCAGTTGCAAGGCCCATGACCGCCACATTCCACATTCTGGCCCCCCCTGCCTATCCGGGCGTCCCACATCCTGCCACCTGACAGGATTAGCCAAGCCCATATGCTACTTTTCGATGCGCACCCAAAGAGTGCGTACACTAGCTAGTGAGCAACCTTCAGCTGTTTCCGTTCTCACCTCTCTCGACAAAGGCGCATGCGTGGATACGCACCGGACTAGTTGGATTGAGAGTTCAATGGTGGGCCCCACATAACTGTCACTCGCCTAAGGTGAGTGGTGGCGGTCGCTTGGGCCAGGGGAAGAAGTCACTAGAGAACCAGAGAAGCTGCGAGAGACTGATTGGCAGTTCTCCGCCACATCGCTGGTGCTGCAGCTGGGTGTGGGCGAGGATGGCCTCCGCAGCTACGGGCGCATCCGCGCTATCCCCTCTCTTCTCCAGCTCCAGATCGAGGATTCCGTCTTCCTCACAGCAGCTCCTCGCCATTAGAAGGCTGTCCTCCGCCTCTGCCATAGCCACGCCCCTGATTGTCGCTCTCCACTCCAGATCCGCTGGTCTCCGCTCCACAACATCTCCTGTCCTCGTCCGCTGCGTCGGTGGTGGTGCTCGCACCAAGGGTACCTTCATCGGGTCTAAGACGCAGTCGCTCGTCTTGAACGGTGCCCTGGTTTCGTCTGCTGTGAACTCCCTCTTCGCATTGGCTGCCTCCCTCGCCATCTCCCTTTCTGTATTCGTCGTGGACGTCGGTGCTGCCTCGGGTTTTGTGACCAGCGCCCCCCGGAAGCTTCAGACTGACGAGCTCGCAACTGTACGCCTATTCGAGAATAATACTCCTTCTGTCGTCTACATCACCAACCTTGCCGTCCGGTGCGCAGCCTACTTGCTAGTGGGTATGAATTTCTAGGTTCTTGCTGTGGTTTTACTGGTATGATGGAAAATGTTCGATCTATGATTTGCAGGCAAGACGCATTCACTCTTGATGTGCTGGAGGTGCCACAAGGTTCGGGGTCCGGGTTCGTGTGGGACAAGGAAGGCCATATAGTCACCAATTATCATGTCATCCGTGGGGCGTCCGACCTCAGGTTGGTTTGCGTTCTTCTTTTTTCTCAACAGTGTAGGCTTCATGTTTTCTGTGTTCTCTAATGTTCAATGTCTATAATGGTTTCCTTGGTCAAATTAATGGACTCTTTAGCTGCATCTTCTACCTAATGAGTATCCATTGGTAATGATAGAAAATTCAAGGGTACTTGGTGTTCCAAATGGATAAAGCAAAATCTGTCTGGGCCCATGGGTCAAACGTTTCTTCACGTTTGATGGATATTTTGGGGGTTTATCTGTCTTTTCATTCTTGGACAGAAATGTGGCCTCTAGGAGCAGGGAAAACGTGGAAACCTGGCTTTCCTATCTCTCTGAAAGTTTTTCAAGAATAAAATTGAGATAAATGGGGACAGCGTGAAATCAAAACTATTGATTCCAAGCAAGTGTAGGAATTTTTTCTAAAGTTATGTTGATATCTTACAGAAAATAAGAAGAGCAAAAGGCCTGAATTTATTGGAAACATTCAAGTAGATGAGGAATTGCGTGACTACGTGAAAGTAGTAGCTTTTACTGTAGAGCTTGAACCTGTTGTAAACGTTTTCCGCTGTCAGATCTCTTTTCTTTTGTTGAACTTCCCGTACCTCCTCTGGATTGAGTTACCATTCTCCCCGCTTACATAAGCTGATGTCTACTGTGCTTGATGTAGTACGACGCTCATGCATTGTGCTATTGTATATTTTTCGTTTAGTCTTTTACTTCATGATAAAATATTTTACTCTCATGGTAACCTTTTGCAATCAAATTGATGCCAGACTTGCTAGCTTTATACAGGGTCACTCTTGCTGACCAATCAACATACGAAGCAAATGTTGTCGGATTTGACCAAGACAAAGATGTTGCTGTACTTCGCATTGATGCTCCGGAAGAAAAATTGAGACCTATACCGATTGGTGTCTCTGCAGACCTTCTTGTTGGTCAGAAAGTATTTGCCATTGGAAATCCTGTGAGTAGTACCCATTTCTTCTGCGAATTATACACGAATATTTAATAGAAACGATTTGAATCTCTTATGTTTGCCACTCATCAACATGTAACATGCATCTGAGTTCCTCGTGTGTTTTTCCATTCAATGTTTGAGTTGCACATATCAGATTTTTTTTTTCTATTCCTGGCAAAACGTGCACAAGCTTTGATTTTGCTGGAAGGTCATGCATCTCTCCATCATAAGACGTTGTGTCCGTGTTTGTGTTCTTCATGTTGTTATCTTCCCATCATTACAATGTGTTCTTGTGTTCTTCCAGGGCTTATTTGAGAAAAGTTCTATGCGCCTGATTACATGATGAACTAGCTAGCAATTTTTTTAGTAATAGGATGATAACAAGCTCACTTTTCCCTATGTTTCTTTGGATAAGTTGCATGTTCATTTCTAAATTGTTGATATCCTACAATATGCACGTACAATTCCGGGTTCATGTCGGGGTGTAAATGCGTGTTCTAGCTATACAGTGTTTAACTAAGTCAAATTTCAATCTTGACCAAAGACAGTTATGACCATTGTAGGCTAGTTCCACTGAAGCTTTATTTGCGGTTTCTGTGCCACCTATGCTCAAGTTCATCGTTAGTCATTTTTGTAACTTGAAGAATTTCACTAGTTAAAAGATAGAGCGTACAGATTTCGTCTGTGAATCACCACATACTTGTTTGTTATATGGAAAAAAAATCATCTCATGCTTGCAATCTTTGTGTACATTTTGCAGTTTGGTCTTGACCATACACTCACTACTGGTGTTATCAGGTAAACACGATTTTACACCAGAATTTCTTGTTCTCTAATCTTTTCACTTTATTAATAAATAACGCAAGGTTAACCATATGTTTTCTAGACAGTACACTATAACTATCATTCTGATTCCTTATTATGCTTTTTCAAGAGGGCGGCTACTTCCGTAAACCCGACTTTTTATAAGGATTCCGATTGACACCATGAACCTGATCAATGTTTCTTCGGTGTTCTCCAGTGGGCTGCGGAGAGAGATCAGTTCTGCCGCTACAGGACGACCGATACAGGATGTGATTCAGACTGATGCAGCTATAAATCCTGGAAACAGTGGGGGGCCACTTCTCGATAGTTCTGGAAGTTTAATTGGAATAAACACGGCTATATATTCCCCTTCTGGAGCCTCCTCGGGCGTCGGCTTTGCAATTCCAGTTGACACAGTGCGTCCTGGGGCTGCCACCTCTTCGCACAATTTCTTTACCCATGTTTTAATAAAAACCATTAACCTTGACCCATTTCTTTTCCCTGCTTCCTCAGGTCGATGGAATCGTTGAACAGTTGGTCAAATTTGGCAAAGTGACAAGGCCTATTCTAGGGATTAAATTCGCTCCGGACCAATCTGTGGAGCAGCTCGGGGTTAGCGGGGTCCTGGTCCTCGATGCACCTGCAAATGGTCCTGCTGGCAAAGCGGCAAGTTTTCCTCTTGCTCCTCCCTCATCTGTGGCAAATTTATTTCTATGTTTCATTGATAGAGGTTTTCTGACCATGCTTCCTTCACAGAATCTTTTCCTCACAGAGTCTCTCATTTCTAGTAATAAACAACACCCAACCCTCAATGGAGTAGAAGCCGCCCCTAAGTAGTTCCGTACCATCAGCATCCTTTCCTTACTGGGTTAGGCCGCTGATAGATCGATCCCAGTGCCTCCCTTCTGTGCTGATAACGCTCCCCATTTCCTTCCGCTATCATCGGCTTCTGGATTCTGCTGCTTCCTCTATTCACTGCTATTCCAAAGCTTGATTATAATCTTTTTCTTCACAAGAAAATATCTCGCATTTCTTAATGCAGCCGAAGCCGGCCTAAATATTTCCACACCGGGTAAGACCGCTGATAGATTGACCTCAATGATGCGAACCAGGGCTTGCAACCGACCAAGAGGGACGCCTACGGCCGGCTTATCTTGGGCGACATCATAACCTCCGTCAACGGCAAGAAGGTCGCCAATGGCAGCGACCTCTACAGGATCCTCGACCAGTGCAAAGTCGGCGAGACGGTATGGCCCATCTCTTCCTCTGTCATGTCCTCAGTGCCCTACATTTTAATTTACTCGGCCAAACCAAACCAAACCAAACCATCCGCCATGGCGGTAGCCCTCTCGTCCATCTAATGGCTAGTCTCTCGGTATCTTCTGGTGTGGTAAATGACAGTCCATCTGCTGCATTTCTTTCTTCCTGAAAAAGGTGACGGTAGAGGTCCTGCGCGGGGACCAGATGGAGAAGATCCCCGTGGTTCTTGAGCCGAAGGCCGACGAGACGTGATTTGATGCAGGCGGCGGCGGGGAGGAGGATTCCCTGCGTACTTACGGTGCGGCATGGGAAGCGTACCCCGTGGGCTGGTGGCTCGATTCTTATGTCTGTATATATCGTTCTCTCACACAGATATACATTGAGATTCAGGTAGAGCAGCTTCGCCGTTTCCTCAGCTATTCCCCACCGCGAGAGAGAGAGAGAGAGAGAGAGAGAGAGAGAGAGAGAGAGAGAGATCAGGCTGTTGAACTGAAGAATTATCTAAAAATAAGTTTTCTAGTCAGGAGCCGGTTAATAATCCTGGGATTTCTAATAAGATTATTCAATATGAAAATATAGAATGGATACTAATGCGTAAATGTACACCAAGGGAAAGGCTGATCTCGGGTACTCGAAATAGTCTCGGGCTGTCGGAGATCAGGTAGAAACTGCATAAAAGCCCTACACACACTCTGCAATAAGTATTTAGACTCCAAATTTACCTTTTTTTAAAAACTTATTGTAGCGGCGCAGACACTCCTCTCAACAGAAACAAACGCACACTGGAACCCACGATCGCGAAGTCAACTCAATCGCGTGGAAGTCGAAGCGCTGGCATGGCAAAAAAAAAAGTGACAGTTACTCATCGGATGGTTGGACGGATCCAACCAGAATTCCACAACACGCAGTTCCCCACCATAGAAAGTGAAGGGGGCGGGCGGCATTTACACTCAACTCTTCAACGCACGCAGAATGTACAGACTCAAGAATACTAACTCCAACCCAAGGAAGTACCTCCAGAGCTGCAGAAATCCCATCATTCTGGCGTCGTACACTGGGGAAAGGAAGATCGAGCAGCTTGGAGGCCATCTCTTTGCTGGCTGGCTACTTGGGGGCCAGCGTGATGGGGCAGATGGCAAATGCGATGCGCCGAGCAGCAAATGCCAACATGAAGCGCTCATCTTCGGTCAATGGTCTCTCAATTACCTTGATAACTGTCGGGTCCTGCAGAATGATCGGAAATTGGAAATTTTAATTCAAGGATTTTGATGGGCAGAGCGGTACAAATCAGGAGATAAAATCCATAGACATTTTTTCTTTCTAGTTCGAATGTGTCATATTCTCAGGAACAAGATGTCACCGACAAGGCTTTGAGGCGCTTCTCTGGGTCTGGGTCTGCCAGAAACTAATAAACATCTCCCTCGTCATACATCAAAATGATCTCATTGATTTTCCGTATAAAGAATACAATTATAGAAGAATAAAAAAAGACCTTATTTTACACCCGAGAAACGAGTAGTGCGCAGCGGGTAATCCCATTTCAGATATTGCCTGTTCGCCATCAGTCTCCTTGAATTTAGTTTGTCAACTTGTTTTTTTACTGGCATGTTCGTGATGGCTTAGAAACTTCAAATAAGGAGTCAAGAGGGCTCACTGAATACGAATTTCATCCAAAGCGAAAGGCCATCAGAAATGATCCCCGTCATGTACATCAATTTTTCATCTCAAGTATAGCTCACTTTTTCACACAATTCATCTGATCTTTAATTTATTCCAGTGCGCAGGAGCAAATATAACTAAGACCGTAAAAAGGTATAAACTGGAGAGACAATGCAGGAGACATAATTCTTCCGTTTTCCACCTAAAACGTTTATTAAAAAATCATTGATAATCTCGAGAAAGATTATGATGAACTATATGTCCTTCATTTGAATCAATTTTAGCCATCGGGTTACAGCTCAGGCCAAGGAGGTCCGGCTAAGTAGATTATAAGCGAAGGCAAAATTCAAGGTCTAGTCTAGAAAAACAAGAAAATGAAAGGCAAGAGGGACGATGCTTACCTTGATGTGCTGCTGAGCAGTACCAAAGAACCTTATGCGAGCAGTATCGCCAATTCGAATCACATTGTTAATATTTCCCCCTTGATCAGTTTCCGTTGGTAATGATGTTGAGTGTCTCCACTGCCCACCAACAATAAACTTGTAGCCATACCTGGGGATGGATGGCAAAACAATTTAGAAGAGTTTGAGGACCAAATCTCGAAATGACATTCTCATCGAGTTTATAATTCAACATTCTAAGAAATTATTCACTTGTAATTAGCAACCCGGATATGGATTGGGTTAATGATTCTTAAATATTTAGGCGATGAGTTGTGGCAACAAGGCTATAGATTGTCCGACGATTGGAGATGATTTGCGGATCAGAATGATCGTATGAAGGCTCTTCATGTGGCTATTTTGCTATCTTGCATGACTGATTGTGTGGTAGCTCCTCATAGGAGATGGCAAAGAACGCACTAACACATTGTGGATCATGCAATGTTGTTCAATACTCCACAAAATTGATTTCCAAACAAGCTCTGTTCATCTTACACGCGTGAGAAATTTACCCAAAGATACCAACCAAGAATGTATCTGCTAATAATACATATGGAAACAAAACACAGAGAACAAAAACATGTTTTAGTGCTCGTCAATGCCTACTTTTGGCCGAGGAGCCCTTCTACTGTTGGCAAGGCAGAAAGCCAACAGATGTGTCATAGGCAATAACATTGATAGCAGGAAAGAAGGATTTGAGACTGTTAAGAAATGAGACATACTTTCCATGACGAAGCCTAATGTCTGCCTCATATCTCAATCCACCTTTATGGGCCAGTCTCATAGATTCTTTCCAATTTCCGGTGAAATCTCCAATCAAGTGCACCTCCTCACCCTGAAACATCCAAGAAGGTAGAATGCTGTCATGATTATGGCCATCCTCCCCGCTACTTTTCCATATGGTTTTGCCACTAGCCCAGTTAGCAGAAGAAAGGATGCGTTAATGATTCAGTTTTCACTACGGCTACGTTATCAGGAAATGTGTGCACCTGGCCATCTAGAACATGAACCTACCAAAAAAGTGATTGATGATAAGGATTCCTCAATGTATGGATCATTTTTACCTCTTGACACCCATGGGTCCAGACAAAACTCACAACATGTGTAGGTGGTCCATCATGCTTTCCACTTTCTACCATAGCAATAAGATCCCAGGTTGCCCAGACTATTGCTGCCCTGCATCAAGTCATCCATCAAAACACTGTACACCTCTGGCATTTGAAAAGGTAATAGTCACACAAAACCTTTCTTGGATGTATTGTAGGGAAAATTTTAGAATGATTCCTGATAACGTGATATATAGCAGGGAAATGAACAGCGACTTCACTTTTACCTCAATTAGTCGCCAAGGGAACAGGTTTATGGTACAATGGTGCAATCCAGTAGGGGTGCTCGCAAGTATCAGAGAATAAACATGTAAACTAATCACTGTCTTAATCTACGAAAGCCATAAAATATTTTATAAAAAACAAGCACTTTAAGAGATAAGAGAAGGAGGAAGGCACAAAAATTAACATTCAAGGGAAGGTTAAAATTAACAGAATCAAAACCAACATCTAGACGAAATAATACGATATAATGCACCAGAAGAACCGAGAATATTCACAAGTGCAAATAGAAACTGTGACGAGGGAAGAAGGTAGTTTTGATGATTTTCAAGAGTAAATAAGATTAAGATAAAAAATAAGAGTTTCTGAAGATTTTTTTTAAAGCACGTTATTTTCTCCCCATATTAAATTTAATTAAGATTACTCAATGCACAGTTTCAAGAGAAACTGTGATTCTCTTTCACCAGTCCAAATCGTCTGGTCATCCTCAAAAATCCTGACAAACGTATGGTAAATACTAATATTCTGAATGGAAGTGATTTCATCTGATGATTATTTTTTACGTTAGAATTGAGCAATAGAGGTTTGGATGTCCACGTACCTGTCAGGCCTGCAAGAGTGCAAGCCAGTGACAAAATTATGTGCAGCATGAAGAGCAGTATCTTGAATCCAATGTAAGTATGCAATCACACATGCCGGAGATCTTTCAAATCCAGTTGTACACGTCAGAAAAACCCTAAAGTTCTTCCTGAGAAGTCGGAGGAGGAGCCCAACACAGAAGGGAAGTTTTTTTCTCAAGTCCATTGAATCCACCTCCCTGAAAGGCAAATGCTTGCACAGTAAAATATCTTTTCGTGGATATGGACTACAAGATGTGATCAGTTTTATGGCAACATAAAATAATTTTAGAGGACAGCAAATAAGTAGGTAACATTATTTTATAGTTATTCACGAATTCTTAGAATGGGGTGATAAAGTAAAACAATACAGTTGATAAGATGAAAAACATGTATTCACATGAAATGTTCATAAATTTCAAATCTCAAGTGCAAAAACCATGTTCTACCAATGCACATAATCCAAGAAGGGCAAGTCAGTGAGCATGAATAACTGACATGAAAATAGCATATCAAACGGAAAGATTAAGGCCATTACCTTATTGGGTAGTTAACCATGAGAATGTTATGACGACGGCAAGCATCATTAATTGATTCAGAATTTATTCCCCAATTGGCACGTTCACTTTCGCTTTGGAAATTTAGGACAGCGGTAATGCCCTGTGAGAGACCGTGTGTTAGACACTAAGCAGACAGAACGCATAGACAACACCACATGTATTCGTGGCCTGTGATAAAAATTACAATAACTCTAGATGTAGAACCTGGAAAGACATGGATGCATAGGTGATATATGAGAACATCCATCTAGGGATGCAATTGAAGAATCTTATTTGAGATGCATAACATTGAACACGACTCGACACGGAGAATATAATTAATCATAAGACACTTTAATGCACAGTCAAATTCTCAAACAGAATCCTCCTGTAATCAATCAGGTGTAGCCCTTATCAATGATGATTCAGAAAACAGAAGGATGTGTAAATATGATTTCAATGGTTCTTCTCGTGGAGATCATGTATTCAGAGCTCGCAACAAACTGAGTAAAAAATAAAATTAAAATTAAAATTAAACTAGAAGTTAAAAATAAATGTCTTCTTTGTCCCATGCACCTTGACCTCTGGATGAACAGTGGGAGCATTCAAATAGTGTGTAAAGTTAATATCTATTATTGATCTTCAGTACCAGGGACCAAATATATTCACACCCAATGGAATTTATTTTTTTAACGTTTTCCCTTGAATCACGTTGATAAGTGGAGAATACTTTCCCTTGCCTTCATTATCACTAAGTTTTGATAATCAGAGGCCTCCTTATAATCACTTTCATGGCAATCTGATAGTCAGAGATCTCTTTCATGGATGATCAGTGTGATTGCTAATTGTGAAGACGAAGATCGTTCGTAAGGCATTGACATAAGTCTAGAGGGGACATGAAATTCTGACAAAGCATAGCAACCATGACTTTTGGAATTAACCAAGGGCTTGGTAGAGGGCAGGAATATAAAAAGTATAAGAATGTGGTTAGCAAGGACAGTTGATTAGAGGAGACTGAAATCATTAATGAGAAGGATATCTGAGAAAAAGCCACAACAAAGACAGAAATCTTCAGATTAGGATGCCACGTAGAGTCATCATTTACAATATAATATCAACTTGTTCAGACATATATTTTCGTATACCATTTTTTTTCAAATTTATATATGCCAAAAGAAAATAGTTTTTACTCTCAAAGTTTAAACTTGTCTAATTTTTTTAAATTTTAAAAAATATTTTATTTCCCACACGAGATATTGTGACTGGGAAGTAGAAAAAGAAAGAAATTTGAAAAATACATCACGTCGGTTAATACATCTCCTAGCTACCCAATGGTTTGTTTGCAGTACGATTCTTCAAGATCCACTCAGCTTCGCAACCAGCTATAACAGACCATTTTTTTTATTTGGATTTTCCAGATCTCCACTACCTGGTCATTTTACAGGTTGAGACAACAATGGTATGTATGTTGCACCATACCCTTAAGGGAAATCATGCATGAATTACTCACCAAACTGCGAATTATTATGTTCACTGAATAACATTTTATCGTCCTCCACTTGCAGAAAGTTCTATGCTAAAAAAATGGATGGTCATTCATTCAGATTATTTAGAAACAACATTCCAAGCATAATTGGACAGCACCTGAACAAAGTTATTAGATTAATTACTTTCAACATTCATAGGGATTACACATAGAAAGAAGTACATTATTGCAGATGCACTCCAGCATAAACAGGTGCTGCAATGCTAAGTCTAAGAAAAACATTCTTCTTTCAACTCCAGAATATCTATAACTTAAGTCCTTTTTTCAGTAGAGGTTTCTAGATGGAACTTTAAACATTAGATAACTCAAAAGAGAAACAGCAACAAGTGAAACGGTGGCAACTGGAAAATGAGCTACCCAACATCTGAATGCAAGCATACTAGGTTATGGGAACTGTGCGTACCACCACACTTCCCAAAGTTCGCACATCAGCTTCAGTTTGTATACACGACCCAATATATATTTGCTCAGTTATCTGCAAAAAGAGCGAAAATGGGGTAAATAATATGAAAAATCGCCACGCTAGTAGAATGTACCGCAGTATTACTAAAAAAATATTAAATTTAATCGACATAAAGAAATGAACACAGAAAAAAATAAATGCCTTGTACCATGAGAAATATATCAAATTTTTTTATCGAATGGCTTCATGCTGTCAATTCCAGCACAACCTTTGTTAACAGAAAGATGCTAGTTATCAGTTGGTCTTTTTGAATATCATAGAAGAATTGGATTCATTGTTTAATAACGTTTGTCGAACTGTCTATATTTGAACAAAATATCAAAATGGCTAGCCACAAAAAAACTCGCAACAGAAACAAGAATATTCAAAAGTATTTCATAACGATTCAGTAACTGGAGAGCATTATATGAAAAAATGATATTTGAAATATACATACTAAAAATGCTCATGAAAAACGGCATGATAATATAAACTTGAGAAAATGCATCACTATGCATTTACCTTACTGTATTGCATGCCAAGCGAATGGTTGTAATATAATTCTCCTTTGGAACGATCGAGTGCTTTCAAATATTCCTCCAGTGGGAAACTCCCAAAGGACCATTCAGCATCTACAAACTCTCCCTCAGAAAATATACCAATAAGTTCGCTCTTGTGCTTAGAGACAAAACCGGAGTTGTTTGGATCTTGGACATCAGAAAGTCCACGTTGTTCTCCAGACAGAAGTTCCCATCCTTGCGGTTGCAGGAGTTTTGGAGAGAAAATGACAAAACCAGGATTTCCATTACCTTCAGATAATGGTCGGCTACCAGTTCCATACAGTGCTGAATTCCAAGAAGTTATAGGCACTCGACCCTTATTGAATATAATGTCATAGTCTCCCAGAAGACAGAGTTGCTGAATGGGAAAAGGAGAGGACGGTCTTTCAAGCACCAAGCTAAAAGATCCAGTCGTCGCCTTTAGTACTTTCCTGGACATGTTTTGAAGAAAGTAAGAAAACTCCACAGGAATAGTAAGCTAGGAACTATGATTACACTGATTGTTGATTAGATGGACACTTCAAGAAAATACGTTGGTCCCATGACCACAGGCGAGTCAAACCTTTACTGAAAAGGAAACTTGGTTTTTCATAAATTACCGTCCGTGGGGTATCTTGATGAGTATTGCATCAGGACTTTGAAGTGCAAGGTTAACTTACAGTGTACTGCATGTTGTGACTCATGGTGCATGGCTCTAACCAATTTAAGTCATGGACAAGACCATTTTGAGTCGTCTTTGAAGAACGGTATATAAGAGGCAGAATCTTATGTAGATTGAGGGTTGGAACCTTCAAAAGCCTACCTGACATCCGTGAGTTGGACTTAGTCAGCACACCCTGGTTCCCAGTTCCTTCTCTCAAAAGCAACAAGGTATCAATCACGAAAAAACGAGGGCCTAGAAAAAAATTTTCAACAATTTGTTGAAACGAATATTTTTAAGCATAATAAACTAGCCGAAGTCTCCAGGTCTGTGGACCAGACGGTTTGTCTTTTCCTCTGTCTCTAGGGTTCCTTTCTTTTTCCATTTTAAGATGGTGTGAAGAAATCTTTTCCTTAGAGGTTATAACAACAGAAAAACTCCCGGATTTTTTCTTGTGAATCCTATTCAGCCATAAAAAAGGTGAATAACTACTGAAAACAAAGCAACCCAACCTTGAAAATAGCGACTCCAATATCTGGTATAAAGGGAAACAAGCATTGTGCCTGAGATATTTCCGTATGTACTGAATGACTGAGATATTTCCATAGAATAATTTAAAGCGAATGAAATATACTATGCATACAGCTGTATATGACGCAACCAAAAATAAAGAATAAAAATCATAATAAAATCAACTAAAAATGGAATCTCAGCAAAGTATAAATTTAAACAGGATACTTTTTACGTTATTGAAAAAAAATATTAGCAAAAGTTGGGCAATTTTCATACTGTGCATCAGCGAGGTCCTTGATTTCAACAAACCCACCACCTGAGACATTACTTGCCTTTTTCAAGGTGTCTCCCACCATGATTATTCTTGACATTTCCGCATTGCCCTGGCAAGGACCACAGAACGAATAGAAAGATACAATCAAGAAGAATCACAAGAATCCTGATTATTGCCAAAATTTTTGAACGCAGTTGTATTAAACGAACATATACGCCAGGTACCTTTAAGTTGCACGAAAAAAAATCGACCTATGCGCAGTAACACTACGATTACAAAATCTTAAGGCACGTTCGGGGCATGCCACGGTGAATTGCGATACAGGCTGCCTCTACAACGTCAAAGTAGAGCATACACACACACACACACAAAAGAAGACTTGGCGAGTGGAACGAGAGGAACGAGTTATTTCTCATCAATGCAAATGTGATGGATTACCCCTTTCTTTAGCGAGTGGACCAATATCTTTCCATCCACAGAAAGCGCGAAACGGATGCCCAGCGGCTTATCGAGTGTCACCATGTACTCATTAAAATTCATCTTGCGTATGGGGTCGGCCATTGCAAGAACCTTTCCGATCTTTCGGCCGGAGCAACCAGTCCATCCGGCTCCCACCCCGGGGATTCTCCCGCCGCAGAAGCCAAGACCCCAGCCCTGCAGCGAGGAGGGCAGAGAACAAGATCGAACAGCAGCGGTAGAAGGGAGGAGCACAGCCGAAAGAGGAGAGTGAGAGAGGGACCGGAGGGAGGAATACTGGAGAGACATGGATCCGACCTCGTTGGAGCCCGAACACGGGAAGAGGAAGGGGAGGAGCAAGAGAATGATGGAAGTAAAGGAGGATGTGGAGGAGATCTCTTCATGCTGGCCGGGGTATCATCCTCCCTCTCCCTTCTTCCTCTTTCTTCGTTTGTATCTATTCGTTCGTTTTCACGAACGTTTCTTGGCTTGCTTTTTCCCGCAATTGGATCAGGATGCCGTTGGAACGAGCTGGGCGGAGACGGCAAGGGGTGGCCCGAGCTGGAAAAGCCGTTCCCGCCGAACGGTTGACCAACACGTGGCGGCCCCTCCCCCCTCCGCCACTACACGACGGACGCGGGACCTGACCGCTGCGTAGTAAAGATTAAACGGACGGCCGTTTCGGACCCGCCTGCCCCCCCCAGAGGGCGACGAACTCGGATCCTCCGTTTGAAGGTGACACGTGGATCGGGATCTTGAAAGAAGACAACAGGTCAAACGTCACGGTCAACCAGGTCCGTTGGAACCCATAATGGTCAACGGCGGTGATGATCCTCAGAAAATGTCTTCTTATGATGGAAATAAACAGAATATTCCTCCAGGATGTTTCTACACAGCAGGGAAAAAAAAGGATAAAAAAAGAAGGCCAGGGTTATAAAAAAAATTCACCACATTCGATTCTCAGTCACAGCAGAAGCGACGCCTCTGAGGGTTTCCTGCCAATAAATCCTTCAGAATTATGACGCAATAACCACAAACTATTATATATATATATATATCTTATATATGCAGAAATATATTATCTGGAAAGAAAAAAGAGGAAGATGATAGAAATTTATTATATATACCGGGCGATGATCCTTGAGGCCGAGAGACAGCACCAACCGCTTGGAAGAACCAGAGCTACTGCAGACACAGAAGGCGGCATGAGAATGGTGACGTCATCATAGCCCGAGAGTCTTGGTATATCGTCTTCTTCTGGTTGGAAAGGACGGCAGGGAAGAACCCACGTGCCAGGTCACCACGCAGGTCTCGTGGGTATTCATTCATTCCAAGGGCGAGAAGGAAAGCCAGATACATCATCACCTTCGAGGGGGGGTGACAGGGAGGAGAGAGAGAGAGAGAGGAAACGCATACCTTATATGTTCAATCAGCTGGCGGGCACAAGCGAGTAGCAGTGGCTGGGGAGATAGCACAAATGGCCGATTATAATCTCTTCCCATATTGTTCACAAGGTTGAAGATGTGACTGTTGATTTGATATCAACAACTTACCTCATCTCGCTTACCGAAGATCACAGAGACACTGAATGTGGGTTCTGTAGATACACTTTCCTCCTTCCTGACCCAGAAATATGGATTTATAATTTTCATTAATACTCCACATAAGACACGATAATAAAGTTGCAATCATATGAACAGAGAAATAAAATGGTAAAATTGAGGTTCCCATCTTCTGGGATAACTGCAACATTTCGTACTTAATAAGAACAGTGAATAGGCAATTAGCCCTGACAGAAGAAGCGACTACATAGCATGACGGAAACAGAACAAGAGCACTATACAAGGTTTATAAAAATCCTCCACAATCCTGTTGACTTATATACCCACGGTCGTCTGAACAATGGGCATCATCCCATTATTGTAAACCTAGGAGTTTCCTCCAGCTTTCCATCAATGGAAAATACCCATTTGCATCGATTGACAGAAATCAACTCCAAGACAGTAGTAGTTCCAGGAAATCACACTTCAATTGAGCTGATTTGCGGAACAGTTTTAGAATCATATTGTTCCCAAATTGGGCATTTCCCCAATTCTCATGATGAAGCAGGGCACACGTATTTTGGGTGTGATTCTTCATCACGTGCTGATGAGGATGGCTTAATGGGGTGGGTGAGAATGTCGAAAAATTGCGAGCTAGTGGAAGGCAAAATAGGCTCAATTGAACTTAGGCCATAAAGAGCCTCGGGATATTGAGAGGATCCCACCACATGGAAGAAAAGTTGAGGGCCGGCCTCCTAACCATTCTCAGGAACGAGAGCCGGCCAGTCTTCACCACCTGGTCATATATCCCTTCTCCATCTTGGCATGTTATCTCTTCCCTGCATTCTGGGATTCCTTTTCAGTGTTTGCAGTGATTTATTTCCCAATGGATAGACCACAGAGAATAAGAACCATTTAATATAATTTTTCAAGGGCAAGAGGAAAAGAAGATATCCAGAGCAGCATCAACTCAAATATAATACTAAATTTGGAACACGGAAGTGCAAGAGGCAACGTCACATATTAATCCCACAAGAAAAGTCGCAAGGATGAGCATGTACCTGGCATGCAGTATGGTTCCCATGCTTCCGATTTGAGTCACAATAACCTGAAGAAGCATTCACTCATAAGAATCTATTTGAGATTTCTAATTTGAGTCAATATAGCCTGAATGAGTATTCACTATGGGAATATATTTACATTTTCCACTTTGAGTGACGATAACCTGAGGAAGTACTCACGTATAAGAACCTGTTTAAGTTTTCAAATGAAGATAAATACGGGAAAATATCCTCACCATAAAGTGATTCTCATAGCTGCAGATAACAATGTCTGTTTTATTCCCCTGTAGAACGTAAGATAAAGCAATCTTTGAATCCCATAATTTAAGAATAAACTTCAATAACATACTTCTAATTATGAAGCTTTACAACCAATAGATATTCTGAAGAAGAAAAAGGGGATGAGCATAACAGGAAGCTTTACAACCAAGTAGCTGCTTCTAATTCAATTGTAATTGGCATGACAGAAAAACTTACACCATCCATGGATGCATTATTTTATGAGAAAGAACCATCTGATTAATTGAAATAGATGGAAGAAATTCATTAAAAACTAAGAGATCAATAGTGGATGAGCCAAGACCGATAACCTGCAGGCATATATTAGCTATCAACACCCAATCTGACGCTAGATTTTCTGAATAGCACTAATGATAGGGTCCCATAAGTTAGACAATAACAGAGTGCTCAATTTTTTGTCTTTTAGTATTTCATTCAAATTTATAATTTATTCAGTAATTCAGCATTCCTTAGCACCATAATTTTTCAACATAAGATGTCTCAGTTAGAAATTGTATTTTTTTCCTAATTGGGAGACAAAGTCAAAGCGCTTGATCCCTTCCCCCATACTTTGAGATGCTCCTCCCCACCGATCAAGCAGAAAAGACTGATTTGGTTTGGGTTACGGTGGAAAGTCTATGACCGTATTTATTGGTCAACGGTGTTGGAATCCTCTCTCAGGTTCACCTCCCGGGTATGGAGTGGGCATATAAGTGGGTCTATTACATCTGTGTCCGTCTGCCCCTTTGCCGACGAGCTCGAAGCCGGAGTGCTAATCCCACCTCTAAAGTAGCCCATCTGATTATGCAACGGGGAGCAGGAGTCAAACCCAATTCTCCCAGATAAATAGTTACCCTGGGATATTAATTCTCTGCCCTCCAACTCGATTTCTTTCTAACATATAATTATTTTATGGTCTTTTATTCTCACTGGTGAATCGTAAATTTTTATTTTACTTAAGAGAAATGTGCCACAACCAGCATCTAATACACAATATTCTTCATATCTTCTAATCGAATTATTTTCAGTAAAAATATCATATGACGTCAATAAGAATTCAAAACATTATTATAATTGACCTAAAGTATAAGGGTATAAATCCTTAGGTTCATTTTCATCGGCCTGTACCCCGTCTAACAGTAAATTTTAAAATTGAGAAATATTTTGTTAAGACATCTTTATTAACACAAAAAATAATGCATGTTCTGTACCTTCACATCTACCGAAACTTTTTTGTGAGGCACAGGAAACCTGTGTGTTTGAGAAGGATTCGTGTTCACCTCCATTAATTCACAAGAGCGCAACAGATTTACACCCTGAAAAGAGGAGAAACAGAAAATTTTACATCCAAGTTTTATATCAGACGAAAAATATATATAAAAAAAGTGGACAGCAACCCATCAAGTCAGTGTACTGGAGGACCAATTCACCAATTCCCATTATTAAGCAAAAAGAAGCGAAAAACAAATGCCTGAAGGGTATCCATTAACAGAATGAAGAAGGGCAACTGTCGTGGAAATCAGACTCACTAATTCAACTGAACACGAAATTTAAATAGAAAGAAGGGACTTCTCGGTGATAATGATGATTCGATAGAAGGCATGTAACTTCAAAAATCTATGGCTAATAATGAAACCTACTCCTAGCAGGTTAACCTAACATAAGATTAGGAGCGTAAAGGAAAACGAAGAGGGAAAGCATTCTATCTTCCGACTTATTATCCAAGATTGAGTGTATCCGATAATCTTTGGCCTTTTTTCACCGAATCATTTGAGGTACGCCAATTGGGTCATGTTGCATCGTACGCAATAATGATAAGATCAGGCTACGCATTGCTCCACGACGAAGCGGAGTGAACGAAAAATGTACCCACCATGAATAAACCAAAATAGTTCAAGCTTAACATTTTAAAAAAAGGTCAAATAAGAGCTTGAACAGACGGCAAAAAAAACAAGCAAAATACACTGGGCACTGCTTCAAGTGGCTGCTGTGGGAAGAACGTAAATAACCGTTGGTGCACCGTCAAAAAGTTGGACGATCAACAGCCATATAAATAACGGTTAAGCACCGTCGAAACGATCGAAACCATACGGTTAAGCCTACGTCAGGCGCTCCTGATTCCGAGTTCCTATCGTCAGATTCCCCAGCGGGCCTCACCGAGACTAGCCGCCCACCGCCCGCAGCTGCCTCTCGGGTTGTGGTTGTCAAATCGGGGGTTAGACGGAAAATCAAGATGAGAACCACTCCACACAGCGAGAGAGAAAGGGAGGGAGAGAGAGAGAGAGTACGGTATGGGGAGCCCGAGAGAGGCAAGGAATCAAAAAAGGATTCTCACTCTGGTCTGGGGAAGGTACTACCAGAAAAAGCTGCCATCATACGCGAGTTGTATGTAATTCGGCGGCGCCAACGTACCGCTAAGCCCAACCGAGCCGGACCCCTAGAAGCCCAATTACGGCCCAGACGGGCTCGCAACTGCTGGACGTAACCCAGTAGAACAATTACCTTAAAGCCCCTCATCCCGTCATTATTTAATTAAATAGACCCTCGTCGTCTTTCAGAAGAGCAATTGGATCCTCGGTTTGTTAGGT
Organism: Spirodela intermedia; assembly: GCA_902729315.2. Lineage (NCBI taxonomy): Eukaryota > Viridiplantae > Streptophyta > Magnoliopsida > Alismatales > Araceae > Spirodela > Spirodela intermedia. Next base: position 1,110,256 of record LR746278.1, on the reverse strand, counting down.
GGCAGCTTCCCCACATGGACTCATCTAACTAGTCACGTGGAGGTTGGTGCCATGTATGGCGGGAGAAATCAGGAGCGGCATACGGACGAGAGCTTGGAGGACCCCCCGCCCGTACCAATATCGTGGACTGATGGTGGCTCCTCTTTGCCCACCAACACGTTCGGCGTGCATCCGCCGGAGGAGGAGGCGTATATTAATAGAAGGGTCATCCGAAACCAGGGAGTGCGGAGGTAGCAGTCACAGGAGAGAGCAGTTGATGGGGTTGGTTAGGTGCGCGGAGGAGGATGAAACGGCGGTGGAGGAGTTGCGGAGGATGATCCTGGGGGAGCTCGAGGACGACGATGGGGGGTTTGAGGGCGGCGGCGGCAGGATGTGGAAGGGAGAACGGAGGAGGGGGATTCCTGGCAAGAGGATGGAAGCCGGAGCGGCGGAGAGAGTGGAGCGGCGGATGCCGGTGTGCGTGACAAGCGGCGTCTCCTACATCGGCTGGGCGATCGCGGACCGCCTGATGCGCCGGGGGTACACGGTGCGGCTCGTCGTCGAGACAGGAGGTCAGTCAATGGCAGCCCCCATCTCTGTCACAGGTCCACGCCCAGGGTCTTGTTGCGTTTGCATTCCTGACTGATGTATTCCATAGCCGAATGGCGATCGTGATCTCCAGTTTTTTAAACCATCGATTGCAGTTCACTTTCAGCAGTGCTTCTAGTCCTGTGGAGCTGCGTTTGTTCCGCAGCAATTGCTCGCATGTGGTCTCAAATATGCGTTGGTGACAAGCTACTACTGTGTCATTTTGAAGTTTTGCAGACGATCTGGCGATGTTGGGGGAGACGGGCGCTTTCGAGGGGACGGAAGCGAGCAGGATCTTCCCCGTGGTGGTGAACATGATGGAGATGAGCAGCCTGTGTGAAGCGTTCGATGGCTGCGCCGGCGTATTCCACACCTCCGCTTTTCTGGATACCGCCGGGATCTCAGGCTACACGGTAAGTCTCCCGTGACACTCGTCTGGTCGCTGCTGTGCGGCAGAATCCTCTGACTGCGTCTCATCTTCGTACTGAATCCATCGACCGGAAGGTACTCAGTGGATTCATTTACAGATTGACTAGAGTTTAGGTGAATCTCGTTGGAGATCAAGCCCGTTCAACGACGAGCCGTGTTATCAATTCGCGCTTTGATTTCCGCCGATTTAACAATTTCAGCGAAGAGCTGTTCAATTTTAACCTTCCCCTTTCTCATCTATTAACGCAGTTTTTTTAACAATAAAAAAGATCAGAGGGCCCGCCATCGATCCATGTTTGGCTTGACATTCTGCCGGAGACGGTCAGATTCTATTGGATAAAGTTCGGTTGCTATAACAGCTCCGGAGGCTAATATCATCTCTTTGGTGTGTCGCAGAAACACATGGCTGTGAAAGAGGCCTCAGTGGCGGGGAAGGTAGTGGAAGCTTGCGTGCTGACGTCGTCCGTGCGGACATGCGTCTTCACGTCCTCTCTCCTGGCCTGCATCTGGCGACAGTACCCCGGCCTCGCGCGCCGATCTGTATCCACCCTCGTCGACGAGAGCTGCTGGAGCGACGAGAACCTCTGCACCGACAAGAAGGTAAACAAGACAGCGCCGTCTTCCCCTCCTGCCGTCTTTGATGATGGGACAAGCCGATCTTCCTCTTCTACGGCGTGCCTAGTGACATGAACTCTGCTTTGCGTGCAGCTATGGCTTGCTCTGGGTAAAACCATGGCTGAAAAGGCGGTCTGGCGTGCCGCGAGAGGTAAGGACCTGAAGCTAGCGACGCTCTGCCCCGCCCTCATTACCGGCCCGGGATTCTGCGCCAGGAACCCAACGTCCACCATCGCCTACCTCAAAGGTGATCCCCAACAACCAGAATGCGTACAATCTTCTTCTTGGGGCCTCTAATGGTTGTCTGACCTCTCCAACAGGGGGGCGTGAGATGTACGCGGAAGGACTGCTGGCCACGACGGACGTGTCCCGGGTAGCCGAGGCGCATGTGCGCGTCTACGAGGCCATGGGTGGCTCAGCAGCCGGCAGATACATCTGCTTCGATCACATCGTGCGCAGCGACCGCGATGCCGCGGAACTCTGCCGAGGGGCCGGCCTCGCCGAACACTTGTCCATCATCGAAGGCGGCAGCGACGTCGCGCCCCATTTCCAGCTGTCGAACGACAAGCTCCGCCGATTGCTGTCAAGTAGGCACTGCTTCGTCTCGGACCTGATCCGCTGAAGCCCATCGAAGCAGGGGCACTGCTCCAACAACCCCCACTCCATCCACTCCAACAACCGGAATAAGAGAGATGGCATCTTGAGAGGTCGAGGATGATGCTCCTGCTCCTGTTCGTCTAACCGTTGACTCAACCCCACCCCCCCCCACCCCCCCCCACGCCATCGACTTGCCAGGGCTCCTTCACATCACGGGGTAAGATCGCTATTTCATTGGAAGAGTAGTTAACTTTGTCGATTTCAATCCATAAAGCTCATAGACGGAGGCCTACTCGTCCATCTCGCTCTGCGAAGGATTACGCTCTGCCGTACTTACTCTCCAGGTACCCTGTCCTTGGTCTACGGAAGCAAACGAGGTGTAGAGTATGTATCCAGAGCCAACCCCCGCAGTGCCGACGCTTCCTTCAATTCTGTACCACGAGATGATTGGTCGATAAATTGATTGTTTGGCTGATGAAGGGACCCCTGCAAGTCGGATAAGATGTGTAATATATACCGCAGCTCCGCTGAAGTTACACGTCCAGTGCTGGGCCAGCGGATTCGAACCGGCAGACGCAGTCATAGATATTGCCTTGGACAAGCTTCTCGGCCAGCCGTTGGTTCTTCACCATCGCGAGCTGACGAAGAAAGTGGGATGAGAAAAGCGAACAGCCACGAAAACCCGCGAGGTGAACGGGGAGGTGACTCGAATGCTGAAACTATTGGCATCTTGCTCTTCTATGCGCAACCGAGGATCGATGATGGCTCACCTTGAGCGCGTCACACTTGAATTGGGCATTGAAGTTCGTATGGAGAGTTCTACCCATTCCTTCTAAAATAACCTGCGGTGAGAAGAACCGTTAAAAATAAAAATAAAAACCACAGTGCGACGTGCGGAACGAAACGCGGCGCCGTCTCTCGTACCAGGTCGGCATCTTTCGCAACCTCGGCGAGCTCCAAGCTGACCTGCCGGAGGTCAATGCATGGACTTCCGCAACCGTTCTCCACAACCATCAGAGGAACGGAGGCGGGATTTCTCTTCGATCCGTCTTTGGTATTAGCCATTGCGTCGAGGAGGAGCCCTCCAGCTTCAGCAGCTCTACGGAGTACGTCGCAGTTCTGCGGATCAAGGGACTCGTCATGATTACCGTTGACCTCGAGAGGATGAGAGAGGCCCGACTTAGATCTGTCTCGAAAAACTCGTGTGACGTGGGTCAAACCTTCGCAGCCTCGGCCACAATTTCAGGGAGTTCGTTCGCAGTGACGTCATTCAACGCCGGGAATGAATTGCCGACGAGAACAACCTGCGCAGGAAACCCAGATCAATATGCGCGCAAAACTTGGAAAACTGTTGACATTATTGGGAAGTCCAATTCAGACCAATGGGCAAGGAGTGGGGTTAGTAGATCTTTATTCCTAATATTCACCTCGGTTCCCCGCCTGAGAAGCTCCCGTGCAAGCGGAAGCATCCCGAGGACGACATCAGCGCCCGAGTTGTCAACGAAGAGCAGCGCTCTTTTGTAAGGTTGAATCTTCTGATCTCCGGATGTGATCATCCTTTTCTTGAACAAGTCAAAGTCGTCTACCTATTGAGGCGCAATATTTAAGGAGGAAAGATGAGCAGATAGCAGTATATACAAGAAAAACTGTTCCATCACAAGCTGTACTTGCCCGCCAAGGACGATGCATCTTCTTACGGCTCATGCGGTAAATTTCAATGATGGTTCCTTTGTGGTAGAGCTCCACACATGCACGGGACCCCCAATCAAAGATATTTGCGGCAAGAACGCCCTCAACAAGAGCAAGTAATCTCTCCTCCTACACGCGATTTTCGTCACCATAAGAGGAAAATCTCCATGACACCAAAATATTAGATGTAGAATTAAGCCTTACGAATATACACCTCATTCATTCGATCGAGCTCCATCAGAAGATCATGTAAGACAGCGAGGGATGCTTCATTTTCCCTGCGACATGGAGAATGTTTTGGCATCACTCATATGCTGTGGACGCCGATACAGGGACCAAAATGATATTCCCCAAAGTAGCATAAAAGGACCGAAGCTTTACATAATCTTTCCTACTCCGTCTAGTGACATTAACTAATAGAACATTTACAGAAGCCAATTTCAGAGAGCCTGAGACAACGTGAAGCATCAAGCATTTCATGATTCATCAACTCTGGAGTGATTAATGCATCCAAAGTGGCAGTGAAAGTGATCACGTGCACAAGTAAAATATTTTCTACATCATTTATAAGCCAATGTCGACCACAAGGCGTAGAGTCCACGCTAATGACAACAGCATATTCATATGGATGCTATTATTCTGTACTCACAGGAAGCACTGGCAACAACTTCTTTCCATTGTTATCTTTTTTACACGGTTTCACCGTCGGATTCTAAGTTCAACACTCATTCCCGTTTCTCCTCGGCTAAAATCCTAGTAGTAGTATTATTGAAACTTGTAGCCTGTTCTGTGGCTGCTTTCCATCGGCCATCTGTTATCCATCCATTTCACTTATTCTCTTCCCCATATATCCATACCACCAGCAATATTCATTACATATATGTGTGTATATATAGGGACATATATTAGACGAAATAAGGTTGACATCTATATGAATGCAGGCACAACCACAAAATAAGGGATTACTTTTGCATATATAATTATTGAAAAAAAAAGAAGACATCTGCAGTAACTATTTCACCAATCACTAAATAGTAAGGGTGTCTTGGAAAAGTACATAAAAGGAAGCAAAAAGAAGCAGGTATAGAATAACTAATTATAAAAGGGAAATTTACAAATTCACCTTTTTTTTATGCTAATATAAGCATCCTTAAACTGAAATTCTCTCAAGCATTCCTCCCTCAACTCCAACAGATTAGCTAGACCCAACTTTCCATAAGCTGCGGGCTCTTCCATCAACCTATGAAAGAATTGTTGAAAACCCATGATTGAATCTAATACCCAAACAAGCTCACAGATGAAGCATGTCTACATAGAAAGACATCACAGAAAAGGAGAAATGGTAGGTGATTTTCACAGAGAAAGTAAACTTTATAGAGAAAGTAATTCCAATTACCGGCCTATTTTTACATCTCGTTTTCTGTAGGGCATATCTTGTGCCAAGATCGCTGGTGTACTCTATTCGAAACAAGTGAACCTCCATAAAAGGCTGCTGCCTCTCTATAAAACAATTAATCTGTTGTGAAAGCTGTTCTAACATAATTCAGACTCCGGGGGATATGATACAACATGGACGTCATTCATTGAATGAGGATCAGTCACACTTAATAGAAAAGTTGCTCGCTGATATTAAAAAATGAACCTAAAGCGCATGTACTTACAGACTTATTTTTTATTATAATATGCATCAGGTTATAGCAGGGCTATGCGGGAAAGAGACATGAGCGAAATTCTGGAATACTAATTCTTCATGCTCATGTAAGGTAGACCACATTCAACTGGCACTCCAGAGTTCAGTACCTTGCCAAATGAGCAGAAAAAGCACGTGCAAATGCATCTCCCCTTCTTTTAGCATCTTCTGTTCTACCTTCACTTGCTACAGCCTGCAGGAAAAATTTAAACACGTTAAGAGCAGCAGTAATATTGGAAACGGACCTTATCATGTCTTCGCCATAAAGTAAAAATGTTGATCCAAAGAATACTGCTACCAATATTCCTCAGAAAAAGGGTTAAAAGCCAGAATAAAATCTGAAACTCAATTAAGCTATAAAAATCAACATCTTCAGCAAGGTTCATAAACCCAAAGACATTAAGAGTACGAGAAATCTTCAACAAGAGAGATAAATAGATATTACCTTATCAACAAGGTCGGGTAGATGATCTGATAGCACAGTGAACCAATACCTGCACCATGATGTGGTGCATGAACAGGTTAATAAAAGATAAGACACAGTATGCACAAAGTAAATAGAAGAAACGCCCATCCAGATAATGTCTAAATTATCTACAAAGAATTCTCTATTTCCTTCTTTTCGTCTGTGCGAAATACGTCCACTGAATTAAAAACAGCACAAGAAACTCAAAGCTTTCACAAGAGTTAGTGAAACCCTGTGGAACACGAATGTTGATGTCCCCGTCTTTCGTGAAAAAATAATGTCAGTTCATTCAGTAAAAATCATGACCCTTGGCAGACACTAAGATAGTCAGAATAAAAACTTGGGAAATTCATTATTAAGTGTCTAATTAACTATCAGGAATGATCTATTGGAAAACCCCAAAGCTCAGAGCCACGTTTTAATATTTGAATTATATTTATCCCGGAAGATTGGCTCTAAAACGAAGCCTCAATAGAATTACGCCAAAACAGCAATTTGTTTGGACTCGATCACAAGACAACTCATGCCATTCGCACAAACTAAAATTTCCCGGTTGTCTGTCTTAGGGATATTATTATCGTTCTTGTCTTTTATTTCTACAGAAGCAGTGATATATCTAGATATCTCCTTTGTCTTCATGTGTCAGGTCAGATATAAACAAAATGGAGGTTGTACAGTTCTTCCAGAAAAAAAATTAACAAAATTAACAGAAAAATTAAACTTACTCAAGTTCACCGGGTTCAGATAGATCAATAGTATTTGGTTCATACCTGCAGTTAAGAAGGACATCAAGCAGCATAATTAGAAAACTGGTGCTGACATATTACGTTGTTTTGGTACCAGAATGGGTCCAAGCTTAATGATTTTACCATAATTTAAATAATTTATAAAAACGAAAGAAGAGAATAAATGTTAATTACGTCTTTGGATCGGCCAACAGCGGGAAAACTTCAAGGGTGGGATCAAGATGTAGCACACCAACATTTAAGGCAGCACTAGCATCTGATCGTAGAGCTTCCCCTCTGGAAGACGGCCGTTCAAAACCTCCCACACCAGTAGTTCCAGAAGGAGACATTGGAACAGGAGCCAAAATTTCGGTTCCCTTCTGGACAAACTTCTCCATCCATGATATCTACAAAGAACGTCACATTTATCAGAGTTATCAAAAATGTGTTTGCACATGAAAACCCGACAAGATGATGCTCAAAACACATTATCATGCCTTCTCATTAAGGTCCTGGAGAGGAGGACCATGAATTTTGCCTCCAACGTAGGGAGCACCCATGGGAAATCGTTCGACCAATTGATGAACCATCAAGTCGTCAAAACCGTGCATCTGATAACTCATAAATGCACCTAAAACTCCAAGAAAGCCTTCATGTCGCAAAAACATGGCTTGTGCCTGTCCTTTTGACCTGGAGAGAAACAAAATGGAATCGTAGTTAAGAAGAAAAGATTTTAGAAGAAAAGAATGGTAAAAGAAACCATGGATATCTATGTAGCTGTCATAACGACTAAGAAAGAACAAATTATCTGTAAATTAGCTCAAAATTAATCTAATATCTCAATTAATCAAAGAAACGTTCTTAATGATTACCAGAATTGTATTGCAAAGGAGATTGTGTCCATTGTGTATGCATGACCACGAATAAAGAATCCACCAAAAAATATCTTTTTGAGCCCATACCGAAGTGCATTTAAATATGAGATCTGCAATAGCGTAGAGAAGTTGATTTCCACAAATCAATGCTGTTCACTCTTTCAGGTCATCTAATCCATGATAAATACACAAGAAATATTTGCAAGTGGGAATATGCGATAACAAGATCCTTTTAAAGATAACAGATCATAGAAGCCTAAACATAAAAAAATAATATACGACTATGTAATCACAAAATCACTTCTGGTATGAGATTGACCACTAGTCTCCATGGAAGTGTTATCTATCCAAAAAAATGTATATATAGTTAGATGAACAAGTATCAAATGTTGAGATAAAGAAGTTCTCATGCTTCAACAAAAATTAGCAACATGCTCATTGATGTGCATCTCTAATGCTAAGAAACTAATCCCGGTCATGTTGCCTTCAGTATGTATAGATGGACACAGGAAAGAGCAATTTCAGGGAATGTCATGGCATGCAGAAAAATATGAAAGTCATTTACTAAAACATACTTGGCCAATATTATAAGAAATCATTCTCAACAAAGATAGTGAAATATCTTCAGGCCGGTAATCTGAGAGCTCTTTGTTTCCTGATATTGTCTTTCCGAAACTAGATGCAATAGTCGATGCAGAAAGACCAATCTGAAACCGTTAAAAAGTCAGATTACTGTGAAAGAAAACAAGTCATGTTAATATGACAAAGATGAAACAGATATCAATGTGATCTTCTAGATCAAGATGACTTGTAGATCAAAAATTTAATAGCGAGCGTATCAATGTGATCTTCACAGGATAAGTTTTTCTTCATCAATCTAGGAAAAGAAACAATTAGATATGAGCAATATTCAATGTCAGAAAACAATCATGAAACTACAACAATGGAAATAATTTTCCTTTCGATTAGTTAGTTGTCACAAGACAAATTTATTTCCGTCACCAGTCCAAATTTTATTTCTATGTTTAATTTTGTATTGAAACCTCATTATAAGTGGGTAAACCTGCCCGACCTGATGACTTCATATAATTAATGATTTAGTTTGAAATGCAAGGCATAGATAGCATATTTTAAAGAAAAAATAACCCCGCACATTCAGGCAACTGAGTTTTTCTATTAAAATACACCAAAATAAAGTATCAGGCGACTGGAATTCAGACTGTATTGTGTAAGAGATGATAGTATCTTCCTACGCAGTATTGTCCCTATTTTATATTACATATTTTTTACCCTTCATTAATCTCGTGAAATTATGTCTGTACCTAGTAATACCACAAGAGAGGCAGCTATTTAGTTTCCATTATTTTAAATATTCATAACATTGTCTTTCAACTTAGCCTTCCTACTCTTGCTTCTGATCCACTAGATTGGACCACAAGTGACAAGTTCAATTGCTCTCCACGTCAGCAATATTTGCTTCTTTCACCATCATCATCATAGTTTCCATGCTTCTCATCAGAGACATTGTTCTCCTGAGCCTTCTTCATCCCACTTCCTTATAGAGAGGTACATGTCCTCATCAATCTTGTTGTTGTCATCTGTCTTGCAAGCTGCCATCACCTAGTCATCTTTCCGTCATTCCACCCATTTCGCAACAACAACATCAATCATTGCTAACCTTATCGGTATCCACTTGCCAACTATGGCTTCCATGCAATACCACTCTATTGGACACAGAACAGTGAAGTAGACACTTTCAACACCCATTTGCAAGATTCACTTGTCAAGTCAACAAGATATAGGCATGGATATTAGATCCACTAATCGTCTCCTACGTATCAATATTCATACGAATACACACCTTCTGCCCTCTGCGATCACTTACCCTCACGGTTGTGGCTGCCTTTTTACTATTAATTAATGGCATCGTTAGTCATCTTTTCAAAGTTCATCTTCATTAACTTGTAAATATGCTATCCTTAAGTGTAGCTCGGAGTGTCATGGGCATTGTAGCTATGATGCAGCAGAATATCGTCTTTGCATTTATCAATGTGTAAACTTCCTTGAAGCCCCCCCCCTAATTACATCTTTGTTTCTTCCTCTATTTTCTCGATCTTTCAACTCCACCAATCATTTCGAGATCTCCTCTCAAAGAATTTCTTCTTGCTCATGCCCCCCCCCACCCTTTAAGACCTCATTGCCTTCATTGGCCCTCCCATGTCCATGTCTACACTAGCTATCTTCATGATCTTTCAAAAAGTTCTATTCTACAAAAGATGCGGATAGCTTGGCAGGATCATCTCTGCATGATCCTACTCTACCTCTCAGGAATCCTCCATGGCATAAAACCCCTATAAAACCGACATCTTCCTGATTAGTTTGGTCCCATTTAGGCTGATTCTTCCTTTCTATAATTCTCTTACCTTTCAATATTCCTTCACACCGATCAGGACTCTCAAAGTTGCCAGCATACAGTTTAGTTTCCTGAGTTAGCCACATGTGATTCATGCTCTTCAGTGAACTCGCACTCAAGACCTTATTCCACTTCTTTTTAACATTATCCTTATCACCTGCAAGTGAATTTACAAGATTGAGTGCTGAGTGCAATAAGGATTAACCCCGGGCATGACATTCCACAAAAGAATATGACTGGTTATGAGGACTCTTTTACTCTGGTAGCCGAAGTGGCCATTGCGTGTGCCTTAATTGTTGTTGCGGCTATTCGTTGATTGTCTCTCTCTATAAAATGTCCTGATTTATAGTGACCTTTCACTTTGTAATTCGATGCCATCACTTTCTGTATTACAGAGCTATAAACTCAAACCCCAAGACTTGTTTTCATTATTCCATGATTGTTTTATCATCATGTTTATGAATGAGTCGAGAACTATGAAATTTTCGTGCATGTCTCTCACCATGAGCACGCCGTTCTTCTTCTATGTTGATGGGATATCGTCACTAGCAATGATATAATCCTCATCGCCTACCTCGAACAACATCTCAACCAACAATATGAGATGATGGCCTTGAACATTTATGTTACTATTGTAGTCTCGGAGTTACCAACTGTCTCAGCACATTCTATGGTCAACTTGCTGGCACTCGTGTAGTTTGACTATGTCTTGCCTAGACATCGTACATGCTATGTATATCTTAAGTTTGTTTGTCAAGGCCCCCTACCTGTCCATTTGCTCTCCTAATTCATCTTCTCTGGTATTTTCATGACAACATTCACCGACTCTAATTTATCTCCACACCCACACCTGTGAAGCTCCATGACTACGCCCGTGCTCAATTGGGCTAGTGATCTTACTGAGCATCACTCTTCATGTTTCCGCATAATTCTAAGCTCCTCTCAAAATTCTTGAAGAAGCAAGAAGCACACTCTGTCTCTTGCTCCAGCACAAAGGCTGGACAGCGTGATATGAATGATACATCTGTTGCAATGATCTGGCTCCATTTTCTTGTTAGAAATTTGGGAATGGCTTTTTCAGATCCTACTCCATTCTTTTCCAACAATCCCGTCAGCTAAGTGCTCTTCAAATCAACACCAATCCTACCTTTTGCATTAGTCAGTTGGATCACCCAAATCAAGTCAATCTAAGAGAAGAAAACAGTCCAGATAAAACAAAGCGCAAACAATGCTTTAAAATTTTCAGTGATACATATAAAATAACATAATTAGTACTGTCTTTTTTGCACCTTGGAGTAATTAAAGGTTATTGAAATGCACCTTAGAGTAATCCATACCACCGTATATATCACCAACAAGCATATCGATATTACTGTTGTCCCCTCTTTGACTCAACTCCAATAGCTCATCAAAACTGACATTAGAAAGGACACTGAGATTTCTGTAAAAATGTAAACAGGCATAAATTGAAGCTAAGAACGAACCTCTTGCACTGAGTTAAAAGCCTCCCCAAGCCCCAATAAGTGCCACCTCCAACATTTGTCCCACTAACCCGCTGAAACTTCCCCTCCCCATCCACCTGGTCCATAGTCCAAAATTATTTTAATCATAAATACATCGCACTGTTTAAAAGCATCATTAAAGTAAAAATAACAGAAGCAACCATATACCTTAATCATACTAACGCCGGACCCGATATTTACTAGAAGATATGGAAACAAATCATTTTGGTCAATCTGGACAAACTCCTTCTGGCCCTCCATGTGTGTAAAAGCTTCATGACGGATTGCCTATTTGAAACATCATTAAGAAATACAGCAGTTAGCACAAAAAACGTTACAGGCGTTAAAGCATCTGTGCTCACTTTCACTATAGAAACTTGGAGGGATTTATTTTCTAGATAACACACACATCTATTGGACCACAATAATTAGATATCTTGAGAACCAAATTTGAATCTATAGGTTAAAAATCAATTTAGGTCATAAATAGGATAAATACGCTAATCTGGATAAATAGAATTTTCTAAATATTCATCTGTTGATAACATTCACCCACCCAACCAACACATGCATGCAGATCCAGATGAGTTACTCCACAAGTCTGTTGGATATTTGTTTTCAGAGTCAGTAGTGACTAAGAGAAAATGAACTAAATACTGAGATGTGGAAACTGAAAGTTTCAAGAAAATGAGATTCTCAAAATTTTCAGATGCTTCCTCCCACTTTGGGGCGAAGCTATGAGAACTGCTTTACATTTAATGGTCTCAGGAGTTCCATTCCTCCAGTTTCACAATCTAGTTGTCATTATCTTCATTTATGAAACGAAGTATGCAATCCCTTTGTTCCATCATAAATGATAATAATTTGGAATCTCCTTAGTGCATGCTTAAAATGAATAATTAAATAATGATGGCAGATTTAGCGAGAGCCTAATTGCATTAAAAATAAAAAAATACACAAATAAATATCTAACTCTACTTAAAATTATTATTTTTGAGACAAATGCAAATTAATCTCTGAATTAATTGAACATGGCAAACATCATTTAAAAGTATTCACAAAGAGACAACAAATTAAACACAAATTCTTAAAAAATAACATGTCGATGTATGAGTCTCAAAATGCGGACTGCAATTATGAACTACACGCACACCTTAAGCAAGAAATTTGCTCCAGATACAAGGCAACCCATCTCATCTTCCTTCTCAAGACTAATTCCAAGGCGCTCTTTAAATACATCCGCAAATTTGTAAGCTCCTCCACCAGTAGCCTTCCCACAAAATCAAAGTAAAAATCTACATGTTAAGATTCTACAGATACAAGATGGCTTTCATGTCATAAGCTAAAAATAGAACTGTGCATCAAATTGAAGAATACACAAAATATTCAATGTATTATTGCGTCCTAATTTGAGAGCAAAAACTTCAACGCGGCTTTACACATGGATTCAACTTGTGCGACAACCTTTCCATGAAATATATAAATGTAGAGGTAGGAGGTCTAACAATGGTCTTGTTCAAGTGCAAGGGACAATGACAGTAGATCGATGTTCAACATTAAATCGGGAAGAGCTTCCCACGAAAGAAGCTTGAGCTATATGGAGGTTGGTCGTGATTCTTGTGAATGTCCGAAGCTCATTATCAATTTTGATACTATATGACACTCAAGATGCAGGCAAATCTTCTAGAAGGTTAACAGAAAATAATGGGCAAATACAGAGCCTCATGAATAAAATGCTCACCCAGAATTTTGCTATTGCATTAAACACCTGCACCATAAGGCAAACAACACTCCATAGATAGTTTCACTGTCATGTGCTTCAAATGAGAAACAGTTGAAATATCATACATAGACAGAACAGCCCATTTTATCTAAGATTATGATCAAATATGAGAGAATGCGAACACGTGTACAGACATCAATGCAGAAATTACCTTAATTATTATGTTATCATCATGACGAGTCCCAGAACGCCAAGATGGTGAATCTATACCTGCCCATAAAATGACATCAATAGTGATAGGGCATAACAACCTTGTGCAAAGGAAAGACAAACAAACTAATCATGTGAGTCCCTATAGAAAAAAATAACTGCATGTAAAGAAAGAAAGCCACTACTTAACGAGCTGTGGTTCATGTTTCTTTCTTCTTCTATTTTTCTTCTTGAAAATCATATGGCCTGCTTTAACACCTTAAGTGGCACAAATTCAGCTCGGCATACCATTAAATTTACTTTTTAGAATACCATAATTAGATGCTAAGCAGATCATTGCATTTTAAAAGAGAGACATGATTTGAATGAAAAAAGAACTGAATTTACCACCACGATGAAGCTGCTTTGAAGATATAAAATCAAGGCATTCGTTAAGCTTTCCTGTCTCAAACTTCACAAAGTGGAGTCGCCCACCAAGAACAGGAAATCTCGTCCTCAAACCATTCGAAAATCTCGGCCTCAGCTTCACAATACTTTTCCTCTTCTCGTCTGATGGGTGCTCCTCATGTCTTGAGAAGTAAACCAACTTAATCAGAGATCCTGTCAGCGAGAAAACTAAATAAATAAATATCTAAAAACAGAGTCTTAGGTTCTACTCATTAATAGATAATTGATAGCAAAATATCATGAATAACATGTCGATAAAAAGTGATGAACAAGGCACTCTACTTCATTAGTCAAACAGGCAAAGGAACTAGGTTCGAGAAAAACGAGCTGAAATCATAACCAAACAGAAACAGGCCAACCATAATTTTTCATACCAGGGCACCTTTAAACAGCACGGCACGACTTCATGATTGAAACAAAAACCACATGACATGCGGAAATATCCTGTCGATCATGTCCACATACCAAAAATGTGGGTGCCAGACCATTATTCTACATAACAAGAAATAAAAATATACAATGTTACCTCTTCAGGATTAAAACGCGAATCTGGCTAGTAGAGGCCTTGTAAAATAAACAGGCACTGCCAAGGCAAAGGTTACAGTTCGAGCAGTAAGACATGGCTCCAAGTCAAAACCCAGTTTATGGCTTCAGTCTTGACTATTGCTCCTGCATTCATAAATGTTCATCAATAGTGTTTTTAGGACACACTGATGGCACGTCATATGTGTCTCCTTTGATGACGTACAACATCTGTTTAATTTTTAGGTACCTCTCGAGGTCTTAGTGAACATCAGCTTTTGTTACATCCTCCAGAACTTCTCCCAGCCGACCATAGGTGGACTATTATGCTATGTTACCCATAAATATGGGGTTGCTATAGATCCACACAAAGTCGGCGTTTTGGTTTTTTCAATCATGGTGGAGATCGAAGTGTAGACATATGGTAAACTAAAATTAATTTCAGTAATATAAACCAAGCAAAAAGAACCACGTCATAAAACAAGCCCACTCAATCTAGTAGAAAACATCATCAGCTCTACACAGCAGGAAAAAAATGAATAGCTTATAATAGAAATGGAAAACACTATTAAGCGAAGTTGTGTCACAGATTCAAGCGTTTAAATCATCATGGAACGGTAACCATTTGACGTTTTATCTGATGTTTCCCATTATTCCATTAATTTCTAAATCTCTTCTTTTCCCACCATGTTGCCTGTAAAACTAATGTCACCACTATCTACCATCCTTCGGTGGAGATGCAGTCCAGCAACAGATCACCAGTTAGAAGACGCCTCCTGTCCATGTTGATTCGATTTTATACCAAAAACTCAGCTGTCCAGGGATCAAGAGTTTCAAGTTGTAAGGCACGATGTATGCATGATTTTCAGAAATATCTTATTAGTCTATCATATCTCTCCTGAACTGAAAAAGGCATCTCCCAGAGGCATCTCCCAGTTCCCAAGTAAGCAAAGAAGCTGATAAAACCTTTTTATCTTTATCTCAGGATGAAAGATATGGCATCTCAAGTCATCAAGGGCTGTAACTATTATGGATTCTTGACTGGGTCTGACCCTTCCAAGTGGAAATGGATTCAATGGTTCATCAGTAGTGATCTAGATGAGTATTGGTTGAGTCATCGTCCCGTGTTAAACCAGAACTCGTGGAAATCATATATCACTTTGAATTGTGCTGACTTGGAACTAAATCGAAATTTCTTGCAGACTGCCAGTGTCAAGTCGCATCACATGAAAAGGTGGCTGACTAATAGGAGGCGTTGAATTCTAAAAGAGAATGCAAAGTTTCATTTATTCCGTGTTCCTTTCTTTTTTCCTGCATGTTTGAAGTGGAGGAGAAGAATGTAGATTGCGTGTGGCTGGAGCGAGGAAAATAAGCCGTTTGAAGTTCGTGGAGGCACGAAATCCTCTTAACGACCACAATTTTCCTCCAGCTCCTCGATAACTTCAAGATACGAACTCGTTACAAGCCTACGCACTTCCACAAAACCTGCTCTTCAGAATTCCACAACCATAATGCAAAGGTTCGACCAAGAAACACCGAATCCGAGAACGTCACTGCGGCGGTGACCAAGCACAACACGACGGAGAAAGCATGTGAACACTAACCACCGATGTCGACGGCAAGGTGGGAGATGTCATCGGACTGGTTCGGCAGGAGGATGGTTGGGTTCCTCTCCTCGAGGTTCCCCTGGATCGCCGCCCCGCTGACGTCGAGCTGCGGCCGGGATCCAGACCGGTGTATCATCGCCGGCAACTTACCAGACGTCGTCGTCGGCGGCGGCGGCGGGAGTGCCAGCTCCTTCCCTCCCCCTTCCTTATTATAGCTTCCAACCTCCCCGCTGCCGCCTGTGGCCTCCTCTTCCGGTTTGGTGCTGCTGTTGACGTCGCCGCAAGAACGTCGTGGGGACGTCGGCGCCATTAAACTCGACAACCTCCCTCCCAATTTCTAACAACCCGGGAGCTGATCGCGTCGGTGACTGACTACTGAACGGGGTGGGCAGGCTTTAACAGCACTAAAATCTTCTAGATTCCATCGACGCGTACCCATACTAAAATTTATTTTCTTCACTATCCTTTTCATACCTCGAGAGGAGAGTACATTTGCCTGATTTTATTTCTGAAGAGGGAATTAAATTGGGTTATTTTTCATCCCTACGCATTTTAAAAGAAAAAAATTAAATATATTAAATAAAAATATTCGATTTATCGTACACTTTTTTCATTGTAGTGACTTATGTGAAAAAAAAGGCATTATTTAATAAAATGTTATTTAAACACATTTAAATTTACTTGAATTGACTAGTCTCCCTTTTAATTGCATGAACTTATATTCGCTACAATTTATTGCCCTTAGTGGGTCGTCTTTTAAAACAAAGGAAAGTTACTAAGAGAGACGTGAAAGAATCGTGTGGTCATTTTCCTATGAATCTGACAATAAACCTTTCAATTTTCAATCATTAACATTGATAAAAATAGCCCGAAAATTCTTAAATTAATGAATACGCCGAAAAACTTTGTGGGAAACTATTAAATTCTTAAGGTTTTTTGGGAGGTTTTATCATACGGGGTGTAATGATAATTCTCAATCTTAATGAGCTTTACTACAAGAAATATAAATGTGGTAGCCTTCATTCAAGGCGTGGTTATCCCGACCGTGAAGGCGACGAGGACGGCGACTTAAGTCGGCGGCGCAATTATCTTTGGTGATCGGACGGCGAGAAAGCGGGGATTATATGGGGATCCAACGGCTGGATATCTCGACACATTCTCTTTCCTCGTGCTATTAATGGGCCGGCAAGCCAGCTCGGCCCAGCCCGACTCTTTTAGACCTCTCTCTCTCTCTTATTCGCGCTCTTTCGGGTTCTGCGAATTGAATGCGTTGACTAACTTATGTAATTATTTTATTATTCCGTATTATAAAATAATCCAGATGTTTATACAAGTTCGATAAAATATTATCGTAGTAGTTTGCTCGTCCTGTGTTTCCTGATTTCAGTGAAATATAAATTAATGATGATTTTACGTGAGAATCCTTCTGCGGTACACGAGCCACTGGAATATTCGTTCAGATCATTTATGTTCTCTCTAACAGGCGGCGGGTACGATGCTGCCAGTGAGTTCTATGGCCACCGGCACGGCGGCGGGCCTAGCTGTGACGGGTTGCGCTTCCAGAGCGCCGCCCTCCCGCGTGAAGTCGAGCGACTCGTCGTTGTAGATCTTCCACCACTCGGCGACGAGCATCTGGACGTCCTCTCTGTCCATGTTCACCTCCTTCCCCGTGTACCTCCATGGCTTGGAACCCTAACAAGCGAGGAGAAAAGGAGGCGAGCATGAGCGGCTACCAGGGAAGAGGAAACGGGGAGTTTTGGGGGAGAGAGAGGGGGCTCACGGCGGCGCAGTAGTGAAAGATCTTGACTTCGTCGAAGTTGAAGTTATCCGGGTGGCGCCAGAGCATGGCGAGGATCAGGTTGTAGTCGAGGGGGAGCGGCTCGTAAATCTTCTCAAAGAAGATGTTCATGAAGTCCTGCCATGGCGAGAGGCGGATTCTTTAGCGTCTGCGTTTGTCCTCTCGAAGGAGAAAAAGGGGGCAAAGGGGAGACCCACCTGCTCTGCGAATGGAGTGACAGGGATGATGCGAAGGGCTTCGATGATGCTGCGGGAGGTGGCGCGGCTGGGCTCGAAGACGAACATGCCAGAGTTGAAGTAGCGGGACGGCGGGGGGCCGAGCTCCGGCGGCCAGCGGACCCTCTCCGGGCATTGCTGGCAGTAGCCGATGGCGTACTGCGGGGAGTAGCTCCACGACTTCTCGCAGAAGCAGTCCATCACTGCGTAGAAGCGGCCGTCGGGGGTGTCGAAGAGGTGGTCGACGTTGCTGAAGACCTGGATATCCGCGTCCAAGAAGACCATCTTGCTGAAGTCCTCGAACTGTCACCCAACAAAAAAGAAGAACAACAGAAAACAGGAGATCAACTTCACTCAAACCTGGTGCAAAAAAAATAGAACTTTGTCGAAAAAATTTAAACATTAGTATTGATCCAACCTCGAAGACACGCATCTTGGAGTAGTTGATCACGTAGTAGGCCATGGCGAACTGGACCTGGTTCTCGGGAGGGTAAATGGGTTCGACCTCGCGGACGATGCAGCCCTGCGAGAGAAGGAGCAGGCGGTGCTCCTGGGGGACATCGGGAAGCACGGCCACCACCAGCGGGTAGGCGCTCTTCACCCTTCGCAGGCCCTTGGCCAGCCCCACCACCCCCTTCACGTAGTCGCCCCCGCCGGCGAGGAAAGTCACGTACCCACGCTTCTTGGGCGCCGCCGTGAGCTTCCCGTCGCACGGTTCCGGCGCCATGGCCTACCCAGGTGTACCCTTTTCCTTGGAGCTCGGAAGGGAGTGACGGCTGGCTTTATATAGAGAGAGCCTGCGCCTCAGGGGGAGCAAAAGAGTGGTAAATGAAGCCCAGATGAAGCCTGCGAATTTGGGTTTCATGTCAGGCGCCGCCGGTCGTCGAGGGCCATGAGAAGGTCACCAGAAGAAGCCATGGAAGGAGGAGAAGTGTGCGAAGGAGGTTGGCACCTTATCAACAGTCTGGGGCTTCGGAGATTCTTCTCCTTCCAGGCTAAGAGATCTCCAGATGTCGTCGTCAACTGCAAAAATGTTTTCCCCACAGTAATCGTAAAAAAGTGCGCGTGTGGGGATACAAAGTGGCTTGTCGTAGAGCGAGAGAGAGAGAGAAGTGAAGATTTTCTCCACTTTACTTCGGAGTAACTGACTACAGCCGATGACTATCCTTTCAAAGGGTTTTGTCGGATGTGGAAAAGGATAGTAAATTTTTCACATGGCATTGGCGTCGGGCTCCCTGATTCCCATCATACACATCGCAAGAATCCATGTGTGTGTGTGTGTGTGTGTGTGTGTGTCTCTCTCTCTCTCTCTCTCTCTATTTCTCTCTCTTTCTCTCAGGTTAGCCTGTTCTACTCCGCGTATGCTCGATCATCATTTCAGTACAAAGGAGTACGCGGATCCCCGTTTTTTCAGAAAAGGCCAGAGGAAGGTTGGAGATTATCAGGGGCGTCGAAGTGGACACTGACTGGTGAAGGGGGAAATAGAGAGAGAGAGAGAGACGCAAATTAGAGCTTACTCCGGTGTACTACTGGTTGGGGGATGTGACCTGGTGGCGGGGCGGTTCAGTACAGTGGAGTACCCGGGGCGGAGAGGGTGGACCGAGGGGCACAGTACACTCCAGAAAGGATTCCAACGGCCCCTGGGGAGGCCACGTACCCCCCCCGGTCGTGTGGTGCCTATCGCTCTGTCCACAACCCGAGATAATCCTCTCATTCTCACTGCGGGCCTACGACGGCTTCATTTCCTGGGCCAGACTCTTTGGGCCCAGTGCTATATTTACAGACTTGCCACTCCACAAAGCTGTCAAGGGGAGAAGAAACACTGAATCCTACAAAGTTTCCCTGTCTCTCTCTCCTCTCTCTCTCTCTCTCTCTCGCTATATATATATACATATATTCCAATTTTGTAATTAAAGGGGAATAACAATGGCAGAAGACGTCTTTATTTTCGCAAAATGTGGGGGTACACTCGACCTTCTTACCCGTGATATGCAAATGAGTTCCTGCACATGAATACAAAGAATCATAAGAATCATCAGGAGGGAGGACCTAAACGAACGAGGGGTACCAGTCGAGACGAATTCGAGAGAAAGATGACCAAAAGAAGAAGAAAAAATTCCAAGAAAAGAAGTTAAACGGAAAACCCACAAGAAATTTGGCACGGTGCCAAAGCTGGAGAAGCTGGAGGGAGCTCAAGCGGACTTGGGCTTCTTCGGGCGCAGCTTCGTCACTCTGGAGTAGAGGAAGACGCCGGCGAGAGCGATGGCGGTTCCTGCGAGAGGACGACGGCGAAGTGGTGAGAGGGAGATCCTTTCAGATGCTAAGGATAGGAGGGAGGGGGCGGGGAGTACCGAGGGCGTTGACCCGGGAGACGGGGGTGCTGAAGAAGAGAACGGCGCTGACTATGACAACGACGCGCTTCACGCAGTTCGCCACGGAGTGGGTGACGGGGGACATGTACGCCAGAATCATGTAAGAAAGCTGCCAAATTTGGGAACAGAGAAACCAAAGCATGAGAGATGGAATGGATCGAATAACGTAGAATAAAACGAAAGATTCTGGTTGCTACAGGCAAGGACAGACTGGGCCGGGGCCTTCCAAGTGCAGCCCGATCCGACCCGGAGAATGTCTGAGGAAATGGGCCCTGGGGTGGTCTTAAAGGAAGCCCAAATCCATCCCAGATAACGCCAACATGGCCCAGTGTATGCGGAGAGAGAGAGAGAGAGAGAGAGAGAGAGAGAGAGAGAGAGAGAGAGAGAGAGAGAGAGAGAATATTCAGCTTTACGAAATGTGGTTACCTGCTGGTAGGCATGATAGTAGATGGCAGCCAGAAGGGATCTCACAAAAACCTCTTTGACGTCCAGACCCTGTGTTAATAGATGGATAGATAGATAGATAGATAGAGAGAGAGAGAACACAAATTAATACCTAAGATGTTATTTTTCATCGCTTGAAAAGGAAACCTTGAAACAATCTGTGATGGCTTTCTTACGGCAGACTCCAAAAAGGAAGGAGTAAACTTGATGCCTTCCATCAGCGGGGTCACAGGGACCATCAGCAGGAATGACATCACCGTTATTATTGAGAAGATAGTCATGTTATCCAGAGATTCCTGTTCAAGGAATTTTGATTAATCACTCAGGGAACAAAAAAATAAAATAATCTACCACAATTAGTGAATAAATAAATTAAAAAATAATCAACCAAAAATATTAAACAAATAAACAACTCAATTACATAGTTGTTGCATCCACAAAAAAACTATATCAGAGATATTGTAGAATATATAACTCAAAATTATAACAATGCTATTTTTTGTAGAGACTGCACAATAGTAAAACCACATATTCCACTTGAGAACTCTGCAAATCGTATGAGTAAAAAAAATCATACGCCAGTCTCAAACTGACAGAAGAATGATTGCATTTCAACAGTGGAACAGAAGTAATCCATTTGATGCTCTTAAGTTACTGTTAGAGCAACAAAGACAACCTTATTAGACTCTTGAGAGAGAGAGAGAGAGAGAGAGAGAGAGAGAGAGAGAGAGTGAGAGAGACCAGACCTTCTGATCCATCAGCTTCTTGCTGACAACATTACGACCCTGGTTGGTCAGATTGGAAGCCATAGCACTCCAGAAGCCAATCCTGTTCGGTGTTGAAAGAACAGAGCAATGTGAGCAAATTATAATCTGAACTCGTTGAAGGATAGTAGAATTTATAGGGGAAAAGATCAATATGTGGCTATGTTTCAACTGTATATGCCATACAGCAGACGACTTTACCAGTTAAACGAAGCTTCCGTCAGTGAAGCCAACACCACACCACCAACAACAGGTGCAAGAGACAGCACGACAGGGAGGGTTGGCGTCTGCAAATTTTGCACGTGATGTAGTCAATCAGATTAACCCCATTCAAATCTGTGTGATGAACAAGGTGAAAGTTTCATAATATCGTCTTGTGTCCTAACGAGAGGAAAAAATTAATGAATACTTCCCTGATGCTGATTAAGACCTCATGGTAAACCGAAAATATCTAAAAAATAGGAAGCTAATGCACTAGGAACATCTAATGCAGATACTAACCTCTCCAAGGAACACTGCTGAAAGGAATACGGAGAAAAATGGCTCCATAGCTTTAATAGTGTGCGTGAAAGAAACAGCAACTTTCCCAAGGCTCATGTTAGTAAACAGGTTTCCCAGTGTGTGCGCAATAGCCAGTGGTACCATCACCAGCAGCTGAAAATAGGACATAAAGAAATCCAAGGATGCAAAATTCAGGACACGAGTGCTGTGCAGACAAACTAATAAATAGGTGATGAATAAATCAAGAAGTAAGAACCTGTGATGAAGTAATTTTTGGCCTCTTTATTATATTAGTCGCCCAAGAAAAAAGAACAAATACAGTCCCCACAGCAAACTGGGCAGTTGTGATTGTTACGGGGTAAGGATAAACCTTTAGAACCTGCAGGCAAAAGTGTTGTCGTTTCCATTTTTTTAAGTTGGAGTCAAGGTTGTAAAATACAAGTGAGAAAAAATTAAAATTCATCATAGAAAAAGGACCGAATGATGAATACATGGGTGAAAGTACAATCATCAGAATTTGGATCGTAAGAGAAAATGAAGAACGTTAGATTAAAGTGATGCCCAGGAAGGCATGGAGTTGGTACCGTCAACATTCCAGAACTTTAGAACTTTAGGTTAACATCGACAGTTGATATTAGGACGCCAAGAAAACATTCACATCAAATCTTTAAGGATCCTTGATCCTAGTTGATACCAAATTCCAGATAGATGGGTTATAATATTGGTGACTGAACCACTGATATAAGGATGATAAATACCACGTTTACCATGTGAAAATACAGGAGTTAGAGGAGAGAATAACATGGCAAAACTTCATACACACGATTGTATTTGGTTCAGATCCATCTGTGCTGTGACTTCTGCATGATGGATTTATCACTA
Organism: Spirodela intermedia; assembly: GCA_902729315.2. Lineage (NCBI taxonomy): Eukaryota > Viridiplantae > Streptophyta > Magnoliopsida > Alismatales > Araceae > Spirodela > Spirodela intermedia. The sequence goes on along the minus strand of LR746278.1, from coordinate 1,087,203 downwards.
GGCCATTTATGTCTTCTGTCTCCTTATTGTTACATTTCTAGGTTTCTTCCTGAACTTTTATTGGAATGGAAGATTCATGCAGAAATGCGCATTAGTGGATATTGTCTCATTTCGTCATTTGGTGGAAGATCCTCTCTACATAGACTGAGCTAATGCTCCAATTAAACTTCCTGCAGTCGGAAGGAAATAAAAAACCTTGTCTTGCTTTTCGGATGGCAAATAAACACTGAAAATTCATTGTACACGAATTCTGAAACTTTCAGAGATTTGAAAACTGAATAAAATATGAAAAAATCATTTATGATAAGTAAAAGATAAAAAAAAATGTACAGTAAATTTTAAGTTAATTAATTTCATTTGTTGTCCTCTCAAAAAAATTGAAAACCCCAAACGGCCTCTCATTTCATCTAATAATAGTAATAATAATAGTTAAAATATGCTCCTTTTTTCCCAAAATTCAACTCTTTGTGGACTGAAGATAAAGCCTCAACCATTTTTTTCGTATCAAATGGCTAAAAAATGGCGTTGGAAACAGATGAGACATTTTAAATATTCAAATACATTTTTTTACAGGAATTTCTAACAGAAGCCTTTCTGAAAACTTTCTTAAAATGTATGTAACGCTGACTTCACGACATGCATAAATGGAAATATGATACTACTATCTCAGGTAATTTTTGTACTCTGAATGAGATATAAATGTCTACATGATGTTAAAATTCATCTCAGATACAGTTCGAATAATAAAAAGAATAAAGTAGATTTAAAGCATCTCAGATGAAGTACCTATTTTAACCATAATGTTTCAATTCCCATATAGCGAATCATATTTAACATATAAAGCATCTTAACTGAACGAGTTGAATAATAGATATGAATCTCTATTTGATTCGTCAAAAATCTACGATCTCACCTGCCTGCATATTTTGATGCTACTCGCACAAGAGGACTTAAAAAAGTATTCTTCTGCCCCGTACCTCCAGAAGTAATTATTACCTCTTGGCTTTTCTGGGCATGCTTTTAGGTAGAACGTGTGAATTCTATGAAGTCAACTAAATTTTAAGTCAAACCATACTCAGTTTGTCCCACTATAGCTTCAAGTGAACCTATTTGTTTCTAAATGGATTAGGATTTGAAAAGTTCCAAACCAAATCCCACTCATAACATGTCAGACGGAGTTGAGCAGATTGAGTAACAAGAGTTTGATTTGGTAAGGCGCTCAGGTGAACGAATCAGGCGATACAACTCAAAATTAATTTGCAACAAGTGAAGTGGGCTCATACCCTTGATTGCACAATTTAACTTTATACAATTCAGAAGAATTTTTTTGTAACACATAACAAGACAAAGCTCGCGGAAGTGTCGCCAAAAAGGTCCACATTCAAAACCGGAGCTGATAAAATGCGAGTACCTGCTTGTTGTAGATATTGAAATAGATGTTGAACAGATACCAGAGGGCAACAAGCACCCCAACATACAGCGTCTTCATAAGGCTTCCACCGGCAGACTTGGCATCCGCCGGTACCAAGTTGCTCTCTCCCGCGCTCTCCGGAATCGAAGTCGCCCTGACTTTGAATTCCTCGTTCCGGCTGTCGAAGGCGGGAGGTTGATCTCGCATCCAGTTTTTCGGGCCGGAGGAGGAAAAAGTTGGCGACAGGGCAGGTCTCCGATGGTCGTGGCCGGAGACGCCATCTATCGGGGTGAGTCGAGCTATCGTCCGCGCGAGACCAAATGCGACAGAACTGAACCTGTGGATTGGAATTCCGCACCGCCTCGAGTGAACTCGGCCGTCGAGGGCTGCCCTGGTCACCGGCGGAATGGTTAGCACTGCGCCCCGCATTCTCGTCTCTCGTCGTCGCAGTGGCGGCGAAAGCACGAGAGAAAGCGAGCGAACGAACTAGAGAGAGATAGAGTGACTTCCTCTGTGGGACCCACAAATCTCAATCGCATTGCTGTCCTGTTAACTTGTCCTCTGGTGTGATCTGAACCAGTGCTCCGCAGCCTGAGCGCACGACACCTCAGGTTTCCCTAAGCGTTCTGTACGGAACACGGAAGGACCGTATAACTCCGAATTCTCGCGTTGTCGCGGAATTTCTTGCCACGAGAAATTCAATATCACCCCCGTCCATTTAAAGACATCGAGATGGAGTAACAACTGTGAACGCGGTGAATATCTCACGAGAAACCGATTGGGCGGCGGCGGCGGCGGGGGTTTCAGGTACACTGCACCTGGACACTCCGATTCAAGTATGGCGCATACAGCAGCATCTTTTAGTTAAATTAACAAATAATATTATTCCAATCTTACGGCAACGACAACAACTGAACAGGCAACTTTATACAATTTTATGCAACAACAAAAAAATTATAGACGATGAATTACGTGGCGCCGTAATAGCCACAGACATTAAGAAAATTATAACATAAAGTCAACCGTGGGAAAAGGCAAAATTAGTAATAAACTCGATTTCACTATCCAAATGTCCATGCCGAATAAAAAAGGTACAACGCCTTTAAAATGATGGGAAATGCTCGTGCTTTAAAATATTGCTGGTAAATGACAAAAATATATTTTTTGTTCCGATAATTAGTCCGGATGGATTTAAAAATCGTATATGATTCGTCAACTCAAATCTGCACCAACTTTAGAGAGAGAAAGTCTAAGGTCTCTTATGCTAATTACTGATCGCATATTTGTCAACCCCTCTCTCCTTCCCTCATACATCAGTGTGATCGAGCTCTCTCTCTCTCTCCCTCTCTCCTCGCCCATGGTCATGCAGAAACCTTCAGCTCGTGTTATAATCCACAGAAACCCATTACCTCTGCGCCGTCGTCGGCAGAACCCTTCTTCTGCACATCATCAGCTCAGGTAAAACAAGAATACAAGTACAAAATGGAGAAACCAGACTAGCAGGAGCACCTGTGCAGATCCAGAAGACTGGGTAGGGCCGTCAAGACATGAAGACTGGTACACCGGCGGTCGTCGTCGTGCGGCAGAGGGGGCACACGTTGACAGACCCGCCGCAGTCCCTGCACAGGCAGAGGTGCCGGCACGGCAGCAGCAGCACGGATATCTCCCTGCTCCGGCAGGCCCGGCAAGCCATGGCCCCCGCTGCCGGCACGGCGTCGCCGCCGAGGGGCGCGGAGGGACCGTAAGAGGAGGCGGCGTCGTCGACCTCGCTGTCACCGCAGCCTTCCCTGCCCTGGCTGGCGCCCTGGGCGACGGCCTGCTTGAGGTTATTCTTCAGGACGCTGACCACGGACTCGTTGAAGCGAGCCCTGTAGTGCCAGGACTGGGCCTCCATGGAGACCTGTTTGATCCTCTCGTTGAGCTCCTTGTTTCGCCTGTTCATGCTCTCGATCTGCACCTCCTTCTCCCTCAGTTTTCTGCCCACCGCTTTCTCAACAGCGCCGAGGAAAAAGGTAACGTGCCTCTGCTTCATCTCTCTTATGCCTTTGGTGATTTGTTCTTCCTGTATATGAGCAAGTTTAATTTTCTTTTCAAGCAAATCGGAGCAAAGTATTTTCAGTACAAATATTTTTTTTCCAATTTTAAGTCTTTAGTCCACATTTGAAGTAAATATGCGGTGCCCAATAATACACGCGCCGTAAATAAATGAAAAATATACGGAAAAATGTGAAACATAATCTCACGATTGGTAACTTAAAAAAAAGAAAAGGAGATCACTAAAAAATATAAATACCTCTGAAAAACAACAGTCATTAACCTAAGATTGACGCAATCAAAACCCCATATGGAGAATCATGCCCGACCCGAATCCAAAGGCCAGTTTTTTTTTCAGCCTTATGACTCAAGATCAAAGCCCATAGCAAAAAAAAAAAGGAAAGCCCCGGTCTAGTTTTTTTCTCTTGGGCTGGATTCGGGCAGGGTTCGAAAGGGCAAGGCTTTGAACCCTTCTCTCCACGTGGAGGGACCATGGTACCCACGTGGCAGTTGACCACTCCAACCCCCAAAAGATGCCCGCTTTACAAGCTTGTCGATGGACTAGGAGGCCTCGGCAAGGCCTAATCCCGAATCAGAATGTTCACACATCCAATAACTGAGAAAACTTACTTAACATTCGATCGTACAAAAAACAAAATCTCGAATGGATGTTCTTACCCTCTCATCCAACTTAGACAGTATGATGCGTTCATCTAATAAAATCATAGGCCGCATTCAGATTATGCAGGAAATAACAATATGAAAAAAAGCAGGATAAGAGAATTACTCATGAAGAGAAGTTCAGCACCTGGATTCTCATGAACTGGTCGAACTCCTCCCTCTGACGCTCGATCTCATTCTTCAAGTTTTCACCAAGAAAGGTGACCATGGGTAACGAAGGGATGCTCCCACTCGCAGAGGTGACAGAGGAATTGTGCTCATCATCATCATAGGAGAGTCTAAGCCCTGTTGAAACAGGGTTTGGGCTTGGGATACTCGCTGGCCTGTCAGCTCCTACCCGAGAGATATTATTCAAGGAATTTTGTAGATTCTGCCGCCCCACAATATCTTCTCCATTCCTGCATCTTTTGCTTGGACTTCTCAGAGGAGTCTGTTCAGTCACGGTGTAGTTTGCTGGGCTAGGATCGATCCCACCAGCAACTGCTCAGAAGATTATAAAGAAGGATGAGTAACAGAAGGGTATGATACCAAATGGCTAGCTTATTACATTAAATCATCATATAAGATACGAGAAATTACACAATAATCAGTCGTTGGTCAGTAAGCATCCTTATATCCTACATCCTTAGATATAGTAGATCAATGCTGATGATCTCACTTAGGTAGGATAATTTTCGGATACAGTATATCCACAAAAAGTTGCAAATACGATGCACCTTAAAACATTATATTTTCTTTCAATAGATCCTGTTTAGCGGAAAGATGGATATTCCTGCTGATTACCAGACAATCACTCATTCAAAAATCACGTGTGGGACTAATAGTTTTCATTTCCCATAATCTCATGGAAAACCTTTTTGCTCTGCTTAGACCTATCTCTTTCTAGGGGTAAATATGACCCTAGAATATATTTCTTAATAGAGCGATGACTTGGTGCAGAAAAAATTAATTTTATTCAGAAATAGGATATTTTGGTGCTGAGAGGATATTGGAATATACTCTGAAATTGAAAATAAAGCCCACTAAGTTATGAGTGAAATAGTAGAATCTTATGGAATTTCACTAAAAAAAACAGAAAACGTGGGCCAGCGCACATCAAAGGAATAGAGCGTGTTATATTCACGATAGTCTTTAAAGTGCGCGAAACATGGAAATTTTCAATATATGTGAAAAATCTTCCTTTCTGTTAACTAATCACGTGGCAACATAAAAAGACGCAAAAACTAGTCCTTTGTTGGACTGTTTCCCGACAGGATGATTACCTCTTTCTAAAGCTTTTGTTTTCATCAACGAAACCAAGCATAGATAGTTGAATTCAAAGCAGCCCCCCCCCCCCCCGCAACAATCCAACTGGTTGATTGAAGAGTAAAAGCATGTGCTGAGATCATTTGAAAACATGCTTGATGTGGGAGGGCCTGCATTAGCAACTTTGACTATCCCATGAGCTTCTAAAATTCAAAGTTTCCAAACCCAGAAAGGGCGTTAAGGACAGCCAGAGACCCATGAGTAACTTGAGAACCATTCAACTCCAGTCCAAAGCTAGGTAGTCAACGGAATCCACCTGGCCCATAACAAGAATACCCGAGTCAACCCTGGCTTTTACGATGGGTGAGGGGAAATTCCTTCACTGAAAGGAAATAAAAAAGAGGCCGTGCTAATCTTCCCAGCTATTCCCAGCTATTCCATCAATCATAGACTAGCATAAAAAAAAGTCAACGGGCAGGAAGTTTTCAGACATTGCCCAAGTTGAGTTCTACTAAGATTGGTGCCATTCCTCACTAGAACAGGCAGGAAAGAAGCATTATTCGATGTCCAACCAAGGATTTTAACAAATAGGCAGAGTAATGCATCATGGAATAGAATCTTTTTTGAGGCTGAGTGATATTGTCAAGATCGGGCATGCCCAACCGCAATGCTGCAAACATGAAAAACAAAAAGTCATCATGAATTGAAGCTACTCACAATTTCCAAATAACTCCAGCTGTGTCGATGAATTTGAGTCATACTGAGACTGATTCTCCCTCATGAGAACAGGATACACAGGACTTCGGTTGTCACTGCTAAACATCTTCCTGATAATCCGAAAATTAGGCGTTAGTAATTCATAGTGGCTGATGTACATTCGAGACAAATGGAAAAAATAAGCAAAAGAACTCTTGGAACATAAGTCTTCTTGAGACAGACTAGCAACTGATTACTTGATCAAACGGCCACAAGTCGTATTACTGAAAGCAGAAGAACCTGCACAGGAGGATTCAAGATATCAAGAGTTAGTGATTTAATGTCTGGTATCCTAAGAAACAACGCCGACGCATACATATATATCATGATGGGTGTTAAAATAAGAGGTCAGAAGTCTAGCCCTTGTCAGGAGCAAAAAAAACGGAAGGCTCTGAAGTTTGTAGTCCATTCAGTCTATATGTTCAAATATGTAATATATATATGTTCCCACAGCCTGAATGTAAAAGGCTTAATCAATACATAATAGCCCATCAATCAACAGATGAAACAAAAACAAACGATAGTGGACTAGAGAAACTGGAGATACACAAGGACAATCGGGCAACGTACTTATTACTTCAACTTCAAAGAAAAAAATGAAACCGCTTTCATTTCCAATTTGAAGATTAATATTATCTCAAAGCTTGGGACGATCCTCGCACTATTTCAAGACCCAAACTTCAAAGGGAGCAGAGAATCATCCACACGGCCACCGTGGAACCAGCAATTAAGGAATATATAGCATTAGATAAGGACCGATTCAAACATAATCGAATCAAACTCTCCTGGAAACAAATTCCTAGCCATTCAACCCGATGAGAAGAGGGGGAAACCAAACGTCCAAGGAAACTGGACCCTAGATCCTCATCCAACCACCGTCGACCAAAATAGCACTGGGAAAAGAGAGCGAGAAACAGATGGAACTTGTGTCCGCAACATACAGAGAGACAAGAGGGTTCTCTTCTAGACGAGCCGATCCCATCGAACCCACACCGATCCTAATTCGGGGCCATAATCACCCAGAAAAATGAGCATTTTTGTGGGTTGGATTGCCCAGAGAAGCCTGCAGCCGTAAGGTGAACCTTTTTTTCCCCTCTTTAATTCCTCGCACGCCTCTTCTGGGCCCTTCCATGCCAGTTGTTGCTCGGCGTCGGTATCTTTTTCTTATTCAGTTCTAGTTTCGTTTTCGGCGGGGGATATGAAAGGACTTAAATACCCTCTAATCCCGTTCGTGGCTAATGGTGAGTTGGGGGCTAGAAGTGTCAACTACCTAACAAACCTTTTGTTTCTGCTCTTAACCGCAGCAGTGTTTAATTTTTCGTTCTTTAATCGTACGGTGAGAGTTTATGATATTAATTTTGGCTTTACGGGCGGCGCTCGTTTTGAATGGAGAAATGAAATCCATCACGCATCATCAATAAATTCGACCAGTAAAATCTTTCCATTTCTTTTTCAGTCATCAATATTTTTTTAATTTTTAATATATATATACATATATTCTAGATTATTACAGCATTTCTTAGAGAATCCTTGACAAGTATCTTTATAAAAAATAAAAAATAATAATCAAAGAGACAGCATAAATAGAAAAAAATGAAACCTACAATTCAGAAAAGAAAAACTACATAATAGATAATGCGGTAATCAAAGAGTGCATTGAGCAAGCTCCCCACTTTGGTTGAAGCACGTGTTTCTTCTACCAAATAGACAGCATAATAATCAAAAGTCTACTTCTTTTCTTCTTTAGGATCATACCCAAATGAAATGAGTACATTGAACAATGAGGGAGTCAAGCCCCCGAGTAACTTCACATTAATAAATTCAAGATACTTTGTGTAGAAAGAAATATGTAATCACATGATTACAATAATAACAAAAACTCGATTTTTGAATATCATTGAGAGCAAATAAAAGATAATCATCAAGTTATCAATAATTATGATGAGAATAATAATTTCACCAAAATACCTCTTATGTTCATCTCAATGACTTTGAGATGACTCACATATTGGAGAGTTGACAATTGACTCCTATCTTCTTTTATAAAGACTTCACTTATAATGTAAGAGAGATTAGAGACTAAGAAAGAGAAAAGAGAGTTGATATAGATATATAATGTAATCAAGAAAGAGAGTTGATAGGTGATGGCTTCAACCTCTCTCTTTTTTTACTCCCTCTCTCCTTACATGACCTCTGAATAAGTCTAAAGAGATGAGTTGACAATTATTTCTTTCTCCCTGCACAACCTTTGAACATGTCAGACAAGATGAAGTGACAATCGTGTCACTACCCCTCACTCGCACACCTCTTGAGTGAGTAAGATGAGAGAAAGTTTCTTGCGTGTCTCCCGAATGGGTAAGATGAGAGGATGCTTCTCACGTGTCTCTTGAATGGGTTAGCTGTGATGGGTTGACACTTGTCAACAAACTCCACTTTGATAATCATCATTACTATTTTTATTGTCGTCATCCATTCATGCTATAGTTTCTCCACCTTCTACAAAGTATCTATAATGTGAATCAGATTCAAATAATGTATGAATTTCTTCACTATAACAACCTTGTCAACATATCTATGACATTCTCTATTGTGTGAATCCTTTTTAAGAATATATCTTTATAATTCACCAAGTCATAAATCTTATGATACCACACATCAATATACTTCAACCATATATGATAAACATGATACTTTGTCAAGTAAATAGCATTTTGATTATCACAATGTAAAGAAATTTTACCTTGTTGGATCCTAAATTTGTTTAAGAATTCTTTCAATCACAAGGCCTCTTTAACTACTACAATAGATGTAGTGTACTCTATATTAATTGTAGATAATGTGACAATAATCTAAAATGTGAGCTTCCAACTCATAGGTCCATCAACCATGGTGAAAATATATCTCATCATAGATCTTTGATGATTTAAATCTCTGAAAAATATACATCAATAAAGATAATAAGAAAAATAATTTTACTAGTCAAAATGAATTATAAAATCTAAAGAATTCTTTAGATATCAAATAATCTAATTCTCTACACTCTAATACTTATTTTCTGAATTACTTATAAACTTGCTCACAAGCCCAACTACATGAATAGTATTTTATTTTTTATATATCATAACATACATGAAAGAATCAATTGTACTAGTATAAGAAATTTATTTTATTTCATCAATATCTTTTTCAAATGCTAGGTACTGAGTAGTAGATAGTCTGAAATAATTAGTTAAATGAGTACCTATTATTTTAGTATTACTCAAGCCAAACAAATCAACCACCTTCGAGAGACAACTCTTATGAGTTAATCATAATTGACATAACTCTTAGTTTCCATGGATCTTTATATTAAGAATCTTTTTTGTCACATCAAGTTTCTTCATATTAAATTTTTTACTAACTTAAATCTAACAATCTCATGTGAATTCTTTGAAGTAATAAATATATCATCAACATAGAGCATCGAATAATCAAAAAATCATCATCATATGTCTTCATATAAACACAACAATCAAAATCACATATCATAGTCAATATTTAACATATAAGAGTCAATTTTTTTGTACTACTGTCGATGTTTGCTTCAACTCATAAAGTGACTTCTTTAGTTGAGAAATAATATATTTGACTCCTAAAAAATAAAACATTCTGATTATTGTATGTAAAATAGTCTATTCTAAATCTTCATAAAAAATGTCATCTTCACATCCAACTACTCAAACCCTATATTTTCATATGTGATAATGACTAACACCAAGAAAATAAATGTATGTTTCACAACAAAAGAAAAAATCTCTATAAAATATATTTTTTTATTTATAAATAAAGCTTTTTACAATAAATTTTACATCGTATTATGGTTGATCATCATCAATAATCAGTGAATTCTTCTTGTATATCTATTTATATTCAATAGCTCGCTTATTTGTAGAAAGATCTATCAATTCTTATGTATGGTTCTTATCTAAAGATGTTTGTTCATCAAACATCACATGTAATAAAAAAAAATTCATAACAAATAATTATCTTTTAAAAAATTATAGAATCATCATCTACTACAAATAATATAAAGACAACATAATCATCAAGAAGAGTAAGAGGCCTTACTTTACAATTGTCTTATCTAATAACAATATAATTAAGAACATCTGATGATTCTACAACTCGTTCTTCACTCATAATAGAATTAAGAGTACTTTACACAGTCTCCACCTCCAACCCTACTCTGTCTTTAACATGAGTATCATTAGATTATTGAATCATGTGCTCTATAGAGTAGAACTTCAATTGTGATCTTCATCAAAGATCACATTCTTACTGAAAATAATATTATTCACCTCTAAATCATAAAGTTGATATCCCTTCATGTTGGTATTATAATTTTAAAAGATACATTTTCTTGACTTTAGATTCAACTTTGATCTCTCATCAAGAAGACTGAAAACATATCTTAGACATCTAAGTATATATAAATTTGAATAATCAACAAAATGTTCAGTCCGTACCTCTTCAGCCACCTTCCTATCATGAGTAAAATTTGATAATTTATTCACTAAATTAATCGTCGTACTTATAACTTTCGCCCAAAACTTCTAAGGCAAGTTGACATTCAGCTATAAACACCGTACTCTCTTAACAGTTATACGATTCATCCGTTTAGCAACACCATTCCACTACGGAATCTTTTTTATTGTAGAATGACGTTAAATATTATTGTCAATTCATAAGACTTTGATTTTCCTCCCTATTGGATTTTCCACATTCTCACACAAAGTCTTGAATTTTATAAATACTTATGACTTGTACTTCAAAAAGAACACTTAGACTTTTTTGAAAAAATCATAAAAAATGTTAAAAATAACGAACACTACCTATTGACATCACATCAACTAGATCAACATATAAATGAATATAATTCAAGATACTACTCGTATCATGTTTCACCACCTTAAATATCATCATATTTATTTTTTATGAAAAAAATTAATTTATAAATTTTACAATAATCATTGTGCATTTAGCTTCTACATACATGTCCCATTTATATAGTCCAATCCTAAGTGTCATAGAAGAGTGTTATCAATCATATGATGTTTTAATATTACAATACAAGCTCCATCTATAATAGTACTTCATTCAAGTTTATAAATATTTACTTGTTGATATTTTCTCTTTATCTCAACGAATAATATCTTAATAATCATGAGGATATCATTTTCACTTTTGCAGCAACATTCATTCACCTCTAAAACTCAAAGTGAAATCAAATTATAATGTAATACTAGAATATGACGAACATTTCTAAGCTCTTGAATCACTCCATCCAATATCTAAATTTTTACCAAATTAATGTCAACTTTGCAAGCCATATTATTTTTCATAGAAATAACTCTTATTGCATTCTTATATGAGTCAAATCAGTTAGCATTATAACACATATGATAAGAACAATTAGTATTAAAAATTCATGTGTTTGAAAAATTTTCAATTATAAGGTCATAATAAACTTTATCATTTTCTCTATCATCAACCGTCATGACATTAATCGAATTAGATTCACCTCATACTATCTTATCATTCTTAATCTTCAGATAATTTATTCATGATTGTTCCTTCTCATGACACTTGTAACAAATTTAGTTTTTCAATCAATTTGTTTGTGAATTAGATCAACTCTTTTTGTCTCCTAGCAATCATTTCTCCTTATGCCTTCCACCTTCTCTTTCACTTTTCACATATAAATCTTCACCTCAAGCCTCACCAATATCCTTCTTCTGATGATAATACTTCATCAATAAATTAATAACATCTTCAAAAATTTGTGTTATATTATCATATAATAAGGTTGTAACAAGATAATCATATAAATTAGGAAGAGAAATAAGTAGAATGATAACTTTATTCTCATTAGAAAAATCTAATTCCATACGAAGTAAGTCATTTAGTAATTAATTAAAATAATTAATATCAGATGCCAGATCATCTCTTTCTAACATATATAATTCAAATAATTTTCTCTTCAATGTTAATTTGCTCATCATCAACTTTAATACATATTGATTTTCTAATATTTTTTATATTAGAGTTTATTTAGATTATATTTATTTATGACTTACGAAAGAGCTTAATCAGACAAACATGTACGAATAAAACTTCAATCTTTTTCTCTATTATCTCTCAATCATCACATCGATCTTGTCTAAGTTTGGTCCATTCAAAATCTTATATAAGTCTGTCTACAATAATACATTATACACACAATACTTTTAAAGACTGAAGTTAGATGGCTTATCCAACTTTAAAATGTCAATGTGTACCTTAGAAGTTATAGTAAGTCTAGAAATAGTTAAATTAATATTTTGGTACCACTTGTATGAATAAATATATAAGTATACGATCATAATAATATCAGAAACTCAATTTTTAGATATCAGTGAGAGCAAATAGAAGAGAAATTATCAAAGATATCAATTTTTTTTTGATGAAAATAAAACTTTCACCAAAACACCTCTAATCCTGGTCTCAATGCGTCTAAGACAACTCACATGTTGGAGACTTAGCAATGGACTCTTATCTTTTTTTATAAAAACTTCACTTATAATATAAGAGATGAGAAACTAAGAAAGAGTAAGAGAATTGATGGAGAAAGATAATGTAATTAAGGAAAAGAGAATTTTTTTTCTTATCCATTGTACTAAAAAAAATTAAAAAAATATGTCTTATTTATAAAAAACATAAAAAGGTAACCACCCTTCTAAAAAACTGCACTTTCAACCTACTTGCGGGCCCGGTCAGCCAATGGGTCCCCCCCATTTTTCTATATTTTTATTTTAATTTCTTTTTTCTTTATTTATCTCAAAAATAAGACTAAAAATAATATAAATTTATAGAAAATCACATAATTAACTTAAAAATTCATATTAATCAACTAAAAACCACTTTTCACACTTTAACATAAATATTAGTTTATTTATCATGAGTTAAGACTAAAACTATATTATTTACTAATTATTAACTCATGATAATGAAAACTTATCACACCCTTTAACTTAAATTATTGTGAGTCCCTTGGCAATGGAATTATGAAAATAAAAATTCATAAATCTAAATTATCATATTTTAATATATAAAAGAAATATAATTAGAAATGATATACCTTTAGATACTTTAAATTCATATATCAAGTATTTAAGAATGATATCAAACACTTAAATGTTTAAGTACTCTTTAGAATAACAAGTTATACTTCACTTCTTCTATTCACATATTTATCACTTCTTCACTCATAGATATATTTACAAGATCTTCAATTATTAATACTCATCCAAAAATAATATTGATCCTACATTTTATTTTTTCTACGACTTGATTTTTAAAATGTGTACTATATTTCTTCCTTCTTTTTTTATATATAGTGGATAAGTTGCTTTTCTTATAGACAAATTTTGACAATAAAAATGATGTCTCACACCCTTTATGTGTACTCTTCAATTTCAAAGCTTTCATTTTATCCACTTATTTTACAACAAGTATTTTTCTATGTATGATTTTCAACAATGAGAATGATGTCTCACACCCTTCATATATATTCTTCATTTCTAAATTTTTTACATTACTCTCTTTTTTTCTTTTAAAATAAGTAATTTCACCTCACAAGTCCTATAGATCAAGATACAAAAATCTCCATTAAACTCAAATAATCAATTAAATTTTCACATCAAGTAAATACTATTCATCAAGATCATGAAATAAAAATATGTAAAATCAAATCCATGTTATCTATCATGTATCCAAAGAGTATTTCAACATTTCATGCTACTAAATCATTCTTTTAACTCAATAATAATCTTCTTAGTATCTTTTGGTAGTAATCAATCAAATTGATTTAATTTTTCATGCATGCAATATGATGTAAGAAATTTGTAAATTAGATAGTTATGACAATTCTACTTTCTATTTTCAGTTTTATTTTTAGCATCAATAAATTTATCAAATTTCAATAATATATGTCTAAGGGATTGAAATGTAAGAAAAGGATCTCTAGAATTTCAAAATTTGAACTATTTTTTGTCTGCTATTTTTGACAGTTTGTTGTTCCTGATAGAAAATCAAAATATAGATGATGTAGTTTTTCTATTTTTATTTTTTTTAGTTACTATTCTAAGTGAGCAGGAAAAAAAATGCAAACATATGTTCTTAATCATCCTACAGCATAAATTAAGAATCAATACTTCACCCCCTAACTTAAAAATGACATTACCATCAATGACACAGAAAAATCGAAACAAAATATGCAAAAAATATAATTCTCAAGTGAAGCATGCATATATGCATAGTTAAGTATTAAAAATGTTGTCATAAATGATAAAGCTCAGAAAAACACCCCCTCAACGTCGTTTTTAATTTTCCACTTCATCTTACACTCTTCCTTCTACACTTTTTCGAAAAAAATAAACACAGAAACAAGTACTGCGAAATTTTAAGAAAAATAGCACTTAAAAAAAAGAATGAAATAAAGACTATGGGTTACTTCTTATGCAGTGCTGAATTTAATGTCTCTAGCTGGACACATTGATCTTACTCTTGATTTTTTTTTAATAATAAAATTTCTTTTTCTACAAGGCATTCATGTTCTATGTAATGTTTAAGCCTTCAAGTTATAATCACTTTTAGGATCTTTAATCATTACAATCACATGATCATATGTCTCTTCCACCACATAAGGTCATGTCCATTTTGATTTTAATTTTTTTGAGAATAATTTCAGCCTAGAATCATATAACCACACTTTTTGTCCAACATCAATTTTTTTTTTCTGTTAATGTATTTATCATAAAAAAAATTACTTTTTTCTTTATATATTCTATAATTTTCATAAGGCTTCATTTTTCAACTCCTCTGGTTCATGTAGTTGAAAAATTATATATCCACCAGTTGATTTTTCATCCATACATAATTTTTTTATAGAACATAATGTTTTATGCTCTATTTTCATAAGAAGATGACATGACTTTCCAAAAATAGGATGTAATGAAAACATACTTATGGGATTTTTATAAATTATTCTATAAGTCCATAATGTATCTTATATTTTCCTATATGGCCTAATTATTTTTCTCAAAATTCTCTGAAATTTTCTATCTACTACTTCCACTTACCTATTTTTTTAGGAATGATATGGAGTGACTACTCTATGGTGTACTCCATTCTTTCTCAATAGTTCTTTAAAATGTTTATTTATAAAATATGTTTCTCCATCGCTAATAATCACTCTAGGGCATCCAAATCTCGAAAAACTATTTTCCTATACAAATTTCATCATGGTTTTATGATCATTAGTTCTAGTAGAAATAACTTCCACCCACTTAGACATATAATCAATAGTAAGTAAAATATATTTATATTTTCAACTGATGAGAAGTGACTCATAAAATATATTCCCTATACATTAAAAAGTTCAACTACCAACAAGTTACTCATAGGTATTTCATCTTTTTTACTCATGTTACCTATAGATTGACATGAAATACATGTTTTATTAAATTCTATAGAATCTCTAATAATTGTAGACCAATAAAAATCACATTGAAAAAATTTTACAATTATTTTTCATCTAGAGAAATGTCCTC
This sequence comes from Spirodela intermedia, assembly GCA_902729315.2. Lineage (NCBI taxonomy): Eukaryota > Viridiplantae > Streptophyta > Magnoliopsida > Alismatales > Araceae > Spirodela > Spirodela intermedia. The sequence goes on along the minus strand of LR746278.1, from coordinate 1,071,447 downwards.
CATACTTAGATGAATAACTAATAAGTCTTTATTATCATGAGTTAATAATTAGTAAATAATATAATTTTAGCCTTAACTCATGATAAATAAACTTATATTTGTGTTAAAGTGTAAAGAGTGGTTTTTAGTTGATTAATATGAATTTTTAGATAATTATGTGATTTTATATGATTTTTTCAGTCTTACTTTTGAGATAAATGAAGAACAAGAAATAAAAATAAAAATATTACAAAATGGGGAGACATGCTGGCCAGCCAGGCCCCCAAGCGGGTCGAAAGTGGGTTAGAAGCGTAGTAAGGGAGTAGCTGCAAGCAAGGGCTCAAGCGGCTTAAATCGATGGCGGCTTGAACTGATGGGGGCACGTGTGCGCCACTCCCCTCCCACGTCACCGGTGGCCAGCCGACTGTGGGGCAAGAAGTGGTCGTACACGCAAGAGAAGAAACTTTGCTTAGAAATGTAGAATTACTATATATTCGCCCAAAACATCGGTGCACAATTGATGTGAGACTAAACCCACACACCTTCTTCAGAAGGGGTAGACAATCGGCACGGGTTCAAATCCTCCTAGAGTCAAAAGTCATATTTTTATCTAATTATCACAACTTTCTTGCAAATCGCCGGTGAAGGATTAAGTAACGAGAATCGTTGGATCATCGGCGAAGATCTCGTCAATGCGATTCGCAGAGCATTACTACTAAAATTGTTGAACGATTCGCGATAAAAGGATCACGAATCTATTGAGTAAATCATCTCCAATTGATTGACGAACAAGTCGTCGTCGGGAAGAGGACGATCTGCCAAGAGACAAGTCATCACCTCTTGAGAGAGTATCATATGCAATGAAGAGCCTCCTCTTACTACGCAGACTTGAGGACGAAGCTCTTTGACACTGATAAGTCTTCATTATCATGAGTTAATAATTAGTAAATAATATAGTTTTAGCCTTAACTCATGATAAATAGACTTATATTTGTGTTAAAGCATGAAAAGTGGTTTTCAGTTGATTAACGTGAATTTTTGGGTAATTATGTGATTTTATACGATTTTTACAGTCTTAGTTTTGAGATAAATGAAGAACAAGAAATAAAAATAAAAATATTGCAAAATGGGGGGATCCGCCGGCCAGCCGGGCCCGCAAGCGGGTCGGAAGCGCAGTCGGGGAGTAGCCGCGAGCAGGGGCTCGAGCGGCTTGCTGGATCGATAGGGGCACGTGTGCGCCACTCCCCTTCCACGTCACCGGTGGTCAGCCGGCTGTGGGGCAAGGAGTGGTCGTACACGCGAGAGGACTTTGCCTAGAAAGCTAACTTTACTATATAATCGCCCGAATAATCCGCGCACAACCGATGTGGGACTAAACCCGCGTCACACCTTGTTCAGGGGCGGGCGACCGCCGCGGGTTCGAATCCTCCCAGAGTCAAAATTCATATATTTTTAACTGATTATCGCGACTTTCCTGCAGATCGCCGGTGAAGGATTAAGCAACCGGAATCGCTGGATCATCGGCGAAAATCTCGTCAACGCGATTCGCGGAGCATTGCTACTAAAATTTCTGAACGATTCGCGATAAAAGGATCGCAATCCATCGAGTAAATCATCTCCGATTGATCGACGAACAAGCCGTCGTCGGGAAGAGGACGATCCGCCGGGAGACCAGTCGCCACCTCCTGAGAGCGTACCAGATGCGATGAAGAGCCTCCTCTTGCTGCGCGGACCTGAGGATGAAGCTCCCTAACACGCGCCTCACCTCCATCCAGCCCCTCTCCGTCGGGTGACAGCCGCCGGAGAGCCGCAAAGTCGCCGTTTTTCCGCTCCGCCGGGTGACAGCCGCCGGAGACGATTCGACGACCCACTTCATTGGTCTCTAGACTTCGCGAGAAGATCTAGAGATTGCCCACGTCGTCTTTGTCCAAGGAGAGCCTTCGAGGCCGTGGACACTGCACGACGACCCTCCCGAACGCTCAGGATTCCGGTGCATCGCCGACGCGTCGCCGTCGCGACGCCGGAACTCTGTTTTCCTGCTTTATCTAGAGATTTCCCACGTCGTCTTTGTCCAAGGAGAGCCTTCGAGGCCGTGGACACTGCACGACGATCCTCCCGAACGCTCAGGATTCCGGTGCATCGCCGACGCATCGCCGTCGCGACGCCGGAACTCTGTTTTCCTGCTTTCAATTTAATTTACGCTTCATTTAGTGATACTTTGTTGATTTTTATTTACCAAACTATACTTCGTTCAACTACGATTCTTCCGGCTTTTACAGATCTTAATTTGATTAATTGAGTCGTCTGTAATCGCCTACGTAAGAATCGCCGGGCGGAACTCTGTTTCCGCCTGATTCGCGTTCGCCGGGCGCTGACGTCATCCTGACGTCCGCACCCTTATTTCCTTTTTTTTGTGAATTTTAAATATATTTCCTTTTTATTTCCTAGTATAAAATTCGTAAGAAAATTGTACTCATTGAGAAAAATTCTGAATAATTACCAGATATTATATTACATCCCTGTGATCGACCTGGAAAATTACCGCTATTTTTGGAATTTTTATTGAATTATAATTGATATATTTATTTAGAAATACTTCTAAATATCCGAAAATTCGTATTTTCTAGTTTTATAAATTTTATATTTGCGTGATTTAACATACAACGACTGAGTCACGTCAGACACGTGCCCCACCTCCATCCAGCTCTTCTCCGTTAGGTGACTACTGCCTGAGAGCTGCAAAGTTGTCATTTTTCTGCTCCATTGGGTGATAGCCGCTGGAGATGACTCGACGAGTCATTTCATTAATCTCTAGACTTCGCAAAAAGATCTAGAGATTGCCCATGTTGTCTTTGTCCAAGAAGAGCCTTCGAGGTTGTAGACACTGCACAACAATCCTCTCGAATGCTCAAGATTCTGGTGCATTGCCAACGTATCACCATTGTGACACCATAACTCTGCTTTCAACTTACTTTACACTTCATTTAATGATATTTTTTATGATTTTAAATTACTAAAATATACTTTATTCAATTACGATTCTTTTAGCTTTTACATATCTTAATTTGATTAATTAAATTATATATAATCACTTACGTAATAATCGTTGGACGGAACTTTATTTCTGTTTGATTCATGTTTGTCGGGCGCAGACATCATCTTAATGTTTGCACCCTTATTTTCCTTTTTTGTGAATTTTAAATATATTTACTTTTTATTTCTTAGTATAAAATTCATAGAAAATCATATTCATTGAGGAAAATTTTGAATAATTATCAGATATTATATTACATCCTTAGACCTGGAAAATTACTGCTATTTTTAAAAGTTTTATTGAATTATAATTGATATATTTATTCAGAAATACTTCTAAATGTTTGAAAATTTATATTTTCTAGTTTTATAAATTTTAGATTTATGTGATTTAATATACAACGATTGAGTCACGTCAAATTTTGGTGTCATTGCTAGAGATATATTGCATAATATTTAATATTTTTTTATTTTTCTCTTAGAGTACATAAAAAAAATTAACTCTTGTTTTATTTTATTTTTGTTGTTTTTTTTTAAAAAAAAGGAAACAAAAAAAAGTAAGGCAAAAACTAGAGCATCCTGAAAGAGGGTAACAATTACTAAACTTTTCCTTTGAATTTATTGATTTTTTATGCATGGTAGAAGATCCTTGCATCCAAGGCTAGAAAATCCTTTGATTATTTCATTCAAAAATAAAGATCTGAAAGAGAAATTAATTTTGATAGATCTTAAAGGAAGTACAGGTTAAACTGAGAATAATTCTATGGTCATGAAAAATTATTATATCCCTGATTCATTTCAAAGAGCATCAAATATTAGAGTCATATTAGCACCCACTGTTAAATTCGAAATAAATCTAAGAATTTTTCAAATGCTCTCTAATTTTCATGAATTGCCTTTAGAGGAACCTCATCAGCAATTAAAAAAATTTCATATGATCTGTGATTTAATTAATCTCTCCCAAATTACATTAGAAATTATTAAGATGAAATTATTCCCTCATACATTTAGGGACAAAACTAGCTATTGGCTATCCATGTTAGATAGAGAATTAATTAGCTAGAAAGATATAGAATAAGCTTTTCTTCAAAAAAATTATCTTTTAGGAAATACTCAAAATATGAGAAAACATATATGGAGTTTTTCTCAAAGATCAAGAGAAACTTTACATGAGACATGAGAAAAATTCAAAGATCTACTTAGAAAGTGTCCTCATCATGCTTTATCCAAGTGGCAGCTCAATATAATTTTTTATGATGAATTATTAGAATAATGTAGAAATATGATTGATTCTATATGTAGAGGAGCTTTTATGGAAAAAACTCCTAATGAGATTATAGTCTTTATGAGAATTTAAGTGAAAATTCTAGAGATCAAGCCTCTTTTGAATTATATGACAAGGATAAGAAGAGAGGAATTTATGAATTACATCATGATGATGATTCTAAACTTAGAAATGAGGTTAATCAAATTAATCAAAGATTAGAAAAACTTGATTTACTTATTGACAATATTAAAAAGCCTCTTAACCCTCAATTTAATTCAAATAGTATACGTCCTATGTATGGTGAAAATGATCATTTCGAATTTCAATATCATCCTAAGCAAGAACAAGTGTAAGTATCCCACGATTTTAGTAAAAATTAGAAATATTTTTCTAATTCTTATAATCCTAATTGGGGGAATAGTTTTTCGTGAAGAAACCCAAATAATATTCAAAATCTAGAAGCACTTAGATCCAATTCACATTTTGAATTTCGTTCAAAATAGGAACATAGATTTCAAAAAAATCTGTCTTCTCAAATCCAACCTGATGCTATAGAAATGATACAACAAATGAGTCAAATGATGTAACAAACTATGAATCAAATGATGCTACACCAGAAACAAATTATAGAGGCTCTTGGGGATAAGAAAGAAGAGGGATAACTACTTAGTCAACCCATAAAAAATTCAAGAAACTATCCAATAGTAGGATTTCAGCAAGAAGAGTCTAGTTTGATAAATTTAGAAAAAAACTCATGAATTAAAAATATTAAGATAGTAAATATATTGAGTGAGAATATTTTATTTGATCCTTATTTCTAATTATTAGAAGAAATTGATGATCCATTAGAAGTAAATGAGAATATTAAGGCCAAAAATATAGTAGTAGAAAATTTAAATAAAATAATTTATTACTCACAATTGATGAATGAATATAGTGAGGATAATGAGGAGAAAGAGCCCTTAGATGAAGAAACAGAAGCTGATCATGAAAAAATCATCTAAATTTTAGTAGAAGGGAGTAAGGACATAAATGAAGAAAAACATATTTCAGGTGAGGAAAAATCAATTGATTTGGGAGATGTAGAAGATGAAATTAATAAATCTAATCATAATTTTGCAACCATAAATGTTGATTGTGAGGATAATGATGTATGTCATATACCGAAATTAAAAGATAGTTCTTAGGAAGATGAAGAATGTGATGAGTTGAGAAACAAAAAGCTAGAAAAAGAGTTGATTCAACTAATGGGGAGAAACGAAAATAATGGATATGAATACAGAGATAATTTTGGAGGAGAAAATTTAAATTTTACTGAATTCATTAGATCTGAGATTAAAGAAGACAATCCTTCTATCCTTCAAAACTCACAGCCCATTAGAACTATTTCTAAGCTTGAAATATTTATCTCGCATATTAAACAAATATATATGGAAGATAAAATAGATTAGGGGAAGATTATGTAGATAAAAGAACACATTAAGAAATAGGTGAATGGAAGAATTAGAGATATCAATTTAGATGAAAAAAATTTAGGTTGGGCAAGAGTTAATTTGAAAATTATATGGCCTGATCACATTTTATGGTCTATTAATAGAAAGTATTTATTAATGAATGAGAGCCTTACAAAATAAGATAGAAATAAGGAAAGATTCTTTTCAAAATAGAAATATTATTTTAAATAAAATTTTGTTAATTTCTATTTTGTTTTGGCTGAAAGTATGTCAAGGTATATATATGAAGTATATGAATTTATACTAAATTTGAAAAAGAATATCATGAAACTTACCTTAGGATACATATATATTTCAATGGCCATAGATCATCTTATATGATCTAAGAGCTGTTTAGCTGGAGACATTAAATGCAGCGTTGCATGGGAGGCAACTCATGATTTTTATTTCATTCTGTTTGATTTTTTTTAAGCTCTATTTTTCTTAGAATTTTGTAGTACTTGTTTCTGTATTTGTTTTTTCAAAAAAATGCAGGAAGAGGAGTGTAAGATGAAGTGGAAAATTAAAAACAAGGTTGAGGTGATGTCTTTCTGAGCTTTATCATTTACGATAATATTTTTAATGCTTAACTTTGCACATATGCATGCTTCACTTGAAAATTATATTTTTTGCATATTTTGTTTCAATTTTTCTGTGTCATTGAGGACAATGTCATTTTTAAGTTGAGGGGTGAAGTATTCATTATTAATTTATGTTGTAGGACGATTAAGAACATGTGTTTGCATTTTATTCAACTTAGAACAGTAACTAAAAAAATAAAAATAAAATAAAATTCAGAAAAACTACAACATGTATTTTCTAGTTTTCTATCAAGAACAACAGACTGTCAAAAATAGTAGACAAAAAAATAGCCTGAAATTTGAAATTCTAAAGACCTTTTTCTCACATTTTAATCCCCTAGATATATATTACTGAAACTCGAAATTACAACTAGAAAGAGGATAGTTTTGATTTATTTTTGACAAATTTATTGTGCTAAAAATAGAACTGAAACCAAAAAATAGAACTATCAGAACTATCTAATTTACAAATTTCTTACATTATATTACATGCATGAAAAATTAAATCAATTAGATTGATTGATACCAAATAGATACTAGGAAGATTATTATTGAGTCAAAAGAATGATCTAGTAGTATGAAATGTTAGAATACTCATTGGATACATGATAGATAACATGGATTTGATTTTACAGATTTTCACTTCATGATCTTGATGGATAGTATTTACTTGATGTGAAAAATTGATTAATCATTTGAGTTTAATGGAGATTTTTGCACCCCGATCTATAGGACTTGTGAGGAGAAATCACTTATTTTGAAAAAAAAAAAGAAGAGAGAGCAATGTGAAAAATCTAGAAACAAAGAGTACATATGGAAGGTGTGAGACATTATTCTCATTGTTGAAAATCAAGTATAGAAAAACACTTGCTGCAAAATAAGTAGGTAAAGTGAAAGCCCTGAAAATAAAGAGTACACATGGAGGGTGTGAGATATCATTCTTATTATTAAAATTTATCTACATGAAAAGTTACTTATCTACTATATATATATATAAGAAATATAGTACAAACTTTAAAAATCAAGTCATAGAAAAAAAGAAATATAAAAGTAATATTATTCTTAGATAAGTATTGATAATTAGAACATCTTGTAAATACATCTATGAGTGAAGAAGTGATAAAGATGTGAATAGAAGAAGTGAAGTCTAGATTGTTATTCTAATTAATGTTTAAATATTTAAGTGCTTGACATCATTCTTAAATACTTGATATAAGAATCCAAAGTGTCTAAAGGTGCATCATTTCTAATTGTATTTTTTCTTTCTATATTGAAATATAATGTTTGAGATTTATAAATTTTTATTTTCGTAATTTTATTACTAAGGGACTAGCAATGATTTAAGTTAGGGGATGTGATAAGTCTTCATTATCATGAGTTAATAATTAATAAATAATATAATTTTAACCTTAACTCATGATAAATAGACTTATATTTATGTTAAAGTGTGAAAAGTAGTTTTAGTTGATCAATGTGAATTTTTGAGTAATTATGTGATTTTATATGATTTTTATAATCTTACTTTTGAGATAAATGAAGAACAAGAAATAAAAATAAAAATATTACAAAATGGGGAGACCTGCTGGCCAACCGGGCCTGCAAGCGGGTTGGAAGTAGGTCGAAAGCGTAGTTGGGGAGTAGCTGCGAGCAAGGGCTCGAGCGGTTTGAACTAATGGGGGCACGTGTGTGTCACTCCCCTTCCACATCACAGGTGGCCAACCGACTGTGGGGCAAGGAAAGGTCATACACACGAGAGAAGAAACTTTGCTTAGAAATGTAGAATTACTATATATTCGCCCGAAATATCGGCGCACAACCGATGTGAGACTAAACCCACACACCTTCTTCAAAAGGGGCAGACAACCGGTGCAGGTTCAAATCCTCCTAGAGTCAAAAGTCATATGTTTTTATCTGATTATCGTGACTTTCCTGCAGATCGTTGGTGAAGGATTAAGCAACGAGAATTGCTGGATCATTGGCAAAAATCTCGTCAACACGATTCGCGGAGTATTGCTACTAAAATTACTAAACGATTCGTGATAAAAGGATCACAAATCCATCGAGTAAATCATCTCCGATGATCGACGAACAAGCCGTCATCGAGAAGAGGATGATATGTTGGGAGACGAGTTGCCACCTCTTGAGAGTGTACTAGATGCGATGAAGAGCCTCTTGCTGCGCAGACTTGAGGATGAAGCTCCCTGACATGCACCCCACCTTCATCCAGCTCTTCTCTGTCGGGTGACAATTGTCAGAGAGCTGCAAAGTCGTCATTTTTTCGCTCTGTTGGATGACAATCGCTAGAGATGACTCAATGACCCATTTCATTAATCTCTAAACTTCGCGAGAAGATTTAGAGATTGCTCATGTTGTCTTTGTCCAAAGATAGCCTTCAAAGTCGTAGACACTGCACAACAATCTTCCCGAACGCTCAAGATTCCAATACATCGCCGACGCATCGTCATCGCAACGCCAAAACTCTATTTTTCTACTTTCAACTTACTTTACGTTTCATTTAGTGATAATCTTTGTGATTTTAATTTACCAAAATATATTTTGTTCAATTACGATTCTTCTAGCTTTTACAGATCTTAATTTGATTAATTAAATCATCTGTAATCACTTACATAAGAATCATCGGGTGGAACTCTATTTCCACGTGATTCACGTTCGTTGGGTGCTAATGTCATCCTGATGTCTGCACCCTTATTTTCCTTTTTCGTAAATTTTAAATATATTTCTTTTTCATTTCCTAATATAAAATTCATAGAAAATCGTATTCATTGAGAAAAATTCTGAATAATTATCAAATATTATATTACATCCTTGTGATTAACTTGAAAAATTATCATTATTTTTGGAATTTTTATGGAATTATAATTAATATATTTATTCAGAAATACTTCTAAATATCTAAAAATTCATATTTTCTAGTTTTATAAATTTTAGATTTGCGTGATTTAATATACAATGACTGAGTCATGTCAATGACACATGTTAAGAATGATATGATATTCTTCTTCATGAACACATCTCCTTAAAATTTAATCATTGCTCAAGTAATATAAATTAGGATCATGTTAAAAATAATTTCTAATCTTAGAAAAAAATAATTTTTTCTATTCTTATCCCACTATTTTGTAATTTTTCTAGAAACTAAAAAATTAACAATATGTACATACCGTGGTAATGATTGATGTTGAGTTGTCATCAATTATTCATCTAGAAATGCGTCTTGTAAAAGTGCAGCATTTATTAATATATCACTCAATCTAGAAAGATGGTCAGCAGTAACATTCTTGAAACTTGTTTTATCTTTTATTTCTAAGTCAAATTCTTGTAATAATAAAATCCATCTTAGTAAACGTGGCTTTGCATCTTTCTTATTTAACAAATAGTTTAATATTATATAATTAATATAAATAATAATTTTAGCTCCCAAATATATGATATAAACTTTTCTAATAAAAATATTACAACTAAAAATTATTTTTCAGTCGTGATATAATTTAATTGAGCATCAAATATAGTTTTACTAGCATATAAAATTACTATGGGTTTTGACTCTTTTGTTTGTCTTAAAATGGCTCCCACTGTATAATTCGATCCATCACACATTATTTTGAAGGGAAGGGACCAATCAGAAACTTGTAAAATAGGTGACTTAGTAAGTAATTTTTTATTTCAGAAAAAGGCTCAAAATATTTCTCATCAAAATTAAAAGACACATCTTTAGATAATAACATAATGAGAGGTTTAGAAATTTTTAAAAAATCTAGAATAAATTTTCTATTATAACCTACATGACTCAAGAAAGATCTAATATATTTTACTAAGTCCAGAAGTTTCATTTTAGATATAATATCAATTTTTACTCTATTCACCTCTAAACCTCTTTCACTCACAATATGACCTGACACAACTCACTCTCTAATCATAAAAAGTGATTTCTCCTAACTCAAAACTATTTTTTTCTCTATATATTTCTCAAGTAAATATTGTAAATAATTTAAGCATTCATCAAATGATTCACTAAAAATAGAAAAATCATCCATAAAAATTTCTATGTACTTTTTAGTCATATCAGAAAAAATAGACTAAAAGACATACATTTTTAAAAAAAAACCAAATGGACAAGTGAAAGTTATTTTTCTTGATCTAAAGGGTTTATATAAATTTAATTATAACTAAAGTATTCATCCAGAAAACAAAAATATCTTGATCTGTTTCCGCCCAATTCATGTTTGTCTGACACTAACATCATCTTAACATCCACACCCTTATTTCCTTTTTTGTGAATTTTAAATATATTTTATTTTTACTTTGTAGTATAAAATTTATAAAAACTCATATTCTTTGAGTAAAATTCTTAAAAATTATATGATATTATATTACATCGTTGTGATTGACTTAAAAAATTATCACTATTTTTGGAATTTTTATTGAATTATAATTGATATATTAGTTCAAATATACTTCTAAATATCTAAAAATTAATATTTTCTAATTTTATAAATTTTAAATTTTATGTGATTTACTATACAACGACTAAGTCATGTCAATCTACATATATTGAAGATGATGGTTTCAACCTCCCTCATTTTCTACTCTCTCCTCCTTGCATGACCCTCGAATAAGTAGGACTAGATGAGGTGATAATTGTGTCACTGCCCCTCACTCCTTGCATGTCTCCCAAGCGAGTTATACGAGAAGAGATTTTTTGCATGTCTCTTAGAAAAATAATACATCTTTTTTTATTATATCTTATCATATCATTTTCAGAAAATACAATACCAAACAATCATGATTTGGTTCCATAGGTGTCACTATACACTTGAAACTATTTTGAAGTTAGATAATGGAATAAAATAATAAAACATTTATTAGAGAATGAGAAAACATAGGCTGAAGATATGTATTAATAGACACCAATTACCATTTATTGGAACTAAAGCTTTTCAAATAATTTTAAGGTAAACCTAGAGACACTTTATTTAGTGACAAGTTGATATGTATTAATAAACAACAAAAGTTTTTGGTCCATGTACCCTTTTTTACAAGTTGATCATTTATGATTTAATATTCTTTTTAGATCTCCAAAATAACCTTTTTATCCTTGCAAGGTTCTCTTTTATTACCTTTAAGATTCTTTTCTATACAACTCTCCTATAACTTTTCCAAGGTTACAAAAAAAAATATATTTTCCTGATACATACTAGCATCTTGACAATCCTTCGAACACTAGGTTCTTCAATAAGATGTGAGATGTTCTAAAAAGCATTCCATCAATACTCTCCCTTAGTACTTTCACCTTGTCCTCAAGGTGAAATTATAAAGATTGATGATAGAGATATTCAAACATTTTTTATATATTCTTTGAGTTTGGGAGGTCTTTTCACGAGATTATAACTTCCACATCATGAGGACCTTGTTAGGTGTTGAGTATTATCGTCAATTCTATGCCTCATATTAGATAGATGTTCATTGTGAGTGGTGTTGTAGACTTTTGAGATGTTAGACTAACAACTCAATTCAATTGAGACGTGAAAGACTGAGCATATGCTTGTAATAGGTGGAAGAGTAAATTGATAAGTCACTAGCTCGATGCATTCTTGAACTTAAAAAATTGGTAGAATAATCATGGCCTCAACTTCTCATATAGTGACTGCGAGAATGAACTTTAGACAATATGACTAAAGTTAGAGATAAATGTGGTTTCTCATAACAAACTCAAGCTCATATCAGTTGTGTTTTGCATAAGTTTTCATCTTTCCTTGAGCCCAAGCCAAATGTTCCTTTGAGTGGTTCAAACATGACATCTTTCTCTTAAAATAAGTAGTTAATGCCATCCGATCATATCATGTTTGTCTCGTAACACAGATTTATGAGAGGTTTGTTGTAGACAATAGAGAATGGCATCATTCTTGTGGAGATGTGATAATTGATATTGCACCACTACTTGACTTAAGTAGACCACCTATTATATTAGTGAGGTTAGTAATTGGTAAAACAAAGTTGATAATTCTAGAGTACTCTATTAACTATTTCTATATTGTTGTCATTTTATAGATAATATGCATTGATCTTACAAAGTTACATCTTGAATAGTTATCATCATAAATTATTTATAAATATTCAATATTGGTCATTAAAAATCAAAGTTTCAATATTGTGCAACTAGATAATACTCTATATTAAGAGCTTAGATTAATTATTTTGTTATTAATGAATGCTTGACAAGAGAAAAGAAATTGTATTTACTTAGTAAATTGATGACCATCATAATGACAATGAAGTTGTCTAACTTCATAAGTACGTTGATGAAATGCATTGATGTCTCTTTAGATTTTAGTGAGAATGGACAGTGGTTGAAGGAGACCTACACGCTTAAAAGATTTAGACATATTCTTTTAGGTTCTACATATTTTTTGACATTATTATTCATTTTAGCCTATATCACATTATGTTCAATCCTTAAATAAATTTATATAAATTTAGAGTGTCTTTTGATAGTTTAATCGAGAATTTTTTTAAACATCTTTAGTATTATTGTGGAGTTCCTTATTATCATGATCTAGATACAATCGAAAAGGCATCTTGGTAATAGGAATATTTGAGTCATTTCTTTTGATGTGACCTCAATTATTTTTTAGTAGCCAACAGTTGTGGATTGAGTTAGATGTAACCTTAGTCAATATTTATTAATTATGGTCAATGGAGATCTCGTGTTTAGAAAGACTAATTTTGATTTTTGAGATAAGGGACCAACAACTTTATTTTTAACTTCTACTTTATATCTGATTTCAAAGTCAAGCTTATGTATTTAGAGAGCTAATTTTGATAATTAAGATTTGGTGTTGTTCTTTGATGAATTTGAGTCTATAATGTTAGTAAAGATGATAAATGTCTTATCTCCTAAGTAATATTTCCACTTTAGTGTCGTTAGCATGAAGAATATTTACTCACATTTTTAAATTGTTTTGAGTTTATTGATAGAAAAAAGAGCTTAGTTGAAATATCCAATCAACTTCCACTATTTCATGAGCATTGCTTTCTCACTTCAAATAAAGTATTAGCTTCCAAATTAAAATATATAAAAAATTGAAAGGAAAAATAGCAACAAAAAAAGTCAAGTTGTTATGTAAGATGCCACACAACTATTTCATAATTTAAAATGAATTGATGACAATATCTAGATGATAAAAGCCTTTGATAACATCTATATGAAAAATTAGACAATGGCCTCTATATTGTCTTGAGTGAATGATGGTGGACACTTGAACCAAGTGTTCCTTGTGAGATTCCTAATTTGAGTTGTAAATGAAGGTATCATAAAAAAAAATAACATGAACCTCAAGAAAAGTTTATTGAAAATATGATTCATCAATGTTTGAAAAGTCATTGGCACACTGGAGAGGTTGAAAGATATGAAGAACAATTTGCAATGTCTTTAATGAGTGTGGAAGGTTGTTTTGGGGATATCTCCCCTAAACCTACATTTAGTGGTAACTTGATCGAAAGATCAGCTTTAAATAGATCAAATTACCATGTAATTTGTTTCTTGATGATCTGAATGGGAAAGCAATTGAATATTGTGATATTGTTGAATGCAAAATAGTCCACATAAAATCCCTAAATTTCATCAAAAGGATATTCTTATTTCATGACTATTATCTATAGTTTTCAATAAGAGTGATGACCAAGTGAATACTTCTCATTGCATAAAAATCATTAACCCTAGGCTTTTTATGTGCTTGAATTATATCATCTGGCTCTTTCTTACTATTGATGCCTCTAGAAAAGGTCACATCTAACCAATATCTCTATTGAGGTTACCTCGAGGTCTTCATGTCTCAAAAGAAGTAAAATGGATCCTTAAATCATTTTAAGTTATAATATAATCCAATGGTTGTGACATAATTAGGCCCTTTAAGTTTGCTTGAGCCATGGAGATCTTTGAGGAAATAATATTCATTTTCACCATGTGTTGCATGCAAAATGAAATTCAAAACCACAAGCTCAAATAAAGAGACTTCTACTTAAAAAATTTTATGTAGACCTTTGAAGAAGATATTCTAAAAAATATATTGTAAAATGCTTCTAATCATCACAACCATTGGTTCAAATTACTCCTTATATTTAATTACTTAATCTTCAAATATTTTTATAGAGATAATTAGAGTGATGCATGCAAAATAACTTTAGTAGTTGTCATAAAAAATCTTTCTACCCCTTGAAAGATTCTCATACATTCATCTACTTATATCAAGCAATTTTTTTTCCTTATAAGCTATGGCTGATGATAGTGAGTTTGTCATTTAAAACAAGTCTACATAAGAAGAAATATAGTTCAACTAAAAAGACAACCTTCTAAATCTTAACTATTGAATAATGACATCTCTAACTTCCAATCGCCCTACCATGACTCCACTTGGTCTAGTCATCATAGAGATATTATTTATATATATTTGGGATCTAGTCTCTTGCCTCTCTAAGAAAATGAGTGCTGCAATTTTGGTTCATTTTACTTAGAGCTCAATCATAGGTTGGTTAGTGTGGATCTTGTGGTGATGAATGTTTTTGAAAAGTACATTCATTACTTGACATTGATTTTTGAGTTATGATTTGGATAATCTAATTATTATTTGATTGTTGAGATCTTACAACAAGATTCTTTATCATTCTCAAAAAAAAAAGAGACATACTTATGAAAGACACAAAGATCTCGACTAAGCTCATCTAGTTGTTTCTCAACAAGCTTGATTCTCATGTCATTAGTTTTAAGTGGCATGACTCTTGGCTCTAAAACTAGGTTTATGTGTCCCCCTT
Organism: Spirodela intermedia; assembly: GCA_902729315.2. Classification (NCBI taxonomy): domain Eukaryota; kingdom Viridiplantae; phylum Streptophyta; class Magnoliopsida; order Alismatales; family Araceae; genus Spirodela; species Spirodela intermedia. The sequence goes on along the minus strand of LR746278.1, from coordinate 1,056,265 downwards.
GACTAAAAGTAAGTGTCAACTCCCTTATATAAGCAATTGTTGGAAGATGATGGAAATATCTCTATTGAGGTGGTTGAAGGCCAAAAGAATATATCGATTGCCCATTCAAGGATAAATTAATAGGAGGCAAGAGAGGAACACAAGGGGAATAATAAGAATGAGAGAGAGAGAGAGAGAGAGAGAGAGAAGGGGGGGGGAAGATAACCTAATATAGACCAATAAAAGACAATCTATAACTACTCTCGACTCAGAATCACACTTCAATGCTTCCTTATTGGCTCACACCCCCTCTTTTATAAATTAAAGCACTTATGATTTGTTATCCTTCTTTGAGTTCCATTAGTCATCTTCTCATTCATGTAAGGTTTCTCTTTTGATACCTTTGAGATTCTTTCTCTTTTGTGAAACTCTCCTATAACTTTCTTAGGGTCAAAGAAGAAAGTTTTTATTCATAGTAGATGTTGACATCTTTCTAAAGGGGACCATTCTCTAATTATTTGGTCATTTTCTAGTGAGCATGAGACAAGCCAAGGAATATCATATCCATCTAACAACAAATGACGACTCAAACTTATGGAGCACAAAATGACAATCTAAGAGGCATATTGATACAAGGCACACAAATCAATAGTTGTCCATTAAAATAAAAGTTGTCCAAATAAACAAATATCCTATTTGAGTAGTCAATGGGGTATGTTCATAGTTATGGTTACCACAATGTGCTTTGCCTTCAAATCCAAACTTATATCACAAGAAGCAAGTAAACTTTCACTTACTAGGATTGTTGTTTAAAATGTTATGGTCAATTAAAATAGGGGATAAGGAGGTAGAGCATGTGGGGATTTAGAGGCAAGTATAACCAGCCATTAAAAAAGGTTTGATAGCAAATTAGATGAAAGATGAAGATAGATTGACAATGATTATTCTTTCAACCTATTGATGGAGACTTGTGGCTGAATGTTAGAACAAATGGCCTATGAATAATACCACTCTTTGATAAATGCTCACATCTTGTGAAAGGCATGGACAAATGTGCAAAACGATCGCTATTAGCCAAGTGATAATAATAATAATAATAATAATGATAATAAGAGATCGACGTGGATGATCTCTACCATAACTTTATGCCTAAAACTTAGAACTGGGATATCAACCCCATGACCGAAATCGAAGCTGTCGGTGGGAAGATGAAGGAGAGCAATGAATGGCATGTCGACATAACGTTCTAGACGACGTGACCTTCCACATCACGGAAGATATGGCAGAGAGTGCGGCGTTGGGGCAGAAGCGAATCCCGAAGGGAGGAAGATAAGATAGAAAGAGGCGACAGGGACGGACAGATAGTGGGAGGTATTAATTGTAAGAAAACAACAGATAACTGTGCAGAAAATGCACCAAGAACTGGAGATAATGAAGGCTGAGAAGGACCGGCGTCTTTAGAATGCAAGTGGGAACGGTGGAGTCAAAGGCCGCTGGCCGCTGCTTTGGATTGTTCGGTAATGTTTACTTACAATGACCGCCCTTGGGCTTGGCTCTCACAGGAGGCCCATTAGGTGATCTCAGGGCGGTCCGTTTGGGCCGAACCATGGTAGCCCAATGGGCTTCAATTTCCGATGTGGCTGAAAAGTGGGCCCCGATGGAATCGAACTCAGTGGATTCACAAATCCCGGTGTCCGTTGCTGGGTTAGCTTGGTATGCTCTCTGTGCCCACCATCTCACAAAGGAACAACAATAGAAAATGACTAAGAATCCTCTGTTATCCGCCAACCCAAACGGCTTGATGGGAAAATAACGAAAGTTTCCAATTTTCGAACGGCCACCGCGGTATGGGTTCCACGGTATCAGTTTCCCAAAGGACCATGTTTTTTCCCCCATCTGCGCGTTGACCGAATCCGTACAAAGTTCAAAACAGGAAAAAAGTCAGAGAGTTATGCGCCGTTGATCACACGTTACTGCAACGGCTCTTAGAAGGAACCAGGAAGAAAGGGCAACGGCTGCTGGTTGGTTTGACCAATAGGAACCTATTATTGTTAATCATCGTGTCGGCATCATACATTGGAGTATAATAATGTTAGTTCAATAAGGCAAAAAATCTGCGTGGGCCCCAACAATACGGACTTTGGACGGCGACAAGAAGTTTGCTCGTCGTGGATGCGTCATCTTTGTCGGCGCCTCAGCGGCCGAGAGCGGAACCGTGAATGGTACGGGACCTTTAAGTACGTCCTTGTGTATGAATTTAGTACTTCTCAATTGGCGACGAACGCGTCCAACGCAGTCCCCATCGGACCGGGGGTTGGCGCATAGCTATCGCCACCGCCGCCGCCGCCGCCGTTTAGCTCGCCGGTGGCTCGATAGGCCGCGAAGATATGGTCCCAGATCGCTGCGGGCGGGCGCCGCTGCAGAATGATGATGAGGGAGACAGTCAGAGAGGATAATAACCTGCGGATCCCCTGTGAACTGTTGCTGCCGTGTCCGGCTTCCAAGAAATATGAAATCGATGGTTTTTACTTAGTGTCTCTCTCCCTCTCTCCGTGTAAATAGCGACGACTTGGGCTCCATCGGGTGCCGGTCATACCTCGAGGCTCCTTTAAATGAGGCAGCCGGAGCCACTGCAAGTACCAGTCCATCTCTTTTTCAAGCCCACTTCCCGAGCAAAAAGGCAAGGCTTCTTTCCCACGTTTCAGTCTGCGACGACGGATGGGTTTGATGAAGGTCGTCCCCTTCCGGAGGGTGACCTACGGCTGCCTCGCCGGCCTACTCGCCTCGTTCCTACTCTTCTTCTTCTTCTCCGCCGGCGGCGAAGGCAATCTCAACGTCGCCGCTGCTTACTCCCCTTCTAACCTTCTTTCATGGTTCCTACCGGCGCCGCACGATGGATCGGGTTGGCTCGATCCGACAGGCTCCCGCCCGAAGAAGAAAGGCGTCGGTCGGAGAGGAAACAGAAGCTCCGGTCGTAGCCAGTCGGAGAAATCCCATGAGGCTTTGGAGACTCACCGTCTTCAGGGAAGCTGCGATATCTTCAGCGGCCGATGGATCAGAGATGACAGAAAGCCTCTCTACGATCCGGGCTCTTGCCCCATCGTCGATCCGACCTTCAGCTGCCACGAGAATGGAAGACCTGATCAGGAGTTCTTGAATTGGCGTTGGCAGCCCAACGACTGCGACATCCCGAGGTACGGTCTTGTCCCAGAGTACGGAAGAATCAGATGGGTAGATTGATACAAGAGATTTTATCTTATTTCCAAGCTGCTGTTTCTGGGGATAATTTTCTCATTCGCTGGATTTGGGTAGGTTGAATGCGAAAGATTTTCTGCAGAAATTAAGGGGTCAGAGGTTGGTTTTCGTCGGCGACTCTTTGAACCGAAACATGTGGGAGTCTCTGGTCTGCATCCTTCGGAACGGGCTCAACGAGAGCAGAGTTTATGAAGAATCAGGGACCAACGACTTCAAGGCGAGCGAGCACATCTCCTTCCGATTCATGGTAGGCTCGACGAATCTCTCGAAGGCGTTATCTTCCGCTGAATCTCCTTCTCACGCCATTGCTGTCTCTTTCTAGGATTATAATTGCTCTGTTGAGCTCGTGAGGTCGCCCTACCTGGTGAGAGTGGTCCACACCAAGGCTGCCAATGGGGAGAGGATCGAGAGGCTTAGCTTGGACCTCATGGAAAAAGCGTCCGGCTCTTACCGGGACGCGGACATCATCATCTTCAACACTGGGCACTGGTGGAATCACGTCAAGACAAAGCTAGGGTAAGCGTTCAATCTTTTCGTTCATCGAGCTCCATTTCTATGATTCTGGCTCAAGTTCACTCTCTCTCCGTCTCTCTCGCCGTATGGATGACAGAGTTGATTATTATCAAGAAGGCGGCCATGTGTACCCAGTGCTTCCGGTAATGGCGGCATATAAGAAAGCCTTGTCGACCTGGGCGAGATGGATCGACGAGAATATCGACCCCAACAAGACTCAGGTCGTCTTCAGAGGCATCTCTCCTTCTCATTTCCGGTAATGTACCCACAACTCTCTCTCTCTCTCTCTCTCTCTCTCTCTCTCGCGCGCGCGCGCGCGCGCTAAGGATGATTATTTGATACTGGGTTTCATGCATCTGCTTCTGATCTTCAGAGGGGGGAACTGGAACACGGGAGGGCGCTGCCATGGGGAGAGGGAGCCGATCTTCAACGAGACCTTTCTGAGGAGGAAACCGGTGCCGAAGTTGAAGGCGCTGAAGCCGGTGTTTGACCAGATGAAGACGCCGGTGATCTTCCTCAACATCAGTCGCCTAACGGAGTTCAGGAAGGACGCGCATCCGTCGATCTACGGGATGAAGTACGCGTCGGCGGCGGAGGCGGTCAACGCGGTGGAGACACAAGACTGCAGCCACTGGTGCCTGCCAGGGTTGCCCGACACGTGGAACGAGCTGCTCTACGCGTCTCTCTTGATGGCGGGTAGGGGAACCTGGAAGAGCTAGATAGGGCTCGCCGACGGCGGCGGCGCTAGCTGTAAGTATGAGATTTACGCAGGAGATGATGGTCTATTTTCTTCTATCATTGTTCCTTGCCGAAAAGAGCCACATTTTTTTTGTAAAGCATGAGAAATATTGTAGACACGTGGTCCGTGTTGAAAGGGATTAATGTTTGTATGAAGGGCGGCGGATTATATATATTTATATATTTCTCTCTCCTCTCCCTTCTCTTTCTATAGGATGATCAATTCATACAGGTGGAGCCTACGTAATTCTGATAGAGCTCTCTCTCTCTCTCTCTCTCTCTCTCTCTCTCTCGGTCTCGTGGGTGTGACACAGCATGTTAGCTCTGATATTCATCCACGTGCGTAGTTGTTCTATCTCTCTCTCTGTAAAGACAAGCGTATCTGTAAATCATATACCCTCTGATCCAAGGGGGAGAGGGAAGGGAGGGACCTCAGTGGGCCGCTCGCCACACCATGAATGAGCTATAACTGGAGGATATCCGATCAGAACTGCAGATACGTGATTGATGGGGAACGTCTGAGCTTTAGAATGGTCCAGGCTGGAATCTTCTGGATCATCATCCAGAACATCAGATGCCCAGCGGCAAGTCCCCATCACTTCTGCTCCCCTCTTTCATGACACAACCCCGCGAATCCCCTCGTCACCGGGGCTGGAGAGAGCTGTAGGAGACGGCCGCAATGGACGAGCCGGAGGAGGACGAGCTCCGGCGAGCTCGGGGGTTCCTCTCCCCCGCACCGTCGTCTGCGAACGGCGGCGCCGGCGGCAGCGGGAGCCGCCTTCCTTTCCCAGGAGCTGTAGCGGGGGGGCCTCCTGGGTGCACAGGCCTGCCCACCATTAATTACTTCACTGGCTTACCACAATCTCGAAGAAAACTAATGGGTACCCAGGGGTCGAGAAGGGACAAAGAAGGAAGCACTCTGATCGAAACGATAGGATGAGTATAAACCTTCGATCGGTCGGAACCTCTTAGAGAGACTGGTTCGCCGAACGAACGAGACCAACACCGACTTCACGACTACTAAGAGGGAAAGAAAACCTAGGGATTCGACTCGCAGGTGACGTCCCCCAGGAATGGTGGGTGGTGGCCGCTTCGAAAAAGCCGGTCCGACACTCCAGATGATTGCCCTTCTCCTTGGGCCTAGGGTTGTTTAATAGGACCGGCCGTTCCCTGGTCTCGGCGTATGAGGCGCCCTACCCTTCTGCTCCTGTGCCTCGAGCTTTGGCCTCCAACGGTTCGCTGCCATCATCAGGATCCAGCCTCTTCGAGAAGGCTGTTTTGACCGTTCCGCCCGGGGTTTGAGGGACCTCTTTCCACGTGGATTCCCTCGGGCCGCGGGGGCCTCAACAAAAACCCACGAGATTTATCAGTTTGGTGGTCGCGAGGAAGGAGAGTGGGACGAGGCGGTACGGAAGAGAAGCCGGTCGAGACTCTGGTTGGGGAGGTATTCGTAGACGAGGAGGTTCTCCGGGCCTGATCAGCTGCAACCCAGCAATCTGACCAGGTTCTCGTGCTCCAGGCTGCTGATGATGTTGGCCTCGTTGAAGAAATCGGAGACGTGTGGCCGTTTGTCGATGAACAGCCTCTTCACTGCGATCTCCCTTCCATCCGCCAAAACTCCCTCTCAATGGCGACGGCGATTCCTCAGAAGGGCAAGAGTGGAAGATGTCCGACGAAATGGCAGGAGGATCCTATGCTTCGACAGAGAATTTCAGAGGTCGAGAATCGTCTCCTCCATGGACAACCTTGTAGACGGCCCCAAATCCTCCCTGTCCGAGCTTGTTGGACTCGGAGAGATGTCCGGTGGCCTTTTCCAGGGTGGAATACTTGAAGTCGATGCATGTTGTATAAAGAAGGGAGGCGATCTTCGCCGCTTCCTCCATCTCTGCGGATTGGAAACCACGTCAGTCTAAGAAAAACACAAAGCTACGACGGAAACATTAGATGATAGATAAGGCCCCACCCCTCTTCTGGTTCATGTTCTTCCTGCAGATCCTGATCAGAATGACGGCGAACAGCGCGAGCGCTAGGATTGCGAGAGGAGTTGCGATTATAGCCGTCTTGTTGGCTGCAAGGAAGAATAAGGAGATGGGTGTTAGGGTTTCCAGGGGGAACCTCGGATGGAAGCTCATGGGGGTGACCAATCTGCGAACCTTCGGCACTCCCGCCCTCTTCCGCTCCGCCGAGGAAGTTGGCATCGGAGTAGCGGAGGAAGCAACCCGTGTGGGGAGCCCTTCCCTCCGACCACGGCAAGCAGCTGGTCACCGACGCCAGGGCGCTCTCCAGGCACGCGCTGCAGGAGCTCTCGTTCAGCGACCTCCAGCAGTCCACCAGCACGTACACCGGCTCGCCGCCGGGGACCGAAACGGTGGCGTTTCCACCGGCCGGCGGCGCCGCCGTGACGGCCCGCCGCACGGCCTCCCGCGCTGCCCTCTCGAATTCGGCATGATAAATTATTCAACAAAGATGAGATGTAAATCGTATTCATCTATACATTCGTCACACAGAATTCACATTCGCATAAATATATTCTACAATGCTAGCAGAAATATTCACACATTCATAGTGCATACAATCATCAAAGATAGGCATGTAAGTGAACATTATGACAGTAAATAAACAAACATTTAAAATAGTCATATAGACATGATCAGACCATAGCTAATATTTATTAAGACATAGATAATCCTCACCAAAATGAGTGCTCCCTCTAAGTTTATGCACTCTTTTTTTTTTTGTCATTTTCACTATTTTTCTCCACCTTTTTGTAAATATAAAAAAACAGATAAACAAATGAAGTATGGGAGAATAGTTATCAATGCAAATATTTGACTCCGAAATCGCGTCTTCGAGTTCTCGAACTCGTTCTTCCATTGACTGGAGTTGTTGCTCCACTTGTTCCAAGCTCTTGCTGAATTTTTTTCAACAATTGGTAGGATGTCAAAGAATGTTAGAACATGATAGGAGGATGTTGAAATGAAATGGGGATGATGTGGCCACTAACCACCAACTTGAAGATAATTTATTCAATGAAGAGTGAATTCATTAATTAAATCATGAGGATAGCTACTGATAGATGAATTATTCAATAGATGTGTTTAAATTAAAGTGTCAAAAGATGATGACAAGAGGAAGAGTAAGATCATACTTGAGGATTGTCCTCTTCTATTATAAGAAGAGTGAATCAAAGTCAAGATGAATGTCATTGATAATAAAATATAAAATAGATGCAAACTTATTATCAATTCTATTCAATGCACCTCTTTTCCGTTATATGAGATGGTCATTGAGAAAGTGCAAGATTCGATAAGGCATTAGAGGATGTAATGTCTTGGTATTTTTAATGTTCTGCTTTATATCCTAATCAGTATTTACATTAAATTATTTATTTAATATAATTCCGTCAACATTGAGTGAAGATCTAAATGGTAAATTAAGGATTACACTCAGAATCTGGGGAGTAAGATTAACAACCAGGATTCCTTTGATGCATGCAGGAGATTCAGATTTCAACGGCATCACCGAAAACGGAGGAAAGCAATGAACTGCCTTGTCGACAAAACATTGGAGACGACGTGACCTTCCACCGGCATCACGGAAGATATGGCATAGACTGAGACGTTAGGGCAGAAACGAAGCCCGAAGGGAAGAAGATAAGATAGAACGAGGAGACGGAGACGGACAGAGTGGGAGATAATAAGGGGAAGAAAACAGTGGGCAGATGTAGCCCAATGGACTTGATTTCCCGATGTGGCAGAAAAGTGGGCCCGCTCAAATCCCGGCGATGGAAGCAGATGATATCACAGTGGGACCACTCAGATCCCAGCGTCCGTCGCTGGGCTAGCTTGGGATGCTTTCAGGGCCCAACCCAAACGTCCCGCAGAGAGACAGCCGTAGAAAATGACTAGGAATCCTCTGTTCTCCGCCAACCCAAACGCTGGTTGGGAAAATAATGAAGGTTTCCAGTTTTAAATAACCACCGCGGCACGTTTCCTAGTGGACCGTGTTTTCCCGCATCTGTACGTTTGACCGACTCCGTACAAAGTTCAGAAAAGGGAAAAAGTCAGAGGGTTATGCGCCACTAGTTACCAGGCACAGACGACTCAACGGTTGCTGGTGGGTTTGACCACCGGGAACTTAATAATGTTAATCTCAAGTCGGCATCATTATAGGAATATAATAATGCCAATTCAACGAGGCTAAACGTTCGCCTGAGCCCACACATAAGGAAGACTTGTGGGCGGCGACAAGAAGTTTACTCGTCGAGAATGTCTTCAGCGTCGTCAGCCTCCCCACGGCGGACGGCGGACGGCGGACGGCGGAGCCGTGAAGGGTACGGGAGCCTCTGGTACGTTCTTGAGTATGAATTTATGTACTTGTTTGTTGACCGACGAACACGTCCAACGCGGGCCCCATCGGACGGCGGCGGTGGCGCGTAACTCTCGCCGTCGCCGCCGTTTACCGCGCTGGTGGCTTGATAGGGCGGGAAGTTATGGTCCCAGATCGCTGCGGCGGCGGGCGCCGCTGCGGGGTGAAGATAGAGAGAGAGAGAGAGAGAGAGAGAGAGAGAGAGAGAGAGAGAGAGAAAGAGAATAAGAACCTGCGGACCTCCTGTGAACAGTTGCTCCCGTGTTCATCCTCCCGCTGCGGGGTGTTTACTTTTTCTCTCTCTCTCAATCCAAATAGCGAAGACTTGGGGTTCCATCGATTGGCTGCCGGTCATTCCCCGAGGCTTGTTTAAAGGAGGCCCACGGAGCAACTATGAATCTCAGCCCATCTTCCCGAGAGAGGGGGAGAGCCAGAAAAGAGAAAGCCAGCTGATTTTGCCGAATCTTCTCTGGGTAGCCGCCGTCTCTCCCATCTTTCAGTCTGCAGCGACGGATGGGTTTGACGACGGTCGCCCCTTCAGGGAACCTCTCCCTCTTCGTCCCCTTTCGGAGAGTGACCTACGGCTGCGTCGCCGGTCTACTCGCCTCGTCCCTGATCTTCTTCTTCTTCTCCTCCGGCCGCGACGGCAATCCCAACGTCATCGCCGCTTACTCCCCTTCTAATCTGCTTTCATGGTTCCTACCAGCGCCACCGAATAACGGGTCGGGTCAGCTCGATCTGACGAAGAAGAAAGGCATCTCTTGGAGAGGGAACAGAAGCTCCGGTCATGGTCAGTCGGAGGAATCCCATAAGGCTGTGGACATTCACCGTCTTCAGAAAAGCTGCGACATCTTCAGCGGCCGGTGGATCAGAGATGACAGAAAGCCTCTCTACGATCCGGGCTCTTGCCCCATCGTCGATCCGACCTTCAGCTGCCACGAGAATGGAAGACCTGATCAGGAGTTCTTGAATTGGCGTTGGCAGCCCAACGACTGCGACATCCCGAGGTACGGTCTTGTCCCAGAGTACGGAAGAATCAGATGGGTAGATTGATACAAGAGATTTTATCTTATTCCCAAGCTGCTGTTTCTGGGGCTAATTTTCTCATTCGCTGGATTTGGGTAGGTTGAATGCGAAAGATTTTCTGCAGAAATTAAGGGGTCAGAGGTTGGTTTTCGTCGGCGACTCGTTGAGCCGAAACATGTGGGAGTCTCTGGTCTGCATCCTTCGGAACGGGCTCAACGAGAGCAGAGTTTATGAAGAATCAGGGACCAACGACTTCAAGGCGAGCGAGCACGTCTCCTTCCGATTCATGGTAGGCTCGACGAATCTCTCGAAGGCGTTATCTTCCGCTGAATCTCCTTCTCACGCCATTGCTGTCTCTTTCTAGGATTATAATTGCTCTGTGGAGCTCGTGAGGTCGCCCTACCTGGTGAGAGTGGTCCACACCAAGGCTGCCAATGGGGAGAGGATCGAGAGGCTTAGCTTGGACCTCATGGAAGAAGCGTCCGGCTCTTACCGGGACGCGGACATCATCATCTTCAACACTGGGCACTGGTGGAATCACGTCAAGACAAAGCTAGGGTAAGCGTTCAATCTTTTCGTTCATCGAGCTCCATTTCTATGATTCTGGCTCAAGTTCACTCTCTCTCCGTCTCTCTCGCCGTATGGATGACAGAGTTGATTATTATCAAGAAGGCGGCCATGTGTACCCAGTGCTTCCGGTAATGGCGGCATATAAGAAAGCCTTGTCGACCTGGGCGAGATGGGTCGACGAGAATATCGACCCCAACAAGACTCAGGTCGTCTTCAGAGGCATCTCTCCTTCTCATTTCCGGTAATGTACCCACAACTCTCTCTCTCTCTCTCTCTCTCTCTCGCGCGCGCGCGCGCGCTAAGGATGATTATTTGATACTGGGTTCCATGCATCTGCTTCTGATCTTCAGAGGGGGGAACTGGAACACGGGAGGGCGCTGCCATGGGGAGAGGGAGCCGATCTTCAACGAGACCTTTCTGAGGAGGAAACCGGTGCCGAAGTTGAAGGCGCTGAAGCCGGTGTTTGACCAGATGAAGACGCCGGTGATCTTCCTCAACATCAGTCGCCTAACGGAGTTCAGGAAGGACGCGCACCCGTCGATCTACGGGATGAAGTACGCGTCGGCGGCGGAGGCGGTCAACGCGGTGGAGACACAAGACTGCAGCCACTGGTGCTTGCCAGGGTTGCCCGACACGTGGAACGAGCTGCTCTACGCGTCTCTCTTGATGGCGGGTAGGGGAACCTGGAAGAGCTAGATAGGGCTCGCCGACGGCGGCGGCGCTAGCTGTAGGTATGAGATTTACGCAGGAGATGATGGTCTATTTTCTTCTATCATTGTTCCTTGCCGAAAAGAGCCACATTTTTTTTGTAAAGCATGAGAAATATTGTAGACACGTGGTCCGTGTTGAAAGGGATTAATGGTTGTATGAAGGGCGGCGGATTATATATATTTCCTCACTCTATTGAATGATCAGTGCGTACGGGTGGAGCATACATAATTCTGATACAGCTCTCTGTCTTGTGAGTGTGACACAGCATGTTAGCTCTGATTCTCATGTAAATGCGTAGTTACTCTCTCTTTCTCTCTCTCTCAGTTGTAAAGATAAGCGTATCTGTACATTCTATATCCTCTGAGAGAAGAGGGAGAGGGAAGGGAGGGACTGCAGTGGACCACTCGCATCACCTTGAATGAGTTATAAATGGAGGAAATATGAACAGAACTGTATAATGGTCCAGGCTGGGACCTTCTCGATCATCATCCTGAAGATCAGATCCCCCGAGGCAAGTCCCCATCAGTTCTTCCCTCTCCTTCATGGCACAACCCCGCGAATGCTCTCCTCACCGTGGCTGAAGAGAGCTGTAGGAAACGGCCGCAATGAATGAGCCGGAGGAGGACGGGCTCCGGCGAACTAGGGGGTTCCTCTCCGCCGCGCCATCGTCTGCGAACGGCGGCGGCGCCGGCAGCGGAAGCCGCTCTTCTTTTCCCAGGAGCATTTGGAGGGCGCGGGAGGCCGATGGCCGTAGCGGGGGGCTCTCCTGGGTGCACAGGTGGGCCACGTGGGCTACCCTCATTATCTCCCCTCTGGGGTCGGCGGCGCCGCCTTCACCGACGGCGGCAGTGTGGGGCAGGAGTGTTGGGTCGATCAGCTCCTCCGTTCTCCCCATCTGGAATCTCTTCCAGGCCTGCCCACCATTAATTACTTCACTGGATTACCACAATCTCGAAGAAAACCCGGCAGATTTATCAGTTTGTTGGGCGCCCCGAGGCTTACCGAAATCAGGAGGCAGTCTAGGGTTCCGGTGGTTTCCCCCCTCCTGTTCGGTCTCCCTGTCACGATCTCCAGGAGGAGCACGCCGAAGCTGTAGACGTCCACCTTCTCCGTCAGCTGCCCGTGGGCAACGTACTCCGGTGCCATGTATCCTCTGTTTTGCAGAGTAATCAATGGTTATTCTAGTCCCTTTCTGGTGCGATGGATTGAGAAAATTGTAGGGGAAGGGAGATTCCCGACATAGTTCCGGCGATGCCGGTATTGAGGTGGGTCTGATCATAGTGAAAAGCCCTAGCCAGGCCAAAGTCTGCGATCTTGGGGCGTAGCTTGCAGTCCAGGAGGATGTTGCTGGCCTTGATGTCCCTGTGGATGATCCTGGTTTTCTGGTTCTCGTGGAGGTAGGTCAGGCCGCGGGCCACCCCCACGATAATCCCGAATCTCTGCTGCCACTTGAGCTCTCTCCCCTTAATCGGGTCTGCGGAAACGAAGAGCAGATCTGAAGAGGACGACGACTGAGGAACAGAAGGAAGAGGAGGAAGGAGAATGGGACGAGGCGGTACGGAAGAGAAGCCGGTCGAGACTCTGGTTGGGGAGGTATTCGTAGACGAGGAGGTTCTCCGGGCCTGAGCAGCTGCAACCCAGCAATCTGACCAGGTTCTCGTGCTCCAGGCTGCTGATGATGTTGGCCTCGTTGAAGAAATCGGAGACGGGTGGCCGTTTGTCGATGAACAGCCTCTTCACTGCGATCTCCCTTCCATCCGCCAGAACTCCCTGTCAATGGCGACGGCGATTCCTCAGAAGGGCAGGAACGGAAGATGTCCGACGAAATGGCACGAGGATCCTATGCTTCGACAGAGAATTTCAGAGGTCGAGAATCGTCTCCTCCATGGACAACCTTGTAGACGGCCCCAAATCCTCCCTGTCCGAGCTTGTTGGACTCGGAGAGATGTCCGGTGGCCTTTTCCAGGGTGGAATACTTGAAGTCGATGCATGTTGTATAAAGAAGGGAGGCGATCTTCGCCGCTTCCTCCATCTCTGCGGATTGGAAACCACGTCAGTCTAAGAAAAACACAAAGCTACGACGGAAACATTAGATGATAGATAAGGCCCCACCCCTCTTCTGGTTCATGTTCTTCCTGCAGATCCTGATCAGAATGACGGCGAACAGCGCGAGCGCTAGGATTGCGAGAGGAGTTGCGATTATAGCCGTCTTGTTGGCTGCAAGGAAGAATAAGGAGATGGGTGTTAGGGTTTCCAGGGGGAACCTCGGATGGAAGCTCATGGGGGTGACCAATCTGCGAACCTTCGGCACTCCCGCCCTCTTCCGCTCCGCCGAGGAAGTTGGCATCGGAGTAGCGGAGGAAGCAACCCGTGTGGAGAGCCCTTCCCTCCGACCACGGCAAGCAGCTGGTCACCGACGCCAGGGCGCTCTCCAGGCACGCGCTGCAGGAGCTCTCGTTCAGCGACCTCCAGCAGTCCACCAGCACGTACACCGGCTCGCCGCCGGGGACCGAAACGGTGGCGTTTCCACCGGCCGGCGGCGCCGCCGTGACGGCCCGCCGCACGGCCTCCCGCGCCGCCCTCTCGAATGCGGCACCCCTGCGTGTGGCGTTGCCGCAGAGGGCGCCGTCCTGAGGGCCGGAAAACTCGCCGTAGAACTCGTACTTCTCGGCCCGCATGAAGCAGCCGTCGAGGTAGATACGGCCGCCGATGTAGGGGAAGCACTGCGGGAGCGTCGTGCGGGCGGTGGAGTAGCAGAGGGTGCAGTCCTGCTCCGGCAGGCCGCGGTAGCAGAGGGCAAGGCTGTGGTCAGAGCCGTTGGTGGAGATGCCGAAACCGGTGGCCCTGACTTGCTCCCGAGTGCCGTCCATATTGGCGATGAGGCTGGGGAGGAAGACTGTGGCGTTGAGGGCCACCTCGCTGCCGCAGCTGATCTTCACCACCTTCGAGTTAGTGTCCCCTCCCGCCGCCACCGCCGCCACCGCCATCACCAGGAGAACAGCAAACAGTATCGCCATTGAACCAGAGCTCCCCTCCCGATCGAGAAGCTCTCTGTGAATCGAAGGCAGAGACGCTCCTGGCCGGTGAGCTCGAGAATGACATCGACGAAGGCGACCGCCTGGGAGGAAAAGTCAGCTCACTGGCTCTCGCCGAGACCGCTAGCGTTGAAAATTTCGCTCTTTGGTGGGGTCCACTCTCTTATCAGTATCTAATTATGCGATGGTGTCCGTATATTTCCATCTTCTAAGTGTTTCGGTCCTTTCCCGGTCAGATGACTACGCATTAATCCACTTTTGATGACTTTGACTTGGACATCTGGTTCCTCGAAGCAAGAGAGAGACAGATGGTCGGGGAGAAATGCCAAGAACAAGTTTGACAAAGTCTGGTTTGGGCAGGCAGGAAGCACCCTCAACCAGTAATGTCAACAAGTTTGAAGATTTCTCCTCGTAATGAAAACCAGAATTACTGGGTCAACAGGATGACGTAGGGAATGAGGTTGCAGTGAGTTTCAACGGGGGGGAGGGAGCGTTCTCGAACGGCGACTTTTAACCGTTCAATCCATTCTGCGCGTGTTGTAGAATAATTATAGTCGATTATTTAAGCCATAATACACAAATAAATATTTTATTTTTTTCGGTGCTTTGCAGCTCTTTTCTCACCAACCGTACGAGCTTCATAAAATAAAGGCAATTATTCTATTCTCACCCTAATGTCTGGTCGATTCACCGGTTCAGGATTACGTCATTTTGCTGATTTTATTGCATAAATATGGGAAATTTACTGTTTCGCGGTTTTAATTTTATATAAAAATAATATGTAGATAAAATATATGGGCCTTGATTGGGTAATAACTAATAGTGTTCACTTGAACTACCCATTATGCTGAAACTCATGGTCTCCCAAATAAAACGTCCTACGTCAAAGTGGTGATCAAAAGTCATCGATCAATTTCGCCTTGCTCGTTCCCGAGAGATGGAGAAAGGCCGGAAGGTTTCTTCAACCAGCTGGGGCATCGACGACCGCGAAGTGGAAGTGAATTTGGATTACGAATTCGTTTCGTTGTCTCGGAAGTTCTCTGAAAGAGTTGACTGCTATGGTCTGCACCAATAATCGGAAGAGGGAACGGGTAGGAGGAAGATCATGGCCGACGCGGCCCTGGAGAGCCCACATCCTCTGATTCAGATCCTCGTCTTCTTCCTCCTACTCCAGCTATCTGTCCTGGTTCCTTCCTCCGCAGACCTGCGTGCCGAGGAGGCCGCCCTAATCTGCGGCGGCCGCCGGGCCGTCGATGCCGTCTCCTTCGTCGGGAACTTCGTCGGCGGCATGGCCGCCCTCGCCGACCTTGTCGCCTCCGAAGGGTGGGGTGCCCACCTCGCCAACTCCTCCAACTCTTCTTCTTCCTCCTCCAGTTCGCCGGTGTACGGCCTGGCACAGTGCCACTCGGACCTCTCCCTCACGGACTGCCTCGTCTGCTTCGCCGAGTGCCGCACGTCGCTCCCCCGCTGCCTCCCCAACGTCTCCGCCCGGGTCTTCCTCGACGGCTGCTTCCTTCGCTACGACAGCTACGAGTTCTACTCTGAGGCCGTCGACCCCGCCGTTGACCGGGCTCTCTGCGGCGGCGCCACCCACCCTGTTGACTCTTGGCGGAGCAGCGTGATTGCGATGCTAGGGAATCTGACAGCCCTCGCGGTGAGGAACGGGGGGTCCGCCCTGTGGGAAGACACTGCGGCAAGGCTGTACGGTCTGGCGGAGTGCTGGGAGACGGTGCCGGCGGAGGGTTGCCGGCAGTGCCTGGAGAAGGCGGCGAGGGAGGTTGAGGGTTGCCTGCCAGCAACGGAAGGGAGGGGTCTTAACGCCGGCTGCTATCTGAGGTACTCCGACAGCAAGTTTTACGGCGCAGGAGAGAATTCCGGAAGTGAGGAGGCCACTCTCATCGTGTTCTTCTCTGAACATACTTCGATCATTTGTGCGTATATTTCGATCATTGCCAACTTTGGTCATATTTTCTTCATCCCTCAGCAGGCGGGTCCAAGAGAGGATTGATCTTCGCATTATCTTTCTCAATTCCCTCCATCGCCGTTCTCTGCGTCTTATTCGGTTGGATATGCGTCAGAAGGCGAAAGAACCGGAAAATAGGTGATCATCCCTCAGTTCCAGCGGAGGAAAATTAAATCCTACACTGAAATTGTACTTTCTGTGACATTTTCTCAATCATCGTCCAGATATCAAGCAGCAGGTCGAGCTTCCAGCTCTTCTAGTCAAATCCCATCTATACTTCAAATACGAGACTCTGCAGAAAGCTACCGATAGCTTCAACCCTAGTAATAAACTGGGTCACGGGGGCGGTGGCTCCGTGTACAAGGTTTTATCCAGATCTATCATGCATAAATATTATCTTTGCATGATATTTGTTTCGACTATAGCTCTACTAACAGACCGATTGGCGATCTTCTCTGGGTAGGGAACCCTTCCCGACGGCACCGTGGTCGCCGTCAAGAAGCTGTTCTTCCACAACAGTCAGTGGGCCGACGTGCTCTTCAACGAGGTGAGCCTGATCAGCAAGCTGGAGCACGAGAACATCGTCAAGCTCCTGGGCTTCAGCATCGAAGGCCCCGAGAGCCTCCTGGTCTACGAATTCCTACCGAACGGGAGCCTCGATCGCTTCATCTTTGGTAACTCCGAGCTTGCAAACACATCTCGATCCCCGTAAGTTCTCCTCTCCTGATCTGGCAATATTTTCCTTCTCTGAGAACCAGGCGAAGGCCGCGGTGTCCAGAGCCTGGCGTGGGGGGATCGGCTTCGGATCGTGGTGGGGGTGGCGGAGGGGCTGGCGTACCTCCACGGAGGGTCGGAGACGAGGGCGATCCACAGGGACATCAAGTGCAGCAACGTTCTTCTGGACGAGAAGATGAACGCGAGAATAGCCGACTTCGGGCTCGTCCGCCTCTTCCCTGTCGACCGGACCCATCTCACCACCTCCCTCGCCGGCACAGTGTGAGTAGCTCCGACTCCACAGATCCTCTGAAAAGCCTCATGGGGCAAGAATCCCGAGCTCGGATTTTATGGTACCTTTCAATTACCATAAATAGTCATGTCCTGGCCCACCTGAAAGAGTTTGGTTTCCGTGTCTATATATATTTCACGCCCTGTTTTGCTTAGGTTACTGAAGTAGTCATGCTTGACCGTGCAAGAACCCAAATTTCAGGCTTATCCATGCAAGAACTCTAAATTAGTAGTGATTTTCTAGTTCCCTGCCCCAAGTTTTTCCATGAACGGACCCCCCTGAGAGCAGATCACATACCCCATTTGAATTAGAGTCGAACAGCCGTGTTCAGGGCCCTCCCCGAACTTGGAGAGGGGAGAACTCCCGGGTTTGTCCTAGGAAAGTCTGAGAATTCGCCTAAACATGGTAGAATCGCTCTTCAGGGGATACTTGGCTCCGGAGTATGTCATCCACGGCGTGCTGACGGAGAAGGCGGACGTGTACAGCTTCGGGGTCATGCTCTTGGAAATCATCTGCGGCAGGAGGAACTCCTGCCCTAAAAAAGCAGACTCCGTCCTCCAGATGGTAACCTCTCCATCCTCCCTTAAAGCCGATCCGCCCATCGTCACCGTCGCTCTCTCTCTCTCTCTGACTCTCTCTCTCTCTCTCGCTCAGGTGTGGAGGCACTACCAGGCAGGAACCCTAGTGGAGTCGGTGGATGAACGGGTGAAGGAGGAGGTAGCTGCTGAAGAGGCCTCGCATGTGCTCTTAGTAGGTCTTCTGTGCACACAAGCTTCCGTCTCTTCCAGGCCATCAATGCCGCAAGTGGTGCAGATGCTGACCACAAGAGCGTGTAGTGTCCCTGTGCCCACGCAACCTCCTTTCCTCTGATGGCCATCTCGAGCCCGACTTGAAAGGCCCAGATACTGCACTTTTGCTCCCTAACTAAAGAGTGGAGAGGGAGAGAGAGGGAGATAGATAGAGAGAGAGAGAGAGAGAGAGAGAGAGAGAGAGAGAGAGAGAGAGGGGATAGATAGATGTACATATATATATATACGGAGTGAGAGAGAGAGAGAGAGAGAGAGAGAGAGAGAGAGGGGATAGATAGATGTACATATATATATATATACCGAGTGAGAGAGAGAGAGAGAGGGGGGATAGATAGATGTACCTATATATATGTATACCGAGTGAGTGAGAGAGAGAGAGAGAGAGAGAGAGAGAGAGAGAGAGAGAGGGTCGAATCTTGATCCGGGCTTGGGAATCTGATTCGAATAAAGTACAGGACTTTGTGATATTAAGGTTAAATTAGTTATAGATATATTCATGTTATCTGCATATATTCAATCGTTGTCGTGCGGGCTGCCATTTTTTCTCTAATGGCTACAAACGCCGTCATCCTCCTCATCCGGGGGAGGGGATATGGGAAACGACGATATTTTTGTCATTTTTCTGTTATTGTTTAATATTCAGCGTCGAGAAAATAAGCATGTATACGGGAGTAGTTACCGTGGTGAACATTATATAATATATTTTAATTAAAATGTACCCAGCTGGATAATTGTCATTATATTTTATATATTACTTATTTCCTCAAATTTTTTTAAATAAAAAATGAAAATTGATGAATATTTCCGATTGCAGCTGCCACTAAGATTCTGACACAGCAAGAGAGAGAAGACAATTTGGGTTGGGTGGGCCGATCAGTCTTCTTGTTGGCCGAATCTGATTAAGCGGGCGACGGTGACTTCCCCAGGAGGGAGTAACCGAGTGCATATACTCACCGCGGTGCCCGGCGGAAAGTATCATAACTGACATAAAAACCCTCATAGCAATGGCAAAATTACGGCGCAATTTGTATGATCTCGGCTCTGTCATGAAAGGGGTATTGTAGAGAAATACCCGGGAACACTGGGGTACGCCTTGGTGCATCGCCCACGTCGGGACCAGTCGCTTCTGCCCCCCGCCGTCCGTCCATCAATCAAATCGGACATCACCTCCATCCTCTCTTTTAATGGCGCCTGCTCGAAGTTAGGACAGCCGGAGACCAGCCCCCCGGCCGCCGCCTGCGGCGGCGGAGCTTGCCGGCAGGCCGCCGTGGGGGAGCTCCTCCGCCGCCGCCTGCGCCAAAACACCGCCGGCCGCTGCTGCAGATCGGGACCCTCCAGACTGTCTGCTCCGGCCAGGTGCCGACTCGTCTGCAATGGCGGCTTGCCCGGAAACCACGGGCGACGAGGGCCATGGAAGAAGCTTCACTGGAGCTTCTTCCATGGTGGGTCCGCGGAGATCAACGAGACCCGACCGGCGGATTGGGGAAAAGGACGACGGCGGCCTCATCGCTTTTATTACCACAGTTAAAAATAGTATTCTGCAAAAAAGATGAGCAGTTTGATATAAATTAATTATTCGGATGTGATTTGTTTTCTGCAGAAATATTATCCTCTTGGAAGAAACTTCAGGTGAATGTTATATATGGGAAGTCCACGTTTCCACCGAATATCGTTGTTTATAGTTGGAAATATATACATACGTAATCGGTGAATTCCATGGTTGGTATGATTTCATTGCAGTTTATTACTTTACTCTATTGTATATATATTTTAAATTCGGAAGTTTTATCTAGTAAATGAACTGAAGATCAAGTCTACTGCTACTGCCCAGTCTTTCTTCTTCCACGACTGCTTCGGATCTTTGTCTGTTTCCATACGGAGAAATCTCTCACTACCCGAGGTTGGGCTACCCACCGCCACTCCCGCTGTCTGGCGGTGCTCCGCGAGCTTTTAGATCACCACGCGTCGCCGCCGCCGTCGCCGTCGCCGTCGCCGCCGCCGCCGCCGTAGCTTTAGCCGGACGCATGGAGGAGATGTACGGCCTGCATCACCACCTGGGCTTCCACGACCACCCGGCAGCCGCCGTGGTAGACGATCTCCAGAGCTTGATATCGCGGATACCTGGCTTGACGGCGCGGGAGCAGATGCTCTCCTCCTGCACGGACAACACCACCGCCGCCACAGAGGCTTCCATTGCGGTAGGAGGGGGCGGTGGGGCGCCATCGGCGGGGGCGGAGAGTGTTTCCACTTCTAGCTCCATCAAGGCCATGATCGCCTCGCATCCCCGCTACCCTCGTCTTCTTGAGGCCTACATAGATTGCCAGAAGGTACAAGTTCTCTCCTCTCTCTATCTCTCCATTCTCTTGTTCTTCTTCATGCATCTGGATCTTATTTGTCTCAGGCAGTGTAGCCCTGGACCGGTCTTTACTTGCTTTCTCGTTCTTTCCCAGATTTTTTGTTCTTTAGGTTATTTTTCTCTCTCGAAGAACTGGCGAAGAAAACTGCGTAGAGAAGAATCGCGATATAATAACCGTTTATTTTCTCAGGTCGGAGCACCGCCTGAAATCGCTTCATTGCTGGAGGATATCCGACGAGACAACGACGTCTTTAAGCGAGGCGCCGCCTCCGTCCTTCTTGGAACCGACCCGGAGCTCGACGAGTTCATGGTCATCTCACCTGCCTCTCTCTCTCTCTCTCTCTCACACACACACACACACACACACACACACTCATTCACTTTCTCCCTCTTTTTATCTATCCGTAAGTCTATCTATCTCGTCTGCGCGTGCGAGGCCTGAGATTGTTGTCTTCTTGTTTTCCCTCTCTTGTGCGGGTGGACAGGAGATGTACTGCGAGGTGCTGATGAAGTACAAGTCCGACCTCGCACGGCCGTTCGATGAGGCGACGACATTCCTCAACAGCATGAAGTTGCAGCTTAGCGACATCTGCAAGGGGAGCTCCCTCGTCTCCGGTAAGTCTTCCACCCTCCGCTCCTCTCTCACCCCCTGCGAGAGCCATTACCGAACCCACAAGGTCTACCACTGCATACAAGCAAGCTTAGATCTCTCTCTTTCTCTCTCTCTCTCGTTTCTCGTTCATCGTCTGGCTAAACAAGCTCGCGGTGGGATGCTTTAGGGTTGCTGTATTGGTAGGATCTACGATTTCGTTTCGTCTTGAAATCCTTCCTTCCATATCTCCCCAGCATCGATGATCATGCGGGTGAACTTTAGGGTTTCTTCTATCACTGGTTTACATCCCCTCCGCCGACTTTCTGGAGGAGACGGGCCTCGCTCTCTCCAGTTCTTGCCTTCGCCATTAATGATGCGGCGACAATCCCCCCACCAACAGTGCTCGGAATATGCACCCATTATTCCAGTGGTTCCTGTTCCTCTTTCATTCTCTGGATGATGAAGATGAATCTTAGGAACTGTGGCAGAAGTCTCCTGCTTGCTGATCTTCTCCATTCTTTCTTAGTCTAGTGAGGGTTTTTCCTCCCCGTGGAACTGGCTTCAAGTTCCAATACGTCCCGCCAACTATGGCTACTTGGGGACACGAGAGGGAACCTTCTGGGAATGAACGCTCATGAGCTTGGGATCGAGAACGGAAACATGCACTAGGCGAGTTCTTAGATCTTCTCTGACCAGCATCTAGCGTACTATAGTAGTTTATGGCAGACCAGGTCAACGCTCCCGCTTTGGTGCTGCATCACGTTAGCTTTTGGAGAATGCGGTGGGTCTTCTCTCACTAGATTTGATTTGACTTTGACCATAGAAGGCCGAGCTTAGTGCGACCCATTATTTTGTATTTTTTCTGGTTTCCTGTTATTTTATGCCGACCGTGTTGTTAAAAAAATCGTCTTCTGATAGTGGAGTCCATTTGGAATTGACCATAGCGGTCGCGCCTTATTTGTTGCTATTTATGTTTGTCCTTGAGCCCCTTCCATATTATCCACGTGGCGGCACCTGGGACCGTCTGGATGAGATGATGTTGACTTCTTGCTTGCCCCTCTCGTCTGCAGATGAAGCTGCGGGTTCATCGGAGGACGAGTTCGGCGGCGGGGACATGGACGCCCAGGAATCTCAGTCCAGGAACGAAGACAGGGATCTCAAGGACGAGCTCCTCCGCAAGTACGGCGGCTACCTTAGCGGTCTCAAGCAGGAGTTCTCGAAGAAAAAGAAGAAGGGGAAGCTGCCCAAGGAGGCCCGGCAAACCCTACTCGACTGGTGGACTATTCACTACAAGTGGCCCTACCCGACGGTGGCGTCTCTTCTCTCTCTCTCTCTCTCTCTCTCTCTCTCTCTCTCACTTCCTGAGATTTCTCAAACTTGTGGAAATGATTCTGACGGAGGGGTGGAATGGTTTGGACAGGAGGCCGACAAGATTGCGTTGGCGGAGACGACGGGGTTGAACCAGAAGCAGATCAACAACTGGTTCATCAACCAGAGGAAGCGCCACTGGAAGCCTTCGGAGAACATGCAGTTCGCTGTGATGGACAACCTCTCCGCGGCGCCCTTCTACCTCGACAACTGAGGAGAGACTTATCGTTCTGTTGATCTTCGTCGGGGCTTTTTTCTGCAGAAGATGTTGTTGGTAATCTCGGATTTTCGAAGCTGTAAATCCAGGACGATAAGAGATTTGAACCACCGACCCCCACTCTTCTGCTTCGATGGTTGAAATGGATGAGGTCGCCAGAGAAATGGCCTGTCTTGTCGCGGCAACCGTCGGTCCCTTCCCCGGGGGCCCCGGTGGCCGGCCTCCGGTGGCAGAGAAAACCGTGGAAGTACTCTCTTCAACCGGGCGGTGCAGCCATTCTCGTTTCTCCCGCGACCGGCGGAAGCCTTGTCTCCTGACGTTTCTTCTTCTGTCGGCTTGTCATGTTTCTCGTCCGCCGGTGGCTTCTTCGGTCGGAGGATTCGCCGGCGGCTTCTTCGGTCTTGTCCTGGCCATTCCCAGTATCTTCGCTACCCGCTCACACCGCCGCCGGATGGTGGCGCCGACGACGGCCCGTCCAGCTACAGCGGCAGCGCTGGGCGCCGACACGCCGACGAGGAGAAAGGTATACACAATTTTTTTATTTGTTAAAAATCAGTTAAAACAATTTATTTTATTTATCGGTGAATATATTTGTTGGTTATCTTTTGATGGAGACGGTTCAACTTTTTATTTTAAGGCTTTGGAGGTTATCATGTTATATTTACATTGTTTTGTCACTTCATTTTAAAACGGCGGAGTTCGCCGGATGTATTCGCCAACGTCTCTTTTCCTGCTGCTCTCCCGCGTCCCCCGTCTCACCAGAGCACCTCCCTCCCCCCGTCTCTCTCTCTCTCTCTCTCTCCCTGCGTTCTTTCTGTACACAGATCGAAGACGACCCCCAAGGACGAAAGCAGCCGGTGGGACTCTATTGATGGCTCTCTGCCCTCATCTACGCCGTGATCTCTCGATTTCTCTCGTGCCGTAACCTCTCTCTCTCTCTCTCTCTCTCTCTCTTTCTCTCTCTTCTTTGCTTCCTTCTGTCACTGGTGTTGCTACCGGTGGTGGCATCCAGGCATGCAGGAATAAGGGGATCGCGCTCCTGTGCGCTTTCAAATCTGGCCAGATCGTGCGAAGTTTGGTGCTGATGGCGGGCATTGCAGCCGTGAGAGGCCGGCCAGCGGCAACGGGAGTTTATCCGGCGCATCATGAGAGGCTATTCATGTTCTGTTTCTCCTTAAGTACCGAAGGCACCTTCCTCTCTGCGGATCGTCGTTGCTACTGGATTTTTTTATTTCTCCTCGGCCGCTCCTCAATCTTCAGTCGACGTCTACCAAAAACTGTTGGCTATCCTGTGCAGAGGGCGAACAACGTAGGCGTTTACCTATCTTAGTTCCTTTTGAGTAGGAAAAACTTGGATACCTTATCTTCCAAGTAGGGCTTCGAATCGGTAGGGAATTCGGCTAATTGATGACCAAGGATCCCAAGAGTATAGCGCAATGAGACCCCATTCGATTACAGACGAATAGTTTCTCAGCGGCCTCCGCATCCAGAATTCCTCGAGATAACTACTAGACGCAGATCTGAAAGCAGCCGACGGGCGTTGTATGATTTCTTTCATAATCATCTGTCCTACCATGATCTGAGTGGATTATTTGAGTTTCACTCGTGTTCAATGATAGTAATTTCCTAACATCGTAGCTAATTTTTGTTTGACTTTGATTTTAGATGCTGATTAATAATGTAAATCTGTAGTATTGTATGATAATGGATGAGAGATCTGTAATCGAGTCTCCTGATCGACAGTATGAGCGACCGAAAAATCATCCAGTACTTTAATGGTTAATTCGTATATGCCTGCAAAGTTTTCTGGTGTTAGACAGGTCAGGCTTCTTCACGCGGGGGGTGGAAGGAAGGTCAGTAGAGGGAAGCATACGAGAAGGCTCCCTCTGTGAGAAAAACCCATCTCTGAAGTGCCTCCTGGGTCTCTGTGTCTGTCCATCTACTCTCCACGCGCCAATTCATGGGACTGTGCCGGGTACTGGGCCGGCAGGGGCTGATGAAGGTTTAGGCCCAATGAGAGACTTGATCTGAGCCAGGCAGGAAAGCGAAAACTTTCTGGCCCCCCTCTTCCATGTCCGTGCTCCCTGCCGTTTCTCCCGCTAAAACCCCTTGAACCCTAGACAAGAAAACCCAGTATAAGAAAACACACCCCAGCATAACACACTCTCTCTCTCTCTCTCTCTCTGAGACACACCCGTCATGTCTGGGTTGGCAATTCTACGGGCGAAGGTCGCCAGGCCTCGCTTGGCGAACTGGAGGGCCTTCCGGTTTCGTAGCTTCTGTGGTACCCATCTCAGGCCATTTTCGCAGTCGATGGTGTCCGACGCGGCAGAGCCTCCCGGCGAAGTCGCCCCCCCCCCCGGCAGGAAAATATTGGAGGTCTTCAGAGAGGAATTTGAAGTCGGCTCCCGTACAATCACTCTCGAGACAGGGAAGATTGCCAGGTTCGCGAATGGGTCGGTTGTGATCGGAATGGAACAGACGAAGGTTCTCTCCACAGTCGCATCGGCGAAGAGTGGAGATGGTCTCAGGGATTTCCTGCCTCTCACAGTACGCTAACACATAATCCATTTCCTTCTCCGTCTATCGAATGTTTTCAGAAATATTGATGAGTGAATCTTCTTATCTTTGTTTTTGAGATTGAGTTTTATCGATGGAGTATGTAAAGGAGCGGCCTTTTAAAACATCTAGAACAATATGAAATATTTTTTCGTTTTATTGATTACGACTTCTTTAAGTTTGTATGCACCAGTCTATCTTAGAACTGTCAATAGGGGTAGACGCACCTGGAGTTGAATTCGGGACAATTTGGTAGAATTGGAGATAGAAATGTGAATACATTGATAAATATCGTATGTGTATAGAGTAATGCCTGAATTCAAATCATGTTTGAATTCAACTTTTCTACCCCCTCGAGGGCTTGAACATTTATGTAGAAAGAACAGAGCTCCATTCTGTCCCGTATAGTGTAATGTTTAAAAGAGTTTATGAAAGGCGGACCTATACGGTTGTAAAGAAACATAGTGCCACATCTTTTTTCTGTGAGTTAATGCGTAGCCTACCTCGCTCCAAGATTTTTGATTCGTTACTGTCAGAAATGGTGAGGATCCTGTTTGTTCCATATCCCATCTTGATGCCAACGCCGTACACATGGATCTGGACCCACCTAAATTTTCGGAACTTCCAAGTCGGAATCTTGCTTGCCAACATAAACGTTAAGTGAATGATGTGCTATGAGGATACTGTGTTTTTCCTTCGGTTTTTGACCTTTTCTACGATTTTCTATTTGCCATCTACTTTTGTACTACTAAATGCCAGGCCAGAAGAGTCACACTTCTGAGATTGTGAAACAGGTTGACTATCAAGAAAAACAGTTTGCTCAGGGTGTCATCCCCACCACTTTTATGCGAAGAGAAGGTGCTCCAAAGGAGCGAGAGCTTTTGTGTGGTCGTCTTATTGATCGGCCAATACGACCACTGTTTCCACCTGGGTTTTACCACGAAGTTCAGGTTTGCTCAAATTTTTACTGTGTTTAATGTTATATCTGGATTTTCCGTTGTCCTGGTAAATCCCTCATGTTTCTGCATCTTGTTAATCCCTCCTTCATTGTATTTTACAGGTCATGGTGAGTGTTCTCTCATCTGATGGAAAGCAAGATCCCGATGTGATGGCTGCCAATGCTACCTCTGCTGCTCTTATGCTCTCAGATATACCTTGGAATGGACCTATTGGTGTAGTGCGATTAGGAAGAATTGATGGGCAACTTGTTTTCAACCCAACCATGGATGAGGTAGTGTTTATTTCTGTACAGTCGTTTGTTCTTCGAAAATACAAAAAAAAATGTTTCGTATGTTCTTGCTGTATTATTATTCTATGTGGCAGGTATGACAATTTGAAACCTTATTTTTTTATTTTGGTTTCTTGAGGTTGTACACTTATTTTTTCATTGTTTTCAGACGTATTCTTTATAATCTGTGAATGGTTGACTTGTGCAGCTTAGCTTAAGTGATCTCAACTTGGTGTATGCCTGCACACGGGATAAGACTTTGATGATTGATGTACAAGCTCGGGAGATCACTGAAAGGGATTTGGAAGCTGCACTGAAGCTTGCTCATCCTGAGGTTTGTTTAATTCCCGTATGTTTTAAAAAAATCGAAGCATGAAAACTTATGCACCAGTGAGTGTCTTGATCTCATACAGAAAGATTTGGACGCCGCCATTGGCCCACACGTTTTTCTAGCTTGGAACAAAAGCTCTTGATGCAGTTGAGTGTTTTCTGTTCATTTATTCGTAGACTGAATTGAGATGAAACAATGTTTTCATTTATTCAGGCAGTTAAGTACATTGAACCTCAGATTACGCTGGCCAAGAGAGCTGGAAAAGGCAAAAAGGAATATAAATTGTCCTTAATGACAGAGAAGACGCTGGAGAAAATTAGTAGCTTGACTGAGGCGCCAATAGAAACTGTTTTCACTGACCCAACCTACGGCAAGGTATAATGATCGGTAGTTTCTTTTATTCTTACTTTAAGGAGTTTCAACATCACACAGGCTAGTTCCTGTTTATTTATGAGGAGCTTATGCTATTGTTGTAAGCAGCCTTTGAATGATGTTTTGTGCCGATGTTCCTGAGTTAAGTTGTGCCATGTATTCCACTTTGTAAAAAGGTAATAATGTTCATAGTGAACTGTTTATCAGTTTGAGCGAGGAGAAGCCTTGGATAAAATTGCACAAGATGCAAAGCTGGTACTTGAAGAACAAGGCGATGAAGAGAGCTTAAAGTTTTTACCAAAGGCCGTTGACACTGTTAGGAAAAAGGTATATTTTTATTTTAGTTAACGGATTATTTCTTCGTGCTTATGTTGGGTTTGATCAAAGTAGACTGGCCAAATGCTTTCCAACTTTTTTCTTGTGTTAGTCTCTGGATTATAACTTATTTTCTATAGCCCAATATCATCAATCATAATTCATTAAGAAGTAGAGATAATGATGCCAAACTTCAAAGGGTGTTAAACTTCTAGTCAGTACAAAATAAATATTATGTACTCATTATCGAATTGAAAAGAAAGAAAAAAAAAAGGCCGCGAGAGTCAATTCTCTCCCAGGAAAAAGTAACTGAGCTAGGTCCCCATTATCCTTGTTTACGCCCAGATTTTGACTATTTCCTGCAGGTCAGTAATGGTTTTGCGCGACCATTTATTTGGCCAAAATAGTTAATGTCCATTTCTGACTAATTTATTTTTCGCCCAGCCAGAAGAATGTCCGTATCATTGTAGAATATATGTTTTTTTCCCTTCAAGATGTTTTTCTGCCTATTCAATAGGAGTAGCGAAAAATCTGATGGTTCTACTACGGAAACTCAAGCTCCGTATTTTTTTCAAAAAGAAAGATGAATCTGTGATATAAGTTTCTGTGGCGGTTAATTTTTAAAACTTGTCATGATGGAGATATTGATCGGAAAATCTTTCTCTGTTCAACTTTTGAATCAATACTAAACAGCCTGAATTTGAGTTAATCGCGTTATGTTCTAGTTGATTGTTTCGCTGAAAATCTGGTTCGTAGTGATTTATTCAGTCCTAATTCCAATTTTCGCTCTTGATAAAATTTTAACGATTTTTAGAGTAAGTGTGGATGAAATTGAAAACGAAAACCATGCACGTGTTCCCTCCGATGAATGGGGAGCTGCAAGCTTTTCCTAGAGTTGGAGTCTTGTAAAAGGTAAACGTCAATATTATTGCTAGTCTCTCATTTTGCTAAGTTAATATTCGAACATGCCCTAATATCATCGCTATGAGGAATGGTATTGGTGGGTGCTCTTGAGCTGGAATGGGATACTATTAAATAAAGTGAATATAGGAGGGGACAGTATGCAACAAGTATACTTGTTCTTATTACAAGATACATTACAAACTTGGTGAAATTTTGAGATAAGAGCATCGTTTTGAAGCCAAGTGTCATGCTCTCAGCTTCCCTACATTACCTATCTGAAAATTGAAGATATTAGATGTAGAATTATTTTTTTCATGTAGGATTGATGCATTCACTGGTATTAAATCTCCACTCATTTCCGTACTTAAAGTTCATGTTGAACAATATCATTCCACAATGAATTGGTGTTACATTCTCTTTACACACATTTAGCAAGAAGAGGCTTAGTTCTCTGCTTGTAAACATCCCTGATTCTCCTCCTAATAGGTTTTGCATACTCTATCCACGGTAGAATGGGCACCGTTTGTGTGTCTTCTTGACCATCTCCGAAGACGTATGCTTCGAGTGACATAATCTAACGGGCCATATTCTAGAAGATTCATGTTTGTTTATTGGGTCTCGCTAACACACCCTCAAGTTGGAGCAAATCTAGAACCTAGTTCTTGCCTGACTACTGATTTGCAAACGAATGATCAAATATGAACTTTGAGACTGAAATCGAAGAAATAAATGGTGGAACTGGAGCTTTTGTAAATGGTAGAGTCGGCAAGGGCTAGTGCTGAACTTGTACTGGAAGAAGCTGAAGCATAAGTCGGAGTGGTAGAGGCTGCAGTTGAAGCTGGAGTAGGTGAAACAGATCTGAAATCGAAATATCAGAACTAAATCTTAATCCAGAGTAGCTAATTCACAATTGAATCTGAGAATTAAACCTCGAAATGGAAGACAGAGAATTTGCTGGTGGAACTGGAGCCAAAGTACTATATGCCGAAGTTGAAACATAAGCAGAGTATCCAGGAGATGAAGCCAGGATCAGTGAAGAAGTAGAGTGGGCTGCGGGAAGCGAGCATTTGCTGCCTTGACCTCCAAGATGAGGCTGGTAGTGATATATGTAGTAGTAGATGTAGAGGAAGCCATAACATTGGTTCAAGATGTGGCCGAGCCACTGCCACTGTCCTTCTTATCCTCACAGATGGAGTGTCTTGTGGGTAACAGCTGCAGTGGCTTGAGAAACACGAGGAGGAAGAGAGAGTACACCAATCGTTGGATCTTAATTCATGGGTTCCACGGTGGGAGTAATCGTGATATTCCTTAGCGAGGTACTGGTTTAGGT
The DNA here is from genome assembly GCA_902729315.2 of Spirodela intermedia. Classification (NCBI taxonomy): domain Eukaryota; kingdom Viridiplantae; phylum Streptophyta; class Magnoliopsida; order Alismatales; family Araceae; genus Spirodela; species Spirodela intermedia. The sequence goes on along the minus strand of LR746278.1, from coordinate 1,026,721 downwards.
TTCTTTTCTATTAGTCGATTGGAGTGTCTTATCCACACAGTGGATGAGATTTCAGGTTCTTGCTGGTTTTATGATATGTTTTTGCTTACCTAACCCATCAGTTTTGAGCACTCGCGCTGAAAATTTGAGTTGTTTCATAATTCCTGTGGTGATTTGCACTTAATCTTGGCAGGTTGTTCGTAGAAGGATCATTGAGAAAGGGCTCAGAGTTGATGGCAGGCGTCTTGATGAAGTCAGACCTCTGCACTGTGAAGCTGGAACGTATCCAATACTTCATGGCTCATCACTTTTCTCTAGAGGAGACACTCAGGTGATCCAATGCTCGTCTTGCTGCTCTCATTTTTCTTTCATCACACTAATGAAGCAGAAACAGAGTGTTCTTCTTACAGTGCTTTCAGAAATTCCATTTGAAAATTTCAGGTCTTGTGCACAGTTACTCTTGGTGCACCTGGAGATGCTCAACGGTTGGATTCCATTGTCGGTCCTCCCACAAAGCGTTTCATGCTCCACTATAGCTTCCCTCCATTTTCCATTAATGAAATTGGAAAACGAGGTGGCTTGAATAGACGTGAAGTTGGGCACGGTATCTTATTCTCTCTGCACTTAGCAAAAAGAACATTCAGCTGATCTTAGATTTTGAGTCATTGCACCTTGTTTCCTATCTAACACCAGTTTTGTAACATGCTGATATTCAAAGATAATGAACTGATAATTCCTCTTCTTAAATTGCTTCTTGAGTTTTCATGTGATGTTATGTAGATATTTAGACTTCCGATAATTTTGAAATCGGGTGATACCTCAAACTAAACAACATGAACATCCATTAACCTTGTAATCAAATTCATTGTTTACTGTTCGCTAGAGTGGGAGATAGAAATCAAACACTAATTAAGATTCTTCTTTTAATTTAATGAGGCAAATCATGCGCTTTCATCTACTTTATTTTTTTTTCTTGCAGGTACTCTGGCGGAAAAGGCTTTGCTTGCTGTATTACCTCCAGAGGGTGATTTTCCCTACACCGTTCGTGTGAATTCTGAAGTAATGGCCTCGGATGGTTCAACATCAATGGCGAGCGTTTGTGGAGGTATGGACTCTTGGTTTTTCTTCCCTGTATATAAAGGACGAGTTAGCAGCAACTTTAGTGAGGAAATATCAAACTATTTAATTACCTAATTTTTTATCAAGTGATTTCTTCTGTTGTCTGTGTGTGTACCCTTCTCATGTCTCCTTCACGATTTTGCAGGAAGTATGGCTCTCATGGACGCTGGTATTCCACTGAGAGTGCATGTTGCAGGTGTTTCTGTGGGTCTTGTCACTGACATGGATTCATTGACTGGGGAAATCACAGATTATCGCATACTTACTGATATTCTGGTGAGGAAAGTTGTAGGCCAGCTGCAGTTGTCAGACAATAAAAACATATTAAGCCTGTGATTGCTTTCCGACTGGTGATTACTCCATGATATTTAACAACTTTTTCCTGATCAAAAAGGGTCTTGAGGATCATCTTGGGGACATGGACTTCAAGATTGCTGGCACAAGGAGAGGAATATCTGCCATCCAATTGGACATCAAGCCTGCTGGAATACCTCTTGGGATAATCTGTGAAAGCTTGGATCACGCAAGGAAGGCTCGCTTGCAGATACTTGATCGCATGGAGGATGAGATCAGTACTCCTCGTACACAGGATGACACCAATGCTCCTCGATTGGGTAAACTTATTTATTTAATTACCGGAACTTGATGAATAATGCTTCAAGTCTTATCTGTATTTGGTGCTGTTGTAGCCACAATGAAGTTGAGCAGTTATTCCCTTCGTCGATTGCTTGGACCTCAGGGTTCCCAAAAGAAAAAAATTGAAGAAGAAACAGGTGACAGTCTTTCTGTTGCTGTCTTAATGTGCTCCATGTTCATTACCCTGGAAAAAAAAAATGTTTCTTGTTTCAGATTGTTGTGGTTTTCTGAAAAATAAAAATTACCCTGGAAATTTTCTGTTTTTTCTGACGTCTATGGTGGTGAATTCAATTGGTATAAGAATATGCTTGGAGGGAGTGATTAAATAAAAAATACCTTGTAAGGTAAGGTACATCTGCCAAGATTAATATCCTCGACTGTTGGGCAGTCGTCTCTGATCCAGCGTTGACAAGTACAGTTGACCTTTAGCAAACTCCTTGCCATGACCACTTGACCAAAGTCCCCTGCTTGCCTCTATTGTTGGTTTTCTTGCGGTCCTTCAATGTTATTCATCGTGTAGGCGCACGATTTGCATTCAGTGACGGGACGCTTACCATTGTTGCCAAGGATCAGACTGTCATGGAGAAAGCCCAAGATAAGGTGAGACCACGTGATTGAGCCCTTCATATTTGTTCTAATTCCTGATGGAACCCTGTAGCATGTGAATAAACTGCTTTAGCGACTTGCAAAGCATTCAATCATTGTTTTTTTTCTCCAGATTGATTCACTTGTGGGTCGGGAGATCGAAGTTGGTGGGATCTACAGAGGGGTAATCGGCTCGATCAAAGAATATGGAGCTTTTGTGGAGCTCAGGGGGGGCCAGCAAGGGCTTCTCCACATCTCTGAGCTGTCGCACGAACAGGCAATCCTGCGAACTTCTAATACCTGCATAGATGCTTCTTCAAGCCGTGTCTGAGGTCATCTTCAACCTCCGTCTTCTTCATCCCTTCCCAGGTTTCGCGGGTCTCGGACATGGTGTCCGTGGGGGAGGAGCTCTCTCTCATGTGCATCGGGCAGGATGTGAGGGGTAATATCAAGCTCTCCCTGAAGGCCACCATGTCTCCGCCGGGGTCCGAGGACAAGACTGCGCCTGCTCAAGCTCCGGCCAAGCAGGAGATCAGCGTTTGGGCGTCTGTGGGTGTCGTCTCTGATGAACTAGCAGGCGATGGATCTGAGAAAAAGAATAAGCTTCCGGAGGAGGGAGACGCTGCCGCCGCCGCCGCCGCCGCCGAATACTCGGTCCCTTCAATAGTAATCCGAAGCGCTGCTGAGTGCGACTCGTCAGAGGAGACCACCTCCGGCGAGGGCATCCCTCTAGCTACTGAGAAGAACTCAAGGTCTCCGAGGGCGGCCAGATCCAAGAATTCAAAAGCACCGTCCGAAGAAGCCTCCAAGATCAGGAACATCATCAGGTCAACGCTGCCGCCCTCGGTGAAGACGCAGAAACGGAGCCTCGGCGGAGGAGAGGAAGCTGGCGGGAAGAGCCGCGGCGGAGCGAAGCCGTTGAAGCTGGGGGACAGGGTGACGGCCAAGGTCTATCAGGTCCGAGCTCACGGCCTGGTGCTCGATCTCGGGGGCGGAGTCAAAGGGATGTACAAATTCGAGGTACCTTCTAACGCCGTTCTTTCCAGATCTGGTCTGAATCTGTCCCCAGGTGTTCATCTCTCATCACCTCTCGACGTCGACTCGCCTGGTTATTCCCTTGGGCAGGAAAACGGGAGGCGAGATTTTGAGACGGGAGATGAGCTGCGGCTGAGATGCTCGAGCTTCTCCAGCAAGGGGATCCCCGTGATGTCGTTCCTGGATGACGACTGATCCTTCCTCTGGCGGCGTTGAGGACCGACGACTCCCTCGACTTGCACCCTAGAGGGCCACCTCCTCCCCTCAGATCGCGACGAAGCAGAGCAAATTTTCACAAGGGATGTTGCAGGCGAGAGAGAGAGAGAGAGAGAGAGAGAGATGATATTGAATTGGAACGGGCGGGAGAGTAATCTCTCTGTGCGGAGTATGAAGAGTAGTGGGTTCTTTTTATCATTGGAAATTTTCATGAGGGCTAAAGTGTAATAAGGTAATATAGATAGACTAGATCCATTCCCCGTCTTTCTTCTCCAAGTTGGTCTGAGGCGGCAAAAGTGGTTGCGAGGAAGCGGCAGTCGAGATCCCATGGCTTCTATCTCCTCGCTGTCCCAGTCTTCTCAAGCTGCTGCAGCTTCTTTCTCTCCTGGTTGTCGTCGGTTACGGAGCCGGCGGTCCACGCCGGCGGCTCAAGTCTTCTGCTCTGCGGAGCGGCAGGCTCTATTTAGTCGCATTGCTCCCGTGTACGACGACGTAAGCTCCCGCACATCTCTTTTTCTCCTTCGAGCTTCGGTGGACTGAGACGAGGCTTCCGGCGGATACATTCCTGTTCGCAGTTGAACGATCTGTTGAGCCTGGGCCTGCATCGCGTGTGGAAGAGGATGGCCGTATCTTGGAGTGGGTGAGCTCGTATACTTGCTGTAATAGAAGTATTTGCTCGAGTTTTCCGGGTTGTCCGAGGAATTGTCACGAGACTCGGCGGTTGTTCGATGTGTAGTGCGAAGAAGGGAGACCGCGTGTTAGATTTGTGCTGTGGGAGCGGCGATCTGGCCTTCCTCTTGTCCGAGAGAGTCGGTCCTGAAGGAGAGGTATGCCGCCTTGTACACTATGTGGCAAGTCCTTATTTCTCTCTCATTGTGACATTTTTTTTCTCTTTCTTGTGCTACTTTCATTGGCATTCGTATCAATTGACCCAGAGTTATGTGTGCGTTGAGAGTACTGTGATTGTTTGACACATGCTAGTTTGCCATCAATAGTTGGTTTGTTGCTCAATTGAAAGTAGTTTGTGTTTTTCACTTACGATTTTCCATTTATGAGCAGTCACATTCTAGTCATTTGGCTATTTTCAACAAGCATGTGGCCAATGTGGTTGATACTGCTTATTAATGAGTTCCAGGTTGGATGTTAATAGTACTTGTGAAAGTATTAAGCACTGCAGAAATAACGATGGCTCATACCATTGTGGGATACGAATTTTTATAGTGGTTTGGTCAACCCTGAACCTACTTTACTCCCCATACCTTTCTCTAGGCTTCATCAAGGTACCAATCAGACGTTTACATATAATAGACTTTCCTATGATATTAAGTCTTCCAGTCTTACTCAGTAGGCAAGAGCTTGTTCAAAGGAAAACATGACAGCAAATAGATTCGTACACTACTTTCTGATTATGACTGGGACACCTTGAGAGAGTTGGGAGCAGCAAGTTGATCAGATGAAGAACTTGGACCGCCTTTGAGAATGCAAACACAAGTTGCTTCTTTGTATAGACGATTTTTATTCGCGAAAGCTTGTATGAATCCTCTTTTTCTTGTTCTTTTATTGCCTCACACATTCCTTGTTGTCTATTTTAAGATCTTGCTCCAGAAGAGTCCTGACTGTTGGCACTTGTGGCTTGAAGTTGAGATCTAGGTTATAAGTGTCGACTCTCATGTTTTCTGACTCTTGTTTGCTCTTAAGTATCATACTTGGGTCTGGAGGATTGACACTTTTAATTCATTAGCCGGCACTTTTGTTTCTTGACTTCTTTTTTTTTCCTTTAGGTTCAGCACTTTTAATTTGAAAGTCAGCACTGATTTGTCTTGACTTCTGTTTTGCTCTAACACAAAACTAGTTTTTTCGATGCTTTTAGTTCAGGGGGCCAACGCATGAGTTCTAATATAAACTCTATGCATAACATCGCTTATTTTTTACATACATTATCTATCACTTTCTCTTTTAACAAATGAGACATGATATAGCGCATTAATCTACATCACACTCTATTACTACTTTTAGAAGCCTTTTTGGAATTATTTTTCAAAGAAGCTGAAAGGGCGACAGAATTTACATAGGATAATGGGTAACGTAAGAGATACTTCATTTTAACGATACAATTGTATTTTTCTATGCAGCAGTTTATCCGTGCTAAGGAACAAGGTTCTAGTGAATCACCGAAGTATATTGTAGCTATATCATTCCAGTTTGAAGTAATGCATGGTATACTAGTACATCCTTGTCAAGTAATTATAAATTGTATATTTTTTTTCTTGGGTTAAGGATGTTCCTTTAAATTTGCAATGGTTCGGATTCGTCTTTTTGTAAATATCTCGAGTTTCGCATGAGTATGCTTGGGAAAAATGAACCAGGGGAATTGTGATGTCTGGTACTAGAAATTCCAAAGTGTGAACTCATAGGTTATGCAATATTTCGGAATGCCAGAGAGGCACGTGATTAAATTGAGCATTATCACCATTTTCAGGTAACTGGTCTCGACTTCTCATCAAAGCAGCTGCTGATCGCTTCATCTCGTCAAAACTTATCTGGGAAAGCTTGCCATAGAAATATTACGTGAGCCCTTATTAACACAAAGGCTCTCGATGCACCTTGTTTCTTTGATAAGCCTGGAAGTAGAAGACGCCATGATCCTCATTCAGTTGTTGAATGCATGTGACAGTGCAACGTGTCATGTTGCAAGCCTTAGAAAGTGTTCAGATCCATGAAGATAAATTTCTTATGGTGTTTCTCTGTATCTTTTATTCTCAAATAGTACCAAGTCTCTAGGAAAATCCAGTCAACCAACTAGCTTTTACTTACATTTTAGAAAGGAAGAATATTCAGTTCTTATTTTTAATTCAACGAATGCAGGTGGGTTGAAGGTGATGCACTTAATCTCTCATTCCCTGCATGTTACTTTGATGCAATCACCATTGGTTATGGCCTCCGTAATTTGGTTGACAAACGTAAAGCAATGGAAGAGATGTTTCGAGTTCTGAAACCAGGTTTTTTTTCCTCGATGTCCTTGATTAGAATTTGCCATATCTAATAGAATTATCTGTACCTGATCATTCACATCTTTTGCAGGCGCAAGAATATCAGTTTTAGATTTTAACAAAAGCACAAGTGCATTTACTACCATATTTCAGGTATTTGGCTTATAACTTCATATGTGCGCTCTACATGGTCGAGCATTTAGTGATTTTATGAATCCTCGAAAAATGTCGAAGCTCTGGTATCCTCGTCTAAGAAATCTGTTTGCAAAGAGATGGACATATAAAGTGGTCGTATCGTTCCCACTAGAACGGATCTTCAGTTCTTGTTTTGTATGCATACAATACAACTGTTTTTTTTTTTTTCTCCTCTCTTCATCTTCTATTGGTGGCCTTTGACTTTGATAGTTCATTGTGTTTCACGGTGTAGCCAACATGCAGATAGATCAGTTTCAAATAGGTCGAAGTTGTGATTCATACCCAACACGCTGTCATCATGGTCGAAACCAGTCTAATCGATCAAAATTTCCCGCCGCCTAAAAATTATCAGCTGACATTGCATCGAGTTATCTGCATCTTAATCTTACATTGAAAAGGTCATGGGATCGTTTTTTATTGTTGGTGGTCAATGCACCTCCACATGCATTAAAAGCCATATTTCAACAGTTTTTTTTTTCCAACCTTCATTCACTTTTTTTTTTTTTTTTGGCAGGAGTATATGATAGACAATGTTGTTGTTCCAGTGGCAGGCAGCTACGGTCTCAGTGAGGATTATGCATACCTGAAATCCTCAATCCAAGAGTTCTTAACAGGTACTTAAAGCCTCAATCCTTTTTTGGGGGGTCGAAATCTCTTAGATCGATCATCATCAGAAGAAGGATTAGGCCAAAAATCAGGATACATTCTGGGAAAATGAAACCTCCATTGAAAGAAGCAAACGAAACTGTTTCATAAAAAAAATCATAGAATTATTAACTGCATCCAATCGCCAAAAGGTCCACTTATTTCACTTTTATTTATTTTTGGAATGGGATGTATCTTATTTACGGAATCCCCATGAATAGGATCAGATCTTATTCCATGATATTTCCATAATCTTCCAGGCAAAATCCCCATCAGATAGAGATTTTATTTTCTTTCGACCACCTTTCGATTATTAATACGAGATAAAAGGATCGATCAGTACTGCACCTATGATCGTGAAATATCGATTGCTCGTTGAATCCTGTGAACCACGTTAAAGTAGCCTTTTTTTTTTAAAGCATTCATTAAGTCTTTGATATTGAAATGCTGATTTTGTTGGATAGAACTCCCTCCCAAGAAGCTGGTGTCCCTAGAGTCAACGCGTGCTGTCCTTTTCCTGTAATATATATATTTTTAATGATTTTGACAATGTGAAGAAAAAAAGGAATTTGTTTATGTCGAAAGATTGTCAAATCATTTTCGGCTCGGGAGTGACAGGTCAGCCTCTTCGTTTCAGGCCAGGAGCTGGAGGAGCTGGCACGTGGCGCTGGATTCTCCGATGCTCAGCACTACGAAATAAGCGGCGGCCTCATGGGCAACTTGGTGGCCACCCGCTAGCCAAGGTAACGCCTGGAAAATTGTATATCGGTTCATTTTTACGTGCCCAGTCGCGAAAAAATCTTGGTTTCTATGCTATTTCTGGTTCTCGTGGGGGGCAGTGTTGCCCCCCACGAGTTTCGTAAGAAGGAAATAGGTCAAAGCAGGATTCTTGAGGGTAAAAGGAATAGTAGTCGAACAGTCAGGAACTATTTTGCCAAAATCCAGGCAATGAAAGCAGCCTCTCAAGATCGATGGGCCGGCTTCGGAAACTACGAAGCAGTTTGCAGGGTCGAGAAGCCCGGAGGACGGGTGTGAGCAGGCAGTTGGTCGAGAAGGAACGGGTCCGGTCCACCATAAGTCAGTCCCACGACGCGTCAGCACGAGGTAAAAGAACCTTTTGGTTGACTTTTTTTCCGTGGTCATTCGCAGCCGACCCTTTTGGATCTTCTCGGCGTTTCTATTCCGGGAGAGAGAGAGAGCGGGTCAATCCAAGCCGTCCACAGAATGAAACCGTGAATGTGTATGATTATATTTTATGACCCCAGAAGAACGAATCCATCGCTCCAGAGTTCTTGCAGTGCCCCCCTGGTATCTACCTAGAGTATCGTATAGAGAGATGGATACGTGGCCAGGGAAAGGCAGAATGTGAGAGAGGGAGGGAGGGAGAGAGAGAGACAGAGAGACAGAGACAGAGACAGAGAGGGGGTCAATCCATGCATACACTCCACATTACAAAACCTGGTGTTTCCATCGTACAGTATAGAGAGATGGATGCGTAGACAGAGAAAGACAGAAAGTCAGAGAGAGAGAGAGAGAGAGAGAGCAGATGATGGGGTCAGACGTGAGAGGGGGTGGCGTCGGTGGTGGGGGCGAGTCTCCTCCTCCTCCCCCTCTCCCCCTTGGAGTTCTCGGCGAACTTGATGGTGTTGAGGTGGAGGCCCCTGGCCTTCTCCTCGGCGCTCCACTCCGCCGCGTAGTAGTTCTCCTCGGTGGCGTCCTCCTTGGACGAGGGCCCGAAGAGCATCCCTCCCCACATGGGGAAGTAGATGAGCATGATGGGGAGAGTGCAGCAGAGGATCATGATCCCCATGTACGTGATCCCGTCCTCCTTGGTGTATCTGGTTCCCTTGAAGAAGAGCAGCTGCGTGATCACCGCCCCGACGTTCCCCCCGCCGCCGGTCATCCCCGAGACCAGCCCCAGAGACCTGCGCACACGAATCAAGTCCAGTCCATTCGTAGTTAGGTCAGAACAACACACACACACACACACGCACACAACGAGAGAGAAGGCCTTTTTTTTCACCGGCAGTAAGGGGGGAAGTTGCCGGCGAAGAGGAGAAGGCTGGGGAGGAAGAGCTGCGTTTATGGTTTGAGTTAAAAGTTGTTACCTCCTGGAGATGAAGGGGACGACCCCGAAGGCGAGGCCGCAGGCGGCCTGTACGAAGACGGAGAAGACGATCATGACGAAGATGGCGAGGCTGAGGGAGCTGGTCTTGCCGAGCCAGATGCAGAGGACGCCGCCCAGGGTCTGGACGATCCACCAGCCCCAGAGCCTCCCCCTCATCCCGAACCTGGCGGCGAGGAAGTCGGAGAGGAAGCCCCCCCCGGGCCTGGACACGATGTTGGCCATGCCGAAGCTGGCGGCGATGATCCCCGCCGTCCGCAGGTTGAGGTCGAACCTGTCGTAGAAATACTCGGCGATGACGTTGTCGATGGCCAGCTCCACCCCGAAGCAGTAGCCGTAGCAGAGCGCGGTGATCCAGCCGCGGTAGTTCTTGGCGGCGTTGGCGAAGACCCTGGAGAAGCTGTCCTTGGTCTTCTCGCCGGTCTCCATGAGGTCGCGGTAATTGCCGTCGGGAAGGTCCTGGCCGAGGATCATGACGCCGAGGGCGGAGACGGTCTGCATCACGCCGGGGATGAAGAAGGCGATGCGCCAGGCGGTGAACTTGGTGCTGCCCATGTGCTTGATCAGTTCGAAGACCAGCGGCATGATCAGCTGGGTGGCGCCGCCGCCGAGGTTGCCCCATCCGGCGGCCACTCCGTTGGCGACGCCCACCTTGGTGGGGTTGAACATGGAGCTCATCCAGAACTGGCAGGAGACGAAACTGGCGAGGGAGAACCCGGTGAGGAACCGCACCAGGAAGTAGGAGAAAGGCGAATTGATGCAGGCGGTGAAGAAGACGGGGGGGGTGGTGATGAGGATGAGGGACGAGGAGGCGAGGCGGGGCCCCACGAGGTCGCAGGCGCTGCCCATGACGAGCCTGGCGAAGACAGCCCCGGAGACGGAAGCGATCCCGGCGTTGCCGATGTCGGTGGAGGTGAGGTTGAGGTTGTCGCGGATGATGGGGAGGAGCGGCGGGGCCGCGAAGGTGGAGACGAAGCAGGAGAAGAAGGAGAACCAGGAGAGGTGGAAGGTGCGCATGTGAGGCGCCGCGAACGAGAAGAGGCGGAACTCGGTCGCCTTGTTCTCCGAGTCCACCGCCAGCGCGAACTTGCGCGGCGGCGCGACATCGGAGTTCACGTTGTCGCCGTGTTCTATGCTCAGAGACCCCATCTTCTATTCCTCCGTCCCCCTTTGCCCCCTTCCTTCGTCTTCTACAGTATCGTCTCCGTCCTGCAGGCAGAGAGAGAGAGAGAGAGATAGAGAGAGGAGGAAAAGGGTAGATGTAGATGGAGAGAGAAGGGGTGCACAGAGCTTGGAGATTCTTTGCCGGGGCCTCTGCACGAGAGGAATGGGAGCGTTGACAAATGTGGAATTGTTGGCCGAGATATCACTCTCGTTTGACCCCCCAGGCGTTCTTCTTGGTGGCTCCTCCCCTCCGGAGGATCGATCCCTCCCCGCGGCACTGAAGGGGCAGACTCCGCGGCTACCCGGGGAGTTCTCCCCTCTGCGACCCCCACTGGGGGAGGACGGAGCTGCTCCTCATCGTGGTCGGCAAAGTCTCACGAGGCCATTCCCGTCCTTTCAACTTCCCCCTGCCACAAGATCCCGGGTTTGACTTTTTGGGTTTGTTTAATGAGGTATATGCGATTCTGTTTCCTAGAGGGGACCCCTTCCATCGCCGCCGTCGGCTCGAACGGCGGCTCTTCATATCACGGCGAGGACGACCGTGCCAGGCGGTCCTCCGCGGCCACGTCTGGACAAATTGACGCTCCGAGACATGACGCTGGGCATTGCGTCGAATAGATTGTCGCTCGGGTGCCCTCCAATCATAGGTGCAGCTTACAAGAGTCATGAATTTCTTGATAGAGTGTGCGAGTATAAGCTAGATCGGGGACATAAACGAGGGGGAATAAGCGAATGAGTCGTCGTAAGAAGATGCGGAAGGAGCAGCAGTCCCTCTTTCCGTCCCACGTGGCCGCGGAAGCTGGAGGCCCCCCGCCATGGTCGTGATATGATCAGACACCGCGAGAGGAGACTCCACCCCGTAGAAGAGAGCAGGGGCACAGGAAGTTGGCTCAACTTTGGTGTGGATGAAGTATACGAGGAAATGGGTTGAAGAATCGTACTGCGAGCTCGTTGATCACCGAATAATGTGTACTGCTAATGGCGAGAAGGATGTTGCGAACGAAAATGGTGACCGATTTGAACTAATTTTCTTTTCTTCGGTGTAAATTTTAAAGTTTGTAAGAATTCTGTGATTAACATTCATAAGTTCTACTATTAAGATGTTATGGCGTTAACCATGATGATTTTAAGTCAATGTTGAAAGCTCTTGTAAGCGTGCTGGTAGATGCATAAGAAATATTTCAACGTCTACAATATTATTACAGTGACCACTTTGAGACAAGAGCAAATAATAGGCGATGGATGAAGCAATTGAGTAAGAAAACCACTCAAGTTATTGTCATGATGTATGCACAAATAAAAAAGGTCAAAGTTGAATCACCATTTTTGGGAAAATGGGGAATTTCACTAATTCCAACAATGTATTCATTGGTCAAACAAAACTTTTTCAACTCGTTTCAATGATGAATTTAGAGTTTAGCCTAGAATTTTATGGAAACATGACGAATGAATAGTTGATTCCCAGGATGACAATAAAACATTTAATTCATCTAATCAATAATAGTTCCATTATTAAAATCATGACAATTCAAGTAGTTGGTGCTAGTTGGTAGTTGGAATGAGTCGTGCAGCCAATCAACTTAAAATAGAACTTAAGTCAACATGTCACATATGGGAAGTATAAGGTTATGGTAGCTTTTGGACAAACCATAATGCCATGGTCCCTAAGTGCTTCTTTTTCTTTGTTGTGATGCTTCACGTTTATTGGTGCAAAGGACCATAGTGGCAGCAAGAAAGATAAGATGACTCACATCGTAATGGTGGATGTATAGGTTATTAGATTTCAGGAACCTTGGATGAACTTTGAAATGGAAAAGACATGATGGTAAAAACATACAATATAGGATGAGGTACAATTTTAAGATAAAAATCAAAAAAGTAAAATGAAAGTATCACATATTTCAATATATGAAATTTACATGATTGTATAATATATCAGGCTTTGCAATTCATTGTAGACTATGTCGATACATGAGAAACTATATTACACATTGATTGATATTATTAAGGTTAATATTTCAATATAATGAAATTATTTTGAGGAACACAAGTATCAAAATTTAAGAGTGGCATATAAATAACTCAATATATAAATTTCAATATTTCAGTATATGATAACTTTTTTATAACATAACACAACATATGAAGTGGAATATCTTAGTCAATGGTACTTTAGGAAATACATCAAACGTAGTAGTGGTATGCAACTAATTCAAAATATCAAACATAATATTTGAGTATAGAGATACAAGTTAGTAGACGAAGTTGTCTTTTAGGCATCTAGTGGACCTAACATATTTGAGATTGAAAACAGGATGCCAACTAAGCTCAATAACTTATGTGGCCTCACGAGAAGTCACTGAGCACTGAGGAACAATTTGATAATTTGCTCAATAAAAAGATTGAGTATTAGGTTTGGGATCAGGGGATGATTGAGGGGCATCAAGTGTCTTAGGGAAAACTAGGGCTGTGGGTGAGTGTGAGTCATCTCAAACCGCTCCATAAGATCTTAGGTTTCTTAGGAACCAAAATTAGTTTCTGATCATGTTAATCATTTACTTCTAGTCCATATTTATTTCATGGTCCAGTATTATATTGCTTGTCTAGTATCAAAGCATGAGCTACGATGATGTGAACGAGAGGGTGGAACACTTGAAGAGGAGATGAAGAACTATGTACAAAAATTGTTGGCAGTGGCAGTGAACAAGAAACAAACCAACAACGAGAGGAATAGATGATGAGATCAATAAATGAGTTACTGAAATGCTCAAAGTTAAACTTGGAAGGAGTAGATTCCAAAGAAAAAATTTACCAACTAAAAGAGAACTAAGTTAGAGAAGACATTTGATAATAGCTCATGCCTTTGAAAACCCTCCAAAGTTGGAGAACACCGCACTACATTTAGCCAACTTACAATAACAAGGGTTCCCCCTATTTATAATAGAGAGTTAGGGCAGCCATCTAATGACAAAATATGTAACTTCATGTAATTCAATTTTGCTTCTTAGGGAGTTCCCCTTTGGACCTCCGGTCAACCCACCACATACTCAAATTCTCACATCTATCATAAATTTGGGATGATTACTCTCTACATATTTGAACAATCTCTACTTGAGGAGTAATCATTCTCCCCATACAATACTATAAGTCCCCTCATGAACGTTGCTTTGGCTGCACTATGTCATGCTGCGAGCCTCCTTGCACACAATGTCAGTGTTCCCACTCCATGAGAGCCACACACCGACACATTTACACTGCATGAAAACCTTATGCACCCACTCTCTATGAGGAACTCCACATGCCTCATCCCATCAAACGTCATATCAACACATGCTGCTTGCACGCTGTCTGAATGAGTAGCTTTATCCGCTGGTGCTGATCAACGTCATACTAACAGGCACCACATGCCTGCAGTCTACATAAGGAACTCCTTGTGTCTAACATTTGATCCATACCACATCAATATGCCACTGCGTACAGTCCCTACGCTGGACTCAGTGTTTAGTGCTAACCCATGCCACACCAATGCATGACACTATGTGCAGCTTAAATAGGGGACTCCCCCTGGATGTGCTGATCTGCATCATATTGATGTGTGTCGCATGCATTCAAACTGAATGAGAGCCTCCTCCTTCTTGATGACGATTTGCGCAGAACTAATGCACACCACTACATGCAATATGAAGGGGCTGCTCCCCATGCTGAAACTAATATCCTTAGTGCAAATGCACACCTCCCACATATTCAAATATCACTTATTGTGGATCAAAGTAGCTTTTCCTGAACAAACCTATGGGAAACCTTCAAGAAGTAAGAGAAATACTATTTCTTTATAATCAACCCACTTACAATGGTGAGGTTACCCCATATTTATAATTCAGCATTAGGGCAACTAGCTAATGACAAAATATATAATTTCCCCTAGTTCAAGTTTTACTTTAGGTGGAGTGTCCTCCCTAGACCTCCCACCAACTCATTGTAGACTACTATCCATATATCCATGATTAACTCAAGATGATCATTCTCCACACATCTCAAACCATGACCTTAAGCTTCACTAACCTTTTTTATCACAAATGATTGAACATCAAGACTTTGGCTATCACAATCTAGATTTTCTTGGCTCTAGGCTACCTAAGTGCTCTCCAAAATACTTGTAAGGCATAGCTCTAGGGGACCAAATCATATTAGTGTCCAACTAATCTCTTCTAGATTGATGACTTTAGATTAAGCCAAATAAATTATCAAATGCTTAATCCCTTCAGTTTGATAGCCCTAAATTTACCTAAGCTTGTGACATATCCGAATACATATGTCAAATGATAAAAGAAATATTTCATATAACTATAGCATGTATCTTTCTTATGTATGGATAGGCTTGTATGTGGAAGTCTTTTGATGTGGAGCTTATGAGAATAATTTGAAAATATTGTTTCTAGAGCATGGCATCATTTTATAATGTTAGAGAGATTGATCCCTTTGTAATGTAGTATGTAAACATTCTTTGTGTTTTTGACTTCTAATATTCAAAAATAAATAATTTTCAGTATTATTCAATTTTATTTAAATACATATTTCGGATTTAAAATACTACACACCAATAATATTACCCGTCAAGTTTTATGAAGTTATTCAAATTTATCCAAATAATTATCACATGGTGTCAAAATGGATAGTAGTTGTCATGATTTATTTCTAATTATAAATTGTGCAAATTTACCAAATAAAGGAGCAATCTCATTACTTTCATATCATTAATATTATGATTAAAAGAAGATGATTTTAAAAAATTGATTTCTTCTTCATGAGAACCTACCATGTTTCATTTTCATCACATAACTCATCGGTCACCAATATCCCCACAAAATCATCAAGAGAGAGATCAATAAGAGCATTGACTTCTTCTATAGTTAGAGCTAAATGTTGAGGATCTAATATTTGTTTTACTAAATTAGATTCATAAAATAGTTTAAAATTTTGATTAATATTTGTCAAAAATAATCTTAATCATGTTTTTTGTGTATTCAATAATGTGTTTGTTTTTTTGCTTGTTTTGAGTCATGTGCCAAAAGTAGTGCCTATATGACAAATTACATGCACTTGTATGTGGTAAGGTACACTGGTACACAAGAAAATGCAATTTATATGGAATGGTCAATTTGGCCTAAACTTAGTTGTAATTTTTCTTAGTATTTTTATGTAGTAAGGATGTAAGATAATGAGTCATTCATATGCCCACTCCTCCTGAATTTAGTTTCAATGTGAATAGTCATGAGAATGGATGCTATTTAAAATTATCCCTAATCTCTTATTCATGATGCACACCCTTTATTCACATTATTTCTTGTTATTCCACTCACAATTCTGATATGTTTAATCATTGGATCACTTAGCATTGTTCTTAACTACTTTGGCTCATACGATGCAAAAATCTTAATTGACTAAAAAAAATATTTCTTCAAACGTGATTTCTAACATGAATTTGGTCACAATTTTATAGTTATGGTAATCATAACTTTAGGATAGAATGTCAAAATATCTTGTGCAATTAGAGTGTTGATTTTTTTTTAAAGACAACTTCCTTGTTGACATTGTTGACTTTTAGGTTAATAATGTTTTGATCTTGACAAAGGGAACATTGATTGAGAATTTATTTAATATTATGATTTTAATACATTAATAATGGAATTATTGTTATATATTCATTTCAAAAATTTAGGATTCAGTGTCGTTCATTTATACTCTCTTAAAAGAGGGTCAACCTAGTGAGTTAACTTACATATTGTCAAGGGATAAAACACATAAAGTGTTATTGATTCAATGAAAAATAAGAAATTTACAAGGTGTTACATTAAACAGATTGTTCAGCATTATTTACATGTAACTACTAGAGAAATAGTACATTACTTCTCAACCATTTAGGCTCCAAAAATTTGAAAATCATATGTATATACAAAGATTTTTTCATTCAAAGAACAATGACTATTAGAATACTAGCCACATTCTTGAGAGCATTTAGTAGGGCAACTAGCTATGCTAAAACTAATCCAAGCTTCATCCTTTCAAAGTTCTCATCAACATCGTGAAGGAAACACATTAAACTTCATAGGTGAAATTTTAATTATTTATTTTTTGTATTTTTTCATAGGTATAGAGAGTTGTCACTAGAGTTGTGCATTGGGGGCACACAAGCTATAAGAAATTTAGAAGATAAAGTTAACACTAAATGTGTATAAAATCTTTTTGAGCTTATGAACTTTGAAAAAGTTTTGATGTTAACAAAAGTTTTGAGCTTTGTGACCATTTTCTTGGGAAAATGGTCATTTCATTTTATTGTAATTAGAATAATATTCATGGTGTAAGTAGCTACTTGTCAAAATATGATGTATATGTTTGCTTTCTATTTTTGAGTTAATATAGTCTTTACTTTCTTTTCCACTTTTCTTTCTTGATACTATGAAGTAAATCAGCTTAGTTTTTATCAACTTGATTCTCTCTTTCTTCATGAGTTGGATAGTATAAATGCATGTCTCAATGCAGTGAATATGAGTTTAGGATTTGAATTTTTTTCCTTTTCTTCTATGTTCCATCACCCTTAAATTTGCAGCAACTAAATTTTGGAGATGCTTGATTGAGGAGGTCAGGTGGACAACATGATTTTGAGCGATCAATAGTGATCAACATGGTATCAAAGTATGATGTGTGATCTCTTCAGTGACATACTTATATTTTCTTCTTGGATCATGGGGTTACACGAGCAACAAATATTATTCGATGTCAAGAAGAATTCATTCATGTATTTTTTATCTATGTTGACATAAATCACTAACTCTTATTTTAATCATATGCTAGTTTTTGCAATGTCTAGTATCATTAATTCCCTTAACATGAACCATTGATTCCATTAATCATGAGTTTTGTACCAATTCGTGTAGTAGATATATTTGTTTCAATTCACACAAACTTGATTTCTTTTTTTTTTTTGGTTCATCTATATCCAAAAAATTAAAATATTTCAGACAACTTTAAATTCAAAAAAATCTAAAATATTGGGGTTTGATCAGAATCAAATGTATGCATATTTACTCACTATACTTAAGATAGACCACCTAGATGGTTAAAATTATTTTGGTTAGTTGTAGTAAGTTAAAGTTATTCTTAAATATAGAGGTTATTTGGTCATCTTTTGAACTCAAAGCCTAAATTTGGAGATCTAGAATTTGAAACTTGATATCATATAGATTCAAGAATCATGGTGTGGTTGTGGACCACCATGATTTGGAGATTAGTTGGACTTGTCTATATTTCCTTACATGTGAGAGATGCTTCATAACTCTACAAATTAAAAATGAGGATAATGACAATGTGGCAATCAAAAAAAACAAAATCTAAATATACAAATGAGTGAGAACATTATGACAAGAGTTTGATCAGTATAAGGTAGTTGATATGAAGAATCCAATTGACACAACCTTATATAGAGAAAAGACAAAAAGGGATAAACCTTATGAACTGGTTAGAGTGATCAAGGATCCAAATTCTCAATAGAGAAAGGCTGCCATTTTAAATGAGGTGTTATATGTAATTAGGGGAGAAGAAAATTATAAAAATCTAATATTTAACTTACAGAGTGTAGATAATACAACATTTGTAGTTAGATGTAATAATAATGTAGTAGCAACTGCCAATAAAGGCAAGGTTCAATCTAATATCTCTAAACCAACCAAGACTTCAAGTCATGACAATATGAATACCTTTTGGTACACTGAAAACAAGACATTATGTTATACTATAGAAAGATACTGGATATTACATGCTAGACCCCAATATCATGAATGTGCACAGAAAGTAGACCAAGAGTGGGTGCCAAGCCCACATCATGGCTGCACACTTCAAATCCCAGCAAAAACATGTTCACACTTCTTTGATAATTGCATAGTCAAGTTTTTTGGTTTTTAGGACACATTTATGTCAAGAAGGGGGGAGGGAGGTGGGGGAGGAGGGGGTGTTTGATTGATCAATTTATAGTCCCCTAACAAGGTCAATTAGTGATAGATTAGTAAGAAACTACCTCACAATCTCTCACTTGATTTCCTATAAAATACTCACTGTAGAGCTGAAGTTCATAGAGAAGATAAGGATGGCTGTGTTATCTCATTTAGCTGTTGGCAATCTTTGATATTTATGGACAAACCTAATATGATTTTTTTAATATTTTTTTGTGATATTCTAAGATTTATTTTCTCTAAAATAAACTTTAAATAAGCTAGAGATATCATTAAGTGAAACTAATACATGATTTTGTTATGACATTACATTCATATACAAATTGTGCCGATTCAAGTTATATTGATGAGAATGTGATATTGTAAAAGTAGGGTTGATAATCACATTAGAGTATTATAATACTTTAGAAATACAATCATGTTTGAATCACCTCAAATAAAATATGTCTATTAAGTAAACATCTTAAGTTATGGTCTCCATATTTAAAATCATGGTTTTGGTAACTGAAGTTGTTTAAAATGATGTTTTTTATATATTCAGTGGCATCCATAAAATCCTTTGTATAAAAATGAGTGTTATGAATTTATTCAATCAAATCAGCATTAGAACCTTTTGAAATTTATAATATAATAACATGGGTTCATGATAGACTAAGGTCTTGTATTCATATTTTGCTTCAAGAATTCTCATTAGTTTGAGTGTCTAACTCAATTGAGTTTTTACTGTGATAATTTTTATAAATACTAATCTCTAGAATAATATAACAAAATAGTAGTTTCACATGACAAGGTTAGTCATGAATCACAAGTATAACTAGTGAATTTTCACCTAAGCATTTAGTGAAGTTATTTTGAATTGTATCTAAGTATGTTCATGTTTAGCCTCATATCATGTATATTCAGAACTAAGTACAATTCGTTCTAATTTTAATTAAATATAATTTTTAATTAACAAAATATTTTGCATTTAAAACTCCACAAATTATTCTAGGATGGGTTGACTCACTTCTTACAAGAAAGTAAATATAAAGAAACCTTGTAAGCCCAAATGGGCAAGAGATTTTGTTATCATTCAATGTAATAAATATGAAAACTTTATTTTCCCTTTAATTTTCAGTATTAATGCAAAATTATCTAATAAAGTGAGCCAACTTCCTTCCTAGAAAGTAGAATGAGACAAAATGTGTTATGCATATAGTCTTAAAATCACCTGGGACTCTTTAAAATGGGACCAACATAACAGAAGAAATAATATAATTCAATAATAAATGACAATTAACTAATGAATAAATCACTCATTTGATGGGCAACCAACATAGGGTGAAAAAAAAAAGTTTAACCATAAGTCTGAAGGTGGCGGGTCCGGACGTTGGTCTCCCAAGCTCTAAGTCATGTCTTGTTTAGGCGTTCGCACGAGGGAGGCCAAATTTTTGACTTTTAGTTCCCCTCCCCGACCACTCTGTCTACGACTCTGCGTTCAGGAATCCACCAGATCCATTCGGATCTCGAAAATGTTCAGGTTCAACGACTAAGGCAGACGGATCTTGACAGCTGCACTATGCACGCTTACGTACATACATAGAAGGAGTGAGGGAGAGAGAGAGAGAGAGGATCGGAGTCGTCCATCGAATATAGACTTATCACAAACATAGATGAGAGAGTGAATGTATATGATCTTATTCTATCAGAAGAACGAGGCCATCGCTCCAAGACTTTCTTTTCCCGGCCGTCTCACAGTTCCCCACATCGCTCGAACCTCACAATCTTAGTTTTTCCCCGTACATGACACCTCTTAGTCATACTTGGCACTAACACGCCTCCCGATCGAGCTACCACTCAACCCAGTATCCAAAGAAGAGTAGGGAGAGAGAGAGAGAGAGAGAGCGGGAGATAGATACAGACACATAAAGGCAGGATAACAAAGAGGGGACAGGGGGGCAGAGAGCATCAGGCGAATAACGCGGTGACCGACCCAGCTAATTAAGACCGTGGAAAACGTGGCGGGGTCAGACGTGAGAGGGGGTGGCGTCGGTGGTGGGGGCGAGTCTCCTCCTCCTCCCCCTCTCCCCCTTGGAGTTCTCGGCGAACTTGATGGTGTTGAGGTGGAGGCCCCTGGCCTTCTCCTCGGCGCTCCACTCCGCCGCGTAGTAGTTCTCCTCGGTGGCGTCCTCCTTGGACGAGGGCCCGAAGAGCATCCCTCCCCACATGGGGAAGTAGATGAGCATGATGGGGAGAGTGCAGCAGAGGATCATGATCCCCATGTACGTGATCCCGTCCTCCTTGGTGTATCTGGTTCCCTTGAAGAAGAGCAGCTGCGTGATCACCGCCCCGACGTTCCCCCCGCCGCCGGTCATCCCCGAGACCAGCCCCAGAGACCTGCGCACACGAATCAAGTCCAGTCCATTCGTAGTTAGGTCAGAACAACACACACACACACACACGCACACAACGAGAGAGAAGGCCTTTTTTTTCACCGGCAGTAAGGGGGGAAGTTGCCGGCGAAGAGGAGAAGGCTGGGGAGGAAGAGCTGCGTTTATGGTTTGAGTTAAAAGTTGTTACCTCCTGGAGATGAAGGGGACGACCCCGAAGGCGAGGCCGCAGGCGGCCTGTACGAAGACGGAGAAGACGATCATGACGAAGATGGCGAGGCTGAGGGAGCTGGTCTTGCCGAGCCAGATGCAGAGGACGCCGCCCAGGGTCTGGACGATCCACCAGCCCCAGAGCCTCCCCCTCATCCCGAACCTGGCGGCGAGGAAGTCGGAGAGGAAGCCCCCCCCGGGCCTGGACACGATGTTGGCCATGCCGAAGCTGGCGGCGATGATCCCCGCCGTCCGCAGGTTGAGGTCGAACCTGTCGTAGAAATACTCGGCGATGACGTTGTCGATGGCCAGCTCCACCCCGAAGCAGTAGCCGTAGCAGAGCGCGGTGATCCAGCCGCGGTAGTTCTTGGCGGCGTTGGCGAAGACCCTGGAGAAGCTGTCCTTGGTCTTCTCGCCGGTCTCCATGAGGTCGCGGTAATTGCCGTCGGGAAGGTCCTGGCCGAGGATCATGACGCCGAGGGCGGAGACGGTCTGCATCACGCCGGGGATGAAGAAGGCGATGCGCCAGGCGGTGAACTTGGTGCTGCCCATGTGCTTGATCAGTTCGAAGACCAGCGGCATGATCAGCTGGGTGGCGCCGCCGCCGAGGTTGCCCCATCCGGCGGCCACTCCGTTGGCGACGCCCACCTTGGTGGGGTTGAACATGGAGCTCATCCAGAACTGGCAGGAGACGAAACTGGCGAGGGAGAACCCGGTGAGGAACCGCACCAGGAAGTAGGAGAAAGGCGAATTGATGCAGGCGGTGAAGAAGACGGGGGGGGTGGTGATGAGGATGAGGGACGAGGAGGCGAGGCGGGGCCCCACGAGGTCGCAGGCGCTGCCCATGACGAGCCTGGCGAAGACAGCCCCGGAGACGGAAGCGATCCCGGCGTTGCCGATGTCGGTGGAGGTGAGGTTGAGGTTGTCGCGGATGATGGGGAGGAGCGGCGGGGCCGCGAAGGTGGAGACGAAGCAGGAGAAGAAGGAGAACCAGGAGAGGTGGAAGGTGCGCATGTGAGGCGCCGCGAACGAGAAGAGGCGGAACTCGGTCGCCTTGTTCTCCGAGTCCACCGCCAGCGCGAACTTGCGCGGCGGCGCGACATCGGAGTTCACGTTGTCGCCGTGTTCTATGCTCAGAGACCCCATCTTCTATTCCTCCGTCCCCCTTTGCCCCCTTCCTTCGTCTTCTACAGTATCGTCTCCGTCCTGCAGGCAGAGAGAGAGAGAGAGAGATAGAGAGATAAAACGAGGAGGAAAAGGGTAGATGTAGATGGAGAGAGAAGGGGTGCACAGAGCTTGGAGATTCTTTGCCGGAGCCTCTGCCGTTATATAGAAGGAATGGGAGCGTTGACAAATGTGGTTCGGTTATTGTGCAGGCACTTCCGGAATTGTTGGCCGAGATATCACTCTCGTTTGACCCCCAGGCGTTCTTCTTGGTGGCTCCTCCCCTCCGGAGGATCGATCCCTCCCCGCGGCACTGAAGGGGCAGACTCCGCGGCTACCCGGGGAGTTCTCCCCTCTGCGACCCCCACTGGGGGAGGACGGAGCTGCTCCTCCTCGTCGTGGTCGGCAAAGTCTCACGAGGCTATTCCCGTCCTTTCAACTTCCCCCTGCCACAAGATCCCGGGTTTGACTTTTTGGGTTTGTTTAATGAGGTATATGCGATTCTGTTTCCTAGAGGGGACCCCTTCCATCGCCGCCGTCGGCTCGAACGGCGGCTCTTCATATCACGGCGAGGACGACCGTGCCAGGCGGTCCTCCGCGGCCACGTCTGGACAAATTGACGCTCCGAGACATGACGCTGGGCATTGCGTCGAATAGATTGTCGCTCGGGTGCCCTCCAATCATAGGTGCAGCTTACAAGAGTCATGAATTTCTTGATAGTGTGCGAGTATAAGCTAGATCGGGGACATAAACGAGGGGGAATAAGCGAATGAGTCGTCGTAAGAAGATGCGGAAGGAGCAGCAGTCCCCCTTTCCGTCCCACGTGGCCGCGGAAGCCCGGAGGCCCCCCGCCATGGTCGTGATATGATCAGACGCCGCGAGAGGAGGCTCCACCCCGTAGACAAGAGCAGGGGGACAGGAAGTTGGCTCAACTTTGGTGTGGATGAAGTATACGAGGAAATGGGTTGAAGAATCGTACTGCGAGCTCGTTGATCACCGAATAATGTGTACAGTTAAGTTTCTTTATCGGTGATGATCGACGATTAGGAGTGTCGAGAACGAAAATGATGGTGGATTTGAGCTAATTTTCTTTTCATCTCTGGCATAAAATTTGTATTAAAGAAATTTCGTGATTAACATCGGTAAGTTCTGCTATCAAAATGTTATGGTCTTAACCGTGATGATAATAGGCCAATGTTAAGAACTCTGATAAGCTTGCCGGTTGATGCATAATAAATATTTCGATTTTTATACTATCCCCTTCTATGCAAGAGCAGATAATAAATGATAGATGAAGCAATTGTGAGCAAGAAAAGTAGTGAGGTTATTGTTAGGACGTGCACAATTGATTAAAAAGGTCAAAGTTGAATCGCTTATTGTTGACAACATGGGGAATTTGAGTCATTTTAACAATGCATTCATTGATCCAGAGAGCTTAAAACTCCTTTCATTACAGAATTTACGGTTTACCCTAGAATATCATAGAAACATGAGAAACAATTAGTCGATAGATGAGCTCTCAAGATGATGATAAAATAATTAATTCATCTGATCAAGAATCATTCTCATATTGGAACCATGATAATCCAAAAAATCAATGTCTACTTGGTTGTTGGAAAGAGTCATGCAGCAAATCAACATAAAATAAACATAATTCAATACATAGTATATGGGATGTTCACGGTTGTGGCAGCTTTTGGAGGAACTATGGGGATCGTCTATCTAAGAAATTCAAAATGTCAAGCACAATATTTCAATATTGTGATCCTAGTACATGAAGGTGTATATCTCACTCAATTCATTGAATAAAAGTTAGTATATGAATTCACATATTAAAGTTAGTACACTAAATTTTCATTGCAATATAAGTTAATATATGAACATCTTTTATTTTAGAATATAAATTTTATATTATGGAACATAATATCATAACACTACAATAGGCATTCATGTCAATAACAATTTTTAGAAGGCTATAAGGGAAATCAAGAAGAGTGGGTTAATCTTTCATGGACTTCTAATTATTTTTAGTTACATAGAAAATGAGAATTAAGGTTTAAAATTGTTCAACTCACTAGGCCTACTCCACACTGTAGGAACGTATGGTGAAGATTGGAGCAGCGCTTCCATGATAAACTCTCAAAAACCTCTAAATGGACAGAGAATGTTTAGATTCAACTCACTTACAATGGCAAGGTAGCCCCTATTTATAATACAGGATTAAGGTTACCACTTAAAGACAAATGAAAAAAATGCCTATAGTTCAAATTCTACGTTTGAAGGGTGTCCCCTAGGTTCTCTTATTAACTCTTCATGGACTCCAATCTGTGTTGTAAGTCCTATATGGTCATTGACTTGGAGATGAAATGATCACACTATACTGCAAGTCTCCTCACACACATTGTCTTCCCCCTACTGAGGCATGTTGCAAATGTCCTCACTCACTGTATCAAAGCTCCCAATCTATGAGAGATACACCAGCCAGCTCCCACTATACGAGGACCACCCCAACATGTGCCACCTGAGCCCACTCCACATGGGGTACTCATGCCCAACAATCTCAAGTGCCAATGCACATTACCTACATGCAGTCAAAACCAGGTAGGTACACATGTTAACACTCATTTACACCATACCAATGCATGCTACTTGTATGCAGTATGAACAAGGTCACTCCTCATATCAGAGCTAATATCCATCATGCTAATGTATGTTGGCTGCATGCTATCTAAACATAGTTTCTCCTTGTGTTGGCATTGATCTATGTCGTACCAATGTACATCGCATGTATTCAGTCTAAATGGGGGCTTTCCCTATGCTAATACTGAACAAAACACTTTACCAATGCACACCATTGAATCCAATCTAAATGAGGGTTTCTCACCCATTTCTACTAAGTTATTCCACAAGTCAATGCAAATCCTCACCAGCCCCATCTAAAAATGTTGGCTCTTGTTGACCCAATTATTCTCTAGAATACTTTTACATTCATAGTTCTATAGGTCCAAATCATAACTTTGCATCCAACTAATATTAGCATAGAGAAATCCCACATTAATATTAGCATCCAACTAATCATAGTTCTATAGGTCCAAATCATTACTTTTACATTGATATTAGCATCCAACTAATCATAACTTTGCACTGCCCAACTAAATTAACATGTTTATCTCTTTTAGATTGATAACTAGATTATCAAATAATTAATCTGTTCAATTTGATAGTTCTAAGTTAGCTCAAACATGTGAAATACTTGGAAAAAAAATGAAATGATAAAAAAAGTATTTCATGCAGTTGTAGCATATAGCTTTCCTAAGTGTGTATGTGGGGACTTGGACATGTGGAAGTCTATTTTATGTGGAACTTTTTAATGTGCATGAAGAATTTTGAAATATTGCTCCTAGATCATGGCATCATTTTAGAATGTAGTGGAGATTAATCAATGTAGTATGACAACATTCTCTTTGTGTTTTTGACTTGTAATATTCAGAAAATAACTAAATTTCAATATACTATGGAAATTTACTTAAATATATTTAAATATAATATGCACAAATACTACTAATTTTCAAATACTTCATGAAATTATTCAAATATATGTAAATAGTTATTGCACAATGTCAAAAATATGTTATATATTTTTATTTATTTCTAACTAGAAATTGTGTACATTTTCCTAAGGAATGAACTGTCACATTACTTTCAATATCATTAATATCATGCTTTAAATTATATGCTTTTAAAGTATTGACTTATTCTTCATGGGATCAAACTATCTTTCATTTTCATTGCATAATTTTTAGGTTGTATACATTCCCATGAAATCATCAAGAGAGAGATCAATAAATTTTCAAATTCTTCTATGGTCAAAGCGTAATGTTAAATAACTAGGATGTCTTTTAGTAAACTAGATTTATAATATAGTTTACAATGTTGGTGACTATTGGTCAAAAAGAATATTTAGCATATTTTTGTCTATTCAATAATATATTATTTATTTTACATTTATTGGGTCAAGTGCTCATAGTAATGCTTGTTGATGCCCTCAATTTTGATGACTACAAATGAAAATTTATTGAAAAGGTAGTATATCTTATTACTATTAATTTATATCATAACCTGTATGATTTAAATGGTCAAGATATTCAGTAGACTAATAATATTGATTTTATTTATTGAATGATTATAATTTCCACTCTAATCTAAGATTTAAATCCTTAATATTATATTATTTATATGATAATGGAGAAGAATACATAATTATAAAGATAATATATACAAATTCATGGTTAATTATATGATCATATGGTATATGTCACAAATAATTCATGTGTGGACATATTTGTGGACTCAAAATATTTGTCTAAATTATATATATAATGATCTAATTATAATTTTGTACTATTTATCTATTTCATATTTTTCTTACATGATATAATACAGTTCTCTAAGCTATTAAAAGTTTCAAAACAGAAGACAAAAGATTTATCTCAATGATGGCACATTGGACAAGTAGATATTGGTGAGGACTCATCATTTAAATAGAAAATGAATGTAAAGAAAAATGAGTCATATGCAAATTGTGTACTATCTGGTATTATCTATTAGAGTATGTAAATTTTATATTTCACAGTGGTACAATATTTTTAGATCAATGAAAAATGTTTTAAACATTAAACATTCTCAAATACAAATTTGATAGGACTCATGATTTGAATGGAAAATGAATGTAAAGAAAAAAATATTAATTTGAAAATTTTCTAGTAACAATATTTAACTATATGAAATATACATTTCAAAATAGTGTTACATATCAAGTTTCATATTTTAATATTTGACATGTTCTGTTGTGGAATAGTGAACCACATCAAACATCATACTTCTATACATGCGAAATACATAAAAGATTATGTCATAGATTAAAAGAGTATACCAAAGCTTAATATTTAAGTATAAGTAAATTATGTTACATAATGCAAGCATTAAACTCAAAAGGAATACATTTGTCCATGTGGCTCCATCTTTCAATAGATAAGTATGATGCTGTTGAGTAACTCACTATATGAATCTTGATATCTAGACATCTAGAAATCATGTTGAGAAATACAAGCATTAAAATCAAGAGAGATGCATCGATAAATCATTAAATATAAATAACATTTAATACATATTTTTATGATGTGATATTAGTAAATGATGCTTCAAATCTCAATATATAAAGTTTTGTGATATGATATACCTGAAGTTTATAAGCATGCTATAGTTGAAGTTTTGGGCTATAATATAACCGAAATCATGTTGAGAAATACAAACATTAACTCAAAGTTTTTATGAAGTCAATATATGAAGTTGAACATCTTAGTATATAAAATGTTTGATGTGATATAATTGAATATATGAAATTATATATGTTGATACATGGAATAACACATTGATAAGAAGTATCTGAAGTTTCATAGTTGAGTATATAATATTTATATTAATGAATACAACTCTCAATTATTAAAGAGACTTATTGATGATACATTATGTTAGACTCACATGTTATTTTGTGTCACATATTACAATATACAGAATCATCATGAAAGTATATATACTTGCATTTAAAACATATAGAACATTTTAATATTTGGACCACATTGTATTTTATGTTGAGTGACAAATTATTACAACAATCCATCATTAAGGAAAATGATTTATATTTTAATAAGATGATCTCGAGCATTTATATCAAAAATTATCAGCAAATGTGTTGAAATGTACTAATTACCTAATCAACATCTATATCTTTAGGTGTAGTTTTAGTTTATAGAAATGTGTTTCTCAATGCTCAAACAAATAAATCCTAGTCAAAATTCAAATGAGCATCAAGCCAATTCAAATAAGGTCAAAATAAGTCAATTTAGAAGAGAAACCAAATGAGACAATGTTGGTTGATCGTATCTAAAATGATATAGTAAGAGATGACAAATTTAACATTTAGAAAATTGAATTCACCTTAAAATGAATCCACAAGGAAGATAAAAAATGATGATAATATCTTTTGTTCTCTAAATAAACTTCAATACAAATAAAAAAAATAAAATAAACAATAGAAAGGAGGAATAAACTAGATATTTTATGCTCAATCAGTCATGACCAACTTCTCCCTTCTGTCATAACTATTGAATTATTTAATATATATATATAATAAAATAAATTTAATTAACCTAATTTATGGATTATAAATAAAATAAGAGATGATAGAGAGGAGGAGAGAGATAGAGATGGAGAGAGGAGGACGCAAAGAAAAGGAAATGGGCATGTCGACAAAGAAACAAATGATTTACATAAATAAAAAATAATATTAAAATGGACTCCAAAATGTAAGGAAAAGGGATCATAAAAAAATAGAATCAATTAAACACAATATAATATTGATAAAATCAAATTAAAACCAACTAAAAGTCAAAAAATCCTCCTTTAACATTAGGGATGAGGTAGATGAATGAATTCTAAATCTAGAACAAATGAATTAATTTTTATTGTAGATTCTTTATTGTAGATGAAATTAAAGCTAATACTAACTCAAAAACATCAAGGAATTGGATAGAAGATGGATTGAAATCAGAATTTCCTCCCTTTAACACCAAGGACAAGCAAATAAATTAGTTCAAGCAAAAACCTGAATAAAATCATTAGAAATTAGTTGTCTCTTTGATTCATTCATGTGTCATTTAACACAAGAAAAAATTGATGTATAGATAATAGTTTTATCAAATATAACACAAGTAATTGATAAAAAAGCATAAGAATGCTGCCATTTGTCACCTAATAAAAAGAGGACGAAAAGAGCTTGCTTTTTGCCCTAAATCCAAAGTTTTTATACTCTTATAAATTCTAGAATCCATTATAGGTAATAGGTAATCAACTTAGTAGTAATAATGGTCTTTTTTTATAGTTTTTTTTAGACGTTTTCACTCATTTCTACCCATTTCTTATAATAATTTTAATTTAACTAAATAAACTGAAAAAATAGGCCTTAATAGGCTTCTTTATGGGGTTATAGTTCTCTTGTAAATCAACACATATTGAAAAATATATTCTTAAAAATCACAAAAATTCAGAAAAAATATATTTTTATATAAAAGAATGATTTTCAGCTATTAAATTCTGATTTTGCTCATAGTACTAATAGACGTAAGGTTAAAAATGTCATGTAAAGCATATTAACATATAATCAAGGAATATTGAACATATAAATATGCCATAAAAGTATGTAAAATGTATGTATTTCATACAATTAGTCAAAAGCATAATTTAGTTAATCTTTCATTATATATATTATTTAGCATTAACTAAATATGTAAAATGTAAAATGTATATATTTCGTACATTATGTAAAATGTATATATTATTTAGCATTAACTAATTCTCCAACTATTCTGCTTATGTGTTACTTATTACATAAAAATGATGTATTATCATGGGTTGACCCATTTCTTGACTAACTAGATAGTGTGTTGACTCACATGATAAGAGATAAATGTATTATCTCAATATTGTGTCCATATATATTTGATCAGGAGAGGGGAAATGGTGAAAAGCTAACATGAATAGTGTATGTGATATGTGACAAAATTTGTAGTAATGCAACTAACAAGTGGTAGGTAAAAATTTTATAAGGATAGGTCATGGGATGTGTGGTGAATGTCAATAATAATGTGGCTTATAAGTAGTGAAAACTATTAGAACAACACATTTAAGAGCATTTAAAGAAGTTAGATAAGAGTATTGATAATGTGCTTAATTTTTGTATAATATTAAATGATTACTTTACCTTTGTATGCACTTCCCTCAAGGTTTTGTCTTATTCTTAGTAGATGATTTGATTAATTTTCTTTATTGATTTGAGTCCTTTTATGTTATATCTGTTTACTCACTTCTTTGATAATTGTAGAGCCCAAGTCTTCTTCACATAACAAGAGTTGACTCATTTTCTTTATTGATTTGCGTCATTTTCTGTTATACGTGTTTACTCACTTCTTTGATAATTGTAGAGCCTAATTTCTTCTTCATATAACAAGAGTTGACTCACTTCTTATAAGGAAGTAAGTAAAGAAAACTTGTGAACCCAAATGGGTAATAGATTTTGTTGCAAGTCTACAATGAAATATAATAAATATAAAATTATCATTTGGTTAAATATTTTTCACTATTAATGCATTTTTTTCTAATCAAGTGAGGATACCGGATTCATATGAGCTGCTTTCTCTGAACTAGAAAGAGAACCTACCACCCCTCTGAGAAAAAAACATAGTAAAAATACGCGTGCAGACACCGTCAACTGTTAACCGAACGCCTGATCATGCGTTCCGACGACTCATCGTTTACGTGGAACATCGCGTGACACGAGATGACGACAGCGGACAGAGTCCCCTTCTAGGCTGGCCCAAAAACGAGGCGGGAGATAGATTTTTCGCCTTTTAGGGCCCATTAACTACAAAGTATTTTTATTGGGCCTGATTGTGAAGCCCATAGAAGAAGATCCTCCTCTCCTTTGACAATCCCACGTCGAAACTTGACACCACTAGAGTTGGAAATGGCAGATAAAAGACGCTACTTACGTGGCCTTTTTCCATTCGTCAAGTTATCAAATTATTGGACGGTGAGCCTTTATCTGTCGAGGAGAACACTAAGGAAGACTAGGGTTTTGCGGTGGGGATGGGTGGGAGGGGCCATGTTGAGGATTAGGGTTGCGCGAAAGGTGTCTTCGTCCTCCCCTGCGAATCCATGACCGATCAGTAAGATGTGCCTTCTGGGTAACTAGAATCCGCGCGCAACTGCAGAGCTAAGCTTCCACGGAAAGGACTTCTTATTGCCATTGTAATGGTAAGGTTTGAGCCCCCTGCCCGTCCGTCAGTGGCGCCCCCTCATCGTCTCGGACAGCGCCAGCCCGTTGCTCGCGAACTTGTGGATGGCCCCGTTGACACCGGCGAAGGGGGACCTTCTCCCGGCGGCGCTCTCCATGAAGCCGTCGTCGCAGGTCCCGACGTCGGTGATCACGGCGGAGAGATTGATCCGGAGGTCGGCGAGGGACCTGCTCCTCAGCGCCCTCAGCGACGTCTGCAGGTCGGCCAGCGCGCTGTCGTACGACCGCCGGCACGTTTCGACGTTGCCCTTGGCGTAGCGGTCGCGCGAGGGGGCGGCGCCGAGCCGCGCCGCCGTGGCCTTCGCCTCGTGCGTCTTCTGCATGGCTACCTGGATGGTCGCCCGCACGAGGGCGTCAGCACTCGGCACGCTGCCCCCCAGCCTCTTCCCTACCGCCATGCACAGCGTGGGGTAGTCCGTACGGCTGCACAGGCGGGCGGCGCCGCCGGCGCCGTGGTGGCGATGGTTGGCACGCGGTAGGTGCAGGTGGTGCCGGGCTCTTCCGGCCTCCGCTGGGCAGGCGAGGAGGAGCGCCGCGGCGGCGGCCACGGCCAGGAGGGCCAGCTGGAGAGGAGGAACCCGCGCGGCGGCACCCATCTGTGAGAGGAGCTTTCCGGGCAGCGGTGGTGGTGGGGGAGCTACCCTTCCTCCTCGGTGATGCCGGAGAGGGACTCCGGCGGCGGTGGCCCTCCTCTGTTAAATAGGACCGCCCACGTTTCCGGCGACGGAACAGGGGCAGGTATTGGGCTTCTGCGGCGGAGCTTGATCGTCGCTGCTCGCCTCTTCTCCGACGCAGGTCCTCCTCGAGCACCCCGAATTAGCCCACCCCCACCCATCGATAACCTTGGAACGAAGGACGATCACAGCGGTGCAAAGAAAGAGACAGTCGGCCTTCTTTACGCATGCCAACACGTGCGAATATGATGGGTAGGAGAGACTCGCCCCCCGATGAATTTCCCCAACTTCGGAAGGCCCAGTAGGCCGGAAATGGGCCATCATCCTGGATCTAGCTCAAGATCCTCCTGGGCCCAGCGAGAAAATCCATTGATAATATGCGTGGTAGATTCCACATGAAAAGGACACAGCAATAATTTATTGACACGTGTCCTTCCTTCGCGGATACAAAGGCGCATCCCCCTTTTCCCTCGTCATCAGTAACGTTGAGGAGGCACTTGGGATCTCAGAGAGCAACTCGGATTCGTCGCCCAAGTACCTCACAAATCCGATTCTTTTTCCAAACCAAGAAGGGGGTTAGAGAGAGAAAAAGAGGGGAGAGAGAGACGGACGGAGACAGCCATCGGATTCTTTTTCTTAGTCAATGGAGGAGAGAGAGAGTGCAATAATATAATATTAGTCAGAGGAGCCCACAACTCAGATTCCTACTCCTGATAAATTACTTGGCCATCCAACTGCTCCGCCCATGGACGCGGCGGGCGAATCTCCTTCGGCCTGTCCGAAGCTGGCCGCGGAAGGCCGCCTTCCGCGGTCGTCCTCGCCGTGAGATGAAGAGCCGCCGTTCGAGCCGACGGCGGCGATGGAGGGGGGCCCCTCGAGGAATCAGAATCGCATGCCCTCATTAAAGAATCCCAAAAGTCAAACCCAGGATCTCGTGGCAGGGAGAAGTTGAAAGGACGGGAAAGGCCTTCTCTACCGGGGTGAGGAGGAGTTCCGTCCTCCCCTGTGGGGGTCGCCGAGGGGAGAACCCGTCGGGTAGCCGCGGAGTCTGCCCCTTCAGTGCTGCGGGGAGGGATCGATCCTCCGGAGGAGAGGATCCAACAAGAAAAACGCCTGGGAGTCGACGAGAATGATATCTCGGCCAACAATTCTGTAAGTGCCTGCACAACACCCGATCCATATTTGTCAACGCTCCCATTCCTTCTATATAACGGCAGGGGCCGTGGCGGAGAATCTCCGAGCTCTATGCGCCCCTTGTCTCTCCATCTACATCTACCCTTTTCCTCCTCTCTTTATCTCTCTATCTCTCTCTCTCTGTGCCTGCAGGACGGAGACGATATTGTAGAAGACGAAGGAAGGGGGCAAAGGGGGACGGAGGAATAGAAGATGGGGTCTCTGAGCATAGAACACGGCGACAACGTGAACTCCGATGGCGCGCCGCCGCGCAAGTTCGCGCTGGCGGTGGACTCGGAGAACAAGGCGACCGAGTTCCGCCTCTTCTCGTTCGCGGCGCCTCACATGCGCACCTTCCACCTCTCCTGGTTCTCCTTCTTCTCCTGCTTCGTCTCCACCTTCGCGGCCCCGCCGCTCCTCCCCATCATCCGCGACAACCTCAACCTCACCTCCACCGACATCGGCAACGCCGGGATCGCTTCCGTCTCCGGGGCTGTCTTCGCCAGGCTCGTCATGGGCAGCGCCTGCGACCTCGTGGGGCCCCGCCTCGCCTCCTCGTCCCTCATCCTCATCACCACCCCCCCCGTCTTCTTCACCGCCTGCATCAATTCGCCTTTCTCCTACTTCCTGGTGCGGTTCCTCACCGGGTTCTCCCTCGCCAGCTTCGTCTCCTGTCAGTTCTGGATGAGCTCCATGTTCAACCCCACCAAGGTGGGCGTCGCCAACGGAGTGGCCGCCGGATGGGGCAACCTCGGCGGCGGCGCCACCCAGCTGATCATGCCGCTGGTCTTCGAACTGATCAAGCACATGGGCAGCACCAAGTTCACCGCCTGGCGCATCGCCTTCTTCATCCCCGGCGTGATGCAGACCGTCTCCGCCCTCGGCGTCATGATCCTCGGCCAGGACCTTCCCGACGGCAATTACCGCGACCTCATGGAGACCGGCGAGAAGACCAAGGACAGCTTCTCCAGGGTCTTCGCCAACGCCGCCAAGAACTACCGCGGCTGGATCACCGCGCTCTGCTACGGCTACTGCTTCGGGGTGGAGCTGGCCATCGACAACGTCATCGCCGAGTACTTCTACGACAGGTTCGACCTCAACCTGCGGACGGCGGGGATCATCGCCGCCAGCTTCGGCATGGCCAACATCGTGTCCAGGCCCGGGGGGGGCTTCCTCTCCGACTTCCTCGCCGCCAGGTTCGGGATGAGGGGGAGGCTCTGGGGCTGGTGGATCGTCCAGACCCTGGGCGGCGTCCTCTGCATCTGGCTCGGCAAGACCAGCTCCCTCAGCCTCGCCATCTTCGTCATGATCGTCTTCTCCGTCTTCGTACAGGCCGCCTGCGGCCTCGCCTTCGGGGTCGTCCCCTTCATCTCCAGGAGGTAACAACTTTTAACTCAAACCATAAACGCAGCTCTTCCTCCCCAGCCTTCTCCTCTTCGCCGGCAACTTCCCCCCTTACTGCCGGTGAAAAAAAAGGCCTTCTCTCTCGGGGTGCGTGTGTGTGTGTGTGTTGTTCTGACCTAACTACGAATGGACTGGACTTTATTCGTGTGCGCAGGTCTCTGGGGCTGGTCTCGGGGATGACCGGCGGCGGGGGGAACGTCGGGGCGGTGATCACGCAGCTGCTCTTCTTCAAGGGGACCAGATACACCAAGGAGGACGGGATCACGTACATGGGGATCATGATCCTCTGCTGCACTCTCCCCATCATGCTCATCTACTTCCCCATGTGGGGAGGGATGCTCTTCGGGCCCTCGTCCAAGGAGGACGCCACCGAGGAGAACTACTACGCGGCGGAGTGGAGCGCCGAGGAGAAGGCCAGGGGCCTCCACCTCAACACCATCAAGTTCGCCGAGAACTCCAAGGGGGAGAGGGGGAGGAGGAGGAGACTAGCCCCCACCACCGACGCCACCCCCTCCCACGTCTGAGTCCTCCGCCGTCGATCACTGCGGTTTTCACCCTTTTCTCTCTCTGCATTCTCTCTTCCTTTCTCTATCTGTATCTCTCTTGCCTTCCCCCTCTCTCTCTCTCTCGGTATACTCTTCTTTGGACATTTGGACATTCGGTTGAGTGGTAGCTCGATAGGAGGTGAGTCAATGACGAGTTTGACGAATGGCTAGCTTTGTACGGGGGAAAAGATGTGGACCCTTAAGCGATGTAGGGCACTGTCACGGTCTGTGTAAGAAGTCTCGGGCCGATGGCCTCGTTCTCATCTTTGATTCTCATATATCTCTGATGGATGGGCGGCTCCAATCGTATCTCTCTCTCTCTCTCTCGCTTTATAGAGCAGTCGATAAGATCCGTCTTCCTCGGTCGTTGAATCTGAACATTTTCGGTATCCGGAAAGGTGTGGTGGGTACATGCATGCAATTACGTTGACAGAGTGGCCGGGGCCACGAAAGAAAAGTCAACAAAAGGTAGGGTTCCCTTGTGTGAACGCCTAGACACGACAATGACCTGACTTGGAGCTTCAGGAACCCACATCCGGACCGCAACCTTCATAACTTACCGCATATTTCTTTTTTTTTCACCCTGATTGAGTGATTTATTCCTTAATTACCTGCCATTTACTATTGACTAAGATTATTTCTTCTTTTTATGTTGGTGCCCTTTTAAAAAGTTATACTGTCTTCTTTTTATTTTATAGGAAGGAAGTTGACTCACGTGATTAGACAGATTTCTATTAATACTGAAAATATAGGACCAAATGATAATTTTACATTTTGTCAGATTACATCCAAAACTCACAACAAAATCTCTTCCCAATAAAGACACACCGTCCAGGTACGACAGCTGGACGAATGGGAAAAAGCCACGTTGTACTTTCATTTGCGATTTTCAGCTCTATTGGCCCGATTTCAGACGTGGGCCTGTCGAAGGAGGGGATAATCTTATTCTGCGGGCTTCTTAATCAGGCCCAATTTGAGTACTTAGTAGTTGGTGGGCCAGCCCAAGTGGGGGCGCTATACCCCCTGTCTTATCTCGTAACTGTCAAGCGACATACCACCTAAACGCTGACAAGCGTCGGTCGATGGCGCTCGGGTGATGAAGGGCTGGGATGAGCCGTCTGGTCGGATGATCCGGCGTCGTGCAACCGTTGTCGGCGGCTACAGTAGTATTTTTGTTAATATTATTTTTCAAATGAGGGGTGGTCGGTTCTCTTTCCGGTTCAGAGCAAGCAGCTCACATGATTCCCGTATTCCTCTCTACCTCTGAGACAGCGGGGGAGAAAGGGAGAATCCATAGCTGGCGATCGACCTGCTGCGCCACCTCCTCATCCTCTCTTCCGGATCTGTGGGGCTTGCTCCGGTTTGGTGAGGGCTCGGGTGGCCGGTGGATGCAGAGGATGAGGAGAGATCGCTTCTTTCCTGGGGCCGCCAGCCTCGCCTCGACGGGAGGATGAAGTGACCGTCGGTTTTCTCCAGTGGGGAGCGGCCGGAGTTATAGGCCGGGGGTAAAGGCCAGATGAAGCGGCGGAATTCTTTCCGGCATTGCCGGATAAGGCTCTTCGGGGCGATTATGATCGGGCTCTTCCTAGGGAGCATCGTTCTCATGGAGGTGCGCTACAAAAGCATCGCATCGGCGGCTTCAGAGGCGCCGCCTCCGCCTCCCCCTCCGCCTCCGCCTCCGCCTCCGCCTGGGGTGCCGAAGATTGCGTTTCTATTCATCGCGCGTAACCGCCTTCCCCTTGATGTTGTCTGGGACGCCTTCTTCAAGGTAGGTTGTTTCTTCACCCCCAGGGGCTGCAGAATCTTGTTTCTAGTTCGTTAGTCACTAAAATGGTTTCGTTGGAATGAAGGGTCCCATATCTGTTGCAGGGTGACAAAGAGGATAGGTTATCGGTCTTCGTGCATTCTAGGCCAGGATTCCTCCTCAGCCCGGCTACAACCCATTCCGCATATTTCTACGGTCGCCAGGTCAATGACAGCGTACAGGTTGGTGCCATCTTTGATTTTTTTTTCTAAAAAAGCTTTTAATTTTGTCGTAAACGAGCGTAAAGCTGTGAGTGGAAAATTATGAGTCCTTGGTAACACCTTGGCATTTGGTATCAAATTTCTGTGATCATTCACAACTGAGTTGCGTCATGGGATTGCATTTTCAGCAGTTTTTTAGGGAAAATGTAAATACCTACCCTTTATTGTCGCTGATGCATAATTTAAAATAATATAAATGAACCCCGCTTGTTACGGTTCGCATGCCAAGTATGCATAGCATAGTGACACTATATCAGATCAGTCCAAGCTCACAATCATCTTCATCTTACTTCCCTGTTATTTTATGAGATCGGTTTTATAATTCTTGACAAGATCCCTCTCTGCGATAGCCTTTTCTTATTGGTTATCCTTCTGATATGGCTCTTATCCTTCTAACTATTATCTACTCAAGCGTATGATAAATTTTCTCATTTTCTCAATTAAACTGTTTATTCTTATCGTTCTTTCCTATTTACGGAAATCATTTTCCATAGGAAAGAAAAAAAGTGTTATCCCGTACATGCAATACAACTAAGAGACTGTCTAACTTGGACCACTTAGATGGGGTGTTAGAATTCTCAGGTCTTGATCCGCGGGGAATTGGTTGAATCTATCAGCAGAGTTTTATTAGTCAATCAGAGTTGAATTTACTGTAAATTCGGCAGATGTGCACTCTACTCTTCAATCATCGCCATCATTTAATTTCATATTCTTCTTGTTCATTGATTTTTATGGATCAATGATTTTTGGACTTGTGATTTTTGTCATATGGTGTTAGAGGATTTTTTTATAAATGCTCCCTTCTTTCTTTTCGCTTGAAAATTAATAATTATTTTTGGACTAGGTTATTCTTGTTGAGAATAACTGCTGATTATAGGCTAATTTCTCAAGATGATTCATTTTATCAATTGCTTTGATATTATTACGGTATATCGAGCCTCATTTATGATGGTGATCCTGTAGGTTTTGGGTATTATGTTCTTCCTTTTTAATGTTTTCTTCATATGCAGAATTTTTGAATTAAAACAACCGTCTGTTTTTATTAAGGGAAGGCTTTTGGCACATTTAATCTTCATTAGTCTGCTTTCTCCCACAATCTGTGGTTTTAGTATTTTATTGCTGATTTTTTACACTGTCCTTCGGGTTTTTCCCACCTAGACATCTAGGATCTTTTTCAAGAATACCATGATAAAATTTTACTCCGAATATTAAAGTTTTATTAAAAGCTTGTCGGACCTAGAGTTCCTCCTTAAGAGTTCCCTTTTTTCTGTTTTCTATTGAGTACAAACCGTTGACTACTTTGACTTTTTTTTGTTTGTGGACTAGTAATTTCCAGTCAGGCCTTAATGAATCCTTTTAGATCTACAGGCCAGCCCACCTAGAAAGGCAATCACTCGGATCTTCCCCTAACCCATTCTGGGAATTGGCCAAGGTGACAGCCTGAGGAATGTCTGCATCTAGCTATTTCCTCCTTTCATCACTATTGTCGGTTCAAAAATGATTTTGTTTGAAAACCCTGAATCGTCAGGGTTATGGCATGAATTATTTCAATAATCTTCCCTTGCCACACAGTAACTTGACTTATAACTGGTGGTATTAGTTCAACTGTTGTTTCGTCTTCAGGGATTGTCGCCATTATCTGAGCTGATAACTTGATGCTACTTAATTTATGTGCTGGATGTTCCGGGACCTGGCTTTGGTCATTTGCTGAAGGTTTCTTTCATTTTCATTTCAGGTTGACTGGGGAGAAGCAAGTATGATCCAAGCAGAGCGTATTCTGCTGAAAAGTGCTCTCAAGGATTTCGATAACAAGCGGTTTGTTTTTGTATCTGACAGGTGGGCAAGCATCGCCTTCTGTTTTACTTTTAATTTTTGCATCGATCTATTTGGCATAACTTCATATAGCGTAGCTAGAGACAAAAATATCAAACATGTAATTTTTAAAAAACTTTTGATAATTGTATATTTTTCCTACATAAGTGTGCATTTAATTGTGTCATTTTCCTAAGATTACTGATTAATATTTTTGGCTATTGTTTTTATTCAAAGTGACACTGTATCGAACTCATGTTTGTAGGCAAACTGTCTCAGATTTGTATTTAGATCCTACATGTTTGATTCTTACGCCTTTCCCCCATGCCATAGTATTTCTACTTCACCAGGGCATCAAATCGAATTAACACTACCTGAGTCATGCTTCTAAATTGGAACTTATATTGAGGGTTGTATTTGGTATCCATCACTGGAATACCCTCCCCACTTAGGTTTTGTCTAATTTTTTTCAAAGTCGTACTATTGCAACTTTTTGTGGGGATTCCAAACCTTTTCAAAGTCGTACTCTTTCAAAGTCGTACTAAAATTTTAGGGGATGAATAGGTCATGTGTTGTCAAACCATGGTACTTCTATATTTTTATTTTTCTAGTGATGAACTTTTTGGGTCTCAGTATTTTGCAATTTTATACAGAATACAATAATGTCAATGTGCTTGAACAACAACACCTAGAGGTCTTCTCATCATATCCGTTGCTGTTTCTTCTCCCCTTTTGATCAAGTTGTTATAATAATTTTTTTAAAAGACATTTTTCTTATGCTTTATGATTGGTAAGTGAGATTCATATTTTCTGCTCATTCCCTTTTGGCTGCATTTTTTATTTTGTTCACATGTGAGATGATATTTAATCTTTTCCCAAAAAACTGCCCAGATGGATGATTTTTTATCATTGTTCACTTTGAGTTTAATGGGCTGACATCGTTTCTGCTATTTTCTTTCAGTTGTATACCTTTGTATAACTTCAGTTACGTATATGACTACATAATGTCATCGTCAACAAGTTTTGTGGACAGGTGAGTGAATCGTTTTTGTTACTTTCTGAAAGTATTGCTCTGATCTTTCTCTATTCTCCTGATATTATATGCTTTTGTTCTATTGTGTATCGTAAAAAATACTTCTTTCAGCTTTAGATTGTTAGCATAAGAAAGCCACGTTTTTTTTATGTTGGACGAGACTAATATGATTATTTTTAATAATTGCATCAATCAAGCGTTGGTATCATTTCAACTAACAATATGACGAATTTTTTTTCAATTGCGTCAAGAAGTGATTTCTTTTTCTTGTGAACTTCGTTATTTTTGTTTCAAGTAATGTATATGCCATTTGATTTATGTCAGGTAGGTGGTTTTCCAAACTCGTTCCAATAGACATGTCAAACTAGGGGAATCCCAATCATATTGAATGGGATGACAGTTTCTCAGTTCAAATCTGTAAAATGATAATTTCGATCAAATCACACATCGTGTTATACTGGACCTGCTAATTCCTTTAGTGGTTTATCTAAAAGATTCACGATATAACCAGGAAGGCGTTTTGAATACCACAGATGAGTGACTGGACATGCGAGTTGTAAGTTTATCATTTGATATCTTCGTACACGAGAATTAATAAATTCGACCCCGCATCTCTTATGAATTATACTTTTTTGAAGTATGATCTACGTGGGAGCCAGCTGAATTTACTATCCCATAGTCAAATCAAGTTGAAGCGTCTAGGATCGCCTGGAAATCATGTCGGCTCGTCTCAAGTTGGGGCAAGTTGCATACAACTTTTGGCTAGGTTGCTTAGAGCTGACTTTCTAGTTGAGGGTGCTATTTGTGGCATATAGAGACTGCAGCCAGCAAAAGAGGCAGTGGATCCGGTTAATGGCCGAACCAGACTTGTGCCGAGAGAAAGAAAACTTATGCCTGTGGACAGTTTGTGTAATTGTTGCTGCAAGTAACAAGCTCCTTTCCTTTTTTTCCATTTTTTCCTCTCCTCCCTTTATCTGTCTCTCCTTTCATTTCCACTTCTTCCTTTTTTATTTTTTTCTGCCAGCTCATTACTTAGTGTAGAACTTCCATAAAAAACCCTGAAAATACTGAAGACCTTCAAAAGTTTCTCCATCCAATTATACTCTAAATTATGAAGTATTTTGACGAGTACCATTTCGACTGACGCAACTTGCTTCGGTTGTATTCTAGACGTGAACTCAAGTCGACTATCCACTACATGATATGTTTTGTTTCTTTCATTTTAAAGTTCATCTATCCCTCAAGGCCATTGAAGCTGACAATCTTACAAGATATGTAAGAATACATGTAATTAGCTTATATTTTCTGCCTGAAGCGCTACAATTGGGAAGGAATTCCCGTCCGTATGACAAATTTTATGACCAGCTGTGTCAATTTATTGGCCCCTGGCACCACACATGCGTGTTGCTCATTTTACACTAACACTCTTGATTTTGCACCCCTGTGATATACAATGTTTAGATCTTTATGGAATTATCACTAGGTTCTAATAGCATCTCGTTATGTAATTCTGGAAACAGTTTTGCTGATAGAAAAGAAGGCCGTTACAATCCAAAAATGCATCCAATTATTCCAGCGCATAATTGGAGAAAAGGGTCCCAGGTTAATCTGCATTTGTGTCCGCGTTGTTGCCTTTATTCTTAACTGCTATGATCTCATTATGCTGTTGTTTCTTTCTAAACTCTTTTTTATGCTTTATGTAGTGGGCAGTTTTGATCAGAAAGCATGCCAAGGTCGTCTTACGTGATGAAATAGTGTTTCCAGTGTTTCAGCAGCATTGTCAGGTAAGATGTGTCAAAGAAAACAGCTCATCTGTCTGTTTTGTCTTTGAATTTTAATTGCCTGCGCAAGCTCTATCATTTTTTTCCTAAAAAGAGTAAATTTGATTTATGTCACCTCACCTGGTAATTGTAAATAAGATCAACTTTTCGTCACCTTCCTATTGAGAAGTGCCCAAAAGCTTATGCCTTGTCTGTTTCTGCATTAGAATTACGGTCAGAGCTCTGAAACTTTCTCCCACCACTCTTTCTAACAAATGACAATTCAAGCTTTTCTTGGTTGTCACTTTAGTCATTGCATCAGTCATTTTCTGTTACTTTCGTTATGTACCTAATGTCTTTAGTTTCTAAATGATGTAGAGAAAGCCACTTCCAGAGTTTTGGCGGGATCATCCTATTGTAAGTATTCCTCTATTAGATTTCGTATTGAGTCTTTATTGATGTCTTTACTTTTCATGACATGTTTTCCATATGGCTGTTGTTATTTGTATGCGATAAAAATGGCTTTGGTATTTTATCGGTATCAAGGTCCTTGTTCAAACTTGAAGTAAAATAACAGTCATTGAAGTTCTAAATGAAAACCACGCATTTTTTAGAAACATCAAAACAAATATGTAGAAGAAAATTTGTGTAGAAGACAATTTGTGTTCCTGGCTTTGTGCAACTTCCATTTTTTTATCCTCCTTTCTGCCTATACTTAGATCTGCAGCTCCAATCACTGGTCATGTTGTCAAATCTTTTTGAGAAGGAAAAGTTTCATAATTATGGATACTGAGAAGAAGGTTTCTAGAATTGAGCTCATTATTTATATTTTCACTTTGATCTCAGCCTGTTATCTGTATCTAAGAAGAGACTATTGTTCATCTCTGTCTAAGAAAAATAAAAGACGTGGAGATCTGGAAGTCAGTTTGATCTCTTTATGATGACACTGTATATCTTTTCAAGTACTGACCACAGTGTATGTGACGTTCTAAGTGTTTTCTTCGGATGCATCACAGTGAGAAACATATTCTACTGTTGGAGAGACCTAACTCAATCAACTCTTATCCTTCCCCCCTCTCATTAAGCACAATGGCAGTTTTTTTTATAAACTGAACTCAGCAAATCTTTTTTCTTTCGAATTTGGGGGTTGTCTGATGTAGAGATTTTTTCGGATTTTAGTCATGGTTCTCCTATGCATGAATGAAAAATGAATAGAGTGATCTGGTTCTTGAGCCGAATACCATGAGCTAGGACACACTCGACAGGGGAAGTGTTTTATTAGGGTTATTGAGAATTAAAGACGAAAGGACAATTTCCTAAATTATAATATAGGAGAATGAATAAAAAAAGCATGCATTCACACTTTTTTTAGTTTATTTGGTTTTTCTTCCCTAACAGAAATTGTTTATTGAAACATTTTTTTTATAATTGCAAGAAATCTTTGATCTTGAGTGCTTCACTTAGGGATTTCCTTAAAACTCAGCTGTTATAAATTGAAATTTGCAGATGGTTTTGTTTTCCCGTCAATGTCAGTGTCCCAAGTCATAGTTAAAATTGAGACCATAGGTGGACTCTGCTTTGAATTTTGTCAATAGTTCTGGATTTGACCCATGCCATTCATTCGTTGATTTCGCGAAAAACTGTCATGGTGAGAAACTGGACAATACCTAGATTTATCTGCATACTGAGTTTAACATCAATAAGTTTATGAACTTGGTGATCTATTAGTTTACAGACAATTTCTTCATCAGTAACCAATTTCACCTCAGTTCAACATCTCAACCTTTTATAAAAATTAAACTCATTTTGCAGTTAACCTCAGCCAGCTTTTCCGTCCCAGATTAGCACATTGTAAAGGGAGTATCACTGGCTTGATTGTGAATTGCAATGTTGATAATAACTGTTACGTATTCAACTGTAAGTTCCACGCTTGTCTGATTCTCAATCCATTTTGCTTATGGCTTCATGCATTTTTTTGTAAGCGCGGTGTTGGTGAACACATGATGAGGAGGAAATATTTTATTTTTATGATATAGATTTGCATTTAGTCATCATCATCTTTAAAAGCATAGTCTACTGCCTATCATCTCTCCAGTTCAACCCTTCCTTTCTGGCTTGTTTATTATGATAACTGCTGTTAATCGATTCATGTACGTTCTTCAGTTATTTTCTAAAGGGCCGTTAGCGTGCTATCGGAGAGGTGATTTAGCTTCCAATGGTTTCAGGTTCCTGATGCATCCAAGCTGCATAATTGCATACCTGACGAGCATTATGTTCAGACACTGCTGGCGGTAAGACTTTGCATACTCACTCGACCGCAACCCAT
This sequence comes from Spirodela intermedia, assembly GCA_902729315.2. Taxonomy (NCBI): domain Eukaryota; kingdom Viridiplantae; phylum Streptophyta; class Magnoliopsida; order Alismatales; family Araceae; genus Spirodela; species Spirodela intermedia. The sequence continues at coordinate 982,620 of LR746278.1, read as the reverse complement.
ACTTTCATTTATGGGTAAATACCCATTGCGTGTTAAACTGCATTTGGATTCTGACCATGTGCAAACATGGCTATGCTTGACGGTTCTAACCAGCAGCTTTCCACCATCCAGCAAGAAGGACTCGAGGAGGAGATCACACGAAGGTCTTTGACACATACTTCGTGGGATATTCCGGCCTCCAGAGACCGTGAAAGGCATGGCTGGCATCCTGTCACATACAAGCTCCTTGATGCCACTCCAAAGCTTATAAGAAATATTAAGGTACGAAATTAATGAGCTATTTTGGATACCAAACATAAATGGCGACTAAAATGCATTGTGTTCGTGTAGAGTGAGAAACAGACCACTTCTTGGGCTATTACTTTTTTATTCTAAAATACAGGGTCCACTCGAAGGAAACAGACCTTGGGCGGTGAATAGCCAGTTCAGTTTGTGTTTGAGTGTTGATAATCTCCTATGGAAATTGGAATCATGCAGGCCGGGTCTTGTCAGTTACATTATCTTATACAACCCGTTTCATTAAGCCCACTAAGTTTCTGGGTTTTATTATTTTCTTGCGGACTGGCTCCAGACTTAGTATTTCTCAAAATGTAGGAAAGGGAAAGGAAAGGCCTTGTTTCTCCTCTAAGAGGAACTTCGATCTGTCAATATCTTTCAATATACTATAATAGTATTGTCTAATTTGATCTGATCGTACAGCAGGATAACCCTTTCACAACATCCACCGTGGAATAATCCATTGATTATCCTGGTATTCTTGAATCAGGTTAAGAGAGGTGACATGTGGAATCCTTTAGACTAGCTTTGCTCAACCCAGGAGGGTTGGATGGGCAAGAATCTCTTGGAAAAATTTCCTATGGAAATTGACATGCTACAACGACCTGAAAACCTGTTAGAGTAGCTATTTATTTGACTTTAATGGGTTCAATGTAGCTGACCCTTCTATCCAATGCACAGGAGAGAGACTCACCATAGTCCATAACATTCTGTACTGCTTCTTTCAAACAACACCCATAGACCCCTTAGGGTCAACACCCATAGTCACGACTGGTGATCTTCCTCGTCACCATCTCTCTGCGTTCTTATTTCCTGCGTCGAGAGATATTCTGTCTTTATGTACTATTTATCATTTTACCGATGTTTTTTTTTTCTTGCATGTGCAGAAGGTTGATAATATCTACTATGAGACCGAGTACAGGCGGGAATGGTGCAGCAGCATGGGTAAATCATCGTACTGCTTTCTCTTCGCCCGGAAGTTCACCCGCGCAGCCGCACTCCTGCTTCTCAATACTGTAAGAAGATTCCCCATGGATTTGGTTTTCCTGAGCTTCATCTTCCTCCGAACCAGCGGATTCATACGATTTTGACCAGGGAGGAGGAGCCCTTTATAGAATAACCGATGCAATTTGACTTTTCCGAGTAATTGACTGCCGGAGTTGACCGACAAAGGACTACCCTTCTTTGGAAAAGTGCTCTTCTTTGATGAGGCAGCTTGATCTCACCTTGCTGTTCATGGGTTTGCAGGGGGCGCTAGGGTTCAGATGAAGCCGAGCTAACAGGGTTTTGCTAACAGGTCCCCAGTCAAAATGAAGGCCCTCCTGCCAGGTTGCTAACTCCTCCTGCCATTGTCTCCTATCACATCGCAATAAGAAAAACTGAGACGGAGAGCGGAGGGATGGGGCCTCTGGCGTGCTCGCCCGCGTGTATGGTGAACAATGTCAACGATGTGATAGGCGGCGCCAAGAACAGCTAAAGGTTTCATCGATATTCTGTGGGTGGGCTTACTGTGGATATAAATCAAGATGTTTTACGAGTCGGCGCATTTGGATGCCGGCGCCATGATGATGCAGGCGACGTGACGCACCGCATGCTGTATGGGTAGAGAGAGAAAGATAGAGAGAGAGAGAGAGAGGCGCCTTCTGTTCAAAAGAAGGGGACCGATGAGTGCCACCCGCCGGAGCGTGGCCGGCCGGGGACAACTTTTCCGCAACGCTCCGCCGTGTCCGTTCCACTGCCCAACGCTATCGGCGGGCATTACTACTACCACCTGCCCTGTTTATCTCCGTTAATCCCCAGAAGAGAAGCCTTTGAGAGATGTCGTACGGGCTCTCCTCCCCCTCACTAAATCGTATGATCCCTCCCCGCCGAGCCCAGATGAGACGAAGAGAAAGGGGGGAGGAAAGCGAAATCCGCAGGCGGCTTTCATGGAGACAGCGGCAGGCGGTCAAACCAGAAAGGAAGGGGAGAGGGGAAATGGGTCTCCCATAATTCGGTGCTGTCGATCAGCTCCACTGTAGGGGAAAGCTCCATGCTGGGGGCGACAGCATTGTGGCTAGCCTTGATTGACTCCATTGCTTTATGGGTCCGAGGGAAAAAGCTCACTGGGCCTGTTCCACCGTCATCTCTCTCTCTCTCTCTCTACAAGGATCCGGTCCAGAGCAGTTTTTCTGGCTTTCTCTAGTCCAATGTCGGGTGACTCAGCAGCAGAATGGCGTACTCCAACCCACCTACACAAATAGCATTATTTTAATCTGTTTCTCTTCTTTTTTTTTTGGCTAAGCAAACCAGTGAAGTGGACATTTCGTACCCAGAAAACCCAAACAGGAGGAGGAGAGGAACCAAAGCCATGAGTATCCATTTCCCGAGGTTTTCTCGTCCATATTTCCACAATCTCCATTAAAAAGCAAGCTATATCGAAGCCCCAGTATCTTGTACAACGCCCTCGGCGCGAGATGAGCTCTCGGGCTGACCACGAGGGCCGAGGGTGCCAGGTGCCAGGTGCCACGTGAGTGATCCTGAGCTAGACACTTGGCGCGGCCGACACTGGGATCTCATTCGTGTCTGAACGCGTCCCAGCACGAGAAATTATTACAAGACTGGCGGCAGCAGTTTCCTGCGGAAGCATAAATGGCAGGAGATCTTGGTTCTCCTCTCCGCTGTGGTCCTTCTCTGGAATAATGGCGGCCGCAGGAGGGCAGATGGGGAAGGCGCTTCTTCCCTTCCTCGCCACGTTTTCCTCTCGGAGGAGCGAACGGGGGGGGTTACGCCGTCCCCTTCGGCGGGTGTTTCCTGTCTCCCACGTCACCGTCTCCGTCGGGGCTGGCGGTGAACCAGATGGGCCAACTTTCCAGCGGGGCATCCCTCTCCTGACGGGTACTCCGCGGCCGCCGGGCGCCGGAGGGCGTCGCCGCGGCCGGTGCAATTGCCGCTTGTGCTGAGACCTCTCTTTAAGTGAACTTCCCCAGTTTTGGCGTCCTCCATGAAAAGCCTGATAAATAAACTGCGGGCTGAATTCGTATGAAGCTCGTGCTCGGTCCGTGAGGGCCTAGCGAGAGAGAGAGAGAGAGAGAGAGAGAGAGAGAGAGAGAGAGGTGCGGGATATTGTGAGAGAAATGGGCTCTGTTTTGGAGTGTCGGAGGTTTTAATGCTCACAAAGCTTTATTTTAAGCCCAATTAATGATTACCGGGCCGGGCCGGGCTTCGGGTTTTCACTCTGCACCGCATGTCAGCGTGCGTAGGTGTTCGATGAAATGCCTCTTCGGCCTGCGCGCCGTCTTAAAAAACGTATATCGCATATTTTCCCTTCCAATGGAATGATTTATAATTATACCCTTTCAGTACCTCAGGCATCTTCGAAGAAAGGGTATCCTCACAATTTAAAATTCGGAAGGATTTGTCACCGGAAACTTGATTTTCACGGCCCTCTTCCCTGTTCCCCAGTTCTAGGAAATGACAACCCACGCGCTGCTGCGCTCATCCGCTGCCTCGTCTTCTTGCCCGAAGAGAGAGGGAGGGGCCAGACGGCGACGGATGTCGGTGGACGGCGTCTGAACGCGTTTGCAGGGAGGTCTCGATTTCAGCGCAAGGGGGGGGGGAGGTGGAATAAAAGGGGAGGGAGAGACGCCGCTCCTACCCGGACTGGGGCTTCCGTCAAGCCCGGCCACTCCTCATCGCCGGCGAGATGACAGAGGGAACATCTGGGGAAATGGGAAAGAGAGAGATCCCTCCCCCTTCCTCCTGAGCCGACGAAAAGAATAAACGGGGATCATGAATGGAGCAAAAGCTAAAGTTGCCGGCATCGTATGCTGGATTGGAAGATGGAGATAGAGATAGAGAGAGAGAGAGAGGAGAGTTTAAGAAGGCTTGCTCTCTCTCCGGGGCACCCAGTTGGCGGGGTTCTGATGGTTTTCGCTTTGGAAGACAGCGCTGCCCCCACCTCGTTCCGCACCCTAGACACATGGAATGAACCCTAGAGAGGCCTGCCCCGTTAGATAGGGAGTATTATATTAAATCTTCCTTGAAAGTTCGTGTTTTTGTCAGAGGCCATGACCGGGGGGGCATCGGAAGCGGACTGGTAAAAGCGAGGAGGGGAGGAAGGAGATATAAATAGGGTTAAAGGGGAGGGGGGAGATGTGTTTCCCTTCTTTTTTGTTGGCCCCGTTATGCTGAGTTCTGTCGAGCTTCGGGAATGGCGACATGGGTGTCAAGATGAAGGATTCCATGAGCAGTTGCTGCTCCGCTCAGAGATTGGGCGATGGCAGAAATGGAGAGAAGGGGAAGAAAACTTTTTATATTGGTGATTTCCCGACTCGTGGAAGAAGACAACCTCCCCCATGTCCGCGGATGCAGACAGGTATAGAAGGAGGAAGACGGAAGGAAAATTCTCCCGACATGGCCTCTAGCTGCAGAAGGCCGCCGCCAATCATTTTTTCCTGTCTTGGGTTCCTCCTCCTCGCTTCCGTCGTCGTGGCCGCCGACACATCGTTACCGCCGGCGAACTCCACCTTCCTGGCCCGCGAAGAGCTGGCGAAGATGAGGAGGGTCAGAGCTCATCTCAAGCGGCTCAACAAGCCTTCTGTGAAGACAATTCAGGTTTGACGATGGGCACTTCGGTGCCTCCTTCTCCCCGGCTCCCTTCTCCTTTCTGGAAATTTGACGAGATGGGTTGTGATCTTTCCTTCTCTTCTGCGACTTTGATGCGGTGCAGAGTCCGGAGGGTGATCTGATCGACTGCATTCCGTCTCATCTCCAGCCGGCATTCGATCACCCAAAGCTGAAAGGGCAGAAGCCATTGGTAGAGCTCCACCCTCCAGTCAGATTCTGGTTTTTGTGAACCAGAAGAGGCTTTTTCTTCATAGTGTTGGGAACTGACCATGGATTTCCTCGCTCTAGGATCCGCCGGAAAGGCCCAGAGGCCCCCCGCCGACGGACCCGGCTATGGCGGTGTGCTTCCAGTCGTGGGCAATCTCCGGCGAGTTTTGCCCCGAGGGAACCGTCCCCATTAGGAGGACGACGGAAGCGGACGTCCTCAGGGCCAGCTCAGTTAAAAGGTTCGCGAAGAAGCCTATGGCGACTCTTCGGCGGAACTCTGCGAGCAGCGGGCATGAGGTAAGGGAAAGCTCCTCCTCTTATCCATCTTCTGCCTCATTCTCTCCTTCTCCACTTCGAATCAACCGCGAGCTTTCCGCCCCTCTTTCTTCTCGAAGAGAAATCTGAATCGAAGAGCGGCAGACATTCCTCGACACCTTCCTTCTGTAGAAAATCAACCGCAAAAATCCGTCCAATATCTATTCCTTGCACTTCTCTCTCTCTCTCTCTCACTCACTCACTCACTCTCACTCACTTCTCACTCTCACTCTCACTCTCACTCTTGGGAGATCTGAGTGTTTCTTAGTTAAACTTGGGGAAGAACCAAGTTTAGGATTTGAGCAGGAAACCTGCCACCAAACTCCTCCGCAATAAATAAACAAACATATGGGAATAAAATATGCATAGATTCAGCTGGTTTTCCGTCTAATTAATGGGCACCCGGTAGCTTGCTTCCAGATAGAGTAATCTATCCGGGAGTCGGAGAGATCTAGAGTGGACTTTGGGTTAGTTTAATCTCCCGTTATCTGTGCATCTGAAGAGAAATCGTCGTTGCCCACCTGCAGCATGCGGTTGGATACGTGACGGGCGACCAGTACTTCGGGGCGAAGGCCAGCCTGAATGTGTGGTCTCCCCGGGTCTCCAGCCCCTCCGAGTTCAGCTTATCTCAGATATGGGTCATCGCCGGCTCCTTCGGCCAAGACCTCAACACCATCGAAGCCGGCTGGCAGGTGATGATCTCTCTCTCTCTCTCTCTCTCCCTCACTTTCCCTATCTTTCCCTATCTCTCGTTCTCTCTGTTTGTCGCTGTGAATGTCGGAATTTGTGACCCGTTTCACAGTCTTTAGATCATTTCGGCTGTGTGCACTGTGCCATGTATCTATCATGATTCTAGACTATCTCTCTCTTCTCTCTCTCTCTCTCTCCTCACCTGGTTTTTTTTATTATTCAAGACTGTATCTATCACATCACAGTCATCTCTTCTCTCTAATTTTTCTCTCATATTGTAGACGGAGTCTGATCCCAGTTATTGCGTGCTTCTCAGGTCAGCCCGGAGCTGTACGGGGATAACCATCCGAGGTTCTTCACATACTGGACGGTGAGTCTGTAGATTGCCCGTCGAGGGGAGGGATTTCATCGGAACCTCATTGAATTCTGCAGAGAATTATCCAGAGCATGTGGACCGATTTAATTGACTCTGACGTTGATGTTGACCACAAGCAGACGGATGCCTACCAGGCCACCGGATGCTACAACCTCCTCTGCTCCGGCTTTGTGCAGACCAACAACAAGGTTGCCATAGGCGCCGCCATCTCGCCGGTATCCATGTTCAATGGCGGGCAGTTCGACATCACACTGCTTGTCTGGAAGGTACGAGACGACCATCTATCTATCCATCGATTTAATTTAAATATCTCTCTCTCTCACCAAATCGTGGCAAGAAGTTTTTTTCTCAAAAAAAAACCTTCTTGAGAGTTAATGATGAGGGATATATGCCTCTAAGGGTTCCTTGGTCGTCCTTAAGTGAGATTATAATGGCCTAGCTGTTTACGGTGAATGGGATATTTCTTGCTTCACCGAGCTTCATATCTAAAGAACCTAGAGAGATAGTGGACAGATAGATACGTTGATGGATAGACAGATAGATAGATAGAGAGAGAGAGCTGCCGCAGCAGATAGCACCCAAGCCAACAACACAAAAGCATGATCCATGTGGGACCGTTGCCCGTCTCTGACCTGGGGTGGAGAGGGAGAGAGAGAGAGAGAGAGAGAGAGAGAGAGAGAGCTCTGAACATGTCCCCGGCGACTCCGTGGAACTTCTTTTCCACCGAGCTGTCGACGGGTCGGTCCCGGACACCCATCGGTCATCTCAGACCAGCGCCACCACCATCCGGGTGCCCCCACCACTGACGCATTTACTCACTCCATCGCCTCCCTGCAGTCGTTTGGCTGGCGCCCGCTGGCCTACCCGCCATTACGCTGTCCTTTGTTCGGCCAGCCGAAGGCCTCCCGCATCAGTCCATGCATTGTCCCCCTCCCCCTCGTACTCCCCCTTCGCGACAACGGAGTAGTCGCTTCCCCACATTTATGGCCCTGATATGGATGGACGTGTGACCGCTCGCCCCTTCTACTCCGCCCTCTCTCTCTTTCTCTCTCTCTCTCAATTTCTCTCTGTATCTCTATCCTTCTCTCTAGCTAGCTTTCCTTCACTACTGGTTTTGCTGTAGGACCCGAAGCACGGGAACTGGTGGCTGGAGTTCGGGTCGGGGCTGCTGGTGGGGTACTGGCCGTCGTTCCTGTTCAGCCATCTGGCGAGGCACGCGAGCATGGTTCAGTTCGGCGGGGAGGTGGTAAACAGCCGCCCGGCGGGGGCGCACACGGCGACGCAGATGGGCAGCGGCCACTTCGCCGGCGAGGGCTTCGCGAGGGCCTCCTACTTCAGGAACCTGCAGGTGGTGGACTGGGACAACAACCTCGTCCCTCCCCCCAATCTCCGCCTCCTCGCCGATCATCCCCGCTGCTACGACATCTTCGGCGGCATCAACTCCGTCTGGGGCAACTTCTTCTACTACGGTGGCCCTGGCAGAAACCCCCGTTGCCCCTCCTAATGATAATAATACTCTCTCTCTCTCTCTCTCTCTCTCTCTCTCTCTCTCTCTCTCTCTCTCTCTCTCTCTTACATTTTTCAGGGTTCTGTCTTTGGCAGCTGGAGTACGTGCTTCTATTTCCGGGGGGTTGATTTATTTGTAGACCACAGCGTGGGAGAAGCTTGTAAATTTGGAAGAAAAGAAGAGAAATAGTGAATATAAAGAATACTCATCTTCGTCCTCTTCCTCTCGTCCCCTATCCAGCAGCCATGCATGCAGATGGCGACGACCCGCTTGCCGTCTTCTCTTAGGCATGACTGAAAACACGTAATGCAGGTGGGGGCCGCCGTAGGGGATGATTAGACCGCGACTGTTTTTACTGGAGAGGCCAATCACCGGCGGGTGGTTGCAGAGAGGGGAGGGCCCTTCGTCGTCGCCTTCTCCTCCGGCAGCTGGTGAAGATAAGGGATTAGACATCCCTGGTTCTGGGTACTCGCGGCGGCGCTCCGGAAAGCGGAACTCCGAATCGGTGCCACGAGACTGCTGCAGGGTCTGGGCGAAGAGCTGGTACTTCCTGATGTCGGCGTCGCTCACGCTCCTGCGGGCGAACTTCATGGCCTCCCTGAAGTGAGCGCCTTTTATCTCGGCGCCCAGGTCTTCTTCCATAACCTCCGAGCTCTCCACCCTGCTCCTCTCCCTCTCGACTTCCCTCACCAACGGAAAAGGAGCCGTTGACCAGGAACAAGATCAGATTCGGTCGTCCTCATGAGATGAGGTAGAAGTGAGAAGATAATCTACATCTAAAGGCCTCATTGAATTCAGAGGTACCTTCTCGATGTACTCCCTGATGGCGTACTTGCAGGCGCGTTGACAAATCTCAGTGATGTCAGCCTCGCTGAAGCCGTTGGTGTCACTGGCTAGAACAGCGAGGTCAACGCCTTTGGACACGGGGGACTTCCGCAAGCACGCCTTGAAGATTTGAAGCCTGGAGACCTCGTCCGGCAGCGGAATGTAGATCAGCTGGTCCAGCCGACCAGGCCTCAACAAGGCAGGATCTATGATATCCGGCCGGTTCGTTGCACCGATGATGAACACCGTTTTCTCCGCGGACATGCCGTCCATTTCTGTCAGCAGCTGGTTGAGAACCCTGTCGGCGGCGCCGCCAGCGTCTCCGGCGGAGCTTCCTCGCTGAAACACACGTAACCCATTACAGGAATTCGATTTCCAGTTCAAGAATCACGTAAAACATCAAAAGGTGACGCATAATTGGTCCGAATTCTTTAAATATAAAGCAGGGGAAGTTTGGGAAGGAGGAGTTCTCCGCACCTTGGTCGCAATCGAATCCAGAAAAGCACGCACGGAGCTGACTGTCGGGCCCTGTCGAAGATCTCCCGGACGTTGGCCTCGCCCTCCCCGAACCAAATCGTCAGCAGCTCGGGTCCTTTGACGCTGATGAAGTTCGCTAGGCATTCATTGGCGATGGCCTTGGCGAGAAGGGTCTTGCCACAGCCGGGAAGCCCGTAGGACTCCTTTCGATGGAGACAAGCCAAATTTCTCAAACTTCTTAGGATGCTCCACCGGGTACTGCACGGTCTACAGTAGCACAGATGTCGCTTGTCAAGTCAGTGGGGGTATCATTGGGTTGAAAAGATTCCGGGCACATCCGGGAGTGATTTGATTTCATGTCCTCTTAACGATACCATCAAAAGCTGTTTACATTCGAAGAATAATGAAGCCTCATTCTTCAGAAATAACAACATTCTAAGGAACTAAGGATGAATCGAGTACACTATCTGTAGACCTGATTGAAAACTTTCAACAGAGGAATATGTGCCCTCAACTTCCATAAGCATATATATATATATGTAGGTATTGTATCGAAATCGATTGATTTGCAGACCTCCGCTTGAGATTTACCTCTTGAAGCTCTCTTTTGACGTTCTCCAGTCCACCGATGTCGACCCAGGAGACAGTGGGCACCTCCACAGCCTGCTCATTTAAGATTAAACCATGTGAGAGAACCCTCATCGACCACAGCCGGATCGAAATCTTTGTCGCGGTTCGTAAAAGCAAGCACGTTTGGATATCAGAAACTGTATGTTCTTCCTTTTATCTCCAGTACATGCGAACGGCTGTGGACAACAAGCATCAGAATTAGTTTTCTAGATGTCTACGAGAGACGTTTCCGATTTTCTGAAGAAAGAAAGAATGAAACAGATTTAGCTGTTTGTTCTTCTTCCACCCATTTATATCGATAAATGAAGTTGCATACGCCATTTTTATCAAAGCAGGGGAAGAAATAGTTCGATTCCAAAACACGCTGTGAAGCAACTCTTTGATTCAAAGGGTACCGTTTCCCGTAATGCAGATGGGTTTGAAGATCCCAGTGCCGTCTGGAAGTGCTCATTTGTCACGACCATGGAGCTGAGAATTTCAGCATCAATTGTTTCATCTTCCAAGTCAATAACATCCATTTTCTCCCTGATGCATTGGAGCGCAGACTCGGTGAAAAGAGCAGCAAGATCCGCGCCAACATACCCGTGAGTATCTCTAGAAACTCGTTCAAGGTTGACCTACATCGAGAGCGATATACGTGCTCAGATAGACCAAACAGAGAAATAAAGCGAAGAGAATAATTCCTTACGTCTTCGGAAAGTTTCATATCCTACAAATGGATGCGAAGTATCTCAAGCCTCCCAACTTCATCAGGAACACCGATATCGATCTCCCGATCAAATCTCCCAAATCTTCTTAGTTCTGGATCGATGCTGTTCGGTCTGTTCATGGCCCCGATGACAATCACATGGGCACGAGTCTTCAGGCCGTGCATCAGAGCCAAAAGCTGGTAGACAATGCGCCTTTCGCCTTCACCGTGCGTCTTTTCCCTCTTCGGCGCGATGGAATCCAACTCATCTATGAAGATGATGGAGGGAGCATTTCTTTCAGCCTCTTCAAAAGCCTTCCTCAGGTTGCTCTCACTTTCCCCAGCCATCTTTGACATTATTTCAGGTCCATTGATCAAGAAAAAGAACACACCGGTCTCATTAGGTACTGACCTTGCTATCAGGGTCTTCCCTGAACCTGGAGGCCCGTACAGCAAGATGCCCTTTCGGGGCCGAACGCCTATGCATTTGAAAAGCTGCGGGTGCCTGAGCGGAAGCTCCCCAAGCTCCCGAATCTGTGCCATTTGTTTCCTGACGCCGCCAACATCGTCATACCCAATCTCGTTCGATCTCTCTTCGTCCTCACGTTTGATGGGTTCCCCATCGCAAAATATCTGTGTCTGGCGCAACAATGCAGCAATCTAGGATCTGTCTCCATTACTTTGAATTCGACGCTTCTCATTCCCCCCCTCACCAGGAAGTGGTCGCCGCTTCTTACAGGCCGATAGGAGCCCTGGAAATACGCTGCTGAACCATGGGGACTTTGATCAGGAGTATTTTGATACGGAAAAAGAAAATTGGGAGAAGAAGATGAAGCAAATGATCCACGGGAAATGGGACGGGTCGTGATTCTCACGTCTCAGGTACGAATCAAAATGGTTGCCGGTGATGCCCTCGACTGTGTCGTCGATTGGAAGGACGTGAATCCGTCTTCCGTATTTCACATCGGGACACTGATGGAACCCGACAATGTCCCCGAGGCGTACTCTCAAATTGGCACGCACCACTTTGTTCATCCGGATTTGGACTCCTCGCAGAGTTCGTCGGCCGGCGCAATACAGATTGTGTCCCTCCGTTTCTTCCCCTGGATTAGAAAATATGTATTCATTCAAAATGGAAGGGGAGTGTGTGTTTGATCTCTAGAAGAATAAAACCTTGACGATGACTGTGTCTCCTCGAAAAAAATGAAGTTCCTCCGTGGCTGCGGGATTCATCGAGACGATCGAGTTGTCGTCGTTCACAGCCTCATCGACAACCAACCGATTTGGTGATTACTGTACTATAGTCTTTCTTCGCAGATTTCCTGATGAATTCATGCCAGAGCTACGGATCGTCACCCGTCTGTTCAACTAATGCAACAAAAGCCAGCAAGATCACAGAATAATCAGAAAATATCAAAAAACAACGATTCTAATAAGTAAAAAACATTTCATGCGGTCTCCGGACATCGTTACCACAGTAACACTCCCGTTCGCCACTTGACCGGATGCTTCCTGCTCTGTGAACAAAAGGAAGCTGTGTTCGTCTATCACCCCCCTTGGAGGCTGGGATAATCTTCCCAACAAGAAATGTTAGAGCATTCATCGCATCCATTCCGAGACGGATGAGGTTGTCTCCTCCTTACTGCTCTGTTGCGGCCGACAACGCCATAGTCCGTGCAGCCCGTCCGTGGTGGCGGTGGCGGCCGAGGACGAGGGGACAACAGAGAGAGATTACAGGTGCGGTGGGGGAGAAGAAGGACGATGAATCAAACCAGGAGAATGCTATTTGCTAAGAATAAGAATGCACTTCCATGAAATGAAAGAGTTTCACGGGCGTCGGATATCATTGATAAAATGGAAGAAAGAGCGTCCTTCATCCTAGTATGGAATTTGTAAAGAAAACAGTACAGCGCCGGCCGTACTCATCTTCCCTGCGACGAAGGTCTGCGCGACGACGACGCGTGGGGGAGACGGTTGGGATTTGCTGGCAGGGGAGCGGGAACACTCATATATATTATTGATTTATAATCGGATTAAGATGAGAAATAGTCTAACAGGATTAAGGAACTTTGTCAAGGTCCAAGATTTTGCCCCAGTACAGCTGTCCCCCTGGAGGCGTTCTCTCTCTCTCTCTCTCTCTCTCTCTCTCTCTCCCCTTTTTATGAATAGAAGATAAACATGCTATCGGGTTCCTAAAATAAGACCATCAAGACGGTGCATTCAAAGGGATCGGAAGACCCAAGATCCGTTTTTCCCCCCATACATGGCAGATTCTCACTCTATGTCCTAATTGTCAACTGGGTTTACGATTAATGGTCAACGCCCAGATTTTGTCCGAATGCAGCTGACCTTTTAGAGTCGTTAAACAGCACTCCTCTCTCTCTCTCTCTCTCTCTCTCTCTCTCTCTCTCTCTCTCTCTCTTTCTTACCTTCATATGACTAGAAGATAAGCATGCACTCGGGTTCACAAAAGACGGCGCATTCGAAGAGATCGGACGAGCCAAGATCTTTTTTTGCCCCCAAAAATGCGGAGATTCTCACTCTAATGTTCTAATCAACAGCTGGGTCAACGATTTTCCCATCAAAAGACGACATCTTTACAGGCCGCCCCGGGTGACGTCAGCCTGACTGGTCGTTCCACTGCTTCAAGAACTGGAGGTCCTTCATCTGCACATCCACCGCCTCCTTGGGGAGCGGTGTCGGCTGGGGAGAGAGGATCCTCTCTCCTGAGGCGATCTCGTTGACCGTGGTGGCGACGATCCGGTCAATCTCGCGCTCGCCGATCGAAGGGAAGACCGCGTTGAGCATGACGGAGAGCAGCCTCACCTCCTCCTTGTCTTCAATGAGGTCCTGGCCGTAGCAGCAGACGTAGATGGCCTCCAGGGCCTTCTCCGCCCGGATCTCCATGGGGATTTCCGGGGCAGTGGCCTTTGACTTTGCCCGCCTCTGTAAATCCGCTTAACATTGGATCATGAGCGAGAAAATGACAGCAGACGGGGAGGGAGATGGGGTCTAGAAGGCTGAAGCAGCAGGGGTTGACCTATCGGTGGGGGTGATCATGGGGACTGGAGCTGGGGAAACTGTGCCGTTTTCGTAAATCCAGTGATTTTTACTGAAGGTAAACAAAGATCATCAACCAGGAAGATTTTCAATTTAAAAGAACATCTCTCTGTAAAATTCACTGCTTTTAATTCCAGGGTCAATAAGTGATGGGTCAAGAAAATCACTACATTTGGTTGACTAAAACCAATGATTTTTCCTAAAGTCAAGACAAGATCGAACTACACTGCTTTTAACAGTGGCAAGCCATTTCAGGGTCAAGATCTGAAGGGTATTGGAAAATTAAATAGTTTTTGGGGAAAAAATACACGGTAATCTATCGATTATTGAGAAGATTTTATGAAAAAAAAAAAAAAACCAAGACAGTGACCGGTCAAAGGGAGTAGCTTTCTCTAGGTGTCTCTGCTGTTCTCTACTGGTTTGGTGTAGTTGGAGTGATATAAACGAGTGGCGGCTACTCTGGTTCAAAGCGGTTCAGAACATCTACGGCAGCCACTGACCTCTTTTGCGGCAGTCATAATGGCGATGAAGTTCTGCTCCTCGAACTCAATGTCGTTGGAGAGACGAAGCCTTGCCACCCCCTCAAGAATCTCCTCGGATTTCAAAAGACCAGCTCCTACAGCGGCCAACCAGCAGCACATGAGAACGTACAATGGATCTGCAGCCTGAAAAGAGGAACAACACAGGTTAGGCCCAAGTTATGGGCCCTTTGATCATATTTTCAAAGCATTTTAGAATAAAATATGCATAAAATAAATTTAATGATTTTATTCTAGTGATAATTACAAATGTTTGCGGTCCAGAACTATCACGAATGAAAATAATAGAGAAACTATACAAATAATTTGATTGAATTAACGATAAATTTATATTCATCGTTCTGGGTCTGGCTGAATCCTCGCCTCCTGTTGGAGAGTGACAAACAAAAAGCTACATAGAATTATAAACCTAGGGAGGGTTTACAAACAGTTTTGCGAGTGCTATCTGTGTTTTGACTTTGGAGAAGACTTTCAACCTTAAATCGGCCCTCCACTCATTCTAAGATATTCCTTTCCGGCTCGAGGTATGTATTTCGTAAGAAAAACATGTTAGAAATGAATAACTTCAATAAATTAATTGGAAAGTATATAATATGGATCCTCGCTCATGATCTTATAAGAATTCCATAAATGCCAGCATTTGCTAGTCTAGATACAGGTCTTCTGGTCAACTTTCATTTGGCATGGTTCAGAGGAAGCTCTCCTGCTGCGGACACTATTGGCTATCAGTTTCTTGAAACAATAAAGTCAAGGATGCATCTAGTTCACAGCCGATCGGGTGTAAGCAATCAATCTAACAAACTTCGAGTCTTCCAACTTCCAAATCATGAAAAAAAAAAAATCTTGATAAAAAACCAATACAAAACCTGGGGATCATGACGCCTCCAACGCCCTATTAACACCACGGAAAAGAATACTGAACGGAACTGAGACAGGCTTGGTCTTAGCAAAATGGTCAACCCATTGTGCATTGAATCATTATTCCGTCATGAGAAAAAAATTAATTTGTCCCAATTTTGGGCCTATTAAAACCAGGCCGAATTAGGCAGATTCAGGAAGCTCGGAATAGATTTGTCCATGTTGGGCCTCTCCAAATTTCTAGCCCAGTTTACCTGCAGACAGCTCTAAGGCCAGCTCAACATGAAAATCATGGATGTTCAGCCTGATATTATCAAGAACAATTAAATCTTTAATACTATGTAATTTTAATTTCACCAGTTTCCCATATTTTCCTGATTTTTGCATACCCATCAATTTCTTCTTTTATCTTTCTGGACCATGGTTGGCTAAGCTCTACCTAAACCAGCTTTCGCCAAATCACTGGTTAAGCTCTAACTAAACCAGTGAGAGCATATGATTCGGTGCATTGCTACAGTTCTACGCGGAGTTTCTTGCATATGTGCTGCAGCACAAGATTTGCCTGAAACAGAGGATCAGACTTCACTTTCTCACATACAATCGCCAAAATAATAGTTTTCCCTGCCAAGACCCCAGTAAAAAATTTAGAACAAATTTTCCTTCCAGATACGGAGATCATTTTATAATGCATATCCGAAGGGAGACATAAACAGGTGGAACCTCATCTACCAAGCATTGTTCACCCGAAATCCTACTCGTTTCTGTGGACTAGCTACTCTGGCACACCTGCTAGAACGGTGAGCCCTGTGTACTCATGTGGACAAGTGTCACGATTCTTTCCATGCCACTAAGCGTGAGAAGGTGCTACTAACAGTGTCTATCTATATCTCAGTGATTTAGTGCGCATCGAGGAACTGGCGGATGGATGAAAAAGAGACCACCGTCCCATACTAAATCGATCGACTCGAAGATTTGACCATCTTAACTTTATGCTGGCTGCCATTCGAATCAGCACTGGTTTTGTCATCGCCAGTGCCAGACAGGACGAAAGAACTCTGCAAATAGTTAGCTGCAAACTGCAATCCTCGAGGATCCAGGAAGGACACTTTCTAACAGGAATGAAGGAAGGAAGAAAGGAAACAACAGAGAGAAGGTGATTACCCGGCCTCGTCGCTCCTGGAACTCATAGAAGGCACGGGATTCGTTGACACTGCACTTCTTGCCTACCCGCCGCCGAAATTCGGCGAAGTCCACGATGTCGTCCCCGACTCCGCCTTCATCGCTGAGTATTCGGACAACGAGGCCAACAACCGGGAGCGAGCCAATCACCTTGCTCACCAGGCCACCCAGCGAACTGGAGTTCCTCTCCATGTACGCAGAGACTCTCAGCCCCGATCCACCGCCCCTGCCGCCGTAATCCCACCTCCTCCTACCTCTCGTGAACTGGACGATCCTCCTCCCCCCCAATTTCCGGTGGAGGACAGGGGCAGCGGGGAGAGGGCCGGTGGCGGGTTGGCGGCGAAGGCCGCTGGCGGTGGCGCTCGCCATGGCCGCTGCGAGAGATAGCAGCGCTGCGCTCAGTCTACAACGTTTCCGTTCTGTTATCCACTTCGATTTACCGAAAAATTAATTTAATTTACATTTTCCTAAAATCCCCAGTCCAACGGGCTGTTTTCTTCTACTTGGGCCTCGTTATAAAGCCCAATATCTCTCAGTCCGATGGTCGTGCGGGATTCGGTGCTCAACCGTTGGATACCACCTGAGGAGGAGGGCTCATCTCTACCGTTGGATCCCTCTCTCTCTCTCTCTCTCTCTCTCTCTCTCTCTCTCTCTCTCTCCCCCTCTCTCTTCGCTGCGAGGCAACGTCCTTGTTTACAGGTGTGGGCTTGTCGGCATTCCAAATGTGGCAATCGCCTCTTCACCACCTAGTGGGCGGCGCTGGAGTTAGAGGGGATCGTCGGAGGACGTAGGTAGACGGGCACACGAGGGGGGGCGATGGCGGTGAGATCGCTGTGTCCGTGCCGCGCTCCTCGCCGGCTCTTCTCCACCTTGAGGCCGGAGAGTCAGGCTGCGATCTCGGTGGAGGTCGCGCCCCGTCGGGACGTTTCGAGGTTGATCGGCCTCCGAGCCGTCGGCGCTGGCAATCAGCACGTCTCTGGCGAGTCCTCAGGAGCGTACGGATCCGAGGAGGCGCCGGCGCCTTCGTCGCCGACGTCGTTGGCTATTGATTTCCTCACTCTGTGCAGAAGTCTCAAGGTAGGTAGGCCCTGACGTGATCTGCTCACTCTGTCATATTCCCTCATTGTGATATAACGGCTCTGATACGTTCTAATAATCCAGGGATGGGAATGTATTGATGTACTGATCTTTTTCAGTTTTAATATGTTATCCGCTGTTCCTATCTAATTTCGAAATCTGATTGCGAAGAGGAGAGCTTTATTTTTTTCCGGTGTCTTTTTTGTCGTCTTATAAACCCCGTTGGGAACCTAGTCTAACGACGCTAAATGTTGACATAGTAATACTAACTTGTACATTCCTAAAGGGTATTTATGGTTATGATAAATCTTATGAAAAAGTAATCGATACTATTTTTTATTATGTGGATTATTGACGATAGGTTTGAACTAAAATATCAAGGTAGATTATAATGGTGTGGAGATGTCATCATGATAGAAAATCATTAATCCCATATTGTCATAACCCAGTCTTATGCAGTTGAGGAAACCACTGTTACACCTTACTCATCACGCCGAGGTCCTTTTCAATGTCATGCAATCATATATGCATGTATCTATATATTTATGTTTATATTTTAGAAGTTGAAAAGTGACAGTATACAAGAAAATTAATAAGTTATTATTCACAGAAGATTTTCATCAGGAATTTTAAATATGTTTTTTTCTCTTTTTTTGCCACCGTTCTACATAGTGAACTTGTATCTTTCTCTTACCTTTTTAACCTCTTTGGAATGGATTTTTGGTTTTCAAAATGTACTTTTTAAATCAGATGTCTTGTCATTTATTTAAAGTTTTCTTCTAATTTTTATTGTAATGTTTATCTTCAGACTACAAAAAGAAAGGGGTGGATCAACCATGGAATAAGGGAACCTGAATCTATTGCTGATCATATGTATCGCATGGCAATAATGGCTTTAATCTCTGGTGATCTACCAGGAGTAAACAGAGAAAGGTTAGGCATGAAAAAAGTGTATTGCGCCATGGATCTATGTCTTTTTGACATCTCCCATGAACTCTTTTATCTTTAGGATAGTTTTGCATTTTTTTTGGAAATTGTGTGTAACTCACTTTTGCTTATTTAGTAATTGATTACTCTTTAATTTCATATTCTACAAATAATTTTGTGAGGCTTTAAATCATGTCCATGAATCTTGAACTTAGGGATTACTTTTTAAGTATATGATGCTTTGTATTATGAACATTCAAGTTTATGTTGCTAAAACTTGCTGGTTAGGTATGTCAGTTGTTCGAATTTTACTCAAATGAGCACTAATGGTTTGAAATCAACCTTTTGGGTTAAGTTTTTTCTTCTGACTAGTGACTGCTGTGAACTAATTTCCGAAAACTCTATACAGCATAAACTGTAATGAATTAAAGCAGGAGCAATATGTAGTGTCCTTGAGAGTAAAAACGGCATCATAATTGGAGTTTTGGTATATTGTGATAAGTATGGGAAGAAGGAAAGTCTATTGAGGTTTATGTGGACTATTCTGTAATCCCACTTCAGGGACTTGAGCCAAGCCTGAATCATTATTCTTCTTTATATTTTCAAAACATGTTTTAAGGCCTTGTGAAAGCAACAAAGGTGTTTCCAAACTGCCTAGGCAAGTTCCACCGAGTCTGTGCCTATCTATGTTGAATACAGAACAGATAATTACAACATGAGTTCTGTTGTATGGTCAGGCAATTTAATTAAGCAATGCAATGCATCCAGCTGGCCCAAATACATGACAAAGCATCGTCTGCTTATGAGTCATTTGTAATTTATCAATATATATATATGTATCATTTTAAAGGGTATTATTTGATTAAATAAATATGATATTAACATCATTAAATTGACATCAATGTTATGATTTTAATATGGTGTATTTTTAAATTTACCAAAATTTTTATAATGTCGTATGACTTAAATTTGGGACAGGAGTCCTAAATTTATTCTTTATATATTTGGACAGGAGTTCCCTGTTCTCCTCATCCATAGCAGCCTTGCTTGAAAAATAAAAATAGATGATCAGGTATAGTAATGAAAATAATTACCTGCCTCCAAAATTTGTGCATGCTACAAACCTTCTTTTAGCATTAAGAAGAAATAGAAGTCATGGGCAACGAGAAAGAGGCCGATGTTCAATGTGTCTGAAATTGGCACGAGTCGAGTGATTATCAATGCTTATTGGATATGATAATAACTGCAACCCAGGTGATATGTCTTATTGTTGGCCGGAAGAATGAACGATATAATTGGACACTGCCTGGTGAGGATGTCTTATTTGATGTTACACTCATCTGTAAAGTAGCTTATTTGTTCCCCGTTATTTTCATGTTACTGATATCTGACAAGAATTGCCTTTTCTTTTTAAATAGGTGTATAAAAATTGCAATTGTGCATGACATTGCAGAAGGTATTTGGCAAAAATTCATGTACCGTGTTTTTTCAAATGATTTAGTTTTGAATCAGGCAATGTGAACTTTTTTTTTGTCTAAATCAGTGACAAGATGAGTTCAATTTGATCGATCATCTGTCTGAGATTTTCCCTTTCTATTACGTATTACAGGGTTTAATTATTGTATCCTTGTCTAATGCACTTCTTTTGTGTGTAATTTTCTGGTCTTCATAGCAATAGTTGGAGACATCACACCCTCGGATAACGTGCCAAAAGCGGAAAAGAGCAGGCTTGAGAAAGCAGCTCTGGATGAAATGTGTAAAGTTCTTGGTGGAGGACTTAGAGGTACTCATTGATTGCCCTCTTTTACCTCTTTTAATTGTGATGCTTGTTTTAGAACACTGTTATTGTGCATCTGCAGCTGATGAAATAAAAGAACTCTGGGCAGAATATGAGAATAACTCTTCAATAGAGGCTAACCTGGTGAAGGATTTTGACAAGGTACACTTTTTATCTTGTGCCTTAATAACGATATATTATAACAAGTATTATTATTTTTCTTCCCAAGTATTCTGTCCAACTGATTCCGAGCGCCAAATACAAACATTGATACCCTTTGACTCCTGTCTAGTTCTATGGATAATAGTTCTGGCTTGTCGCTTTCATTCCGTATTTATATGGTTTCCATAGACTGGAGATAAGTCTGATGCTGTATATGTTGAATGAATTGGGTCAAACATAGAAAAGCGATTTTGGCTAGGTGTGGTAGCAGACCGCAAATTGGCATATTTTCGCACTCTTTTTGTAGTATCACGATAAGATAAGATGAGAGAGAGAGAGGAGAGAGAGAGAGAGAGGTTCAAGAGTTATGGAGGGAAAAAGGTTTTTCCCCTATCATAGATCACAGGATATCCATTGGCGTCATGCCGATGGACAACTCTGGTATCATCCACAGATAGTGGCCCTAGATACGTTGCATTATGCTTTTCATGATGGGATAAATATTAGAGAAAATCCTATCTAGCTGTTTCTTCCATAGCCACACGCTGTTAGTGAGCACCAAGGAATTCTCATCAACTCTTCTACCTTGGGCGTTGCTGAAAGCGCCCTTTTCCATTGTGTAAAATGCTCTAGTACTTTGTCCATCACCGCTTTTCTGCTATGTGCTCTGGGATTAGATGTTTGATGCATATATTGTGAAAACCTGCCGCAACCTGTAACATGCCATGTGCCCTGTGCTTCTTTTTCTGACATCTTGAGCGTGCAATATTTTTTAACTTTTCAATATTAATGAGTGATCATTGAAACTAGGTGGAAATGATTCTTCAAGCCTTGGAATATGAAATGGGTATGGATTTCTGTCCAAAAATGTGTTTAAATTTCCTTATTCTTCTTGGCATTGCATGCTAAAGAACTCAATTTCTGAGGATCTATCCCTTCTTTGAGTAACTTGATAAGCGTAGCATAATTTGCTTCCCCAATTGTGTACAATTCGTTGATAGTTTCGAAATCCCACTTTGCTGATTACCTGCAACAGAGAGAGAGAGAGAGAGAGAGAGAGAGAGAGAGAGAGAGAGAGAGAGGAACTGTTGATGGACACAGGTCAACAATCTGTTCGGTAACCGTGAAATCTCTTTTATATGATTTTTTTTTTCTTGCTGTTTGCAGAACATGGAAAGGTTTTGGATGAGTTCTTCCTTTCTACAGCAGGTAAATCGACATTGCATATATTACAAACTGATGTTTATAAATTATTTCGTAGCTTATTTCTGTGGATGCTTCCCTTCCCCGCAGCACGATAAGCTTATTTCAGTTGCTTTAGTTCATGCCGTAAAAAATAATGCTAATTATTTCGAGGCTATGTTAGTGATTCGTTCCCTTAATGAGAATGTTGATGTAATAAATTACAGGCAAGTTCCAGACTGAGGTTGGGAGGAGCTGGGCAGCAGAGGTAGTCTCCAGAAGGAACTTGACTTTGGGGAGCAACTAAGCAAGGTCAACTCCTGCGGTTATTTGATGGAGCTGGATGTCTAAGACCAGAGACTGACTAATCGGAGAGGTAACTCCTCTACAGTCCTAGTTGGATCCACAGTTAGAATACGACCTCAAATCAGACAAACTGCTTGAAACTTTTGAGTAATAACTTTCTTGCATCTGTAATTCCTTTCCTAAACAAATGTAGAAAGAAATTCAGAACATATACCCAAAATCAATGGGTTTTTTTGGTTCTTAACCCTAGAAAAGTTTGAACTGGATCTCCAGATAGAGAAAAAAAAAAAACCCTGAATCAGAGAAAGTTTGGTATTTCACTTTCTTTCAGCCGTAGTTTATTGACCAAAAAGATGTAGATGAATATTATATGGGTCTACTGTTTAGTTGTCAACCCTGGAAATAATTTGAATAGGTACAAAAAAAATCCCATCTTTGAACAATATGAAAGCAACCTCGTCCCGACTTGACCTGATTAAAGAGACCCTCGTGACTGTTGTCATTTTCCTGTAGCTAATTTTTAAGGTCAGTAATTGTGCACCGTAGATTGAAAACGATGACTTTGGTCAACTGAGAGAGGAGTAGATTGGAATGTTTATCCGACAAAATTCAGCTCATGGTGAGCTGTTTCAAGCAGTTTTGCAAAATTCGGGGTTTTTTCCCAAGTCGTGGCTTTTCGAGGTCCCAAAATTAAATCCATGCTTGATAATTTGTTCTCCGGTTTGAAAAAAAGCCTTAAATATAGGAGATAATTTAGGACATATACCCAATGTTATATGGCTTTTTTTTTTATTTTCAACCCTCGGAATACTTTGAATGGGTATTTGAATGTGTGATGACCTTACTCGGATAAAAGTCAATATAAACCCAGGCTTCTGCGGGCTGGTCAACTGGGGAGTTCACTGTAGATCATTTCATTTTTGGGTTTTTCCCTAAATTCATGGTTTTCCGAAGGGCCCAGATTTCTGAAAATCTAACAGCCTAACAAGTCCCCCGAGTTAAGGCCTCTCTCTCTCTCTCTCTCTCTCTCTCTCTCTCTCTCTCTCTCTCTCTCTCTCTCGCTCTAGGCGTTTGTCGGGAGAGGAAGGGCTGACGGCGGATATTGAAGGGCCGGGGGGGGGGGGGGAAGGTACGCGTTTTCCCCGGCCGACCGAGTCATGTTTTCGGCAGATGGAGGGGGAATCTCCGTTCCGAACCACATTCCTGCGTCGTTCTCGGGCAATCCGATACGTACACTACTGTACACGCGTTTTCTTACCCTCCCTCCTGGTCAGCCGTTTACAGAGAGAGAGAGAGAGAGAGAGAGAGAGAGAGAGAGACAGAGACAGAGACAGAGAGACAGCAGCAAATTCTGACCTTGCCCACGCGGATTGACTATATATATATATATACTGAGAGCGAGCAAGCGACAGAGAGAAGGGGGGGCAGGGGTCTGCTCTGTCAGGGGGGGAGGAGGGAGAAGGGGAGTGGAAGGTGAGGGGGGGGAAGGGAGAGAGAGGATCACTGAGGATATTTCAAAATCCAGATTGGTGCCTTATTTTTCTTAGAATATTTCAGAAATTAGGTTTTAATAATTTCATATATTCAATATTTACGTCTCTACCGTTGAATATTTTCAATTACCCTCTCACCCATGCACTAAACAATTTAGAAGATATGTAAGTGTATATTTAAAAAAGTTTGACTTATAAGGCGTGTCTTATCAATTACTTCGGCTTGGGGAAACCACGCCCCGCTACCCGAGACTCTGAACTACCAGCTAATTTCTTCCCCCTCGGACGTGATAGCAACCAGAGAACGTCTGCGTGGGAAGGCCTGTGAGCAGGTTGAAGTCCTCTCAACATCTCGTCGTGTAACCAGGGAAATCCGAGTTGGGTGGTCTGATTCGATCGCCATGGTATGAAAAATAAAACCCATTTCTTTGCCAAATCTTCCGCACGCTTCTTCTACCTGGGAAGAGGTCGTCGCCGGGGAGAGCTGCCCTGGCCGCCGTCAAGGGGATGACGATGAAAGGGTTGACTGGGGGAGGCTTCATTCTAGTAAGCCTTCGGCCACTGCCGACGGCGGACCCGCGCGCCGGCCTTGGGTGGGAGCGATCTTATGGGACGTGGCCTGAAAGCGAGAAGTAAAATAACGAGAGAAGTACAGAGGATAGAGCGCGTAGACCGTCGGTGTGCCAATACCGAGCCTCGGGTACGATCACCCTCCCCGTCTCCATCGAGCTTGAAAATGGAGGCGGGAGGAGGGAGGAAGGAAGAGGTTCTGTAAGTTGTTTCTCACGTTCCCAGAGAGGGGGAGTCTTCCGAGGCGGTGGAGCAAGAGGCGAGGTGTGGAGACGGCCGGAAATCGCCCTCCCTCTGCATTTTGGCGGTGGGAGTTTCTCAGAACTGTCGTTCTTGGCGGTCTTGTAGCGCCGGCTGGTAGCATTCTTGAGAATTTCGTGATGTGGGTCTTTGAATATTCGAGATTCCGGAGTGGGGTTTATTTGGGATGATGCGATATCGGCGGTGACTCGAGCTTCCGCTGCTGCCTGCGCCTTTTTGGGCTGTCCGTCAAAGCAGGGTCTGCGGCGCCATTGTTTCTAGCTGGGAGATCTGCTCTTCTAGTCAGGAGATATTTCCTTCTTCTCACCCGGTTTCCTTG
The DNA here is from genome assembly GCA_902729315.2 of Spirodela intermedia. Taxonomy (NCBI): domain Eukaryota; kingdom Viridiplantae; phylum Streptophyta; class Magnoliopsida; order Alismatales; family Araceae; genus Spirodela; species Spirodela intermedia. Next base: position 958,311 of record LR746278.1, on the reverse strand, counting down.
TTCTCGCTGATGATGTAGTGGGCTAGGGCAGGTCATCGTCTTACTGACCTCGCTGCCATTAGGTTCTTCAGATCAAGTTGAAATCCTCCCGGAGAAGAGAGTTGCAGCGAGTTGGGACGACCTTGAAGTGTGATTCAGCAGAATCTGGATGCTGACCGTGCGTTCTGAGACGAGGTGAAGGAGCTGAAATCTGGCGGCAATGGCAGCACCATCTGGTTCCCCTCCGGTCGTCCCATCGCCCTCCCCTCCTTCTGATCCGCCAACGTCCCCAATCCCACCATCGCCCATTACCCCTCCTTCTACACCCCCATCACCGACCGAAACTCCCCCTTCTTCACCTCCCTCCTCTGCAACTCCCCCACCGCCGCCTGTTACTCCCCCTTCTATACCTCCAAGTTCTCCCCCACCGCCGCCCATTCCTACCTCTGCGCCACCACCTTCCCCTCCGCTGTCTCCGAGCCCACCTCCACCTTCCCCTCCGCTGCCTCCGAGCCCACCTCCACCTTCGCCTACTACCCCCTCAGCGGCTCCCCCATCCCCCTCTATCGTCCCACCTCCACCGGCGCTGCCCGTGTCGCCGGCGGCGGCCCCGCCGCCACCTCCGAGACGGACCCCATCACCGCGTCCGCCGCCGTCACCTGTCCTTTCCCCTCCGCCAGACGCTCAACCCTCTTCTTCCCCACCACCGCCACCATCTCCGACCAACGACACTCAGGGACCTGCCGCTTCTCCTCCTCCTTTAAGAACACCATCTTCTGCGCCGCCTCCGGTCTCCAGTCCCACCAACTCCTCAACCCCTTCACCCCCATCGTCGCCTCCAGTTCTCACATTTCCGCCACCGGTCACACCCTCAGGTGGCTCCAATTCCCCCACCACAACCAACTCTACCACGAGCCCTGGAGTACCACAGACGATGGACTCCGCTGGAGGCGGAGAGATCAGCACAGGAGCTATAGCAGGAATCGCCATCGTAACAAGCCTTGTTGCGATCAGCTTACTGGGGATACTCCTGTGGGCCTTGAGGAAGAGGAGGAAGAAGACGCAAGGGTTCTCTCAAGGCTACGGCAGTGTCTTGCCCTCCCCAGCTCAGTCGTCTCAAGCGTCAGGTATTCATCACTCCCTAGCAAAAATAAAAAGAATAAAGTGGCAATCTTTTTCCAATTTTTCTCAGAGAAACCCAGATTTTGAATCTGGAAAGCGGTAGCGTAAATCAAATTGCTGCGTTTCTTGAGCTGACTCTACTCCTCTACCGTCAGAGCCGCCATACTCAAGAAGCCACACGTCTGAGCTAAGAGACAGCTCGAGCAACGCCACATTACCATACTCTCCCCCCGATCGGGGGCTGGGCCGTTCCAAGCCCCTGTTCAGCTATGAAGAGCTGTCACTGGCCACCGATGGGTTCTCAAGGCAGAATCTGCTGGGTGAAGGTGGGTTCGGCTGTGTGTACAAAGGAAGATTGCCTGATGGAAGAGTGGTGGCTGTGAAGCAACTCAAGGCTGGCGGTGGGCAGGGGGAGCGAGAGTTCAGGGCTGAGCTCGAGTCTATCAGCCGGATACATCATCGCCATCTGGTTTCCCTGGTGGGCTACTGCATCTCAGAGAATCAAAGACTGCTCATCTATGATTATGTGCCAAATAATACGCTTAGTTATCATCTCCACGGTGAGTTATAATTCCAGCTTCTGGAATTGGGTTTTCAATTATGTGCCGGATAAGACAATTTATTATCATGCCCATGGTGAATTATCGCTCCTTGCTTCAGTTTTTTTTTTTTTGGGTCATTAATTCTCCAGCATCTGGAATTGGGTTTCCAATTATGTGCCGAATAAAGCACTTGATTATCATGCCCACAGTGTATTATCGCTCCTTGCTTCAGATTTTTTTTCCTTTTTGGTCATTAATTATCCAGCATCTGGAATTTGGTTTCCAATTATGTGCCAGATAAGACGCTTAATTATCATCTCCATGGTGTGTTAGTAGTCCTTGATTTAGATCTCTTTTCTCATTTGGTAGCTTCAGGAGTCGGGTTTCTGCGTTGACTAAAGGGAGAAAATACTGTGGATTACAAACTTTCTCTGTTGAATTCGATAAGAATGAGCTTTCTTTTTTCAGGGCCGGGCAGGCCGGTCATGGACTGGGCGACAAGGCTCAAAGTAGCTTCAGGAGCAGCTCGTGGAATAGCGTACCTACATGAGGATTGTAAGCCTTCTTATTGCTTGATGTTAGATCATATGGCCTCACTAAGTATTTCTGATTTTGTGATTTACCTGATATTTCTCTATTTTCCAGGTCATCCTCGGATTATCCATAGGGACATAAAATCCTCAAATATCTTATTAGACTACAACTTTGAAGCTCAGGTGATCCACTTTCTCCACGCAGTGTTATAAATCCTACAAAGCTAATATTTCTTGGGATAGAAAATTAATATTATTTAGGATTTTTTTTCTTTTTAATTTCAGGTGTCTGACTTTGGTCTTGCAAAGTTGGCTATGGATGCCTACACACATGTGACCACGCGTGTGATGGGAACATTTGGGTATAGAGCCCCCCCCCCCCCCCCCTCTTTTTATTTTAATAAACATTTTGGATTGTGATGGAGTACGCATTAGACATCTGATGCTATATTTGGCCTGGCAGCTACTTGGCACCAGAGTATGCGTCGAGTGGCAAGTTGACCGATAAGTCAGATGTTTACTCTTTTGGGGTAGTTCTTCTGGAGCTTATCACTGGTCGCAAGCCTGTCGATGTGTCTCAGCCCCTCGGCGATGAGAGTCTGGTCGAATGGGTAAGCTACAAAAAGTCAACCCTATGCATTCTATTTTTCTGCAATTATAGAAAATAACTTAACCATCAGAAAATGATAGGTTTCCTGCTTGTGCGACCATATCAGAGATATTTTATTTATTTATTGCACCATATCTAAATACTTTATGGGATTTTCAAAAACAACAAAAATCATTGGCTTTTCAGGCCCGGCCGCTAATGTTTCATGCGCTTGAAACTGGAGTCTTTGACGAGTTACTGGACCCAAGGCTTGGAAAGAGCTACAATGAAATTGAAATGTTCCGGATGATTGAAGTTGCAGCTGCTTGTGTGCGGCATTCAGCAGCAATGAGGCCTCGCATGAGCCAGGTAATGGACTTTTCTCGGATCGAGAATCTTTTCTTTTGCGTTTCAATTTAATTTTTTTGTGGCACTAAATCGTTAGAATTGATGCATATTTTGCTTCTCCAATCATGGGATGGTTCTATCACGTCCACTAAGTCCAAGAATAATCTTGATATTCCAACTTTTTTTTTCCCCCAGAGTGGAATACTCGAGCAAATTACTTCGACATTAAATGGATGTTCTTGTGGGTTTATTGGTTTATTTATTTATCTATTTTCCATTTGAGGTACTGAGAGCTCGAGATAATTATTTTATTTATCTGTTCATTTATTTCCCAATGGGGAGGGGGGGGCGGAGGACTGTTCCAGCTACTTCATGCTGAATTAATCAGACATCATCTTGGTCAGAAAAGCTCCAACCTTCGTCCTCTCACTCGGGCTTTTCTTTTTTTTTTAATTTTAGGTGGTGAGAGCTCTAGATGGTATAGGCAACTCCGACGATCTACACAACGGCATGAAACCGGGGGAAAGCGAGCTGTTCCACACGGCACAGCAGTCAGAGGAGATCAGACTGTTTCAGAGGATGGCCTTTGGGAATCAAAACTACAGCACCGATTTCAGCCAGACCAGCTGGAAGAGTTGAAGAGATAGATTCTTTTTGTACCTAGTCTTCTCTCTCATGAGGTATATTCTTTCCCTAAAAAGGATAATCTTTCTCTGACCTCTGCCATTAGGGTGGAATTCAGATTTTTCTTCTTCTTCTTCTTCCATTGGGATGACCTCGGCTCACTCAAAACCATCCTCTGTAACTCAATTTTTTTCCTGCCAGGGTTAGTGTTCTTGATTTTTTTTAATTTTTTTTCCTGGGTGTTTATTATCGGGATTGTTTCAGAGAATTTCGTCAAAAGCTTCCTGACCAAGAGTCTGAAGAGCAGGAAAACCAGTTGGGTTTTCCTGCTGAATGGCGGGACGTTTTGGCAGAAATAATGTCTTTTTTACGAAAAAACCCTTATAAATTACTGTTATTTGTTGTTATTGGGTCCCATTATTATTAGTATTACACAATTTAACTTTCTTGGACATCTTTTCAGTTATCAGAAGTTCAGGGGTTTTTACAAGGAGTTTCTTTTATTGAGGGTTTATTAGATGCCGACTTGAAGAACAGCTCCAGGGATCCCGCTCAAGGAGAAGTCTGGAATATGGCTATTTCTGTGGGGCCCGCAAAAAGTCAAAATAAATAAATTTCAATTTAATATTTAAAAATATATTCAAACTACTTTGAGCATCTTAAATATTTTTTTAAAATTAAATATATTCATATATGGGAGTAAAATATTCCTATTTTTATAAAATAGTAAAAAAAATAATTTGTCCCGAGGGAATGATGCCACGTGGTGGGTGAAATATCCGCGTGGGCCCCATTTGAGAAATTCAACGCCGATCTTTTAATGGATCCCCTTGCCTTTCCACGTAGTCAACGAAAATTCAAAAGCCTTTTTTAAATAAATAGGAGGCATACGGTCCGTCCGATGACCTCCTCGTGTGATGGATGAATCATGGCCATTTAAGCGGTGACTGTATCCTTGTTCGTGCGGGGTAATGCGGTGAAACGGGTTTTTTCTTCTTTTCCCTTTGGGGCTGATCGGTAACCATACCCACCTCCCTTGTTCGCCGTCGAAATCCCCAGATCCTTCCGCCAGCGGCAACTCTCTTCTTTTCGTAGTGAAGGGGGGGTGGTGTTCTTCTACCTGATCCGAGGGGTTCTGGAGGGGGAAGGAGCAGGAAGGGAGAGGGTAAGATGGGGGACGATGGAGCGGAAGACCCCCAGAAGATAAAGAGGATCGCCGCGGCAGCGTACGACTACGAGAACGATCCGAGATGGGAGAACTACTGGGCCAATGTCCTCATCCCGCCGGACAGGGCCGCCCGATCCGACGTCATCGACCACTACAAGCGCAAGTTCTATCAACGCTTCATTGTGAGTAGCACCCGTACCACCACCATCGCGACTGATTTCCGACTGTGGCCCGTGAATCTAACAACCTTTTTCCTATTCTGCCACATCGTGCTATTTTTTTCCTTAATCGAGCTATGCTTTTCTCCGTTTTATGGCTTTGGGTTCCGATTTTATCATTTTTTACGGGATTAATTGTGGCTTTGCCATTGTATTTCTTGTCGCGAGACTATCTTTGCCTTTTCTGCAAGAGGATATGGTGTAGAAAATTCTCCCGAGTGATTTCGACGGTTGCTGCTGTGTTTTTGCATCTCTTTTCCTGTCGCGCATCCCGGGTTATGTTTTTTTTTTTAAACTGATTTATCTACATTTCTGGCAGCATAGAATCCCCATTGTCTTCTCTACTTGTTTCTGTTTTCTTTGGCCAACATGAGTTAGAAATTTCGGAAAAGGATTTACACTCCTGTGGTTGCTGGGGAAGTTCCTCAGTAGTCATTGGCCAAAAGATTACAAAATATTATTCCTTTACGTAGGATCCTGATTATGTGGTTGAGACAATGCCTACGACGAGTTCTTCTCAAAAACCTGGAACATCATCCGCTAGGCCAGAAACACAAGCATCGACAAGGCCGCAAGCTCAAGCATCAAGTGAACAAACAAGGCCACGTAACTCAGGTGGATAAAATGTTCATAACTGTCTCGTTACCTTGACTAAATATATGGTCACATGCTTTGTTCATCACATTCTGGAAACCAATGGTTTTCCTCATCTTGTGAGTGTCTTCTACTAATTCAAGGTCCATGATGTAGGCTCTAGTTCTGGGACTTCCTCTCAACCACGGGCAAGCGGAAATTCTATGAGACGGGATCCACAGACCATACAGTTCACTGTCAACACTTGGGTATTTATCTGTAACTTAGATAACGCGTCGTGTAACTGAGCTAACTTCGATTATCTGTAATTTTGTATATGACCGGATAAAATAATTCACTTCGTTGGACTTTTTTTTTGCATTATGGTCTCTTCATAATACATGTACCATCCTTAGTTCTTACTTAATGCATATTGGTATGAAGTGTTCACTTTTGATGACTCATCAAATTCTAAGTGGGTTGGGATTTTCTAGACATCTTAAGTTTTTGACATACAAATACAGACGATTGGCTAATTCTGAACCTGCTCCAAATCTAGATGACGATCTGCACTGTGAGTGGGGTCTGGATATTGCTTATGTATTCCTTGGTTTCTGTGTGTCTTTCACTTTCTTGTGTCCATAATTGTGCTCACACATTCTTCTTCTAATGAAATTGTTGCTTGTGATGTTGTCTAGGAACATGTTCTTTCTGTGGTATTTCTGTATTGACTGGGGTCTCATCTACATGTTGTGGTGGTTCTAGCATATCATGTAGTTTCTGCCTTGCTATTCATTCGTAGGTGCTAATTTATATTTTTTGACCCTTAAAGGTTATCATTTTGGCTGCTCTTAGCGTTCTCCCATTCGTGCCAAGAAATCTTTCTAACAAGGCCGTCCGATTGTCCATACTGGGAACAGCATGTTCATCACTGTACTCTTTGTACAGTTTGTATGGGGTAATAATTTACAGATATTTGATAGAGTAGACGTTCATTTTGGTTTTAGATCTTTCTTGGATTTTTCTATTCCCATAGATTATGTCTGGCAGTTTTCTTCTGGTTCTTATGTTTTTGATTCATTTCTCTATCGTATCTCAGAAACCTAGGGCATGGAATCTGCCTGCTGTGCAATCATGGTTACAATCTGTTGTTGGGACGAAGGATTTCATCTACTTCATCTACTGCCTAACATTCGTTTCATCTCAAGCACCTTTCAAGTGTATGTATTTGATGCTATTCCCTTGAACCCCCGTAATGATCTTAAGTTTTAAGAAGCGCTACGGCAATGCTCTTCTGGTTTAGTGCCCAGGTCACTTTTAGCATATTCTTCATATTTTCTCTAATAACGTGAACTTAATCTATGGTAGTTCAGCTTAAAAATTTTTGGTATCTAATTGTATATAGTTATTTACCTGCGTCTATTGGCGAAAACTCTTTCTTTGAAATCATTCTTGTACTATATCTTCAGAAGAAACCTATTTTGACCCTTTGTTCCTCCATTTTTTTTGTCTTTCTTGTCATTTATTGCAGTCGCTTTGATACCTGTTGTTTGTCGTTCAAGTGACTTTGTTGCCAAGTTCTTAAGGCGCAATTTCCAGCATTCGTCCTTGTATAGGTACGCATGTACTTGTGTTTGGCATCGAAGAAATTAGTTGACAATCTTATTTATCTTGTTTCATGGTAATTTTAACTGGCTTTTTGCAATCTTGCAATTGTACATCCTAGTCCCTTTTATTTTATTTTGCTTTCTTCTCACCCCTAGTGATTAAATAACTAATGGGAGCTCGGCTTTCTAGTGTGCTTGCAATCTTATGAGGTTTTTGGTCTGATCAATCCGTTGTGCTGTTGCACACTGCAACATTTGTGATCTCCACGTCACTTTCTGCAAATACACTGCCTTTATTAAGGAAAGAGAACGGAGGGAGACCAATAAAGTGAACTCGAACATTCCTTGAGAACATAATTGATTTCAGTTCGTACTATCTCTGCTTACCTGATTTTTATTTTATTTTACTTTGGGTGGGTTGGTGGCGGAGAGTAGGAAAGCTGAGAAGATGGAAGGTATGGAAAGTTAGCTGATGTCGATTGATTCCTTCGCAGTAGTTTTTAGGGTGGAAACTGTCTGGTGCTGAAAACATAGTGTCTCTACTCAAGCTTAAAACATAGCTTTTTTTTCTATGTTTATCTGTCTCCAACCGGATTAATTGAAAAAAATCCTGATCTCTATTTCTTTTGACCAATTAAACACGTCCATGATGATGCTGATTTTACTTAGAATATATACTGAAATCTTCTATAGATTCATCTCGTTCCCAATAATCTGTAAAAACCTTTCCCCAAAGCTCAAAATGATACCGGATCATTGACATTTGTGTAGTTGGCAATCTGGTTCCCTGAAGCTAAATTGCATCAAATATAAGACAATTTTCTGCATCGCCTTAACATTTTCACAATTCATAAAGAGATGATTGACGTTTCCCTGTGCAAGTCTCAGAGAGCACACTTGTTATCTACACTGGATTTTATCACAGATTGGATGCATTTTGTTGAGCCTCTGATTTACTTCTCATCTCCATGTTCTTCTTTTATCCTCCTGATTTTCTTGATTCCTCAATCCCTTTGATTCCAAACTTACTTATGAAATTGGAGTTCCCCGTTTACTCAAATTTGTTGACTTATTTATCCTCATCCCATTATGTTTTGTTCAGCTGCTAAAGTTCTGTTCTTGGTGCCTCTCCTTGGGTCCTTCATTCTTCCCAAACTTTATCCTTTGGAAGATCACCCAACTATACTTCTGTCGAAATAAATTATTCGACATGAAAATATTCCTCCAAGACGGAATTGTTAGTAATAATGTTTTTTTTTCCTTATCCTTTTAACTAAAACCTGTAGAACTTCAACCATGCCGATCCACAGGGAGTTGCCTTCTCCACCTCTTCAGAACCATTATTCAAACACTACCTCTGCAATTCTTATATATTCTTTCTATTCATGCCTATCTTTGTCTCCTTTCTGATCTTTATTTGGCGAAGCAAGCTTTAATTTTGCCCCATTTGCCGTCTTCTACAAAGTTTGGGAAAGAGGGGGGGAGGTCACAGAGAGAGGAAAGAAGAAGAGTGTGGTGATGGTGAAGGAGATGCTGCCGCAGAGGGGAGGGGGGTACCAGGAAGATGACCAGAACAGAGATGGTGGAGAGAGGAGATGGCAGGATGTGACAGAGAGAAGGAGAAAGAGGCCAGCCTAGGAGAGGGAAATGATTTGTCTTCGTATGTATTTGCAAGATCATATTATATTCTAAGTTATTTTAACTGAAATATAAGCTTGGATTTGAGGACTTAGTTTCTATTTGGAGTTGCACCAGTGAAGAAGAAAGCTCCATGACATGTTATCAACTGCGAACAGGAGGTACTTGGAGGAGGCCTGCCTGTGGGTGGAGGCGAACACGACCACGCTCACCATCCTGAGCTCCAACGCGGAAGTCGCCCTGGGTTTCCTCTTCATCCTCTCTCTGCTCTCGTCAGTCACCTCTCCAACTCTCCTCCTCCTCGCTGGTTAGTTTCTCTCTCTACTGGACTCTCTGTTCTGAGGGGGTCTTGATGTTCTCTTGCAGATGGCAGCGCAGCATCTTGCAGACCTTCATCTACTGGCAGGTTCGCCCTTCTTCCTCCTCCTTCTTGTCTAGGGTTAGGGTTTTGCTCTGATCATCTTTCGTCCTTACCTTGCAGCTGCTGAAGCTGATGTACCATGCTCCGGCGACGGCGAGCTACCACCGGGTGGTCTGGGCGAAGATCGGCCGGTTCTCGAACCCTTACATCAGCCGATACGCGCCGTTCTTGACCACGCCGATCTCTGCTCTGCAGCGATGGTGGGCCAGGTGACTGCTGGAGGTCAGGGGCCATGGGAGGGGCGAGGAGCACCTAGAGAGAGAAAGCACTGTCGAGCTCATCCGGTTTGGCTTGGTTTCTCTCTCCGCGTTTCTTTTTCCCTGAAGAAAACTCGGATGCTCAAATTTCTTTCGGTCGAGAACGATGATGAGAGGTGTCGTCTCTGCCGGTGCTCGGAAGCCATGGGACGGGCTTGGAGGCTGTAGAGAGAGAAAGCAAAGCCAAACTGGCTTTCTCTTTCCTCTATTTTCTTTCCTTGGAAGAAATTTAGACGGGGGACGTCGATCCATGCAGAGAGAAGATGCTCGATCTCTGCCGGAGCTTGCAAGGAAGCCGGGTCAGCCTCACCCAGTGTGGCTTTCTCTCTCCTCTGTTTTTCTTCCACATGGAAAAACCGAGATGCTCTGATTTCCAGTCTAACTTGATTATTTGCGAGGGGCTAGTGTTGGGGACGATGACCTGGTTCTCTCTCTCTCTCTAGCCTAAGGATCGGAGGGTCAGGATTGGACCGGATGGCGATCGTTTCTATCCCGTCTGATCCAAATAATGCATTCCGAAGTTTAGTACTCAACATGCCTGATGTAGATTGACGACAGAATGCATTCTAAAAATCTACTTTTGAGTCAGGGCAGAGTCACAAATTGTTTTAAAAATGGGTACATACGCGGAAGTTTTGGCCTCGCATGGGGACTTATATACTATCGTTTTGTCTCACGAAATCGATTTTAGGAATCTATCTTTAATCGGATTTAGATGATGGCGATTTCATCCGGGGTGAAATCACAAATTATTTAAAAATGGGTACGTACGCGAAATCATAAAAAACCGATGGTGAAGAACATAAATTCCTTGGCGAGTGACCGCCGGCGTCGGCCAGGCGATCGGCGCCGGCCAGGTTCATGACCTCGCCGCAAATCCGGCGAGCTTCTCTGTTCCTTCTGTTTTGCTGTATTTGGCCGCTGATTGTCCGGTACTTCCGCCGTAAGTTGTTCTTGGGGAGATCAGGTATCCTCTAGAACAGCGGATCCAAATCTGCATCAGATCACAGAAAAGGTGATTTCCGGCGATAAATTTTTCCCTTTCGTGATCTGAGAGGTACATTTACTTCATGTCAATTCATCGTCGTGCATCGGCCGGTGCCATCGAGTTCACCATCGGCATTTCAGCTTGCAGATGGGAGCCAGAATCCGCGAAAATCCTCCTGGCGAGCCGCTCCCTGAAGAACACAGAGGAGAGAGCAATGGCTTGTGGAAGGAAGCTAGTTCACCACCCCCACTTTGAATATATCCCCCGTGTGCAACCTCCGCCTATGGTTTCATTGATCCGGCGCCGGTGTTTGCAAGATGGTAGACCATGGCAGCACCTTCGCGTGGAACGCCGTCCTCAGATCCTCTCCCCCTCGGCAAGCTCTTCACCTGTACACTCAATCCATGCTCCAATCCCTGGCTGCCCCCAACAAGTTCACCTTCACCTTCCTCATCAAGGCTTGTGTGAAGGCCTGCGCGCCGCATCTGACCAGGCATCTCCACTGCCACCTCGTCAAGCTGGGTTTCTCCTCCGATCCCTTCCTTCAGAGCGCCCTCCTCGGCGCCTACGCCGACGGCGGCAGCCTCGCCGTCGTCCGACAACTCCACCGGCACGGGGCGCGCGGGGACGTCGTCGTCCGCACCGCCCTCGTCTCGGCATACGTCAAGTGCGGCCTGCTGGCAGATGCCCACCGAGTGTTCGACGAAATGTCTGAGGTCAATCCGGTCACCTGGGCCGCGCTGATTTCCGGCTACGCGCGGTGTGGGCGTGATTCGGAGGCCCTGCAGGTGTTCCGGCGTATGCGCCTTGCCGGCGCCGAGCCGACGGAGGCGTGCATGATATCCGTTCTTGCCTGCTCAGCCCGGCTCGGCGCGCTCGAGGAAGGCGCCTGCGTCCACCGGCACATAAGCCGCAGCGGGAGGCACCTGAGCGCCAGCCTCGGCACGGCGCTGCTCACGATGTACGCCAAATGCGGGTGCCTCGATGCCGCAGAGAGGGTGTTCGACGGCATGCAACACAGAGACCCGCGAGCCTGGACGGCCATGATATCGGCGTTGGCGGCTCACGGGCAGGGCGCGCGGGGGCTCCACCTCTTCGACGAAATGCTCGCCCAAGGCCTCCGCCCCGACGGAGTCACCTACGTCGCAGTCCTCAGCGCGTGCAGCCACGCCGGCCTCGCGGCGGCGGCATGCCGGCACTTCGATGGCATGACAGAGCTGTACGGCCTCGTGCCGGGGATCGAGCACTACGGCTGCATGGTGGACGTCCTCGGCCGCACGGGCCGTGTGGAGGAGGCGTGGAGCATGGTGCAGACGATGCCGGCGGCGCCGGACGAGTTTGTCCTCAAGAGCCTGCTCAGCGCTTGCTGCAGCCACGGTCGCATGGACTACGCGGAATGGGCGGCGGAGAAGCTGATGAACGTCGATCCAGGGCATGCCGCGTCCTACGTGATGCTGGCCAACGCGTATGCCGGCATGGGGCGGTGGGAGGACAGCGCCCGAGTGAGGAAGATGATGAGGCGGCGCGGAGTCCCGAAAGCGCCGGGGCAGAGCACGGTCGACTGAGCAGCTGGATGCCCCCCTCCCAAATTGCGGGCGGCGGCGCAGCCCACCGCCCCAATGGCGGCGATGGCGATGGTTTCCGGCCGTAGAGGCGACGGAGCCCGAAAATGGGCGGCGCCGGCGGCGGCGATATTGTCTTTGAGAACGCCCCGCCGCCGATGGGTCATCGTTTAAATGATAGGAAGAGGTAGAGAGAAAGAGAGAGAAAGAGAGAGGAGTTCAAATGATGCATGGGTGTTCAGTCCTCATTTGGGCCCGTAAGTGAACCGAGTGCCAATTGAGGCTTCCCAGCCGTTATGAAACTCCGTCGGTGACCGTCCGATGAAAACGGTCCCGGATGGAAGGCGGGATACGGCGGGCAGAGGGCCTACGTATCGGACGGTACTGATTCATCCAGCTTTGGGAAACATCAATCATGCGGCTGTCGACGAGTTGGCCTCCCCCCTCCCTCCTCCTCCCCTGAGCTCCAAAGGCATGCACATATGTAGCCGCTCGTATTATTCTTCATTCACCAGACGGCTTCTCCGGGGACCTCCTCCTCGCTCGCTGCTCCGCAAGGAAGGAATCGGTAAGGATACGAGGAAGACGAAGGGCAGACTTTCTGAAAGAGGCGGAGCGACGGCCATTGTTCTCATTTCTCATTCATCGTGACTTTCGCGCCGTCTCTCTGAAGAATAATTGGCGTCTGCTCCTTCCCCCCCGAGGAAGCAATCTGTGGATTTCTCTGCGTGTCCAGATCTGCGGTCCGCAGTCAGGTGGGAGAGGAGGGAGGGGGAGAGGTGCGGGTTCGGGACGGTCGTGATCGTATCTGCTCCTGGCGTCGTTTGTTTGTCTGGAAGAGGCGAAGAGAGAGGAAGTGGTGCGGGAAGGAGTCTTCTCCTTCCTCTTGTTCCGTTGCGGCCGGCCTGTGGGTGAGCCTGTGAAGAGATGAAAAGATCCCGCGAAGAGGGCTCCACGGTGCCGCAAATCAAGCGGCCAAACGCTCCCCGAGGGGATCCGTAAGTTTATGTGGCCTCGTCGCCTTTGCTCTCCGTGTATTGCTATTTCTCTGATGCTACCTTATAGTCTCCTCTCTCTCTCGCTCTTTCTCGCTCAATCCAAACATGCTTGGAGCTCCAGGGCCGTAATCACTAGATCGAGCCCGTCCTACTTGGATGTGATATAATTTGTTGAAATGTTGGAGTGCAAAATTGTGGTATTTTCTGCTTTCTTTTCGTGCTTTCTATCTCTGACTCGTAGCGTTCATGTAACGAACGATTATGAGGAATATGCATTATGCTCGTCTGTTTTTATTTAGCTCAATTTTCCTCACGAAGAAGGGGCGACGACTAATCATATTTTCGATATTTTTTCTCAGAAAATGTTCCATGTAAATGGGGCTGTTTCTGATTGTGTGTCTTTATACTGCTGCTTATGGAGTATCTTCTTGTACGTGTTTTATGATGAAGGTGTGGAGAAACGTCCATTCCCCCTGCAGCTACTAGCAGTGGTGCCAGGAGACTAACAACAAATGACGCTCTAGGCTATTTGAAAGACGTGAAGGGAATTTTTAAAGATAAAAAGGAAAAGTATGATGAATTCCTTGAAGTGATGAAAGATTTTAAAGCGCAAAGGTTTGCGTCCTTTCAAATTTTTTTCATTTCTTTTTCTTTCTTCATTTCTCTTACACGTATATTCTCCTGTGGTTGCAGGATAGATACCGCGGGAGTTATTCAAAGGGTAAAAGACTTATTTAGAGGACACAGGGACTTGATCTTAGGCTTCAACACCTTCCTGCCAGAGGGATACGAAATTACTCTCCCTATTGAAGAGGGAATTCAACAGAAAAAACCTGTTGAGTTTGAGGAAGCTATCAATTTTGTGAACAAAATAAAGGTGTCAACTATATTTCTTCCAAACTCTTTCGCAAGATTTAAGGGTGGCATTAGGCTTAAAGTCCCATTAACTTCTTTCATCTTGCTTACAGACCTGTTTCAAAAATGATGAGCGTATCTACAAAACATTCCTAGATATTCTGAACATGTACAGGAAAGAGAGCAAGAGCATTGCAGAAGTTTATCAGGAGGTATATATCTGACATATTTATCTTTTTCAGTGTCCTTTTTATGTGTTTTATGATATTTTAACTTGTAGAAATCCTGGCCTGTACATTTGCAGGTCACATTGCTGTTTGAAAACCATCACGATCTTCTCAAGGAGTTTACTCATTTCTTACCCGATCACACAGCGAAATCCGTGTTGCAAGAAAAGACATCAGCGCATAGAGACGAGAAGAGCGTTGGTCGATTAGCTATCAGACATGGTCAAGTTGACAAGGTACTGATTTGCAATTGAAACTTTGTAGATGAGAAAAGAAGTAATTGTGCACGAACAGTTTTCTCTTTCATTGAAGATCCTGCATCAAGTATATAATTCCTTGAAAGTGGACAGTGCATAGTATTTATTAAATATACAAAACAAAGAGTTGTATATATATAACAAAATACACTTGATACTGGTTAATGCTAGTTTAACATCATTTTGGCAATAGCATCAATGAAGAATAATGTGGTAGCATACTGCTGTGCAATAGTTTATTTTTTCAAACTGTACAGCTTGGACACTATTGCTGAAGAGAAATGTGGCAATGTTTTTTATCCCATTGGGGTATATCTTTTGCCTCGATTTCTCTTGCCTTGCACAAGTGTCTGAATGCTAATTTTGTGGCTCATTATCAGTGTCTTGCTAGGCAAAAATGCATCAACAATTATGAAACATTGAATGCTAAATCTTGCATTGATGTAGATAACTATCGTTACTCTCTTTGTGATTAGCTTTGTAATCAAGGGGATTTGAACTGAAGGACATTGAGACTGGTTAAGTGGATTTAGTTTAAAATTTTGCATCGTGCTGCATGATTTTTTCTAATGGAAATTATGTTATGATTTCTATCGGATTATTCCTTTCTAACTTTTTTGGCCTTTTTCTTAGAGAGATAAAGCACATGCTTACCATCCTGATCGTAACCTATGTGATCGTCCTGGTGAAGAGCATCAGAGACATAGAAAACGTACTGAGAAGGAAAAGCATACGACTGACGATAAGGATCGGATAAATCATGAGCACGATGACAGAAATTTAGTGTGTGATAGTAAGGATCTGGAAAACATGCGGCAGAAGAGGAAATCTTGTCAAAGGGTTGATTATTCTGTTGTAGAACCAATGGACACAGGTGGTGAAAATACAAAAGACTTTGGACCTTTCTCTGCATCGGATGCTGCCGATGACAAAAATGCTTTGAAAGGTGAGTCCATTACTGTCATGACCGACAGATTTGCATGAATGATGCATAACTTTTTAACCGGTCATTTTTCGAAAATTTTGTCCTAGATCTATTGGCACACCATTTCTGAGTACGGCCATTAGATTTGGTTTTCTGGAGACAACTGATAGTGGAGGAATAATGTGATATTCATTCGTTGCAGGTGAATTTGAAAAAGAGTTTAGTTTTATTGAGAGAGTAAGGGACAAGTTGAATGGTGATGCGTACCAGGAGTTTCTGAAATGCCTTCATCTTTATAGCAAGGAAATTATTAGCAGAACTGAATTGAAGAATCTGGTACAATGTCATATTTACCCCAGTGCATTTCTAGAATCTGTTTTTTTTTTTCCTTCTCATATTGAAATCATATCTGTTGTCCATTTATCTTTCTCTGAAATCTTATCTATTTGAAATTATCATCCATTTAGCATAGGACATGTACTCAACAAATTGAGTACATGCCCTATGCTAATCTATGGGGGAAGAGATAAAGGCACACCAATTATTATTCTGATCTAGGAGCAGAATGATGACTATTCCTTGTGTGGGACCTTCTAAGATGTAGTGAGGAAATAAGTGATGAAAGTTGTTGTGAACGATTTAAACTTTTCAATTCAAACTATCAAGTGAAGTGAAATCTCACTCTCACTCTCAATTCGTTTCCTATTTAAAGTGACCATCAAGTGATTTAGATGTATACTTCAAATAGGAAATGAACTGAGAGTAAGAGTGAGATTTCACTTCACTTGATGGTCAGAATTGAAAATTTTAAATCGTTCACAACAACTTTCATCACTTATTTCTTCACTACGTCTTAGAAGGCCCCACACAAGGAATAGCCATTATCCTGCTGATGGAATAGATCAAAACAATGAATGGTGTGCCTTTATCTCTTCCTCCATAGATTAACATTCATTCTTCCAAATCTAGCATTCTGATTTTGCATCTTTGCATCCTCTTGGGAGAAAATCAATAGAAAAAGCATCGTTTCAGCCTCCATTTCCACCATTTTTGGCACGATGAACTCTGCCTTGAATAAACACGCTCTGTTATCCTTCTATAGAGCCTAACTTTTCTTGGATGCCGATCTGTAAGAGCCAGGCTAATATCTTTCTGTTTGAGATATGCTCAGTTACTAGAGAAAAGAAGCACAGTGGAAAAGTGAGGTTGAAATACTTTTAAGACGTTCTGTTGCTTGATCAAAATGTATCAGAGAAAAGTGGTCTCCGTAAGAAGTTTATGCTTCAATATTTGAAACTTTTACCGGCATATGACTAACCTCTCCTCTACCAGGAGCATCTTATGATTCTTTTACATTAACAGAGTACAACAGATTTTTTAAAATCTGATCCTTCTAGAATTTTTATATTTTAAAGTTATAGTTTTTTGCTGTTATGTATATCTGGTGTCCCTAGTATAAGAGACATGTTGATGGAATCGATTATTTAACATAACAGCTGGACACCGATTGGTTGTTTTTCTCCAAAGTCTCTAAATTATTTCATTTTGGAACTGGACTTCCTTAAAATGCATTTTTTTGAAGTTATGCACACCCAGGAAACATTTACGTCGTACTTCCTTCTGTAGCGGCGGATCTTATGCTATAGCTAATTCTTCTTTTTCTTTAGGTTGGTGATTGCCTTCGAAAGTATCCAGACTTGGTGGACGGTTTTATTAAGTTTTTGCCATCTTGTGAGAATATAGGTAAGCTTATCTGGCTAATTTTCCCTGAAAATGGTGCATTTCTTTCTCAGTTATTTTGAATACCTTTTGAGATCTCTATTAAATGCAGATGAATTTCTTTATAGAGTGTTCTGTATAAGTAGGTTTTCGTTACTTTTAAATCATTTGTGATGCTAAATTTCTTCTTCTAAGATACTTTTCTCCTTGCCATAGTTGATCTTCATGTTCTTGTTGTTATTTCTGAAAACTAATCTTGTATATGTTATGGCAGAATCCTCGTTGAAAGGACGTTTAGGTGAACCAGTGATTATAGATCGTAGGGAGAAAGAAAGGGAATGTGAAAATGAGAGGGAGAAAGATAGAGACTATGGCAAGGAGATAAATAAAGAAAGGGAAACACCAAAAGATTCTGCAGATCACAAGGCTTCCTCACTTGCTGGAGAAATATGTAGTTGGAACAAACCAATATCGGAGCTTGATCTGTCCGACTGTCAGCACTGTACCCCGAGTTACCGACTTTTGCCAAATAATGTAAAATACTTTTAAAGTTTCCCTTTTCTTGCTTTCTCTTTTCGTTGTATGCCTCCTCAACATTTATTGATTTCTTGGTTACTATTTACCTTCATTGGCAGTATCCATTACCTCCATCAACCAACAGGACAGAAGTAGGCGATGCAGTGCTTAATGATCTCTGGGTGTCAGTAACATCTGGCAGTGAGGACTATTCTTTTAAGCACATGCGAAAGAATCAATATGAAGAGAGCCTGTTCAGATGTGAAGATGATCGGTATTTGATCCCTCTTTTGCTGCTACATGCACAATTCCTCTCATTCCAATTAAGATTTAATGAGGCAAATTTCCTAGATATTCTATCTTTCAACATCAATGAGCAGTGACAAATGAGTTTTACCATGATTTTGCGGTTCAAGTTTTCCCATTCCAACCATACAACTGTTTTGGTGCTCAAAGTTAATCATATGGTTCTTTATAGGAACCCATTACTTGTTTGTCTTTTGCCGTTTATGAGTTTTTGAGTTTTTTTGGCTCATGTTTCTACCAGGTTTGAGCTTGACATGCTTCTGGAGTCTGTGAATACAACTACTAAGCGGGTGGAGGATTTGCTAAAAGCTATGCCAGATGATCTATTGAAACAAGAAAGCCAATTTCGTGTAGAAGACCACTTCAATGGTTTGTAAAAAAGCAGTGAAATAGACTAGTCTTTTTTTAAAAAAATCATTGTTATATTCTTACTTACATCATTCTGTTTTTTAATCCATTCTTCAATCTGTAGCCATAAACCTGAGGTGCATTGAACGACTGTATGGTGATCATGGTTTGGATGTGATTGATGTTCTGCGGAAGAATCCTGGTCTCGCTCTTCCTGTGATACTAACTCGTCTAAAACAGAAACAAGAGGAATGGTCAAAGTGTCGAGCTGATTTTAATAAGGTGTGGGCTGAGATTTATGCAAAGAATCATCACAAATCCCTTGACCATCGAAGCTTCTATTTCAAGCAACAGGATGCAAAGAACCTGAGCACAAAAGGTGTCACAAAAATCGTTCTGATCCCTTTTTGTTTTGTCCGCACACATCAAGATAAGCCTTACATTTTTTTTTTTAGGTTGTAGATTCTAAATTTTCAGTCATTCCCGTTTAAATTATTATAATTTCATTCAACATTGTCTGCCATTCATGGAAGCCATTTTTGTTTTTACCCTTCTTTACTGAATGGAAATATCTGAACTTTCCTCCTGTGACTGTTGCCATTTTCTTTGTTGACTGCATGAGACTTGTATAAATTTACTGTAATTGCTTTCGTTTTAGCAAAAAATCTAAGTACTGCTATTGAACCTACAGTGCCTTGATTTCCATTTAGTTTTGGTTGGTGTGAAAAGTAGCCTCCACTTACGTAGATGCTTGCTTGCTCACCTTTCTAAAATTTGAACTTTAATATTACGGGGTAAAGGAAAGGGTTTTCCGTCCCTCTACCCTTCTTCCCAGCTATGTCAGAAGGATAAGAGTGAATGGGAGAATAGTAAGGAGTGAGGAGGGGTGGTAAACGATTTAGGAAGGTCAACCACAATTCAGAGTGGTGCCCTACTCTGTGACTTTATTTGACGACAATATTAATGGCATGTTTCTCTCCGGATAAATCCAGTTCATGCAGCATGTTATTCAGCCTTTTAAGTAGGTCTGGTGGATCCAACTGTCTCTTCTCTTTTGGGCAGTTTTTATATTCTTATGGCTTGCGTATCTTCTCTTTTGTTTCGTTATTTTACTTTTTTATCTATTAATTTTTTTTCTTTTACCTATTTGTAGTTCTCTTGACTGAGATCAGAGAAGTAAACGAGAAAAAGGAGAAAGAGGATGACATACTTTCTGTTGTTAGTGCTGGAAACAGAGTTGTTATTCCCCACATGGAATTCAACTATAATGATCCAAATATTCATGAAGATATATATGAGATAATTAATTACTCCTGTGCAGAGGTCTGCTCATCTACAGATCAGACGGATAAGGTCTTGGAGATTTGGACTACATTCTTGGAGTCAGTGCTTGGTGTTCCTCCTCGACTGGTTGGACCAGAAAATGAAACCAAGAATCAGGCTGCCAAGAGTACTTTTGCAGCACCAGGGGAAAGTCGTAGAAGCTCGGATGTGGTTGCTCCTTCTGGTAGTCTGCAACTAAATCTTTTCGGCGGTGGTAGCGGAACCAAACCATTGGAAGAAGCCTCCTCATCCTTCAGGGGTAGGCTGGCAAGGGACACAATTGACAGTGATGCTCTTGAAGTCTATCAAGTTTCTTGTCGAACTGATAAAGTTTGTTCTACTTCGTCGTATGAGAAAATGCCAGGTAATCTTTTGACATCTGGTGAGGCGTTGGGAATCAGCATGCGGTCAGTTCTAACCAAAAAGGCGGCAGGTAATGCTTCTCTCAGCATATTACTGATCGGCGCAGTTAGCAATGACAGCAAGTTTTCATTTTGTATGAAGTCATGGGTTTTCTTTCATTTCTGTTCCCATGAATAAACTTTCCCCTGTATTAATGCACTGAAAAAAAAAAAAAAAAATTAATCTGTTTTCCTTCTTAGGTGCCAGTGCTACACAGTTCAAACACGATCAGAACGTTCTTGAGGAAGTTAATGTGGCTCAAACTAATAATGACGTTTTAACTTCATCATTAGAGGTATTGTCAGCTGATCACAGTTACACGATATCTCATTAGATAAATTGTATGTATCAGCTGATTTGGTGTCCTCAATACAGTACTGCTTTCAGAACTTTATACTTTTAATCTGATGAAGGAAGTTTAACTGTGGGAGACAATAATGACTTGGAATATTTCACTCTAAAATCTCTTGGGTATTATGCCTAAAATCTCTATGTTTTATTGGAATTTTTTTTCTGTAATATGTGGATCTAATGTTGAGGCGTTTAGGCTAATAATCACGCTTTTGATGATGATGATGATGATGATGATGATGATCGTGATCCCTGAAGCATTTGATTTAGAGAGGGAATAAAATAAGATCAGTTTTATCAGCAAACGCTCTGTGCATGCAGGAACGCACTAAAGCTGAATGTCTACACGATGACTCTTCAGCCCACGGAGTCGGAGGTGAAAGAGAGGAAGGCGAACTGTCACCTTCCACAGACTTTGAGGAGAATACTTTTGAAGCCATGCAAGAAGGTATGGCTGAAGCTGTCAACGAAGGGAAAGAGAGCGCTCAGAGGTCAACAGAGGGCAGTGACAACGCATCTGACGCTGCTGAGGACGCCTCAGCCAGTGATTCTGGCAATGGTGAGTTGTGCTCCCAGGAAGGGCAGGTAGAGGACGAAGATGCCAAGCACGCTGATCATGATGGGAAGACAGAGAGCGAAGACGAAGTGGAAGGTGCTGCCGATGCGGGTGGCATTGAGGGAGAGGGACAGTCGTTGACATTGCACGAGTATTTTCTACACACTGCAAAGCCCCTTGCTAAGCATGTGCCATCAACATTATTTGACAAGGAGGGAAAAGGCTCTCGTATTTTCTACGGCAATGATTCTTTCTATGTGCTCTTTCGACTTCATCAAGTAAGCCATACCTCATGATTCGTCCCAAATATCCTGCAACTCCTTCGATAACACCTCTCTGTTCTTTGTTGCAGACTCTCTACGAGAGGATTCTCTCAGCTAAGATGAATTCATCTTCGGCTGAAAGAAAGTGGGGATCCTCTAAGGCCGCCAACCTTCCCGACTTATACACAAAGTGGGTCAACTCTGTGTGATGTGCTGCATGATCTTCATCTGCTGCTTGTGTTTTTCTCTGACTGAGCTTTGTTTCTAGGTTCATGGGTGCCCTCTTCAGCTTACTCAATGGGTCTGCTGACAACACAAAGTTTGAAGACGATTGCCGTTCTATCATTGGCATTCAATCATATATGCTCTTCACATTGGACAAATTGATATATAAACTCATCAAACAGGTATTTAATCATCATCTGCCTAATTAACTCCTACTCATTCAACCAGATCTTTAAGTTCATCACCTTAAACACCCCCTAAACCTTAAATCGTAAACCAAGATGTCGTCATTAGGCTCACTTGTTTGTTCCAGGTTCAAGCTATTGCATCTGATGAGACAGACAATAAGCTTCTTCAACTCTATGCATACGAAAGGTCACGCCGGCCTGGACAATTCATTGACCTGGCCTATCAGGAAAATGCCCACGTCATACTTAACGACGACATCGTGTACCGGTTTGAATGTGTAGGTTTTCAGTACACTCACACCGCATAATTGTGCAGTTTTATTCTTTTGATTTGATTATATTTATCATGAATGCATTGTTGCCTTTTTGCAGTCCTCCGATCCAACCCATTTATCTATCCAGCTGATGGAATGTGGACACGAGAAGCCCGAGATGACTGCCGTCTCTCTCGACCCGGACTTCTCATCCTATCTGTACAATGATCTTCTCTCTAACATCCCCAGCGGCAGGGAAGCTCACTCTGTGTTCCTCAGAAGGTTGAGCTCCTGAGGGGCCGATTTACTAAGATTGGTGTCTTCTTGCGGTGAAACTTGGAAAATGATTGTGGATTATTTGCCTTTTCCAGAAACAAGAGGAAGAACGCTGAGGATGACCCATATTCTGTGAAGGCCCAAGACCCAGAGTCCACATTCTTGGTCAACGGTTTGGAGTGCAAGATATCGTGCAAATCCCAGAAGGTGAGGGGTTGACTTATTTCTTAAAGGTTTGGACCCATGAGATGATGCCCTGTTCAGGGGGGGTAGTCATTCTCCACGACTGTTAATGCCAATGAAATCCACGTGCTCCAGGTTTCTTATGTCCTTGACACCGAGGATCTACTTTACTGCAAGAAACGGAGGATTTCATCGCACAGAAGAAGCTCATCTTGCCATGACCAGGTCAACTCCGCTCGCTCTGTCAGAGTCCAATCCTTTCACCAATTTCTCTCTAGCTGACGTGAAATAATCCGAAATAAGCGGTCAGTATACCTTTTAACCTCTCTCTCTCTCTCTCTCTCCATCTCTATCTCATATCATTCTATGTTCTGTATTCTCCTACTATCAACTAGGTTGTCAGTTGGCCCGGTCTGACCTGGGCCTTATTAACCGCAGGTTTAGCAGGGAGGAGAGAGAGTGAGAGAGAGTGTGTGTGCGTGTGTGCGTGTGTGCGTGTGTGTGTGTGTGTGTGAGAGAGAGAGAGAGAGAGAAACACCCAGACCAGGGCTGACACGGGGCTGCCTACCCCCTTTGACCCCAGTGGGTGGTGCATACTAAATAATCCTTAAATCTTTACGTCTTTTCCTTCTACTAAAAAAAAACCTAGATTTATCTAAAATAATTCTCCCAGCAGATAATTATTTCTTCCCCAATCATTCTCATTTATTATTTATTATTTATTTATGCAGTCAGCGTTCTCACGTGCTAGAAGCAGCAGCTTCTGATGCTGCCCAACCAGAGAGCTCTCTTGTTCACGGTCGCATCTTCTGTAACCAAAAACACGGTGAGCTCCATTAAAGTCGTACCCCTCTTATAATCTAATCCCGTGGAACCTCACGTGCTGATTATCGCCATCACCAGCCGTTCATCGGACTCCGCGGCGATGAAATCGGACGGTCCGGATTTGCGGAGAGAAGCGAATTGAGGAATACGTATGTGTACGAGTGAAGTAAAAGTGTGGCGGGGGTGAAGAGTTAGAATATACATAGAGGAGGGTGTTTATGAAATATGCCCCTCCCAAGTCCTACAAGGTTTTTATCTTCTTTATTTCACCGATTCAATTCATAAATGAATTTTCCTTCTTGCGAAAATGCAAATAATCCCCGGGGTAAACCTATAATTAATGGTTTATTGGGGTCGAAATTAAAAATTGCTCCGATCAGACGGCTGTGCTGTTGACAGATCGGACCGTTATTAATCAATTTTCCGCCTTGCACGATGCAAATAATCCCCTATATTGGTCTGACTGCGTGTTCAATGATTAAATTGGGGTAAAAGTAAAAAAAATATCCGATCAGACGGCTGGGAGGTTGATTGATCGGACGGTGCGGATCGGAGGGGCCTCCCGCCACGGCGATTCAAATAGGCGGCCAGTTCCCAGCAACTGCCTCCACCGTTGCGGTTGTGACGGTTAATCTCCCTCCCCCTTCTCCACTCCGCCTTCCGAGCAGAGAGAGAGAGAGAGAGAGAGAGAGAGAGCGCGGCAAAGGTGGGGTGCAGATGGGGATCCCCGGTCGTCCACTTGTTCTCCTTGTCTGGATGTTGACGGCTGCTGGTGTGGGAGTGGCTCAGTCGCCGGAGTTCAAGAAGTTTCTGGACTCCACCGATGGTGTGAACATCATTTTTTGTCTTTTGCTCGTAGTTCCGCGGTTCCACTCGCAGTTCGTTTTCATTCCATCTTATTTCTGCGTGTTGGTTATCGATTTTGGTTCTGAGAGAATGGCCGATTCTGACTTGGTTTTGGGTGGGTAGTTCTGAGATGATATCGGGGAACGCGAGTGTACAAGCCGACCGGTTTGGAGTTGTTTGTAAGGTAGGTTCCTTCTTTAGATAAAGGATTTCAGGGTTACGATTTTAAGTCAGTGTGATTGCCCTCTTGTTGAACATACGATTGTTCGATGAAGTCTCAAACCGTTCAAACTACAATAATCAACAGGAAAAATCACTTTCCGTTTCGCGCGCTGCTGTCCCGTATTTACTGTAAACTTAGATTCAGGGCTCAGGCATGTTTCTCTCAGGTAAACGCAGTCTCCAAACAGATCCAATCTCTTTCGGGACATATTTTAGTCTTGCTCATGGTCTTTTTCGGTTTATTCGTCATCCTTCACATCCGAAGCGACTCAACCCAGTTATATCGTATCTTGTAATTAATTTCCCTTAACTTTTTTCATGGTTGGAGCGATCAGGAGATACGGAACTAAAGCTCTCAGCTCCATATGTTGGATACGACGGAAAAATCTATGCTTGCTGCAGAAAGAACCTTTTTGCATTTGAGAGTGATGGAACTATTTCATGGATCATTCCTCTAAATTATTCTTGCCACATGGATATTGCCCCAGTTAGCGATGAAAGAGGAAAGGTAGCCAGTAAGCCAACATGCCTCACTATTTCATTTTTATGTCGGAGTGGACCAATCACCTGGTCATATAACTCGGGCTTCGTCTCTTTAAATGATTAGTATACTATTGCATTCGGTCACTTCAAAGTGCATTGGTACATTATTTCTTCTTGCTCCCAAAGGCAGTGAGAGAATTACGATGCTCTACGAATTTCAATTAACAAGGAAGCACGTCCAATAAACTGGCTTGAATTTTCTTTGATTTCAGATACAGTGGCTATGTCTGAGAACCCGAATCATTGTAGTTATCTGTTGTTACATCATAAATGAATGGGCCCATATGCCCTTCTTATGGATGATCACATTTTCTATGCTATACAAAGGTTCCTTGCTCAACTCAAGGACAAATATAACTGGTGAAATTCCTTTAAATTACATTCTTTGGACGGTCTTTCTTTCTGTGCCTTCGCAATTCAGTAGTTTTATTTTTTCTTCGTCAAATTGGACTTATTTTTCTCTTGTCATGACAAGGATTGTGATGCATTCAATAGAATCTTACTGGGTAAAATTGATGACACTTAAACCTCTCTCCAATATTTTATCCTCGGTGGGAATTTGAATTTTCCTAGCATTTCACAGACTATTTGAAAATGAATATTATTAGAGAACATAAGATTCCAGGTCAAATAAAGAAATTTAAGAAGAAAAACGGTGTTCCTATGATCATGAATATACGTACATCTTAATACCAGCGGATTCATATGTAAAAAGGGAAATCCACCTAAAAATTGATTTCTATCGGGACATAGTTTTGCCTCTCTAATGATCTCCTTTAGCTTTTCAAAAATGTTACAACTTAATGTAATACAATTTGAAAATGGCCACTTCTCAGTTATTTTCCCATCTCTAGCACAATAATTATGTTCAGTGCAATATAAATGAGTCATTAATGGCTATATCTTTACAGATTTTCGTTGTAGCTGAGGACAAAGTTCTACGAGTCAAGCCTTCAAATATAGGAACTTCGGAACAGGTCGTTGACATATTTTACGGCCCAAACCCAGATATTGGGGTTTCTGGTGAAATCATTGGCATTTCCATCAGCATTTCTAGTTCAGCTATATTCATCACCGTAAAACATCACGGCCTATTTGCATTCATGCTTCGTGGAACACGGCTATGGAGTGCTGGACCTGTGCTAAATCGATTCGGTTATCTTCAAGGATGTAAAGATCTGGCGACAGATTGTTACTTTAACTCAGGCCCCACCGTGGATCAATGTGAAGGTAGTCTTTATGTAAGGTTTTCTCTGTCCCTAGTTCTTCTTGACCCGTATATTCTTCTAAGAGGGATATTTTATTATTTGGCACTCTTCAACAAGGGCATTATTTTATTTTTTTTACCAATGAAATTTATTTTATTTAGAAGAAATTTTTACACTGAAACATACATTTATATGAAGTTTGTTATTTTAAATGTTCACTATATCTAGATAATGTTTTTTCTCTACTTGTGTGAGCTCAGAGGCATCATCTGTCCGCCTTGTATTTATTCAATTTGTTTCTCTGCATTCAGATGTTGAATTAACAGAACGCTTCTCATTTTTATCTTTTCCCGATTTTAATTATTCCCCTCACCAGTGCTGATCCGCGATCACCTCTAAGAGACCTTAAGTGGTACACACGACCTCCCCTTACAATACTTTTCTCATGGATTACTTGCACATTTTTAACTTTCAGATATCGAATACCGAAGGGCAGTTGTATGCGCTGTATACACTCAGTCCAGACTTCAGGTGGATCCAGGATCTTAGCTCGGTAGACAAAGTATTCCTGATTACACCAGGCAACAACGGCCGCATATATATCACTTTTCCAGAAAAGTCAGTTCTGATGGCATTGGATGTTTCTACTGGAAATGTATTGTGGAAGCATACCGTTGGTCCTCTGGGCAGAATCGATATCTCACCTGTTGTTGACTCCAATGGTAAAATCATCGTGAACTGTATTCCCCTTTTTGTCACCAAGTGAATACTCCGATAAAATATCACATGGATAGTTGGTTAGTTTTCCAACTTGAGGACAGCAATCATACAGTGGTGTTTGGACTTCACCAATGAATACTGTTTATTCAATAATCATACGCTAAGTTCTTCAAAATACTTCAAATTTCTTTCTTCGAAAAATATTTCAAGAAATGGATTAGATATCTTAGGTAAGATATGCAGAATTCAGCCTTCCCTGCTGGCTTCATCAACGATGTAATGGATATACTGCTTACGTGTTTTGAAAGCAGTTAAATATTTACCTTATACATCTCTATTTTGTTGCATGACATAAATGGGCCTAACGCATATACTTTCTTCATAATACTCTTCCCTGGCCAAATATTTTCTACTTTTTCTGAATTGAAAATCATTTTTTATAAGATTATTCAGCATATGCGATGGTGACGCAAACTAGAATTCAATTTCCCATACTTTCCTGCGGTATTCTTCCTAATTTCCTCTACTTTTCTTACTTGCCAAGGATGGGTATCTATTGGATCACTGGATGGATTCTTATATTCAGTATCACCGACTGGAGATCTCAAGAAGTTCCTAAAATCCTTCGCCCTCGATTCAGTAATTCGAGTTAGTCCGATCCTTGATTGTTCTGGTTTCGCACTTCATGTTACTCAGACACACATGGAGGCGAAGATAAGTCGCTTAATTGGCAACTATACCTACGTATCTGCAATGAATCCAGTTAATCTTATATTTTCTGTGATATCTCCTGCCACCGGGGCTGTTTATTCCAGAAGAAAATTTTCTGGTGAGTCAACTGATTCTTCGATTAAATGTGAAATTTATTCAGGACTATAAAAAAAAATTGATCTATTTAGTGCATTTGGTATCCTATGATTTTTCTCTTAAATGGAGAATTCAACCAGGTGATGTATTGTCCAAGAGCGACTTGAGATTCTTTCGATCGGAGGAGAGGATTCTGCTTGCGCTGCTAGCTTCAGGAAGTGAGGTTCCCTCTCTCGCTCCAAAATTATTTTTGCGTAGAAGTCACAAAACTAATGCAGTGAATTTATGATATCAGCTCTCAGAGAATGCTTGTTTTAAAGGAATTTCACAGGTTTTTTCTTGATACAAATGAAATTTTACTCCTAAATATCGTACTCATGACCGAATTTTTTTTAATTTCCGACTAAATATTTTAAAAATATTAAATTTTAATGTAACGAAGATGCTTAGCATTAGTTTTCATCACAAATATTTTTTCAGATATTCCACGTAATAATAAATAAATTAAAAAATAAAATGAGTGAGAATAAGTTTTTGTGAAATAACTTATCTCGGTGGGTAAACCTAGAATTAAGCAAGCTTTTAAAGTAATTTAATCGCATGAAAAGACAAGCCACCTAAATTGGTTTCTCATCTTCCTCTTGGAACAGTTTTCCCATCAATTTCTTTCCTTCTGAAGAACACTGCTGCCAGATTTATCGCCTTCCGAACTTTATGCATCCTCCACTTTAATCAATCTCCATCCCCCAGAAAAATCATAATTTACTCGAACATGACGCTAATATAATTCTGATGCAGGAAACAACAGCCCATGGCCATGCTACACCACACGTAAGCGATCACAAACATTCTAGCAGATGCTTTAATCTTCTGCACCCTGCTCCTTTTCCCATGGTCTGTTGCACTCAGTACTCTATTGATCATCAGGTCAGAAGCTCAGCTGGACCTGCTCCCAAGCAAACCCCAAGAATCTCAGCGTCTACACTGGTAATATCATCATGCCCAATAACATATATAAACTCTCTCGCGTATATTCCCTTCATCAACCCACATTAAGACATAGAATCTCTTCTCTCTCTCTCTCTCTTTCTCTCCATCTCTATCTCAGCTAATGAGAAGGCAGTCGTTCTCCTCCTTTTGTTCCAACTTGCCATCACACTGCTGCTGGCTGCATCCGTTCGCTTCTGCTGGGTATTCTGGAGAAAAAAGAAGCTGACGGAGGAAGACCTCGGGAAGTTCCTGGAGAAGAGGGTGAGAAGGAGGGATTCGTCGCTTCTGCAGTGTTCTGAGATCAGACGGCCGAATATGTCCTGTAGTTTTTGTGACATCAATCTCCTCCTTTCAATTCCAGCGCTCCCTTCACTCGAGGAGGACGGAGTTGACCCGGATAATCTCAGAGCTTGAGAAGGCGACAGAGGAACCCATGGCTGAGCAAGTCCTAGAGCAGCTGGAAGGCGCAGTCAACGCCAAGGAGGGAGTAGAGGCTAAGCTGTCCACCAGCTACAGCCTGGGCAGGGACGGGATGGGCCCACGCCCTAAGCCCCTCTTGCCCTTGTACGATGGGAAGCCGAAGAGCTACTCCTTCCACAGCGGGTACACGGAGAACGTTTTTTCCACCGTCTTCAACGCTCTCAGCTATTCGTCTTCTTCCTTTGAAACAAGCGACGAAGACGAAGGGGAGACTGAAGAGGATTCCAGCGGCAGCGGAGACCGGATGGCCGCCGCCGCCAGGGGCAACAAGGCTCTGCAACAGGAGTCTTCAAGTGGGTCGAGGAAAAGTCAACTGGGGTGGGAAGAGGAGGAGAAGGTGGGATTCAACGTTCTTGAAAACCCGTTGTTCAGAGGGGAGCTGCTCGACAAGTCGAGCAGGAACCGGCTGCTGGCTGTGGGAGGAGCTCATTTCCGACCCGGTGAAGCGTGAAGAAGGAGAGGATGAAGAGGAGAGCCCTGCCCTCCGCCTAGAATGGGAGTCCCCCGGTCGACGATCGTCGGAGGAAATAGCGTAAGAAATAAAACAACAGCTTCTCAGTTAGTTACTCATATACCTCGCATAAACCCATCTTATTTTTCAAATAAAATCGTGGGCTTCCCCCTCTCTCTCTCTCTCTCTCTCTCTCTGAGGTTTGTTTTGTAGGGAGGGTGGGCTGAACTAAACTTGTCTGGGCTGAGAAACTCAGATAAATGGGCCAGAACGGGCTTAACTGGACCGAGAATGAGCCGGGGAGAATTAGACCACAGTCGGTGGGTCCAGGAACATTTTTTTATATATATTTTCAGAATTGGGAACGAAAAATTAAGGGGATTATCTGGCGCCCATAATTTCTCAATGCTATCAGATAACCTCGCCGAAATAAAATTTATTTATGAATATTTATAAATAAAAAATGCAGAGAAAAACTCGATCTTTGTCTGTCCGAGAATCAAACCAAAGTCAAACTTCAGGTTCCCGAGGTAAACCCTAGGAGATCCGCGAGGGCCCAGTTCTGGGCTGGTCCTCGGAAAAATTGGATTCCCTGGTTGCCGGGGCTTCCGACCGTTGACATTCCGACGAAATGGAGGGGGAGGCGATGATATTTGATTAGCTTGAACGGAAGATCTGGCTTTCAAATTTTCGTCGGCGCCAGTAATCGCATCGATCGGATTTCGCGGTCGGGGTTTATATATTCCACTTATCCTGGCCAGATCCGTTCGGTACACGGGCGACAAGGACTTCCGGGGGCAGGCCGGCCTCGATCTGTTGTTTCCTCTCCCCTTTCTCCGGCACCCTACAGTTGCAGAGCGGGAGTCGTGGAGCTTCCCTGGAGTATTTTCCTCTTTGTCCCATCGTTTCTCCTGCGCCTGGGTTCCCCTCTTCCTCCTCTCCGTCTGTCTTTGGGGATTTCGCCCCGGTGCTTCGGTCTCGGCGTCTGGAGGCGGCGAATTTTCCTTCGCAAATCCCCCGGCTTCATCTCGAATTCCCCTCGAGGCGGGGGAGTGCACCGGTCTGGCTCGCGGTAGAACGGAGGACTCGGCTACGGCGCTTTTCCCGATCACAGCTGGATTCACACCGAGGTATGAAGTGATTCTCTGATGTCGAAGGGCTTGCTTCGATCTGTGGAAATTTAGCTGCCATTGCTACTCCGGCCTTCTTAGGATGTCGCGTAATTCTTTGACAATCGATTGCACGGTTGAAGAGTATTAGGGTTGACCAGGTTAAGGAGGTCTGAAAATGGATTTCCCCTCCAGCCTGAGTCGTCGCCCTCGAGACTGCCTCTGGCTTCTTTGAGTCCCCGGACATCCCCGGACATGAATAATCTTTGAGATTGCCTGGAAGAAGAAAAAATGGCGAACGGGAATAACCTTCAAGTCCCAGGACATCCCCTCCAGATCTCTTCTAGCATGGAAGTTCTTCACGGCAAATCCTTGTGCAAGTCTCCCCCTCAGTTCTTGGTAGACTTCCCAATAGCTCACAGCTGATCTTTTTTCAATGACTGCCGGCCATTAGGGTGTGGGATAGCTGCTGGGCATCATGGCCATTTCTGAATGATCAGATCACCAGCTCCGGTTCCCACACATTCCAGTAGATAACCCTTAGAAATTCTATCACAGGTTTTCTTAGAAGGCTTCGTCCAAGATGGATTGACCAGGGGGGACAAGGTTTCTTAAACGAATCGTGGACCAGAAATTTAGGGTTCTTTCCTGTCTTTCACGATTTTCTGCAGGGATTCTGTAGATTCTGCTCCTCTGACAAGGCTTTTCCTACTGCGCGAGAGATTTTGTCTCTGGATGAATCGTGAACGAGACCCAAGTTGCAACCTGTTCAGTGCTCAAATTTCTTTGCTAGCAAAACCTGTGAAAGTAATTGGTACGTAGGGTTTATCGATCTTAGTGGTTGGCGACTCTGGGTATCGAGGGTATTTTCCATCTCTCTTCCCCTCCTAAAAAAAATATTTTTTATCAAAAAATCCTTAGTGCTGTGGTAATGCGTGGAGATTTTTCTTCCTGCTCAGGCTATTGTAGCTCATTTGGTTTCGTTAACAGTTTCCATGAATCCGACATCTAATTGTTGACCTCATTCAGATTCCTTGTACAGGTTTGAGTTTCCAGCGAAGTCAACCAGTAAAATGGCCTCGGAAGATTTCATTGACCTGGGCTCTGATCCCGGAAACGATGCCGACGAGGTGGACGATCAGGCCTCAGAGTCCGCTGAAGTTCATCAAATCAGTGACGACCCTAGTGTTGACTATACGGAAACAGCGGAAGCTTGTGAAGGAGAAATTGACCAGGAGACCTTTCATGTGGTGAATATCGAGGATAATTCGATTCAACAGTCATCTGTTCTTCAAAAAGGTGTTGACTGGGAAGAAACTGTTACAGTGGTGGAGGAATTGACCGTAGCTGGGCCTGAACCCATGGAGAATGGCTCCATCGATACCAGTCCTCCCAGAGACCATACACCAGAACCAAGCTGTATCCTGCTGCCCGGTGGCGTAATATGACTGGACACTCTTTCTTCATCCATGATATCTTCCATTAGATATATATATGGTCTCGATCGCATTATCTTGTGATTGCCATAACTCGGCGCAGCAGCTGTCACAGGGGCGAAAAGAAGCAGAACGCCAGGTGACGAGCAGCCATCGGTGCATGTGGTTTACAAGTCTTTGTCTCAGTACGGAAAACTTTCATCCATCTGAGAGAAATCAGCCGCTCGTTTGATTTTATGGTTCAGAAGATAATAATTATCATACGTTTGAGATATTTTGCTGCGCGCTTATGGCGCCGTTCTCTCTGTGTGTTTCTTCTTGCTATTCCCAGAGCAAGCAGGAGAAAGCTCGAGGAGCTCCTGCAAGAGTGGTCCGAATGGCATGGCCGGAGTGGAACCTCATCAGATGTAATTCTCTCTCCTTCTTGATGCCCACTGGGTCAACTTGATCTGATGCCGTCTCTGCTACTGGCCGTCATGTTTGCCTGCTCACGAGCTTTTGGATCCACCGATTTGTGGCGTATTTTCATGTGGGTGATCTTGGAGCAGGCTTCTTCAATGGAGGCTATGGAAGATGGGGAGCAGACGTACTTTCCAGCCCTCCGCGCCGACCCAGATAAGCCGTCTTCGGTGGTGAGATCTCCATTTTCTTCCTGCAAGAAACGCTCAACCAGCATCTGGAGGTCGGATTCCTTTCTCCCAGTGCATTCATTTCTCCCATATGCAGTCATTTCGGGTGGACAAGAGAGCAAGAACGGATGAATCTGGTTCGGTTGACGGCGACTGGGTTCCACTCTATGATCGTGGATTCACTCTGGGTCTCTCTGCAACCGATGGCTCAGCCCGCCCTGAGAGGTAAATAAATAGTCCATGGCGATCTTGAGAAAATGAGCAGCCTCCGTTCTTCGCAGTTGACTTTCAGTGCAGAAGTTAACGTTCGTCGTAAGTAAATCTCTGCCTTTTTTCTTTTTTTTTTGTGTCTCCAGGGTGGAACCACTCGAAGCATCTCGTTGCTTCAATTGCGGGTCTTACAGCCACTCGTTGAAGGATTGCCCGAGGCCCCGCGACAGCGCCGCCATCAACCTTGCCCGCAGGCAGCACAGCTCCAGGAGGAACTCTGCGTCAGGTCAACGCGGCCAGACCCGGTACTACCAGATCTCCACTGGGAAGTTCGATGGTCTGAGGGCCGGCGTTCTTGGGCCCGAGCTGAGAGAATCTCTGGGCATCGGGGTAATGGATTCCTCATGTTCATCGTCCTTCTCTCTCTGAATCTGATGATAAAGATTGCATCTTGGTGATATTCATCCGTGTTCTTCCATTCCTTCTCTGGTAGAATTTTGTGGGCCAGAATTATTTTCTGGCGATGGGCTTAATTTGTTTTCCGGATGAAAATCTTTTTTTTTTTTGGTTTTCGATGCAGGAGCTCGATCCACCTCCATGGCTTCACCGGATGCGTGAACTGGGGTACCCGCCGGGATATCTAGGTTTGTGAATCGGAGGAGATTCGATCGATGTTCTTCCCTTGATTCGCCATTGATTCCTGCTTCTGTACTTTATGTTGCAGAAGAGGAGGAAGACGAAGACCCGCCCTCGGGAATCACCATCTATGCCGAGGAGGAAGGTCAACTGGAGTACGAGGAAGGAGAGCTCCCCGAGAAGGGGGAGCCGGGGCCGTCGGAGAAGAAGATGACGGTGGAGTTCCCGGGAATCAACGCGCCGATCCCGGAGAAGGCGGACCGGCGGCTCTGGGCGGTGCCGGGGGGTCTCTCGGCCGGATCTGGGCGACGGTCCGAGATGCAGAGGGAGTTCTCCGATCAGAGACGGCCGTGGGACTACCGAGACGGCGGCGGACCTTCAAGCTCCTCCCCCGCGCCGTTGCGCCGGTCCCCATCGGGGTACAGCTCCTACGACCACCATTCTCTCTCGAGAACTCCGAGGTCTCTGTCGGAGAGGGAGAGGGGGCCTCTGTCCTACGAAGGATCTCCGTACTCTTCGGGCCACAGCCTTTACTCTGGGGAGATCTACGGCCGGACGGCGCACTCCGACCGCTGGTACGGCGGCGCCGCCGCCGAGGACTCGCCACCGAGGAGAGACCGGCTCCGGCACCGCCATCATCATCATCATCATCAGAGGTAGATCAAGCTGACAGATGTCTGGTTTTTACTGTCAAGTCTCTAATTTAAGGCGCGCTCTTGCGATCTTCATATGTTCAGATTTACTGTCTCTCTCTCTCTCTACTTTCTCTCTCTACTGTAATTCTAACTCGAGAGGAACCCCACGCCATTGAACAAGACAGTTGTGAAGCATGGCTACGGGTCTACTTCTCCCCCACCCGTGTTCCAGGCTCGAGCCTACCTCCCTCCCTCTAGATTTTCAGTGTGCAGTTATTGTCTGAAAGGGACGAGGGGAGGAGAGAGAGATGTCAACGACGGCCGCTCCGTAGGGGAAGCGAGACTCATCGGTGACGTGAGGAAGAGGGAAGCGAGCTCCCAGAGCTGTCTCTGACGTCCACCCGCCATTATCGTCATCACCTCCTACTCCTCTCTCTCTCCCTCTCTCTACACTCGCTCACAAGATCCACTCCACTTGGAGGAGGATCTACACCACTCGGAAACGACGATGAACGCATGCCCAGGGAGCCAAACCCAGCGGCCTCATCCCTCGCCGGCCACCCTGTAAATCCCTCCCCCGCATCTCTCTCTCTCTCTCTACCTCTATCTCTTTGTCTTCGGAAAGGATCCCGTGGCTACATCTGTGCTGGCCGGTAGCTTTGCTTCGATCTTCTTTGGCACCTGGAATCCCATGGGGCCGGCCTGGTTCAGCTCAGCTCGCCCTTGTCACTTCCTCTCTCTCTCTTCATTCTCTCTCTTCCATCACTGCAGCCCACTGTGGCGAGTAATAAGCCCAAAGCCACGGATACACGGCACCCATCTGCCCCCACGAGCTGGAAGATATATTAAATGACCCACTCTCTCTCTCTCTCCCCCTCTCCCTCTGTGCCCATCGAAGTAGATGGTTATAGCAGAAGGGCATCGAGAAAAAGGACCAGAGCGCTGATTTTCATTCACTCTCCCCCCACAATCTCTCCATTGTCTTCATCCTCCCCCTCCCTCTCTCTTCACTGCTTCCCCTTTGTCCATCTCTCTCTCTCTCTCTCTCTCTCTCTCTCTCTCTCTTTCATCCCCTTTCTTGGGAAGCTCGAATTCATGGCGAGAACCCTCGGGGACGGCTCCTCCTGGCGGCGGATGGGTGGCGGCGTCGTAGAGAGAGAAAATCCAAGTGAGACCCCGAAGAAGAAGAAAGCTCCCGGGGGCGGCGTAGCCCCGATCTCCGTCTCGAGGTTCCGGGCGGCGTTCATGGCGGCCATCACCGGGCGGTGGGCCGGAGCGGGGGGCGGCGCTGCCGCCTCGCTAGGCTCTCGCGTAACGGGGACCCTCTTCGGGCGGCGGCGCGGCCACGTCTTCCTCGCCTTCCAGGGGGACCCCCGGTGGGCCCCTTCCCTTCTCCTCGAGCTGGCCACACCCACCAGCGCCCTCGTTAGAGAGATGGCCTCCGGCCTGGTTCGCATCGCTCTGGAGTGCGAGAAGAAGCCCCCCGCGGCGGCGGCGCCGCCCCTCGCCGCCGGGAAGAAGCCGCCGCCGGCGAGGCGGCTGCTGGAGGAGCCGATCTGGCGGACCTTCTGCAACGGCAGGAAGTGCGGCTTCGCCGTCCGCCGCGAGTGCGGCGCCGCAGAGTGGCGGGTCCTCAGGGCCGTGGAGCCCGTCTCCATGGGCGCCGGCGTACTCCCCCCTCTCGCCGCCGGTGACGGCGACAGGGACGGCGACGGGGAGGTGATGTATATGAGGGCGAGGTTCGAGAGGGTGGTGGGGTCGAGGGACTCGGAGGCCTTCTACATGATGAACCCCGACGGCACTGGCGGCGGCCCCGAGCTCAGCATCTACCTCCTCAGAGCTTGACCGGCGGCGGAGATCTCTTCTTCTCCAAATCTTCGGAGAAGAATCTGGTTTGTGATGGTGGATCATCGTCCTCTGCAACTGCGTCTGATTTTACCCTAACTGGTAGTAATGTACAGCTTTTCTAGGTTAATAATTTCCCCGTTCTTCGTGGCCCCTCTGTCTCTGCAGAACTTGTCCATCCTTCAGTTTTCCTCCCCCGACACCAGAAGACAAAGAGATGCCCTAACCAAAGCTTAAAGAAAGAGACATTTATTTATGCCTAGCTAGAGAGGGAGAGAGAGAGAGAGAGAGAGAGAGAGAGAGAGAAGGGTAATATAGTGCATCGGAATGATTGGTTTCTGGCACTCTTCCAGATGGGCAAATCAAAAGGTCAATTTTTTACTGCTTAATTCACCAAAAATCTGAGTGGGTACCTGATGATCACACGAAGATTGCTCTTGAGAGAGAGAGAGAGGTAGATAGAGATTGCTCTTAATCTTTCTTCTTCTTCTTCTTCTTCGAGCCATTCGGCAGCGGCGGGCCAGGAACTGGAAGAATGACGTCGGCCGGCGGGTGGGGATGGCCGGCGGTGGGCTAAAACCCGAGAGAGAGAGAGAGAGAGAGAGAGAGAGATTGGGCATAATCCCTCTTCTTCGTCGAGCCATTCGGCGGCGGTGGGCCAGGAGCTGGAAGAACAACGTCGGCCGACGGGTGGGGATGTCCGCACATGAGACTTACTTGTCTTGTCCGTCGTCTTCTTCGCCTTATCCGAGTTGCAGATGGTCTCTAACCCCATTCGCCCACACAAGATTTAGCGAATAATCACGAAGATCCGCGATTACTTCCGATAATGGAATTTTTTATTGAACTGAATGATTCCAAATTCAGATCCTTCTCCTCCGTGTTAGTGGATTAAGTAAATAAGACCACACAGAAATTGGGTTAACTTACATGGTGGAACAGGATGTTAGTGAGAGAGAGAGAGAGCTTGTGCTTGTTCCTCGTTCTTCCGGTTTTATTTCTTTACAGAGGCGAGCCTTTGACGAGAGAAGCCGGGCTGGAGGAGCAGCCATGGTGGAGAAGATGAGGCCCCAGGATGATCACAAACCAGAAACAGCGACATGCGAGCTGCATTAGTGATTATAGGAGCAAGAACTCACGAACAGAAGGAAACCCAGAAGAGGAAAAAAGTAGCAGGATGATGATGAGCTCTGTGGCAGCAAGCCATGGAAGAAATTTCTCACCTGGAGGAGCAAGGACGGAGGTGCAGCGACGAGGGGAGTCGCCTCGCCGGCGGCGATGTAGCTCTTCAATTTCCGGCCGTTGATGGAGAGAACCGAGGGGCTGTTGGCGGCTGTGATGTCCCAGAAGCTGCGCTTCTTGGCCGTCGGCGCCGGCGAGAGGAACCGGTGGCTGGGGCTCTTCAGTTCCCCCGCCGCCGCCGCCGCCGTCGATCTCTCCGCCTTGCGCAAGCTCGCCCTGGTGACGATACTCCTCTCTCGGCCTCCTTCTCCGATCTCCAGTGGCCTGGTGATGTTCTTGCGGGTGACCAGGTCGCGGATGAACTCGTCCTTCTGCTTGATCTGAAGCGTGTGCTGCTTCTTCATCCTCTCGAGCTCCGTTTCCAAGGTCTTCACCCTCTGCTGCAGCTCCTTGACGGCGATGGCGGCCGCTTCCTCTGCTCCTCTTTTCTTCTTCGACTCCGGTGTGCGGAAGCAAGTGCCGGAGAGGAGCGAGCGCTTGGGTCTCCGCGGGGTGGACGGTGGCGGAGACAGCAGAGAGGAGCCCCCCGGAGAGGGCGGCGCCGCCGACGCAGCCATGGACTGAGCTTGCAGATTCACGAGCTTCTGCTTCTCTCTCGCCAGCTGCTGCCGCAAGTCGCTGTTCTCCCTCTGCAGCTCCAGCAGCAGCTTCGCCTGGTCCGTCTCCGTCTCCGGCACCGGTAGAGCTTCTTCCCCATTCTCCGCACACGCCTGGAAACCAGTAGGGACAGTCACAGAAGTTCTCGAGAAGAAGAAGAAGAAGAAGAAGAACCAGAGGAGGCCATGGATGAATTTCCGGACCTTGGTTCTGATCTCCTTGGCGCGATCGGCCCAGTGGAGGGTGTTCTGGGTCTCCCCGAAGGAGAGGTTGCTGGGGCTGATGTTGGCGATCATGACGGTGTTGCAGGGGCCTCCGAGGGAGTCCTTGAGGAGCTGGGTGAGCTTGGAGTTCCTGTAAGGGATGTGCTTCTTCCCCTCCACCAGAGCGTTGATGCAGCTGCTCAGAGCAAGGAGGGAGCGGTTGATGTTGGCTCCTTCGAGAGATCTCTGCGACCTCTGATCCGTCGCCAGCGCCCGCTCAGATCCGGCCAGATCGATCAGCGAGAGCTTCCCCACCCTGGTGGCGATCCCGCCGCCGCCGGCGATCTTCTCTCTGTACTCCGCCACCACCTGGAGAATCGCGTGCGATCGGGAGGAGGTCTCGTTCACCCTCGTCGGTTCCGTCGTCCTGTTCTGGTTCCCTTGCTGCAGCAGCGCCATCACCTTCACCAAACCAGTTCAGATCAGGCCACTCCATCCATCCATGGAGAAGATGATGGCGACGACGACGATGATAGGAGGAGGAGGAGGAGGAGGAGGAGGAAGATCTTACTTCATCGGTGGAGTACGCTCTGTACTGCGTGAGACCTGCCGCCATTATTCCCTGCAAATCCGAACAGAATAAGAGGAGGAACAGGAGTTCAATTAGGGCAGACGAGGTAGAAGACGATGGAGGAGGATTGGGGGCGAACCTGCTTGTCTTCTCTGAGAACGAGGGGCCTTCCAGGGGAGAGGAGATCCCTTACGGTCTCGTTGTAGACCTCGAGATAGGAGAGGTGGACGAGATGGTTCCCGTCGTAGCTCCTCTGCCGGATCTTGGAGAAGAGGTCTTTAATGGCGAGCACCATCACCCCAGGTTTCTCCACCGTCCCCAGCATCGTGTAGGTCTTCCCCGCTCCGGTGGCGCCGTAGCAGAACACCGATCCGTTCCTCCCTTGCAAAACGCCCTCCACCAGATCCGCTGCTCTGCATTGGAAATCCAAATCCCACGAAGGAGGTGAGGATTTTCCACTGGTTCGATCGGGGTGGGGATTTAGGGTTTCAAGAACCAGGGGAAGAATCCTAATTCGGGCTTACGTGGTGGCGTAAACATCTTGCTGGCTGGTTGACTCGGGGAAGGAGGCGTCGAATCTGAAATGGCGGCCGCGGAGGCGCTTCAGCCGGAGATAATCGGTGTCGGAGGTCAACTCCGTCAGGTAGACTTCCCGCCGGTTGACGATCCTCACGCAGCTCCGTGATCCAGCTTCTTTCTCCTTCTTCGCCATCGGCCTCAGCCTCACGTACACCATGATCCGGCTGCCGCCGCCGCCGCCCTCGGAGATGGTCCCCAGTTCTCCGCTGATCCTCCTCGACCTCAGAACCCTAGGCTCCGACTGCGCCGCCGCCGCGCCGCCGCCGAGAGAGAGCTTCCGCGCCGCAGAAGGGGGCTCCTTCTTCGGGCAAGAGAAGGCGGTGGGACGATCTTGCAGGTTCTCCTTGGATTCGACGGTGCAGTGAAAGGCGGCGGGCTTCTTCCTGGCGGCCGGCGAGCTCGCCGGCAACACGTTCAGAGGATTCTCTCTCATCACCAGATCGGCAGCGACCTTCTTGACCTCCCCATCATCTTCCCCCTCTCCTCCTCTCTTCTTCTCGCTGATGAGGTGGCCGGCGGCGGCGGGCTTCTCCGGCCGGGAAGAGAGGCTCCTCACGCTGGCGAGCTGGTGCTGGTGCTGCTCGTAGAACTGAGTCAGCGCCTTCATTTTCTCCTTGAGGGCGTAGTGGGGGTTCCGCATCAGAGACGGCGGCAGTGGCGGAGGGTCGGCGGCGGCGGCGGCAGCGGCGGCGGCTTCCTGCTCCGGCGGATGGGGGGGTCGTCGGAGAGCCGGCGGCGGCCGGAGAATGGATTCATGGCCGCCGCCGGAAATCTGCGACCTGGTGGTGACCGGCATCCCCCAGAACCAGAGAGACGGAGGTGGAAGAGAGGGAAAGAACTTGCAGGGTGGCCTCCGATTAGGGTTTCAGAGTTGGAGGTGGGAAGCTTCGCAGCAGGAGGAGCAGGGAGATGGTGGCGTAGTTCCGGTGGAGCGAGGGAGGAGGAGGTGAGATCTGGGACAGAGTCCAAGTAATCCTAGCCGTTGACGGGAATAGGAACGGCAAGATTGAAGGGGGGGAATATGGTTTGAAATTTGGGGGGTAACGGTCGGGAATCATGTGCTCTCAACGGTCGATTTTCCGACCTTTTTGTTTTTACCTTTCGTATCTCTCAGCATATGAAAGCCGGATCATCCGGTGGACTAGATTATGGGTCGCCTGGATGGGCCTCGGCCCTCTGGCCCCAATCGCAGATGGATACCGGGCCTTGGATACCTGGCCCACTAGGTTGAGGTGTGATTTGGGCCCATTCTCTGACATGCTTGTGAGCCCTCGTGCTACGGGCCACTTACCACATTAGTTTAGGGGCCATGAAAACCGAAATTTTCTCTGTCGATTTATCCAACTTATCGAACACATTTTACATTAATCACGTGACATATGTCCTTCACATCTTGTTACAACTCTCTCTCTCTCTCTCTCTCTCTCTCTCTCTCTCTCTCTCTCTCTCTCTCTCTCTCTCTCTCTCTCTCTCTCTCTCTCTCTCTCTCTCTCTCTCTCTCTCTCTCTCTCTCTCTCCTCTCTCTCCTCTCTCTCTCTCTCTCTCTCTCTCTCTCTCTCTCTCTCTCTCTCTCTCTCTCTCTCTCTCTCTCTCTCTCTCTCTCTCTCTCTCTCTCTCTCCCTCTCTCCTCTCTCTCTCCCTCTCTCCCTCTCTCTCTCCCTCTCTCTCTCTCTCTCTCTCTCTCTCTCTCTCTCTCTCTCTCTCTCTCTCTCTCTCTCTCTCTCCCTCTCTCTCTCTCTCTCCCTCTCTCTCTCCCTCTCTTTCTCTCTTCCTCTCTCCCTCCTTCCCTATAGTGATAACAAGTAAAACTTTGATTTATATCAGAGTTTAAGAGATCCAAGAGATATAAAAGACAGATATCGGATGCCAATTGTATACTTGCATATGTGCAGAAGAACAAATCACAATTAAAAAAATACTGAATATAATAATAGTGGAGGACTGATGACTTCTATGTTCTTTAAATTATAAATTTCTTTGAAGAAGTCAAACACTCAACATTGCAAGAGAATGTTGATGAAAGATTGATTCAAAACATTAACATCAAATAAATATGTGATAATAATTATATCATTCAGAGATAAAACTCTTGCATCTACTATCAAACAAAATGTGGAGACATGAAATAAATTAGAAACAATTGAATTTTATTTATTTATTGAAAACCTCCTTCCACTAGTTTGTAGACAAGATTCTTTCTCACCCATAGAACACTAGAGAGGACAAGTAGACATCTGTAACTCTTCCTTCTCTCTTCAAGCCCTCAAGTTCTACTTGAAATAGTCGTTTTCCTTCTCCACAGAATCCCTAAAACCTTTGTTTTTGAAACTACCTTTGACAACTTTCATGGAGCTATTTCTCCCATTGAAAATAGGGTGTGAAAATACACTTTACCTTTTCCAACTATATGGGCTTATGCACTTTGACTCATTACAAGTCATTTTGGGCAACCAAAAATAACACTTCCCTCTCTCCCTCCCTCTCTCTCTCTCTCTCTCTCTCTCTCTCTCTCTCTCTCTCTCTCTCTCTCTTCCCCTCTCTCTTTCTCTCTCCCTCCTTCCCTCCCTCATACTCTCTCTCTCTCTTCCCCTCTCTCTCCCCCCCTCTCCCTCCCTCTCTCTCTCTCTCTCTCTCTCTCTCTCTCTCTATACACAAAAGGGTGGTAACATCAAAAATCGAGAGGTAGAAACATGATTTTGTTGGGATTTGTGGATAATGGTCATTAAGGGCGGATATGCAGATCTAGGTCCAGTGGGGGCACTTCCCTATAGTAGAATTGGACTTGGGGACAATTATGTCTTTTGTCCCTAAGTGGTTGCCCTAACCTTGAGTTATAAATAGAGAGCAATCACTGCCATCGTAAGTGGGCTGAATGGTGAGTGATGTTCTCCCCACCTAAGAGATATTTTGAGTGTCCACCTATAGAATAACTACTCAAATCCTGAATAAATCTATGGACACCTTCCAAGGTATGGGCTAATTTTTTGCTTCATGAAAATGGTTGGGAGATAACAAGAAATAAAGAGACCCACCTCTTCCACTTTATTCATTGGGATGTTTCTATTATCAAAACCTTATTGCCCATCGTTTGTCAAAGGATGAAAGAAAATAATATCACAATCTCCCATATTCAATTCATTAATCACCACTCAATTGTGTAAATGGCACAACCCCTCAAATGCTACCCTCTTCTTTGATTTGGTTCCTAAATCAATAGTTGTCACCAACTTTGGGGATTAACACATAATTATGTGCTAAAACATTATATTTAAATCGCACTATCCATATTTGTCACTATTTGAAACTGATTGGTAGCTATGTCAGACATAATTCTCGTACTAATTTGCAAGAGCCATAAAATGCGAGCCTTTTTTCTTAGATTGTTAAGAGTCCTATCTCTCAAATGTAGTTGGTAAGATCACTATCAAGTTAGACTCTCCATGCATAAAAGGAGGGCGAATACATGATCAAACTATCAATGCATGAATCCAATGAGAGAAAATGATAAGGGTAATGTTGATTTAGTGAATTTATAAATTATGATTTATGAAACCATCGGATGAAAGATGTTTGCCCTATCTTGCAATAATGTCATAAAAATCAACAATTCTTGGTTGATGCATGTTAACAACTATGTATGAAACTACCTAAAATAATTTTCTTGTAAATAATTGTGTCATGTATCATTAATTATTACATAATTGCAAGTTGGTTCCTTTGTCGTTGCCGGTTTTGGCAAGGAGACCATAGGATAAGTAGCTAAAACAAACGGAGGGGCCTTTTCCATACCATAGTAATGTGGCATACATAGCAAGAAACTCTGACCCTATATCTCAAGGGCCTCCCATTCCGATTAGAGGCCAATATACTATAATAATGTACGTAAAGACTAATCAAAATTACTATATCTCGACCAATTTTTTAAATAAGGAAATTACTAGGACAAGTTTTACACTTTTTAGAGAAAATTATGTCTTATATGGGTACCTCATTCTTCTGATTTCTTCAATCATAAATTGAAAATTCTAGCAAATAATTGAACTCATTGATAAGTGGGCCCATGAAATTCCTTGACTGTGGACATGCGAAGGATGAGTAACGCTTGGCACGCCAAAATGATTCTAATAAGCCAACATAGATAGAAAATTTATTGATATCATGGATAATCTGTTGACATGTGTAGGCACACACATCTCCATTTATTGATAAATTACCCTTCTCCACCCCCTCCCCCTCCCCCAACCAGAACCCACCCATGAAGCTTCAACCCTACAATCAGAAGACACCCCCATCAAGTAGAACCATGTGGGCTGACGCCGGCGGCAACGGTGGTGGCGGCGGTGGCTTCTGCTCAGCGCTTGCGGCTGGCCGGCTCCTTCTGGGCGTTGAAGTACACAGTCGCCACCGGCAGGCCGAGGGCGAACTGGGCGGCGAAGCCGCGGGTACTGAAGTTGGAGCGCGGCGCCGGCGGCGGCACCGGCGGAAATACGCCCATCTGCTTGAAGAGAACGAAGACGTAGCGGTGGATTCCCACGGGCGGGCGAGGCGCCATATACGGCAGCACCTCCCTCCCTGAGAAAACAGAAAACGCCTGTCAAGACACTTGAGGGTCATTCCCGTCATTTTTCTCCCAGCCAGGCACTGCGCCAGTGCATGCAAGGGCCATGCATAGTTTCCTACAGCTCCAAATCATCATCTCCTCCAGACAGAGGAAGAGAAGGGAGAAGGAGAAGACAATGATGATGACGACGACGACGACTGCCATGGGATCTCGTCCCAAGGAGTGAGGAAGTAGGAAATAATGGATCTTGTTCTGGGCGAATGGATCAGATCTTCTTCGGAAGACGAGAGAAAGCTTTCTAGGCATCATCGTTGAGAAAGAACAGGAGAGAGAAGAAGGGGGTTTCTCACCACGAGAGGGGTCTGTTCCACCGGGGATGTCCACCACGATCCTATTAGATCAATGGAAACCAGAGAAGAGAACCCAGTCAATGGAATCACAATGGAATCGGAATCGAGAGGACTACAATTGTTTGAGTATCTCCTACCAGTGAATCCACTCTCTCATGGTAGGGTCACTTGGGCTTGGAGCATCCGGGTCGGTCATCACCTGTGCCCACCAGAAAACCAGGAACCAGATCAAGCCCCAGCGGTTACTCAGACAGCGAAAGTAAGGGGGAGGGGGAGGAGCTCACCAGAGT
Organism: Spirodela intermedia; assembly: GCA_902729315.2. Lineage (NCBI taxonomy): Eukaryota > Viridiplantae > Streptophyta > Magnoliopsida > Alismatales > Araceae > Spirodela > Spirodela intermedia. Next base: position 913,985 of record LR746278.1, on the reverse strand, counting down.
GAACAGCTGATTATGGTTTCCGGAGATGGCAATCGTGGGGGGATCGACGGCCATGGAAGGCTTCACATCGCAGCCGTTGTTCACATGCTTGGCCCCGTAGCGGACGGAGACGCTGACGGACGGCACGAACATGTCCACCACTTCTCCGATCACCCTCCCCACTACCAACGGGTCTACGAAGGTCGACATGACCTCTTGCGGGAGAAGCCCGGAGAGAGAGAGAAAGAGAGAGAGAGAGGAGGGAATCTCTAGGGTTTACAGTCGGAGGAGAGGGGAGGGGTTTTTTTAGAGAAGCCCGGGGGGCCGGGGGGGTAACATGCGGGAACCATGCCACCAGGTGCAACCTACACGTGTAAGGAGGAGGGGGAGCACAGACACTTTACCAGCTGGACTCTACCACGCGTACGTTGGGGGGCCTTGTTTGGTTGTGGTGAAAGGTGAAAACGAGGCTGGCCCCTGAACAAATCGTTTTTCACTGCGTGCAGAGGGGATAATTCAGGTCGCCGTGGAGAGAGAGGGAGAGAGAGAAGGGTCATTTCTTCCTCCCCGTCAAGAAACTTTATAAATAAGGTTTAAGCACTTGGAATAGTCCATTCAAGCTTTTAAATAGGGGATTTTTTTTAATTAATTAATTTATATTTATTATTATTTTGAAGGTACTAAAAGTACATGAGAGGCACAAGAGGTGAAAGTAAAAAAAAATGTTTTAACATATTGTCTAGAAAAAGAATATCCGTAACGGTTACATCTTTCAATAAATTTGATCCATGATTCACTCGAGGATGCAACTTAAAGAGCGATATCCCCGAGAAAGTTGTGAATCTCAAATCAGTTGATATACAACCAAAATTAGGGTTCACGTGTTTCTCAGATGCTAAAGTTGTCCTACTTGCCTGATTGAGCTTGATTTGAATTTTCATTACTCATAAATAGTTTAATATTTTATATATTGATAGTTATTCTTATTGTTTAGTGTTGTAGACAACTCCTTCATACCCTCGTAATGTTTGCATGATCATGAAAATTGTGAAGATAATCTTCCATAGCTTCTTTTGAATATTCTTCATATGATGCTCATTTCTCAAGATTGATTTGGAAAGTAGAAAATTTGAAGCATTCCAAGTAATGAATGATTGTCTTACATCCTTCGATGTTGGGAAAAATCCTCTAAAAAATATCCTACCTTAATGACATAGCTACCATCAGTCTTGACATCTAAGTTTAAATGATTTGTGGGGTTTAAGATTTTCTTTGACCAATATATTCAATATTTTTGTCAATATTTAATTAAGGCAAAATTTTCAATTGAAAGTTGTAAGGTGGAATGTTTGCATGATCATGAACAATATGAGAATAATCATGTATAATTTTACAAGTGAACTCCTAGTACTAAACATATTTTCATGGATAAATACAGAAATAACCAAAGTTAGAAACCTTTGAGTATCTTGACCAACATCTTGGTACTAATCAAGATAAGAGTGACACTAAGGAGAGAGATTACTTATGAGTGACTAAGAAAAATATCGCACATGACAAGTATGAATGTAAACGTATGTGTTTGTGCATATGTATATAGAGCTTTGAAATGCACAAGGAAATATTGCATATAAAGTAGGTGGGAATAAAAGCAACATTTGGAAATCATGAAACATGGTTGTCTATGTTTGGTAAATAAAAAATTAGGTGACCTTTGAATAATTATTATAAATATGCCTATAAAATAATAATTATAAAATAGATATTTGAATTTATCTAAAACATCATAGTAATAATGTTCTTTTTCAACAATTTTGCTTATGCATCTTATATCATTTAAAATGCTTGAAAAAATTACCTTATCGCTTTTGATAAAATTTTCTTAATTTACTATTTAATAAAATAATTATCTAATGTAAATTAAATCATATTATGTTTTTCCCCCTATGAATGACAAGGTTCTCTCTCTCTCTCTCTCTCTCTCTCTCTCTCTTAGTTTTTCTCTAGTTAAATATATGTTTATATATTTATATCTATGACTCAAGGCCAACACGATTGACAAATAAGGGTAAGGCAAAGGAGGACATGTTGGAATTCTAAAAGTTCTCAATCAAATCAAAGAAATATTAGTCAAGTCAAATCAAAGAATAAGTGGTTGACCTAAATTATACCCTACTTAAATACATTAAGCAAAGTGATATGACTTATTCATTCTATAATAAATCACGTAAATTTAAAATTTATAAAACTATAAAATACTAATTTTTAGATATTTAGAAGTATTTTTAAATAAATATATTAATTATAATTCAATAAAATTTCTAAAAATAATGACAATTTTTTAGGTCGATCATAAGGATGTAAATACTATCGAGTAATGTTTTAGAATTTTTCACAAAGAATATTATTTTTTTATGAATTTTAGACTAAGAATAATTGAAAAACTTGAAATCACATAAAGTATTATTAAATAAAATAAAATTTAAGTTGAAAACAAAAAAGTCAGTATTTCGGCCTTGTGATAGTGATTGTTAGAATTTTGTATATTTGAGATGATTATTGTGTGATGTTCATAACCTCAAAGGCTCTCTTTAGACATAGACAATCTAAGAATTTGTTGAATCTCCTTTTAAAGTTAAAAAAATGATAGTGAAAGTTAAATTAGTTAAAAATAAGAAAACAAAGTTTCAACATCGCCGTGGTGATGTATTAATAATACATCAAAATCTTGAGTATTCAAGAAGATTACTATGTAATGTCTACAATCTCAAATATGTTTATTGGAAAAAAATGACATAGACAATCTTTAGATCTTCATGTGAAATCTAAAAATCAATAAAATAAGTTGTTAAGTCATCTCTAGTATCTGTCACTTGATAGAACAGAAAAATAATGACGTTATAACTCTTCAATGATTGTCACTCAATAGAAATGAGCAGAATTAAAGTGGGGTATGTCTTAGAGAACTTCATTGATTTTGATATGTTATTAAGAGGTGGTGACTCGTCTTTAGACATATCATCTTCTTTCTGACGATTACTTATTCAACAATCAATTGAAGATAATTTATTCAATAGATTCACGATCTTTTTATCTAAAATTATTTAACAAATTTAGTAACAGACTTTATGAATCATGTTGATGAGATTTTAGTCAATAATGAAGTAATTATGACAACTTAATCATTCACTAGAAATCTACAAGAAAATTATTAATTTAATCAAATAAAAATATAAGTTTTAGCTTTGATAAGATTTAAACCCTTGTTGGTCACCCGTATACATAAGAGATAGTAAAATAAGTACACAAATACTTTTATAAAATGATGTCATAATAATATCTTTTTTTAATAAATAATGAGTATTTTAAGTACTAAAATTATAAAATCTTCTAGGGAGGTTGTGACTACCATTTAGTCTCACATCAATTATATGCCAAGTTTTGAGATAGATATATAATAATACGAGATTTAGTAATCAATATGTCTCCTTCTCATGTGTGTATGACCACTCCTTATCGCATGTCTAGTTGATTACTGATGTCTTATATTGGTCTATCTTAAATCGCTCGAGCCCTTACTTGTGACTCTATTTGATTGTGCTTTCGACTTACTTGCGTGCCCAATTAGATAGTGAGTTTTCTCCTTTTTTATTTTATTTATTTATTTATCTCAAAAATACAATTATAAAAATTATATAAATTTATATAATTTATCAAAATATATATTAACTAATTAAAAAGTATTTTTTATATTTTAATATAAATATAAGTATATTTATCATAAGTTAAGACTAACATTATATTATTAATTAATTATTAACTCATAATAATGAAGACTTATCACAATAATTAAGCAAACAAAATAGAACTTAACAAAGGATGAATCAATATATATCACCAATCAAGAACATAACTTTTTCAATCCTCCATATCTACATCTATCTAAGAAAACTTAATTCTTCACATTAATTCCTTCATCCTCAAAAGCATCTTGTGAATACAACATAACTTAAATAAATTATGAAGATGAGTTATAAGCTAGAGTTTTTATCTAGACTAGAGGCTCTATTTCATCAAACCCTTGAAAGGAAAAACCAATTCAAGTTTGTCAATGTTCTTTAGTTAGAAAAGAGCAAATAAAAATTAGGGTCAATCTCGAAGTAGTTCATCATGATGTTATTTATTAGAAAAATAGAATAAATATGCAAAAATTTATCATATTAGAATATTTCACACATTTTTATAAATAATTATAAAGGTAAATGGAGTGTTTGGACATCGAAGGGAGTATTCTCTTTTTGTGTTTCAATAAAAATCCTCTAGTCAAGAAAATAATCCATAAACTAAGAATGACTCCATAAACAAGGGAAAATATTAATTCTCATAATTTAAGGTAGACAATCTACTTCCCTACTTTCTAATGTCTCAAATAGTTGGTTAACCTAGTTGGAGTAAGCATCCTTGATTCAATAGAGCTTGGTGTTTACATCATTAGTAAGAGTTTCGATGGTAGGTGATCTTAGAAAGTGACAATTTATAGTGAGCTTTCTAAGATTATCTATTTTTAAAAGGAAGGTACATCAATTGATCTTTGAATCCACCTGGTTTTTTAAGAAGATTTTTTAGGGATGGAGAATAGATGAGGGATGGCTCGTCTAGCCATGGGTCTCTATAGATATCAAGCTTTATTCCAATAGGTCCACTAGTTGTATCTAATGGAGCAAACTAATATTTCATTCAAGACTACCTTAAAAAACTAAAAATAATTATGAAATCAACAATCAATGTGGCAAACAATACTTTATAACATAAATATACGTTAATTATTAGCCAACCATTCAAGTACTCTGAGTGTAATTAGTAACAACCATCTAGATATATGATTGTTGATATCCAACTAAATATAAGGGGATCTCCTTTACCATGATTTTTTTTAAAGCTTGAAGGTGTTTCTACAATGGCGGGAAATAACTTCTCCGAGCCTTCAAAGCCTCCAAATCTTCAAAAACATTTGGCTCAGGAAAACTACATTCAATCAACAATAGAGCATAGAAAATTTTCAAAAGGATGATTAAATTTAAATTAATTTTCTTTTAAGATCAATCACCAATTTGGAATCTTATCATTCAAAAATTATTATGAAAAACTTTGCATTGATTGTATCTACTTTCCAATGCATTTCAGAGGATGAGAAACCACCTAAGCAACGGTACAACATTTAAAATATTACTCATCACTTAGTATTTCTCTAGGAGAACTTCCACTTTATAATAATCTAATCACAAAAATCTCCCAATTTTGAGAGGTTGCTTATGAGCCTAGGAATAGTCACACTAGAACTTGTTTCCATTAAATTTTAAGAACTCAAAAATATTTTGATAATATGAAAGGTTATCTAGGTAAAATCATCTTAATAAAAAATAATGAAATTTAAAGCAAGAACTTAAAGAAAAATTGACATATCGAAGATATACTTACACCATTTCCATTAAACTTGTTATTGAGTTCTAATTTTTTATGAATTAGCAAAAAAAATATTTATCTTGTCGTAATTTTATAAAATAATATCATCCTCTTTGTGGTAAGATTACAAGTACTCATTGGAAGCTGAAATGCGAAGAAAATCAGTAGATCAAAAAGATTATAAATATGCTAAACTTTTGATTTTATATGATTTCTACAAGATCTTTGAAAAATCTTTTTGATATATTGGTTACAAGCATGGCTTGTTAAAGGTTAAAGGAAAAGCAGCTCATGTCAAAAGTAGCCATTGTAGGGGACAATTTGACCCATTTGGGGAGAAAATAAAACGGTACATTTCGTCCTAATTAGGGAATCCAGAATCAAAACAGAAATTAGAGAAGGATGACTACATTTTGACCTTTCTCCTTTGCCTCCTTGAAACACCCCAAGGGATCCAAGGTTGAAATCAACTCATTTAAAGAAAGATTTCAACTGGCTCTTCCTTCCATCATCATATTCAACTCAATATTTTGATAAATCATAATGTCTCCATCTTTTATTGAAAGTGCTAGTAAAAGCTATTTGAGTTGTTCTTATCTATTATTACTAATGGGTTAAAGGTGATTGAATGTTAAGTCACATGTGGTGTGTTTGTAACAAGATTTACTTTGGACAATTAGAATATAAGGTTCTAGTTTGTCAATATAAACTCAAATAACTTAGGTTGTATGAGGAGTTCTTGATCCTAAGAAAATTAAATTTATTACAAGGATTAGAATAGTGGAACCGAGGTTGCAACCTTAGAAGTTGACTTTTGTAAAAATAAATTTAGCCGAACCACTATAAAAATCTTTTCTTAATTAAATCAATCAATATCTTATTTTCTCCCTTAATATCTTAATTAAATCAATCCAAGGGAGCAATAAGAAAGTATAAAATAAGAATTAAATTTATTATAAGACTCTTATAAAAACTAGGAATCAATTCATAAAAATTTCAAGGCTTCCAGATTCTAATTGCCGTTTCTATGTCCCCCCCTACATCCGAAAGATTCCTAGAGCCTATGCACAGTTGCTGAAGTGGGTCAGAACTCATTCTTCACCATCTCCATGAATATGGTAGCCGCATCCTTCAGCTTCCTAGTTCTGTGCAAGAACTGCAAGAAAGTGCCGTACATTTTTGCAACTGGGAGTACTACATAGCTCACCATCTCGTCCATCTGCCCGCAAGCTTCGTCAATCTGGTTGACTCAGCAGAGGAGGGAATAATGGTGTTATGGCAGCGCCTGGGTACAGCATTCAGGCCAACATCACCCAGATGGCTGAGGAGGCTCGATAATCACTGACCTTGAGCAACTCTTCGAGAGCATTCGTGAGGAATTTCACACCAGAGTAGCAGAGGCCCTTCATCTTCTTCATCTGCCGGATCATCTCGTCGATCCGACCAGAGCCACCTGACTTCACCAGCCTGCAGCCAAAATGGCGGCGCGAACCATCATCTCGTCGAAGACCTCCCTGCCGCTTCTAACATCACCTTCATTCTCGGACCCTACAAGAAGGATACCATGGCTGCCGGAATCTGGGACGCCATACAGGACCTTCATTCTCGAATGTCCTGAGGATCTTGGCATTCGCAGGAAGATCGCCGGGGCTGTTGAGGTAGGAGGGAAACAATGGCTTCCTCGGGAGAGCCAGCGGCGGCGAACGAGTGGCAGCACGGAGACCTCTTCCTCTTCCGACGTGACCTCGGCGGCGGCGAATCGGTGGCGGAGGGGGTATTTCAGTCTCTCGAGATATTTTCTGCATCAGTCCTCATGAAAATACTGTATTTTTCGTAATACCAGGTTATTCTTTTAATCTAGTTTCCTGTCGACCAAAGCGGGAACAAGACTAGGAGCCCTAATTTCTCCCGCCAAGACTCTGGTCAGTGTGCTATATTTGAACTCTCGCCATTAATGGCAGGGTCGCGATCAGAACGATTCGAAATCCACACCCCATGACGAAGAGGAAGACCGCGAGGGGGAGGATGGTGGGGAAGGGGATGCGAAGGGGGTCGGAGAGGACGGGGGTGGCGGCTGGCCGTTCCCAGCTCAAGCAGGTCTCGTTGCTCACGCTGCGGCAAAACTCTGTTGCCTTCGCTTCTACCCCGTCCTGGTTTCAGAGGCGTCTAGAGGGCGAGGAGGAGCTGGATGATCCCGATGAGAGTGAAGGAGATGAGATGGATTGCATACTTAGCCAGGATTTCTTCTGGTACTGTTCCACTGCGTGCCTCCTCTTTGGTGCTCGGTCACCTTTGTGTCCTTCCTATTTGATATCTAATGCTTGATTTGTCTTCTTGCTGTAGTACTCCCGATTACATTACTCCAGAAGGACCGCAGATCCCCAACAACTTCGAAATGAACAAGGTTCATCAGTTCGCGAATGAAACTTGTTTTCATCCTTCGTCTCGACTACCTCGCTTTGGGCAAGGTTCAGCTTAGCTGTGTTTCTTTTTGCTAGCAGGAAAACATGACCTGCCCAAAGTCCCCGGAGAAGTCCACTAATTCGAGGAACAGAAGGCATAAACAAGGTACCAGTAAAGCTACAGATCCATTGCGTGGATGTCATTTCCGTACTGTTCTTTGAACTGGGTCACGTCCCTAGAATGGAGGAAAGCATTCATCTTGGTGTATCTTGCCTCCGTATCGTTTCGTCTTCCTGTTCGTTTTTCGTTTTTTCCTTCTCCATTTTCTTCCTTTCTTGTCCTGTTTGCTATAACGTTTCTAATCCTGTGTAACCTCAAATCCTTGTTCTACAGATGTTTCTGTGGCTAGCACCCCTTGCGTTAGCCTGTCCGATCATCAATGTATTTCGGAAGACCAACGGAATGAGAGCAATCCAGCGGGTAGTTCACGTAAGAAACGCAATTATGTCCCACAGAGTGCTGTTGCTCTGCGATGTAGAGTCATGCCTCCCCCATGCATCAAGAACCCATACTCGAAAGACACTGCAGTAATGGATATGGATATTTTTGGAGATAAAAGATCAAAGAATTCTGGTATGAACACTGTCAAGTTTTTTCAGTCAATTGCCCTTCCTCTTCCTATGATATATGCCATTTATTTTAATTCGAATATTAGGGTCTATAAATCCTGATTTCTGAAGAAAATGCAGATCAGACTGTTGCACTTTGATGTACTTTGATACCATTTTTTATATCATGTACCATCTGGAAACTGAATAATATTTGGACAATCTGCAGGGCATTGCTCCCAGTTAACTTTAGGACATAGCACCTCACGCTACCGTGCTGATTTCCATGAGATTGAGGTTCTTCTCTCTCTTCAACTATGGCTGATTTCTCGCGGTCTGCAATAATGCTTAACTTTAGACCTGCTCTTCTTTCAGCAAATTGGCTGCGGTAACTTCAGCCGTGTATTCAAAGTTGTTAAAAGAATTGATGGGTGCATGTATGCAGTGAAGCAGAGTATCAGGCAGCTGCGGCAAGATACTAATAGGTTGTTGGTATAATATATCTCAGTTATTTGTATTCACGTCACTATTAATAGTTATCATTGCTCCGTTTTACTTGCAGGAGACAAGCTTTAATGGAAGTTCAAGCACTAGCTGCGCTGGGTATGTTTAGTAATGAGGACTTTGCTTGCTGACCTTTTGTTCTATCTTATGGGCGTTGACTAATGCCAGAAGCACATCGCATTCAGGACCTCACGAAAACATTGTCGGGTACTATTCTTCATGGTTTGAAAATGAGCAGCTCTATATTCAGATGGAGCTTTGTGATCGCTGCCTGTGCATCAACAGATCGCTTGTACCCACCGTAGGGGAAGTCCTAGAGGCCCTATATCAGGTTACTGTACTATCACCTTGTGAAATTGCTCTCTATTCTGGCATCAGGATCTTGTAAAATGTGTATATTAATTCGGGGCTGATGCTACTATCTTGATTACGTCTCCATCAAATGAGTTATTGATTTCGCTAACTTTGAAACGTTCTTATATTTAGTGATTTCCTTTAATCTGCAGATATTTTTGACAAAGTTTAGTGGTTTTATATACATACCCAGGGGTCACAAACATTATAAACAAAATGATTCATTTCCATGGTAAAGATTGAATCATTTTTTTTATATATATAAGATGGTGTAATCCCAGTGTTCATCAAATGAATATTTTTCTATTTCTTCTTGGGGACCTCTGACTTGTTAAATGAGCGGGTGGTGATTTTTTGTGTAGGAGGTTGTTCTACTATCTTGCATTATCTATGCTCTGGTTGAATAATATTTGGTAGGAATCCGTCTGTTTTTTCTTCACTTAATCATATTTAAGAAGACGCCAAAAATTATTATTATTAATATTTTTTATAAAAAAAAACTCGTTCTTGTTAGCTCTATTTTCTGACAGAATATTCAACTGTTCAATGCTTATTCTTATCAAGTAATTTCATATTTGCTAAGTTTATGAAATTATAATCCAAGCAAATTCAATAACTACCAAGCACTATCCATGTTATGTGCACATGCTTTACTAAATTATATTCTGATATATCGCAACAAAGATCTTCATAGGTAGCTAAAGCATTACAGTTTATGCATGAACGTGGGATAGCTCACCTGGATGTAAAGCCCGACAACATATATGTTAAAAATGGTGTATATAAGCTTGGAGACTTCGGCTGTGCAACCCTGATTGATCGAAGCTTGCCAATCGAAGAAGGTGATTCAAGGTACATGCCTCAGGAGATCATCAACGACCAGTATGAGTATCTTGACAAGGTCGACGTGTTCTCCCTGGGCATTGCCACCTACGAGCTTGTGAGAGGCCTGCCATTACCCGAATCAGGTCCCCAGTTCTCCAACCTCAGGGAGGGGAAGATCCCGTTGCTACCTGGGATTTCCATGGAGTTTCAGAACCTTATAAAGGTAGTAAGAAAATTCTCTCACATCTTGCTGCCTAGAAGAGTTGACTGTTTCCTAAAAAGGAGGAAAAATATGATTCAATGGTGGAAATTATTTCTATTTCTAACCATTTCAGTTCTTCTTCAGTCAATGATGGACCCAGATCCAGTCAGAAGGCCCTCAGCGAGGGAAGTCAGAGAGAATCCCATTTTCGATAGAAGCTTGACATCCAAGTAAAATCCTCTGGAGGAGCAAAAAGCTTCCTTTTTTGAAGCAGCTGGAGTTGACTGGCCTTCAGAAGATGTGTACAGTCGCTCATGAACCGCCATTGATCGAGCTTCCATGCCAACTTGCATCTCATTTTTGTAATATTTTTTGTTCATCCTGCAACTATCTGTAGGAAGAAGTTGAGATGCAGGGTTTTGAGAGAGTTTTTGGCACCCAAATCCCCCTCGGCTGGAGAATATTTCTGTGACTAGTTCCACATTGTAAAGATGATCTTGAGCGCAATCTGAACGAAGATGGCCTTTTCTTTTTGCTCATATTGAGTTTTTTTTTTTTAATATCTGATTCATGATCTTGATGAAGATCAGATTCCATCAGAACCGATTTAGTCTTATAAACTGCTTAATATTTCAGTGGACTTCCCCATGAATCCATCCTTATTTTTTTTTCATCTTAAAATCTTGTTTATGGGATAATTAGATTTATGAAAAATCATCAAAGGACGTTTTTTTGTTAGATTTTGATGTTCTAACCTGGGATTGCAAATTCTTGTGTTTTTTGAATAATATCTTGCTACTTTTAGACATGAATCATGTGATCTACGGCAAATTTAAGTGTGAAAGTCGTGAAATTTGATTCATATATTGTTCTCCCTGTACAGGCATTAGTATGAACGGGACATATATTAAATTTCATTTATATATATTTAAGATAGACGCGAAAAAAGAGATTATTATATTATCCCCTCACCTAATAACTTAAAAAGGTTATAATAAATTATAATTATTTTAATTTTTGAATGTCATGATACACTCAACATAATTGTATATGATTCTGCATTTATAAATATACGAAAAAAATAAATTGAATTTCCATGAAGTAACGTTTATAGGTGCATCTGGGTCAGGTGACATGGGTCTGGATTTTATATGGGTCCAGCCCAAACCTCATGTTCTGAGCTTCGTCGGAGCCCAGCTACCATGGCTCGAGTCGGACCTCGCAAGGCTCGAGTCTGGCTCGGAGCGTTAACACCCATGTTGGGATTTAACTATTGTTAAGAATAATGGGATTATTTGTAACAATAAAAAAATAAATGGGTTTTTTTGATAAATGTATTCACGATATTAACTTCAAAGCTTCTTCTCCCCAACGGTAACGGGGTTCGAAGGGCCATTGCCACCACCACTCCCGGACTCTGCTGGCGGTAGATCCCCCGCCGCCGCCTGGTTGCTCATATGGAGGAGGACGTTTTGAGGACGAAAGATGTCGCTTGTTATGAGGGTGCCACTAGAGGAAAGCAGGATCAACCGCAGCGTCGATGAGGGCCGTAGAGAGGCATAAAGCATCATCGTCGACAGCGGCGACAGGTACCTGCAGGACAATTGAAGTTTCTCGGAAAAAAATTGACATGGATTTGTTATACGAGTGTGGTAAAGGTGCCAGATTCCAAATCGCGGAGGTTATTGGCCGAGGTAGGCGGGGGTTGGTTCGGGCAGCTGTAGACACTCACACTGGCGAGAGGGTAGCGATCAAGAAGATCAGTGATATCTTCGAGCACGTTTCCGATGCCATACGCATTCTGAGAGAGATCAAATTGCTACGCCTGCTTCGCCATCCTGATATTGTGGAGATAAAGCACATCATCCTTCCTTCATCGCCGACGGACTTCAAGGATATTTTTATTGTTTTTGAGCTGATGGAATCTGATCTTCATCAAGTTATCATGGATAATGAAGATCTTACCCAAGAACATCATCGTTTTTTCCTGTATCAGCTCCTGAGAGCCTTGAAATATCTCCATACGGGTCCTTTCCTTTCCGTTGTTTACCTGTCTTTCATCTTCGACTGGGGTGTTAATTTCATATCGAAACTAACATTGATGGTTTTGTTTTTCCTTTTAGCAAACGTGATTCATCGAGATTTGAAACCAAAAAATATCCTGGCTAACGCGGATTGCAAATTAAAGATCGACAATTTCAATCTTTCCCGTGCATCATTCAGTGATGCATCGTCATCTATTTTCTGGAATGTATGTGACGTCCTAATGATGTTGTGTTCCTTTTCATACCCTTTTATCAAACTTTCCGTGGTTATTTAATGGCATGTATGATTTTCTTCCAGAGAGACCACTTCGATCTTATGCTTAGCTGATGTTGAATATAATATTCTCTTTCCTTGAAGGATTATGCGTCAACAAGGTCGTATCGTGCTCCTGAATTGTGTGGCTCTTTTTTCTCCAAAGTAAGCTGTTGACTATTTGTGCAAAGATGGGCAGAATAGTTCTTTGGGAGCGTTTAAACCTTTCATTCATAAAATACACACTCTCAACACACCACTATATGCTTTCTATCTACCTCTGTTCGGAACTTACATGTTGGCTTTTATCCCTGTCACCTGTTATTTTTGACACGCATCTGCCCCTGCCGTTATTGACTCAGTTTTGGTGTCAAGAAAATAGATCAGACATCACGAATCTCTCTATGATTAAGAAGACGTTTATTTCATTTCCCCATGCGGCTATGACCGAAAATTTCGTTTTCTAAGGCACATTTTTTTCTAGAATAGTCTGGCTCATGTAGGCATCTGAAGTTTGTGCCTATTCATTTTTATTTTTCTGTGATATTGTATTATCAAAGAATTTTTTTCTTAAATCAGTGTTTTCCTATAATATGCACACCTGAGACTGATAAAATCGAGCGATGATTTGATACAGTGTTCTCATTCAACTGCCTAGAGTGCCATTGCAAACTCTAGCTGGATGATGCAGTTTCAGTGACGAGGATGAATAGAATACACAAATTGTGTAGCATCAGTTTCACTAATAAGGACAATAGACGTGTGGAAATTGACTTCTTTCATTCATATGTTTTTTGATTGTATATGTGGATATCTCAATAGTTCATTATGGCCTCCAAAACTCAGGGATAATCTCAAGTCTATCTTTTTTTTGTGAAGACAATAAAATAACCAAGAAAAGTGATTAGTGGTTTGCTTCCAGATCTCATTTTTTTTGCATGAAAAACCATTGTAACTTCTATATCAACTTTGTTTAGCATTTTTGGTTAATCCTCTTTAAATAATGATTGCGTTTGATCCCACTGATCTGTTAAAATTTATTGTCTGGGATCCAAACATACGTGATTAACTTCACAAAGAAATTCCCATTTAGTTTTACATGGACTCCTGTGAATTTGTGATGAGATTTAAAGATATATTCATGTATGGAGTCTGAAATTGAAAAAAATTGAGTACCTTTCTCTTTGACATATAATGTAGTAGCCTTCATATGGCTCGAATCACTGATGTATGTTGGCCGTGGGTCTTCTGGCGTCCCAAGATTCACTTCGATCAGGGGATCCTGGACTTCTGCTGCTGATTTTTTTTTCAATTTCATACAAAATTTAGAGTAATGTCTAGTAGCATACACTGTTATTCTCGTTGTCATGGTTTATAGTAACTTTGTTCGATGCAAGGTCATCTTTCTTTCATAGTGGAGGTATGGGCCTCTGTTACTTATGTAGTAGATAATCCATCCAGGTTTAGGATCCTATCATCTAATTGGTTATGCAGTTAGCCATCACTATTTTGAGAGATGAAAACATTTAGATGCCTCTGTCTTGTCTCTTCAGTGTGACCCATTATTTACAACTTTGTTTTGGATGATCATTTATGTGCGAAACTAACCAACTGTCAGATACATTTGTCTTATTAGTACACCCCTGAAATTGATATATGGAGCATAGGATGCGTATTTGCAGAAATGCTGACAAGAAAACCGCTGTTTCCCGGAAAAAATATGCTTCATCATATGGATCTCATAACAAATCTGCTCGGCACTCCTTCAGCTGAATCCATCGCAGGGGTTGGCTGCTTCTTTTTTTTTTTCTACACACTTCTAAGTTTCTCTTTCCTTTTGTCTGTGGAGCTCGGGGTGCTCCTTGCTATGCCATCATCAAATACAAATGCTGGATTTGATGTTAATCCATCTTAACTTCCACAGGTCCGGAATGCAAATGCTAGAAAGTATTTAAGCGGCATGCAGAAAAAGAAACCTGTTCCTTTCTCACAAAAGTTCCCCGGTTTAGATCCTTTGGGGGTCAGTTTGCTTGAGAGACTGCTCGCATTTGATCCTAATTGTCGACCATCTGCCAAAGAGGTATGAGCTTCAATCTGTCTGTGATCAAGTTTTCCATATGCAAAGAATCTTTCGAGGACCATCGGTTTCACTTCAGTATTATTCAAAGCTTTTGATTGTTCCAAGTTATTTTAATCATTATTCTTTTTGGAGAACTTGCTAAATGATATAGATTTAGATGTATCTGATCCTACAAAAGTTCATTTTCTATAGAATACAGATCTGTCGAAGATTATTGCATGTTTCTTTCCATACTCATTTGTGAGTTATCAGTACCAGAAAAATAGGAACCAAAATAGTAATTGATTTAAAATAATATTTTCATTATTTTGATCTGCTATTTTAATTTAAAGTGTATTTTTGTTGACACCACTATATGAATAAGAGTTGAGAACGAAGTATAGTTACAGAATGATATATGTTCCTACCGTTTGAGTTCCCTTTCTCAGCAAATGACTGCTGTAAGATTTTTTAACTACTGTTTATTCTGCTGTTGGTTTCAGGCCTTAGCTGATCCTTACTTTCATGGTCTGGCAAATGTTGATCATGAACCAACTGCGCAACCCATTTCCAAAGTGCACTTTGAGTTTGAAAAGAGGAAATTAACGAAAGAGGATGTACGAGAACTGATCTATCGAGAGGTAGAACGCATATGATGACATTTTTCTCATATATAACAAGCATTAGTTGTGTATTCTTCTCATAGCAGTATTCCTTAACAGGTTTTAGAATACCACCCCCAAATTCTGCAAAAGTATGTTTACACTACTGACAGAAGTAACCTCGTGTATACAAGGTGAGTCATTTTAGTTTTAGTTCTGTAAATATTCGTCATGCAGGCATTTCCAAGTCTTGGAAAATAATCCTCAGGAAGTCATTTTGGCTTTAATGATTCTATCTGTAGAAACTAAAATCATGAGTTTCACAAGATTGGTTCTTTTCACATCATTAATGACAGCTCTGGACGATTTTAGGGTAGGTTTGTTTAGAGATTAATACGGGGCCTTGGGCAATTATATATGGACTTTATATGAGGTTAATATTGTCATTAACTGTAAAAATATGGTTTTCTGTTGGAATTTCTGCTGTCCATCTTTTCCTGTTAAACCACAGATAAGAAGGGTACATTTTGCATTTTATTTGATTCCTTATTTGAGAAAGTGACAGTTATTTGAAATTACTTCATATAAGTATCACATTGCATAACAATAATACTCTCTGTACTTTCTCTGTCCTTGAAAGTGACAGTTTATTCCCCACCTTTCTGAAATTAGTCACTTTCTCATCTGACCTCTGTTCAATGGTTTAACGTATAAGACAAAGAAAGTGATGCCAACATTTTGGAAAAAGAATTGCAGAATTACAGAAGGCAACACTGCCTTGCCAGTCTCTAAATTTTGTTCTTTTGAAGGAAATGGGTAGTCTCATATAATGCAATAATCTTGTTTGTTAAATCAAGAATACGTGAATGCATTATCCATTAAGATATGCGGGTCCTTGTTGTCATTGATACTGCAATTCAAAGTTATTGATGCTGCAGCTGGGGCCAGCACATCAAGATGAATAAATCTCGACCTTCTGGGACAATACATTACTTGGATGGGAAGTATTTCAAAATTGAAGTGTGCAGTGTGAGATAAATAGTAACATATGGTGTGTGAGTTTTTGGCATGCTAATGATTGATTTCTTTACCTCGTTTAGTTACCTTACTTTTTAGCAGTCGCTTTTTGTATTATTTAATATAATTTTCTCTTTTCCAGGAAACGACCTTGCTCATTGAAAAATGAAAGTTCAAATCAAAGTAATGATTTTGATGTGATAAGTGAATCACCTGTTTCTCATTCCACTCTCTGGATATCTCAAAAGACACAACATGATGAGGGAGAAAATGCGCCGATTGTGGAAAGTGTACAAAGTAGACCCAGCTATAGAGCTTATACTTTATCAGAGAATGCTAGCGTTAAGACTTCCAATTCGGCTGTAAGTTCCAATGCCTATAAACAGCAGTTTTGTTGTTCTTTCTTGAAGGTTTATGAAACTGTGACTTATCAAGACCAATTTACACACGTGTTAGATAATGTAACTCTGGAATTGGCCTTAAAAGAGGATTAGAGACTTAGAGAGTTCATCCTTGCTACTTGGCCTTAGGTTCTTATCAGCTAAAGCATGCAGGATTGGATTGCTAGTGGTTAAAGGTCACCATCTCGAAGTGATGAACTTTTCACTCATACGAACATATTATGGTGATTTCCAATCCTAGATTTTTTTTTATCCTTGTAACTAGTCGTCATGCCTCGTGAATCAGATTTATCAAAATGATGGCTCAAAGATGAAAATCATGTCTGATGTTTCATCTAGATTGTTAATTCGCCTCAACTTTTGCTAAGTGATTCTTCATCCCTCATTCTTTGAATGAGAAAGAACCTTATAAGGACTTCAAAGTTCTTCATATACTGAACTTTTTCGGGCCTGATGTCAGTTATCCACTTCATCATAATCAATATAGTAGCAGTATGATATACCTGTTTGCTTGAGGAAGAAGTCTTCGCATCTGTTTGTCCCTGTCTTTTACAACTTGGAGCTAGCTGAGAAGAAATTTTGTATCCTAGTGTTTATTTTATGTTATGGGTCATACAAAGTTCAATTTCTTCCTGAAGCGAGGTTATATAGCTAGCCCCTAATGAACCGTTTCCATCATGTCTGTTGTTCTCTTTTGATTATATAGCTAGCCTGTTGTTGTTACTTGATTTTATATTTTTATGTGTCTTTAAGGAGAACATATTTTCCTTTCAAGTACACTGTTCTGTTGATATCTTTTAAGGCTTCATTGTGAGATATTCGTGTCCTTGTTTATTGATTAGCATGCCATTAGGGTATGCTACCTTTGCTTTTGCTCAATGTTTAATTATCATGTGTCGAATGTTGCGCAACTCGTCCCCTAAGCTTTGTTCTCCTCTCAATTGTTGAAGAATGACGCTGCACTTTCAACATCTCCCACACCTGGCGTTGACACCTGTATGAAAAAAGCTTATGATGCTGACGACAAGAACCAGTATGACACAGCCTCTTGGTACGCTATTCTTGAAGAAGCCGACCAGTTAGCTTGTTTGCATGAAAAATCTGGTCATTTGTCATCGTCTACTGCCAAAACGGAGGCAATAAGAATATCCAAAGGTATTATTCTCTTCTCTCCTACTTTTCAAAATTTTCCTTTCCCATTTCGTGGCTCTTTGAAATGGTTGACAAGAAAAAAAACTATTTAATTTGATACTCTGGGCAGATCTGATTTGTTGCGTTCAGGCTTGAACTTTACAACCATTATTTTCGTTGTGGTATCTCGTGAAAATAGAACTTTTTTTTTTAAAACGGTGAGAATAGGTTGGAATTTCAGTCAGCCCTCAAAATAAGTTTGAATTTTACTGTAAACTTGTGTGTTGATGTATTGAAGGCTAGTTTTAGAGTTTGAGTCTAGGTTTTAGTGTAAATTTAGGTTGTAGCAACCGAAGTCACCGCAAAAGAATAAATAATTTTTATTCATGCTCACTTGTAATTTACGATGGAATTTTTTATCTTCAGTAATAATTTGTTCTCCCTTTCTTATACGTTGTACTTTGATTTTGATCTATGCATTCAGGGCTTCCGATGACGTATGATCATTTCATTCGTTGGTTTATGTTTACACGAATAGATTTGGGTTTTTTATAAATTGACAATCGACAGTGATGTTATAGGGGACAGAGGCAAGGCTAGGCCAAGGTTTTCTATTCGCTTCCCTCCTCAGACAGAACCGACCTTACACACTGTTCTGAAATTTGAAATGAAGGAATCATCCGAGACTGAGTTGGCGCATTCGGCGCAAGAAATCCAACATAAATTTTCAGCATCTTCAATGACTGAACTTTTAGAGAAACTTACGAAAAAAGGCACAGCATCACCCGATGGTGCTCACTGGTCAGGGAGATTGCCTCTTGGGAACGGCGATGCAAGGTCTTCATCATCTACTGTTCTGGACGACTTGGAGAAAAACAATCCATTAGCGTGGCCTTCCGAGGTGGTTTGTGTGCTGTCCATGCTCTAACAGCTTTTCAAAGTTTCTGCAAGCACTGTTCTAAAATGTATGGTTTAACTGAATAGTTTGTGAGGAAAAGCAAAAGAAAGGGGAGAAAGACCCAAAAAAGAACAACCAGAATTCATGACACCACTAGATCCTCCGACAATGAAGATGCACGGGAGCAAGTGGGTAGCATAACATCGAGTGCAGATGAGGTATTGCCATAGTTACACTAGCTTGCTTTCTGATTGTCTATCAGTTTTAGCTATTCATGCCTGAAAAAATCAACTGGTAAACTAGGGCAATTGTGAGAATCCGTTGATCCCTGCGACAAGTGTTAAAGGCCAGACTATGGCGGGTCTATTTCAGGAAATTTTCACCGTTTCTACTGCAGATGTTGAAGGCCTTCCTCTTTCAACTAGAGCAGCGTGAGAACGTACCCTTGAATTAATAACTATTTAGCTTGTATTACTTGATTACTCGAGGGGACATTTCTATGAATATAGAAAAAGCACCTCATCTCATCTTCTGGGTATCAATTCTGCAGTACTGGTTATTATGGGAGATTGCAGCAAATCATGCAGAGAGACAAGGACAGGCATATGAAATTCGTGAAGCAATTGCACAGTAGTTAGTAACCTAATCAAAATCTCGTTCCCATATGTTGTTTTTCTGAGAAAAATTTATAACCTCACTTTATGAAGATAAATCTATCTAGTGTCTATGACTTTTGTCATGATCGTCTGCATGTGACGTCGTTGCAGATCAATCAAGAGGCATTAATGTGAAGATCTTGTCTAGGGTTTTGGACGCAAAATCAATTGTCTGTCGCTGTCTATTTTGTGGAAAAATCACAGAATGCATTGAGGTGAGGGTGATTATTGCGGTCTCTTAGTTTTGACTAGCATTCTTTGCATCGTAATATTCTGACAAGATTGTGCTTACGATGGTCTGTCTTCGAAAATGTTTCTTTACAAAGAAGGTTTGCGGATTCAACTTTCTATCTGCAATGCAGACTTGGTTAGATGCCCTATAATGCTATGCCCTAAGGGAACTTAGCAGTCGAAATGTCAATAATTTTGAAGAAAATGGTAACTAATTAATGCATGTTAAGGTTATATATTTTTTCTTCATGGCAGAGCTCCCAAACCGGAAACAACCGGCAGATGCCTGAGGAAATCGGAGAAACAACAGAGAGGATAATTATTTTCAGTTCAAAGATATGCGGAAACGTGGAGCTAGAAGTAGGAAATCTTATATGTATTTACCCACCATGGTGAGTTCGTATGTGCTTGCTCCTGAACTTCATCTCTAAGTGACGTATTTCTTTGTGATTGACTTGCAATTACTTTTCTATAGACTGGTTATTTTCAGTATGCGGTCATTCCTTGTGAGAAAGTTGCTAAACATTCTGCAGATTGCAAGCCATTATTTAAGCGTGGTTAGAAAATGGAATGTGTGGAATCTATTTGGAGAGAATTTTCCATATTATTTAACTTTTTGTTAAACCTTAGAACGAAATAAGCTTCTTTTGGAAAAAAAATCTAAAACCTTTGCGAGAGAAAGAACCATAACGTAGGAAACACCTATAACTGAAGAAATCATTCAAACTCCAACACGAAATATTTTCTACATGCAAACTGTGATCTGCAGGCAGATGCTTTTTCACTTGAGCTTTCGGTTATCTTAGAGCTTCCCCTCTAGTATTTGATCTTACCGTAGTTGATCTTGTTATTTGCCTGAATTGGGTGTTTGGCTAATAGCGCCCCTAAACTACCCATTTTTGTGGATTACAGGAAGGAGGTACAAATCAGGGAAGATGACATCATTATTCTGTGTACATATTTCTCCCAAATTGTGCGCTGATCTTCAAACTGCTCTTCAGGTGCAAGATTTTCTGGGTTCTCTAGTTCATCAAATCATTTCTCTATCAATGACATGTTATTTTGGGGGAAAAAAAAAACGATGTGTTATCATTATCAGATCATTAAACCCTAGATGACAGACGAAGTAACATTTGGGCGTTTTACTACTTTTTTTGGGAGGGAATCCTGTATAGGGTTCATTAACCAAACGTGTGCTAGTCTCAGTTGATTCTTCAAGTTTGTACAGATTTCTGACCCTAATCACCTAGGGTTTCCATTTTTGTTAGTTAGTTATCCGTAATTACTGCTCTTGTTAGTTAATAATCGCCCATGGACTTGCATTTATCAATTTGATTCTTCAGACGACATATTCTCATAATGCGATCTGAATCACATCTCCTTTGTCATTAGGGTTGTCGAATGGATCCGACTCACCCCTCAGACGATATTTCAGATGGTCATTAAGACTGGTTCTACTGTATTTATCGATTTTTTTCAAGTATACCATGAGAACTCCCGCTGCTGAGATTTTCGGTATGATCTGTGTGCACAGTTGTTCACTTCCTAGACCATCTATTCATGTAGAACCAGCCAACTTATTGAAGCCCCACGTTAGGGTAAAGCCATTCCCTCTTCTGCAGCTGACCAAATCATGATGGGCAGAACGAGCTTTTTCTCTAAGTCATGAGAGAGAGGGAGAGAGAGAGAGAGAGAGAGAGAGAGAGAGAGAGAGAGAGGAACTATGAAATGTTGGAAGACTCATTGATCTTAGTGCCAGACTCATTTTCCCCTCAATTATTGATTCTTCAGCCCGAGCCCAGAAATAAACCAGCCGGGCTTTGCAGTTAGCAAGCCTATAACACCCCTTTCAGGATCATACTGGTGAAATCTGCGAAGAATACATGTGAAACAGTTTAAGACATGCCAAGATCTTCTAGACATTTAGAAACCCGCCATGAGACTTAGATCACCAACAAAAGAGCCATGGATTCGAACTGAGTAAACCACAGATGGTGCCCGGAGAGGCGAAGCTGTCGCACTCTTCACTGAGTCAGGTTTTGGGTCTGATGTCACTACCAAAAACAAGGCACGGAGCCTGCTAAATGATGGAGTCTAGGATATTATTACGGAAGACAAGAAAATAGCCACTGGGGTTGGGGAGGGGGCCAAGGGGGGTTGAATTCCCATAAATAATCAGGAAAAATGTGAGCCAAGCTTGACACGAAGGCTGGGGAAGTCCCCTCTATATCCACACGTGTTCTCTTCGGTACTCTCTGATGATGACCGGTACACTCGTGGCTGGGACCTGCAAGAGAGGCATTCTGCTTAGATGCAAATTTTGCAGCCGTTTTAGAATATATAATCATATTGAGTCAAAAGTATGAGATTAGCGCAGCATAGAATGATCCGAATCTGGGTTTTAACTGACGACATGAAATCACTAATAATAGAAAATGATCAAGATTTCAGGATATATCTTGAGTTCAGTTGCATTTTAGGTCTTGAGTTCAAACGGTGCAGAAAATAAGAAGGAATTTCTTTTTCTGGGGAAATAAATAGAAGAAATCCAGCGTTCAGGTGCAGAAAAAGCTCTATGACATATTGGCAAGGCTTCATTTAAAACGTATAGAAATCTCCTCCCACAATTGGATAGGAATCCCGCATCCTCCCTATGAAAAGTAGTCCATCTCAGACTGGAGGCGACAGACCAATGATCCAACAAAAATAACATGACGAGAAATAAGTAGTTCATTTTTTAAATGCATGATTAGATTATAGTTTCTCTGCACACGGGATAAATCCTTCAATTAAATTTTAAGGCATCAAATGTATTGTGCTACTTACCATTCCATAATCCGTGATAATCATCGACACATAGTCAGAAGGCATTGCATCATAACTGTTACACCAAAAAAAAAAAATAATTGAGAAGTTTTAAAAACATATTATATGTCAATGCATCATTGAAAAAAACATAGAAATTGAATCATGCATCCAAAACAAGGTTTGCCAACTTGATGTGGCCCTCCTATCTTGATATGAGCTAGGTTCTTTGAAAAATGACTACCAGATTTATATGACCCTTGTCTAGAGACTAAAGCAAATTATATCAGTGTCAGTCCAAGCAGCAACTGAGTCTACATGCTTCTGCTTTATATTTTCCACTATCTGAGTCTCAATAAAATACTAAGCCGCCCAACCTTGATCCTACTCACGTATGAACCCCAAGGACACCACAAGTTCCATGAGTACTTTGTGCCTAAATAGTTACAATGCATCTAACTTAGAACATACGTGAGATTCAGAAGATGCAACTTCTCATTGTCTGCCCAATGATCCAAATGATTCAATTCTGGTCTCCCAGGAATTTTCGATATCACATCTGGGTCACCTGCAAGAAGATCACACGATGTTTCAGCAAGGGTTGGTGCTTCTGAAGCATAAGTCTCCTAAATGTCACTAGAGAGAACAAAAAACGAGGTCCCAGGTACAGAAGAAGATCCAAGTACCGAGTTCATTAAAGCATATGGAATCAAGCTGCACCCTCTCATGAAATTTGTATGCTTCACAGCAAATTAGGACAGGAACACGAAATGCATGGGCGACCATGGCCACAGATGCCGCGCCCACCCTTGAGTAAACAGTTCCATTGGATAGCACCGAAGAAGCTCCTAGGAACACACGTGTAACTTCATGCATAATATAGGAAATAGCATTTATATGGGTATATGTACAGTGGATGCCCTTTCTCACTAGCCTGCGGAGTAATGCCTGCCCTTCAAGCTTTGGGCGTGAGTCCACTATCACCACCCTAAATTGTTTCCCAAGTTCATGAGCGTTTAGCAGTATCATCTCAACAACACAAGAACAGCCATAAGTGAGCAAAACATCACTGTCTCTTATCTTTGTCACCGCATGACTGACTATAACCTTGTCGGCCAGTATTATTTTCTCATTGATGAACCGATCAATGTCCGCCTGAAGGCCGGATTTTGCTTCGGATTCTGAGATATTCAATGGTAACTTGGCGATCCGGTTCTTCAGAAACTTAATTGCATTTCCCATACTGATAGAAAGTGGTCTGCACTCAATCAAGAATGATACGTAGATACCGATTCTGGCAGTTAAATCTCGAATGAGAGTCTTTTCTGGCGGCGTGGAGTAGTCTCTGATTGCATCTCGGAATGCTAAAAGCATGGCAACACAGCGATTGTTGCCGCCAGAAATATCTCCTGCTAAGTATTGGAGTCCGACCTGAAATTTATGCCTCCTGATCAATTAAATGAAGGATAAAAATGCAGATGGGGTAAAAAAAAAAGTCCAAGGTTAGAATCTCCCGGAGATTAAATACTTAAAGCTCATTTTGTGAGGCAGAAACATATTATTGAAGACAACAGCAAGCGAATGGCTGCATTGGGTTAGCATCTCTGAAGAGGTTACAGTGTCCAGATTGTTTGAAGAACATACTGACTTAACAATAAACAAAAAAAAGAGACTTTCGAAAGCCGTGGAAGCTGTGGAAATGACAGAAATAATAATTTTTGGGTATAAATTTCGGCCTGCCATATTTTTTTTAAATATACTTCTAAAGCCATTCTATCTCTAACTTGTTAGATGCCAAAATGAGCTTTGGCTCGTCAGCAATGCAGTTCCGGGGCATACCTTATATACAGAGGGATGCATTGGATCAAGCTGGAAGAATTTTGCTTCAAGATCAGGGAACTGTGTGCCGTGCACATACTGAGGCAAGTGCCGAAACAACTCGACTATGTTTCTGGCTTCTGACTGATTCACTACTGCTCGCCTTTTGGCCTTTTCAACTCGACTCTTGTCATCAAATTGCATTCTGGGTGGTGGAACATCCTTTTTCCTGTCCTTCTCCAGAACACGGTCAGTACCCTTCTTCTCTGGAACACTGGAAACCTGAGTGCTATCTTTCTTCTGCAAAGAAGGCTTCCCTATTTTGCTCTGTTCTGCACTCACTGAAGCAGTTCCAGTAGCAGGCTTTCTTCCGTCACCTATGGTCATCATGGAGGGACAGTCAGACATTTCGAAATGAGGCGTAAGAAAGAAAAAAAAAATGATTTTTAAGAAAGGTGGATCATGTTCATTAGCATTTACATTTTTTTTTTCCAGAAGAAATAGCTGATTCCATATTGAAATCATGGGTTGTCAAAGAAAACAAACACAATAAGCCAAAATAAATCAACATCCTGACTGATTTGAGGATTTTGGATTACCACTCTGCTCCTTCGTTGTCTGCTAGAGAATCAAGAACAAGACACAAAAATATCCATGTGTACATACACCCCCAAGTTGATGAGCACAGGGCATAACCATCAACTGTTCCCATAAAGATATTGCATCAAAAGGACAAGAAGTAAACAAACAATAAGAGCAAAAACAATAGGTTCAACATCACAAAACAAATAATCACCAGAGGCCTTTGCTGCAGCCTTAGCAGCACGCTGTTCCTCTTGGAGAGCACGCCTTTCAGCTTTTGACATTTTCTCCTTCACCTTTGTACCCCCTCGTTCAGGCTGACCTTCTGTCATAGGACCCTTGCCCTTTTCTGAAAACATAAACTTATAATAATTACCTATAATTTATTTTTCTTGGAGAATATTATAAACCTTGCTCTTAAACAGTTGCATTCAGCAAAAAAATCACTCCCATCATAAAAGATAGAGGCAGTAACAGGCAATCAAAAACTTTGAAGGAAAAAAATCATAAATTTACCTTTCTGTGCTTCATCCTGATCTAAGATTGACGGAATTTTTTATGCGTTTTATACTGAATGAGGTCAACGTTATATTGTTAGAAAGAAGATACAACATTAATCTTCTGGTAAAACAACAGGCTTGTCATTTTCCCACAAGCAGCTAGAATCATATTCTGTAAAAGTGAATAATTAAATAAACAGTAAGCCCCCATGAAAGTGACTGATTCCTTTTCTGAAACGATAAAACCTAAATCCAACCTCAAGAAGGATAAGAGAACAATGAAAGCATTACCCAGAACAAACATTCCAAAGCAAAATAATCTTATCCACCAGAAGATTAGACAAGAATAGCTGTACTGATCTCGGCCAAATAAATGGGAGAAATGCATGATCATTTTCGTAACCTTCATGTAAATATATTGACTGTCTTCAACAAAAAAGCCCACAGAAGGAGAGATTATCCACTGGTTACAAAAAAAACCCACATGTTTGAAGTACGATGAACCCCACAACATATTCCCTCCGAAATTAATCCAAAAGACAACATGATGAATGAAGAACCCACACAACACTCCAGGATCTCTGTCAGACACCACTCGCGACTACTTACTTATCTTTACTTATGGCTAAAACATTCTCGAGTATTTCAAAATCAAAGAAGACCATTCAGTACAGAAACATCAAACAAAGAAAATCACCCACTCTTTCTTCCACCTTATAAATCATCGACTGCCATTACTTTATTACGCATCTATCTAACTTCTCCAGGCAGCTGAGCAGCTAAGCAAACATATCAAAAGGAAATTCCCCTGGCATTCAAAAGATCTGCTTCTAACAGCTCACATG
The DNA here is from genome assembly GCA_902729315.2 of Spirodela intermedia. NCBI lineage: Eukaryota > Viridiplantae > Streptophyta > Magnoliopsida > Alismatales > Araceae > Spirodela > Spirodela intermedia. Next base: position 887,804 of record LR746278.1, on the reverse strand, counting down.
GGAAGTAGAAAAAGCAGAAGAGCAGCAAGAAAGAGGCTCTGTCAATTGAGATCGGGGAGGAAACGCCTGTTACCCATCATCTTACTCACAGAATAAGATATCAGCGTACTACTTCCTGGTGATATTTGAATTCAGATAACACATTGAGAAGACAGCATTTTCTTATAGCTCATCGCGTGATGTCAGAAACACGGGAGCGACATTAAGAAGAAGAAACAAACAAGAATTGACCACCTTTAGAGGAGGCGGGAGACAAGAATCCACGTCGTTACCTGTTAGCCCTGGCGGCATCTTCATCACTGATGCCGTCGTCAAGCTGCTCTTTGGTTGTAAATTATTCGCACCCGGGTTGGTGACCAGCATCTCGCCCCCACTGCCAGGAAAAGAAGATGCAACTCTCCCCGTTGCACCCCTCCCGCCCCAGGGGATGTCCTCTGAGTATTCCGACCCGTCCACCCGGCTAGACGGCGACGGCAGTGGAGACGTCTCCGGCAACGATTCCGACGGGTTGTAGCTGCCCACCGGAAAAGCCATAAGGCTATCCCTCCGCAGCGGGGACGGAGGAGCGGGCACGGACACAGGGGCGGACAAGTGGCGCGGCGGCGGTATCATTACAGGTGAGAGCGAGTTGCTGCCCGCAGAGATGTCGGAAAGCGGCGGCGACGGCAAGCCACCCCCCTCTGTGACGACAGGCGCGGACTGTGCTTGTTGAAGTGGCGCCGCAGCCGGTGTGAAGAAGCCCACCTGCCGGACCTTAGGGTCAATCACCGTTCGGGCGGTGCGGCGAGGATCCATGGATCGCGGGTATCTGATTATTGAGCACAGAAGATAGGCCTCCTAGAGTTCAGGGGGCTCCGAACGACGAATACTTCGCGGCTCCTCCATCAACAGGGCTCCCCCCGGGGAAGTCTAGGGTTACTGCAGTGAAGACGACGACGAATATCCGGGCATTTTCTTCCATTTTCTGGTTCCTGTCTTTATCTGTCCGTCTTTATCATATAAAACCTTTTAAAAATAAACATTGATTCATAACCAAATAAAATTACTTATTTATACATATAGCCTGTGAGCGGCTTCCTATAGAGAAGTACTCTTCCACTATTTGGAGCAGCTTCTTCTGGCGAGATAGCGCCTACGAGCTCTTCTGGCGGCTTCCAAGGAATCTCGCCGCCAGGATTCGGCTTTGAGGGCAAGGGGATGGAATCGTAGACGAGCACGAGCACCCAGAAATCTGGGGAAATGGGCTATAGCGCCGCTTCTACTCCGGCTTTCATCTCTGGTGATGCCTACTGCGGCGCTCACCGCCACCTCTGCTCCGGCAAAGTGGCGCTCCTCCGCCCGTCGGGTGTGATTTGGGCTGCTCGGTCGCCAAAGCAGTGGAGGATAGCCTGCCTGTTCCGGTCGCCGGCCGCGGGGGAACCCCGGGGAGGAGCGACGACCTCCTGGGCTCACCAGGAGGATTCCATCGACGGATTCGGCGGTTGGGTCTTCGTGCAGTGCGCGGAGGAGAGGAGGAATGAAGATTTTCCTTGTTAAGTAGATTTTATGATGCCTTCTTTCTTTTCTAGTCTTTTCAAGGTCAGAAGCTGACGAGCGTTTCGGGTTTCTCCGCAGATCTTGAAAGGTTTCTAACAGTAGGGGCCGGAACGTCAGTTGCGTTGGTTCTTGCGGCGTTCTTCTACTTCTCTGTTTCGAGAAAAGGTACGTATAAGCTTGTGCTCGGATTCAATTGTTTAAATATTCGTCGACATCCTCTTTCACAGAGGTACATTAGAACAGTGTATGCTCACAGTTTAGGTCAAGCTATCACCCTACTTGCTCTTGCTCTTGCTCTATCCTCCCAACCCAACGAACTGTTCATCCCTAGTTATATCTCATGTACCCCTCCAGAGTAGTTCTTTCGTCTTTCAGCTATGTTGTCTTTGTTTGAAGTTAACTTCACTGCATCCTCTGGTTGATGGACAGCCAGATCCTATCTATTTTAATGTTATGTCATTTCTTTGCTGATGTAGATTTATTTATTTATTTTATGCCCATATATTTGCAAGTGTTTCCATCGTAGATGCTGCTAAGTATCATTGGTCTTTGTTGTGGAAAATTTGTCATAAAAATCTGTCTTGTGTTTTCCTGCTATAGCCATGCGTATGAATTTATGTCTTGTGAAATCTTTCTGGCTCTTGAAGGTTACAAGTTCCACTTCGATGGGCTATTTCCTTTTCTGAACGGATCGTTGACCTCATCAGAATCCAACATCACTTCGCATTATGAAGGCAACCAGAGCTCTGAGAATATTCTGGAGGATAAACCTGTCATTACGGATGATGCATTCCTACCAACAATTAATAATGAGATGTCAGGTGATATTTCTTTCCCACAAACAATGATGGTTCCTCAAAAAAAAAAATTGTTGTATGCCTGATGCACGTATCAAAGTTTCTTGGAATTCGAGTTACTGCAAGTTCTGCTGTGTGTGCTGGGAACTTGTAAATACAAAAATATGTTATAATTTCAAGAGTTGTCAGTACAATTTCATTATTTATTTTGACCATCAAATGACTCTGATATTTTATTTTATGTTATTTTCATTTGCGCTTTTCTCTACAACTTAGTTGATAAGGTGTAAAGTTTGGTACAGCTATTTTTTACATTATTGTTTGATTACTAGCATCAGGCGAAAAGAAGCAGATTGTCTCTGTGGAAGCTGATTCTACTCAAAAGCAAGCTTTATTTGTTCTACAGAAACTAAAGGTTTGCCGCCTTAATCTTATTTTTATTTGATTCCATGTTGTAAGCAGTGGCAGTTCCTTGTACGTCTCTGAAGAACATGATTAGCAGTCGGACCAGAATCCATGTGCAACCATTAATTTCTGGATTTATTTGTCTTGAACTGGGCATCACAACGAATTTTTTTTATGTGCCCTGTTTGTTGAAATAACTTTGACTTAGATTTCGTCGGAAGCTGATAACATGCTAGAAACTGAATACTTTCAAGAGGGAAAAACTGTGATAGATTGGGTCACTCATTAAAATCTATGTCCTCCTTGCATTAGAACTTTCCTTTAGCTGAAGTTAACGGCTTGAAAAAAAACTATGTCCATCCTCGCATTTCTTTTCTGTCCCATCTCCAAAACTAATCTACCAGGATATTCAGAAGATTTGGCCGATATTGACTGGAGGGTTCTCCACTTTCACAGATGTCTGAAAAAATTTCACGTCTTTAAACTATGGTAATTCTGAGGAACAGTTTAGGTGGAGCTTTCTTTATCTTTTCAATCCCCTCAATCCAAACTTTGTTTTATATGAATGTACTTTCATTTGGTAAACTTTTGCATGCGAATTCTCTTTTGATTTTTTCCAAACTTTGGAATCATGTGCAAGTTATGCGCTTCTTCTTATCTGCTCATTGTGATTTTACTCCTTGCTGAACGTGTGAAGAGATTGAAACCCAAACAGAGGTGCCGAAAATATCTTGGAATGAGAAATACTCTGTAAACAGGCTGTGAAGCTGTGATGTTTCAGGAGTACATCACCCATCTTCTCTAGAGTTTTAAATAAGCTAGTTCGCTTTGGCCTATATGATATGGGATAATGAATCGTCTATTTTGGAATTATATGAACTAGATTTTTTACGTCGTCCTGAATAGTAGTGATCGGTGTTCACTCATCTCGTGCCTGTATAAATTCTAGAAGAATATAATGCATAAATCTTGGGCCAGGCTTTGCTTGAGATATTGTGATTTCCACGTTAGGCACAAAATTTATTTCTGGCCTTACATGAAAAAGCTCGTTATGATTCATTTGTATGTGAACAAAATTGTGTAATTGATATTATCTTTTGTTGTCTATAGGCACAAAAATTTGCTTCATTTTCATTTGCTATGTATGTGGCAGATCATTGAAGATGATGTCAGGCCTGGTGAGCTGTGCACAAGGAGGGAATATGCAAGGTGGTTGGTTAAAGCAAACGCCCTGTTAGAAAGGTAGTTAGGGACATAGCTGAACATGGGCTCATCTCCTAGAGTTAAGTTAACCCAGTTCACTCCTCTTTTTAAACCCCCACCTTTTGTGTAGGAACGCAAGGCATAAAATTGTTCTGCCAGAATTAGCTGGCAGCTCTTTTTTGGCGGCATTTGATGATGTCAACGCTGATGATCCCGATTTCCCATTCATTCAAGGTGAGTGATGTTGCCAATCTATTTCCAATGATTTTCTTCGGACATGTTGAATGGCTTTAGTTCCTGGGTTGACATTATTTTTTCTGAAAAGCCCTCGCTGAAGTTGGGATTGTTCCAAGCAAACTTTTGGTCGCTTCGAAATCTCATTTTTCAGAGGAGAATAGTTCTTTAAACCATGGAACATGCGATTTTTCCCCTGAAAGGTACGTATATGCTATCTACCAATTTGTAATGTATATTACAGCCCAATCTATATGCGACTTTCTAACATCATTCTCGCATTTTTGTGATGAATTTCATGAATCTCATTAAAGCTCCTTGTCTCGGATGGATTTGTTAAACTGGAGAGCCCAGCTAGAATACTTATCCACTCCTGTGATAGAGGAGAAGGTGCGCGTGATGTGTGAAAAGAATGCTATTATTTGGCCTTTTGGTTGACATGTTTCTGCATGGTTTTGAATTGACTGCTCTGTATCTTCACATCTAATGCCTGACTTGTTTACAGTCCAGATGTTAAGGAAGAATCTAGGCTTCATGGATTTGGATTCCGTAGGCACAGATGCAACTCCAGCTTTGTTCATGGACCTTCTGGCTGAAGATAAGAGCATCGTTAGGACAGTTTTTGGTATACCACTTAGCTTGCTTGTTGTCTGTCTACTGATTAACTATGAGAGATCTCATCAAAGGCATCAAATGAATTTACTTAAGCTCGCTCATTCAATTTTTTTATTTAATTTTTTTATTTAGGATCTAGTGTGTCTTGTAAGCGGAGCTTTTTTTCCCATGTATTACAAATGAACAAAATTGTGTAATTGATAAAAAATGAAAAAAACTCATGCTTCAGATAAAACGGGTATCTTAGTGATTCTCCCCGTTTTATCTGAAGCATGAGTTTACTTACTTTGTTTCTTGATATTCCTGGTAGATCTCCCAAGTGTGAAAGGTGATCTTCTGGCTAATGCCTTTACTTCTGCATCCTTCTTTGAAACAGAAAATATTATGAACACATTGTGCATATCATCCATCCATCATTTCCTTGAACCCTGACGAGAAATGCTCTCATAATTAGAAATCTTTTGTCTCAAATCTCTCTAACGATACTCCCTGAACGCAGCACGCTTCCCATTAAATTTCTGAAGGCGTACTCCTGAAATCCCCACAAGGGGATGTGCATTCCACCCTTGATATCCCCAATGGATTTCCTTCCTAACTTGTCCCCACTATGCAAACAGGCAACAGCCGCCGCCTCCAACCCCACAAGCCTGTGACAAAAGCTCAGGCAGTGGTCGCCCTAGCCAGTGGCCGAATGGCGAGGGCCATTCAAGCAGAACTGGTCCGGCATGAAATGGAGGACTCATCTCAGCTAGCCCAGATGGAGGACATCCGGCGAGAAATGATTTCCGGGGGAGAAATGAGAGCATTCTGGGAAGGAAAGCTCGATGAAGAGAAGGCCCGCCGCAGAAAAATCCAGGAAGATTATCTCGTGGCCTTGAGTGACCTGAAAGAGGAGAAGATCGCCCTCGAAAGGGACCTGGCCGACCACGTGAAGGAGAGGGCGGCGCTGGATTGTCAGAGACAGCTGCTGGTCAGCCTCAGGGAAGAGGTTGAGCAGCTGCAGGGGAGGCTTGCCGACGAAAGATCCAATCTTTTGACCCAGAAGGAGATTCTGGAGGAGGAATCCACCGAACTGCGCCGCCAACAGGACGCCATTGCCGAGGCCAAGTCGATTCTTGAGGTCGAGAAGGAGGCGCTCAGGATTCTCAGGTGCTCTCTCAGCTCCTCCATGTCCTTTTTTTTTTTTTGGGTTCACTTCTGTGTGATCCTACTTTCCATATTTGGCATGAATGAGTTAGTCTCCTGTTCCATATTTAGTAACCAAAGTTATTCTGGTTGCTGTGAACTCCTGGGACCGAGGTCGTAACCTGAAGTTCTCCGCAGGTGCTGGGTTGAAGAGGAGGCGAACAAGAACCAGATGAGAGCGAAAGTGTTGGAGGCTGCCGCGCAGAGGTGGAAGTGGAATGGGCAGCTTAACGTTCCCCGGGCTTCCCCAACGGATAGCAGAGACGAATGCCAAAAATAGGAATAAACTTCAGCAGGCCCAGCAGATGCCTGCTTGCGTTCCTCCTAATGAGCTACCAGTTCGCAGGGATGGGTGAGCGATATCAGAGGCAGGGTGGTTGACTTCTGTTGACCGACAACGAGTTTATTTGTCTCTGTTGAACGAAGGGAGCGATTTTTATGTTTTTGCCATTTTCTTTCATGAAAGTTGGCCGTGGCGGGATTTTTTTCCCCATTTTTAAGCCGTCTATCCATGACTACTACAGAAAAGGTCAACGGTCAGGCCAGTCCCGGCCCAGAAACCTCAGGCCTCTTTTCTTGCCCCACATGTGGTCCAACAGGTTGACCAATTTATAAGCGGACTTCAAAGTCAACTGATCTAAGAAGCATGGAACTAAGACGACCCTAAGATGTAGTATTATCATGAACGAGGGTCTGTAGATCATCAGCAGGGGAAAAGTCAACCGTTAACAGTGCAGAGATTGGGGATGAAATAGTGATATTTAAGGAAATATGGGCCTGTTTCGTGCAATCGACATCAATCAAGCAAGCGTTCCAACACCAAGATTTCCAAGAACATTGAATCCATGGAGAAAGGAAGGAAACTAACCCAACCACTGGGCACTGTCTGAAGGAGATGTCGCGTTAAGAACAGGCTAATCAGATGAAGCTTGGATGAGCTGGGCCATTGGAGATGCCCAGGCGAACCTCCATCCCGTGATGCATGTCGGCTGGTCGAAAGCTGTCAGAATCTCGTGGGTCTGCGGAAAAAGAGAAGAACAAAGATAAATGAGACCCTTTCATGACTGGCCGCAAGAGGATGAAACAAGCGTCATAAGGAGAAGACAATCCCCCCGGAGGATTCGCATCCCAGAAGACTGAAAACGGGGGAGCAGAAACGTGATAGGAAGTTACAGCATCCAAGAACTCGTGATTTTACGGAGTAACGATGGAAAATAATAAGCAGGAATCGTTACCGTTGAGGTAGTCCTCAAATCCAAAGTCATCCAAGCTGCCCGTAATAGCCTCCAAGCCGAGCATGGAGGAAGGAAGCGCCCCTGCAGGTCTCTGGAATCTGTGATAGCAAAACAGTAAGAGTTGTCTGATCAGAATTTAAAAATTAACCGATAAGGTATATGATCAGTTTCAAGATTAGCAGCAACGAGCCGCGTAACCAGAAGCTGTTCTTCACACTGAAGAAGATACAAAAAAAAATATGAAGGAATGTTAAGTTCCTATCACTTTAGTTCACTTATTTGAAGACAGAGAGTGGGATTTTGACAGACACCCTGAGATGATCATTACCCATGGGAATTCCAAGTCAGAACTTTGGACTTGGCTTTCGTAGACGCTCGAACAAATTTCAAAGACGTCTTTTCCTCTTCATAAGAAGTTGAAATGCCAGAAATGGAGAATTGTTCTTAGAGCATTCCTAGTTTTGGCGATGTAAGCAAATCATGCATGGCAGACGCAGAAATGCATACAAGCATCAACAGTTTATTGTCAGTTGTGAATTAAACTAGAGAAATACTGGAGAGGGATTACGTACATGTCCGTTGCGAATGGCTACACATAGGGAATAAAATACCATGGATGTATTCGTACTTTATAGGAACTCAAAATGAACAAAAAATTACGATTTTCACACTGATCCTGCCATAAAAAAAATATGCTACGGCTGCCCTTTTATGGGGATTTTACGCAGTTCATAGTTTGTAGCAGCTGTCGTGGAATAATACTAATAGGGAACGAACTAACTCCCTCTTATAGGAAGTAGAACAGTGCCTACCTCCCCCCCTCTTGCTTTATATTTCTATCAGCATTTTTATCTCTCAGCTTCCTGTCTCTCCTTTCTTGTGACATTTGGGAATCCATGTTCTTCTCTTGTCTGTATCTAATTGAACAGGGTGTTTTTTTAACATTGGGCCACATTGTCAATGGAGAGTTCTGAAAATGCAGGAAATAAGAGGACAAACGAGACGGGCTACATTTATTAGAGTCTCTTCACTTAAAAGACTGTCTACTTCCTTAGTAATGAAGTTCTAGTTCTTACCAGATTGCACAACAATCTACAGAAGACGACCGAATAATGTGATAGGAAAGTTGAGGTATCTGCTCCAGGACTCCTCTCGTCAAGGTCTATTTCACTTTCTTAGGCACTGAATCACCCATTAGAAGCAACAATTGCAAAAAAAGCATCCGATTATGGTTCCTATCAAATAGGATAATGAAAGGGTTGCATTTGCGAACTGAAGATGTGTTAACTAAACCTCCATTAAGGTACTTAAATAGTCTGGATAAATTCTCTAAACCATTGCTGAAGCTTCAAATTGCATGACTAGAAGAGGTAAACTTGGAGTCATGATATTTATTCCACGTAAGCTTAGTGTACAGTTATACATATAATTGATATATTTAGTAAAAATTTATGATACTGGAAAAAATCATAATTCCACGGAACAACTGTATACATCCGATACAGCTCTGATATTCCGATTCATAATGCCAAAGTATAAGTTCAAACTCTATGAACCACGATGCCTATCAAATGGCATGGGAGGACCCTACACAGAATGAATTTCTCTTTTAGAAAAGTGGAAGGCAAAACCAGAAAAGTCCTAATAGCTGGGTCCAAGATTATTACTTTATTCTTCCGCTTTTTTCCCACTAACCAATTACGACCACCGAACAAACTTGGTTGACGAACATGGTTTATGCGCCACTAATGTAGCAGCTTGTCGAGCATTTGACATCCCAATAAATTGGTCCTTTCGATACCAATCAAATGGATTGCCACAAGAGCGTCATATTCTAGGAGCCCAAACTATGTGTAACTATTTTTCCTTTATTGGGTCGTAGTGTAATTAACATACTATCTTCTTTATTATCTCTCGCTGAAATCTTGCTGTGCACTGAATAAACAGTGTAATTAAGTAAGTAAAAGAAGTATGACTGCACCAACCTCTCCATTATTTTTCCACAAAACAGAAAGACCACACGCATAGCCTAATACTGCAGATTACATCCACCAAAAGGAACGCTGATTAATCAGCAAGATGCCACAGAAACAAGGTTTCAAATAAATTTACACAAACAGGACCATAGTTTTGAAATATTTTCCGTTCAGTTCTATATAGGATCAAACTATATGAACCAGTCTGAAATAAACGAATCACGTTACAACTGTTAACTATGCATTTGACGCCCATAGCACAAAGAAATTTCATCATAAAGAAGGGAAAATGAATTCAATTGAGCCACTTTGTCGTCCTATGATACATTGGAGTATCCTTCTCAGGAAAATTATCAACAAAAATGTATCCTTGTTTCTACTTTAACTTCACTTATTAATTTCAACGGTTAAGCAGGGGATTCGTCGACATATTGTCTTTCAGTAGCATAATGCTACGTCTACACAACTGATGAACTTAAGAGAACATGATATTCCCTTTGACTACATTGTTCACAATTATGAAACGTTGGAGTGTTACATAATCAAACACTATAAAAATAGCTTATTGAGGAAGCCACTGATACAAATCTCCCATTTTACCCACTGGGACTTTCTTTCAATGCCAACCTGGATATTCAAGGACAGATCCGAAAAGTAATTAAAAAAACACGAACGAGTGGACGGTCAACACCCAGATGTACCAACAAACAGAGATGACTAGAAAAAACATTAAAAAAAAATGAAATATGATCAAGCCTATCTGTCACTAAATTACCTACAGATAATTGATTCCAAAAATGGCGAACAAAGCATGAAGGTTACTAAACGGTCAGCATGAATAACAAACATGAAAGAGGTGACTCAGCATTAACAATGCAAAATCATTTGGAGGTACAATTAGCAACCACTTATCAATTGTTTCAAGGTAGAAGTGTCATAACCTTGTTAAACAATATGCAATTAACTTCAGAAAACGATAGATATAAACTAGTGGATTGCAAAGCTTACGACCAGAATCAGAGTCTCTAGTAATCGGACCCAGAAAAGAAAACGAGTTTGAATGAAGCAGTCCACTCAACCAATGGTTTCAGAGGAAGAACGAAACCATTCATAGGAAAATCTCCCACTTTTGACGCTCACATATAAAGCAAATAACCACAGACATGTCACCCAGTATTCGTGGTTCTTCTTCCTTGGCGTGTATATCAAATTCTCCTCGCAAAAAATCCGAATATGTGAAATCCAAGTTCTAGGACAGGTCATCATCCACAGGTTCTAGCCCCCTCCCTAGATCAGAATTGCCTCAAATCTAATTAGTTGCTCTTTATCACAGAATTCATTCCAAGGACTACCAAAAAGGACAATATATTAATGTCTAGTCGACGAATTCCTCTGATAACAAAAACAATGAAGCCTCAGCAACAAAAATGCAACAGCCTCACGGAGGGATCAACTATTGGACTGCCATAGAAATAAAATATTTGCACCATTCCTGAGAAGGAAATTCAAGTTTCTCCCTACAGTTCAGTTAAAAGGGAACGACTCCAATGTAACCGCAGTATATGGCGATGTCGTAGGATACACGATGACAACATCTAGTAGAACAACAGTGTAAACAGATGACGCTACAACGCGCACCATCCCCAAACAACGAGAATTTTTTTTTTAACTTCAACAGTATACCTAACCGGCCAACCAGATTCCAAGCCAATAATGACCCAGGAACAAATTAAGAGGGAAGAAAAAAAAAGAAGAAAATTAAAGGGCATGAAGTTGTCGAATTATTTATGAACCTAGAAAAGATTTGCCGGTCGAGATCCATCTTCAACGGGAAGGCCGATCCATAAACGTTCGCCATGGCCATCCTCTTCATCTCCTCATGCGTCCTCTTTGTCTGAGAAATTAAAAAATCACAGCGCATGGAAATTAAGTCACAGGTTGGGCCAGCCGATGAGACCTAGGAAGAGACCTAACGGCGAAATGCCCATAGCAAAAAAAGGTAGAATACAAGTAGCCCGGAGTAGATGCCATAGTAGTCCAAAATCTTTAAAACATAGAAGAATAAAAACAGAAAAAAATGAAGAATCGACCAAAGGGAGAAGACGGATTACCGATTCCATGAGGGGCTGAAGGGGATGGACCCCGACGATCTCGCTCTTGACGCCGCTCAGCCCGAAGCGGAGGGCATCATTCTGGATCCCTGTGACATCGTTGGGGATAGAATTCTTCGACATCTCCATGGCTTCTCCCTCCCCTGCTGCTGCTGCTACTCCCGATGCTCCCACCGGCTGTCCGTCTTCTTCTTCCGTTTCAACCTCTTCTCTCCGAACAAAAGCTTCCTTCCCAAGGCAGAGACCGTACAGATACTAACACTGGGCGCATTAGCAAGAGTTTTTAAAGTATGCACACAAATAAATAATCTTTATTCTTTAATACATATTAAAAGGTATCTATGGGTTTATATAGAAATGTTAGATGATGAGTTAGTTAGTTCAAAACGAGAAACCCTAGCCTTCTTCTTCCCCCTGTCTTTGCCGGTGCCCGTGGTACCCTAAAAACCCTAACAGCCCGTCCTGTGGAAAGCGGCCTCAGCAGCTGATGACGCTCCTCGAGACCATCACGCGGGCCGCGGCCGGTGGCGGCGACGTCCCCACCTCCGCCGTGTCGAATTTCCCGGTTCTCCTCAATGGCAACGAGGCCTTCCGCAACCTGACGACTGAAGGCGGAGATTCTCCCGGCGACTCACTGGTCAAGCGCCTCGTCGGGTGGAAAATCCCGGAGACCGACGTGAAGAGCATCGAGGCGGTGGAGAAACTGGTGAAGAAGTTGAGGCGTAAGCTGAAGAACCGCAAATCTCTCGGCCATGAGGAGTTCCGAGGACTGCTAAGCTCGCTACCGGATAAGAAGCTGGGTGATGTTGTAGGGGGGGAGCTAGTGGGACTGTACGCGGAGGGCTGCGTCATCCTTGGTCTGTGGGAAACGCTCGAGTCAATGATTCTCAGTGGTCTCATCGGGCGGCTGGGTCCGAACGATCTTGTCGAGAAGCTGGTGGAGCAGAACCGGTCAGGTTTGCTCTGCCTCTATGTGAATCACGTTTCCGAAATCAGGGCTTCGGAACTTCTACTGATACTTGAGTATTTCCTTTCCCCTCCGAGAGGATCTCGTGAATGTATGCTGAAGGTGAGGAAGGAATGGGAGAGCCAGGCAATTCTGGCTGTAGAGAAGACAACGCAGAAGGGATTGCCAGATGAAGTGATGAATTTGGCTCGGGAAGCTTCGATTTTGCTGATGATGGCTCATGATGGCTTCTCCTCCTCAGAATTATGTTTGCACAGTCTGTTCAGCACACCAAATTTGGATGGACTAGTCATGTCTTCTGCAATCTCCAGACTTGGCGGTTCGGAGGTCCTGGGCTTGGTTAGATATCTGAGGAAGTGGCTGGATAAGTATGAGAGATTCCCAGAAGGCTGCCCTTGTCCTGAGGCAGGACCTGCTTTGGGGCTGAAGCTTTGTGAACTGGTTCCTTCTCTCGAATCAGTTGTCAGAGGATTGGCGATGGTGATAGACGAGCATTACCCTTACCTGGTGTTGAACTCTCACTTCCACGACGAGATGAGCTCCATCCGACGGGTTGTGGACTCTCTAGCCTCAGCGGCAGGTTTATGTTGTTCTTTGGGTAATATCATCGAGAACCTACGGTCCATGTGAATCATTCTCAAGGTACACAGGATCAGAAGATTTTGTTTTCTTTATTTGATCATCCATAGCTTATGTGTAACTTTATTTGGGTTATATTTAACTTGATTAAAGGGAAAAAATTCTTCAAATTGCCTCTTAATCTGGATGTCTCGATTAGATATTTTTTCTACCACCATTCATGCAAAAAATGGTCATTTATTTAATGTATTTTCGAAACAGCAGGAATTTTTTTCAATTGAGAAGATGGCCTACCTAAATTCTTGGGAAATCAGGATATAATCTGGATGTCATGAAGAGACACAGCCCGTTCCAAGCTCCTGTCCTAAACCTCTCTGAGATCAAACCGCCAATTAGATAGATTGTCCTTATGAGGGCTTTGAAGCACAGAGGGTCACCATGTTTGATCGCTTAACAAAATCAGTATATATATATATATATATGTATATATATATAGATAGATAGATAGATCGATATCCGGGAGGAACTTTGGATCAGAGGCACATACTAGATTTATGTCATTGATCTTATATGCTAGAAAAACATGCACTGAAGGCTCCTCTAGCACTCCTGGTATGACTTTGTGGCGTGCTTGGGATTTTATCTCCTCAGCTCTTTTATTATTGTGAAGAACTTCCTTCACATTCCTTTTTTGATCATTACTAGATTCGGTAATCTCCTCCGTCAGACCATCGGAACAACTCTTGGAAGAGGAGAAATAGTTGACTTGACCTGACATGGCAGTCGCCGAAGATCCTCTTTGACCTGAGTTCTTCAGTCAGAACTCAGGCTCGTGGTGAGGTTCCGCCCATGGAACTTGGATCCGCCGAGCTGGGGGCCTCATAGTTACCCTTTGTTTGTTGTCCTCTTATTAGATTGTTGTCCGAACATGGAAGAATGTCCTCAGATTATTATGTTTTGTTCCATTTACTCTGCGTTGTTCCCTGTTATTTGTTGCCCTTGAGTTTGCCGTTGACCACCAAGAAGCGTGTTTAATTTGGAAAAATATGATGGATATTATTGGGTTGACCGAAGGTAGGGATAACACAGTTTGTAGGGATATTGATACAGAGCATTTATAAATACAGAAAGATAATTTAACATTTTATAGTGACTATTAAAAACTCATATCTGATATTTTTTCCAGGGCACGCACCTGGTTCAGAATCCCTCTCTCTCTCTCTCTCTCGACTTTACTTTTTACAGCCGACATGCAATGGATCTGTACGGAATGTCAACGCAAGAACCAAGTGGGGGCTGAGTAGATGGGGACGAGGACGGACAGATGGGGCCCGCTTATGCGTTGCGTCTTGAGCCTGTCGGTTGGGTCTTCGACGGCGTCGAAGGCGCCGAAGCCAGTCGGTTGTCTTGAAGTGTCATAAGTTCAGACCGGGGGATTAGATTTCTGGGGCCCCAAGACCCTTCTGGAACGCGGATTCTGGATATTGACCGTTCTCAAATCTCAAATGCAAGAAGAGTCACAAAATTCGAAGAACACTCGTAAATGGGGCAGAAACAATGAAGATATCAGCGTTCTCAAAATACGGAGAAGACAGCTTCAACGACGTTGACCAGATCCTCTGAAAACACTGCTGGGGAGATGAGCAGTGCTCTCTCTCTCTGTCTAATTGTAGGCTCTACGAGGGGAGAGTGGCGGCGGAATGGAGAAGCTGGGCAGGGGGCTGCGGAGGGGAGAGCGCGGTGGGATATCCGAGAGCTGCTTGCCCTGGGAGTCGTAGTGGATGACCCCTGAGAAGTCCAGCGGCTGGCACCGCTCGCCCATGAGAATCGTCCTCTGCCACACTCCCCCGTCCTCCTTTCCCCTCTCCTCTTCCTCGCCAGAGCTCTCCGTCTCCTCGTCGAAATCTCCCCTCCGCCGCCGCCGCCGTCGCCGATCCTCCTCCGCTGCCTTCTTCCCGACGCCGCGGAAGGGCAGCAGGCTCATGCGCCGGCTGAGATACGGCGCCCAGCTCGGGGCGATCTTCGCATGGTCGATGCTCCGCCGATCGCCGCCGCCGAGGAGCTTCCTCGACACTCGCCTTCCCCACGCCGCCACAAGGGCCGATACCGAGTGTAATCCCCCCATCGCCATAGCCTCCTCTTCCACTCTTCCTTCAAGTAACTCCTCGAGTTCGTATATATATAGGGTTGCAGGAGCTCACCCGCGATGGCCGGTGTCTCTCCTGGGCTGATTCAAGCACGCGGCTTCTTCACTTGGACTCCACCCTTTAAAGACAGAGCGGCAGAAGAAGGCCATCCGGTCGGAACCCACAGTTCTGGGCACCCCACCAGGAAGGAGGTGGCGCCGTCAACGGTGGGCCCTCCTCCGCCGCGTAGGACAAGGGCACTTGCCTGCCGGAGGTGCCCCACCAGAGATCTCTTCCGGCGGGATTATTCTCTCTACGACAAGTTCGCAGTAATTAGAAGCGGCGACCGTTCGTCAGATAACCTCGCAGCTTAAAACCTAATAAATGCGTCCGCCAGAGGAGACGCCGCCCATCAGAACGCCGCCGTGAAGATACGATTCAACGTACAGTGGGCGTACCAGTGAGGAAGAGAAGAGAGAGAGAGCGATAGATAGAGAGAGACAGAAGGAGGGAAGCTTTGACCAGTCTTCCGGTGGGCCACGTCGGAGAGCCAGCCCCGGCCGCACTTAACTGCGTGGTGGAGGCTGAGGGGGTTGACGAGCACGCGCACGTCGGCCCCAATCGCACTACTAGCTCCTGTGGATATAAACGTCAGGTGACGTCAATTTATATTACTTTTTTCCCAAAATTAGCTTTTATTTTACTTTTCTATTATAAAAATCAATAAAACGATTTATCAGGGTCCAGTAATCCCGGCCCGGCCCAGTTTTCAGACTCGACGTCTATCCTACAATTTATGTGCTCTTTTTTCTCTCTGGTTTTCCTAAGATCACTTCTCTCTCTCTCTCTCTCTCTCTCTCGTGTGGTCTTGCCCTGTAATGTTAGGAATTCGGGCAAATACCGGCGAATCCGCACCACGAAGAGCATGACGGCGATTTGACTTCAAAGTTAGGCGGTCTTGAAGGCAATTAGTCAACCCCCATTAAAGCACTCGAGCGGCTCTGACCAGAGAATGGATGTTTGACTCTTGGGTGGCGGGAGACCGGACCGACCTTTTCGAGGCGGCGCGATTCATCACCAATATACACGCGCAGACTCTTCCCCAGCGTTTTTAACAGATTTTTTCTCTGTTCACTGTTGCATCCCCCCTGCGCAGTCTAATGCCAAAATGTCAACGGTGCAAGTCAGACTTTGCGTCCAGAAATAGAAACCGTCGGTTACACGACCACATGTATTCGGGAAAATGTCAAAGTATCTCAATTATCTTTATCCGGATAACATTTAGTGTTTATTATTTATAAATTAGTTCCCCTGTACACATTAAACCAATTTTTTAATATTACGAATATTATTTAACTCGAAGAAAAAACTGGATAGTAGACATCCATATATTGCCCATTTTTCAATGGGCCGATAATGGAACGGACCAGCCAGTCCAACCATCTGGAAAACAATGGTTAATGGGTCATTAATGGATCGAAGCCCACTTATGAGAAACCATTGTGAAAATGCATTCCAAAAAGTCATTCTCTTAGCCTCTCTTTCATCGCCGCTGAGGATTTCTTTTAGAAAAAGGAAAACCGAAAGAGAAGACGACGTGAAGAGGCTCTGCACTGGGGGGGGGGAGGAGGGGGGGATGTCCTACTTTCTCGAAAGTCAAACAGCTAACAGTCTTCATGGATGAAAGATGAAGGGAAAAGCGACCAAGTCAACGGGCAGACTTCGGAGAAAGAGGGAGACCAGTAGAGGAGAATTCCCGCCGTAGGGCCGCCGTTATGGGTGAGAACGGTGTGCTGGCTGCAGGAGGCGGCGGCGGCGGCGGCGGTGGGCGGGGAGATTCCTCACGCCGCCGCTCATAAAAGATGGCAAGGCGGCGCTCCGCTGCCTTCCCATTGCCCCCAATCTTTAGCTTTCTCACTCTACCCCCGTGGAGCCAAAAGTAGCCGTAACCTCTCGGGGGCTAAGGAGAGAGGAGAGAGAGAGAAATATGTGTGTGTGTGTGTATATATATATATATATTGAGAGAGAGAGAGAGAGAATTTTACTTGACCTGTATGATCGCCTGCCAGCTCTTTCCTATGGCCGCTGCCAATGTGAGCACCTAACTTTCCCCAGCTCCTGTAAATCCACCTCTTATTTTGTTTTGACGGGAAGCTGCGAGTAGAACCTTCCCCGTACGCCACTGGATCGCCGCCGTCTACGGCGGTACTGTGCATAGTTCATGCATGGGAGAGAGAGAGAGAGAGAGAGGCTGGAATTTGAGATGGCCGACTCGAAGCCGCCGGAATCCCACCACCTCGGAGCACCCTAGAACAGACGGGTGGCCCGCCACCAGACCAGGGAATGCAATTGACTGCCGGCAGGTCAGCGGAGCAAGAAGTGGAGGAACTCTCTCTCTCTCTCTCTCTCTCTCTCTCTCTCTCCCCTCCCCTTCATTTCCGCTTTCCCCGTCGATCCACGCGCGTCCCTCAGAGCATATTTGTACCCTGACACTGCCCTAATGTAGACTGGAAATAGTTTAGAATCGATGAGATACAAACTCAAATACGTAGGCGGTCCCGCCTGGGTTTTTAGATGTTTTTTATTTATTCATTCATATTTTTAATAGAACAAAAATATCAAAGTTGTACGGGTGTAAATAATATTCCTCGGCATAGTTGTTCTAAAGGTAATCTCTTGGTTTTTTGTCCTTTGGTTTGGCTGGTCCAATGGTGTGTTTACTCGGCGATACAAGAGATATGTTTGATCCTTAAAGTTATGACCTGACTCCTACCACAAAGCATGCACCTGCAAAGGCCACCAACAATGTAATCAAAGCATCATTGACATCTACGGGTTCCCTGCAACTCGATTCCATAATGAAATCAACAATAACTCTACAGAACTTGGAGCTCCTTGATAGTGTTGACAATAACTCTATGAAATTCAGAGCCTTCAATAGCACAAATTCGATCCACATGTTCATCCGTGCAACATCAGAAATGTGGAAGTTGAACTCAAAGAGCATGTGTTCTAGTTTGAGTCTATCTCCCATTTACTCATGTTCCATGTGAGAAGTCTACTAGAGAAGAGTTTCTCCTATAACCTTGTCATCTTAGCAGCAACTACAATGTCTTATCATTGTAATTCCTTCTCTCTCCCTTCACTTAAGTCATTATCACACCTTCTCCTCATCATCTTTTACTATTTATGCATTGTCGAGCACTATTACAAAATTAGGGTTTACCATTTTAGTATCAGACCCAGGTTTCAAACCCTCCTCCAAGTTTCATGGAACAAATGACTCTCAAGGGTGGTCAAAGTTATTGGATTGTGGTTTGCACCAAGATCAAGGAGGGGTTGAATTGAGTTATTCCTAGACTTTCTTTCCTATGGACTCATTTTGGATGTATGTTAGTTATTCTTCCTTTATTCTCCATAATATTTTCCTAAATGAATAACTCTAAAACTCATTAATTTTTATAGTGGTTTAGCACACTGCCTACATCCATTCTCCAAGAATAATTGGTTCTACTAGAACTAATCATCTGATTGCAACTACTAATTAATGGGTTCAGCTCCCACAAATTTTAATCTAGAAATTCTCTTCTAGATTCACAGCACTAGGTGGCTCACAACTATTTAATGGGACACCTCTCTTGAATGATAATATCACAAGTTTGTTTCTCATGATAGATATGGAAAGAGTTCACTATAGGTAGTCTTTCGAACGTGATGTAGATTTTAATATTTGAATTTCAGATGAAATTTTCGTGTACTATTGAGTAGTTGTTGTTCTCTTCTTGTCTTAATATTGATTGAATATTGAAGGTTCTTTACGCTTCAACTGAGTTGAGAAGGATCATTCACTACCATTCCAGTCCTTGTATTAATGTCTTGACGTTGTTTGAGCTATGAACATGAACCTCATTTTATCTTGCTTAGAATACATGTGATAGCAGGTTAATGACAAGTTGGAGGTTGATTAGCTGGGAAGGGTAATCATTGTGTCTAATATTCCCTTTGAATGATATTAGTATTTATAGATAAATCTCATATGAAAATATTATCAAATATATATGATTTTTAATGATTAATTTTTCTTAAAATAAGATAAATTTAAACCGTCAAGAAGCGAATACAACATATCCTTAATATGATTCAGATATCTTTAGAAGTATGTAATTTATTTATTACTTAATGTTCATATCTGAATCATGTCAATTCACATTGATCCATTTTGGATCTTGTGACTTGAGAGTAGACTCGGTAGGAATTCAATATCATTAAAATAGTATTGATGACACATATTTGGATCAGATGATAATTTTACATTCAAATCATAAATAATATCATATTTGTAACATATATTCATAAATATTCAGAAAATCACATTTGTTTGAGTAAATGATTTGGATTCAATCGATTAAAATAATATCAAAAGCACACAAAAATAAAGATCTAACATCACCAGAACACAATAGATTGAATGAGCTTTCATACCCATATTTTGCACCTTGTTGTCTCTTTCATTTCGATATACTTATCATTACTTTCGTATTGTGCCATATTCTATAAAGATAAATATCTTCCACATCAATATGTATTATAATTATTTCATACACAAATATATATTCAATTTATGTGTTTAGTAATACTAAATAGATGTGTGTTCAATAGTCTCTCAAATAAACTATGATTATTAACATTTCTTATTATGTTTAAATATTTTTACATCATAAGCATTGTGAACTATGTATACTTTGCTCTATTGAAATATGTTTGTCATCATCAAAAACATTATTATATAATAATTCAACAAAATTCTCAGCAATATTGACAAAATCTATAAATTATTATGTTGGCTTCTAACATTCAAGCACCGATTACTCTCTCTCTATTAAATGGAAGTCTAAGTTGATCAAATGCTGCAATTCTTAGAGTAATAATTAAGTACCACATAAGGGTTATTGATGAGGTTTAAACAAGTTATGAATCATCTCTCACACCACCCACCTTCTCCTTAGCTGATTATGACAATGCTATTCAAATCATATCTCTTCTAAATCCTCTCAAAAATAGTTGAACTCAAGGTATCTTTCCAACAAGTTCAAAAGCAAAGAGATAAATGATTTTATAAACATAAGAACCATGATGGGGATACACTATCATCATTCTCTCCGGATTTAAAAGTTCGAATCGATGGTGTGATTTTGTGGCTTGATTTATCCACCCCTACATTACCCTCAGTCAATCCACCCTGTGTTTGTCGTAGTTATCCTACATCATTCACTCTTGTTTATGTTGTCCACGTGACAAAACCTACACTGTCGGTTTTTTATCTCCCTAGGTCATCAATCTCTTCTAAGGTTATTCTTCAAGAATTGAGTGCATGAAGAGTGTAGCATAGACCTCAGGGAAGGGAGCATGAGGATTTTCAGACAAGCCCCAACTCTACAAAAAATTACGATCAGATAAGTAGATTAATTTAATTAACTTACATCGGCAGATCCTTCGTTTCAAGAGAGGAAATGAAAACATGGCATTGGTTCTCTACAGAACAGAATAATAAGAATGAACCATTGTACATAGTTCAACAAACTCAGTGGTTACTTCCTGCTGGCCTGATGGGACTCTCCAATCGAGAGACTCTCCACTCAATAGCAACGACCATGGCTGCGCTCAATAGCTACTTTTCTGAGCACCTGATTATGGAAACTGAACTGAATTCAAGGCGTCATGAACGAGGAGATTTGAGCTCTCCATTCAATATATGTGACTATAAGAGACTTTTATTTACAGAAAAATCTGAAGGTCTGTTAACATGAAACCACTCATGTCAAGATATCATTATCAGATCATAACGCACGAGAGGCTCTGAGAGTATGAAGGGATCATCTACCTCCCTCAATGTCAACTGACTTGGTCGTAGTGAAGATATTTTCACGTGTTGTTTTCATAAGGAGTTAGTTCTCCTCCGAGCAAAGGCACTGCCTCGTCAACTTTATCCAAAACCCCCTGCGAAAGAACAAGACTTCTGATCCCTTCGAGCTCCATGACTACCTCCTTCATTGTTGGGCTATCATCTCCAGTCATACTCAAGCATCGGCATGTAAGCATTGCAACATCGTGGAGATATGGTATATGATGTTCATTCACTATCTGGGCATCCAAAATTGTTAGCAGTCTGTTATTTCTCACTGAAGAAACGATATCCAAAGCAAGATTCTTCTGCTTTTGTAAACTATCACAGTATAGTGCCGTCCTTCTCGTAATTAGGTCAGCAAGAATGACCCCAAAACTGTAGACATAACTTTTTGAAGTCAATTGATATGTTTGCAAGGATTCTGGGTCTAGATAACCGTATGTCCCTTGGACTAATGCAGCAAACTGGTCTTTATCCATGGGTGCCATCTTAGAAGCACCAAAGTCGGATATTTTGGCTGCAAGGTTACCATCTAGAAGGATATCGGCAGACTTGAGATCACCATGGACAATCGAAGGAGAAGCTTGGGCATGAAGACAGTTTAGTGCGTCTGTAGATTCAATGGTGATTCTTAATCGTTCGAGGAAGGATAAGCGAAATTTGTTCTCTCCGTGGAGGTAATGGAAAAGAGTGCCGTGAGAAATGAACTCGTAAACCAGAATAGGTATGTCTACTTCCAAACAACAGCCCAATATTTTGAGAATGTTCCGGTGATTGATTTGGGAGAGGATCAACATCTCCTTTGCAAACTCACTTCTTTGGCTCTCATCAATGGATCGAGATTTCTTAATGGCCACCAATCTATTGTCCAGAACTCCTCTGTAAACTATGCCCTGTCTTCCTCGTCCGATAATCATTTCATTGTTAAACTTTTTCGTTGCTTTCTCGATCTGCCCCACGGAGAATATGGTAAATGTTGATCCAGGTAACGAAGAAATCTGGCTTTTTAACATCAATCCTCCGTTTTCTTCAAAAAAATTCTTCCTTGAAAGCATAATTTTTATTTTGTAGAGTCCCCAATATATCCAAGATCCAAGTATGATCAGAAGGAAAAGCCCAGTGCTCAGTCCTGCACGTCCGGAAGCCAAAGGTAGTTCAGGGTATGCATTAGAAGAATTACTTTCCATTTTTTTTATATATATTAATGGATCGAGATTTTTATTCAAAGCCAGTGTAAGTGAGAGATAATCAGATAGATGAAATACATTACAAAGGCAAACGTGTGCAGGTATTGCTAGAGGTTCGGAGTTTGATTCATGAAAAAGAGTGGCCAACAAAAGAGAAACATTTCAGAAATATACACAGAAATAAGTAAATTTCCAAAAGATATACGGCAAAAAATAGATAATCTGAGGGCTTCCTAAAGGAGTAGTCCTTGGTCATCAATAACCATCAGAACTACAGTTTAAAAGCCTAACTAGACAATTCTCCACGGAAAGAATTTATGTTGTCTTATCATGGATTTATTTTCAATACAACTCTATGAAAAGTTTACGGGATAAAGCCATAGATATATCAAATCTTTACAGTAATGAAGTATGTAGGACTACCTAGTCCCAATGGTAATATCGTGAATTCTTTCTTCTGGCAAGCATTCTCTAGTCGATCATGGATGGTGCCTTTCGGACACTCGCATATATAGTTCCCCAGTGTGTTGAAGCAATTGCTGTTGGCGGGGCATTTGCTGGGGATGTCGCATTCATTGATGTCTACAAAAAATAATAAGATGATGATAAGTGGAATCGTAATCTAAGAGCATTATTTGATGTGTAGAGAGATAGAGAGGGAGATAGATTGATTGGTTGATTGATAGATAGACAGATAGATAGATAGATACAGAGAGAGAGAGGGAAGGAGAGAGACCAACCTTGGCATCCGTTGCGTAGATAAGGGTTTCCTTGGTAACCGTTTGAGCAATTGCAGCGGTATCCACGGCCATCGGCAGAGTCGTAGCATTCGCTGTAGCCGCTGATGCACGCATACGAGCTTGTTTTAAGCTTGGCCTTCTCACACTTGTCCTTCCCCGCGACCCAATCGAGCACTGTGGGCAGCTGCTTAGAATATTTGTCGAAGTCATAGATATGGTTTTTCCTGAACTCATACGATTCCTTCTCTACGAGGAAGGCGTAGCTGCACTCGCTGAAATGGACAACCGGAGACGGTTGGATAAACGTGGGAAAACGCAGGCGATAGAAGTCGAGATCCCCCGGAATGGAGGCCTCGCAGCAACCCATGCCGGTGCAATTACCGTCGACGGTGTTGGACGGGCTACTGCAGAGAGTAGCACAGCCACTTATGCAGGTATATTCGCCCGTGGCATTGATGACTGCGAAGGTGTGGCATCCGATCCCCGTGAATACGTTGTCCATCTCCGAGAACACATAATTAGAGCCCTTCAGATCGATCCACTCGTTGCTCTTGTCGTTGCCGATCTGATACCCGCTGTCGTTTTAGCATATTTTGCTCACGAACATGGGAAACCGAAGCTTGCCCTCCAGAAGGCTCACGCTGAGGATCTCTACGTTGCTCTGATTCGAGAATAGTAAAGGCTTCGGAGGCGTGGAGGTTCTGTCGCAGTATACGTCGAAATTGGAATCCCTGGAACATCCCTCGCCGACGCCAAACGGATACGGAATGGGGACGCCGCCGCAGCTTTCGGAACAGTCCTCTCGGACAGTTACCACCGAGGACGAAGACGAAGGCTGCAAACAGGGAAACTGCAGTAGGACGGGAAGGAGAAGGATGAGGAGCAGCGAAACTCTGGGAGCCATCTCGCAGTCGGTCTGCCAGAGGATCTGCTCCATTACCTTATATACTGGTTTTGGCGTTGCCAGCGGCGACCAGGAAGGTGATTACTCCACATAAAAGAAGCAATCATACGGCCCCCACTGCAAGAATCGTGCGGCCCTCAGCCATACCTTTCTGCGGGACATCTCGTACGACTATCGTTTAACGAGAAGGCCGCAGCGTTTGAAAGATCGGTCCCAATGTGAAGACTAAGAGTCAAAAGAGGAACGTGAGGGAACGCCGCCGCCCTTTGACTATAGATATTTTCTCGAGCCGAGCAAGAACCTAGTCGTCCACCTGGATGGTATGGAGAAGAGGAGAGGCCACGATGGAGAGATAACTCCAGGTCAGACTCTGGATGGATCTCGATGAACATGTAAACAAGTACAGGGAGACAGATATACCAAAGTGAACTGTGGATGTTAGCCAGAGATAGGTCAACCTTCCAATGGATCGTGGAAATGGGATAGGAATATGATCGCATCCAATCGAGTCAAAAATAAAATGAAGAGTATGTAATGTGAATTCATGTGAATTCAAGGGCATAGATGATTGCCCTTGAGACAAAGTCAACCTCTCCGATGCACACTACTTCAGGGAATGTACCTTAAAAAGGCGCCTCTGTCTGGAACCAGGGGGCAACGACTGAGATATCCACTCAAATGAACACTCGAATGCTATAATCACTATCATCATTGTCCCAAAAAAATCTGGGGAACGTAAGAGCTATATATATATATATATATATATATATATCTGAGTGTCGGAAAGGAATCCCCAGAAAACTCTTCCTCAAACAGCTCGAAGAACAATGGATAATCAGAGGAGAAAAACCCAGTTCTCCTCCTCCCTTCATCTCTCTACACTCCTCTGTCTCTCTCTCTCCGCCTCCAGAAGGAGATCCGCACATACTTTATCCTTTGTCCTTATTTTAATAGACTCTCCAAATGGGCTTTCCATGCTGGATCTAAAGCGCACCCACCTATCTTCTTGGACTGGCCCCATCTGCCGGCCCAATAAATACCCAGAATCCATCGTACATCTCTCTCTCTCTCTCTCTCTCTCTCTCTCTCTCTGTTCCTAAACTAAGGGTTGACTCTAGATTACCATCGTCTACGCCATATTTATTAAAGATATTATCTGAGCGAAGTCGGGCTCAGATTTCGTAGGGTATACCCAACAGCCAGTTTATTGAGCTTCCGAGAAGTGGGCCGATCTGACCCTCGTGACAGATGTCAAGACTCCGGCCCGGCCCAATCCAATTACACCATATTTACATTAACATTAAATTTAAAATAAAGTGAAATTTGATAATTTAGTAAAATCGCATTTGATAGTTTATTTTGGGCCGGCTCAAAGCCCATTTCTCTCGTATTCTCCAAGGACATATCTTGGCTAGGCACGTCCCAGCCCATCCCATTCCAGCCCAGCCCGTTAAGACCCCTTTATCATTGAATAGATCATCGACCAATCGCACGGGTGGGATCGCCTCGTTTCCAACTGTTGACGTGGAGTCCTCGGAAACCGTCGGATCCCCACTCTCCCCCCGCTAAGATAGAAATTTAATACCATTAATAATTTAATTATATAAATTTACTTTAAAAGAAATAAATCCCGAAGTTTCCGGAGAGGGTAGTGCCCGCGACAGGCGAGAGGCCACATAATTGCCACGTAATAAGATCGGACGGCCGTCATCCAGCCAAGAGCAGATCAGAAGACTCTAGGGCCATCCGACCGTCGATCGGGAACGAGAATAATGGTTCCGTTAACTTAAGGAATCAATTGATCTGGCCGTACGGTCGGGGGGCCGTCGGTGCGAGCGTTGGAAAAGACTAAACTATCCTCTTCCTGCACATTCCATTATAGATACATGTGGCCGACGTAGTCGCGCACCGGTTTAACGCTTGTCTCACTCTCTCTCTTCTGCTCGGCCTCTTCAAGCTTCCCTCACCGGCCATGGCCGCCAAGACGGCGATTGCCGCCCTGTTCCTCGCCGCCGCGGTGGCGGAGTACGCTACCGTGACGGTGGCGGACGCCTCGACGGAGTGCCCGTACCCCTGCCTGCCGCCGCCCACCGGGGTCACCTACTACCCGTCGCCGCCGCCGCCGCCGCCGCCGCAGCAGCCGTTTCCCAACTATTATTACTCTCCGCCGCCGCCGTCGACGCCGTACACGCCGGGGATAAACGTGCCGGGGGTGATGCCGTACTTGCCGGCGGCGCCGCCGCCGCCCAGCCAGATCGTGCCCTACTTCCCTTTCTACTCCCGGAATT
This sequence comes from Spirodela intermedia, assembly GCA_902729315.2. Lineage (NCBI taxonomy): Eukaryota > Viridiplantae > Streptophyta > Magnoliopsida > Alismatales > Araceae > Spirodela > Spirodela intermedia. The sequence continues at coordinate 861,811 of LR746278.1, read as the reverse complement.
CGGGCTCGGCGCTTCTCCGGCTTCCCACGGCCCTCCTCAGTTGTATCATTACTCTGGGGTTCTTCCTTCTGTAGCCCGACTGCAGCACAGAGAGAGAGTAGAGAGGGACTACCAGAATACCGCAGATTTCTTCATATAGTGCCTACGATCGTCGTTTCAGGGTAATAATTTATGTTCGCTCGTCTGCGGGCGCTTCATTTCCACTTCCGAGGAAATGACCTCGCTATGATTTAGATCAAGATATCGATCATAGTTTCACTCTACTCGTTGGCCCAGCGAATTTCATCAAATTAAATGTGAATAACCCGTCTTCCTCTCTTTGAAACAAGAGGCGCTTCCGGTTCTATCCGTGCTTCAAACACCATGTACTCCTGATCCCATAACGAAGTCAAGAGTGGTAGAGAGAGAAAGAGAGAGAGAGAGAGACGGACGACCGATCGACCGACGGGGGGAGCATTTTGGCGGGGCTCCAGAGGTGGGCGGGAGGTCGCCGCCACCGACGCCGTCGGGCGCCGAGGTGGGGAGGACGTGCGGTCTCCCGAGCTCGGGCAGTGCCCGCCAGCAGTCCGGTTGGTGCCGCGTCGCCCACAGACTGACGTATTTGAATGACAGTTCATAGGTACACGGAGAGAGAGAGAGAGAGAGTGAGTATGAGGATCTAATGGGCCGGGCTAGTCTAGGTCTTCTCGGGCTCATCCTGAACCCAATATCCTTTCATCAGGGCCCAAGCCTTAGCTCGTAGCAAGAGAGAGAGAGAGAGAGAGAGAGAGTGTGAGGATCTAATGGGCCGGGCTAGTCTAGGTCTTCTCGGGCTCATCCTGAACCCAATAGCCTTTCGTAAGGGCCCAAGCCTTAGCTCGTAGCAAGAGAGAGACGGGAGAGAGAGAGAGAGAGAGAGAGTGAGTAGGAGTTTCTAATGGGTCCTGAACCCAATATGTCTAGGGGCTTTTGATCCAGGCCAGGTCCATTTTTATCCAAATTTCTGGGTTTCAAAATTATTTTTCACAGAAAGAAAATAATTTCACCGTCATTATTTTTCCTTGCCACATGATCATCTCGGGTTCATGGGGACCTTTTGAAGATTGTTTCTCCGGGCACGGCGCGGCCCATTTAGGCCCAATAAGATCCACCATCATCTGCAGAAAAGTCGAAAGAATATGCACCTAACATCGCCACCGCTCTAGGGAGATCCCTTTTGGCCTCTCACTTGCTTAACACCAACCACTCTCCCTGTCTTGTTCGTCCCCTGCCGCGGTAAGCTCACCTTCTCCCTCGTGTCCTTCTTGGAAGCCACGAGTCTGTATGTTCTTTCCGAATCTGGAAAATATCCTGTTTTCCCAGCTCCACCGTTGACTCCCTCTGTTGAACTCGCGAGTTCCATCTGGGTGGTGATTGGCTGATCACCGGTGGTCGGAGGCTCTGAGGAGTTTGCTCGTGCGAGTGCACCAGTGACCCTAGAGCACTCACACTTGCTTCTCGCTTTCAAAGGTTTCCCATGACCATTGGTAGCCTGAACATGGTAAATTGTTACAGGTGAGTTTCAGTGCCTGCTCGGGCATATTCTTGTCCCATTTTTAGCAATATTTTCCATACTTTGAGAACAAAAATTTGGGTTCTTCTTCATAACGATGCTGAGTGATATTCACCAAAGTTTTTATTCATTATGAGTGCTATTTACCAAAGTAAAAAAGGTTGATCTTTATTTCGGAATGGATTATGGAAGCATATATAATTCAAGGGGAGATACCTTTTTCACATCATAGGCCTTCGGGGCAGCTTCGTGATAGAAAGAAGGCATGGGTGTGGCTTTGAAGCTGAGGCTCTTCCTGAGCTGTCTAATTTCAGCATCTCTTTCTTCCTGCTCGTACAGAACGCAAATTCATCAGTGTCTTCCTCGTCAAACCCAAAGCCAAAGAAGGGTTGTTTTCTAATTTGGGCATACATTTGAAAACAATGCATTGGATTTATGACACGCAGGGAATCTATGGATGCATCGGGATAAATAAATAAATAAATAAATAAACAAATAAAAAGCTAAAGGCAAGGCACAACATAAATTCACCACTTTTCAGTGATAATAAAATAAATAAATAAATAAATAGAGGACTCAAAAAAGTAGCAGTCATATATTCCCCAGACCTGTGTTCTTAGTTGGATCTGACTAATCTTGGCCTCCTTGGCTTGCTGCTTTTCCCCCAATTTCATGTAAAACTGGATTACAGAAGAAAGGATACCGATCAATTGTCTAGCAGAATTTGGCCAGAAACAGAAATAAAATGGGAGAGAAAAACCAGAACGTGGCTTGCCTCTTTCCTCTTTTCAGCTCTTTCGCTGCTCCTGAAACTGAAGCTTGCGCCACTGGACCTTGGTTCAGGCTTCGTCGTTTTCGTTGCCCGTTTAGGCCTGGGGGTTAGGCGATGAGTGAGGATCCTTAAAGTACGTGAGAGAATAGGGTCAACGGGATAAAGTCAAATACGTGATTTCTGACTGGCATTCGTCAGCTTGACCCTTGTGAGAAGTAGGCGCAAGCGTCACAGCGCTCTTGTTTGTTCTTTCAAGATGAAGGGAACTGACAGTGATGAAAATTTACACGAATAAAGAAGAAAACTTTACGAGCTTAGAAAGTAATCAGGAAGCAAAGCGCAACATACCTTCCATTCCCTTGTCTCGAGTTTATCTTTATTTTTTCAGAATCCTGCAACCAAAATTCAAAAGTTTATATTTATGCTGAAACCAAAATCCAGCATAAAGCACATCCTACGAAGGGGCCCAAAGTTAAATAATCTTTTAAACAGGGTATGGGGGTTCATGTGTAAAATTTTAACTCATTGAAAAGAAAAAAAAAATTGTGCCTCCACAGATGCTCCTAAAATGGTTGGTTACCTCAGGTTCCGTGTTTTCCTGACGAGGGGATTTTGAGGGTAAAACTCCTGAAGAAGATTGCTTTAGGCTATAAGGAGTCTCCTTTTCTGCCTTCCTTGGAACTTCTGCCGCTACCTTCCCCAGATAAGGGTAACCTTTCGCTGATGAATTCTTTTGACCTTTCTGGAGAACAGGAGCCTCCCTCCTTGAGTCAACTTTTCTAGGCTCCTGTACTACAGTTGTCTTTTCCTTCAAAAGGATATTTCCACAAAAATAGAACAGTGAATACCACGTGACCCTTTCGTCAACGATAAATAGAAAATTTCATCAATCTAATGATAAAAAAAAAACCCGGCGATCTGAAGTTTTCTTTTTCGATGTATTTTTGTAGGAAATAGAAAATATGGTATAATCTCCTTTATCCCTTTTACTCCATACACTGCCTCAATTAGTACAATGCATTGATGATCAGAATGCCCTTTGAAAAATGATTTAAGTCACTTAGTGGAACAAAGGAAGATGACGAGAGAGAGGACTTGAAATTTTCTTTGAAAACGTCTCACCTCGAGGGTAAATTCTGACATTTTCTCCAAAATAGAAGAGCTGGCTATCTTAACAGGACAACTCTGAGATAAAGAATCCATTTGCTCAGAATCCATATCTTTAACACTATCTTCGGGTTTCTGTTCGAAAACCATATCTACAGAATTTTTATCTGGTTCTGTAGCATCACATGCTGAGATTCTTGAATTCATGTTTACTTTGCTACTTTCTGCATCCAAGGAATCACATGCAGGGATTGTTTCCACTTCCTCGTACACTATGTCTGCATCATATTTGTCTGATTCTTTGGAATCACATACTGAGGTTGCATGAACTATTACATCGCTTTTATCTGGTCCAGTGGCAACACGTACTGAGACTCTTTCAGTAGTGTCTATAGTGCTCTTGTCCAAATCTGAGGGATCAATTAAAGGGGTTGCCGTCACTCTTTCCCCACAATCAACATCCAGAGAACGGATATTGAGAATTGGCGCACAGCTAATGTACTTACTATTTCTGACTTTGATAGGGAATACATATAACGATGCTTCACTTTCAACCTCTTCCACCTCATGTTTATGCCCATCTGCAATGTCTGGGGTCACATCATACCATGAAAATTGGATTTCATCGTTCGCATGGCTTCCAGATTCTCCAGTATTGAGTGTTTCTTCGTTGATCAGATTCTCAAGCTCCTCCACGCATCCATCTCGAATTTCGGCGTCATTTTCAACTAGGCCATCCGTCCCTTTCTGGGTTCCAGTTAAACCTTGGAGATAAGTCTTCGTCTTAAAGTGAGCTTCCAAATAAGCTTTCTTTTTCGTAACTGAACCAGGTGTGGAATATTTTTCAACTTCCTCCAGGTACTGATTGCGAGAGAAGGATGATCTCTTTTCCCAAGATAAAGACTCGGATTCAAACCTCCCAAATGATACAGAATCAGAGTGCAAGCAGTCAGCCTGGCAATATTTTGACCACAGAGACATGAGAACAAGCGATCAAAACGTTAGAAATGGTGAGACCTCAGTAATTATTGAACAAACTTCCAAAGTAAATAGGTAAGCCGACCAAAAGCAGTCAACTCACAACTCCTAAATAAATAAAATTATAAACCGAGAAAATATCATATGTGAATACAATTTTCCTAAGTAAAAATATTCCAATAATGACTGCAGTTCATTCCTAAAATAACTCCACTTGAAAATAATAACATGTGAACAATGAAGTACTTGATCAGAAATTAACCCGAACCAGCGTGCAGTGCTACTGAAAAGTTTTTATTTCTAGAAAGGGAAATCGCGATCTACAATTTAATGAAGTTATAGTGGACTAAACAAATGTACCCAAAATATGTATGTGCGTCTTCTATAAAGCTACAGTTGAAATGCGCAGCACAGGTGGAACTAGATCTCTTATACACGTCAATTACTATCAGAATTATGGGCAAGAAAGATAAAGAAATATTGGTAAGGTGATATAATACTGGAAACTCAGAAACAGTGGCGCTCATTGTAGAGTAGTCAGAGTCTCGAAAAATGAAATAGCAGCATGAAAAAAATGCATTAATAGAGATATCAAACGATGATGAGAACGATTACTGCAGCCAATTAAAACATACATCTCAAAACTAGGAATTTTCATAGAAAAAACCAATCAAGTAGTGACATAATGATCGTCATAAAATATTTTGAAAATGGCATATTAAAAAGAAGCCATTTGGTGAGCATTGATATCTCAGCATCGAAAAGGATATGAGAAAAAAATAGAGTAGGACCTGAAAATTGGTGCGATCTTCAATCTCGCCTGCCATGACAAGAAACAGCATCACCTGGAAATTAATTAACGAGAAAAATAATATTATATGGAGTATCTAAGTGTAATCTCATCGCCACCAGGCATATGAATGACTAAGATCTGAATGAAAATTTCACCTCGTTTTTTTCGTTAAAAATAGGTCATTCTCCCCGAGTTGTTGGATCAGTGGTCAGTATATTGTGCAGTTAAATAAAAAATGTGTAGGTTCATATAAGTTAGAAAACCTTCCAAGATTTAACAGCATGAGCGGTCGTAATTTTCATTTCTCCAAATCATCTTCTTCTACTCGAAAAATAAAAAAAATCCAACCTATCTGCTCCGGTGAGCAATACTCGAACACCGTGTTTCTAAAAACTTCCCACAAACAGCCAACATTTTAAAAAACTTCCCCGAACACCACGAGAATAACATCTCTCGATCAATTGAAGCCAATATGCGCCGTAGTTTCCACTTCAAATCACCAGATCTATCTGATCCATCAGGAAAAAAATGAAAGTACCGTCCCTGAGTTCCCAGACTCCTGTTCTCCCCTCAGAGAACTCCCCTTAACTTTGTTTACACACGAAAACATCCGAGTGCGAGTAACTTACTGTCAGCTGAGACGCTTCGAGTCCTCCATCACTGGACTCCAACCGATCCTCATCAAGAAAATCTCCGGCATACGCCGGGACCTCAACTGCATTACTCTGGCATGGACTGGATCTGGCGGCGGGTTATCACCGCCGATCTCTCCGCACCGCTCGAGTCGTATCCTACCTTTCTTTCTTCGGGGCCTCAGATCCCTTCGCCGGCTCCAGACGTTGGCCAGCTTTCAGAGAGAGAAACGAGCTCGGAGTTTCCTCCTACAGCAAGAAATAAGGCGACGATGATAACTAGAGAGAGAAAGAGAGAGGACCGTCTTGCTTCGCTTTAGCTTAGCATACCTGTTTTCTCTCTGTGGCACTCCCTTCCCGCCTTGCGGGCCCCATCCATTCGCAGAACATCGGTGGACTTCATGAGCTTCATCAATCAGACGGTCATAAACTTTATCCAGACTAGCTCAGCCGTCCGTTTGAGGCCATCAACGCTGACGTCATGATCCGCGGGGTTCATCCTCTTGGCTCCACGTCACATGAAAATAGCCGTTCGATTAACCATAGTAGTAAAATCACCCGCCCAAAGTGGATGCAACGTGACCGAGAGGAGGAGTCTCTCTACGTCGCGCGCGTTTCGTGCCTTCTGTCAAGAAAACCACGTGACCGCGCCGCTCATCACACACCGATCACGTGAAGTGCTACCAAGGGCCCACATGCATCATGTAGATTCCCAGGCCCACATGGGAAGATCTAAATGGGCCAAAAGATCTTAATTGGAGTATTGAGGCCCAAAATATTACCGGTTCTTCTTCTTCTTCTTCTTCTTCTTCTTCTTCTTCCTCTACCTGTTCGATGTGTTTCAGGGTGGTCGGAGGAACGGGGGGTGGGCGCCGATCTGTGGTCGGCCGACGGCCCCAGAAGGAGAGCTGAACGGGCCAGAAGGTTTCCTTCCCTCGGAGCTACAGTAATTTACATGGTCACGACGGTCCCCTTCCTCCTCTCTTCTCCTGCGCTGTGGTGTCCGATTTCTCTAGGGTTTCTAATGATCATTGTGTGTGTGTGTGTGCGCGCGCGTTGTGACGACTTCTGTTGAATTTTAGGCGGACGGGGAGGAAGAGCTGGAGCCCCTTTTCGATTACAGTCGGGTGCAGCCGGCGGATTTTCTGGCGGTCGAAGATGGTGCGGCGTCCGCACTTCTCCGTCTCTTTCCCTCGTATTTTAGTTTCTGTCGAAGTCTGTTTCTTAGTTGTGGTCTTGCATTTTCATTTACTCTCGGCCCCGTGTTCCAATGAGCTAGATGATGAGCCGGATTCTTCTCCGTGCTTCCCGAATGCGAAGCGTAGGAAATGTGCTAGCGCCGCGGTGAGTTGTTAGGTTAATCCTAAAATTTTGCTCTTTTTTTTGTGGGGTTTGTGATTCTCATTCCAAATTTCTTTGTGTTTCTTACACTGAGTATGATGGTTTTAGTTGAAGGGAAATAGTGATAATAAAGTCGTGCGCCTGGAAGATGATATGCGAGAGGAGGAAGAAGAAGAAGATTGGTTGCCGCCTCCCCCGCCACAAATAAGAGATGCCTCCTTGGACTTGGCGGAGGACGAAACTATACAAAAGCTGAGGTGTGTTGTGATTTTTCTTCCGAAATATGAAAACTCAATTTCTCCTTTACTCGTCTAGTTGGCGTAAGAAACTCGAAATAAGTCACTCGTTTAGTCTCTCTTCAGGTTTTTTGCTTGTGTAGGTTCGATACAACCAAGATTATTTTCCCTACATTGCCTTTTTAAGATATATATACCTTGGGATTAAATGTGAACATGGAAGTTTTCTTGTTTCAGAGCTACAGTTTCTCTCAGAGTCATGTCTTGTCTTGTCTTGTCTTGTGAACCGGTGGATCGTTGAATTTCACGTACATCTTTTCTATTTGGTTCTCATCTGACAATATTGAAGGATTCTCCCTTCTTCAGGAGTCGGAAAAGCGGTTCTACGCTTGTTGAATACTTTTTGGTCAGTTTTGAAATGTACTTTTTGTTAAGGCGTGGTGACAGTATAGAACAAAAATATCATGGTAAATGACCAAGAAACGTAACAATGGATATCTTTCAAGAATAAACATGGTGATAGAGATGAACATTATTTCCTACAGATTCTTGTGGATATGCATACAAGCAACTACATGGATAGGAGCTACATGCATGCTATTTCTATCTATCACATTTTTTTCTATTTGGTGGGGAGGGGAGGACGGTATAGTAAAAATGAGGTTTTGGTTTGATCAAAGATGGTAAAAATCATTCACAAATAAAATGGAGGCCAATTGCGTTCTAGTTACGAGGAATGAGATTTTGAAATTCATCCGGAAAATACATATTTTATACTGGAATAAGAGTGTTTGATTATTCAAGAGGCATGAGACAGATATGTTTCTAACGATTAGTCACATATTTCTAATGTGTTTATTCGAAAATCAAAGGCCCGTTGTTGAGTATTTGAAGACAACTAAAATATTTCGGGATGCATACTTTGGAGAGCATTAGGAGTCTAGGGGAGCCTACTTAGTTTTTATATTGTTGAAGCTTGCTCTGGAGTGGATGCATACTTAGTCTCTATAGGCCCTCATATTTGCTTAACAAGTAACTTCTTCTGTGTATTGCACCCTGATATGGCCAACCAATTGTATCATGTGCGAACTCGGATTGAATGTGAAAGCTTCCTTACCATTTTCTAAAATCCCCGTCTTTCAAGAGGTCTCGAGATGCGATTGGGACAAAGAATGAGATGAGGAGGGAGGAGGAGGGGTAGAAGAAAGGGATTGGAGAAGGCAGAAGATTAGTGGAAAAAGAATGGGGATGAAAAGGAGCAGGAAGTGGAAAGGAAGCAATATCAAGAACCGGAGGAGGAGAAAGATAAGTAAAAAAGGCAGAAGCAGAAAAAATGGAATTCGCTGTGAGGATAGGAGAGAGGAAGTGGTGGACTCTTCTCTACGCACTGAGATTCCTCTGTGACCGACAGTGATCCTTGAGTGCGAGATATCTCAGAAGTTTTCATAGCATGATAAGTTTCTGTTACCAGATGAAGTGACTTTTGGTTGGCCAAACCTTTTTTCTTTCCACATGCCATGGATGATGATGGATAGCATATCATAAGGGTAATGTTGTCACCCCCCCCCCCCTCTGTTTGGGTTATGGTTTTGTTTGAATATAAAATCTTAGTTTATTGAGGTATGTTTTGTGGCAGAGTGAGAGAAAAAGAATATGAGCCCGTCTTGCTTCATGCTCAATAACATTAACATAAATAAAAATATCAGTCTCTGAATATTTATTTTAAGTAACAGTGTGGAAAAAGCTGTAGCGGTATTGTTTAGGTCTAGATGACAGATCCCCTAAAGAATGCAGAATCTGGGACACCATGGTAAAATTGACTTCCACCAAAGGTTCCTGTGGTCATTGGCCTGTTTCTTTCCATCCCATTAAAAGAATCGAAGATAGGCATTAGCGAGAAAATAGCAATGTACAGTCTGTACTTGTGATTGCCATTTCATGGCATGCTGTTCTTTAATTATTTTTTCCCCAATCATAATCGATTCAAGTATTTATTATTGTATTATATTACTCCATATTGCGGCTTGCAGTTTTTTTAAGATATTATATCAAGAGCTACCTTGTCTAGCATAATCACAGGTATCCTTTCAGGCCCAGAAAATGAAGGCATTAAGAGAAACTTGTAACGTTTCCGATCGAACAAGCATTTTTGTCATCTGTATGGTTGTCACCATGGTTTTCGGTTATATATGATAGTTAAGTTTTAGATGGTGTCGGATTTCACTTCCGCTGGTTTAAGCATTCCACAGTTGACTAGTTTGTATCAGCGTTAGTGAAGGTTTTTTGAGTTTTGCTGATCGTGTGCCAACTCCACTGCATCTTGGATGAATCTGGGTTGACTTGAATTCCTCCCTTGGCGACCTGCTGGTTAATGAGTTTAACAGCTTCTTTTGTGTTCAATGTGTCATATTGATTCTGCATAATCACGTATGATTTGAGAAGTAGGTTGAAAAAGCAGGAACTGGCATCGTTTGCCTGGTCAGCGGAAGATGTGATGAGAGCAGTAATCGAATCCGCTAAGAAGGAGCTGAACAGCTCTGAAAAATCTGATGATCCAGAAGTTGAAGCGGAGGAACCAGTAAAACAAAACGTGGACAGACCCAAAATCCTCATCTCTATTCAAGACAAAGACGGGCATAAGCAATTCCGTGTGTACAAGGTAATGGCTTTAGGTTACCAAATTTATTTATTTATTATTTTATTTGCATCTGTTGGAATTACTTAGGTGATGAATGTATAGAAAGAAATAATTATCGGTACTGTGATTAAAAAAGAAAAACTTATGTTGTTTCAAAATCAATTATTTTTCTTCTAAAAATTTTAATTTCTCGTTTCCAGTGTTTTTTTTTTCAAACTCTAAGCTCTTTCATCTGTTCATGTCATAGAAATATGAAAATTTAGTCAGAAATCAATCTCTCATTCATTAGATTCATAAATTTTATGTGAAAACGAAATCTATCTTTACTTTCTTCTCATAAAGTTTACAAAACCACTCATCGTCACAATCTCCCGCTTCTGGATGATCAAGGAAGGAGTTGACTTAAACGTAGTGATGGGCAGTGAAAATCTTCCACATTTAGGGCGAAATGAACCCACTGGAGATTATTTAAGATCAGAGGGAACGAAACCTGAGAAATTATACCAGAGAAATCCAGTTCAAGTGCCTTCCAGACTCCTTCCTATCTGGGAAATAGTTGACTTCTTGCCATCATCCGTTCCCCATTACTCGGATCCGAAGAAGCCAGATTTCAGAAGAAGTCAAACCAGACCTGGTCGATGGTCTGGTTTGACTTCTCCGAACAAAGTGGATAAAATTGTGAGTCGTGGGTTTGAACGAGGAACCTCTGTCTTGTAGAGAGATGAATCCAATGCAAGCGGTCTTTCTCTGTCTGTGGTAGCAGGACGACAAGTTTGAGAGGCTCTTCAAGATGTACGCCGGCTGGGCCAAGTGCGGACCCGAGAGCCTGGTCTTCTGCTTCGATGGGAGTAAGATCAGCCCATCCGCAACCCCGGCGATCCTCGGCTTGGAGGACGACGACATGATCGAGGTGCATCTCAAGAACCCTAACTAGGCCTGCCTTCTCCCCCCCCCCTCCCCAATCACGACATCCGAGATTGTGGGTTTTTTATTCGTCCCACTAAACGTTGACTTCCCATGATTCTGTGGACAACAAACACGTTGATAATGTTGTCAATGGGCGGGTTGACTCCAGACTCTCTCACTCTTACTCTCTCGCTCTTTCTCGTCGCCCGAGGAGGCAGGGATGTTCCCGCGGGGGTGGAGCGAACATGATCTACATACTGATTTCACGAAAGGTCTAGATATACTTTAATTAATATGTTGTATAGTTTTAGTTATTATATATTAATATTATTTTAAGCATATATGTAGAACCATTATTTTGACGTCTACGCGTGAAGCGAATGGTAGAGAGTTCATAGAGAAACCATCCATTTTCTTTTTTTCCCCTAACTGGGGACCGGAGAAGAAGGCCGGAAAACGGCTTCAGACAAGAACGCTCTTTACTTGTCTGTAAGAGAGCAAGAGAGAGAGAGAGAGAGAGAGAGGATGGGAAGGGAAGTGGAGACCCCTTCGACGGGAGGCTGTAGAGAGGGAAGGAGGTTGACTTGCCGAAACTGTGGGAAGCCTTCTTCTTCGGGCATCTCACTCTCTGACCCCTTTCTTTGCAGAGAGGGAGAGAGAGAGAGAGAGAGAGAGAGAGAAGGCGAAAACGAGGATAGCCCCCCCCTCCCCCCCACACCTCCCCCACTTTGTTGCTGCTGGCTTCTCCTTCTATGACTAGTTTTATCAGCTGGTTGTGGGTTTTGCTGTGACAGACAAAGAGGAGTAGAGATGAAGGCTACTTTCTGTGTGCTCGTCCGGCATAAGGACCGGGCGCACATAGCCCCTCCTCTCTCTCTCTCTCTCTTTCTCTCTCTCGCTCTCGCTATCTATCTCTCTCTCTTTCTTTCTCTCTATCAATCTCTCCCTCTCTTTATCTCTCTCTCTCCCTCTCTCTCTCTCATATACACGCACACATTCCACTAGAGACCCTATAAGGGGCAGTCCAACTTCTTCATCTTCCTTCACTCTGCGATAGGAGGGGAGTCGCCCGAGTTGAAGGACGGAAGCTCACAGCTTCCGGGGATATATCACTTCTGCCTGTGGGTTGATCCCCACGGCGTCTGAGTCTCAAAGCAAATCCCCCCTCCTCTATTTGATCCTCTCACATCTAATGGCGTCAACTTATGGCCTGGTTCACGGAGAGAGAAAGAGAAAACGACAGAGAGAGAGAGAGAGAGAGAGAGAGAGAGAGAGAGAGAGGAGCAAGCGGTTACGGAGAGCCATGGTGGCTGCCACAAGGCAGATTAGGGAGGAAGAAGTAAAAGAGAAGGAGACAGAGAGACAGAGAGAGAGGGTGATGTGAAGAAGTAGGCTATCATACGATCATGAGCTAGGGCATTAGGTTTCCAGGCCAGTAGGTCCATTACTCAGCGAGAGAGAGAGAGAGAGGGAGGCAAGGCTGGACCGAACTCTACGAAGCTCCGACCTTTATCCGCCGTTCAGAATATCATGGCACGTGAACTTAACGCAGCAAGGATTATGTGGAGTTCCCTCAAAAACAATGCATTTTTTTCTCGAAAAATAAATGTCAAATTAAAATTTTAAAAAAATCTGCTGGAAAACAAGGACGCAGTGACCAGCAGCAACCTTTCCCCACATCCGCTTTGATACAACTCTCATCCTCCTTCGATAATAAGAACTCGGAGCCTACATTGGTCTGCTCATGAGGAGGTTTCCATTAAATTATAGCCCATGAATATTATCTCGATTGGGCCATAGATTAAGTGGGTACATCGATAAATTTGCCTACTTCGTCGGATGTTCGGCAACGTTATCAAACCACGCAGAAATTTTATCACATTATTCAGAATCGCCTGCTTTCCCTCTCCTCCACTTCCCCAGTTTTAGAGAGAGAGAGAGAGAGAGAGAGAGAGAGACCGTCTTGTAGATCTTCCCACGTCCTTCACTTGCCTAGTTATAGAGAGAGAAAGAGAGGGGAAGGGGGAAGAAAGAGAGAGAGAGAGAGGTATTGTCGAAACTTTGCATAAGAGAGCCACAAATGATGTAACAGGAAGCAAGGGAAAAGAGAATACAGAGGAAGAAGAAAACCCTAGGAGAGGAGGAAGAAGAAGGTACCTAGAGATCGGACCGTGAACCCTCAATCCCCGCACAGCGGACGGCCCCCCACGCGGGTCTCCGCCGCCGAAGCCCATTCATGCTGCCTGGTCTTCCCTTCTCCTCTCGCTCAGCCCACCTCCCGAAGGCGCCGCCGTTTCCGCCGCCTCCGGCAAGACCAGCCGCCGCCCCCAGACGCCGCCCGCCGTGACCCGCTACCGTCTCCTTCCATCCAAGCAAAGATACCTAGAGAGAGAGAAAGATAACTAGAGAGAGCGAGAGAGAGAGAGAGGAAGAAGGGTGACTGGGGAGGAGGGGAGTGAGGAGGAAAGAGGGGGCAAAACGCACTTATCCAGCCGCTGCAACATCTCCAGGTCTTGGGAGCGGTGCATGAGAAGGTCACGAGTTCTCTCTCTCTCTCTCTCTCTCTGGGACAGGATAAATAGTTTGAGAATTTAATTAGATTCTGGGTGTCCGGAGAGAGAAGCAAGGATTGTTGACTGTTGCGCACAGGAGATGAGATTGGACGGGGGTGGGGGCCGGTGGCAGCGGACAGGACGAGCACCGCAACGGTCGAATCAGGCTGGCGGACTACCCTCGGTGGCGGCGTAGAATCCCAAAGTGGATGTGACGCCATGCATTTATGGAAACCCACCCCCATTCTATCAACGGCCCAGTGGGCTGTTGTTTTCCCCACTACGTGGCTCGGCCCGTTTCTGATTCGTGGGCCGCCATCCTTGCCCAATACTGCAGAGAGAGGCAGAGAGAGAAATTGGATGGATTACTTCTCTCCCCAGTGTATGAAAATGAATGCAGTTTTGCATCCAAGGTACTGACAAAAATTATTTACACATAAACCCATTTCTAAGAGCAGATTACTTCTCTCCCCAGTGTATGAAAATGAATGCAGTTTTGCATCCAAGGTCCTGACAAAAATTATTTACACAAACCCATTTCTAAGAGCAAGATAAATGGGAAATTTCGCGGTGCACCTTAATTACTTCCCCTAATGGCACGAATTAATTCGATTTTCTGGTGAGTTATAATGAATGCAATTTTGCAAATATATAAAATAATTCGAATTTATTTTTTGATGAACAAAAATAAATGTAGTTTCGCATCCAGGGTTCTAAGCGAAACTGAATCTATTTGCACTTCTCTCCATTTCTAAGAGCAAAACAATAATAAATTCCACGGTGAGACCATAATTATTTCGTGTAATGGAACGAATTAATTCGATTTTCTGATGAATTAAAATCAATGCAGTTTTGCATAAAGTGTTCTAAGAAAAACTATATACACATATTCTCATTTCTTAGAGCAAGATAATGATAGATTTCGCAGCGAGACCATAATTATTTTCGTGTAATGGCAAGAATTAATTCGAATTTCTTAGAGCAAGATGATGCACGAATTAAGAAAGAATGCATCTCCTGATGCTTCTGGATTTGGAATGCAAAGGTGGAAACAGAGCAGAAGGTTGCCTACCAGGATTCTTCAGATGAGAGAATTAGAGTGAGTCGATCCCTCTGGAAGCGAGACGAGGAAGAAAGGATCGTGCATGAAAATGGCAACAACACAAGAACAGAGAAGATAACTCAAGTGAAACGAAGACAGAACAGGGAAAACCACGAGCGCTGTTCCATCCCATTCAAAAAAAAAAGGGTGTTCTTTCTAGATGTGATCTCTACCACATCTGCAGAATGCAGGACGTCTACCTGACAGTGACGATGTCATCGATCTTCAGGATCATTCTGACGCACTCTGTCGCCAAAGTGACGGCACTGGTGCTGACAAGAAGAGGCTGAACGACGTTCTCCTCCAAGATGTTTGTGATCTGCCCCTTCCTGACGTTGATTCCGGCGTTGATCTCCCCCTGGGCGTGCCTGTTCCTCAGCTCCGTCACGATGACCACGGGATTCAGGCCTGCGTTTTCAGCCAAGGTGTATGGGATGACCTCGAGGGATTCTGCAAATTCCTTGACACAGTAGCTTTCCATCCCCCTGAGTTCCTTCGACCAAGCCCCGAGCTGCCTTGACAGCTCGATCTCTGGCGCACCGCCGCCCGCAATTAAGAACTTCTTGTTGACCAGACATCTGTGGAAATCATTGAATAGCCGATTTCATGCATGTTTCAGAGAAACAGACCAACCTGGGGGGGACCCAACAGGGCGCAAAAAAAAAAAAACAGAAAAAAAGAAAACCTAAATATATTGTGGTGAACAATGTAGCTTAAGAACACCGAACATCAATTTAAGGCTGCAGTGATCTATCTAAAAAGATGTTCTGAAATTTCTCAACGTCGGCAGTAACTTTTGAAGATATTCGAGAGAACTGAGTGAAGATACTACCTGACCACACAAAGCGCGTCGTGGAGGCTCCTCTCTGCCTCGTCAATCATCAGCTGGTTGGATCCCCTCACAAGTACGGTTGTGGTCTTTCCCATTTCCTTAATGCCCGTAATTTTCACGATCTTCCCATCCCCAACAGACACCTCCTCCACGCAGTCGGCAAATCCAAGCTTTTCCTCCCGGAAATGCTCGACATTGGCAATTGGCAAGCAGTTCAAGGTCTTAGTGACGAACTCGATATCGTCCCGTTCCACGTCCTTGATCACTAGGATCTTCGCCTTGGCGAGGTAATGTAGCGACAGATCAGTCACAGCATCCCTCAAAATGCTCTTCTGAATTAGTAGAACATTGCAGCCCGTAGCCTTGATCTTCTTGATGATCCCAAGGATGTAGTTGCGTTCCTCCTTGAGAATCCTGTCCATTTGAGTGTAGTCTGAGACAACAATACTTTGCTCGATATCGGTCTTGGGCGGCGAGATCTGAAACTGGATCACCGCGATTTTAGCGTTCTCAACCCTACCAGGCCCTCCGGCCGAGTGACTTACTTTCTTGTCGAAGACGAGGCCCTTGACAAGCTCTGTATCATCGACAGTGCCTCCTAGCTTCTTCACGATTTTAATATCCCGGAGGTCGACGAGATCAGGACGTGCAGGATCCACCACAGAGAGCACGGAGTCGACGGCGAGCGGCGCGAGCAGAGATGAGTACTGGCTCACAACCTTGCTATTGAGGGAAGTGGCTGCGGACTTGACAAGCGACTCGCGATCCGAGAGCTCGAGGGGCACGGACATGGACTGTAAGATGTCGACGGCCTTGGCGCAGCTCTTATGGATGGCGTCGGAAATGGTAGTCGGGTGGATCCCGCGAGAGAGAAGAGACTGGCAAGCGGCCAGGAAGGCCCCGGCAAGCACGACGACGGTGGTGGTCCCATCCCCAGCGGCGGCGTCCTGGGAGCGGGAGAGCTCCACGAGCATCTTCGCGGCGGGCTGGAGAACCTCCATCTTGTTGAGTATGGTGGCGCCGTCGTTGGTGATGATGACCTCACCGCTGGCGGAGGCGATCATCTTGTCCATCCCCTTGGGGCCGAGACTGGTGCGAACGGCGTCCGCCACCGCGCGAGCGGCCTGGATATTCGCCTGCCGCACGTCCTCGCGACGCTTGGTGTCGACATAGCTCTCCGTCTTCGACGAGGAGGCACCGCCGGAGCGCGCCGGTGGAGCAGCGGTGACGGCCGCCATTGTCTTCGCCGGCACAGTACTCTCCCCGGAGATCGAGGAAGGCGAAAGACGAAACCCTAACAAAGCCCCTTCTCGCAGTAGATGTCCCGAAGCAAACAAGTGTCCGTTTGAAGTTTCTCGAAGGACCAGTGCGGATCCTTTAACGGGTGATTCGGTCCGTCTAAGCCATTGCTCGTAATATTATTTCATTCATTAATCGTCGTATTTTAAATAAATAATTTAACAAGGAAGCAGACCTTTTTCTGGAACTAAATATCTGACGTGTCGTCTGATCCTATAGCGACACGTAGGCGTTCTAACCCCTACAACAATTTTATTAAGATATTTATTAATCACTCTCCTGTCTTGTCCACGTGGAAATTCTCGGGGGTTTCCAGCACATGGGCTGGGTTATGCACGGTTTTGGGCCCGACATTATCGAAGCGGGCTCTCAAATTTTGTAAAAATGGGGCAGTTTCTTTCAGTTTTTTCAGTTTTGGGCCAATATCGGGAGTTGGCGCATTAGAGGAACTGGACTTTTCTGAAGGCCCACTTAAGACCGGGTGTGATTTTGTGCGCTGAGACGAGGAGAATTCTTTATCCGCCCTAGAGGAGTTGCGCCTTCGACATGGGCCATTGGTGTCTCTTTTCACTTTTTTGGCCAATGGCTGAATAGTTTTTGGGCCACCCTTAGAATCAGGCTGAGATTGGGAAATTACTGTTTGGGCTGTTGAGAGGACATGGGCCCAAAAAATACTCCTCGAAGCCTCTTCACGCCATGGCAGTTAAGGCCCACTTAACATCTGGAACTTGAAAAATATGATTTGAATCGGCCCATAATTATGTTTTTTGTGCTGAGATTATAGAAAAGCTATCAGCCTATTTTTACTGATTTGGACTTCAAGTTGAAGATGAATTAAATCATTTATTTTTATTTTTCTTGACCCTTAAAATTTTGTCTTGGTATTTAATGAAAATATAATTACAATTAGTTACTATCAGTTAATTTTTGAAAAATTGTGGAAACTTTGCAACTATAACAAAAGTTAGGACATGAAAGACAAACAAAGAAGGGAAGGATGTACATTTTGGGTTATTCAAAATATAAAATAACTGATACAAAGTCCCCCACTCCACCCCAAGTGGTCCACACTTCCCTAACCTCAATGAAAAATTAAAACTTAGCCTTTCATGTCTTGTTTCTCTTCATATATAGTCTAGGGTTCTAGAGAGGTAAGTCCTTTCATGACTCTCAGGCCCTTGATATAACATGGTGTTTTTTTTCTTTCAAAAATATCTATGGCCCACAAGCCCATTAATAGTCAAGGGTCTTACATCATCTCCCACCACCTATAACATCTTGTCCCCAAGGTGCATATCTAGGAAGAGCTATACAATTTGGGTTCCCAACTCCCATATCTTTTCAAAGGAGGAAAGGTTGTGACACCTAATCAAGACTTCATATCCTCATAAAAAGAGTCTAGCATCGTTGACTTCTACTAGCTGCACTAACACTATATGTTGTTGTTCAAACTTATAGGAAGAGGTTTCTAATTGTATTGTGGTCCCAATATATAATTGAGTCGTGAGACGTAGAAGACAATGTGGATTTAGGATGTGATTGGGAGTTCTAGACAATAGACTATTGTTATGCCATGCTCCATGATCATGAAACATCTAAAAAAATTTGAGACAAATGCTGCTTTGTTTATTTATCAATTTCATTATGTAGTATGCTTGAAACTTCAGATAGAAATTAGCACCCACTTCGAACTGAATGTCTTGACGATGACAATCTACTAGTTATTTCATATGCATCTAAGTATGAGCTAAATTGTTTTTGATAATGTTCAACATCTCATCCCATGTCTCAAAGAATTCCAACAATATTGGTGGCTCCACATGTAGCAAGCCTAAGTAGGCAATGAGGTAAGTCCTTGCCATACAAAGCACAGAAAAGGAATCATTTGAAGGAAACAATAAAAAGTAGAATTATATCATAACTTGGGCCACATCAGCCATATGCTCTAATGACAAGGCTTGTCAAAGGAGAAGCATCAAAGAAATGATTACATATATTTGTTGACTCACTTCATTTGGTCATTTATTTGGCCATTTATTTTAACTTAGTTATCTATAGTTGATTAATCTATGACAAGAAATGAGTGAGGAAGATCTTATCACAATTGAAAATGATAGAATATGAAATGACATGCAACTATATGATCTCTTGGATATTGCGTAGGGTCTAATCAAATAATGTTGTCACTTATTTATTGTAAAGATAATCATCACCAATACTCGCTCATATTTAGGCTTGAGTTGATTGCATGATGAAAAGGGCCTAACTATAGTATGATATTGGTCATTGTTTTTGTATTAGAACTATGCCCATGCTTTTGTCTAAGGTGTTCACCTCTATTTCAAAGGCTTCTATAAAGTTGAGCAGAACAAACACTACTGGTGAACATATCATTATTTTTATTTTTTGAAATACTTGCTCCTTGACCTTTGTCAATTATATCATAACATTGGTTGTGTCATTATTTAGTATATTAGTTAATGGGTATGTGATACTTACATAACTTATTATAAAATGCATGTAATAATTAAGAAGTCTTAAAAAGTAATTAAGTTCTTTGTTGTTGTGGGGTGACAACTATTAATTCATTACTTCTAAGTTTATTTCATCAACTTTGACTCCTTCTATCAAGACTACATAGTTCATAAATTATAACTATTGGTGAGAAATAAAATACTTTTTAATGTTGACATTTAATTAGTAGTATTTTAGAATGATTAGGGTCAACAATAGATGCTTCTAATGCTATTCTCATATTTTGTTGTAAATTACAATATCATAAAAAAGAATAAAATAAAGTTGCATATGTAAGGTCAAAAAACTTGATTTATCAAGAACTATAATATAAATAGAATATTCTTGAGATCACATATATCACTATAAATTTATGGTAACCTTCATGAGTTATAAATGTTATTTTAGGTATTTATTATTCTTTCATCCTAGTTTGATAGTCGCCTAACTATAGGTTTAAAGTTTGTACTATAAAGTTTATAGTACGCTCATCTTAGTCTTAGTACTATAAAGTTTATATAGTCGATACTAAGAGGATTATGGCATGATTACTCTCCAATCAAACATGTTAGATTATGGCATCGGCCTACTATGGACCTGGCCCATTATGGCCCATTAGGGCAACTATAAACCTTTGTACTTATCTTCCTTTTTCTCTCTCTCAATTCTAAGAGTTTATGGTACACTTCTCTCTACATAATATTAGAGTTATTGCCCTTGCTCTACTACTCACATCATCATTCCTCATCGTCAATCCTCCAACAGCATCTTTGGTGCTGCCTCTATTTGTGACGAGCTCATTAGGGAGTTATATCACCATCAAGCCACCTCCCTCTGGGAGCTGATCGCAAGGCGCCCATCCCCTCGTTGGTGGCCCCAACCACTAATTTCTCTACATTGTTGCCTGAGCAACATCTATCACCATCAAGGCACCCCCCTCTAGGCACTAATCTTAGGGCATCCAACCCCTCGCCAGTGGCCTTAGCCACTGGTTTCTTCGTGCTGCTACTTGTATAGCATCTGCACCCCCTCTCTCTTACACATAGATCACCCTACCCCACACCACGCATCAGCCGTCTTGCACACATTGTGTGCCGGCCCTCTCTCACACTCCACATTGACATGTTGTACCAATATCTCTTGCCCTCCACGTTAGCACGCCAACCCTCTAGGTGCTGATCTTAGGGCGTCCAGCCCTTTCTCGTGTTAGCCCGTGATCTTTGGACCTCTGATGCATCGGCCTATGTGTGCATCTTCTACCTCTTTGCGTGACGTCTGCTTGAGTCTCTCGTCATCTCAATGAGTTCAATCTCTTCTTTTGATGACAGATACACCAGGGTCATCTTCTTATAACTCACCCTTACCTTCGGTGACGATATCCTCTACCTTATCTCTTGCTCATTCCCTCCCCGACATTCCATTATGGTCGCATTGACTCACCTAGCCTACCTTTTTTATGGCACCAATTATGACTCGTGGGTGTTTATATTTGAAGATTTTTTTCACGCTCATTGACTTCTACATCACTTCCAGTTACCTTTGTATGATGTCATGTCTATAGACTATCTTCATTAAGGACATCTTGACTATGTTGTCAGCACATGACTTTGTCAGAGCATTGAGCCTTCCATTATTTAACCTCTCAATCGCCTAAAGTCAGCTCACCTACTATGGCAAATGCTCAAGATGATGTATGCGAATAAGATCAACATTAACCATACCATTCATCTCTATGAATCACTCTTCACTTGTAAGCAAGGTAGTTGATTGCTCGAGGAATATTTCAACAAATTGTAAGATATCGTCACCAAGCTATTTGTATATCAACCACCAACCAATGACACTAGTATTCTTCCAATGACATATATCTTGTCAACAACTCTTCTTGTGCACACTAGCACACCTCTTGCTCGTGTCACTTCTGCAGCTCTCGACCCCTCTACACTTGTTGTCACATGTGTTGGTGGAGGTCATGGCTCCAAACCATCAGGAAAAAGAAGGGATCAACTAAGTAGAAGAATTCCTTCCTTTTGTGCCTGTATCATGGTAGGCAAAATCACTTGATTGAAAAATATTAGGAGTTTGATAGGCCAACATAAGGTTAAGTTACAATCACAAGCATCTTGCCTTCTATGGCTCTTCCGTTTGCATCGTCCACTCTCATGGTCTAGATGACCATGACTCTTGAAGAGTGTGCAAAATAGAAGGCATCTTGTGCTTCATCTCATGGCTCCTTTGTCAACCTTACTTCCATTTTTATGTATGATGCACCGACTTCAGGTACACACACTCTACTCGCCTCTCATACTTCTTGACTTATCAACTCAAGAGCCTCTACCTATATGATGAGCTCCTCCTCCCTTCTTTATTGCTTTACACCCACTAATTAACTTCTTTCTATTTTCGTCATTGACAATCATTCTTGTCTTGACAAAGGGTATGGCACGACCACTCTCATTGCCAATCTCTCACTCCGAGACATGCTTTATGTCCTCGATTTTCTTGACAATCTTCTATCAAGTAGTGTCATCACTTATGCACTACATTATGTCGCCATCTTCTTTTTTTACCATTAGGTATTTTAAGATATGCATACTAGATGGATGATTGATTTGGGTTGTGAGAATGACAATGTCATCTATGAGCTCATTTCTAACTCTCCTTATACAGGCGTACAATCGGCACAGGTTCAAATCCTCTCAGAGCCAAGACTCATATTTTTTATCTAATTATTGTGACTTTCTTGCATATTATAGGTAAAGGATTAAGCTGCCAGAATCGTTAGATCATTGACAAAAATCTTGTCAGCACGATTTGTGGAGCATTGTTACTAAAATTGTTGAATGATTCGTGATAAAAAGATCGTAAATCCATCGAGTAAAGCATCTTCGATTGATCGATGAACATGTCATTGTCTGAAAGATGACGATCTATAAGGAGACAAGTCGCCACCTCCTGAGAGTGTATCGGATGTATTAAAGAGCCTCATCTTGTTGTATGGACTTGAGGATGAAGCTCATTGACACGTGCCCCACCTCCATCTAACTCTTCTCCGTTGGGTGACAACCATCGAAGAGCCGCAAAGTCATCATTTTTCTGCTCCGTTGGGTGATAGTCGTCAGAGACAATTCAACGATCTATTTCATTAATCTTTAAACTTTGTAAGGAGATCTAGAGATTGCTCATGTCATCCTTGTCTAAGGAGAACCTTTGAGGCTGTAGACACTACATGATGATCCTCCTGAATGTTTAAGATTTTGGTGCATCACCGACGTAATGCCAGAACTCTGTTTTCCTACTTTCAACTTAATATTCACTTCATTTAATAATACTTTGTGTGACTTAAATTTACTAAGTTATACTTCATTCAATTATGATTCTTTTAGCTTTTATAGATCTTAATTTAATCAATTAAATTATCTATAATCATTTACGTAAGAATTGTCAGGTGAAACTCTATTTCCACTTGATTCGTGCTCGTTAGGCACTGATGTCATCTTGATGTCTTCACCCTTATTTCCCTTTTTTGTGAATTTTAAATATATTTTATTTTTATTTTTTAATTTAAAATTTATAAAAAATAGTATTATTTGAGAAAAAATATGAAGAATTATTTGATATTATATTACATCCTTATGATCAACTTAAAAAATTATCACTATTTTTAAATTTTTTATTTAATTATAATTGATATATTTGTTCAAAACTATTTTTAAATATCTAAAAATTTATATTTTCTAATTGATAAATTTTAAATTTACATGATTTACTATACAACAACTAAGTCACGTCAAGTACTTTAGCCTAGTTTAGTGCAACACTTGGCAACTCAATCCTTATTTGATTGACGTCAATGTCTTGATTTTAAATATATGTATTCCCTCAAGTACAACCCTAATGACTCTATTGTTTATCACAAATTATGTCTCATTGCTCGTGACTTCACTTAGGCCAATGGCATCGATTATACGAAAACCTTCTCTCTCGTGATTCATCTCAACTTTATTCATATACCTTTTTTTTAGTAATCAATCAAGTGTGATATCTCCATCAACTCTATATTTTAAATACTTTTATTTATAGTGATTTCGTTGAATGAGATGACACTTACCTTTTTTTTAGTACAAGTAGCTATAGATGTTATCATAACTTTTTACTATCGACCAGTTGTTACAGAGGCCTTTGCCTATGTTCAATACGTTGTTCAGGGAGAGACTTCTTAGGTGTGCCTACTCAAGTGGGTTATTTATGATCTCAAGTAGAGTCTCTGTGCCTAGTTTGAGAAGTTCACACGTCTTATCATTATTTTTAACTTTGTTTCTTATATGGTTGATCCGATTGTGATGCACAAAATCACATCGAGTGGGTGTGTGGTGCTTGTGGTCTATGTTGATGATATCCTCTTGATTGGTAGTGATGAGATTGATATTTCTACTATGAAAATATATCTTTATCGACACTTTGTGACCCATGATCTTTTCACTCCACAGTATTTCTTAGAGATTGAGTTTGTCTATTGCCAAAAAAAGTTTACTCTTTCTTAAAAAATATATATATTGAAACTTCTTCAAGAGACAAGGATATTGAGGTATAAACTAAACTTGCTTTATCGCCGATAGAGGCTCGACCCAAGTTCTAGGATTATACAGTTGGCATTTTTAGTCAATTCATGTAGTAACCATCGGAGGTACATATGAAGGGAGTACTCTATATTCTTATATACATCAAATGAGTGTTTAAAAAGGGCTTTTCTACTAGTGTCGTGGGCATCTCAAGATTGAAGCCTACTCTAATGTCAAGTTTGTTGATGATAAGGGTGATCGTAAGTCAACTATTAGGTATTACACATACATTGATGACAACTTAGGCACTTGACATTCTAAGAAGTAGTAAGTCATCTCCCACTTTAGTGTTGAGGTAGAATATCATATGATAGTTGATACTACATATGAGATGGTATAGCTTTGATTTTTTCTACAAGAATTAAAGGTCTTGACACCACTTCTGATGTCTATGCATTACAACAATCGAATTGCAATCTTTATTGCAACAAATCTCTCCTTCCACAAATATATAATGCTCATAGAGATTGATTGTCACACTATTTAGGGCATCATTACCACTCCACACGTGTCATCAGCCAAGCAACTCGTTGACATCTTCACAAAGAATTTCAATAGTATTTCTTACGACTCACTAGGAACCAAGTAGGACATGTTTGACTTATACACTCTAGTTTCAAGGGGAGTGTTAGATTATGACATTGGCCCACTATGAACTTAGCCCATTAGGGCCACTATAAACTATTGTGCTTATCTTTTTCTCTCTCTCTCTCTTGATTCAACGAGTTGACAATGATCTTATCTCCACACATGTCATGAATTAGTTACTCTATGACATCTATCTGTGTATATAAATAATGAAAAGGTCACATAATAATTAGTTAGGAACCAATTAAAAAATAAATTATATGATTAATAGTGCACTGAAGTGGAAGCATACATACCGAAGTAAATGTTATTGAGAACCCTAATGAGATATTTTGTATAAAGGTAGTGTTTTTTGTGCTAATTCATCATGTTGTTTTAATATGTTATTTTGAATGCCACAATCTCTACTTTTAGCATCAACAATCATTATCACTTATTATGATAATAGTGGTAAATTAGAAATAATTGTCTCCTTTCATGTTATGCATGTGTTCTATCACTAGCACATACATAATAACTGATATGTTCTATTTTTTAAGAATAATTTTAAGAAGTAAACGTGTGCTGCCCATTGTCATGTCTCATGTTAGTGTCAGACCTTTTCCCTCTAATTTTTAACTTCTTGATCAACAATTCTCAATAAATTTTGATGTAATTGAAGATATGTAGTCACTAAGCATCAATGATGATATCTTGATTGTGGAGTTTGAAAAGAAAAAAAACTATTGACAATTTATATGTTCGAGACCTCAAGATTAACACCCATATAAATGCCATTTTGTTTTATTATTACTCTATCTTGTAGGATTATCTCATATCTTGTAATTTTTAAACTAACTCATTTTAAATAAAATTATGTGTTACTGAGAAATCAATCAAGATAGTGACTACACGTGTCTTGAGTGTTCCTTTTAGCTTCAAAGTCTTTGGTATTGTCATTCTTGTGCTAAGTTGAGAGAAACTTTGACCCTTAGTGTGGGAATGCCATTTGTGATGTTAAGAAGTACTTATAGCCTTTTGTGTGTTTTTTCATCATCATTGTCTAAGTTGTTGTGTTAGTAAAGTTTTTCCATAGAAATTGCCTCTAGCAATAATAATGTGCCATGCTCAGCAAGAAGACACATCGTGCACAGTGGAGCAGAAAATATAGCATCAGCGCACGACAACATGGCACATGTACACAACAGCATGAAATACATGCTTACTAATATGATGCCTATGCATGCCAACACATTGTTCATACAAGAAGACATGACGACGTTGCATATGATCTTGACATAACAATCTAAGGCCACAAAGTAGATGATGATGTCACAAGCATGATTTTATCAAGATAGAGAGCAGGGGATGTCACCACCACGACATCATCTAGAATGAAAAAACTTAGTGATGTGGGTCAAGGAGGTCAAAAGATATCCCTTTAACAAAAACTAAATGTTGGTCTTTACAGTTGACTTAAATCAAAACTTTGAGGGCTTAATATCCAAATAATCCTACAATTTTAAGAGAATAATGATTGTTAATTACATGTTAGGGTATTTAATTTAAAGAATTAGATAATGCTTCTCAACTAGGGTTTGGACCACCAATCTCTTACATGAATGTGGCTATCTTATGAATCTCACAAATTCTAAGAGCAAGAATTTTAAAAAATAATGACTAACTGTACAAAAAATTAAAAATCAACACAACTTTGCAATGGAGATCCTTAATTTTGAAAGATTCTTATTTCGTTAGAATTCCTTATGTCTTGTTCGAGATTTTCTCACTTGATAGAAAAATTATTGATGGTCAATGACAAGGATAAAAGAGGGAGCGAAATAATAGAGATGAGATCTAAATGGCTCGAGAAGTGTAGTTTGAAAGAATAAGTCATTTGGGCCAAGTAGCTAGGGTCTATATAAATAACTAAATAAGTAATAGAATGAGGGGAATTGAGGTGATGTCGATAATTGAGGAGAATAAATAAATAATAAAAAGGGAAAGGGTCAAAGAGAGAAAAGGCACGAATTGAGGGTGTTGGTAGGAGAGAGAGAAGACAGGGTTTTGTGGTGATAACAAGAGAGAGAAAGGAGAATATCTTTTGACATGATGGTCAATGAGGAGGTGGAACTACAACGACATGGTGGATGAGGAGGAGGTGGAATGGTGTCGATGGGGTGGATAGTGAGGAAGCAAAATGATAGAGATGAAGTGCATGGTGAGGAGGTAGAAAGGTAGAGATGACAAGAGAGAAAGAAAAGCAGGCTAACAACAAGATGGGTGGCGAGGAGCTAAAAAGGTAGCAATGGCAAGTAAGAAAGAAAGGTGGGCTGGTGACATAGTGGACAGCTAAGAGGCAGAACGGTAGGAATGATAGTGACGACTTATGAGAGAAAATGAAAGATTGACAACAAGATGAAAGGATGACAAAGTGAGAGAAGAGAAAGAGAGAGAGGTTCCCTGAATTCAAGAGGCGAGTAAGAAAGAATAAGAACCCTTAATCCAAGAGGTGAGTGAGAGAGAAGAGGAACCCTTAATTCAAGAGATGAGAGATAACAAAAACTTTCTTAATTTTAAATTCATTTTTTTCTTTTTTGAAGTATTCATGATTTTGAAGATCTATAAAAAATAGAGGAAGGTAGTTAGAGGTGCCCCCTCTCAAAGGATGCATAATGGTGTCTCTTAGAGGGAGAGGTGCCTTCCTTAGAAAAGAAGGGGTGCGTGGGTGACCATGTCTCATCTCTTCCCTCTTCTCCCTCCTCGTGGGTCCACTTAAGAGGATGAACCCTCATGTTGACACTATCACTTAGTCACATACTAAAACTGTAAGGAATCCCCAGGGACTGATCTATAAAGAGGGACCCCTGGACCTATGTATGAAACACCTTTGGTTATCAAGAATATCCATATTGATGATACATGGGCTTGTGGGGATTGAATCACCAAACATCTAATAAAAATTTCATACAGAGTAACTAACTTCCTTGTTATAGAGATATCAAAGCTAAGGTATGAAAAATGTTAGACACTCTTGTCTTTTTTCTTTCTTCAATGTTGATATAGTTATCATAGAAGTAATACCCAAGAGAAAATAATTGTCTAACTTACAAGTAGCAAGAGTTCACAACTAGAGCTGTTGAAGGCCATATGAGTAAATTATAAGTTGAGTATAATAGCTTGTAAGAGTAGATGGAGGGTCAAATGACAAATAGAAGGACATGCTAGTGAGGCCATGATGCAGTTTATGTATTGGTTGAGAGATTTTATGAAGAGATTCAGTCGATCTACAACTAGATAGGCAAAATGGCTACGTCTTATGTAGCCTAGAAAGATAAAATTTCAACAATATGGAGAGAATTTATCCAACAGACAACAAGATTGCAATGATAAATGAAGGAGGCCATGAATGACCCTCAAACTCAAATCAGCAACGTCTAAATACCTCTAAATCAAGGTCAAGGACTTAGGCTGGCTAGTACTTCCATGGAGGAAGTTTTTATTGACAACTTATTTCTTGCAAGACATGCCAAGACCTAGTGGAGGCTTTGGATTGAAGACACATCAAAACCACTAGTGACATGATGAAATGAATTGGTTAAGAAAATTTAAGAGTAATTATACCCAATAAATTCTAGGCAAGTTATTTGGATAGTCATGAGACAATTGAAGCACACAAAAGCCATTCAAGAATGAGGAGAAATTCTAAATACTCATATTGGAGGTACTTAGGATGGATGAAGATGACATAATGAGGAGACCCTCAAGAAAATAGAGGTCGTAACAACAATCATGAATAGGAAAAACTAATTATGACAAGGAGAAACTGACAAGCCAACATAGGCCTAAATAGGGTCACTTTGTAGATCAAGGGTCTAAAGTGAACTAGATGTCATGTTTGTGAGTGCCCTCATCACAGTGTAGATTACATGAACTGAATAAATCACTATATAACTATGGTTTAACTCAACCAAATCATAACACATGAGCAACCATAACTAGTGATCGAAAAAGTATCTAATCTAAACACCATTCAACTTTTAAACATGGTACATGCTAACAGCATACAAGTAGCTTTAAGGAGATTACTCTTTGTGGAGGTAACAATCAATGTCATCTCAATCAAGGCATTAGTGGACTATAATAATATGTTGATTATCATATAAAAAGAGTAAGAATTATCATATTAGAGAGCTTAAATGTTATGATTTAGTATGTTATCATATTAAAAAATGAACATTTCTTTTTTATTTTTTTTATGAAATGTAAATTTTAGAGAATTATTCTGAATTTTTTTACTCAATTTTATCATCATAATTGATTTTTTACTAATATGAGAGTATTTCAATAATTTTTTATATCTTTTTATGATTTTTAAGAAGTTGATATACACTTTTATGGATGAGATTTGATCAAGAGATGACACAATAAAATCAAAGGTTGAGGTGTTGACATGCGGCATCACCAAATGAGGAGATCATAAGCCATCAAGAGTGTCTACACGATTGACAACAAATGGAGCATACTTACCGAAGGTGCAACAAATCTCAATATTTAGGAAGATCCTATGACTACGACAAGGCTTCTAAATCTAGTGCTTTAAATCAGCTCGAGAGGAAATTGACTCTTGGTCTATCTTATTGCAACCAAAAAGACAAAAAGGTCATCACTCACTCACATCTGTAGATCAGATGATCTTGGATGAACCAACTCACGAGAAGGTATATATTAGCCATACATGTGTAATCTTGTACTCTCATGTAACCTTTACACATTTAAGCCACCATTTAGGGGTGAAAAATCTAACTTTGAATGTCTTGACATTTAGTCAGCTCGAATGCAACATCATCATGGTTTTGTATTGACTTTGATGTGTTTTGGGTTGATTCAAGTGTTGACTAGAAGCTTAGATCATTGGAGAAGCATACTCCAAGAGGAAATCTCTTGGTCTTGGTGAAATATAGAGGCCAAGGTAAGTTTTTATAGGTATGGTGTATTTCATGCTTAAACAATCATCTAAATATTAATAAAGTTATGCTTTTGATTTTGTATTAAATTCTTTCGTGAGTGCTTCTTGTCTCAATCTTCTCCCCCATCATCGAATTTTTATTTCCTCCTTTTTTTTATGATAAATATCTTTCTTAGTTACTGTCACTCTTCTTCTTAGCCTTCATCTTGTTTCAATAGACCAATTAAATAGAATGTCACTACCTATCACGTAATTCTCATTCCATGTGGATCGACTTCAAGCTTATCATAATACTCATTTATTTTAGTATTTTAATTAAGTAAATTAGGGATTCTAAATGTTTTTAGTCAAATCATTTTGGGGTATTTTAATAACCCTTGAATTTGATTTATCAAACTTAGGGGCCACTCACAACTTTTTATATTAAAGGGAAGTTGGATGTCTTAGATTAAGGTTGCTCCAAGCCGGCAACAAGATCACAGCCATCAACTCAAAAGCACAAGCATTCATTGAATTGACATGATAAGTGAAAACTTAGATGGGCACATGAGAAGATAAGTTGAACTTCTTACTACTGTGGATAGACAAACAACTTTGACGTCATCCTAGATGTGGACTTTGTAGTCAAGGCAAAGGCTTTGATTTTTCTCCACTACAATAGGTTAATCATATGTGGATGAGATTGAGAAATAGTTGACTCTAACACACTTGAAAGAATTGAGAAATAGTTGAAAGAACTATTAGGAATATGGGACTTCATCCTTCACATGCGTCATTTGGTGCATCAATTCTTTGTCAATAGAAGAAAGATAAAACACTAAAACTTTGTGTGGGCTACAAGGCCTTGAACAAAATTACAATGAAGAACAAGTACTCAATACCTAAGACGAATGACATGTTCAATCAGTTTGGAGAGTCACTAATCTTCTCAAAGTTGGACTTAAAGAGTGGTCATCATCAAGTTCAAATCAAAGAAGGAGATGAACAAAAGACATCATGTGTTGCACACTATGAGTTGTATGAATTTATAGTGATGTTTTTTAGGTTAACAAATGCCCTTGTCACATTTTCTTCATGTATGAATCACATATTTTGACCCTTTTTAAATAAACTTATTGTCATATACTTTATCATATATTGCTATATAATCATATTATGCAAGAGCACTTGTCATATTAATGACAAGTATTTGAAACCTTGAAACATCACAAATTATATTTGAACTCAACAAAATATGTATTTGACATTATGAAAGTTGAATTCCTTGGTCATGTAGTTGACAATGAAAAATTGCAAATGGATTAGAAGAAGATGATGGTGATTGAAGAATAGTTAGTGACCGAACTAAGGTCATTTTTTAGACTTACAAATTATTACTGCTAGTTCATACAAAGTTTCTCTTACATAACTACATCATTAACGGAGTTCCTCTTAAAGGATCAAAAGTAGATATAGTCTACGAGTTGTCAATCAGTGTTTTGATGACCTACGTGCAACAATCACAAAGAAACCAGTGCTCAAGCTACTAGACTTTAACAAGCCTTTTGAATTATATTCAGATATATTAGACATAGCATTAGAGGGGTATTGATGTAGGATGAATACTCAATTACATTTGAAGGTCATAAATTGAGTGACATAGAACAATGTTACTCGATACATGAAAAAGAAATGACAATAATAACATACTATCTATAAGTATGGTGACGCTACCTTCTAAATAATTCATTTATTGCTTATATGATCCTCACATGATAACCTAAGGCCACAAGAGCAAAATTATCAGAAGTGAGAGTAAGAGACGTCGCCATCATGATGTTATATGGAGTGTGATGTGACTTAGTTGTTGTATAATAATCACATAAATTTAAAATTTATAAAACTAGAAAATATGAATTTTTAGATATTTAAAAATATTTATGAACAAATATATCAATTATAATTCAATAAAACTTTAAAAAATATTAATAATTTTCTAAGTTGATCACAAGGATGTAATATAATATCAGGTAATTATTCAAAAATTTCTTCAAATAATACTATTTTCTATAAATTTTATACTAGAAAATAAAAATAAATTATATTTAAAATTTATAAAAAAGAAAAATAAGGGTGCAGACATCAGGATGACGTGAACACCTGACGAATGTGAATCAGGCAGAAATAGAGTTCTATCTGATGATTCTTACGTAAGTGATTATAGATGATTTAATTGTTTAAATTAAGATATGTAAAAGCCAGAAGAATCGTAATTGAATGAAATGTATCTTAGTAAATATAAATCACATAAATTATCACTAAATAAAGTAAAAAATAAGTTAAAAGTAAGAAAATAGAGTTCCGATGTCACAGTGGCGATGCGTTGGCGATGTACTGAAATCTTGAGTGTTCAGGAGGATCGTTGTGTAGTGTCCACAACTTCAAAGGCTCTCCTTAAATAAGGACAATGTGAAGAATCTTTAGATCTTCTTGTGAAGTCTAGAGATCAATGAAATAGGTCGTCAAATCATCTTTGGCAGTTGTCACCCGACGGAGTGAAAAAATAATAACTGTGTGGCTCTCCGACAATTGTCACCTGACGGAGAGGAGCTGGATGGAGGTGGGGCATGTGTCAAAGAGCTTCATCCTCAAGTCCACATAGTAAGAGGAGGCTCTTTATCGCATCCAGTACGCTCTCAAGAGATGACGACTCGTCTCCTAGTGAATTGTCTTCTTCCCAATTGCAGCTTATTCATCGATCAATCGGAGATGCTTTACTTGATGGATTTGTGATCATTTTATTACGAATCCTTCAACAATTTCAGTAACAATATTTTGCGAATCGCATTGATGAGATTTTTGCTGATAATATAGTGATTCTAGTGGCTTAATCCTTCACCGACGATCTACAAGAAAGTCATGATAATCAAATAAAAAATATGAGTTTTGGCTCTGAGAGGATTCGAACTTGCGCCAATTGCTTGCCTACATGAGAGAGATTGACATAAATATTATAATGCCCTTATCTAATAACGTCATCATAATATATCTCTATTATAAATGAGGGATAGTTTAGGTATTAAAATCATCGAAACATTTCTAGTGGGTTTAATCCAACATCACTTATGTGCTAGAGTTTTGAGCGAATATATAATAATATTAGATTTGAAAACAAATCCCTTTCTCACACGTGTACTACCACTCCTTGTCCCACAATTGACTGGCCACTAGTGATGTGGAAGAAGAGTGGCGTACATGCACCCCTATCGGTCCTAGTCACTCAAGCCCCTACTCATAGCAACCTCCTAACTGCGCTTCTGACCCGCTTGCAAGGCAGGCTGACCAATGGGTCCCCCCCATTTTATTTTATTTTTCTTTAATTATCTCAAAAGTAAGATTGTAAAATCATATAAATTTGTATAAAATCACATAATTACCCAAAAATATATATTAATCAACTAAAAACCACTTTTCATATTTTAACATAAATATAAGTTTATTTATCATGAGTTAAGACTAAAATTATATTATTTAATAATTATTAATTCATGATAATGAAGACTTATCAGAATGAGAACACTTAATCTCATATTAGAATTGCAAAGAATGATGCCCATAGGCTCATTTATAAAGAGAGACCCCTAGTCTCATGTATAAGACACTTTTGATTTGTCAAGAATAATTATTTTGGTCATATGTGACTCATGAATATTGAATCATCCAATGCCTAACAAGAATTTGTGCATAGTGGCCAACTTTCTTATTACACACTATCACTAATGATCACTTTAGAGTTCCTTCTTCTCATGCTTTGTAATTTTTGTAGTCACTAATCATCCCTTTATGTCATGTTCATAATGTCCATTAAATTAGTGGGATTGAACATACTCATTTGAGCCAAGCTTTTGGGTTTCTATATACTAATGAAAACATTTTATGTCACCAATTTGATAGCTTGGGGAGGAACACAAGTATGACTTCATTGTCTTGGCAAAGTTTTCCCATTGTTCCCTTCTATGTCACCTAAAGGAACTTTTGATATAGGTTGTTGTCTTGAGTGGTTCAAAAATAGTTAATTCATATCATACCAATCATAAAATGATTGATTGACTTCAATCCAAATGTACAACCTTGGCACATCACCACCTAGCCTCATTATTGCATATTATATGCGATAATGTTCTCAAGCATTGCTTAACTTGAATAGTAGCTCCACTTGAAATATCCCTCATTTTAGGTTCTCTCTCATAAACACAAGGATATCAACTATGATTTGTGATACATCAAACTTGGGCCACCATTTTAATTTCCACTACATTAAGTTATTGTAGTTGTGGTTTTGAGTATCTCTTGTTGAATGCTATAGCTTTGATACTAAGCTGTAGGGACTCTATGATTGGAATCAAAGTTAGTACATAAAAAATATACAAGAAAATAAATAATAAAATGCTCTAGTAAAATAAATTGATACAATGTCCCACACTCCACCTCTAGTAGTCCCCAAGAGCTTTGCTTCTCTCTCCTAATCTCAATTAAAAATAGAACCTAACCTCTCATCTTTCATTTTCCTCCATTTATAGTTTAGTGTTCTAGAGAGGTCAGCTCCTTTATAACTCTCATGTCCATGATAAAAGCCCACATGCCCATTACTAGTCAGGGTATGACATCTTATGCTCTCAAGTAACAATTCATTTTATTTTTAAAATTTTTATTTACATTAATTTACATGTGAAATTTGCTTAGTCTATTTGTAACCCTATAATGTTACTGTTTTAGAAAATAGATTTAATCTATTTATCTCACCGAGCCACCATTTCGAACCGAAGAGCTGTCTACCGCTGTTCCTCATCGGCCACCGACCAGCCGTCTAACATCGTCGTCACGTGATTCCTTCCGTGAGATGCGGCCGGCATCTGCCGGCGGTCGTCCTAACGGCACGTTATGTCCCCATCAGTCGCTCCTCCTACGGGACCACCCCGGCGCACATGGCACCGACACCAATATCAGCAGTCCACATCTCCCCAATCGTATATTATTATTATTCTTAAGTACCTTATATAAATGATAAATTAAATATAATATTACAATGTGCTGGATCGGGTCGAGATGTCGGTTTAGTGGGAGAGGGGGGGGGGCGCAGCGATGATTTTTATCGAATGATCATTTAATAATATTAAATGAAACTCCCGTTGAATCTCTATTTTAAACTTTGGTCTATGCCGCCACCCGGTCCGAGGGAAGATACTCGAGCCACGTGGTGGCATAACGCTCTCTCTCTCTTTCTCTCTTCTCAGTCGTGACTGAACAGCTGTCAGTTCCTTAAAATCCTGGCACTAATAATAATATTTTATGTGATTAGATGCGAGAGATGAAACCTTAGCAAGTAAATATAGAATCTCAAAAATTACCCTCCTTAGTATTCAAAGTCAACCATTGTGACCGGGCCTGGACTGGCCCGCAAAAGGCATCAAGGGAGACTTTTGTGGGCCCCGCAAATAAACTGATTTGACCGCTTTTTGGGCACGGTGTCAATCGTGTTAAGTGGAAAAGACTGTGGTCATTAGCAAAAGAGGCAGAAGGGAGGGCGCCGACAGAGGGGGATCGTGGCCTTCCCCCGTTGGATTATTCTGTCCGCGTGGCGGTCCCGACGCCGCCGGGTCCTTGTCTCGGTATGGACGTCTGTTCCTTGCCCCCACATCCCATGTGGCCCGAGAGCCCACTCCTCCACGTGACTTGGGCAA
Source organism: Spirodela intermedia (assembly GCA_902729315.2). Taxonomy (NCBI): domain Eukaryota; kingdom Viridiplantae; phylum Streptophyta; class Magnoliopsida; order Alismatales; family Araceae; genus Spirodela; species Spirodela intermedia. The sequence goes on along the minus strand of LR746278.1, from coordinate 826,700 downwards.
GAGCATACGTGGATGGCCCGGATACGTTGGCAAGTGGACATTTTTATTTCGATGGGGGCCCGTCAAAATGTCAACGCCTACCATCGGTGAACTGGAGCAAGAGGTGTGGGGAAGATTGACTCCCTCTCTCTCTCCCTCTCTCTCTCTCTCTCTCTCTCTCTCTTGCCCCCCTCCCCACGGGCCCTCCCCTGGAGAGAGAGAGAGAGAGAGAGGGCCCACCAGAGAGGTAAAACCCATGCATTTTAGTCGAAGATGGCAGCGGGACCCACCCCTCCTTCTATTTGATTATTTATTTATTGTATATTCGTGCATGTCGACAGATTTTCGTCGTCGAATTATGGGAAAAATAGTGGGCAAGAATGTGAACGCAATTAACCAAAAATGAAGGGTTTTTCGTACGTGTAAGATGCTTGAGAAGGCATGCCGATAAAGCAACCGCACGTCAACCGCCCACCGGGAGGCTTCGTGGCCGGCCGCTTCTCCCAAGCCGCCGTATTTATCCTCTGAGAGTAAGAACCAGAAAGAGAGTGGGAGAGAGGACGACGACATGGACTCCCTCTCTGAACTGGCTGTTGGGTAGAGAGAGAGAGAGAGAGAGAGAGAGAGAGGGAAAGAGAGATGAAGCCACGGAAGGGGTGCCTAGCGCGGGTGGAACCGCAGAGGCTGTGGTCGGCGGTGCTGGGGGGTTGCCTGCTAGTGCCGCTGGTCTTCCTCGTCGTCCTCCTCCCGAGCTTGCAGCCCCTCTCCTTCCGTAAGTTCTCCTCTGCATGGATTTATCGGCGAATTATTGCTCGATGTTCTTGCAGCGATGATTATTCTCATGGTAGGGATATCATCTTATCTTCTCGTCTTGCTGCAGTCAATTTTCAGGCGTTGGTAACCGGGGGCGATAGGAAGACAGCCGCATTTCTCGCCGGAAACGCCACCGCCTCCCCTCGGGATTTCGAGGAGCTTTCCGAGGCGGTGACTCTGGGTGGGGCGGCGCCGCCGCCCGTTCAACAGACGAACAGCTCGTGGCTGCCGGACAAGGACCTCACAGAGCCGCCGGAAGAAAACGCGGCGCCGCCGCCGCCGCTGCCGGTTCAACAGACGAACAGCTCGTGGCTGCCGGACGAGGACATCACAAAGTCGCCGGAAGAAGACGCGGCGGCGGCGGCGCCGCCGCTGTCGGTTCAACAGACGAACAGCTCGTGGCTGTCGGGCGAGGACCTTACAAAGCCGCCGCTGGACCAACAAATCGATAGTTCGTTCCAGTCGCCAGAGGACCTGACAAGGCCGCCGAAGGAAGACGCAGGGGAGTCGCCGCCGTCCACCGGCGACAACGGAGCTCCCCCGCCGTCGGCAAACGTCAGCGTCCTCCTTCCGCAAGGTTAGCAACCCGACTCTCTAGATCTTCCGTACCCTATATTCTAGGCCGATTTCCTTGCCAGTGGTTTTCTTTGCTGATTTTAGAAGGAGATAGCTGGGTGGAGAGAGATTTCCAGGCCTTACCGGTAGAAGATGACTAGAAATAAACCAGTAGCACCGATCCAATGCAACGAATCAAATCGCCAACAAGAGATAGAAAATGATATATCGGCGATTCTCACACCAAATCCTTTGTGGGTAGATGATAACAACGTGAAGCATTAATCTACTAAACAGTACATATTTCGCCTCGAACCATGTCCCCGAGGATACAGATTTTCACGAAAAAAACCATTTTTCTGAATGTCATCACTAGGGACTTTAAGGGTCATTAATTTCTTCTTCGATCTAAGATACCATACTTGGGAAATGACCCTAATATTTCCAGTTTTAGTCGCACCTTGTCCACCAGCTGAGCCATCTTCTCATGCCACTTGAAGTGGATCACAACACTGTAGCATGGTCGTTATAATTATCTTTATTTTTTATATTAAAACCTCCACGAAGAATTAAGATACCCAGAAGTAGAAATAAAACTGAGATTTTTAATTGCCTCCCCACCTACCACTAGCTAGAGTAGTCGGACCGCCAATTGGGTCACCACCCCTTTTATTAGTGGCGATCCTGTCACCGCAACGTGGAGTGACCTCAGTCTCCAGTTCCACTCCGCCAGCTCCTCATTCCACACCCGCTCTCTTGATCGTGGTCAAAATGGAGAGGGGCAGGTATTACTGGATCTGCTGGGCGGTAACAGTCCTCTTAAGCTGAATCCCCGGGCTATATCACTCGCCCTAGTAGCGTTGTACTGATGGCGACATGAACAGGAGAAAGAAGGGGAATCCTTTAAGTTGTGTGGGTCTCAGGGGGCCGAAAGGAAAGAATAGGAGGGACTTTTATATAATTTTCTGTCGGTGGCCCGTTTATGGAGCCGCCCACGTGAGGGCATACTGGCCTGGCTCACTCGACGGGCCAGATCGACGCGAATCGGATGCTGATCTGTGATTTACAGATCAACCCCTAACATAAATTGTAATCATATATGCTCCCTAATGCTTTGCACACCCCTTCGTGTGCACGTCTACTTGCATAAATATCTACATTAAGGGTTATTTTGCTATTTGTGAATTTTTTGTGTTCGTTCGCCCGCTGTATTTGTTCCCTTGTTAATTATAGTTTTTGCTAATTAACCTCTGCATGTTATGCAACTAAACTTCAGAAGAAGAGGCATCGAAGGCTCCGGCAACGAGGATCGAGTGCGATTACTCGCCGGTAAGAACGGACGTCTGCGAGCTCTACGGCGAGGTGAGGATCCAGGGAAGCTCCTTCTCCGTCTTCGCCGTCGCAGCCGGCGGCGGCGGCGGCAGCAGCAACAGCTCGTGGAAGATCCGGCCCTACGCGCGGAAATGGGAGACGGCCCTCATGCCGAACATCAAGGAGTACACCGTGAGAGTGGCGGCGGCGCCGCCGGCCTGCTCCGTCAGCCACAGCGTCCCCGCCGTCGTCTTCTCTACCGGCGGGCTCCTGGGGAACTTCTTCCACGACCTCTCGGACGTCCTCATCCCCCTCTTCCTCACCTCCTCCCGCTACAATGGCGAGGTCCAGTTCGTCGTCACCCAGTACCGGACCTCCTGGTTCGAAAAGTACCGCGCCGTGCTCCGGCGGCTCTCAAAGTACAAGGTCATCGACGCCGACAGCGACGAGAGGGTGCACTGTTTCCGGCGAGCCACGGTGGGGCTGTGGAGCCACCAGGAGCTCGGCATAAACCCGGCGCAGCACCCCACAGGGTTCTCCATGGCCGATTTCAGGCAGCTCCTGCGCAGCGCCTATTCGCTGCCCCGAGAATTCCCCCGCCGGCTCGGCACCGGCACCAAGCCGCGGATGCTCTTCCTCTCCCGCACAAAGTCAAGAGCCCTACTCAACCAGCGCGCCGTGGCGGCGCTGGCCCGCGAGCTTGGCTTCAAGGTGATTGTGGCGGCGCCTGAGGCGGCGCGGGACATGCCGAAGTTTGCGAAGACGGTGAACTCCTGCGACCTGCTTATGGGGGTCCACGGAGCGGGACTCACCAACATGGTCTTCCTCCCGACGAACGCCACTATGTTGCAGGTGATCCCGTGGGGGGAGCTCAAGTACGCCTGCAGGTTCGCCTACGGGGACCCGGCGTTGGGGATGGGGCTGAGGTACCTCGAGTACGAGGTGGGCATGGAGGAGACCTCGCTAAAGGACCAGTACCCGAGGGATCACGCGGTGTTCAGGGACCCGCTGTCCATCCATCGCCAGGGGTTTCCGGTGGTCTGGTCCATCTTCATAGACCACCAGAACGTCACTATCGACGTCGACCGCTTCCGGCCATTCCTGCTCGAGACGCTCCGCTTCCTCCGCCAGTAGCCGGCGGGCTGGCTGTCCATATGCAGGCTCTGCATAGAAGATCGAATTTCTTCTTCTCTTTTTCTTCTGGGTACGAGGGGAAGGGATGACGGTGATGATGATGCTGGCTCTTCCGGAGGAGAAAGAGGACGACGACGACAACGACAACAACGACAACAACGACGACAATGGCGCTGTGGATGGGACTGTAAAGAGGAAGCTTGGGTTCTTCCGGAATCGGACGACTCGGTGCCGCGTCCAGGTCGAATCAGCCGAGGCGTAGGCGGAAGCTGTGGATGTGTTTGGTTTCCAGGTTTGATTCCGAGGAATCAAACTCGACCACTCGAATCCGATTTGGAGGGGGTGGGCCCCACCACATCTTAATGGGCCCTTCTAGAGTTAGTTTAAGTTGGGCCAACAGAAGTTCAGATGCCCAATATATAAAAGGGATTTGTAAAATGAGGCTTGGGGGCACAATCGGAAGCGTTTGGGTCCGATCTTGGGAGTAATCGATTGGAAAAGACCTCGAGCGCTCCAATCTGTTCTGAGACCGGCGGACCCCACCGAAGATATTAATGAACCCATGGGCCGACACGGTCAGATACCCAATGCATATGTATATAATTATTTTACAAATAGGGTTTTAAAAATAATACTTAACGAGAAAAATGGCTTGAAATATTTCGCAAAATTCTCGGCCTCAAATGTGTGAACGTCGAGAGCTGGGGGAGGGGTAATCAGATAAGCGAGGTGACTCCGGAGGGACAATGTAACTGGAAAAACTATCCGAGGATTCGCGACCAGGCCTCAAACAGTGGAGGGAGGAGGGGAGAGGGTGAGGAGAAAGAGAGAAGAGAGGGAGAGAAGGTAGGAGATGGGGAGCGCAGCGCTGCTCTCGCACCTGCAGCTCGGCTCCCTCTGCCGCTTGGGATCAGACACGCGGGGGTGTTGCCCTCCCATGGCGCGGAGGGTCTCCTCATCGACATCGCGTGGCCTCGTTCTCTTCCCGAGGCGGCAGGCCCGGAAGTTTCGCAGATTCGCGGTCGAGGAAGGGCTGGAAGAGCAGCCGCAGTCGCTCCTGCCGCAGGAGCAGCAGCAGCAGGGCGGTGTCGGGGCTGCCGTCGAAGAAAAGCCCAGTAAGTTCGCTGATCTTTTTTTTCATTCTCCCTCCTGAATTTCCCTCGTTTCATCGACGTTTTTCAGGATAAGCTTCGTCGCAGCTTCAGTTTTTTTTTTTTTGTTGATTATTAGCGTCTCATATGGTCTGAAGGCGTTGATTTCAGTATCCCCGCCTCGGATTGGTGATGTTCACCATCTGGACATCCCGGCTATGTGAATCCTTCGGGATGGGTTCAGTCCGTCTCTGATGCAACGACGCATAATTCTTTTCAGTAGAACTATCAGGATATCGTTCTGTGCCATCACATTCATTAACGAAAAACAAGACCTCGTATAAACAAATCTAGGGCCAGAATTTCCCAGAAATCAACACCGCGGCAGCGTGGGAAATGGAATTTTAGAACCCTAATCCACTGAGGTTTTGAGCATGCCATCAAAGGCTTCCAAGTATACTTGTCCAAGCATGTTATAACATGCTTAATTTTCAAATATTGTAAAAAGGAGTGTTGTTAGCCTTTTGCTTGGCTGATATAATGATGAATTCGAGTTAGCTTGTCCATGCTTCAACTATTTCTCCCCTGCAGGCTCATCGAATTTCTTCCAAGATGGTGCAACAAATGTGGAGAGGAACGGCGAAGAAAGTGGGATCTATAACTTCCTTTATCCTAGTAAAGAGCTTCTTCCAGACGACAAGGAGATGAGTCTTTTTGACCATCTGGAGGAGCTTCGTCAGAGAATCTTCGTCTCAGTCTTGGGTGTTGGGGCCGCTATCCTGGGTTGCTTTGCATTCTCCAAAGAGCTGGTTCTGATCCTCGAGGCTCCAGTCAGCGCCCAAGGAGTTCGATTCTTGCAGTTATCTCCCGGGGAATTCTTCTTCACCACCCTGAAGGTGGCGACCTTACTTAGTTCATCTTTCCTTCTCCTGCTTTGCCCCAATTCTGGATACTGGTGTGGAAATTCAGACACTACACAACATGGTTAAGGAAAAGCTCCTCATTGGACATGGGTCTGGTCAGGCCAGAGTTCATCCACTGGCCCTTCTTCTCGTCGAGGCTTGAGATCATTGCAGCTGTTCATCAGAGGAGTTCAAAACTTGGTGGCCCTGATCATCAGACCTTCTACTTTGAGTCGAATCACAGTGACTGTGAAAGGGTCTCATTGTTGTTGCCCAGCTATCTAAATTTCTGGGCCTATCTCCAGTGTATTAAATTTCTTTTATCCTTTTGTGTACAGGTGTCAGGGTACTGCGGTATTCTTCTGGGAAGCCCGATCATCCTGTATGAGCTGATCGCCTTTGTTCTGCCCGGTCTAACAGTGTCAGAGAGAAGATTCTTGGGGCCTATCGTCTTTGGTTCTTCTGTTCTCTTCTATGCTGGTGTTGCCTTCTCTTACGCAGTCCTCACTCCAGCAGCTCTAAACTTCTTTGTGTCCTATGCGGAAGGGGCGGTGGAGTCGTTGTGGTCAATTGATCAGTACTTTGAGTTTGTGCTGGTTCTCATGTTCAGCACGGGCCTCTCTTTCCAGGTCAACTCTCGAACAGATCCCTCTCTCTCTCACTAAGCCTAGTATTTGATCCACTCGACTTATCTCCAGTTGGTTTCTTTCTTGTAATTATTATTTTTTTCCTAATAAAAATGACCGTATGAGATCGACTCAGTTCATTTCCAATAGCCTTCTTCTTTGTAATTTCTTTTATCTGGCTGCTTGATTTATTTCCGTCCTGCTTCTTCCTGGTAAATGTTGCTTTCTGAGGATGAAACTGAACATCGGCTCAATTCATTTCGAATCTCACTCTTTGTTGTAATTCTTGCAGTTTTGATGAATAAAATCAGTTGATTCGATTGACCCGATTTATTATTTTATTTAATTACATTCGTTGTTTTAATCATTCGTTTTTTGATGAATAAAATTGAAGGTAATCAATTGACCCAATTTATTTTTAATCGCCTCTGATGTTGTAATTATTCCAATCCAATCGACCTGATTTTCGTCCAATCTCATCATTTGTGCTAATTATTGCTATTTTTGGTTAGAACCGAACGTATTTGGTTGACCTCGTTAGTTCCCAATATCATTCTTTGGTGTAGTTATTACTGTTCTGGGGATGAAATTGGTCAAACCTTTGTCAGCAAGGTTAAGAAGATGACCGCGCTCTCTAATTCTCTTACTCTCCAACTCTCTTTGTGCTGATTCTCGAGGATTGGGTTGACTGCAGGTGCCGGTCATACAGCTCATACTGGGACAGGTCGGCCTGGTGACCGGAGATCAGATGCTGTCCATTTGGAGATATGTTGTGGTGGGGGCCGTCGTGGCGGCGGCGGTGCTCACGCCGTCAACCGACCCGTTGACCCAGGTGCTGCTGGCGGGGCCGCTCATGGGCCTCTACCTTGGCGGCGCTTGGATAGTCAAGCTGACCGGCCGATGATCTGCCCAGCCGTCGCCTCCTTCATGTATCATACACCCGAAGGAAATATAGATGGTTTCGCTTGAATTTTATGGCATTCTTGGCTCATATCTCAATCAAGATCGTCCTTTTATCATACCTAACCCCCCCCCTCCCCCATTTCCCTCTCTCTCTAGCTTGTGCAACCTTCCTCACTCAAAAGCCCGGCCCGGATGAGGTACGGGTTTTTACGGGCTTTTTCTTTTCTGGGCCGGGGACTGTGAGAAAACGTGTGGGCTCGGCCCGCTTGAATTTGTTCATTTTAAGGCATTCTTGGCTCGTATCTCAATCAAGATCGTCCTTTTACCACCCCCCTTCATTTCCCTCTCTCTCTCTCTCTCTCTCTCTCTCTAGCTTGTGCAACCCTCTCTCAAAAGCCCGGCCCGGATGAGTTATTTCGGGCTTTTTTATGGCCCCGGGACGTTGAGAAAATGAGTGGGCTTGGCCCCGCTTGAATTTGTTCCAACTATTTGCTTAAAAGATGGATTTTTTCCGATCATTATTATCATGGCGCTGATGCCCGAAACCTATAACCGAGAGGGTTTACCCAAATCGACGGCCAGGATTCGCCTCATCGCCCTAGAAGGGCTTCTCCGCCGTCTTCGGCTTCACGGTGGCGGCGAGAGCGGCGGCAGGGCCGGTGGCATGCGGTGGCGGCGGCGTCGGGAGGAGGGGTGGCGAGTCTGATCGGCTCCCTTGCTGATTTGGTCGCTCTGTTCCTGAGGAATCGGAGGCGATGATTGGGAGCTCACTCTGCCGATTAGGTCGCCGGTTAATTCCTGTGCATCGGCCGATGAACATGGTGTTGCAGCGGCGCTACTCCGCGGCGGCGGCGAGGGAGGAGACGCGGGATCAGGAGGAGGAGCAGGAGGAGATGTTCGACCAGAGGAAGCTGCCTGCCGACTATGATCCGGTCAACTTTGATCCCGCAGAGCACCGGAGTCCGCCCAGCGCGCGAGTGTGGCGCCTCGTTGATGAGATCTCTGGTCTGACTCTCGCCGAAGTGGCCGAACTCTCTGGTATCATCATGCGGAAGCTGAACATGAAGGAGCCTCCCGTGATCGGAGTTATGAAGGGCGGGGATGGCGGCGGCACGGGGGTGGCGGCGGCGAAGGGAGCCGCAGGGAAAGAGGAGAAGAAACCGGAGAAGAGCGTGTTCGAGCTGAAGCTGGAGTCGTTCGACGCGGCCTCCAAGATCAAGGTGATCAAGGAGGTGAGGGGGTTCACCGACCTAGGCCTAAAGGAGGCAAAAGAGCTCGTCGAGAAAGCGCCTGTTGTGATCAAGGGTGGGCTTACTAGGGAGGAAGCCGAGCAGATCATCGGTAAGATGAATGCCGCCGGAGCAAAGGTGGTGATGGAGTAAACGAGAATCAGAAGCTCTGATGCGATAGGTACTTCATCTGTCCATTTTTGATAGTGAGAGCATATTTTCAGTGGAGCGATTGTGCTACGTCGCCGCCCGATGGATCGGATGCTGGAGCATTATTTCAGAATTTCTATCCTCTCTCTCTCTCTCTCTTCCACTCCTGATGTTCTTAGGGTTCCTGCAACCTGAATATATCTGCAGAATCAAGGCAGCAATCCGTCTTCTCCGTGGAAAATGTGCCCGGCACGTTTGAATTCTCTTATCGGATTACTCGATCACGTACTGAGGTGGAGATATCTATTCAATGGAAACTTTACGAGTCCAATTGTGCTACGTCACCGAGTTTTTCTTGAAGATCGCCTCACATGATTGATTCTTCCCAGTTGTGTTCCAAATGGGAAAAATATCATCCGATTGTCGAGAAAATCTGGTTGCAGCTCATGTAAACACACACAACCAGAGAGGAACGCGGAATCTCTGAAGATATACCTGCTCCCAAAATCTTGGGTCGGCTCATGCTTAGCTCATGTTTCAGTTCCTTTTTCCAATCTGTTCCCACTCCGCTCAACCTTGTAGCCGATCTCTTTCCTAGATGCTGACCCAGTTCTTCGATTGTGCTATTTCTTTCCGGTTTCCGCTGACAAAATTTTCCAAAATTGTGGGCGTGGGACCTGAGTTTCCTCTTTTTTTCCGAAGAATGCTGATATCAGACCGAAAAAAAGCAATATTTTTTTCCTCATACAGTCGATGACTGAAAGTTGTTCAAGAACATAACGTGAGTTAGCATAGCCTCATCTGCATCTCGTCAAGGTCTAGTTACCACGGCTAAATTGCCATTCTCCTTGTGGCTCCATGGTTCATACAGATCATGCTCTGTATAATTAGTTGCGAACTATCTTCCTATAGGCCTCTTTATAAGTTTTCATTCACATAATTCCAAAGGGAATCATCTAGCACCATCAATGGCGTCTTCTCTATCGTCCCAAGCTTCTTGCGGAGAACATACGAAGAGATGTCTCAGAATCTGGTCTGATCAAGGGGTCCTGGCGAGTGAGTTGGCGTGACGTCCTCTCTCTCTCTCTCTCTCTCTCTCTATATATATATATATGTATTGTATTATATTTAATATATATATCTCAGTTGTCCTGTGGTGCTCGGGGGTGGACCAGACAAGAGGCCAGAAGAATTCGGGACCCGAGTTGAAGATCCCCTGCTGTCCTTATGCTGAGAATCTGAAGCTAAGCTACGAGGGCATCATTCTTCCAAGCTGCCGTCGGGTCACCTCAATCAAGCGGAGAAGCTTCAAGGACGAAGAAGGACGGCCTGGTTCTGCTCCAACTTCCGGCAGAAGACCCTCCCTGGTCGTGCTTCTCCTCCTGCTGAGAGGGGGAGAATGGGCGTGGGAGATGGGGACCTCGCACAGTTGGATGCCCCTCTCATCCCAAGTCCGGCGGCGGGATTGGGGTCTCATGTGGAAGGCGGCGACGCCGCCTCCGGCGGTCGGAGCTTCGCAGGTCTGCTCGGAGAGGTGGAGAGGCAGGTTTGGCTGGCCGGGCCCCTCGTGGCCGTGAACCTCCTGCAGTACTGCTTGCAGGTGATCTCTCTCATGTTCGTCGGGCACCTCGGAGAGCTCGCCCTCTCGGGGGCTTCCATGGCCACCTCCTTCGCCAACGTCACTGGTTTCAGCGTTCTGGTACGCTGTTCTCACCTTACCCTTTTGTCTTCAACACGAGACATGAAATCTGAGATTGATGAAATCCTAAAGATGCAAATAGTGGCCCTTCTTCTGTATTTTTTTTTATATCTCTGTAAAACCATAGAACGCAGCTTACAGTTTGTTTTTTTTTTTTTCAATGCTAAATTTAGATGCTTTCTCCATTTGTACCACCCATTAATGGACCATCATCCTCCTCCCTCATCCCCCCATGCAGCTGGGCATGGGAACCGCTCTGGATACCTTATGTGGGCAAGCCTACGGAGCAAAGCAGTATCATATGCTCGGCATTCATCTGCAGAGGGCCATGGTCGTCCTCCTCCTTGCAACCATTCCCCTGTCTCTGATCTGGGCCTCCACCAGCCGGATCCTCATGGCTCTTGGACAGAACCCCGAAATAGCAACTGAGGCCGGGCTGTACGCTCTCTGGATGATTCCGGGTCTTCCTGCATATGGGCTCACTCAGTGCCACATCAGGTTTCTTCAATCCCAGAACATAGTCGTTCCGATGGTGGTGATCTCCGGCGTCACAGCTTTGCTCCACATACCCCTCTGCTGGATTCTGGTCTTCGTGGCGGGCCTCGGCGGCAAGGGCGCCGCATTGGCGGTCGTGATTTCTCACTGGCTCAACTTGTCTCTCTTAGCACTCTATGTGAATCTCTCCGGGGCCTGCAAGAGGACCTGGACTGGTTTCTCAAAGGAGGCACTGCATGACACCGTTAACTTTGTTAGGCTCGCCGCCCCTTCGGCCGCCATGATCTGGTGAGTCGAGGATTTCCTTTTCTGGGTTGTCATCAAATTACTTTTTATTTATTTATTTATCATGTTTCTTGGCTCTCTGGTGCAGTCTGGAGTATTGGTCGTTTGAGATGGTGGTTCTCTTATCTGGTCTTCTTCCTAACCCCAAGCTGGAGACATCGGTTCTCTCAATCAGGTCAGCAATCTTCGGCCTTGGTAACTATCTGTTGATGCAGGAGCAGCAGCACGAGGAGGGGAACGATCTCCTTGAATGGGATATTTATGCCTAAAAATAGTAATTCATGGATGCTCTCTGAGAGGTGTTCTGTGTGATTCCCTGACTGACGATCTCCATGCACCTTCCAGCCTCAGCACCATGTGGATGGTCTACATGATCCCCACCGGCCTCGGCAGCGCTGTGAGGTAGAACACACAGAGCTCTCAGACCCATCAACCCTTTCTCTCTCTTTCTCTCTCTCTCTCTATCCCTATCACTTTGGGCTTGTTTAGTATCAGAGTTTCGAATGAGCTTGGAGCTGGGAACGCCCGCGGTGCGCGCTCTGCGGTGCGCGCCGTCCTCATAATCGCGACCACCGAGGGCCTGCTCGGGGCGTTGGCCACCGTTCTGGTTCGGAATGTCTGGGGTTACCTATACAGCGAGGAAGAAGAGGTCGTGAAGTACGTCGCCGCCATGATGCCCATCCTTGCTGTCTCCGACTTCATGGACGGCATCCAGTGTGCTCTCCAAGGTACCAGCTCTTGTACTGCGTCTTCCTCGAAGGCTGTGAGAAAACCCTAAAACCTCTGGAACTCTCAGGTGCTGTCAGAGGTTGCGGGTGGCAGAAGGCCTGTTCCCTGCTGAACCTCGCGGCCTACTACGTCGTCGGCGTTCCCTCGTCGGTGCTGTTCGCCTTCGTCTTCCACACCGGCGGCAAGGTTGGTCCAATCTGTTCTTCATCCCTCCATAGCCAGTAGCCTCCAAGCTCTGTGATTTACAGTCTCTGAGGGCCTGGGAGCTTGTTGCAGGGGCTCTGGATGGGCATAATATGTGCGCTCTGCGTTCAAGTGTTCGTCCTCCTCGCCATGCTCCTCAACACGGACTGGGACCATGAAGTGAGTTATCCTCCCTCTCCCTTCTCACCTCCGTTAATGGCGACTCCCCACCCTCCCTCAAGCTGGGCTTTGCTCAAAATCGTTCCGTTAATGGAAATTTGACCTCCACAGATGGTTCAATCCGAACCCTAACTCATCTTTGTATTAAATTCGGTAATTCTATGTGGTCTTTTTTGCTCTGACTTAGGTGGGAGTATCACTGGATAGAGTCCACGGCTCTGGAGTTGCTGCCCTGGCTGACCCATGAAGCTTCTTTATTTTCATATTTTTTGTAATTATTTTATTATTTTAACTATGATAATTAATGAATGCTTGTTTTTGGCTTATTTTCTTTTTTAAAGTCTAATTTAAAATATCTTAATATGAATATTATTTATAAATCCATTACTTCTTAGCGTAATTAAAGAATCGAGGAGAGAGAATGAAGCTGTTGACTATTTGTATCCGTACGATCTTCTTAGCTGCCTATGGATATGGCCGAGCCCATTATGAGCCCGATAAGGATTGAACAAACCCATTAGTGCGCAAGAAGGAGAAGCCCACGTATGTTTTGGTAGCCCAATAACGGCCCACCTCCCGCTCTGGATGGAAAACCTAATTTTCCAGGGAGGAAGGGCAACTGGTCGGGTCGGTGGCTCATTTCCTGTGATTAAACCCTAGGGCCATGGCGTCACGCAGGGTCCTCTCCAGCCTCCTCAGATCGTCTGCTCGTCGCTCCACGGCCCCGGCGAGGTCCGCATTTGGTGGTCACAGGGGCCCCTCGCCGTCCCCGATCGGCCGGCCATCGCCGGTCGGGTACCTCCTCTCCCGCGCCCTTCAATATGCCACCGCGGCCGCGGCTCCGGCTCCGCCGGCGTCTTCGCCCGAGAAGGTCACCGGCGGGAAGATCACCGACGAGTTCACCGGCGCCGGTGCGATCGGGCATGTGTGCCAGGTCATCGGCGCCGTCGTGGACGTCCGCTTTAGTGACGGAGGTCTGCCGCCGATCCTGACGGCGCTGGAGGTGCTGGACAACTCGATCCGGTTGGTGCTCGAGGTGGCACAGCATCTGGGGGAGAACATGGTGAGGACGATTGCCATGGACGGGACGGAAGGTCTGGTGCGCGGCCAACGGGTCTTGAATACCGGTTCTCCGATCACGGTAACCTTTCCCCCCCCCCTGGAAAGTACCTACTTGCTGTGTACATGATGAGATTATCCTGATCGGGCGGTGCTTTAGATTTTCTGAGTTTTCGGATCTCTACTTACTGGAGTTTGAATTTTAGTCATTTCGCATTTTAATCAGTCACTTTATGGTATTCACATTTTTTGGATGTTTGCGCCATTGCGTTTTTCGTTGCTGCATTTGGAAATTTTGTTGCTAGTCTGTTTTTGAGCATGGCTTTCGTGATGTTTTTAACCGAGATCTTTTCTCTTTTACCAGTAATTTCTCTGAAATTGCTCTTGATGCTTTTCATCGTCAGAATCCTCCGTCATTGTATTATGAATGGCTTTCGTCATTGTATCGTCTACTGAAATTGATTAATTTCTTGGTTTACTTTTGTGGATTAGGTGCCTGTTGGGAGGGCCACCCTTGGGCGTATCATGAATGTTATTGGTGAGCCGATTGACGAGAAGGGTGATATAAGTAAGTTGAAAATGGTTGATTGCATATCTCTTTCACACTTCTAATGGGCTCTCATCATGGCGCTAACTATTTACGCTTTTCTCGCATTGCATCAGAAACCGACCATTTCCTTCCAATTCATCGTGAAGCTCCCGCATTTGTCGAACAAGCAACCGAACAACAGATTCTTGTTACTGGAATCAAGGTTTATTTATCTAACCATCCACTTTCGATCATACGCAGATGGAATGGTCCATGGTTTGATATTGATTCTGACTACTGTTATCTTCAACGTCTCACTTTCCAATTCTCATGCATGCCTTAGGTTGTGGACCTCCTTGCACCCTACCAGCGAGGTGGAAAGATTGGGCTCTTTGGTGGTGCTGGTGTGGGAAAGACTGTGCTTATCATGGAGCTAATCAACAATGTCGCGAAAGCTCATGGTTTGTTTACTGGCGTGTTTTTTGTGCCCTCTGTTTTATTCTTCACCGAATGATGTATTTATCAGTTTCACTTGTTAGGTGGTTTTTCTGTCTTTGCTGGTGTCGGAGAACGAACCCGAGAGGGTAATGACTTGTACAGGGAGATGATTGAAAGTGGTGTCATCAAGCTTGGTGACAAGCAGGTCTCTACACAAATTTTTTCTTATTTTATATAGATTATTATTTAATGTGCTTTTTCTGATAATTTCGAAGGCTTAAAATCCTCTCCTTTTTTGTCTTCAGAGTGAGAGCAAGTGCGCTCTTGTTTATGGACAGATGAATGAGCCCCCGGGAGCCCGTGCCCGTGTTGGTTTGACTGGACTTACCGTGGCTGAGCATTTCAGAGATGCAGAAGGACAGGATGTGCTTCTCTTTATTGATAATATTTTCCGTTTTACCCAGGTGAATCTTCTATAACTTTACAAGAGGCTCGTAACAGGAAATTATGTATTCAAGTATGCATATGTATGTTCATGTATCGATCTCATGTTGTCATTTTATGGTCTAGGCAAACTCCGAAGTGTCTGCTTTGCTTGGTCGTATACCATCTGCTGTTGGTTATCAACCAACTTTGGCCACTGATCTTGGAGGACTCCAAGAACGAATCACAACTACCAAAAAGGGTTCCATCACCTCTGTTCAAGCTATTTATGTGCCTGCTGATGACTTGACGGATCCAGCTCCTGCTACCACCTTTGCCCATCTTGATGCCACGACTGTGTTGTCTCGACAGGTTTGTTGCTCTTGTCACACACTTTGGTTGGTGCAAATTCACTTTGGTTACTGATATTTAATGGTCATTGTTCTCTCTATATAGATCTCAGAGCTTGGTATCTATCCTGCTGTCGACCCTCTTGACTCTACATCTAGAATGCTTTCTCCCCACATTTTGGGTCAAGATCACTACAATACTGCTCGTGGAGTTCAGAAGGTTCTTCAGAACTATAAGAATCTCCAAGATATCATTGCCATTCTGGGGATGGATGAGCTCAGTGAAGATGACAAGTTGACTGTGGCCCGTGCCAGAAAGATCCAACGTTTTCTTAGCCAGCCTTTCCACGTTGCTGAAGTTTTCACCGGTGCCCCTGGAAAGTATGTGGAATTGAAAGAGAGCGTGAACAGCTTCCAGGTAATTCTTGCTCGTCATTCATAGTAACAGTAAATCTTTCCCCAAGTATTTTTTTCATTTGAACGAGAAATGGTTGTAATCGGAAATTTGTTCTGGCTTCATGTTCTTTATATCTCTCATGCAAAAAAAAAAATTAGGTAGGATGCATTAAATATGAATTGAGAGTAATATTCATGTTTTGAGATCATGGGCCCAAATATTTATTTCCGATGATCGTCTGTGCTTTGTCTTATTGTATTTCATCTAGTTTGTGCTCACAGTGTTTTCTGTTAACAGTTGTGCTTACAAGTTCTATCCTGCAAATGTGTGGGGGATAACAGATGCCATAAATGCCCTAAATTTGAAGTAGTTTAAGTGTGTCTTAATATTGATTGATGGTTTGATGCGTCCGTCTGCACCTACATATGATCCTTCACTGTAGCATCTTATGGGTCTTAACAGAAACCCACCGTTGGACAAGTGATACACCATTCAATTAACATATAATCGATCGAGTCAACTGGAATAAATCTGTCACTGAAACCAACCTAACAGAAAATAATTAATTTTAATCTAAATCTTTTTTGGCAGTTCATCTGATGTTTTGGTAGGAGCATCTCTTGGTTTCATCTCCTTTCCTCTCCCCCAAGGCTTGCTCTTCGTTCTCCCTTGAGAATCTACTGTTGCTAGATGTGTGGCGACTGAAATCTGTTCATTAGCAACACGATTTAGTCTAGTCCTTCAGAACCCGTTATTCTTTGCAGCAATGTGATACAATGTTGTGTACAGCTAGTCACCAAGATCGTCATATGCAGAGCTGCTGATGAATGAATGCTCCATTCTTTAAAACGCTGCGGTCTGATGTCTGTCCATCTCCTAGTCTTGATCTTAATGTTGGCATGAGATCATCCTCAGTTTTTCTGTCTGACGTGTAAATCTCTCTCCAGCTCTTCTTAATCTCACCTAATCCGATCGTTTTCCTTGATAATTCTACATCTTAAGGATGCTGTTTAGTCTGTGGATGCGAAGAAATCTGAGGCACTATCTGCTGCCACGATGCTCTCTCTCTCTCTCTCTCTCTCTCTCTCTCTCTCTCTCTCTCACAGGGTGTTCTGGATGGGAAGTACGACGATCTCCCGGAGCAGTCCTTCTACATGGTTGGAGGGATCGAGGAGGTGATTACAAAGGCCGACAAGATCGCCAAGGAGTCTGCTGCCTGAGTGAAGTCTTCTCTTCCACCCATCTCTTCTACATTAATAACACAGGGCGGCGCCGCCAGGCCCAGTCTCTCACTCAACCTAGGATTCTTTCTTTTTCCCTCTTATGGTCAGCAGAGAACTCCTGGCTTTTTGCTTGGTTTCAGAGACCATGGGGCAAATGGGTTGTGTTGGATGGGGTGGGAGGGACCTTTCTCCCTTGGGCTCTTCTCTCTCTCTCTCTCTCTTTGTGACTGCACTGAGGTACATTCAATCGCCGGGGGAATGAGGAACTCTCTGTCTTCTTTTTAATGGACCCAATTTCTGTCTGTTTCCAATTCTTTTTTTGTTCTATTGATTTTGATTTTATAGAGATAATTTGATGGTTTAACTGGGAATAGTAGCAGGCAGGCATCATCTCCCCCATTAAGAATCTGGCCACGGCTGGGGAGAGAGAGAGAGAGAGAGAGAGAGAGAGAGAGAGAGAGAGAGAGAGAGAGAGAGAGAGAGAGAGAGAGAGAGAGAGAGAGAGAGAGAGAGAGAAAGAAAGAGAGAGATGCAGCAGCTCTAAAAAAATGAGGGGTTTATTTGCCTAATTTCCCACTGCCGGAGAGAGAGAGAGAGAGAGAGAGGCAGCAGCTTTAAAAAATTAAGGGTTTATTTGGTAATTGGCATAATTTGTGTTTATTTGATAATTTGGCTAATTTGTGTAACCCAGAAGAAAAAACCTAAATAAATTCAGCTCATGAACCCCACCCCCCCTTTGTTTATTAGTTGACAGCTCTCAGACAATATTTGATGATAAAAAATGCGAAAAAGATCTTTTTATTTTCATAGAAAAAAATAATGCAGCATTTTTTATAATTATCGGATTTATACGTAGCTGCTAAAAAGTCCTCTTATTAAAAAGTCATCCGTCGTCATAAAGCGACAAAAAATAACGTACAAACGGTGAGGAGCCCATCGCTCCAACGGCCAAGACGAGCCTCCGACTGTGTTTAACGGTAACCGTAGCCCGTACGCTGAAAAGGTAGTCGCCAGAGGATGTGGACGTGGCGTTCCCTTATTGGAGGTGTTATTCAACGAGGAGGAATACCGTCACTTAATTGAGGTTACCGCCCTGGTTGACGGTACTACTACTAGTCTGTTCTACCTCTGCACGATCGCTAGTACAACCTCCGGGGGCGGGCCGGCAGGGTTCTGCCACGGCCTCTCTCTCCCTCTCTCTCCAGACTCGGGAGGAATTCCGAAGGGCGTCGTGTTGGACTTCCCGCTCCGCTCCCTCGGGCAGCCGATCTCCCCCCCTCCTTCGCTCCCCTCCCCCTCCACCTCTCTCCTCGAGCACGGCCGATCTAGGATTCCATTCCTTCCTCTCCGACCTCATCTCTTGTTGTTCTTCTTCTTCTTCTTCTTCCTCTTCTTCGTTGTTTTTGTCGTCGTTGGCGTCCGCGTCTTCATCCCATGTCTCCTTTGTATGTTGGGCTGGTCGCCTTGGTGCTCCTCGTGTTCGCGCGATTCGATGGGGCTTCTGGTGATGCGTCTTCTTCCTGGGAGCGGGATGCTGGTCCTCGGCGGGCGCTTCTCCGTGATCTAGTAGGCGGCGGTGGCGAGCTCCCCGACGCCGCCTTGGAGCTGAATACCTCAACTTTCGATGCCGTCCTGGGGCGGTCGCCCGCACGGTTCGCAGTGGTAGAGTTCTTCGCTAGCTGGTGAGGTCCTCCATTTGCTCATATTCCCATGTTTTGTTCTGTTTGCCGATCGAATCCGGTAATTCTTTTTCTTGGTTTTTCCGAAATCACGGAACAATCAATTTAGTAATGGTGTCCATGATCTGATGATACTTGTTGTTCATTGAACTGCTTTGTTCACAATTCTCCTAATTTTTCCCCTCGATGAATCGATGAGGAACCTTTCTGGAAATTACTACCAGTGAGGTCGACGGCAGGTGCTGTAGAATCCTTCCCCGCAACCACCAGCGTCCGGTCTCGCCATCCAATTTGATGGTTTATTTTCCTCGCATAACCACTCCCGAGTGTAAATAACAACGATAACGTAGAACCAGCCTAATTTCATTGTACCGCATTTCTCGTAAGTTTCTATTTGATGGATTACGTTACTGACATGAATGGTCCTCCCGTGTTTTTCTATAAAAAATATTTCCTTTAATTTAGGAATATCTTTTGTTTATTTTCGGCTCATTCCTTTTATGTGTGTTTTGGCTACCAAGCATTTTTCTCAATGACTTCCCGTTGTTGATTGCCTTTGCTTTCCTTTGATCGTAAAGACTACTGATATGAAATAGAAAAATTACTTGATCATATCTTTTTTTTCTCATTATACGATATTTCTTGTAAATGGAGACTTTTGGACGATATGCTGCAGGGAATGGTTTGGTGTCGTGTCCTCGTAACAATTCCTGCGGTTCGTGAATCATTTTTTATCTCTGCTTTAATCTTGCCTTTTGTTTTAGTTTCGGTCACTTACCGGTTTTGCGACTCGGTTATTTGTTTCCTCCAAATTTCTTCCTCTTTAGCGCGAACAGAAATTCTGATCAGCCACTGGTACTGAATACTGCAGGTGTCCTGCTTGCAGAAATTATAAGGTATCTCTGTCATCGATGCCAAATCTGGTGGCCTTTCATTCGTAACTGATTTGTTGTTCAATCAACAAATATACAGCCTCATTATGAGAAAGTTGCGAGGATTTTTAATGGAGCTAATGCAGTGCACCCCGGAATCGTAGTCATGACTAGGGTAGATTGTGCACAAAAGGTATGCAGTTCGAGTGATTTTCATTTGATCAGAATGTGAAATTATATGTGATAATTTTGCTCTATATTTTGCCTTTGTGCTTTCATTAAAGACGGAATAAATGCACTGACTATTTCACGCATCATATTGGTTACCTTGATTTCGTGCTAGCAAGTTTTCCACTCCATTTTTGTTCATGCCTAAAGGATCTCATATGATAAACAAATGTGGGTCGTCAAATGTACTGATGTGCTAGATGTTTCTGGAATGCAATGCAAAAGTGGTAAATTGGACTAGAGATTAGAAGATACATTCGAACGTGTTTCTGATGCATCTCTTCTTTTTTTTTTGTGTGGTGGCACAGATGAATGTGAAACTTTGTGATAGATTTTCAGTTTCTCATTATCCCACGCTTCTATGGGGTCCTCCTTCTAAGTTTATATCCGGCAAATGGAGCCCTGAGAAAGAGGACAGTGGAATACAAGCTATAGATAATGGACGCACTGCAGAAATTCTACTAAACTGGATTAACGAGAGACTTGGAAGGCAAGCACTCAAACCTTCGTTTCGAGTAACCTTTTTTTATAAAATCTGGTAACCTTATTGAGAAAAATTAATTCCTTTCGACTACCTGCTTTTGTCTCTCTTATGTTTTTCTTTTTTAGGCCGGAGCAGATGCTAACAGACTATCTGAAAATGTCTTCTGCATCTTTTTTCAATCTTAGCTCTCCCTGTCTTCGATTTTTTTTTTCCGCTATCTATTTCATAAGAATAGGTATGAGTTGTGGGATATCTTTGAGCGGGAGACACCTAAACATAGACATTATTTTCTTCACTCATTGTTTGGGGATCGGTGATAGGAAAAAAAATTAGGTCACTTTTCCTATTTTAATGCGATGAAGTCACGGATAGAGTCTAAGGTTATGAATATTGCTAAGGCGAAGCCTAAGTGAAGAAGATTCTTCAAATTAAAGTAGATTCTTATTGGAATAAAGTTATGTATGCGCAGAACTCTTGACTTCCTTATGTGGGCGGTCTTCTATAATTTTGATCCTACTTTTTTTTAGCCATTCAAATTCAGCACCTGGTGCAAATATCATATTGTACGACGGTTGTTTGATGTTCATGTGAAGCATACATTGGCTTATACCTGGGGTTGCTTTGATTGCTCATTGTATATGGAACCGGATACTGGGTTGTAGTCATTAGGCGGTTCACAGAGGCCATCTGGATGTTCTGAAATATTGATAATACGGCATTGCAGCGAGTCAGGAAAGACCTTTTTTACTGACCAGCGGTTACTGACGAGCGAGCGACCAGAGGTGTGTGCAATAATTATCCCGATTGCAACAACGCCCCCTTAAAGGATCTAGCATATAATCAAATGAATTTGAATGGAATGAACATTTTGCTTATTTATGTACTCACCAACTTGCCATGGTCTGACAATCTTGGCCAAATCAGGCTCTGTGGCCAACTTGGAAACTTGAAAAGCAACTAGGGCGTGGGCCATATTAGGTCAGATGCATCAGTGTTCTGGAAAGGAGGATAGACAATCTCGCTGTTGCGATCACCATCCGCCATTAAGATACAATTATGCGTATTTGCCACTGCCAGTGTTCACGGATATTCCCACTACTCATACCTTCCCTGATTTTCTTCGTCTTCCATCTGCCCCCTGTGAAACTTTAGGCCCTTCATCGTTTTCTGGAGCAGAAGGTAACAATTACTATACAGTAAGAGAGATCAATGGGTCTATTCTTCCGTTTTAATATCATTTATTCAGGAATATACCTCTTAAAATGTAAACATGGGAGTCATATTTTTGAATTTTTACCAACCCAACGTCGGTCATATTTGGGATTCATTTGAGGTCAGCAACAGTTGGATGCAAAGGACTAACTGGGTATCAAATTGGCCCAGTATGTGGTTTGGTGTTCCCACGCTGTTCCAAGTCTGATCTACCTATGGCATGACCAAGTTTGGGCTATCTCTGTGAGGATGTCAAGGCAATTTGCGAGGAGTCAATAAACCATGGCGTCCAGTTACATAATAAAATGGGGGATCAAGTGGTAAAAGTTAAGAATCGCATCAAATTTTCCTAGAAATCATAATTTCCTTTCCAAAATTTGTTCTTAGTGCTATCCGCATATGTAGTGTGTTTTTCATTAAATGAAAGAAGGAATGAAGAGAAAGTAAATGATACGTACATGGTGATTATAATTTATTTGGGGATCTATCTATTTTTACTTAAATCCTAAGCATTGAAAGATAGGCCTATCCGTTGTAATTTACTGATCATACCTTTGTGATATACCCACTAACAACTTTCGAATTACATGATGCAGAGGTATTTACTCGGGATTAATTGACCAATGTCTGCATGCCTTATCTAGGATTATTAATATAGGCATCTGTTGTTCCTTTGCAGCTTTTTGTATTTCCAATACTATATTCTATTATCCTTTTTAGCCGGACATGGATAGAGTTCACCTTTTTTGTTGGGATATGAATCAAATCTAATTCGTATGTATGAATCTTATCTGATACCTCACTATTTTCAGCTCATTCGGTTTACAATACGAAAAATTTGACAATGAAAATACTCTTCTGCATAATCCATCAGATCCAGAGCAGGTAGTTTCTGTAGAACCTTTTTTGGGCTAAGTTATGTTTAGTCAGTTTTTTTATAGCTATTTTTGGCACGCGGTAATTTTCCGTTTGGTATTTCTGTAATTTAATTTTAGCGAGCACCTTTTCATTACTTTGTGTACTTGATTCAAGATTTCTCGGGCTATCTATGATGTTGAAGAGGCAACAGTGGAAGCATTCAACATCATTTTACATCACAAGGTTATAGATATCCTTAATTTTCAATGGATTAAGTTTCTACGGCTTTTTCATTTCTCATATTTGTTGTACGATGCTCAGATGATCAAGCCAAAGACCCATGCTCCTCTTATAAAGTTCTTCCAGCTTATTGTTGCTCATCATCCTTCCAAAAGGTTCAAGCAGAAAGCTTCCTCATAGATTTTGTCATCTGCGATCCGCTGCTTTCTCATTTACAGTAGAAATTCACTAATAGGTGCCGGAGGGGAAGTGCTGAGGTTCTGGTGAACTTTGATGACTTGTGGCCTTTGAATTCTTCTTCGGCCAGTTCAAAAGACATTGATATTCCCAATGAGAATAGTGCCATAACAAATTTTCATATTTGTGGAAAGGAAGTTCCGCGTGGATATTGGGTGAGTATGTTGGCCTTTTGGTCCCTATTCTTAGAATTTGGTTTCTCCATACTGAACTAATTGTCAAATAACAAAGTATGGCTACTGTGCTACTATCAATATTTTTTTTTTTTCTCAGTTTAGATGCATGCATCATTTGCTGATTATTTTCAGTTCATTTTTTATTGTAATCCTGGGACTCTGAGCTCTTGAATAAACTTTTTTCTTCCTCAAAACCTTATAAGCAGATAATGGAAATAAGAATGCAGCCAGCAGTCGGATAACTGTGAAACTATCTTTCATGGTGATTATTGTGGACACAGGAATTTGCAGCAGGAATCGTATTAAAAAGAAAGTTCGTCTGCTTGTCGAGTTATTATTTGGTTTGGTTATATAAGATCAGAGGATTGGTGAGAGTACTGTGCAAGCAGATTGGACAGCCGTTTGTTATTTTGGGGAGGTCGGAAAGCTTTAGTTATCTGAACGTTGCTTGATGTAGGCCAAAGTTTCTGTTAATGGTTTTGGGTCTCAATGGGTTTAGTTTTTGATACGATTCCCTTCTCTCCTCTTAGACAAAGAAGGGAAAACGAGCAATGTATTCAAAGAAAACAGAGAAAACAATGAACAGACAGGAATTAATTCGAGAGAATTCCCCACTCTCTCTTTCCTCTCGTGACCTTCTACCGTGATACCCCCTCTTATTCACAGAGGAGGGTATTTATATTGTTCAGCCCGTTCCTATCCCAGTGTTTACTACATAAACTTGTAGACTATTCTCTTATGGCGAACATGTTTTTACGGGTATTGTATCAGTTTTTTTTGACAATCTAATGATATTGTGGCGCCACCCACTTAAAGAAAATGAATTTCCAATTTCTCTAGGAAGAACCAACCCTGAATTTCAGTTATTTTTGCCTGGAAACTGTGATTCCCTTGTAATCTGAATCTGTGAGATTTTCAACGGTGATGAGTTTGTGTTTGCATATTTTTTCTCAGAATTTCGGGACGAAATGGTAGAAACTCGTCTGACTGATATATTTTTTTGGTTGATAGCATCGTAAGTCTCTCTAAACTTGCTTATTAATATCATCATATCAATGATGCTGCAGATATTTTGTCGTCGGAGTAATAATGAAACCAGGGATTTCAGGTGAGTAGAACTCTTATCCTCTCATATTTCTTTTCATTGTATCACTTTTAACTATCAGATGTCGATGTGTCTAGCTCTCTCTTTTTTCTTCTTTTTTTTTTGTTGAAAATTTTTGGTGGCCTGTCCGTGTTACATCACTGATATGAAACAGTAACTTGGCTAAAAAGCCTGGCAAAGCCTGGCAATTGAACCCTAGACGGATCCAATTGCAGCACCTACATAGGGAGGTTTATAGAAACATCTCTGGTAAGAATTTCTCCAAAATAATAGCCTTTTTAAGACAATTTCTTCAAAAATAGTGCCCCCCCCCCTTCCCACCCCTGTTCTTACTCTCTCATGGCCTGGGGATGCGTCGAGTTTCCTCTTTCCCACTATGTTCTGTTCATAGCATCAACCCTACACATTCCGCCCATTCGATCTCCCTCATTCATCAGTCCACTAGCTTTTGGGTTTGCTTTCATGGTGTTCTTATCTGGTCACATCACATCAAGCACTTATTCATTTTCTTTCCCTCTTAGCTCCCGAAACGTGTCCGGGAGCATTACTAATAACATTATTGCGAAGTATGGCATAAGATGAAGACCTAGCGATTTATATTTTTTCAGCTGTGGCCTCTGGATTCTCCTGCACTCGCTCTCTGTGAGAGTCCGGGATGAGGAGAGCTCCCTGGCTTTCACCACCATCTGCGAATTCATCCACAGTTTCTTCGCCTGCGAGGAATGCCGGCGCCACTTCTACAAGATGTGCTCCAGGTGAAGCACCGAGTTTTCTTTCTTTTTTTTTCTTTTCGCTTGAAAAAAATGAGAATCTGCTGTAGTTTCCTGTTGCTGGGTTTTTTGTTTTTCCCCTGATATGGAGTCAAAGTCCCCGCCTTTTGACTTTGCCGCAGCGTAGCCGCGCCTCCGAACACTACCCGGGAGCTGGCGCTCTGGCTCTGGAGCTCCCACAACCGGGTCAACGAGAGGCTGCTGAAGACGGAGAGAGAGTCACAAACCGGCGATCCAAAGTTCCCAAAAATGGCGTGGCCGCCGAGCCAGCTGTGCCCGTCCTGTTACCGCTCCTCCCCCGCGAAGGAGGCGGGAGTCAGCGGCGGCGGCGGTAGCGGCGGCGCCAGCTTCCGGGTGGATTGGAGCGAGGACGACGTGTTCAGCTTCCTCGCCAGATACTACGGCGCCACGCTGGCGTCCTCGTACAAGGACGACGACCAGATCAACAGGGGGGGCGGCGGCGGCGACGACTCGGCGGGGGGAGATGAGGTGGCTTCCACGGGGGCCATGGCGGTGCCGCTTGGCGCCGCGCTGGGCATCGCCCTCGCCAGCTGTGCATTTGGCGCCCTGGCCTGCTTCTGGAGGACGCAGCAGAAGAAGCGGAAGTACTTTCGCCAACTTCACTCTTTAAAGAACATCTGAATTTTTTTTAGGTGCGGCTAGTTAATATTGATATCTTCCTGGCTTCCACCCACATCCCGGAAGGGTACCTTGCTAATTATGGCAAATCCCTGGATTGATCAGCCTTATCCTGTTCACGTCTGGCGCAGGCAGAAGAAGAAGAGAGCAGCTGGGGCGCACCCGTGATTCCGAGGCCTGGCCAGCGGCATGTACACTCTCTCTCTCTCTCTCTCTCTCTCTCTCTCTCTCTAGATCCGTAATGAGACCCTGCTGAATTCACTCTGATCTCGAAAAAGGCAAATTTTGAACTTTGTATTATACTCTCAATAATGGTGTTCTCAAGCGCCCAGTGTGTACTGATTTGCTGGAGAGTAGTGAGAAGGGGTGGGGGCTCCGAAGAACCCTAGAGTTTGGTGTGGGCACATTGGTGGTTAGCTCTTTCAATGCATGAAAACAATGGTATGCCCTGGAAAGTAGACCGAGAGAGAGGTGGTGGGGGGTCTGGTCTTCTTCCATACTTGGCGCGCTCCATGACGGTCCTTGATTAGGGCCGAAAGCGGCCTGCTACATCTCATCAAAACTGCCCTTTTTGATCTTCCTTCAATCCGGATTCAACCCATGCTAGAGAGAGAGGGGGGGGGGAGAGGGTGTGGTCGGGGTGGGCTTCTTCCCTACTTGGGGCGGCGCTCCATGACGCTGACGCCGTCCCTGCCGGCAACGATGACGGAGGAGGCCATGCCGATGAAGACGCCGTGCTCGGCGACGCCGGTGATCCGGAGGATCTGATCGCTGAGGAGATGAAGATCCCTCCGGATGCCGTCCTCAAAGTAGAGATCAACGACGTAGTTCCCGTTGTCGGTGACGAAGGGCCGGTCATCGGCGGCGGCGGCGCGGCGCAGACGAGCCTCGCAGGCCTCATAGCCCTCGAAAAGGCCCTTCAGCCGCCCCATCGTGAGTTGCCACCCGAAGGGCACCACCTCCACCGGCACCGCCAGGCCGCTGCCGCCGATGCGCTCCACCAGCTTCGTCTCGTCGACGATCACCACGAAACGCCTGCTCGCCCCCTCGATCATCTTCTCCCTGAGTAGCGACCCCCCGCGGCCCTTCACGAGGTTCAGCTCCGGGTCCACCTCGTCGGCGCCGTCGATTGAGAGGTCCACCACCGGGTGGGCGCCGAGGTCCGACAGGGGTATGCCCACGGCGGCGGCGTGGGCCTCCGTCTTCTTCGACGTGGGGATGCCCACGATGTCGCGGAGCTTCCCCTGCCGGAGCAGCTCGCCGATGCGATCCAGGGCGTGGGCGGCGGTGGAGCCCGTGCCGAGCCCCAGCACCATGCCAGACTCCACCAGCTCCACCGCCTGGTGGGCCGCCTTCTTCTTCAGCTCCTCCTGGCTCATCGTCGGTGCTGCCGCGGCGGCGGAGGACGGTGGCTTCTCCGGGAAGAGGAGGTGGGGGAAGGGCGGCGCCCCCACGTCCTTGGCCTGGGTGTAGCAGACCCGCATGTTTTATCCCCCGCCCGCTGAGAAAAACTGACCCACGGAAAAATAGCGGGACGAGATTGCAAGGGCAGAGAGAATCTCTTCCTATTCCCTCCTCTACCTCTCTCTCTCTCTCGCTATATCTCTCTATATCTCTGCGTGTATATGATGGGTAGGGGTAGGGTTAGGGTTAGGGTTAAATAGGGCGAGTGGGGGAGGGGAGTCCACGAGGAAGAAGGGGGAGGCGGGAACGGAGAAGACGTTTGCGGTTGCAAGGGGGAGAGGGGAAACAAGTGGAGGGGAAGGCGGCGGCGCCTCGAAGAAGTTGCGAATTTTTTCTTTTTCCACATATCCATCCATCCATCCATCCATCCATCCATCCATCCATCCGCCTTCTATGGGTGGGAGGGGGGCTTTTCGGCCATTTCAGAAAAGAGAGGGTTTTATGTGTAAAAAAGAAATCCGTGACGCAATCCCGCTACGGTCCGATCGCAGGGAGATCCGCGAAAAGCGATCGATCCGCGTCGCGTCCTCTTCTGGCCTGATTTAAAAGCTATTGGGCCCCACATTCAATGCTTGCGGCTTTCTTCCCTCTTCTCCCTCCCTCACTGATTTTCTGGCATATCTCTCTACACAGGCATCTGTACGCCATCTCCTTTTTAACATCATAATAATAATAATAATAATAATAATAATAATTTAAAAGGAAATGTTCGCAGGGTCTCCATTGGACAGGATGCATCGACGCTCTCTCTCTCTCTCTCTAGAAGGAGATCCCCGGAGATATTGTTTGGCCAGAATGGCCGAAAGACCACGGCTTTGAATGATGGTTCTACGTATTAACTATCGGAGGTTCGTGTGCAGTGGCTAGGGATGGATGGGGGAGTCAACGGGAAAGTAATATATATATTTCTTGCTTTGGCGGAGGGATTGTTCTCTCTATATATAGGATAGTCGTTGACCAAGGTCGGGGCCAAGGATCTAGGAGATGGCACTAAATTTGCCGGTCAAAGGCTTATGGAGGGGTTTTTGGGATTTACATATGGGGTTTACTTGAAGGGAGAGCGTTGACCCATCAGGAGAGAGAGAGTCTAGCCCGCGGCATGAAGCATGGCGCTTTGGACTTTTGGGTGGGATCTTATTGCGTCTAGGGGAGGGATGGAGAGAGGAAGACATCTCTCTCTCTCTCTCTCTCTGGTCAAACCCAGAGTCCATTTAATGGGCCCAAGCTAGCACAGACCGGCCCATTACACTCCACCTTAGCAGTGATAATCCAGAAACATTATACTCGGACAACCGCAGGCATTTCATAGAGAAGTTGAAAAATCTCAGAGGGACTAAAACTGGGAAAAAAAATTAAAAAGAACGAATGGTAGAGAGAGAGAGAGAGAGAGTGGTCAGAAGGCGTAGCGGTATATGGCGTCTGCCACGCCGTCGTGGTCGTTGCTGGGTCGGATGGCGTCGGCGGCCCCGTTTCCGAGGGCCACCCCAAGCGAGGCCAGCTGCAGCATCTCCGCGTCGTTCTCGCCGTCGCCGATCGCCATGACCTGCTCAACGGAGGTAAAGACAAGCTCCCCCTTTTCATTATGCCGCCCCCAGCGAGAGAGAGAGAGAGAGATAGATATGATGAGAAGGGCAACCGTTACCTCTTTCGCACTGATATTCAGATGGTCCAGCAAGGTCTGCACGCCACAGCCCTTGGATGCCCCTGGAGGAACAATCTCAAGCATCTCTGGCTGAGCATGAACAACGCTTGCCCGCCCTCCTGCAGCTTCCAGCCAATGCGGCCGCAAAACAGCGGAGATTTCATCATCCTCTCGGAGGAATACCATCTTCTGCAAATTTGACCAGTACGAGAAAGTTCTGTTCATGGCAAGTCTCATACATTTCAACCAGCTCAGTAAGATCAGAAGTTCTGTTCATGGCAATCTCAAATATTTTTGACTTAGCTCGTTGAATTCTATAACCAAATACCGCCATCCGGAGTAACTTTTATTCATGGCAATTGGATAAATACGGCAAGTTCCATTGACTTTAATCAACCCAACCACTAAGATCTGACAAGGGATTGACTTCTGGAAATACGCCTAGATAAAGTAACTTCTGATCATCGCGGTCTGACACATTATGATTCAGCACGCCGACATCTAAAAAAGGATTAACTTCCGTTCATGGAAATCCGAAACATTTTAGTTACCTCGTTAAGATTCTGATGGAGTTCAAATTACCTGTATATCAGCGACGGAGAGAAGATGCTCGACTGAAGGGATGACCTCTGCCTACACAAGATAGTCAACGGTACAGGACGTTGGAACATCCGACATGAAAGCTGGTAATAAAGGGAGGAGCGAATGGTAATAAACTGATACCTCTGGTTCGTGATACACGGAATGCAGCGACTTGACGGAAGGATGGTCAACCAGAGTCAAACATCGATCCTGGCTAAAAGCTACCAGGGGAATCTCGTGTTCCAAAGAGTACAACAGGGCCTGTTAAAATAACATTACACGTAAACATCACAAAATGAGCAGAGGAATTGACAGATAAGAGCAGAATCTTCTGCACTGGTAGCGTTATTATCATGAAATGGATACTCTTTAATCGAGATTTCACTAATGGGCCTTTACTTTCTAATTGATATGCTCGAGTCCCCCCCGCCCCCCCCCAAAAAAAAAACCAAAAGGTTACCATAAAAGGAAACCAACAAGCTGAAAGAAAATGATGTTTTTGCTAAGAGGTCAACGGGGAGATCAGAACGTCGGTGATCACCGTTGACCTTGAGAAAAGTATCATCTCAACAGTAAAGAGAAGTGTTCATTTACCTCTCGGCAGACATTTGGGTCTAAGGTCCTTCTATAAATCTCTCGGCCCTGTCTCCCATAAACAAGGGCACCCTGAAATTGAAAGATGACTTGGAGGATGAGTAAATGCAATAAATGATCAGAACGATAAGTCACGCTGATGTAGATTCCACATAATTATGCTGGTAAATTAGGCATAAAAGTCAAAATGAAAATTTATTAAGTTGGAAAACTATGTTGTTGCCAATAAAGACAGTTGAAAACGCATGTATTTGATCCATTGTCTGATATCCACCCCACTGCAAATATCAGTGGAAACGCTGACACAATATCATGTTGTCTATCTATTGGATAAACTGATTGCCGCCTTAGGAACCAAGTTCCCTGCCTGCGTCCAGATGTGGCACTTGAGCAGAGCGGGGCAAGCATGTAAGAAAAAGTCAAAAGCGCCTCTAAACGATGAGTTACTATGATGAGATCAACTGAAGAAATTAAAAAAAAAAAAACATCTCGTAAAATGGTCATGGTTAGTGAGACAATAGCCCATATATTTGGGATCAAGAGAAGAAAATTAGTGAGGCACGAAGGGGAAAAGATCCAAATGAGAACTCCCCAACTTAAATAAAAAAGTTAAATCATAAACATTGCTGCGAATGGGTAGCGGAACAACGTGTTAGGAATCTGTTACGTCGTATAGACAAATTCTTTCACAATAAGTCAAATAAATAGACCTCGGCAAACCTTGCCCAAGTGATTACACGTAATAGCCCCATTCCGTCATTGTGGATTATCTTTCAGTAACAACCATAGATTGACATAGTGGAATTAAATTAAAACGAACACTAGGGAGTACCGAGATGAAATCTAATCAGGACAAAATTTCCGAAAATAATAAATGGAAGAATATTATGTTAGAAAATGAAAAACGTTTCCAAGAAAAACATGACAGGAAAAACCTGCAAGAAGACACCTGGTGAAGTTTTGGACACAATACCATCTTTACCAGCCAGATCAGCCATCTTCAAAACACGAATAGCGGCTTGACGTGACTGCCATTAGCAGAAAATGATTTTTATCAGTTCTTGTAAAGACCCGACACTGTTGAGAGAAGTAGAAAGTATCAAAATAATAAGCATAGATAGGCACATGAACAAGCCAGCAGAAAAATAAATAAGTAAATAAAGGAACAACAGTACTCACTTTTCCGGTTGCAATCACCACCTTTACGCCCCTTGAAATTGTTTCCCTAAGAGCTTCTGCATTTCTCGAAGAAATTTGATTTCCGCTGTTTAGAAGAGCGCCTGTCCAAGAGAAAGCTATTTTACCAGGGCAACACACATCCGGAAAGTTTGATGGAAGGAATTCCTCAAAAGTGTAAATAGCTCACCATCCAAGTCACAAAATAAATATCGAAATTTAGGCCTGTAAAAACGCAGCCTCTTGACATCTTTTATAACCGCACCTACAAACATTCTCAAACTGCCAATGTTTCTATAAAAAATTATGAATCAAAATAGAATAAGAAATAAGATCCAAAGAGAAAAGGTTTTACTAGTATAAATAAGCAACGTAATGGTGAAAATGCCTCGTGAAGAAAAAAGACATCAAGGAAATTACCATTTAAATTATTTTCCCCAGGGTCCTCATCAGTTGCTACACGAGTAGAACTCCTGATAGGTACCTTTCTTCTCCAACCAAGACTCCCCAAAACAAGCTCCTCCTCCCTCTCCATTTCCATTTTAGCTTCATTGCTGATTTTATCATCAAATCCTAAGAGATGCAACAGACCATGGACCTGGAAAATTATACAGACAATATACTTTTCAGATTTCAGCAAGATATTGGATGCTTTTTGGTTGGATCCAAGAATCGTAAAAAATGAAAACCTGCGGCAACAATTTGACTTTTTTTCCAACAAAATGACATGTATTTATTGAATTATCTAATTCGTACGAATCCACGGACCACATTAATCCAACCTAGGCTACAGCTGACATTTTATTCATCTACGTTCATGTGCCATTAAAAACGAAAATCTCCTGTGACAAATGCTTCTTTTAAAATCTCAAAGAGCACTGGGGGAAGAAAAGGTTGACACAAACCACGAGGATGCGAATCTCATCAAGAAGTGTGTAACCTCTTTCTTCTGCTTGCCTTGCAGCAGTCTCAACTGAAACAACTATATCTCCTAACATTAACTGTGAAAATTTGAAAGATGTCAGAACGAAGGTGAAGAAACATAACCAGAGAAATAACAGAGACCATGTTACATCTGGATGATCAACTCACAATGGGAAGATCCAGTTCAGGAATGTGCCGCGACATTGAAAGCACATCCGTAGCCTGGCCTTCATCTCTCCATTCCTTGCTGAGTTTCCGAATAAAATCGTCATTGCAGAGCAATATATATAATTCAACCTTTTCGTATATTCCAACATCATTGATAAACGTCTCCCGTGTTTTATAGGTTGAACCTTGGAGTCCATTAAATGCAATTTTCGCTGCCATCGCGACATTCAGTCTAAGCATTTCTGCAATGTTCTGCGCATAATATGAGACCGTATTACTGGCGAAAGAGGGAAAACTCTCAGAGGTTCACTTCAAGAAGAGAACACCATACAATACCAGCTGTTTATCTTCACTAAAAGACTACATAGCGCATTAAAATCAGAGGTTTCATCAGAGACGCAGAGGATTCTTTCGCCGGCAACTACACATTCTGAAGCAGTTTAGGGGACCTAAAAGTGGTGTTACCTTTGCAGTACTCATCTACAAAGGGGATTGAATATCGTCTTCATATGCTACAACAAAACATCATAATCACGATAAATTTACGTAATGCATCAGAAGAACTACCAGAACTTCGGAATCGTGGGGCATCCCCTCCTCAATGCAGACTTTAACGCTGAGCTCCAACTCCCTCTCTTCAGGCACCGCGCGCTTCCTGGCAGCCTGCCGGCGTCTGAACTTGCGGAACCTCCTCAGCGACGAAATCAATCCTCGGATCTCCGCAGGGAAAAGCGTGCCCCGAGGGCGCGCATGAAACGTCCGCCTTTGTACCGCCGCGGATATCATCCCGGGAATGAAGGTATGGGGACACAGCGGCACAGAAGCAACGTCGGCGGGGGCTGGCGGCGGGGAATGCCAATGTGAGACGACGACCGTCGCCCTCCGGCTAGCCGGCAACCTTGAGGCCAGCGCGACGGCTCGCATCACCGTTCTCGCCATTCTTCCCATCATCCCGCTCACAGAGAGGGCGAGAGAGAGAGAGAGAGAGAGAGACTTTGAACGAGCTCTGAATTGGAGTCAAGGCTACTAAATAGAATGGGTCATCGATGGGCTTGAAATGGGCCTACTGGGGGCCTCGTCATGGGAACCAAATATATATTACATTTATATGAAAATTCTTGATACCTTTTTTTAATTATCTAATTAATATCGATAAAAATAAATGGTATAGGCCCTAAAATATAGACAGGGCCTGGCCCAGATCCTAGAGATGTCGGAACCCACACCCCCGACCAGCCCATTCAGTACGACATTACTTTTTAAAAATAATAATTAAATGCTTTAAATTACATAGAAATCGATTTCCCGGAAGGATGCCTCTATTTATAATTCGTTTAAAAATAACTTAAATCCCCTTTTTACTGAAAAAATCCCCATTAAAGACAGTTATATCACGGGTATCTAAGTTTATAGAAAATTTTAATGTATACTTTTTTACAATTCGGTTATCTCACAGTGAAAGGCGAAAAGAATCTCCCTTTTCACGGGCTCTCCTGTAAAACATCCCCTTGTGCGTTTCATCACCGTCCATATTGTGGGCCTTGGGCACAGGGATCGGACGGCGGAGGGCGTCCAGCCGCTCGGAGGCCGCATAGTGGGCCCCAGTGTCTAGCTGCCCCGAACATACGCGCGCCACATAGTTTGACCCCAGCGGCCTTCTGTACTGCAGTATAAACCTCCCCAGCGTACGGGGCGTTTGACCAGTCAACCCGTGCCGTATAGCAAATCTAGGGTTGGATTCGCGGCGTGGGGCATCCGGCCACTTTATGACGTTGGATTGGGTTATTGAATGGATGGATCTGACATTGCCCGTGCGCCGCCGATAATTCCGGGATGTGGGGCCCACATCCACGTGGAAGCCTCTGGTCCGAAAGCCCCTTTTTTTAATATTATCGATAATCGGGAAAAATAGAGCATTCAATGGAGCTGCCCCGTCCAGTCCCTATCAGCCCTCACAAGGAAATCTGGAGGGCGGCAGTAGATTATCCCTTCTCAGGTTAATTTCTCCCGAACTATGTGCCTATGTGTTCCCAAAACCATGCTAAATGTGCTGTCAAAGGAAATTAAATATCACACGCTGATGTATTTAATATTTAAATATTTCAATTTTACGGCATGCAACATAAATGTACGTCGATAGTATTTTCGGGCGGGGCTGTATTCGGACTTGGCCCGACCCGTTGACTATTTTTGACCTCGGTTTATAGCTCTGGAAGTTATGCGGGGGCTGTGGGATCTGGGACTAAGCCCGGCCCGTTGACCAAAACAGGGGGAGGGGGGAGGGGGAACCGAAGTGAAGCCGTTGGTGTCCACACTGAACATAGGCGGCATGCTCTTGTAATAAATATCGGGAAATCGTGTTCCAATGCCCCGGCGGTTCTTCTTCTCCGTTGTCGTAATTCTCCGCGCGTACAACGTCAACGTTAATACCAGGGCTAAAAATGGCAAAGGCGGGAGGCCACCGGGCATGTGATTAGCGTCAGGAATCTATTCAATCCTCTTCCCGAGGCCTATTCTCTAGCAAGAGAGAGAGAGAGAGAGAGAGACTGGTGTGCCGACCCACATCATGTCTCCTCCCTCTGGCTACCCTAATAGAAAACAATACAGAGAGAGAGAGAAGGGGGAGGACTGGTGCGCCGACCCACATCATGTCTCCCTCTCTGGCTGCCCTAATAGAAAACAACAGGCTCACCTCTAGCGGGAACCTCCATCTGTTTTATAACATCTCTGGGGCTGAGAACTGATCGCTGAAGGGGGGGAGGGGCGGCGGAGGTAGAAGAAGGCTGGCCCAGAGAGAGGAAGAGCTCCTGGTGCAGAGATCTGGGGGAGTAGAGCTCCTTGAAAGTCCAAAGGAGGCTCCTCGGAGGGGCTGGTACAGCTGCTGACTCATGGATTCCACTGTCCTATCCCATAGGCTCCGCCCGCCTCTGATTGACTCTATCACTCTCTCTCTCTCCCTTCTCTTCTCCTTCCTCGCTCGCTTTGGGATAGGCTTGTGGCTTGCATGATCCGGGAGCTGCAGTAGCCCTCTGGGACCCTTGTTTGGATTGAAGGGAGCTCTTCAACCTCGACCTCTGGCACTCTTATTCATTAAATAAGCTTTTTCTTCTTCCATCTGATTTCTCGTTATCGTGTTCTAGTTCCGGGTTTTGGTCGTCGTTGTTCATTGCTGTTGGTTGCTAATCGGGTGCGCAGATCCGTGACCGGTGGCTTTCCTTCAGTTCGTTCTTCCCGTCAGTTTCTTCCGGTAATCTCCAGGGCTTCTCCCTTTCTGGTTACTACTATTTTACGACGTTCCTTCTAGGGTTAGCTCCGTGTATCTCGTGCGGTTATTCTCTTGTTTCGATCCAGTTGCAGACGATATTTTCTCTCGCTTTATATTCCATGGTCATCGATTGAGGAGTCCCATTCTTCGAGACGTCTTAACCCTAGAAATTTATTCTCCATTATGCTTCTGCTGTGGACTGATTAAATCTGCAGGCATCTGCTGCGATGAGCTAGCGGTCCGAGGCAGCCCATCCTTCTTGAGCACTTTACGCACGGTGAGATTGTTCCCATGGCAGGATATCCTCCACTGGCTTACCGTCTTCATCTCTCTCGCTTGTCTGATTGATCCCTGCGGGAGAGTTGCTGCCTTTGCCGCCGAACGAGCTTCCGAAGGCGGCAGGTGGCCTCTGAAACCTACCACCCAGGCCTCTGCGGAGGAACTCTGGCGGGCTCGTCTTCCTCGCGAAGCCATGGGGAATCGTGAAATGTTCTTAAAAATCATTTTTTCGCACTGTAAATGGCAATCCCTCGAGGAATTCTTCGCTACCCACGAGGGACCTCGTTAATCTACTTGGAATACAGCTCAAGCGAATGACTTTCTTCATTCATTAATCATTATATTTAGTAAATATCTTACCCCTTGCGGATTTCTTGCCTTTGAATGGCGTGGGTATAGTTCCCACCTTTGGAAACTCTTTCCATCTGGTTTATGAACGGGGGAAAGTCTCCAAAGCAATCCGTTTTCGGTCCCCGCGTTTGATGCATTCGGTAAGGAGAGGAGATAGAGAGACCGAAGCAAGAGAGTGAGCTGCTTCTTTCTCTGAACTGGAGCCTGGTGCTCTTTCTGGGTCGTTCTGTTCCCGAGCTCCGACTCTCTTCTAAGGCAGAACCTGCTCCTCCCCAATTCCAAGAGATGGAGCTGCTACCTCTTTGAGGACTCGCCGGTGGCTTCTCGTCAACCCCTTTCGTCCTCTGACTGATATCAGACCACCAATCGTCGTATGAGTTTGACGATGACTCCATGGCGGTCATCCCGAGAATGGCCGCAAAGGAAGGTCGTCGGCGAGGGGACGGAGATGTTGCTTCCTCTCGGACGATGATTATGAGAGCACCTTGTTCGCCACAGTGACGAGGAGAATTATTAGCGCGTTTGCAGATGCGGAAAGCCGCACGCTATCGATTTCTTTGCGGCAGCGGCAGCGGCGGCGGTGGCGGGAAGTAACCAGTCCGGAGGGTTCCAGCCGTCCGAACGCCTCGGAGGAAACTTCTCCTTGGCAAGACGAGGAGTCGCCGGTGCCCGGATGGCTGCCACGTGGACAACCGGCAAGCTGCCCGTCTCAGATTCCGCGGCGCCTCCGCGGAGAGGAAGCATTATCGGGTCCATTTCCGAACCGGAACCCGAATCCATCGAGCTGACCCGTGGGGATCCCGCGAGGAAGCCCTCTGCCGCTCTGGCCACGTTCTGCTGGGAAAAGAATGACACGGTTTCGGGGCCTACCGGCTTCCCATAAATAAGTCCTCGCCAGTCGGGCTCCACAAGGAAACTCAGAAGTCATGGAGGCCTATTCCTTCTCGTCATTCGGAGCATCTGCTTCGCTACCTCCTCTTCCTCCTCCGTCCTCGTTCTCCTCTCAGAATTTCCGCCGCCTGCATCTCGCCGGCGGGCCGGCGGGTGGCGCGCGGGGGTGCCCCCGCCAGGGCGTGGCGGAGGGAGGGATACGAGGGGGACTTTGGGGGGCGGCTGGTGGACGAGGACATGATCGTGCTGCGGCGGCTGCTGTGGGAGATGGAGGTGGAGGAGAAGGGCTCCGAGGCGGCGCCGGCGCACTGGGCGGAGTGGGAGAGGAGCTACTACGCGAGATACGGCGCCGACGTGTGCGAGATGATGGGGGTGCTACAGAGGCTGCTGTTGAACTCCCGGCCGGCGGTGCCGCTTGGGATCATCGCCGCCGTCGCCGTCAGCGTCCCCACGGCAGCGGCGGCGGTCGTCTTCAACGTCGTCGTAGCGGCGATCTCCGCCGGCGGCCTTCTCCTGGGTTGAGGAGGAACGGTACTGTAGATAATGATTAAACAACCCGAAAACAGGTTTGTGATTCTTTCCCTTTATATCGTTAGAATTAAAGATATATATTTTTTATTGTGTTGACATCTGGGGAAATTATCGTCTCCCCGACGGTCCATCTTATCGTCGGTCGCCGCTTCGTCTCCCACGAAGCGGTCCTTCTACTATCCGTCACACCGGCCGGTCTAAAACGCGGCGACGAGAGGGAGATCGTTAATCTGCTGTTTATACTAGGTCAACCTAGCAGCCACTAAATGGCCGCACTCACTCGCGCGGTGCTCTGCAGTTCCTTGATCCTCGATCTCCCGCTGAAGTGGCGGTAAGAAGATCTGAGGAGAGAGAGAGAGAGAGGAAACAGAAGCCACCCTCGAAGGAACTTCCCTTTCCTCGAAATCCGTTCTTTTCTTCTCTCGGGTAACGAGAGAGAGAGAGAGAGAGAAGCCATGAAGGAGATGATCGTACCCGGTCCGATCTGGGTCCCACGGGATCTGATTCAGGGTGCGAGCTGGGAAGGCAATGAGGGTTAAAGCAGCTAGCTGACTTCAATCTCCAACGATGTATTTTTGATAAACAAATTAGTTCAGAGATTTTGTAAGGATCAAGTTAAAGATAGTCAAAACATTATTAAAGACCGTTAATCATGGACGACTATAGAATGAGATAATCTTCTTTTCTTTTAGGTCAAATAGGCAACGAATCTTTGTGGGCATTCAAAACTAGTAATTGAGGGCCACGTGGCAACAAACCCAGGGCCATTTGCCAGTGGCAGATGGTAGGAGACTAGAGTCCTCTTCCAATGAAGAACGCCCCACCTCTAAGGATGGGTAGTGTTGTGGAAAAGAACCAAAATGATACAACCAATAACTATTGAATTCTGAATGCAAATGTGTTACCCTCTTCAGTATGGATGGGTTTAGAGATATCAAAGTCAACGTGACAAGGATGAAAGGATCGAATCTAATGAAATGAAAAAACCATGCATTGAGAAGTGATGCACTAAGATTTATAGAGAAATCCTTCTAAATTCATGAAACAAGTTACAGATATTTATCTAAGGGAAGAACAAATGAAAATAATGTCACAAGACATTTGAATCTATTTACTTGACCAGATGCAAATTGCCTTCCTCTTTGAGTGGACAATGCAAACCAAAAATGAGGTCAAACCCTCTTATCTTCTTCTCTCATTGATTTCTAAATCTTTTTCTCGCAATTTTAAATCTTCTTATTTTACCCTTTTTTCAATATTTACATTTTTACCAACTCATTGGATATCTTCTAACACAATTCTCTCCTTTTTCACAAATTTTTTCAAATCAAACATCAAAATAGCATAAAATGTTTTGTCAAAAGATATGTTAAATCTTTCACAAGACATATTGTACTTTATGTATTGTAATGCATACATACTCCTCATAAATGGTAAGTTTCTTTAATAAATAATTCAAATAAAAATATTATTTTTGCAGTCTAAAACTTGATAAGTATGCACAATTTATGTTGGTTTCAATAGTTTGACAACAACTCATAGCATTGACTTTTAACTTTTAATAACTCCACTTAGAATAAACATATACTTTGTTGTGGATCTACTCTTGTTAGGTTTGCATTTTATAAGTTAACATAACTAATAAGAGAATCATATTTGTTCTCCTAAAATAATAACTTAACATCTAATATATCATAAAGATAACACATCATCTACATTGTTCCATTCTAATTATTTTTTTCTAGATTTATCACTTATTTACTAATAATGCTGACAACAAAGGGTCTTCTACTTGTCGAATTACAACATACATTAGACAAAAAATCACATCTGAAAAAGGGATATTTAACATCTCTGATTATTATTTATTAGATTTTGGATTTTATTATACATAGCATGGAATATTCAGATAAAAGCATATTAATATTCTTGACCTTTGTCCTTTTGAATTTGACCAATACATAGTAGATACACCTTTTTTTTAAGTCAACCATAATCTCTTGTTACATGAATCCTTTTAAATCTCCATACCTAAGATCAGCTTATCATTAAAGTTTTTCATTGATGTGAGACACCCCCCTTTTCCTTGAAGTTTAAACTACTTTAGGAATGGAAAGATATATAATAACTCACTTGACAATCAATACTTAGCTCATATTCAAGAACTTGGAGAAGAAGATTAAAGAGGTGAAGACTATGTTGCAGAGACTATATGTGTTCAATATAAAGTCAAGATCTTTGACAAAATAAATAAAGCCATAGAAGAGTTGACTTGAGGCATAACTCAATGTTTATCCTTTCACAGATAGAAGAAGTAGAATAAATAACTCATATTTACAAAATATCAATACAATACTACATTCAATATTTTGACTAATATCGGTATCTATAAGATTATTTATATTCGTGATCCTCTATCTTTAGTTTGCTTTTGTATGTATAAAACAAAGGGTGACCATGGTGGAAAAATAATTGCTAGAATGTAATTATTTTCTTTTAAATGACATGACTTGATCCTAGTCAAGGATCAAGAGAAATACGTACATAAAACGGCAAGGAGCACAGTCTGAAGTGGGATATCTAAATTATTTAAAATTAAAGCCTTAAAACATGTGAATATCAAGCTCTCAATGAAGATATTTTATAAATTACTAACTACGTGATCAAAATGATCAAGTAGATTACTTGCATATTAAAAAAAATTCATAGCCTTATAACTTATCGTCTAGTTTTTCGGGTAATTACCCTTTGAAAATTAGTTGATTAGAATAATCTACCAATTTAATATATAGAAAATTTTCATGTGTTTTTAGTCCCAATGATGTAGAAGGTGACCGATTCATTGCCCTGTGTCTCCAACGCGACGAGGACGAGAGCGAGAACGCTAATCCGCAGGCACATCCTACCGCTGTTTATATTGGGGCGACCTAACTCTCTCTCTCTCTCTCCCCCCCTCTCGCGGCGCTCTGCAATTCCCGGACTTTCGATCTTCCCCTCCTGGTTCCTGCGGAAGAAGCGGCACGGAGATCTGAGGAGAGAGGGAGAAGAGCGCCGGAATCAGCAGCCATGGGGGAGATGGTCGTGCTCAAGGGCGTCATGAAGGGGCATGCGGACATGGTGACTGCCATCGCTGCCCCGATCGACAACTCGGATATGATCGTGTCCTCTTCGCGGGACAAATCCATCCTCGTCTGGCACCTCACCAAGGACGCAGCCGCCTCCGCCGATGGCGGATCATCGGCGGTCTACGGCGTCCCCCGCCGCCGTTTGACTGGTCACTCCCATTTCGTTCAGGATGTGGTTCTCTCCTCCGACGGGCAGTTCGCGTTGTCCGGCTCCTGG
Source organism: Spirodela intermedia (assembly GCA_902729315.2). Classification (NCBI taxonomy): domain Eukaryota; kingdom Viridiplantae; phylum Streptophyta; class Magnoliopsida; order Alismatales; family Araceae; genus Spirodela; species Spirodela intermedia. The sequence continues at coordinate 786,308 of LR746278.1, read as the reverse complement.
GACGGCGACCTCCGTCTGTGGGATCTCAACACTGGGGCCACAACGCGCCGGTTCGTGGGGCACGGCAAGGACGTCCTCTCTGTCGCATTTTCTGTTGATAACCGGCAGATCGTCTCCGCCTCTCGCGACCGCACCATCAAGCTCTGGAACACCCTCGGCGAGTGCAAGTACACGATCCAGGACGGCGACGGCCACACTAATTGGGTGAGCTGTGTCCGCTTCAGCCCCAACAGCGTTGTCCCCACCATCGTTTCCGCCTCCTGGGACCGGACCGTGAAGGCTTGGAATCTCAGCAACTGCAAGCTCAGATACACCCTCAAAGGCCACGGTGGCTATGTCAACACTGTTGCCGTGAGCCCTGACGGCTCGCTGTGCGCCAGCGGTGGCAAAGATGGCGTAACTCTTCTCTGGGACCTGCAGGAGGGGAAGAGACTCTACTCTCTCGACGCTGGTGCCATCATTCATGCCCTCTGCTTCAGTCCCAACAGGTACTGGCTCTGCGCTGCCACCCAGGACAGCATCAAGATTTGGGATCTCGAGAGTAAGCTCGTCGTCCAGGATCTCAAGCCGGAGGCAACCATTGGCAAGAACCAGGTATGCGAGCCTCCTTTGTAAATTGATATTTTTTCTAATATTTGGGATTAATCGTCTGTATTTTTTCTAATATTTGGGATTAACCATTAGCATCTTTTTATGTTCTGTACATTGGTCAAGGATCAGGATCACTTCCATAAATCAGCTATTCACTTTGATGTTGCAGCTTTTCTTCATTCTGCTCATTTTTTTTGTAGTTTACTTCTAAATGGTTGTGGTTATGTGGATGAGAATGCATTTTCTGGTGACCTCATTCATTATACCATGTAGGTTGTGAATTTTTCCTTTGAGGACTAATGCTGTTCGTTTAACTTCATTAACAAAATTACCCTCTATTGCTTGTTTCCATGGTACACTTCGGAGTTCAGATGATCACCACCGAGAATTGAGCTCTGTTGATTAATGTTGGATTCTCTTTGGATTTTTTGTGGTTTAGTTACATGGTTGAGATCACCCGGTATTTCATATTTTATTATTTTTTTTACTTGCTTCATCTTTTCTTCTAGACATCTTTTTGCTCAAGTAATTCCTCTCCGTAGTAATTTGGTGGAAATCGGTCTTCTAGTTACCGTGCCTTCCCACTATCAGTTTGCTTTGCTTGTGTTGCCCATCTATATCAGGTTGCTGTCTTCTAGCTTCATCTGTGTATTTCTTCTACTCATATTATCACGTAATAAGGAAAATAAACCGCATGGACAATTGTCTGGACATCGAGGAGGAGAACTTCAATCTTGCACGGGCCGTCTCACTTCTTCTACACCTTGTGTTGTTGGAAAGCAAAAATATTCGATTATTGTCCATAATATCAGCAGAAGATTACCTTTCCCACTACTAAAACACTTTTTTCTTTTTGATGATTAACAAAATTCTGGGTCTTATCCTTTGCTGCTTTTTCTTTGCTTCTTTTAATGACTCCGTGGTCCAAGTTCTTCTGTTATGTGAAGATCATTATTTGGGTTGACTTAGATCCAACATAATTAGGCATAATTAGGCAAATAGATTGATCCAGATGTGTTTCAAGGGCTGGAGTTATGATAAAATGGACGAGTCGAGCGAGTCTTGGGCTGGACAACATTTGAAGCTCTCCGGACATGACTTCATTTTTTTCTACTTTATATTATAAGAAAACATTAAATAATACAACCCATGTAAAAAAATAAATTTAATCATGCGATTTGATCCTGCGCAAGGATTTGATCTTTGATTAAGTTTGTCTACTTTGTGCCAACTTGCATGAGTTGACTCAGCACGGCAAACTGTGATGTCTAGGATAAGCCTGGTGCGGCGGAATTCATGGCTACGCTGTCATAGAAATGGGAATTCGCATCAAGAAACAGAGCCCATGGAAGCAGCACAGAACTCTCCAAGGGAAGTATTTGGCTCTAGCTTGCATTCACCTGCTCACATGAGGATCTTTTCTACCACATGGCAAGCTTGATCGAGCTCCAGTGCTTCTCATCCTCCCCCAAACACTCCGATTCTACTTCTCTACCTGATTCCTCAAGATCTCGGCACATTTATTTTCTTCTTCGTCGAGCCTGAATCTTGCAGAAATCGTAATGATCGTTTGGTTGCTGGTTCCTCTGATGCTCATCAGTTTCTTCGGATAAAATCATTAATACAACAGAAAAAAAAACTGCGATCTCTACTTTCCTTTCTGTTCTTTCAAATATTGGGTTTGATGTATGGAACCTCCTATCCATGGCGCAGGTGCTCTACTGCACCAGCCTGAGCTGGAGCTCCGACGGCAGCACCCTCTTCTCCGGCTACACCGACGGCGTCATCCGGGTCTGGGGCATCAGCCGCGCCTACTAGAGACAGAAGCAGAAGCAGAAGCAGAAGCAGAAGAAGAGGAGGAAGAAGAAGCTCTTCTTATCTATCGTTTAAAGTACTTATTAGTTGGTCTATATATTCGTGTTTGAGCAGGTACTTGTCGAGGATCAACGAGTGATGTTTCTCTCTAACTGATCATGCCCTATGCCTGCAGATCTGTGCCGGGCCGGGCCAACTTTCGGGCTTAGCCCGCTAATTATTCGTCATTGCTTTCATGTAGAGTAATGATGGGGTTGAGGACGTTGAATCAGAAAAAAGCTCCAATCTTTACCGGATTCGAGAATAAGATTAGATTTCCTAAGTTGGGGATTAAAGATTATCCTCCCGGGTCAACCCCCGCACTTCGGATCGGCTTATCGGCGCAAGTTGCCATGTGGGCCCGTCGGAACCTGATTCAGGTCCGAAATAGGCTCGACCCCAGGTTAGAGGGTTATAGTCGTAATTTCCATTTCCAACGAGGACTTTTTCTTAAAAGCCAAAACATTATGACAAATCTGTAATTGTGGATAGCTATGAAATGGGATAATTTCGTAAATAAATTCCTTTGGGGGTTTGTTAGTAATACTGTTCTTTTAAAATTCAGTATAGGAGTGAAATCGACAGAAGCATGGTTTTATCCCACGAAACCCCAACTGAGGGGTATTTAGGTCAAATATGTATAATATCGGTGGGGGTACGTGGCAGTAAACCAGGGCCGTCCGGAGGGAGGTCGGCGGACTGTTGCCATCAAAATAGGGCCGGCCTCTCCCCGTCGCTCCTCCTGCGTTTATTTTCTGACTGGGAAATCCCTCGTTGTGGAGGCGTAGGCAGATGCAGCAGCTTGGCTTTCCTTCTTCCCCGTGGATCAATCGGTAGCTTTCTCCTCTACCAGTTTCTGCGCCCTTGGTGATGGCGAGCCACGGCGGCGGTGGGGAGCCGAGCACCGCGCCGCAGCCTGACCGGTGGTATACGCTCAGACTAGGGTCCTCCTTCAAAGAAGACCGCCCGGCCTCCAAGTTCTGCACCCTCCGCTGTGAGTTCCGCGGCATAAATTGGATACGGTGGCTCGCTGTGTCGGGATTTCTTCGGCGCTCTCTAGTTGTGGCGGAATTCGCGATGTTCCAGGAACTGCTTTATTTGTCTTCCTCATTTTTTCTCCTGATATTATTGCCGGAGATCGTTCTCTCGGAGCTTCGACATGTAACAGTTCCTGCATTTTCCGGTTTATTCTTACTGTGTTTTTCATCTCTTCTGTGATCCTTTGTTTCGGATTATTCGATATATTGTGGTTTTTTCAACGCTTCAGAGGTCGTCTCTACCTTGTTTTCGGGCTCTTCACCTATTGAAAGTCGTTGAACACGACGGATTTTACGTTCTTTGATGTCTCTAGTGTTGCTATCACTTGGATCACTGTTGGTGAGAAGTATGGAGTCAAAGCCTGACAGCTCCTGTTTTCATCGGAGTAATTATCCTGGCAGATGAGGAGGATCCTCCTCTTCATCCAGTTCAGCCGAAGCGACCTTTGGGCTTACATGTGAATGCTTGTTTCTGCAGATGAGTTTCAGCCAGCCTCCATTGACAAGAGCCAGTCCGGATCGCTGCACAAAAGCAAGGAGAGCAGGATCACAGTGGAATTCCAGAATAACCAGCCTGGAAAACCCAAGGTGACTTTTGAGGGCACTAGCGAGGAGTACAAGGAGAACGATGGGGTCTTGTTCTTTGATGGTGAAACACTTCGCCTGGAGAGGCTTCACCGGGCCGTGAAACGACTGAGGCATGTCCGGAAGCCTGGCGAGTCGAGTGCTGCTTCTTGTGCTTCGGCTGCAGTAAATTCAACTGTTCCACCTGCAGTGGGAGCAGAATCGCGATCACCACCGGTGTCAAAGACGAGCAAATCACAGCCTCTGAGTAAAAGCATGGCTCATTCTGTTCCGGTAAGTCTCTGTGAATCATTCTTCCAATTGTTGCTCTTCGCTTTTTGAATAGTTTTTCGAGTTCATCATGCAGATACATCTACACCTATCCATCTGTCCACCGCCATTTTTGGCAAGCCAGTCCGGATAGCTGCTGCCGGATAAACTAGTATCTCTTAAAGAGATAGACAGGTCAAGGCCTTTGACATCGGGGATTGTGGGCAGAACTGGGCTGAGGAAGGAGAAGCTGCGGTCATCACTTTGGTTGCAAGGGAATACGTGTGAGACTTTCATGGAGCCATTTCTCCGTCCATATCCTAGTTTTTCGTGGAGGGCTTGAAGCTGTGTAGGAATGCTGTGGAGTGTTTATGGGGAGATTTAGGGAGGAGCTTCGAACGCATCTGAGACCCTGTCATCCATGGAAGGATGCTTAAACCTCAAGAACCATAGGGCCTTCAAAATTCTGTAGAAATCCCCAGGCATTGAGATGTTTCGGAAGCTGCATATATCCGGGTTGGAAGCTTTTCTCTGGTTGCAGAAATCCGGCAAAGTGAGGCAGAAGCTGGAAGCCCTGTATTTTGAGTTGGAGCTGGGGATCGAAGGTGGACTCTTGATTACCATTCCCTTACATCCGTTGACAACTCTATTAGCATTTTCAGGAGCATCTGCGGGATTCCGATTTCTTGGAAGGATCTAATCCAAGAAATCCATAACGGGGACCCAAGATTAATCATGAAGATTATTTTTTTTTTCACTTGGTTAATAGTGTTTTGTTTGAGGTAGAAAAATTAGCATTGATTGAGAGGTTCCGCAGCATGGAGAAGGAAGGCTGTTGGGAGACATATTTTACGAAATTATAATTTTTTTTAAGTCAACGCGTTCTCATCCTGATTCAAGCAAAATTTTATGTTCTTGAACGTGATTATATACATGCTGTGTGCTTTAATAGATTATGCTCCACCGTGTTCTTATGAGACAAAAATTACCTGAATTTCTGACATGGGTTTTTTGTTTTTTTTTTCTGTGATCATTCAGCTCGAGGTCGAGAGAATCGATATCGGTGAATCTGACGGCCCAGGTATTCTCATCAAACTGGTGGCAAAGCCGTCAATTACATTTTTTATTTCTTCTCGCGGAGTTGACTTCTGATTTTGGGTTTCTTCCTTCTGTTCTTGAACCGGCGGTTAAGATCGATTTCGTGTCAGTTTTCGATCCTTGTGTGGTCCCTGTTCATGGGTTTCCCCTGTTTTCCTTCGCCCAGTTTGCAAAGCTTCGGGGAAGGCTGCGGAGGAGAAGAAGACCATCTCGGCGCCGCCGAACCCGCCGCCGCAGGCCTCGCCGGATAGGAAGTCCGCTGACCTGGAGGAGACCGTTGACATCGAGATGGATGACGACGACGCCATCGCCGGAGGGGAAGCCGCGGCGGCGCTGGGGCTCGCCGGTGAGCTCCCCGAGCGGAGCGACAGCGACGACGAGATTGCCGACGTTGATGTCAGCGACGACGACCGTGGGCGAGGCCCCAACGCCGCCGAGGCCCTGCGAGCGCAGGTCAACGCCGGAGAGGACGAGCCGGCGACCTCCAGCTCCAGCGAGAGCAGCGGCAGCGGCAGCGGGAGCAGCGACAGCGACAGCGACGGTAGCGACGACAACTCGAGCAGCTCCGGCGGCGACGTGGACATCGACATCGACGGCGAAGATACTTGACGGCGCTGCCCTATGTCCCGGATTGTTCATCTTTTCATCCAAATATATGCAGAAAAATTGGAAACTATTATTATTATTATTATTATTTAAAGCTCAGCTATTTAATGATGAGATAATAATACTTTTTTATCAGTATTAAGTATATATTATTTAAACTTCTTAATTCATATTCGCCTGGTGCAATCCTAGACTCATCTGCTAGGATTAGTATTCATGCATAATAATAATAATAATAATAATACAAATAATATTTGTTATTAGTTTAATAACTATTAATTTGATAGAATATCATGTTTTTCTATGAAAAATGTGGAATAATTCTTCCCCGCTGCAGAATCAAATTCATCTCCCACTTGGGTCATAATAATATCATGTTTCCGACGGACGGATTAGTACGGAATAATAATAATAATAATAATAATAATAATTTACTTAACGAATATTTATAATCGGGAGTTTCATGGTAGGTGAGAACCGTAGGGTGGAGTTACATCTGGTCTGACTGCCCTCCCTGCACCAATTGATGGTGGGGAGGTTAGGTAGGCGGGAGAGTAAGATCACCGGCAGGTGGTGAAATCATACGCCGGGCACGACACGAGGCCCTCGTCGCCGACTCATTCACGTCACGCCACGCAACCACCGCCGGTTCTATAATTATTCGAAAAAAAATTACTGGTATTTTATTCCCTCGTCACAACATAAATCAGAAAAGACGAACAGAAGGAGCGGAATCCCTCACTCTCTCTCTCTCGCTGTTCTTCGCGTCTGGAATTTTTCCGTACTAATCCGTCCGTCGGAAAAGCTTGCCGGCGGCTGGCCACACATTGGAGGACAAAGGCGGTGGAGGGGGAGGGAGGACGAAGGCGGTGGAGGGGGAGGGAGGACCAAGGTGGTGGAGGGAACCCGAGATCCAAAGCGAATCGTCGGTAGATGCGGATTCTGGGAACGGAGACGGGAGGCGGTTCCTGCGGCGGCCTCATTGGACCTTGGGGGACCGGCGGTAGGCGCAGCAGCGTCTGAATCCGACGTTACTCTCGATCCCATGCTGTCGCCGCCGGCATGGCGCCTGCTGAGAAATGGCTCTCCACGCTGTTCGCGGCGGCCGTGGTCTCCTTCCTCCTCCTCGTCCTCTCGGTCACCAGCTCTCCTTCCTTTTCCACGTCCCGCAGGGCGGTCCCCGAAGCTCTCGCGGTCAGTATGGACTCCCGGCGCAGCGCCCCGATCCCCGCATTTGCCTATTATATCTCCGGCGGCCGGGGTGACCGAGATCGGGTTCTGCGCCTCTTGCTCGCTGTGTACCATCCGAGGAATTTGTACCTCCTGCACTTGTCAAAGGACGCGCCGGATTCCGAGCGGGCCGGCCTGGCCACCGCCGTGAGATCGGCCCTCCCGGCGGCGCGAGCATTTGGTAACGTGCACGTCGTGGGCAACCCCGCCGCCGCCACCTACATGGGGTCGTCGGTGCTTGCCGCGACTCTCCACGGCGCCTCTGCCCTCCTCAGGTTGAGCAGGGGCTGGGATTGGTTCATCACTCTGAGCGCCGCAGACTATCCATTAATCACTCAGGACGGTATGTGCTGCAACCAGTGCTGCTTTATCTCAAGGGTAGATCGGCTCCTTGTGGGCCTCTAAATTTGGAAACTTTCTGCTTTAGATTTTTTTATATCTATCTTTATTCAGTGTTCGAAATCTCAGACGACTCAGATTGATTGGCATACTAGATTAATCCCGCTGAGCATGGTGTCTGTGTGGTTTGAAACTCTTCTTGGCTTGCTCTCTGGACTATTGAAGAAGAGCAATGTGCTTCAAAAGTTTCTCGCACAACGGTTTTGATTTCCTCTGGAGTTCAGTCAGATCTGAGGAAGTTTCTCTCATCTGATTCGATCTCTTTTACCATGTTCATCGATTCAAATAGGCACCTAGAGATAACCGCGCGGCTGTAATACTTGGGATTTAACAACATATATAGTATCTGTCTGTTGTCCTCTGTCGATCCACAGAGTAGGTCGAGCAGGATCATATCAGTATTACCATCTCTGTTCATTAAGACTGTGATGCTTGCCGATTGCTATGAACACTCTTGCGGTTTATATTTTATAATTCGGGGATGCATTTTACACATTACCATGCTTCCCACAACACCTCCTCTTTCCTTTTCTGTCTGCCTTGGATAAACTGCCAGTTATCCTTGGTCTGAGCATAGTTCAATTTCTCTGTGTTGGTTGTCTCTACCGTTTCGTTTCCATTTTCGCATATTATTTAGATAGAGAAGCCCTTTGCTCAGACTTTACTCCCTTCTCCCTCTCTCCCTTCCTCTCCTCTCCCCACAGATTTGCTCCATGTCTTCTCATCCGCCCCGAGGTACCTCAACTTCATCGACCACACGAGTGACATTGGCTGGAAAGAGTAAGGAGCCCTCTGATCATATGAGATATTCATTCTTCATCACACCGCTGCAAGCTCTCTGGATTGACAACCTGCATGTAATTCCTCCCCAGATACCACCGGGTGCAGCCAATCGTGGTCGACCCAGGGATTTACTTGGCGAGGAGGAGCCAGATATTCTACGCCCAAGAGCGGAGGAAGACTCCCAAATCGTTCAAGTTCTTCACTGGTAGCATCCTCTTCCCTGGCCTTCTTCTCCCTCCTGCGAGTCCTCTTAGAGATGGATTATATTAATATCTCGTGGTCGTTCTTCGTCGGCAGGATCTCCGTGGGTGATTCTGAGCCGACCCTTTGTTGAATTCTGCATCTTTGGCTGGGACAACCTGCCGAGGAGGCTTCTGCTGTATTTCTCCAACGTGGTCATTCCCCAGGAAGGGTACTTCCACTCGGTCGTCTGCAACGCCCCCGACTTCCAGAACACCACGGTGAACAGCGACATGAGGTTCATGGAGTGGGACTCGCCGCCACAGATGGAGTCCCACCACCTGAACTCCTCCGACTTCGGCAAGATCGCCGCCAGTGGAGCGCCATTTGCCCGGCAGTTCCTTGAGGGCGAGCCGGTGCTGGATGAGATCGATGCGAGGATCCTTGGGCGGCGGCGGGGGTGGCCGGTCCCCGGCGGTTGGTGCAGCGGCGACGGGCGGTGGTGGTCGGACCGGTGCTCGTCTTGGGGAGACATCGGGAAGGTGGTGCCAGGCCCGAGAGCGGAGAAGCTGGGAGTGAAGATGAAGGAGCTCCTAGCCGGCTGGCGGTCGCAGGCGAGCTCCTGCAGATGAGTTCTTGGGGGGGTTATCTTTCCACGCGCAGGGGCTGTTCCTTGGTCTCTTCTCATTTCTGGTCCTCCACTGCGTCTACTGAGATAGAGAGAGAGGCATCAAAGTGAGAATGACACACACACGTATATATATATATATATATATATATGTATGTACGTAGAGAGGGAGAGATTCTCCAATGTGTTATCCAAGTGAGAGACTTGTGGCAGGGAATAGTATTCTTTAGGCGATCAGCTCATCTTTTCTCCACTGCTGGTTCTTTAGAATCTTTCCAATTTTCGTGTCAATCCTCTCGGGTTTTCCTCGCTTGCCTGAGATGCGTCTCATCCGAGCTCCCTTCCAGACTCGAGGTGATCTTCTCATGCATCCCCACGCGCATGGTGTTCTTGATTTAGGGTTTCCTCACTAGGGACCCAGGGTTAGAGAGGGAGAGATAGAGAGATAGGTGGGTTCAGTTCTTATTCCAGATTGAAGCTACTTGCCAGGCTCTCAGGGTGAGACAGAGAGAGGGAGAGAGAGAGAGAGAGGGAGAGAGAGAGAGAGAGAGAGAGAGAGAGAGAGAGAGAGAGAGAGAGAGAGAGAGAGAGAGAGAGAGAGAGAGAGAGAGAGAGAGAGAGAGAGCTAAGTGGGCTCAATTCTTATTCTAGAGTGAAGCTAGTGATAATTCCCTCTCAGTTCTCGAAAGAGATCCCCTTTGATCAACAAGGAGGGCATATTTATTGAAAGCCAAGAACAGATCGTGGTGTGGTCTCAGTGCTTCCTCTTCCGCCGGAGCATCTCCCTGAACCACCAGGCCGACATCTTCGGGTACCTCTTCAGGTCTCGGTAGTCCACGTAGACCAGGCCGAATCTCGAGGTGTACCCGGACCTCCACTCGAAGTTGTCCAGCAGGGACCAGGCGAAGTAGCCGACCACACGGGCTCCGTCGTCGATCGCCCTCTTCAGCTCGATCAGATAGCTCTTGTAGTAGTTGACTCTGGTGACATCGTGCAACCCCGCCGGGAGGGTGACGTTGCCCGGATCATCCATGCCTGGAAGAGATCATGGCCAAAGCACCTCAGCTCATCTCGCCGATCATGTCTTTTTATGGTTTGATGGCCAATAAATGTCAAATAAACGGGTTTTCTAAGTTTTTCAGCCTTTCATAGTACTTGAAAAATCATGAAAAAGTTTTTCTATATTTATTTTCAAATCAAGACCAATAAATTCTGATAAGAATGAGTCCTCGAGTCATTTATGGTTCAAAATAAAAATAAAAATAAAAATACTAAATACTTCCAGATTACTGATCAGGGTTATTTTTTGCCTAATTAAGATGAAGAAGATAAATTCCATAAAAAGAAATAAATTGACGGGGACTGATTAAGTGATGAATTCCTCAGGTTCTTACCGTTTTCAGAGAGGAGCATGGTTAGGTTCCCATACTGCTCCTTAACGTAGGCTACGGCTTTGTACATTCCCCATGGAACAATATAAAGCCAGACAGAGTGTGCCTGAAATTTTTTTGAAGAATGGTTTAGATAATTATGGATGGAGCGTGAATGGTTTCCCTAGATTATAACATCAAAGTTCCATTTGATCTCGTTCTTCGATCAATCGAAATAATTATATCAGCAACTGATTACCCGAGGTCCAATGGGCACACCATCTCGATCAACTGCATAATCATGACGAAAACCCATTAAATAAAATTTATGCACAAAAATTATTTCAATGACATCATATATATATATATATATATATAGTAATGTATTACATGCAAATCCGGCATTCCAGTCAAGTTGATATCCTGTGACTTTTTCCGGGGGCTGATGCGGGTCAAACAAGTAATAAGCAGTGTACTGATTGATGCCAACAAAGTCAATGGACCCTTTGACCATCTTGACCTCCTCGGGGCTGAATTTCGGAAGCCTCTCTCCCACAATTTCTTGCATATTTTTTGGGTATTCTCCGAAGACCAGAGGATCAAGAAACCTATAATTAATCAAGGAGATTTTAGAGTAAATTCATTCATCGCTGATTTTTGGAAATGCAGGGGATGGACCGTTACCATCCCAGATGGAAGTCTCTTCCTCTCTGAGCAGCTGCTTCGTCGTCGGTTGAATTGCTGAGGGGTTCGTACCAGACAAAATCCAAGAGGATCCCAATCTTGCCCTTTTGGGTCGCCTGGCAAGAGTATAAATGAAACGAAGCATCCCAAAAATTGGGTAATGATTTAATGGAAATTGATCCTAGGGAATAATTAAGAAAAAAATATGATTTAACTAATCATGGGTATGGCTAAACTATATGCTATACCTGTCAAAGAAGCATAAATGAGATGGAAATCCTATAAATTTGGCAACTTTCGAGTGCACACTAATCCAAGGAATAATTTGAAATAATGTTTTGACCGATAGAGGATATATCTAAAAAAAGAAATGCTTTACATGTGAAAGAAATATAAATAAGATGAAGCATTCCAAGAAATTGGGCAAATTTCTAATGCAAGCTGATCCAAGGAATAATTTTCGAATAATTTCGAATACCTGATACTTCTCGCGATATCTCTGGACTGCAGCTGCATGAGATAAAATGAGATGATGGGCAACAATGTACGGCTCTGTTGAGGAGTTCCCCGCCGAGCAGTTCCCAAATTCCTTGGAGCATCTCCCGGGGGCAAATATCCCGTTATCATAGCCCAGGGCTGCCACAACCCTCGGTTCGTTGAATGTCATCCAGTTCTTCACTCTATCGCCAAATGCCTCGAAGCAGAAGTCTGCAAAGTCAGCGAAGGCCTTCCTGCAACCAATAGAAACAGTTCCTTCAGATCCATAAAGTGTAATATTTCCAATTTAATCTTTTGCCCAAAATTGGAGATTCAAAAAAAGGTCAAATCGACACTCATCTCGTGCTGCGGATTTTTTCTTGGAACTTACGTTGATATGATATGAAATGAAAACCAAATATCAGTTGGTGATTCCGATTTAATCTAGTGCCCAATGTGATAAAGTAAAAAATAAAATAAAAATAAAATAAAAATAAAATAAAAATAAAATAAAAATAAAATAAAAATAAAATAAAAATAAAATAAAAATAAAATAAAAATAAAATAAAAATAAAATAAAATAAATAAAATAAATAAAATAAAATAAAATAAAATAAAATAAAATAAAATAAAATAAAATAGAATAAAAATGAAATAAAAATAAAATCAAATCAATAAAAATCAAATAAAAATCAAATCAGGGCTGATCGCATTCTGCAGTGTTTCCTCAGTGTTTAAATTGGTTTGAAAAAAATTCATTCCAAGTTAATCCAAAACCCAATATCATAAATTTGAAATAATTAAAATCAGCACCCATTTCAGATTGCGGAGTTTTTACATGGATATGATTTTTTTAAAAAATTAAAGGCAATAATCCCGATAAAATTCGATTATTTTTCTCCTGCCTTGAAACGGAAGTTAATTAAAAGAAAATGAGATACTTTTCTTCGAATAAACCAGGCGGGTGTGAGGATTCGTGGATTCTTACACAATTTCTCTGCCTAAAAGGCCCTTGTATTTCTCTTCGAGAGCTTGGGGAAGGTCGTAGTGATAGAGGTTTGCGTAGGGGGTGATGCCTGCAGACCGAGAAGTTGCGCTTGGGTCATCACATCCGCTGAAAAACACCATGAACACGCCGCCCAGAAGTCAAACGGGTTCAGAGTCAGCACCTTTCTTTATCATGTAGTCAATGAGCCTGTTGTAGTAAGCGACTCCCTTCCAATTCACCTTCCCTTCTCCATCTGCAGATAAAATCCACAATTTTTTTTATTGGGCATTTCATTTTTATGAAAATTTTCTTTGTGTCTTGCGATTGAGGTTCCAAGAACTGTTCTTTGCGGTAAAATCGGTGTTTACTTGGAAAAATCCGGGACCAGGAGATGGAGAACCGGTAGCCGTCGAAGTTCATCTTCTTCATAATGTCAACGTCGTCCTGAGAGATGAAGGAAGAATATAAAGAACGTTGCCGGTCCGGCCCAGATGGCGGCAGAGTCAACTTGTGGGTTAGCGTGGAGATCTCACCCTGTACTTGTGGTATTCGTCCACAGTCACGTTGGCTGTGGCGTTTTTGGCAATGTTCCCTGATCCACCACCACAGACAGAATTCAGTGGGTGAAAAGAAAGACGAATTGAGCTAGGGGTTAACCTCCCGGCAGGAAGGGAGGAGGCAGAAGCTCGTCTGGTTTTAGTCTACTCAATCATGGCAGATTTTCCTGGCGGCCGACTGACCGGGAACCTTAACGAAGACGTCCCAGATGCTGGGGCCGCGGCCGTCCTTATCCGCCATTCCCTCCACCTGGTACGCTGACGCCGCCGTCCCGAAGACGAACCCTTCGGGGAAGCTGTCCCGGCTAAGCCCACCAGTGTCCAGGTTCCTCGGCGGCCATGGCGGGGCCGCTGCGGCGGCGACACGCAATGCGGCAATGGGGAGGAGGAATGGCAACAGAAGCAGCAAGTTCAGGAGGAGGTTTCTGGACCCCATTGCCGGAAACTTTGAGATCCTTTCCCCCCCTCCTCTCTCAAGCTCGAGTGAGCCGATTTGGTATCCCCCCGCTACTGTGAGCTGAATTTAAAGACGCAGGAGAATGGTAAATTTAAAAAAACCAAGCATTAAAGTGAGAGTGAGAGTGTGTGTGTGCGTGTGTGTGTGTGAGAGAGAGAGAGAGCCATTTACGTAAGCACAATGCCGTCGGCGCAACGGAGGCGATAAAAACCCCGTCCAACGTCCTCCCGGCAGCGCATCGGACATCCGCCGAAATGATCCTCGTCTGAGATCGTAGAGGACGAGAGGACACGACGGCGGGCTCCCTGGGGGCGCGCGAAAGCTGCAGTATATGTGGGCCCCACAATCAAATGACCTCAGCTGCCGCTAGGCGCCCCATGCATCCACGTGTCTCAATCCAAATACATTTCACGCGCCTCATCCACTGTCGACCGTTCGGCGTATTCGAGTCTACGGTGACGTTTGATGACGTCATCAAAACTGTCAACCCAAACATTTAAACTGGGCCCAGATTTTAATTATTTATATACAGGCCATAACAATAAACGAATGGACGTAACTTCCGAGGCAATTTGCAGGGGCCCACACGCTGTCTTCACGGACTCCAGCGTGGCACGCCAGGTGGACTTCTACGTCCATTTTCATAATTGTTTTTAACTAGGAAAATTCATAGAAGTGCTGTAATATCCAGGATATGGCTCACAAGACTCGAGATGAGGAGAGAAGGAAAATAGGTGGGGCCCACTTTGTTCTCCTGCTGCCTTAGAGGAACGCCACGGTAGGTGGGTGGCCCATTACGAGTTAATGAGCTTATCTGGGCCGTTGCCACTTGTATTGGGCCTTCCACTGCAGTTGCCACACGGGCCATGCTCGATTGCTCCTGGACCGGATCACCCACATTGGCCGACTCACAGGAAGGCCCCATTCGGGTTTTTCCATAAGAATAAAAATGTATATATTTTTTTTTCAAAAAACTAGTGGTCAAAGATAATTTGGTTTTTTCAGGGAATGTATTGCAATAATTACGCATTTCCTTTGTGTTAGAGTTGACTGGGCCATTTAAATATTGGGTGAACTTTGGGCCCATTAACACATTAGACTCTTGGGATCTACTTTGAGTTCATTTTTTTTTCTTTTTTCCCCCCTTAGGGGGGCTCGGGCCTAGCCCCTTCTCAGGCAGTCACCTGCCGTGGTACTGCTCTAGCTTGTGTGTTCAACTTGAGGCCTAGCCCCTTCCCAACTAAGTTACTCATCCTGGTGTCTACTTGGGAGTGTCAGAAAGGTGTTTGGTTGGGGTCAATGACAGGAGAATGGTTCCTCTTTGGAAACAGGTTGTATTACTTGTCAAAGGAAGATTCTTTTTTTGGGGGATTGGTGTGGACATACGCGGCTTGAGCCATTGCTCTAGCTTGAGCATGCTTAACTCCAAAGTTCTTATGGGATATGATGACAATACTCCCACTTAGGGAGGTTTCCCCTTGAGTTCAAGCTTAAGAACTCTTTCCACAATTCCACTAAGGAATCATTCCATCTATTTCATTTATTCCTTTTCTTACATTTCTACTTCCTTCCTAAGGATTCTATAAATGGCATCCTAACAAGTTGCATTCCAAGAGGAGAATTCCTCCATGTTACCTTAAATCCTACTTTGGATATACAATTCATGATTCAAGGAGTTGGTGTTTGGGCATATGTAGGTATGTATTTCTCTCCTCTCTATGCTTATCTTTAAGTGATGGCATTTTACGGTTGCAAAATGAATTCAGATAATCAACTTCATGCCTTATTGGCCTGAAGCAACTACCAAATGTAGTCTACAACAATTCCATCTCCATTAGAAAGGGAGAGGTGAGAGTGGTAACATCAATAGAAGTTCTAACCAAGTGCAATTCTTTGTGACTGAAGTACTTCAATCATAGATAATAGAGTTGCTAACTTACTCAATGGAGAAAGGTTTCAGATATAATCTTACTTTTATGCCCTCACAAGAGAATGCCAAGTCTCCAAGTAATGATAATCAACTCTTTAAGACTTTAGACCTTTATCTTGACATCTGAAAGGTGAGATTACTTACATCAAATATATTCTACTTAAGTAAATGTATTAAACTCACTTTTCATTCTCATACCACCTTTTTGTTTCTCTCTTCTTATTTCTTTTGCAAGACATACGATCTAAAGTAGTTACATGCAATGGATGAGCAAAAATGACAATAATTCAAAAGAAAAAAAATAATAGCTACTAAAATGCTTTGGAAGAAAGAAGCTTGTTTGTTCTAACAAAGTGATCACCATTAAGTATCAAGAAGATGAAACTATTCACAAGTCCAAGACAACTGATGATTGGAACTTGGGTAAAATTGATTAGAGCTTCTATTGAAGTGAATTATGGGTTGCATGAGCAAAAGTGATGTCTCTTTGTAATGTTGATGAAGTCACATATGAAACTCTTGTCGGTGGACTCACCTAAACTTTTATTGTACCTGAAGCTACCAATATTATGAACATTCTTAGTAAATTGGTTTATTCACCAAGAGACTCTCACATGAAATCATAAAGCAGCTTTTGATACCTTTAATCTAATCCAAATAGAGGAGTATTTTATTTCAGGTCTTAACACCTACAGATTGATGGCTATATAAATCCAAACCAGGTTGACTACCATCGACAAAGATATACCATAACATACTATATGTATCTTGGAGGAAATCTTGTGCAATAAATAAGAAACACAAATTTATTGATATATCTCATACCTGAGTAAAGTAGAGATGCATATCATAGTAATAATGATATTTAATAAAGGAGAAGCATTAATTTGGAGACCTATAATATTCCTTATATTTGCTTAGAAAACTAACTCATTGATGTGTTTACTAATGGCTCACAAGAGGCCAATTTCTGCATTTAATGAACTGAGTATGAATGATATATGTGGTATACTAAAGAGCAAATGGTGAAGAATGAATTGAAGTGGCTGCTTTTATTTCCCTTGTCTTAGACTTAATTAGGCACATTAAATCTAGTGTCCACTTGAACCCACCAACCAATTAGATCTGGGATCCACTTTGGGTCCACTAAGACTTCATATTTAATATTACCTATTATGATGACTGGGTCTGAGATATTTTTTTTTACCGGTTCACCCATGAGTTTTGGAAGTTTATTCTATATGTTTCTCTTCTATCCCAACACCCAAGGTTTAGGCGTAACTCTAGCTAGGATTTGTTAGCCCATGCACCCCACGTGTGGTCAAAAATACCTAACTTTATCATTTTATTTTAGAGGGTAACTTAGTCAAACCCTGGCTCTCCGGCCCTGATGGACTACCCGCAGTTGGAATAGTTAAAATATATCAACTTTACACACTGGTTGTTTGTCTCAACTTGGTTACGATCTCTTCGTTGACCTGATCGCTGCACGGTGAATAGAATATCGTCGCTTGTCGTCGTCTACCGCCCTTCCTCACGCGGAGGCACCCTTCGACGGGGACGCCCATTCGGAGCAATGAAAGAGATCGGCCTGGGCTCAGCTTCGTGGCCTCTGGGATGGGTTTTGAAGCATGGGAAAGGGAGTTGGGAGGTGGAGGAAGGGAAAAGGAAAGTGGACTAGGGGGGTGGGCCGTCATGGGTGAGGTACGCCGGAATTACGCTGACCTCCGGCTACGCGTACGTGAACCAAGTCCGATTCTCTCACCTGTAGCAGCCATGGAAAACCACTGGAAAACAGCGGGCTGCCGTCGTCAGCACACTCGGCTTCGAGGGTGGAGGGTTTAAGAAAATCCATGCTCATGAGGGTGGGCGAACACGGACGGCTGATGTCGATGATGATGGAACCCCTCCACCCGCCGGGTGATGATTTATAATATACGACGTAGTACTTGGTTCATTCCATTTTCGCTTGGAAGATTAACAACCTTTTTGTCTATCTACGGAGCTTCGACGTAGTCCAATTCTATGGAATGAGAAGACAACGGATCGACGAAACAGTTGTACGCCTCTTATGGCAGCGTGCACGTAATCTCAATGTGGAAAGTCAACAGTACGCACACCGGATTTCCCGAGAACGCGGCGTTCCAACTTTGTCTCGATGAATGGCATCTCCACTGCTGATCCCAAACTGCGTGAGGTATCATCTGGGAAGCACTCTTCCGACGATTTCCACGACGGCCCGTTTGACCCGTTCGTGGAGTTGACTGCGGTTAAAATATCATCTGCGGTGGTCTGGAGTGGTTTTTAAAGTCAAAGTACCGTTGCAGCGAGGATATAGGCGAGATAGGCGCGTTTGGGGTTCCTCGTGTTATGGCGATCAACACCACCCGAAGATATTGACGCTGATGTGGCATGGATTTGTCCACACGTTTAT
Source organism: Spirodela intermedia (assembly GCA_902729315.2). Taxonomy (NCBI): domain Eukaryota; kingdom Viridiplantae; phylum Streptophyta; class Magnoliopsida; order Alismatales; family Araceae; genus Spirodela; species Spirodela intermedia. The sequence continues at coordinate 768,171 of LR746278.1, read as the reverse complement.
CGTTATCACTCGTCACGGGATAGGGAAACCCGAGAAACTCGACCTTTTTCACTAGCGCATGAGGTCTGTCTTCCTTGTCTGACCTTGGTGTGCGGTGACTATCAGCAAACTACCGAGTCAGTAGGCGAGGGGGGATTACTCCGACATGTCGTTGATGCAGCTGCATGACAGGATATTGATCGTTCAGGAAGGCGAGGCCGGCATGAACTAGTCAAACAAACCTCACCTGTCACCTCCACATCCAAATCAGAGAGCTAGGATTTCAACTACTCCCCCCCCGTCTCTCTCTCTCTCTCTCTCTCTCGTAAATCTTGTTAGACTCTTGTTTTCGGAGATTCGGTGGCGTTGAAGATATCAGAGGGTTTCGTGTTGAGACACCTCCGCTTACTGTGGGCACGAGCCCTCCGCACGCCTCCTCGACTTCTACCTACCTTGAAACGCGTCTTGTCGGAAACCATGAACCATTCACGGCGGTGTATATATAGGGCTCTCAGACAGACCCATATCCGTCATCATTCCTGCTCGCTCATCAAAGCCTCTACTGTTCCAAGACAGAAGACCCGCTGAAGCCCTTATCTTATTCGTCATCTCCTTTCCAATCCTCCACTGTTCCAATAAGGTATGATCAGGAACTCTGCGATAAATTCGCGTCCGGTGCAGAAAAGCGTGCTTACACTCTTTGCACTTGATTCCTCTGTAGGTTGCCGGAGAAGATGAGGGCCATGCTGTGGTTTCCTCTCCTATTTCTGGTGTACTCCGACTATTCTTCCGCCGCTGGCCCTCCGGTCACGGAGGAGTCGCTTAGCGAGGTTGCGGCGTCCTTGAAGATGTACGTCGACGAGCTGCCTCAGATGCCGAGGCTGCACGGGTACTCCATCAGCAAAGGCTCGGTCACTCCGACGAAGCTCACCATTGGAATGTACGAGAAGGACTGGGTGGGTGACCTCTTCGATCCTCTATGAGTAACGCTATAATTGGTCGAGAGTCTCCCATCTTGGGCTCTGAACATGTAGTTCCTATTCTATCTTCGTTGCTGTGCAGAAGTTCCACCGTGATCTACCTCCGACCAAAGTGTTCGTCTACGGAACCAGCAAGGCCGCCGCAACGTTCCCCGGGCCGGCCATAGAAGCCATCCAAGGGGTCCCCCTGTCGGTGACCTGGCTCAACTTTCTTCCCCGACGACATTTTCTCCCCTGGGACCCCACCATCCCCACGGCCATCCCCAAGCGCGGCGGCGTCCCCACCGTCGTCCACCTCCACAGTGGCGTCAACCCCCCCCACAGTGACGGTAGCGCCCTCGCCTGGTTCACCGCCGGTTTTAAAGAGACTGGCCCTGCATGGAGCCGCGCCACCTACACGTACCCTAATGTGCAGCACTCCGGCAACCTGTGGTACCACGATCATGCTCTGGGGATGATCCCTGCCAACCTCTTGGCCGGCCTTCTCGGCACTTACACCATCCGCGACCCGGTGCTCGACGCCAAGCTGAACCTGCCGTCGGGGATTGAGTTCGACCGGCAGCTGGTGATCGCTGACCGGAGCTTCACCAAGGACGGATCGCTGTACCTCAACGCCACAGGAGTTGACCCCTCCGTGCACCCGCAGTGGCACCCGGAGTTCTTCGGCGATGTCATCACAGTCAACGGCAAGGCATGGCCGTACATGAAAGTCCAGCGGCGCAAGTATCGGCTGAGGATTCTCAACGCCGGCAACGCTCGCTATCTAGGGCTTTCCCTCTCCAACGGGCTCCCCTTCACCGTCGTGGCCTCGGATTCCTCTTACCTCCCACAGCCGGTGGTCACCTCCCGTCTGCTACTCGCTCCGTCGGAGATCGCCGACGTGATCGTCGACTTCTCGAAATCAAAAACCAGAGAGATTGAGCTCCAGAACGACGCGCAGTTTCCCTTCCCCGGTGGGGACGAACCGGGCGAGCTCGACGGGAAGGTGATGAAGTTCGTCGTCGTCCCCGGGAACCCGCGGCCGGCGGACTGCTCGACGATCCCCCGGAAGCTGGTGAGCTACTCGCCGGCGTCGTTGAAGGATGTCACGAAGACGAGGTACATCACCCTCTACGAAGAGATCAGCAACGTCTCCGGCCAGCCCGTGCAGCTGTACATCAACGGGCTGACCCTGCTGGATCCGGTGACGGAGACGCCGAAGCCGGGGACGACAGAGCTGTGGAATGTCATAAACCTCACGGAGGACAACCACCCGCTCCATATCCATCTGGCTTCGTTCAGGGCCATCAAGGTACAGGGACTTTTGGAGCTGGAGGCCTTCAAGAGCTGCATGGTGAGGAAGAAGGACGCGCTGAAGTGTAACGTCAGAGCCCACGCCGCCGGCGACCTCGTCCGCGTTCCGGAATACGAGAAGACGTGGAAGAATGCCGTGAAGATCGAACCCGGAAACATGACCAGCGTCATCGTCAAGTTCACCCTGGTGGAGGGGGACAAACCCTTCCCCTTCGACGCCACCGCAGAGCCCGGTTACGTCTACCACTGCCACGTGAGTACTCTTCCGTCCTTCCTTCCGCTAGGGTTTTCTCGTGGATCGTCTCTCCTTACTCTCATGGATGGCTTCCCTCCTGCTTCTCCTTGCAGATTCTCGACCACGAAGGTAACGGGATGATTCGGCCATTGAAGCTCGTCTCCTAATTTTGGAGACGATGGCGGAGGAGGAGGAGACAAGCCTCCTCTCTTCTCTCTCTTCCCATATCTTCCTTCCTCTTCTCCTCGCTCCGAACTCCATATGCAACTGGTTGGTGGAATATTCTTCAGCGGGTGGAACAAGTTTCCTGAAAAGGGAATTCCATTGGATTCTGATGCAAGGAAGAACCTCTTCGACGTGCCTAAGCTTGCTTGTAAAACGATTGAAATTGTGATTATCTCTCTTTATACAGAGTAATTATTGTATTTTTTCCAACGTACCCGTTCAATATGTATCTATTTATTCTTTCAATTAATGAGATTTAACTATGCTGAGGGCTCGACTCGAGATGGTTCTTATTTTTCTCATTACTTAATTCAATATATTTTTTTATTAACCACAAACATATTCCTTGACAATATTTGCTCGTTTTTCCCAATTACACTGCCAACATCTAGAGATCTCAATAAGCAGGGTGCCTGCCTCAGAAAATCAAGAACATGAAAAAGTGCCCTCTCTCTCTCTCTCTCTCTCTCTCTCTCTCTCGTCATAAATATGTGTAACATATTTGAAATAAGTGAAAGCAGAAAGATTTATATATATATATATATATCTCAGACAGAGAGAGATAATGAATGATGCAAATTCTCCCAGAATGCGGGAGATTCTGATTTCATAGAAAACACAGAAAATGAATTATTGAGCTCACATCTTATTGAGATCATGCTTATCCTCATGGAACGAACACACAAACAAGAGTACAAGATTTTGGTGGAAATAAAAACTGAACAAGTGGGTTCCGATGGAAGATCCTTGGGATGTTCTATCAAGGGTGGCGGCGGGAATCTAGGAAAGAATCTGCCGATCGGGCCGGGCCGTCAGCTGTATCTCTCCGCCTTGAACCTCACCAACGGGTGGCGGATGTCGTCCTGGCTCTGAATCAGCCTGATCTCCAGGCTGCTGGACTTGGGATCGAACCCCACTTTTTCGTAGTCCGCCACTGTTCGTTGCAGTAGCGCCTGCATGGGACGATCGAGACAGAATCATCGAGCAATACCTGAAGCCCATTGCAGTATCTCGAGGGCTGAATTATTTTGCTTTCCTCATTTTCGGCACAAACCCAAAGTTATAAAAAAAATGCTTTTTTGTAATAGATCTTGAGATATATTTTCTGGCCGCGAAATTCATGATGTTTGGAATTTTTTTAAAAACGAATTCTTGTATAATTAAAATTCCGGAGGCGAGAAGAGAAATATCAATGAGAGATATTCGGCAAGGAGGAGGAAAGTTTAATTAGAAATAATATATCAAAAAATCCAAAAAAATACCTGCAAACTTGCTACTGCGAGTTCTGATGCTTTGCCCAGATCATCTGGAGATTTCTAGAAAAAGTAAAAAAAAAATGCAATTATTTCTAACCCCCGTTAAAAGCATAGGAAGTTGTTCCCAGATGGACGTCAGACGCATGAAGGGCTTACATTACTCCATCCGAGTAGAAGCGCAGTCATCAGATCTCCGGTTCCCTTCAAATCACGAAAGTAAATAACTAATTAGGGAAGAACAGAAGAAAAATTAAATGGCAACGACGATAAGGTTTTTAAATATTTTTAAATATATTTATCAAAGAACAATGAAAAACATCTCATATGTGAAGTTCATGCACCAAGCACACTCAGCCAAAGGAAATGCCAATTTATATCTATATATGAACGGTGGATAAAGAAAAGGTAGAATGTATGCCACAAGTCCATCAACCTGCGACAAGCTCCAAGAACTGTCAACTGCCATCATAGGTTCAGAGGTCATACATTGTCATACTATTTAGGATGTCGACGCTTACAGTGAAGTATGAAGGAATCTTAGGTATCACAATTTTGAACTGTTCCGGAGGATGGCCCTGAAAAAAAAGAAAAAAGAAAAGAAATTGTTCTTGAGAAATGAGAGAAACCCTCCAAGGGATAGTGACATAAACGAGTTATGAAGTGAAGAACTGTGCTTCTGCACGCAATCTACATTTCACGGGTACATGTGCTGGAGCATGGGATTACTGTTTTACAGACAGAATTGGCGGAAAGAAGATTTTTCTTAGCATGCACAGAGTTTGGTAATATCCATAAAAATACAGCTGGTCTACGAAATTATGGAGCCTAAGTCAAAGTCACACTCTTTCAAGTGCCACAGATTACAGCATGGCTTCACAAATTCTCGGCTCCATGTAATCACTTCGTCTGCTTTTAGTGATCAGTTTAACAACGTCAGTTCACTTCTTTTAAGTGACCTAATTGCGCTGATGTTTCCTCTTTCAGCAGTAAATCCAAACCAAGCACATTTGATGCAAATCTTGATGGGGTATCTTGATTTTTCACTGACTTCATACACATTTGGCATCGGTTGCTATCCTGGGTTTAAAAATTGGAAGCACTCCTGGATCTAGGACAGATGATACCAACTCGGTCCGGACCATCATGTTCAGGCAAGGACTGGTCAGTTCTGGCGTTCTCAATCATTTCATATTGAGGCATGAATCCCTATGAATGAATCCCTGCAGCATGATCCCTGAAAAATTCAGCAGGTTCTGGCGTGTGTTACCCAGATTGAATCTATTCTGTTTTCAGGACCACTACATGGACAACAAGATAAGAATATATATTGTCTGGATCAAAACAAAATGAGGCTAGCTTTAAAAATGGGACTGTAAAGCTACACACAAAAATTCAGATCCAGGTTGTTCATGCTATCGTTGCCTTAACAGTGGCTGAAACACAGGACCAAAAACGTAAACATAGGGCTGAAGGACATTTTTAGAAATTTGGAGAACTTGGGATAGTCGAAAGAAAAAAAATCTGGAAAATTACATGATTTTTTTTCATAGTTGAATGTGGACGATGGAACGCTCAACAGTAGATTCGTACGATTAGTCCAAAAAATATTTTAGAAATTTACTTAAAACTGGCAGGAAAGCAGTGCCACAAAAATAGCTACAGAAACAGCAAATACTTGTGTGCGAACAATGTGCAGACTGATCCCTGACATTCGGAGGTGCTAAGCATGGCAATAATATTTCGTGGTCTAGGCAAATGAGCCTAGCCTGATTGGGCCATCCGTAACTTTCAATGAAATTGCAGAAAAAGAATATTTCATTGACATTGCTGACATTTCAGCATATGTGAAAAATTACCTTTGATTTCAGATGGCTGCCAATCAGAAAGAGATGTCCATCCATATTTAGGCTGGTAATTACAATCTGAAATGAGTAAAATTTCGAAGAATTTTATATACCTAGAAGCAAAGGACGAATGTCCCATGTAAATGAATCAAAATGAGACAATTAAAAATAGTCGGAAGATCTTATGCTTATTAAAAAATCTGTCATGGATGTAATAATTGAGCAGTGTGGCTGTCGTTGAAACAAAAAATGGTCGACTAGTGAATTGACAAAAACTGAAACTGATGCTGGGCGCGTTTTTGTTCGAAAGTGAGAGAGAAGCTTTGCTCAAAAGAATTAAGGAAGTGAATGAAATAGGAGTTCCCAGTCCATCATTATTTCAGAATGCTTTCTATACACGGTGTTTTCTGGTTTGCTTTAGGGGCATAGTGTCTGTAACATACTAATTTGATTATATTTTCTTTACTCCAAAGGTGAATAACTAGATTTTTTGTGATTTCTTCACCTCCAATGATGAACTCTTACTGCTATTGGGAATGGGAATCTAGGCACTCATATCTTTGACATCTGAATGCAAAAGAAAGCTTCTACAGTAGAGCTGAACTCCACTGTTTTCTGGCTCCCCTGTTTTCGTAAAAGGAAGTTGGAAACACTAGTTTTGAATCAGGACGAAGTATGATGATCCTCCCTAGTTTTTGTAACTCTTCAGCTAGCCTTTTCTTTCCTTGTGGGGACTTGTTGCATACCACAGAGATTATATAAACTGTCCATACCGTCCATGTAAAGGGTATGCAAAGGCAATGAATGATCAAAGTCGTATGCAAACCGAGATTTGGTCACCGAATCCTATGACGTACTATAGATGATTCAAAGCAGACCCTACAACCAATTCTAAGATTTGCTACAAAACAGAGCCTATACATGCCCCAAAGAGACGTTTATGTTTGATAAAAGACAGACCTTAGAAGGTCCTGCTTCGTGAAGGACACGGCATGCTTCCAATCCATCTTTCTCTGAAGAAATTCTACATATAAACAAACACCCAAGTTAAATATATCTTGACGAAATGAAGGATGCATTTTCATTGATGACAACAAACGTCAGATCAATCCAAGAAGAGTAGAAGCGTTTCAAAGACAAAGACCATATGTGATTTGGAATGGAAAACGAAGGAAACACAGATACTGAGTGTGCTAACGGTCGAACTATATCGCTAAGGTGGAAAATTAAAGACACTGGAAAAAACTGACAGATATCAAGCAAGCAGAGGAAAACGCAAGAAAGAAAAGAATACCTGAATCCTGTAAGCTGCTCAGCTTCAAATTGGTTAGGTGTCAGCATTGAGGCAACTGGAACAACCTAAAAAATATACTCTTATGAGGTATAATTCACATAATATAGCTTCTAAAGAAGGCTGATTATCAAGGGCGTTGAAACTTCATTGTGAGACTTGATACTTAGGCATATCATATTGTCTAGTTTAATGCAAATAGTAAATCTTCTACCAAGAAAATGTGTAGTTCAAAGTTAGGATTACGAGATTGGTATGATAAAGAAAAGATGGAAACCTAACATAAGTGTGACACTAGAACTGTTGTATAATAAGACGAAACTACTAGGTAATCAATAACACCAACCATTTAGATAACTATTTTCTGAAAATGAAACATGCCACAATGCACCACTTAAATAGAAAACCAACACCCCAGAAAATGGAAAGATGTTGTGATAAGGCTCCACGCACATATGCTAGAAGGAAGAAGGCCCAAAGCCCAATAAGTCAATAACGGTTAGCATGATTGAGGGAAGGCGCAGTTATGGCAAGGAACAATATGACAAGGAACAGTTATGGCAAAGAGCGGTTATGACAAGAGCAGTTATGGCAGGAGACTAACTGCCTAAATAAGAGAGGGAAAGGAGAGGATATAAGGATGGGCTGATCAGGAAGGAGGGGGAGAAAGAAAAATCGGTTAGTATCTCGTGCATCTAGGAGAAAGGGTTGGAAGGTTGTATGCGACCCTCTATCTGTTCTGGGTTCTTTTAGTGTGCTTTATCTTTGATATTTCTGTTCTAGAGATTGTTCCTTTCATCTAATACGAATTATTCGTAGTTCTTTGATCTGGGTTCTTATCATGTTGATACTCGGGACCAACCTAACAAAGTCGAACATAAAAAAGACCAGAATCCCAACTCTAGATGAGGCTAAATGTAACTCCATCTGATGAACACCTAAAAGCAGACAATATAACTTTCCGATTTTCCAAAAATATAAGATAATAAATCTACTGAAGGGGCACGTGACTGCATCCCTCAATTCTATCTCTGGTTTCTTCACTGCCTCCCGAAACTGACCTGCTTACACAGCACTGCTTCTGGTTCAAAATATAAATCAGAATTCTACAAAAATTATTTATCGATAATGAATGACCATTGTTCATCATCTTATTGATAATGACTTAGAAGCCACACCTTGCTCAGAAGGACCCAAAACTAACTCCGCTGTGATCAATGTGACCAAAACTCTTCTTAGGATTGTAATTGGGGCTGGACACTTTCGGAAGACAGCCACTCTGGGGTTCTTAGTTTTTCTATTGCAGACAGAGCCACGAAAGAAGAAACACTAGAAAAGAAAAAAATGGAAAAAAAAGAGAAAGAAGGTAAACCATTCTGCGACTGCTACCACTCCTTGTGGCTTGTTGTTTGCCATTATTAGTGCAGTAACTCCTATAACAGATGGTCGCAACCATCAAACAACATTTATGTAATATTTGTCAATGTTACTTCTTTTCATTTCATCTTCTTCCAGTATTCTCCACAGCCTAGCTCTGCCCCGTCTATCCACAATTTTTCTCTGGAATCATAGCCAAGCCATGCCTATGATAAAAGAGAAGTGGAATTAGGTTCGAAGAGGAGGTCAAGAGTTTTACTTTTGTAAATATGTACTAGATAAATTTTCTTTACAGTTTTTGATAAAATGGGTAAAATATAATCCGGGGTTTACATTTCTTTCAAAGTTTATATGATTTTTTAACCAAGCGACTCAGGCAAGATTCGATACCCAATTAGATTATTAGTAGGTCCAAATTTGCTAGCCTGGTCATGAGATACCCCACGTTTACAAACCCTACTCATGGATAGCCAACTCAGTTAAAACCACGAGTATCTGTGGTCACAAAGCCCGAAACGCTTGTGGGCCCCTAAGCAAGCTGAGCTAGAACAATGTCTGCCAAGCAATGATATTCAAAAGGCCACTCTCAATCTCCCAGAATTATCAAGGCTTTTCCTTCTCTAAATAACCCAAAAGCCAGAACATCGATGAAAGCAGAAAGTTCTTAATAGAACTGGTCAAAATGTGCTAGTTTTCGCCCACCAAACAGAGAGGTCCTTAATGAGGAAAGAACGACTTTCCAACACACCAAGGTTAGCTTCTGATTCACATAATCATAGGCTATATGGAAATCCCTTAAAACTCCCAAGTCTCAAAAAAGTTCTTTTAAAAAAAGAACTGTTTTCCAATATTTCATTTGCAATAAGTGCAGAGACTCATGCCCAGATTTTCCATTTCTTGCAAATGTTCCTGCTGAAGAAAATTCCCTGATTCATGGGTTCTCTTGTACCTTATATATCTACTAACAAACAAAGAAGGTAATTGAGAAGGTCATATAGGTAAATTTTGAAATTCAATTTATTACTAAGAAAGTGCTGCATAAATTTCAATTTCCCAGACAGAATGAATAGCATAAACATAAACATTTATCTATAATAAAATAAATCAATCACCTTCTCACGGTAGACCGACACTAGCTGTGAAGGGACATATAGCTTTCCTTCATCACCCATAACTGGATCACAAACTACAAAGGAATTTTTCAACAATTAGACAAATATAATCAAAGATAAAAAAATACCCCTCTATAGAGAAACCAAAGCTGTCCAGCTCTGAGGCAAACTCAGTAAGTAACAAAACAATGCTAGCTCACACCACCTAAGTTGTAGGTAACTTGTTTAAGTCCCAATTAAGTTAGTAAATTTCTTCATCACCCACAGCTGTTGGCCAATGAAACTCAAATGCGCAGTATCAGTCGGCCTAATTTGCTTGTTCCAAAACGAAACTAACTCCACAATAATTGTGAATATCTAAATCATCTAAAGTTGCCATTAATTTTCTTATGAGTTCTCCTGATAAAAAGTCAGGAGCAGTATTGCTTCTAGAAGCGGGATATTTCAGCAGGTCACAGAGCACTGTTCCTGCGGTTCATCTTCCTTTTGGTACTCATTACCTATATCCGTTTATAGACTCACAAATGAGGAAATTCTGATGGCGGCGAATGCTTCATAATGAGATACATGTAGACTGGAGTCTGAAATCTGCAAAGAAGACGCTCAAGGTCTAGGTGGAAGAATGAGTGGTAGTGACAGCATTCTCCAAAACATCCACAAGCATACTTGGAGAAAGCAGCTTGCGTCTCAGTGAGGAAAGAAAGATGAGACTGTGGAGACAATTTAACTTTAATAATGTCAAGAGTCAGGAGAGAAAATAAAAACATATCAATCTATGTGTCAGTGTAAAGATATATACACATAAATGCACACACACACACGCACACGAAGCTTGAGAATAGTTTATAAATAACAGAACTGTACTGCTTTTGCAGAGCAAAACATTAGGCATTACAAAGCATTCTCAAAACTTGGTGACCTTCACTTCCACCCTTTTCCCTTCGCACTTTAATAGACAACATATTCATTTAGAAACACTTTGACCTCAAATTAATGAAAGATTCATCTATTCCAAATGCACATTGACAGCTCATTATAAATTCAAAAAAGAATGAGCATTCCTACATGTTATAAAGGGGTATTAACTATTTCTTGCTTTTCTTATTAAATTGACCACTGACAACTGGTAAACATGGGATTACATGATTCTTTCTTCAAAAATCACAACTTATTTGTAAAACACCCTTCAGCTATACTTACCATAAATAAGGCCAGGATTTACTGAACGAAGTTTTTCTACAACCTTTAATATCGTATCAAGAAATGAGACAGAACCTATGTAGCCTGCAAGAGGAACCAACTCGTGATGAGCCATAATAGCAGTATTCAGTGAATATATCAAATATAAAAACGATTCATATCACACAGTTTCCTTCATTGAGGTATAACCATCAAAATAAAAGGATTTTATCCCACACCCAAAGAAAATTACATTTGAACTAAAAAGGCCTGAAAAAATCGTAACTTGAAGAGTCATCCGATTCCAACTGGGCATGAGGGAATAATTAGTGTTACTGGAGTCAAGTTCACAAGATTGACTTAGCTCAGTCAAAATATGGCAAATCTGAGTGATAAAATTCGAAGGCTAAACCCTTTTGAACAAGATTCTAATGACTTACCACCAAATTAAAGAAAGAGGAAAAAGGAAAATGAGATGTGATGCTGCATAGCTAATTTCATGGGTAAAGCGAGAAAAATTTCCTGGGCAGCGCTCATCACCGCAACCTAACCTTATTATGATAACGTCAGACCCATGGGATCAAATTATGTAAGATGTATAGCGCAAGGACATTAAATTGCGCAGAGAATAAGGCAATTTAAAGTATGTTATGTGGTCACATCTTCCGTTTCCCAATGAGTCTGCTCAAAAACCGGAGGTCAGGCAAGACTGTGACAGATGAAATGATATATTATGATGATTTTCAATGGTAAAACATAAAAAATATCATTTTTATGATTCTCATGCTCTTAGGAGCTCTACCATGTATTCTACAGAAAGGTTGGACAGATCGAAATTTATTATTATGCTAATATAAATATTTTAAGGAGCAGTCTCATGTATATGATGTATATTTTAATATATGTGATCGTGTATTTTCATAAAAACGCATCATGATAGGTAACATTTTCACTGTGCTTCTGGGTTTGCCAGGACAAAGGCATGAAGAAATAGGACCCAATACAGACCCTAGATTTGGCTGAAAATCAAAAAAGTATCAACTATAGAAATAAATACCTTGGAAAACTCTGACTAAAATTTATTCTAGCCAGGATAGAAGATATCCTATAGCATACCTGTCAACAGATGGGTGTAATACAATAGATTGTTCGCTTCAAGACCTTCTATCAGATCCCAAAGTTGTTCGCCATCTAGGACCTGCCCCTTAAATGTTGGATAACCTGCAAAAAACTTGGGTAATTAAAACTAGGCTTCACATAAGAGCTTTGTACCTAGATAACATGCAAAAGAGAAACAAATAAATTAACTTTGCCTTATTTATGAGATGGACGGGAGGATACTATGTAAAGAAGCTTGCCTGTATGATTAGAAAATTGCACTGAATTGATTGGATCCACGTCATACCCAAGTAGTTGAAGTGGGAAAACAGCTGATTTGTTGCCAACATATCCCTAAAAAAAGAAAAATACAGTAAATTCCATTGTTGACATGTTTTCCACTGTGCAAATTTTAAATATATAATGATGAACAAGAGAAAAAACGGTCTCTGTAGAAGTTGAAAAAGCTGTGGAAAAAGACAATGTATACAAGAACCTATAAGGACTAGATCACGTAAATGCATTTTAAGTTCACCAAAGATCAATTAAAATTCAGGTGTACCATAATGAAACTACCAATCATAAAACCCCCGCTTTAAAAGTTTTAAGAAATGCAAACCGCCATTTTTATTTCTAGAAAACGGGTGGATCGCAAGAGTACAATAATAATACATCTAGATCAAACTCATGACAGGACTCCAAAATAGGCAAAAGAACACTGGTACTGTGTCATCACCCAGGATATCAGGATAGACACTAGCTGAAAATACTAAATGGATATGTGTATTGCAATATTTAACATGGTTTGTTGACGCAGGCCAATCCAAACGCATCAATCCATGTCACTGTATTGTGATGTAAATGCGAACCGTGTTGTGGTTCATGATTATTACAACATGACTTGCTCATTCAATAAAACAATAGAAAGAGAAATGTGTGGATGTTTACCATATTTTCTATAATAATGATACACGAAATGTAAACATATTAGCAAATAATTGTACTTTTTCAATAACTCCATTGTGTCAAATTGTGGTACAATGGACTATAACAATAATAATGATAAACTGACTGATTGATGCTGTAATTGTAAGAGCAAATGATTGTGACAGTATGCACTATAAATTTCGACTGTGGTGACAACTAATTGTAAACAAGAAGCACTAACTAACCCTGCATCAGACGGGCAGCCTACAAGGGGGTCATTCCTAAGATCATTTACTTCTAATCATCTACAAATTATTTCTCTTTCACTACCCATTCAATGATATGGTTGAACATTTTTATTTCTTTCCGTTAATT